>JAQFVV010006405.1:718657-2063257 GCA_028023455.1 Epiperipatus broadwayi | reverse complement strand
ATAAAAAATTGGGGGGGGGGGAGGGAGAAATCCTTTCAAAAGTAAAACAAATTGCTGTTGTATTTCAGAATTATAAAAATTAAAAGAGAGAAAAGATGTAAATGCTATTAAGATTTTTTAATAAAATAAAATTTGGGTTTGAATTAAAACAAAAGCTATAAATGTAGATGAAGATTATATTGAGATAGTGATTTTAAATCCAAGGTCTCTATATGCAATTTTTAAAATTATCTAAAGAGAACTAAGGATTACACAGAGGTTAAACTCTCTATACAGTAGCGCCACTCAATGTAAGACAGAGTAATAAATGGATACAAGAAGGTTTGAGTATAAAATCCCTTTCTATGCCAACTCTTACAATATACACAGAGTAGTTTTTAGCTTGTGGCTTTCTTCAGTGAGAAGCCTTGAATCTGAGAGCACTGCACCTAGATCTTAGGATCTAATGCAATCCTCCAGGAGTCATGTTTTTATCTTATTAGCTAACTATAAAGCTTTGAGTCCAAAATAAAAACACAATGTTTTAATTAAAGCTCATTAGCTTGTGTAGTCATAAGGATCTGAACTCAGTTCAGCATCCATACCTTTTGGTGTCTTTGGACCTTTAGTAACCATAGTCATCTGGGGATACTGGATGGGTAGGCACTAGATAGGGATTTTATGCACAAATCTTTTTGTATACATTGATTACATTGGCTTGCACTGAGTGGTACGACTGCATGGAGAGTTTAGCCTCCGTGTAAGCATCTTGTGAAACATAAAAAAGGTGATCATGTGATGTTTAGAACTATGGATTCAAGTTGAACAAAGAAACAAAGTTGAACTTAAAAGGTTTCACCTAAATAGATTTCAATGAAGCTTTATTGAAAGTTTCATTAACATTTTTTAAAAAGGTTGAAATGGTGGCATTTTTCATCATCTATATAAATTATTAAATGTCCCCACCTAAAAGCATTATTATTCTATCTTCTTCAGATTTTTGCTGGTTTAACCAGTGACATCTGGCACAGAAACCCAATTGGTGAATATTAAATTTCAGAATTTCTCTAATAAACTCAGCTATACTCCAAAAAAAGCACCACAAAACCAGTCATTAACATTGTAAGATATCTCACATACCATAAGTATCAGACAAAGTAAAGAAACTTTCATCAATGTAATATCAGACAGTTTTGTAAAGCCAACCACACTGTGAGGAATATTAATATCTACACAATTTAAACTTTAAATGCTGAGAAACAAAAACTGATTCTATGATAAACTATGTGTTTATGGAAAAACAGATATTGATGAAATTAGTTAAGTTGCTGAAAAATGATTGTTCTTAAACAGTTGTTGACTTCAAGTTTGGTTAAAAGGTAATGCAGTTAATAACTTTAAACTACTTAATAACACTGAGCTAGTTTTCAGCAATACACTGCCAGATGATAGTGTGGAATAAAATTGTGCATTACAGGTACATTTATGCAATATTTAAATGAAGCACAATATGCAAATAAGGCAATCAGATATTCAATTTTCCAGATAATGGAATACATGAATCTTTTTGTTGATGAAATGTGGATCCTTTGTAATTGCCCAAGTCTTTTTGTACTTTCTTTTTTATTGTTTCTTTCTGACCAAACTGCTTTAATTTTGAATGTAGAATGGAATATTTAATTGCCTTATTTGCATACTGTGCCTCTTCTAAATATTATATGAGTACCTGTACTGCATAATTTTATTCAGCATTATGATTCTGATATTTGCTGAAATTTACTCAGTGCTATTAATTAGTTTATAGTTATTAATTGGTTATCTTTTCAACCAAATTCAAAGTCAATGAGTGTTCAAGAATTACATAGTTTAAAAGAGTTAATAAGCTGTGATTTACTTTTAAAATGATTAAAAGCACTTCATAATTATTAGAGAAAAAAACCAGAAATGTCTTAATAATATGTAAGTAGCATTGAATATGTGTTTGATATGAAACTACAAGAATATAATCAAGCGTTGTTAGCTGAGAGGTCATCGCATCCACCTTGCAAGCAAGTAGTTGGTTGCAGACAGTTGTGGGTTCATGTCCCAGCTGATGCTATGACATGTAAAAAAAAAAGTACATGAATATAAGATTGAAAGGAAAAAAGTACAGCTTCTCATATGACAGTGGCAATAATTCACAAAATAGCTTGATATGATAATGCATGTTTGAAACTATTTGCTAGCCTTCCCTCAAAAAAAAAAAAAGGAAAATATAAAAAAATTAGAAGAGTTCACACACATGTAGATTTATAAAATTTTACTGGCTGTTGCTTTTATCGCAATAGACTAGGGAGGTTAGAACATCATTTTAAATTCAGCAGTCATGAACCTGAAGATCACCAGTTCAATTTCCATGCTTGGCCATCATTTTCTAGCATTGACATTTGAAAAAATGAGAATAATACCACATAAAACAATGTCTTTCAGTCAAGCGTTGGTAGCATTGACATTTGAAAAAATGAGAATAATACCACATAAAACAATGTCTTTCAGTCAAGCGTTGGTAGCTGAGAGGTCAGCGCAGCAGCCTTGCAAGCAGTTGCTTGCAGACAGTTGTTGTGAGTTTGCTTCCTGGCCGATGCTTTGACATATGAAAAAAAAAAATTTTCATATTAACCTTCAAATTATTATGATAGTCATAGATATGGAATATGCAAATTAAATATTTACATAATTTTTAGCATATTTAAATATTAACTAACTATTAACATTCATTCTGCTATCATTATAAGAGCTATGAATCTGACTGTATACATTGAAAATATGCTCAGTATATCAAACATTTTATAATTTTATAAACTTTTCTTATTAAACATGCAAAATACTGTTTAGTTATAGAATTACAGAGTTTAATATATTTAGAAAAATGTATATTTTTAAAGCCATTTAACTCTTCAATTAAATAATGGGGCCATTAAGTATGAGATATTATTTTCCATTAGATTTGTAGATTCCAAAAAAAAAGCATTTTCCATTGTAAACATTTCTGCAATGAATTAAAACTTTGATCAAGCTTCAGAATATTGCTAATTTTTTTTTATAGGTTAGACAACTTCCATATTTCAGAAATAGAGATTAGAATTATTTTGTGGATTTATAATTGTTCGAAATGAAATAAAAATAAATGGAATTCATGTGCGTTATAAAGAAAATAGCCTAAGAGAGAGAGAGAGAGAGAGAGAGAAAGAGAGAGAGAGAGAGAGAGGGAGAGGGAGGGAGGGAGTTGAAATTAGGAGATATAAAAAGTTCTGAAGAAAATTGCTGGGGCAATCGAAACTGTAAACTGTAAAACAGGGTGGTAAATAAAGCATTGTGTAACAGTAATAAAGTGGATGGATGATTTACTATTATATGGTATACATTTCGCAATGCAATAACAAAGAGTAGTTATTATACTTCTTGAAGAATTAAATGAGGATAACAAACTTATTTACCCTTAAAACATCATATGATCACAATTTATTACACTTACACAAGTTATTAGAAGAAACAATTCTCTCTATTGATTAATTCCACCCAGTACAAGCCATAATAATAAATGAATGCTAGAAGGCAAAGCTTCTAGCATTCGTTAATTATCATGACTTGCACTCGGTGGAACTACTTTACAGAGATAGTTGCCATTGTTATAACACCTTGTGTAAGCATAAGAAATTGTGATCATGTGATGATTAGTGATTTAATATCATTCCTGGTTACAGAATATTGTGATTGGTTAAAAATAAAAGACATTAAAATGTATAGATATGGAACTGAGTTCAGATCTTCATGACGATACAAAAGAATGATCTTGAATTAAAAACATAATTGCATTTTTATTGTGGACTCATAGATTTATAATTAACTAAAAAGTAAAATGAAACTGCTGGTGGAATGCATTTAATCCAAACATCTAGGTGCAGTGTTCTCAGATCCAAAGCTCCTCATTGATAAAGGCCACAAGCCTGAAACTAGTCTGGGGATATTATATGAGTAGGCACTAGATGGGAATTTTATGCACAAGCCTTCTGGCATCCATTGATTACTGTGGTTGGTACTGAATGGCACTACTGTATGGAGAGTTTTACCTGTTTTAATAACAGTTATGTGCTAGCATAAGAAATGGTGATCATGTGATGTTTAGATGTTTATATACAAATTATATTACAAATAAATATCTTGTTAATAAACAAAAGTCTCAATGTTTTCTTTAATGCGTGCTTATACATATATACTACAATGATTAAAGGGAAGAAAATAAATATAATGGTTAACAATTATTGAAGTAAGCATTAAAAGTGTTTTAGTGATACACAGATGCACCAAACGTGTAACAGTACATAGGGTTAGCAATTATGATAATGGTTAACATATTCTAGGGATAGTGAAATATGTAATGATAAAAATATGAAGTATACATATCAAATATGTATATAGTTTAATTTGAGTAAAATAAACAAGCTGAGTGCAACTATTTTTCTGGATAGGCAGTTTGCAATGTAAAAAATTTGAGTAAAATAAACAAGCTGAGTGCAACTATTTTTCTGGATAGGCAGTTTGCAATGTAAACACTATGATAGTTGTTATATAAACAAAGTACTTATATAATAAACATGCACCCATAATAAATATTAAGTATACCGATACAATTTATCTGAAGGCATCAAAACATTTCTACTGTATTATTTTAGAGTGACTCCTGGTAGAACCACAAACATCATGATAATGATTATAAATGAATTCTATCTATATAAATCTCATAGAGAACCATATAGAATCCACACATGTAGAGAAATGTGTAACTTCTTTTAAAGCAAAAGGTTCAAGAGACATTCAGATAAAATGTGGATGAAGATAAAAATATGGGATTGTAGCCAGACAATTAAACTCATTTAGTCATATAATAAATTATTAAGTAAGTAAAACAATTATTAAATTACTAAATAAGTTATAAGCTGATTACATATGTTTAAATGTTCGTAGCTCTGATGATGACTGCAGGGTAGTCAAAACTGTAAGCAAGAGGAAATAAATCATATATAAAATTGTATTGTAAAGTGTTAATTAAGTAGTATATGGTATATTATTAATAAATATTACTGTGCCAATTTAATTAAGAGACCAATTAGTCAATTCTAACATTTTAAAATGAACACAAAATAATTTATATATATATACGTATGATGTAAGAATTAAAACTGTAAAATGATAAATGCTAATCTAGTTTATGTATCAAATGCATTGTTCGGGAAGTGAACTCAGGCCAGCTGCTTGGAAGACAGCTATGCTAACCGCTAGGCCACCAACCCTTGACAATGCTAATATAGTTTTTTGCTCAATTGTACAATGACCAGACTTGTACTTAAAGTAAGTATGCAGACATATACATGAGCTAAGAAAATATCCCAGGGTATATTGCCAGCTGAAAATTCAAATATAAAATCTTCAAATTACCCTCCCAAATGTTATATTTTTTCAGCAGTGCCCTCTGTGATTAAATATAAAGTCAACTTCAAATAACATGATTCAAAAAGAATGTTACGCTATTTGAAGTTTTGACTTTACATTTATTCAGAGGGTGTTAACAAGATTTGTTATAAATTCTAACCTAGGGAAAACATTTAAAGTATCTCTATCAGAAACCACACCCAATCCCTTGACCAGTGGTTTCATGCTTTGGCACTCCTCAGAGAGGCGCTATGATAGTTTCAGACATTAGATCTAAAAATACCAAGCGGAGTGCCAAAGCATGAAACCATTGGTCAAGGGATTGGGTGTGGTTTCTGACAGAGATATTTTAAACTCTTTCTCTTGGTTAGCATTTGTCACAAATCTTATTGAGCAATTAGCAAAGCTCTTTGTTTACATTTTACAAGCTTAAAAAAAGAAATGGGGTCATGTGATATATGACTTTTTTTATTGTTTAGAAAGGGTGTTGAACATTATGAGCTAGGAAATAAACAAAGTTTAAATACTTAAATTTGTCCTAGTTTAAAGCATATTATTATTGTAATAAAAATCATGTTATTTTATTACTTTAGCAGGCCTTGTATTTGCGTGATTCTAAATACAAAATATATTAATAAGTATTCAACCCTGTAACCCTTTACGGTACTGTGGTATTAGGTTATCAAATCAAAAACATATTTTAAAATCTACATTAAAAAAAACAATTTAACAAACAAAAATACGAAAAGCATTAATGTGAAGAATAGTTAAAATGCGTGTTTAAATCAAATTGAGTGTGTGTTTGCACGTGCATATACTCCATAATCTATTTTAATACATTCTACACACCTGCATTTATATATGTAATATATGCGGGATTCGAACTCAGACTTTCACACGACCTACAACTCTCAGTGCCATTTTATATTACTGGCTCACCTGATCACACACATGTTGAAAAAGATAAATAATCACCAATATATGTATTTCGTGCTAAACCAGCACTCATTAAAGTATGAAGATTGGTTATCTTAATATAAAGCTGATTACTAATTGTATATATGTGTGGAGATGGTAATCTGAACCAACTGATGAGTGCTGGTTTAGCACGAAATATGAATATTGGTGATTATTTATCTTTTCAACATGCGTGTGATCAGGTGAGTCAGCAATATAAGATGGAACTAAGAGTTGTAGGTCGTGTAAAAGTCTGAGTTCGAATCCCGCATATATTACATATATAAATGCAGGTGTAAGCCTGTAGAATGTATTAAAATAGATTATGCAGAATATGCACGTGCAAACACACACTCAATTTGATTCAATCACGCATTTTAACTATTCTTCACATTAATGCTTTTCGTATTTTTGTTTGTTAATTTTTTTTTTTTTTTAATGTAGATTTTAAAATATGTTTTTGATTTAATAACTTAATTAATTTAATGATTAAACGATTATAATTCTTCATGTCGCAGCTCTAATACCACAGTACCTAATTTATATATATATAATCAACATATTTATCATTTGGTTTACATATAAACTTTCAAAATATCTTAATATACCAGAGCTGTCAATCAAATTTTAACACTCTAAAAATGATGTGAAATAGAAATAACTAAAAAAAATTTTTAGATTTAAAATTCTTTTAAAAAAATGTTGTACACAACTTTTTATCTCGGTCAGTAGATTTTTTGAAGCACTATTAGGTTTGACGATTTTTCCTCAGGCTGAAGCTAAATGTTTTAAAGCATATTCTAGTTCCATCACTTTTGTTAAAGCCCATATAAAGTAGTTTTTATTTATTTATGAGAATGATTGTTCTCTTTTAGTAAGTAAATATATTTTCCCCACCAATATCTCTACATTGGATTTTTTTTTTTTTTATATGTCATAGCATCGGCCGGTATGCGAACCCACAACCGTCTGCAACCAACTACTTGCTTGCAAGGCGGCTGCGATGACCTCTCAGCTAACAACCCTTGACTCTCTACATTGGATTTCCTGTTAAAAAGTTTAAATATTATATATACCAATATATTAATAATTTTTATTAGTCATTCATTAGACTAGAGATTATCCCTTTAATGAATAATATTTGTGCAGTGTAAATTTTACTACACCACTTTCAGACACAGTAAAGACTGCTTTATTTATAAATAATTTTATTGAAAAAACCATATGTAATAATGATACAATTGTAAATCAAAAATAATAGTTATCCATGTTAGTCAGGCAACCAAATGTTCTGATGTGGTTACTGGTGTTGTTAATCCAGCTTAATCAGGCTCCACGTGTTGTCAAATAAAAATCTGGAAGAGATTATTCTGTCCTTATGGCGAAATTCCTTTAGCTTGGAAATGAATGTGTCTTCAGGCTTGGGATGAGGAAAGGTAAACTTGTTGCGACATCTGGCCAACCAGATGGCATAAGTCAGAAAGGTTGAGAGTCTTGTGGTGACATAATCCCTGGACAGGAAGCAGCATTTAATATTTAAGATTTTGTTCAGGGAAATGTGGCAGTGGTAAGTAATGAAAGTTCTGATTTTGTCATATGCTGGGCAATCATTTATCATATGATCAAAGGTTTCACAGGTTCTATGACAGTTGTGACACATAGGATCTATATTCTTGAGGAATCTCCTGTAGTGCAGGAACCAGTTTGTCTGGAGTGAATTTAGGTTGATTTTTACGAGAAAGTCCAGGAACCTTGGCTCCAGCTTGAGATGCTTGAAAAACCTGGTGACCACGTGATTGTTACCACTGAGGTAAGGAATGGTAGAGTTTTGTGTGGGAAATAGCAGGCCATGAGCATCCCAAATGGAGATTTTTTGTCTGAATACTAGGGAAGAGTGGCCATTGTGAGCGAAAAGGTAGTCAAGTATCTGATTCTATCCACTTTTAACATTTTGTGGAAAAAGTGTAATTATAAACACATGACCAAAGACATGAACAAATGTATGATCCTCAAAATGCGAATTTCGTGCTGAAGCAGCACTCATCAGTTAACCCAGATCACATTCTCTTACCCACATCTTAAGCATTGTTTATTATATATAGGTAGGGAATTACTAGAATTTAATTGATAAATGTCAAATTAACTGCCTTCACAATTTTAACAACTGAAGGGAAGTATATTAACAATTTTTATTAGTCATTCATTAGATTAGAGATTAGCTAACCCTCCACAAGGTGTTAAAAACAGATAGAAGTCAGACTCTATCTTGTATGAGAATGTTGTAATGAAAATTACATTACAGAATTATTCATTATTATACATGTATAGCTAATCTTAAACTTCTTTTATAATAACAGTTGGTTTCCTCTTTGTATGTGTAAAGTACTTCCCAGTGAAAAAGGTTATTGGTTCATGCCAAGCTACCTGAAATAATATCTACCAATTAACACATGCATTACATAACAACATAATTTACTACAAAGATTTTATGTTACAGCATGTTTGATCATGGGTTATAATATAAAATATGGCAACATGATCTATACATTTATGGATCATCTTGAAAAACACTTTAAAATAGTTTTGTTATTCATGGATTTGCTACCACACCTAGTTTGAATAGTAGAAAACTTTCCATGCAGTAGTTACAACCAGTGAAAGACTTAGTAATTATTGGATGCAAGAAGGTTTGTGTATAAAATTCCAATCTAGTGCCTATTTAGTGGCTTTATTCTACTCCTTTCTATAGGATGGTGGTGACTTTGGTTTTAAAAAAGAACCAAGACACCAAAATATACAAATACTGAACTTGATTCAGATCTGTATAATTATACAAGCTAATTTGCATGGATTGAAAGCATTGTTGTGTTTTCATCTTAAACTCATAGCTTTGTAGATAACTAAATATATTAAAGGTAGTTTCTGGAGGATTGCATCAGATCCTAAGATCTAGATGGATCTAGATGCAGTGCTCTCAGATCCAAGATTACTCACTGATGAAAGCTAAAAGCTAGTCAAGGAACATTGGATCAATAGGTATTAGATAGGGATTTTATGGACAAACCTTCTTTCATTCATTTCAGTAAGGCTTGCACTGAGTGGCACTACTTTATAGATAGTTTGTCATGGTTATAAACAGCTTACATAAGTATAGAATATGGTGGTTGAGTGATATATAGTTTGTGATATTTAAAATATTTCAGTTTCACTTTCTCCTAATTTAAAACAAAAATTTTATGGCATTGCCTGATTGTGAGTTAAGATAAGAAGCATATTGCCACATTTTTGACCATAATTCATGATCCAAATATGTTTGTTTTTTAAATTTTAATTATGCACATATAAACTGTGTTACATTATAAATAATGATTCAAAGTCAGGACTACAAACATTTTAAAGAGAGAAGCAGTCATGAATTGCCTTTATACTAGAACACATTGTATATGGTTTTTTGGCTCTATACTTTGATGACAACAATGTATTTTGTATTAGCATATATATGTAGGGATTTTGAATTTATTAATTTTCAATCTATATTCATGCTCTACTTCAGGGGTGGGCAATTGTTTTGGCTTGGGGGCCACAGAGGTTGGCAAAGGGCCACATTAAGGGCCACTTTGTGGAAGTGAAGGTTAGTGGAGGACCACACCTTTCTTTGATGACACAATAAATACACTGCTTTATTCACTGTATTACCAAAGAAATATATGTTTGTCCATTCTTCATTAAACACATGACATTTATCACTGATTTTATATTTTTTTGGAGAGTTCATTCTAATGCAAAGACGAAATTGAAATTAACCAGATCAACTGGAAAAGCACTTCATATCAAATCTACACTGCACATGTGTATTGATGTGGCCATCCTAGTGGAAAATACAAGGCAAATCTTCGGTCGCACATGAGAAGGAAATTTCTGTTCAAGGTGGATTTTTCTGCTTGTCTTGGCAGGCCACATAAAAACTCTTAGCAGGCCACATAAAACTCTTAGCAGGCCACCTGTGGCCCTTGGGCTGCTATTTGCTCACCCCTGCTCTACTCCATCTCAAGCAACCAATATGCATGACCACACACATGAAAAAGATAAATGATCCCAACATATGTATTTCATGCAGAATTTGCACTCATTAGTTGGTCCAAATCATAATCTCCCAATCATAATCTCCTGCACATGTATAAATTAATACTCAACTTATATAAATTTAGTCTATCCCTCTTCTATTAATATAAATAGATATGTAATGGCCTGATAATATGAGGAGTTAGGTTGACATAATGTCTGCATGAATATGACTACGACATCAAATCACTATTCCATCATTGATTTTTCAATGAAATGGATGATTGAATTGTTAGAAGGGTGAGAAGATTGAAACCTGTCCATTAAAGTTTAAGAAATTGCTATCTTAATATAAACTGAACACTAATATATATATATATATATATATATATATATATATAGTGTATATATATATATATATATATATATGTGTGTGTGTGTGTGTGTGTGTGTGTGTGTGGGATATTATGATCTGCCCCAATTAATGTGTGCTGGTTTTGCATGAAATATGTATAGTAGGGATTATTTATCTTTTTCACATTATGGGTGGACACATGTACTGATGTTTGAGTTGGAGTGGAGAATAAATATTGATTGAAAATTCTAAGTTCAAATTCTATAGTAAACACTCACTATATTGAATGAATAGACTAATTATTTCACCTTTATTTTTAAAAGGAGGTTGCCTTGACAAAGTGATTGTTATTGATATTGAGATTGCCTAAGTGTTTTCTCCTGTTTTTAATGATATATACTTCTTTAAACAGGCTATATGGTTGAAATTTTTTTAAAAATATGTGGAAATATATCTGTTATTTTATTATAGAAAAATTACAGTCTGATATTAGTAGACAGTGACCAATGAAAATAGCAAACTGTAAAAATGCTTTTTGCATTCAAAAGAGGACCCTCTTTTAAATGCAATGTCTTGTTATGTAGAGATATAGTGCTATAGTAAACACATATAAGTCTAAGGACTTTCTTTATTATAATAGACAATTTCCATTTGAATCTTATAAATTAATAACTTTTTAGCAGATTACATAGGTGAAATATTTTTAAATATGTGCAAATATCTGTTATTTTATTATAGAAAAATCACACATGTTAATAGATGGTGGCCAATGAAAATAGTAAACTGTAAATAGCATTTGCATTCAAAGATGGAGGGAATCTCCTAAAAGTAGGAAAAGTTGTGAGAATTTCTTTTTTAAAACATATATGTTTACTGTAGCACTTTATATATTAACAAAAGATTGCATTTAAAAGATGTTCCCCTTTTAAATGCAAAAACTGTTTACTGTTTAGCATTTTCATTGCTCACAGTCTATTAACATCTGATTATAATTTTTCTATAATAAAATTAGACAATGCCTGATTTTATTGAAGGCTGCTGGCTAGGTAATGACTAACAGGTTCATAACCTGGGTAGTTACTTGTTCAAACTTCAGAAAACAAATATGAGCTTATACTCTTGACTATAATGGTGAACTTGCCAGTCCATTACAATATCTCTGCCTGCATGCATTTTTGTGACCATGGATTTCAACTGATATGGAGTTTTATTAGTAACAGCTTTTTGTTTAATGTGGCAGATTTTGAGTTAATTCATTTCAGTTATTATAATTGACAAGTGGGAATTTTACAGACACACATCTCAGAAAAACAAGATTAAAGCTTAGATCTTATTCAATTACTAAAAATGCTGGTAATCTCAAATACTTTATCTTTCTTATTGCATTGCCAAATCTATATAATATTAATAACATTTATATTCTTTATTATTTTTTACAATGCTTTTTTACAACCCACCACTGACAGTTTCAATTACCCCAACAATCTTCTTCAGAACTTCTACTTATATTTCTAAATCTTAACTACTATCACTTCAAACTGGGGCAATTGAAACCATCATAATGGTTTGTAAAAAAGTAATAAAGAACATGATGATATTAATTTCAAATACCATAATGTTTTTATTATTAGATTTATAAACCAACATACATTTTTTTTAATTGGAGGCAGAAATAATTTTAATTACAATTTTTTTCTTAATTCTTTTTTGATTTACAATGAAGTTATGAACTATTTTGTATCAAACTATTTAATTTCAATTATATGCTAATAAAAAAAAATGTAAACAAACAAATAATAAAAACCTTAAAATTTACAAAATCATTAAATTTGATAAATGTCCGTATGGTGGCAGCCATTTTTTTTTCAGTAAATTTAATGATCTCAAATTTCAAATATATATTATTTATTCATATTTTCTTCACAATTTAAAAGCATTTCGGTATCATAGTTGAGAAGCACATGTACAGAATTTTTTCTTTGCATGTTTTTTTTCAAAAAGTTTTATCTTTTGCAAAATATATTATAGTACACTTATGGATCTGAGACTTGGACCCTTAATAGAAGAGCAATACAGAGAGACTTCAGACTACTCAAAGAAGTATGGAGACATGTACATTGAGAGTAACAAGAAGAGATCGAAAATGCAATATATGTGTAAGAGAACAAACAAGTGTTACTAACTTCATTGAAAAAATTAAAAGGTTGAAATGGAGTTGGGCTGGACATATTTCTAGAAGAAATGATAATAGATGGACAATTGAATTCGAACTGGATTCCAAGAGGTTGTAAAAGATCCAGAAAGAGACCACATGTGAGATGGACGGATGAAATAAGAAAGTGTGTAAGGGTGATGTGGAGAACAGAAGCCAAAGATCAGAAAAGATTGATTGAACTTGGAAAGACATTCATCTTGCAGTGGATTGATAATGGTTGATGATGATGATGATGATGACAATGATGATAAATGCAAAAAAGTCATAAAGTGTTTTCTTTAAATGAGAATAAAAATATTGACTCAATAAGGAAAAGTAAGAAATTGGCTCTATGTTTCAAAAGAATGAATCATCGATCAGAGAAATTATAAAAGGATATAAGTGGATTCATGCCATGTCACGGATGCTCTGAAACAATTAAATTTAAAACTAAAATAAATGATAAGTTTTTGGTTAAAATAGAAAGTCTTAAATCTATGGTTAAATCTTATGAATCATAAGAAAGTTTTGGTTGATTGTCTTGTATTTCACCAGGAAGTCTTAAGTTTCTAAGAAAAATTTAGCCAAGAATCTGCATCATACAATTTCAAGTTTTTTACTGAAAATAGGGGATGGTTGTATTGATTCTGAACTCATTAGAGTCTTAAAAATATTAAAATAACTGAAGAAACTGCCACTATGTTTTTATTAGAATTCAAAAATTATTGGGAAAAAAAAACTGGAACAGCTATTTAATTGTGATGAAATAGAATCTCACACACAGAATCTGTAAATGTATATGTAAATATGCTTTCTTAATTTAATATCAATATTTTTTTTCTTTTAAAAATTGTTTATATTAAAATATTAATTTATATATGCATATTATACACCTAAAATATTTTTAATGCTATATGCATGTGGAAAAGTACTGTATTGTCATCATATCATCATTATCAACCATTATCAATCCACTTCAGGATGAAGGTCTTTCCAAGTTTAACCCATCTCCGATCTTTAGCTTCTCTTCTCCACATCACCCCTGCACACTTTCTTATTTCATCCATCCATCTCACATGTTGTCTCTTTCTGGGTCTTTTACAATCTCTTGGAATCCAGTTTAAAATTTCAATTGTCCATCCATTATCATCTCTTTTAGCAATATGTCCAGCCCAACTCCACTTCAATCTTTTAATTTTTTCAATGACGTCAGTAACACCTGTTTGTTCTCTTACCCATACATTGCGTTTTCGATCTCTTCTTGTTACTCCCAACATACATCTCTCTATACTTCTTTGAGTGGTCTGAAGTCTCTGTATTGCTCTTCTATTGAGTGTTCAAGTCTCAGATCCATAAGTAAGAACTGGTAAAACACATTTGTTAAAAACCTTCCTTTTCAAACACATAGGCATATTTCCTTTTAATATCAAGTTATTTCTACCAAAAGCACTCCAACCAAGTTTAATTCTATGATTATTTTCCTCCATTATGTTTCCATCTGTATTAATAATCTGACCAAGATATTTGTAACTGTTAACTTCTTCTAACTCATCATAATCAATCTTTTACTGTATTGTACATTACAATATTGTAAACAATACATATTGTTTTATAATCAAGACGACCTGCTATTACAAACTATTTGCATTTGTATACAAATGGAAATTGTAAAAAATATAGCTAGTTTTTGGCTTCACTGCAATATAAAATAATACTTATACAACCAGACTTTCATGCAACCTTTAACTATCCACACTATCTCATGCTACTGATGCATGATCACACACATGTAAAAAAGATAAATAATCACCAATATATGTATTTCACACTGAGTTGGTCCAGATTATCATCTCCCACACAAATATATAACCAGTGCTTAGTTTATATTAAGATAAAAAATCTTTATACTTTAATGATCAGGCTTCAATCTATTCCAACTTCCAACTATTTAGTCATCCATACCATTGAAAATCTGATGATAGAATGCCCAAATCTCATGCTCAGGGCCGGTGGAAGCGGGCATGCAATGCATGCTAGGCATGCGGGCGCTGGCAGAAGGAGGTGCCATCACTGAGAGATTAGCATCTGAAAAAGAAGGCGTCATCCCTGACAGGGGCACCAAAATCAAATTTGCATGCGGGCGCCTAGTACCCAGCGCCGGCTCTGCTCATGCTGATGCCAATATTGTTGTTATGCCCTTGTTGACCTCAAGTCACCCTGACCTTTCATATATAGAATAGTATACATTTAAATAGATAGAAGAGGGATAAGAATGCCTATATTTCAAATCTTATAATCTAGTCAACAGATTGTTGTTTCATTTTCACAAATTATATTATTATTTTTGTTAAATAGATTAAATACTTTAGCCATTGATATTTATATTAGCATCATACTAAATAATATAACTTAACACAGATATTGGCCTGAAAGTTTGTGATGATAGTATATTAGATATGATAATATGTTGGACTATTTGTATCATCTTTCGTTAAGTGTTGAATGTCTTGACAATTTTAAATTTTATTTAAACTTTTTAAATACAAACAACTTGTTAGTAATAACACACAAATAAACAACACAGGTTAGAAATTACACAATATTTTGAGTAGTAATGTTCTCCACTCTTCTTTCGGTGCTGCTGGACTGACCTAGTGACAATATTAGCACTGGAGTCGAACTTCCAACTTTAGATTCTTGAATATTGAATTTTAAGGCAATGAGATATTCTGTCAAAGGAATCAGACAGTAAAAGTTTTATACAATTATTTATGAGGTTTGGTTCAAATGCTACTCAAGAAGAGTGGAAAATGATACTACTAGAAATGTTGCGTAATTATTAACCTGTGTTGTCTATTTGTGTATTATTAACACATGTTTGCGTTTGAAAAGTTTAAATAAAGTTTAAAATTTTCTAGAGATTCAACATTTAATGAAAGATGATAAAAAATAGTCCAACGTATTATCACATTCAACACAGACGTTTTCTATTTAAAAAAAAAAATCAAATAATTCTTTATTGGCATATTTTCATCTTTTTAGTCATTTTAAACTTTAAATCTAATTTCTGCAAATAGCTATTTGCATGACATTTTTTCTCTGTCTTTAAAGCACAAATATATGTGCACACAAGGATACGTTAGATTACTTTTCAATTAAGAGTGTGGAGAAGATAACTTTTGTCTCCAGTATATATATATATATATTAATGCTGTTGAATAAATTTTCTAGTTAACAAGTTTGGAAGATGTCTGACTTTTTCACATGTTACTTGATAAATTCTTATAGCAATAGATAAAGTTTTCTATATAATGTAGTAAAAAGCTTGGGTACTTATAATCTTATAATTAAATAAGTTACAAACTAAAGACAATCAAATACTCATTTTCCAATCAATAATGAATGGTTAGACAAGTTAGCAATTGGTCAAATGCCTAAAAAAAGTACTAAGCCTAACTGGAACCTGAAAGAAATTTTAAGTCTTTCCTGCCTGAATTTGAATCCAGGTCATGAACATGCTTAGTAAATGTAGTATCATTAATTATAAAATCCATATGAACATGAATACTACTATTAACTAATTAATTTGTTGTTTAGTGCAATAGAAGAATGGTGTAGTCTATTGGTAAAGAAACCTGAATCAAACTCAATCTGCCACTTAAAAAAAATAAAATAATTTACTAATCAAGACTTATAAGAAGTTCATTCACTAGAAGTAACAGAGCTAAGTTAAAATCCATGAATCATGAGGTCCAGATTTCATGAATCTATTATTTCAGAAAATCACATGGTTTATTAAGAACAACAACAACAATAATAACAATAATAATGATAGTAGTAGTAATAGTAGTAGTAATAATAATAGTAGTAATATAGTAGTAGTAATAATAATAATAACAACTACCACCACCACCACCACGACAACAACAACAACAACAACAACAACAACAAAATATTTTAATAAAAAAAATAAAAAAAACAACAACAATAATAATAATAATAATAATAATAATAATAATAATAATAATAATAATAATAATAATAATAATAATAATAATAATAATAATAATAATAATAATAATAATAATAATAATAATAATAATAATAATAATAATAATAATAATAATAATAATAATAATAATAATAATAATAATAATAATAATAATAATAATTGGTGTATGATGAAATTAGCAAGTCTTAGTTTCATAAATAAATATCTTTGCAGAAACTTCCAATATGTAATTTGACAGGTAGTAGAAAACAGTTGTTTATATTACATATTGCGCCAACCAAAATTTGGTATAATGTTAGTATGTGGTGGAATGTCAAGTATAAAAAAAGTTACTTTTTAAAATTATTTTTAGTTAGTTTTAATAGGCAATGTATAATCGCCTGGATATTGAAATATGTTGCTATGACAACAAAACATTAAAGCAAGAAATGTATTATTATTATTGCAACATAAAATTACAGATTAATTTTATTCATTCAAAATGCATATGTAAATAATAAAGTGTATGACTGATAAAATTATTATTGTTTCTTTATTATATGTATTTTAGATTTCAAAAGTAAATTTTATCTATTAGCCACTAAGTGTGTATAAATAAAGGAGTACAAAGGGTTGGTAGTTAACCAGTGTTGCAGTCCAGTATGTATTTTTATAAGATTATGTGTCATGGAGCAGGAATGGAGGCTACAATATTTATTTGCTAATTTACATTTGGATGTACTTTTGATTAACTTTTGGTGGTGGGAGGGGGTTCAGATACATATGTATACATTTACATATTTTTTCATTTCTTGAGTAATATTTCATGTCATTTTACTTGATAGAGATTTGTGATTGATAGTTCACATAATCTGAGTTCTTAAATACCCTGTGTCATCACTGTTAGATGGCAGTAATATATTTGTTGTGTTGCTGATTTTAGTATGTTCTTCCATATTAATGTCTTGAGTATGTTGACGCAGTCCTTGAGATCAATAGAATGCAGTCAAATAAAAATTTCTTTATATTTCATTTGTTGGCTAATGGCACATCTTTTGGGGAAACACCTGTTGATGACATGGATTGGTAGAAGCATGATGATCAGTTAGAAGTATGATTGCTATATTATATGTGACCAGGTTGCTGCAAAGATATCGGTAGGTGCAATTTTATTATCTCTGGCTCTTAATTTTGGTGGTTTGATATTAAATGTTAATGGATGGCACCTTGTATTGTTTCCTAAAATCAATGTGCAAGGAGTGCACCAATATGCATAAAGAACAAAAGTGGCTGTATATATTAATGGGCTAGAGCCTTTGCAATATGAGGCAATGACTGTCTAAGGGGCTGGTGTTGGGTTGTCCATAGGCCCTGGTCATGTTGTAATGACTTCTGTCCAGCACTAAAATGTGATAGAATAGGTGTTGCTGTGCTTCTTTTGTTCCATGGTATAGGCAGAAAAAGGGGCAGTAATGGTGTTTAACCAGTGCTATCTCAGAAAATATGAAGTGGGCAGGGCATGAAAATTTAATCTTAGCAAAAAATCAAAGTACATTGGCTCTAGAGACCATTTTTTAAACTTACAGAGTAGTTGTTGATTCCAAGAATTTTCAGATTGGGGCCATGGTACTGATTTCAATGAACTACTAAATAAATTTGCCACTGTGAATACTTGCACATAGTTTGAAGAGATATCGGCAAGGTCTGCTTTTTTATATAATTGATAATAGATGATAGAGGGTCATATGTGGAAGGGGTCCATCTCTTTATATTATTTGAAGAAAGCATTGTAGCATTGAAAACTATTTGAGTGTGGCTATTATTAGGTTTGGGCCTTCTGCAGATGAAAAATATGAATGATATGAGTGGACGATTGCTAAGCCAATTTGCAGATATTGACCCTTCCTTTGTCACAAAAGCTTGTTGCAGAGAGAAAAGATTTTGTTTGTAAAACTTGAGAAGAAGTAATAATGGGAGAGTAATAGGTGTTTTTGGTGGCAATTTGCTGGTTAAATAGCTGGATCTTGGAAATAAATGGAAGAATATGCTTTGGAGAATGATGTAGTGATTCGCTGTTTCTTCTTTGAGCTTATGAATTTTACACCCCATTGCATTTGCACTCATATAAAAGGGAAAACCCAGAAAGGCAGACAGCTTGCCCTGCCCCCTATATGTGTACAGTTTGTTATTATCATGAGACCAAACTAGTCTTATTTAGATTGACATTGAGTTTATGCTTAGTTTCAAAATTTTGTAGTATCCTGCGTAAAGCTGATGTTTTTTGGATAGAAAGAAGACAGTTACATCATCCGCATAGGCGATGCATCATCCATTTAGGAAAAGTATGTTATCTGTTGAGATATGTTTGGCATTTAGATGCCAATCAGTGTTGGATGGTTGATTTAGAAAGTGAATAGTAAAGAACTTAGAGGAGAACTTTGGGAGCTGGATTGTGTTGGAGTGAAAAATATGGAAAATTTTTGCGGCTGAGTATGATGTAGATTTTCCAATTCGGCAGCGAGTTACATGTACAGAAGAGTATGAAGCATTATGGTAGTGGACAGCATGTCTGTTAGTACATTGATTACCATAGAACCAAAGGCTGCCTCAATGTCTATCTGGATTGCAACTGGAACATATTTTTTCTGGTCTTGCATTGAGTTCAAAACTGCTTTGAAGATAAGCACTGCTTGTCCCGTTGCTGATTGCTTTCTTGTGAACTGATATGGTGAAATAAAAGGGAGCAGATGTGGCTTAATCTTGTCTTTAATAACTTTCTCAATAAGCTTAATGGCTAGTGGGCCATGGAGATAGATTGAAGATTGTTAAGAGTGCTTATTGAAGCTGGTTATGAAAGGTACTACTGTGATTGAAAAAATTATCAATGTTGTAGTTTTTTGTGAGAGATGGTTCACAATGTCCTATAGCAATCAAGTGGTTGAATGGTTCAGATGCTTGAACACAAATATTGACGTTTGAGCACCTGGATGACATACATTGAGAAAAGTAGCAAGTTTGACTGTGAAATCATTAGTGGTAAATGGTGTGTTTGTTTTGGGTGGTCCTAAAAAGTCATTAGATGGGATGAAGGCTCAATGAGTTTGAAGCTTCTGTTTGAAATGCTTATATATAGATTCAATCATATTATGCACTGCATGTATGGATGTTTTGATTTGAAGAGCTATGAACATTTTAATAGTGGAAGGGAAATCCAGGGCCATCTGATATAACCTCTAGTCCATGTATGCTGATGACTGAGGCTGATTTTGCTTTTTTTGATAGCAAAGTAGTCTTTAAGTGCTATGCATGTTGTTATATACTTGGGTGAGTCTATTGTATATATTGGTATATGCTGTGAGTAGCTTCAGATGTCACTATCCACTTATGTCGTTAATTAGTCAGAGCTAAAAGCCTAAATAGTGGGGGTGTTTTTCTGACGATTGTTCAATGTTAAATGAAAAGGTATTTATGTAGGCCTGGTATCTTTGTACGGTGCTTAGTTGTACTCCTTCAAGTTTGTGGAGTGTAATAAATCGTTTGAAAAAAAAAAAAAGAAATTCTGAAGAGGATACAGGATATAGAATTCTTATTGTTTTCCCAAGGGGTAATTTAGTTGGCTGAATTTCGGTTAGGCTGGGTGTTGCAGTTTGTACAGAATGATTCAGGCTGATGTAGTGATGTAGCATTAGCAAATAAAAGCAAATGGCAATATTAATGATGTGTGACAGTTGTTATGGAGTTAACTTCTTATGTCTTTTTATTTATTTATGCGAATACAGGAAATTTGTTATTCGCAAATAAAAGTACAATAATAATATGCTGTATGTTTAATATTTCCGTAACTGATTATTAAAGCGCCAACATATATATATATATTCTCATATGTCAAAGCGTCGACCGGAAAGCGAACCCAGGCCGGCTGCTTGGAAGGCAACTACGCTAGCCACCAACGCTTGACATATATATATCAGTATTTTAAAGCTAAAAAAAAAAAAGGTGTTATAACGTTATCATTGTAATTTGAAAGTCTAAATTAAATTTATATGTTGTTTTGATATTTATAAAGAATGCGATTCAATAATCTTTAATACCGTTTATTAATTATGATTTCAAATTAGATTTAAATATGTGTTAAAAATATTGAAATATACGGATGAAAATACTGGAATTAACTAACAGTCTATATTTTATTTATCTTTGATGTAAAAACAGTATTTAAAATAATGATCACTCTTAGTTTCTAAAATATTCTTAGATATATAATTCTTATAATATATTAACATATTTTAAGTAAATAAGAAAACAAAATTACCGTAGATATATATTATATATGGATTACTTTAAAATTATTTGCTAAATAAAATGTTAAAACTGCGTTACCACTCGGATTAAAATTTATTTATAAACCAAAAATATAAAAGATATTGAACTTATTTATAATTCTCGTAGATTAATTACAACAGGTATATACTAAAAGTAGAATAAAGGAAAAGCCTTCAAGGTTAAATTTGAGACGGGAAAGATTTAAACTTAATTAAAGATTGGTTTAACCTAATTTAAAATACAAAAAATTTAATACTCAAATTAGGCAAACTTTTTAATGTATGACCAAATTTGTAAATACCATGCTATAAAATTTTTTGAATAAATAAATAAAATTAAGATAAAACCTTTTTTAGACCCACGCGTGCAATTTGTCAGTTATTTGAACGAACAGCTATTGATAATAATCTGAAAATATATGTTATCATCTGATATCAAAATGTAAATGTTTAATGGCAATGTTTACTTTTATTTTCTACAAGAACTATCTTATATATATATAAAGTATATAGGTTTTTAGTTGATAAATAATGAGGAAAGTGTTTGTTACTGAATGTATTCTATAAATCACTATATATATATTTGTTACAGCTTAATTGATAAATCAATATATATATTTGTTACAGCTTAATTGATAATATCAAACTTTAACACTACCCATTTGATGGAAGTGTATTAATAATTTTTATTAGTTAATCATTAGACGAGAATATCCAATAATGAATAATATTCCTGTAGTGTAATTTTTATTACACCATTCTCACACAAGGTAGGGACAGGTTTCTGCCCGTTTTTAACACTTTGTGGAGCATGTAATTAAAACATATATGTGAAAAGACACATGATCCCCAAGATGTATATTTTGTGCTGAACTAGCACTCATCAATTGTCCCAAACCACAATCTCTTACACATGTCTTGATCATTGTTCAGAATGTCAAACTTACTCTCTTCATTTCTTAACATCACATGATCATCATATCTCTGTACTAGCACATAATTGTTGTAAACAAAGGCAAAACTCTTCATACAGTAGTGCCACCCTGTGCCAAACAGAGTAATCAATGGATGCCAGAAGGCTTGTGCATAAAATCCCTATCTAGGGCCTACTCATCCAATATCCCCAGATTAGTTTCTGGCTTGTGGTCATCATCAGTGAGGAGCCTTGGATCTAAAAGCACTGCACATAGATCTTAGGATCTAATGCAACCCTCCAGCAGCCACCTTTTATTTCTACTTAACTACAAAGCTATAAGAATAAAATTGAAAACACAATATTTTTTTCAGTTCTCTGAAAATATTATTGTGTTTTCAATTTCATTCTCATAGTTTTGTAGTAAAGTAGAGTTAAAAGTTGCTGGAGGGTTGCATTAGATCCTAAGATCTATGTGCAGTGCTTTTAGATCCAAGGCTCCTCACTGATGATGACCACAAGCCAGAAACTAGTCTGGGGATATTGGATGAGTAGGCACTAGATAGGGATTTTATGCACAAGCCTTCTGGCATCCATTGATTACTCTGTTTGGCACAGGGTGGCACTACTGTATGGAGAGTTTTGCCTTTGTTTATAACAATTATGTGCTAGTATAGAGATGATGATCATGTGATTTTTAGTGGGTTAACACCAATCCTGCCTAATATGATAGTGGTGGCTATGGTTGTTTAAGAGCCAAAGACACCAAAATGTATGGGTGCTGAATTGAGTTCAGATCCATATGACTATATAAGCTATTGAGCTTAGATTGGAAATATTATTGTGTTTTCAATTTCATTCTCATAGTTTTGTAGTAAAGTAGAGTTAAAAGGTGGCTGCTGGAGGGTTGCATTAGATCCTAAGATCTATGTGCAGTGCTCTCAGATCCAAGGCTCCTCACTGATGATGGCCACAAGCCAGAAACTAGTCTGGGGATATTGAATGAATAGGCACTAGATAGGGATTTTATGCACAAGCCTTCTGGCATCCATTGATTACTCTGTTTGGCACAGGGTGGCACTACTGTATGGAGAGTTTTGCCTTTGTTTCTCTTCATTTCTTATTACTTTAGGCATTGATTTATATATATATATGTATACACCTTTTGAAATCACTTTTTAAAATGCAATCCAATAAAATATATTCCTTGATATTTTCTTATGGTTTCAACTAACCAGCAGTCTTCATCAGAACTACAATACTCAAATATATATGATCATACAGTTAGTGCATATTTGTACATATATAAGTAGATATGACTATATAACACACCATTATATTTATTTATGTGCATGTAAATCTACACTATTTATATATATTAGAATATTGTATCTCTATTGAAGATTGCTAGTTAGGGGAAACTGTAAGAAAAAAATCAAGCAATACATTTTATTTGATTGCAGTATAAAAAATGATTAAAGATGTATAAATGGTATTAAATATATGTAAGATTAATTTAAATAATATCAAATAATAGACAATATTATCATTGTTTGGAGAACTTTGGAGGGCAGGGTCCATGGGTTATGGCTCAGCTCTGGCACTTCCAATGGTCAAACTTCTAAACATCGCATGTTCACCATCTCTTATACTAATACATAACTGTTATTAAACAGGCAAAAACTCTCCATACAGTAGTAACACCCTGTGTTGACGAGAGTAATCAATGAATGCCAGGAGACTTATGCATAAAATCCCCATCTAGTGCCTACCCATCCAATATCCCCAAACTAGTTTCTAGCTTGTGGCCTTTGTCAGTGAGCAGCTTTGGATATGAGAGCACTGCACATAGATCTTAGGATATAATGTAACCCTCTAGCAGCCACCTTTTATCTCTACTTAACTACCAAACTATGAGAATAAGATTGAAAACACAATATTTTCAATCTAAGCTCAATAGCCTATATAATCATATGGGTCTGAACTCAGTTCAGCACCTATACAATTTGGTGTATTTGGCTGTTTAACAACCATAGTCACCACTATCCTATTAGGCAGGATTGCTGTTAAACCACTAAACATCACATGATCACCATTTCTTATGCTAGCACATAACTATTATTAAGCAGGCAAAAATTCTTCATACAGTAGTGCCACCCTGTGCCAATCAGAGTAATCAATGGAAGTCAGAAGGTGGGAGTTGCATTAGATCCTAAGATCTAGATGCAGTGCTCTCAGATCCAAGGCTCCTTACTGATGTAGGCCATAAGCTAAAAACTAGTTTGGGGATATTGGATGACTAGGCACTGGATGGTGATTTTAGCACAAGTCTTCTGGCATTCATTGATTACTCTGGTTGGCACAGGGTGACACTACTGTATAGAGAGTTTTTGCCTGTTTAATGCTCAAACTTCTTATAAACACTTGAGCAATAAACCCTTTCATTATTATTATTTTGTTTTAAAGATAAATTTTTGAATTCTAAATGTTTATATTTAAGATATCATTCTTCAATAATCAAAGCTATAAATGAAACAATCAAAAATGAATCATTTGTTTTCTATATTATAAACATTTAGGCTAGAGATATTAACTCCAACAAGTATGAAATTTAAATCAGCTGTTTTAGGGAGGTTTCACTATTAAAAGAGGGAGGGGCATCATATTCCTATAGGCATTATGCTGAACTCAAAAACTTTTTTTTATACTAAAGTGAAAAAATATCCTCATAGAGATTTTTACATCATAACAATTTAACATTAATTGATGTATATTACGACAAAATCACATGATTTTAATATGTTTATTCAAATAATTCCAAGAACAGATACCTAACCTTATTCCAGAACCATCTCTTAGAAGCTTGAGAAATCAATTGATCCCATATGCACAACTGCATTTGTTCTACTTTTGATTTCCTTTCTTTACTGATGATGGTGAGAGTCACAAAGTGGTCAGTCAGGAGAAGAGAATTTTATAACACTATATTGTCTGGTATCCACTGATTACTCAAGCCTGCAAAGAATGGCTATATACTCATGGAATTGGTATTTAAACAAGCAAGCACTATATAGGGGCATTTATATAACAAGTCACAAAATATCCACTAAAAATCACACTTTTGTATTTATACTTAGCCACAAAATTTAGATAAATAAATATATCATTTTTGTGATTGTGTATGTTCATAATGAAGGATGCAAATACGAACACCACTCTACAATGCCTTTGATCTGGGTTCAAACCTGAGCCACGTGAAATGTTTTAGAGAAACTTAATTTTTTTCTAAAATAATTGAACCGTATCCAATATACCTTTGCATATAGATTGGTCAGTAAATAAATATATAGCTATCTTTATTGAAAAACCCTCATATTTTCAACTTCCTGTATTGGAAGGTTTGATGAGAACTGTCTTTTCTGAAAAGTTGTTTAAAATATACTTTACTCTGCAGATAGCTATTTATTAAAGTGGTTATTTTAATTATATATATATTATTAATAAACTTTAATAGAATAGATTACATTGTATATACATTATGGTACTTTTTGTTTTTAGATATTAAAATGCATATTCATGGAACAGTGGTATTTTTAATTATACCACTCATTTCTTGCATTAAATTAAATGAATTTAGTTGCTCAGATCCATTGTCTTCAGCGGTTATTAATCCCAATGCTGATGTCTTTGTCGGAGCTTCACTAACTTTGAGGCTAAGAAGTCAAATAGGTTGTAGCTCTGATATCTTTGTTGGATCTGTAAAAACTTTAGATGCCATCGAATGGGCTTTATCTATTTTGAATCAAAAATCAGGAAATGTTTTTGGAGTTCCAGTAAATGACAGCTTTATACCAGGAGTTACTATTGGTAAGTTTATCAGAAGCTTAAAAATATGCATTATGTGTAGTCACAATTTTAATTTCTGCTTATTGGTTAATAATAATAATAATAATAATATATATATATATATATATAAAGGACTTGAACTCAAATTATAATATATAATATATATATATATATATATAAAGGACTTGAACTCAAACTTTCAAGCTCTTTATATCTATCCAATCTATCTTATATATGATGCACATGACACATAAATATGAAAAAGATAAATGATCTCCAATATATGTATTTCAGGCTGAAACAGCACTCATCAGTTGATCCAGATCATTATCTTCCACACATATATACAACCAGTGTTCAGTTTAGATTAAGATAACAAATATTTAAACTTTAATGGACAAGCTTCAATCTTTTTCACTCTCCAATTCCTCAACTGTCCATTTCATTGAAAATCTGAAAAAAGGAGATGGTGATCTTGACCAAATGATGAGTGCTGGTTCAGCACAAAATATGCATTTCGAAGATCATTTATCTTTTACATATATAGGTGGTCATGTGTATCAGTTGTACAAAAATGGATTTGATAGCTGTAGGGAGTTTAAAGTCTGAATTCAAGTTTCTCATAATTATATTAAGTTTAGTATAGACAAAATATATATATATATATACACACACCTGGGTCTCATTTTATGTGGTAGATAGGTTCCACAGAAAACCCACATTAAAAAAAATCACACAAAAATAGACTTAACTGACCTTGAAAAATGGGGGGTAGTGTCTGTAATTTTCAGAATTCGCATAAAAGCAAAGCAACAAAGAAAAAATACTTTAAAATTCACATTAAAAAAATAAGCAAATAAAGTATGACTAATAAAAAATTTCAAATATTTGAAAAAAATTAATACAAGACAAACTTTTTTTACTTTTTTTTATTAACTATAATATTTAATTTTACATTTTTCATACATATTTTAATCATTACCGCTAGCGTTCATTTGTAAACTGGAAAGAAATCAGATTTGATGTGATGTATTGTAGCTTCTCCTTAAACGAAGTCAAGAATCTCTCAGCAATTATGCCCAGAGAAACCTGTTAGCCACTTTATTTTTATTCGTGATGTGATGTACAACTAATGCCATTTTCATCTTGCACTGTGTTAATGGTTTCTGTTTCTATATTAAAAAAATGAGATCTGCAATCAAACAAAAGGATTATACATTATCATTACAAAGATTATTTTCAGTTTATAAAATCTTCATTTTTTATTTTAAAAATCTAAAAGATTATTTATTTCTGTTATATATAACAAAATACGTTTTAAAAGTTTAAATGTTTTGAATATTTATTGCGATATTTTTATATGTAAGTATAAATTTATTATTATTATTATTTACTCATTAGTATAAATAGGTTATTTACATAGAAGAAATTCTAAATACAGTTTGAGGCCATATTCACATTAGCTACTAATATAACGTTATATTATTGAGAAAAAAAAAAGAAAATTTTTCAAGTCAAAATAAGTTATTAATAATTTAAATTTTTTGATATTTAATAAATATAGTGAAATATGAAAGATATTAAAAAGAAACATGAATCACATAACTTCAAAATCGCATTAAAATAATCTGCATAAAATGAGACCCAGGTGTATATATATATGCTGAAGAGTTGGAGAGTGGCAAAGATTGAACTTTGTCCATTAAAGTTTGATGATCTGCTATATATAAAGTCAGCACTAATTGTTTATATGTGTGGAAGATGGTCATCTAAACCAACTGATGAGTGCTGGTTCAGCACAAAATATGTATATTGGAGATCATTTATTATTTTCACATGTGTATCGATTGCATAAGATGGATTGTATAGCTGTAGGGAGTTTGAAAGTCTGAGTTTAAGTTCCTCATAATTACATTAACTTTAGCATAGACAATATACATATATTTAAATATTATATAAATATAAGTGTTGACTGGTTTTTAATACAGATATAATAAAAATATCCCAGCAATGCCCTCTGTGAATAAGTAGAAAGTCTGAAATTCAATTAGTATGACTCAAAAGGATATTCAAAGTTTAGACTTTATATTTGTTCACAGAGGGCATTGCTGAAAAAACCATAACATTTGGAGGAGGATTTAAACATTTCACACATACACCTGGGTCTCGTTTTATGCAGATTATTTTAATGCGATTTTGAACTTATGTGATTCATGTTTCTTCTTAATATCTTTCATATTTCACTATATTTATTAGATATCAAGAAATTTAAATTATTAATAACTTATTTTGACTTGAAATACTTTTTTTTTTCAAAAATATAATGTTATATTAGCAGCTAACGTGGATATGGCCTGAAGCTGTATTTAGAATGTTAGCTTCTATACAAATAACCTACTTATACTAATGAGTAAATAATAATAATAATAAATTTATACTTGCATATAAAAATATCACAATAAATATTCAAAAATTTTATAGTTTTAAAACATATTTTGTTAAGTATAACAGAAATAAATAATCATAGATTTTTAAAATAAATAATGAAGATTTTATTGCTTTTATAAACTGAAAATAATCTTACTAATGATAATGTATAATCTTTTTGTTTCGATCTCATTTTTTTAATATAGAAACAGAAAACCATTAACACAGCACAGAACTGAAAGTGGGGCTAGTTGTACATCACATCATGAATAAAAATAAAATGGCTAATGGGTTTCTCTGGGCATAATTGCTGAGAAATCCTTGATTTCGTTTAAGGAGAAGCCACAATACATCACATCACATCCAATCTGATTTCTTACCAGTTTACAAACAAATGCTAGCAGTAATGATTAAAATATGTATGAAAAATTAAAATTAAATACTGTAGTTAATAAAAAAAGTAAAAAAAAGTTTGTCTTGTATTAATTTTTTTCAAATATTTGAAATTTTTTATTAGTCATACTTTATTTGTTTATTTTTTTAATGCGAATTTTAAAGTAATTTTTTCTTGTTGCTTTGCTTTTATGTGAATTCTGAAAATTGCAGCACCTATCCCCATTTTTCAAGGTAAGTTATGTTTATTTTTGTGCGATTTCTTTTGTGCGCATTTTCTGAGGAACCTATCTACCACATAAAACAAGACCCATGTGTATATAATATTTTATAGAAAATGCTTTCATTTAGTTTTAGAAGTAATGCAATCAAATCTAAAAAAATTACTTTTCTTCACCCATAATTTGAGTAGGTATTTAAATTTAATATATCAACTCAAATTGCATTCAAAGAAAAACAAATTGGGGTATTAATGTCTTACTTGTCAAATTAGATAAGTGTTGTGATATTTAAGTAAAAATAACATTGCTATATTAAAAAAATAAGCTGCTTTACTGTCATCTGTCAATGGGAGGAGCCTAAATATGTTGGCTAGAGATTGGTCAATTTTTTAGCAATTGATAGCATTTAGAAACTGAGAAAATATAGATGTTGAATAAAATTTTTATATCGCTTCAAATAATTAAATATTTATAATGTTGATAAATTGTTTCAATATCTATCTATTTATAAATAAAACCCAAATCTTAAATTTACTCTTAAATTTTATCATTATGTGGAGAGCCTTGTAATGTGATAGCAGCAAATCTATATGACAATCCTAGAATCTAGGTTTGAATTGGGGTTAGTCAAATTTTGAACCAAAGTTAGAATTATGCTAATACTTTTTCCAGACAGCATGCCATTAGTCCACCCATATTGTCATTCAACATTGGCCAACAAATGGTATCTAATTATTATCTGTTACAAGATGAAACAAGGAAGTCTTACCACACAGCAAGTGGAAAGTTTGGCAAGAAATATCTTTTTCATTTCATTGCTATGAGAAGGATTAGAGAGGGTTTTGCCTTGAAGTTGCTATTAGAAGTCTATTTTGCCTTTATATATTCATCAACATAGTTAATGGTTATTTTTTAAGATATGAACTCAAACCTTTTATTAGAAATCATACTCAAGCAGTAATTTAAAAGATGACTCTAATGAGTTAAAGCCATTAGTTTAAAATAATATATAAAAAAAACAGTAACAATTCTCTCCATACAGTAGTGCCACTAAATCCATTGATTATTATGGCTTCCATTAGAGGGACTATTGCATGGAGACAGTTGGCACTATTTTAACAGCTTGTGTAAGCATAAGAAGAAATGATGATGGTATATTTTTGTAGTTTAAAATAATATTCTAAATAAAATATATTTAAAAGTTTTGGAATAATATTTATAAAGAATAAATCTGTTTTAGGATTGAAAATATATGATGACTGTGCAAGACCTGAGCTTGCTGTGATGAATGCTATTAAATTCATAAAAGTGCCGAATGCAGATTCTCAAACATGTAGTCCTCAAGAACCATTACTTTTAGGTAAGCCAACCTTATTGTGGTCAATTCTACATAAGTGTGTATATTAACCAGCAAGAAATATGAATTAAAAAATTGGAAATACATAAAAAAAGACAAAAAGATAAAGAAAGTCTATGATTTATTACTTAGCATTTCATAAAGTACATTATTAACTTATCTTTATGTATTGATAAAATTATTAGCAAATCAAACTGATCCATCTTTCTTTTATCTTTTTCAATGCTTACTTAATTACATTAAAATTAATCCATCTGATAGTTTAGATTGCCCAGAAATCTTTCTCAGAGTTACAAAACATATATAAATACATAATTATATAAACATACATTATATCTCCTTAATATATAGGGTATATGAGCACAGACTTTCACATGACCCACCACTCTCCACACTATCTCATAACACTGATACACTCGACCACACATATGTTGAAAAGATAAATAATCACCAATATACGTATTTCCTGCTAAACCAGCAATCATCAGTTGGTCCAGATTACCATCTCCACACATATATGCTATAAGTGTTCAGATATATATTAAGATAGCCAAACCTCATACTTTAATGGACAGGTTTCAATCTACTCCACACTCCAACTCTTCAACCATCCATCCAATTTCAGCTATTATATCTACTTGTAAATTACTCATTTTTTTACACATACCTTATTACTTATATCTATATATACATATATATGCATACATACCATATATATATTCTTCATTTATACTGCATTTGCATATATTATCTCTGTTATTTAAAACCATCTTAAATATATCTATACCAAATATGTACATATATATACCTTAAACATATATCTAAGCTATTCCAAATTTATACTACACCTATATCATTATTATTATTACTACATAAGTCAAATCAGTAAATACTTAATATACATTAATTGTTTTATATCAATTAATATTATCATGCATATAAAATCTGTTAAATATAAACAACCTATAAAACTTCCTATATTATATTATTTCTTTATTAATTTTTTATTATCAATCTAAATATTACTATATCAAATTTAAAAATTAAAATTATTATTATTAAACTTATTAACCATTATAAATTATTATAAACTATTTTTATTTTATTATATTATTATTTAACTAATCCCAGCACTGCCTTTTTCTTATTATTCAGCTTTTTTGTCACTAATTTGAATTTAAATTTGCTGCTTTTAATATTATATACTAGCTCCATCTTTATAATTTTTATACAACTAATTTTTGTCTCTTATAATTTTATTATTTAAAATTATTATTTCAATCCTAATTAAATCAAGAGTGTTTTTATACCAAAATATCTATTTAATATGGGTTTAATATTATTTATAAAAATAGCTTCTTTAATTTTTCTTTCTTTTTTATCATTTGTATATTAAATTACTTTAATGCTATTCTTCTCAAACCCATGTCCTGTTACCATTTAATGTAAATAAACTGGTGAATTTTTACCATATTTATAATTGAATTGTTTGTTTCCCCAATATAATTAATTTTAATATTAAACAGGTAAAACTCTCCATATAGTAGTTCCACCCTGTGACAACCAGAGTAATAACAGTTATGTGCTAGCATAAAAGATGGTGATCATGTGATGTTTAGTTTTAATATTATTAAATTGCCATTTTTTGCAAAACTCCCATCAAGCTATACATAAACAAATACTAATCTTTCAATACAATAATTTCTGCTTTCATTTCATTTATGTTCAAGCTATTATAATTAATATTTACATCTATTAAGTATTGTTTAGTTTAATATTCAGGGGTTGTTAAAATGAGGCATAGCCTTTATGCTCTAATTGTGTATAATAGATTTCAGAATGGCCTATGATTGCATTGAAATCATATTAATATATTGAATTAATGCTCTGCAAAATAACATGTCAATAAATTGACTGATTATATATGATGCAAGCTAAAGTACAAGTGGATTCATTTTGTACTTTGGTTTTTATTACCAAATATGTATTCATTTATATTTAGCTTTAAAAAGTTAAGTTGAGAAAAGGTTGGTATTATCCTTTACTTGTCAAAATCTCTGTCATGTATCAAAGCCTGATCATTCTTAAGACAGCTGTTTAAAATCTGATTGGCTGTCATAGAGACAATTGTGCATGTGAAAGATTAGCAAACTTTCAATTATTTCCAATTTAGCTTTCTGAAAATTTGCAGTAAGTTCCATTTAAATTTTAGCTACATTTTTATTTCAATTAATATTTACATTTATGTTTCATAAATGTTGAAATAAAAGTTTTAAATATATATAATTGTATATTATAATGGTCAGGGTAACATTATATCACTCTTACCATATCTGCCATACAGGGTGCCACTAGGCTATTTGAAAGTAGAATATTTATATAATAAGCATATACATATTGTTAAGATCAATTTTATTTTATTATTTACCGTTGGTTAATCCATGCCATTAGTGCAAAGAGAAACAGAAATTTATGATCAAATTTTTAAAATATATTTTTAATAAAAAAAATTTAAATTCTTAAAATATATTTTTAATATTAAAAAGTTAAAATAAGCCACTGCCAGTAATTACACACAAAAACATTTATTGTCACACATATATAAATTTGAGGAATAAATTTAGATTTTATTATTAATTTCAAATTTAAATGGTTATTTTAGTAAGTCTGCACAGATGGACAGTTTATATAATATTTTTATTTTAGAATGTTGATTATAGATAGACTATATAGATTATGCAATTAAAACTTTTCCACACATCTAACCTCAGGCTAAAAGTGCATAGCTAAACCAATGCTTGCTTCATGATATACAGATGCAACCAATGCAATATGAAGATATTATCATAGAACTATACTGACAGGAATGTGCATCTGCAGCATATTATTTGAAGGACATGATACTCATGCAGTACAGGAATGTGCATCTGTCTGGCAAAGGAATCATGTATATAAAATACTAGAGAGAAATGTTACATATGGAGGGAGAGTGGTACTTTTGGCCAACTATAGTCCCTATCTGTAAAGCTAAAGGAAATCAATGTCACAGGGAATACTCTGCATCCATTACAATGCAATGATTACACATTTGGGTCATGCATTCAGTTAGACACATTTGCCCTATATGCGAGCACACTTCATATTACATTGATATAAACATCCATATATCCTTCTACCAGCATTGACTTAACTATGAAACAAATAGTCTGAAATTAAACCCCTTTAAACTAACATAAACGATTCTAAATATAATGTTATTAATTCAATTGCTTAGGAAAAATTTCTAATAAAGTAAACCCATTGACACTTATTAAAAGGTGCTGCATTGACAATAATAACTTAAAGACTACATGGGTAAATACATTTAAACACTCAGCATGAGGTGTCATATTTACTGATATATACCAAGTGGCTGTGCACATGCAGGCAAATATATTTTATGTATATGAAAATCTTAAGAAATAACTAACATAAACATTAATGAATCTTTGCAGCCATCTACACCCAACTTTAAATTTAATAATTTAATTAACACATAATAATAATAAAAAACAAAAATGGAAATGATTAATTTGCAAACTTATTACATAAAAAAAGATATTAATCATTGATTTAGAGTTCTTTAAGTCAGATAAGAGTTTATACTTTAGGTTATTAATTGAAAGTTTGTTTAAGAGATCGATCTATAAGTTCATTTAAAAAAAGTTTATTCTTCCCAGAGTAAGCTTTTACGAATCCTCCTGGTTGCTGCAGGTTTATGGAAGTCCATCCTATTTTGTGTAGATTGTTCTCTGGCAATGAAACTGCTGCTTGCCAATACTTGGGTCAGGAACTGTCATAGGGGGCCTCAGCTGATGCAGGAAATTAAATCTATTGCAAGACTACTACATCATGGAGTCTGCAATACAGCTACAGTTCATAGAAAATCAATAATGAAAATAATAACAATCTAATGAATTCAATAATTTTCTCTTTTATACTTTTATTAGTCTCTTATCAGCATTTTTACAGATCTATCGAACATGATGTTGCTGATTCTTAGGTATTGCTTATATCACTCTATTCATTCATACACATTAATGCAACAAATTTTCTTAAAAACTTCTTGATTTTCTTACAGTTTCGACTGTCCAGCAGTCTTCATCAGAACTCTATCTTCTTCACTGCCTTAATTAAACTGTAAGAAAATAAAAAAGTTTTTAAGAAAATTTGTTGCATTAACGTGTATATGAATAGAGTGATATAAGCAATATATAAGATTATATGAAGATATGCAAAGAAAGTGAAGGAGAAGAATAAGAGAATATGATTCTTAGGTCCTGGCTGTTTTCTATTCTGGCCCATGTGTGGCTTGGTACTTTCATTGGTCAATCTTTAATTTCATTCTTTTATTTGACCTTTATTATTTAAGTGCCCCAAGGTCTAGTTTGCTTTACATTTAATTAATAAACCAGTCATTTCCATTTTAAGATTAAAACATGATTTTTTCCCATTAAATTGAATGTAATTAACATTTTTCTTTTCATTGCTTTTAAACAAAAAATATTAATCTTTAGATCTTTATTTTTTAAAAATTATTTACATTTAAATACCTTTTTTAAAAAAAAAAAAAAAAAAGTTTTCCATCTGCGCGAATATATATGTTAAACATAACTTTTTAAATTTTCTTTTAGTTTTTTAATAAAATCTTTTATATTTAAGATTATTTCCTCTTTTGTTTTAATTTTAAAATAATGTAATAGCATATGTATACCGTTACAATATGAAATGAAATTATTTTCACGTGTTTATGCCTAACTCACTCAAAAATGAAATAGGTCCAAAATGCATGCATAGTAAGAGGGGTCATCTGATTACCTATTGTAACAGAGAGTTGTGATATAATAGGTTGAGGGCTGCACTGATGATAACCAAACAAATCTAAATATATATTGTAATGGTACAAAAAGAGGTGTTAAACATGGACAATAAGTATAACAAGTAAAAAAAAATTAATTGATTTCTAAACTAATTTGTAACCATAATTACTAAGGGGAACAGACTAGCCCTTGTAATGCTATCACACAATTAAATAAATTAACTCCAATAATAACAAAAAGGAATACCTTCAAGTTTATTATCTCTCTGAACTTTAAATATCTAACTTCCAAAATTTAATATTAAAATATATTAATGAGATTCAGGGTCACTTGTTGAATATAATCCAGAAACAAAGATATGTTTTATTGAATCAGTTTATATTCTGATATCATAATTCATAGATGTTCATTACAAGTTCAACAAGTAATCAAAACGGCATTTTAATATTATTAGAGTAAAATAACTAAATCAGTAAAATCAAGTGTGTCACCAACCACAAGTACAGATAAGTGATGTAGTTTAAAAATAAAATAAAAATTAAACAAAGTCAATCTTTAAATAAAACATTTGATTTATTCTTTATTTATGATGTTGATGATAATGGCAACAATAAGATAAATAGTAGCATCAAAGCAATAATATCCATTTTTCCACATAAGTTTTCCGGTAAATTTATAAAGCTTATCAAATAACACCTATTATTCCCATATTTATGTAAATTGCATGTTATTAGAATGAAGGCTATTTATTATATAGCTAAATAATGCATTATCATGATAGTACAACCTATTACTATTCAAATAATTCAAAATCAGAAATCCATTTGGTTGGGAGAATTAAATTAACTCTCCAACTCAAAAAAGTAAAATTCTCTTTAAAATATAATGATATATATATATATACAATATACACATACCCACACACAAGTGTTCCCTTAAAACATAGTGCCCCTTTTAGATCAAATTACTTATTAAATAATTTTTTTTAATTTTTATTGATAAACATTTAACGTAATAAGGATTTCCATATCCATATGATGCTTAACTTCATAAAGTTTGGTAAGGATCTTACTTAGAGATGTGTATTATTAAAATAGCTCTAATAAATACTCCTTTATAATAAGTATTAAAAAATGACTAGCTGGATATCTTGGCTTATACATATAGATATATTAGTCTTACTCTCATAAAGAAAATTAAATTACTATGCTACCAATCTATTCTTTGAATTTATTTATTGATTGACGAATTATCTTAAATTATCCACGATTGAAAATATGTTTGTTGCCTTTAATAATAATAAAATTTTTATTGATTAAAAAAAGTATTTTTTTACACCATATAGCAAGTAGACATGTATGAATTGTAAATTATATGACATTATTACTTTAAAAAAAATTCAAACAAAAACAACCATAACAAATAGAGCAACGCAGCACGTGGATATGTATAAAAGAGCATTAAACAATAAAGATACCACATCAGCATTTTTGGAGCATGAAAAGGCTACTGGACACTGATTCGAATCCACCAACCCCACAATAGTATGTAGAGAGAGAAGTGACCATAGGCGTAAAATAAAAGAGGCCTACTTCATAAATAATGACACTCATTCAATAAACAGAAAAGACACCTGTTTCATCATTTCAAAAATATGGACAAATTAATATAAACAATAAAAATGCCAAGACCTATGACACAATTAACAGCTAACTAATTTGCTTAAATTAGAATACTCCTCCTCGTTACCATCAACTGTACTCAGGTATGAATATGAACTCTGGGAACTGGGAAAGCGATAAACATATAATTTTTACGAAATTAAACTTCTCTAACACGCATCTTAGTGCAGAATTATTGATAATTAATAGCTATTGTTATAATTTAATCTTTCCATGGATACTAAAAATAAAATATATAGCTAAAAATTTATGCATACCCACTTTAGTTGAAACCTAATCATGATCGATCGATCATCTCTTATAAATTATTATTTTTTGTTATGCTTTGATCTTGCTACTTGAATAACCATTTAAAAAGATAGCTAACAAAGTCTCTGGTTATAGAATGCACGGATTTAGAACAGTTTCAGTTAGTTTTTAATCTTGCTTCTGTAAGTGACAATATGAATTAGTAAGACTAGTCAAAAATTTTTTTTGAATTTTTTAAAAATGCTTCTTAACCCAAAACATTGATACTTTTCTTCCAGGTTAAGGATAAATGTTTGTTTAATATGATTTTATTTCACTTATGCGTATTTCTATTAATGGTATTCCATTGATGTATGATGGAAAAGTACAGCAAGATGAGTCAAGAACTTTAGATATATGGCTTATTTACTCATGCAACTTACATACAAATGAAAATTTTCCTTTTCAGCTGGTAAAAGTAAAATTAATAAGACTGCAATTAAGCTAGTTTTTAATTAATGCGTGGATAGGGCGATAATCATGTCTTCTTTTTTACTTTTATATATTCAATTTTCACAAGTTATGTATTCTTCAAATTTTCACTGTATCTACTAAATCCATTTCGATATTGTATTGTTAACACTAATAAAGACAATGATATAGACGATTTCAATGTATGTATATATATATATATAAATAAAGTAAAGTAAAATATAAATTACAAGCAATACATATCTCTAAATATTCCTGCTATGAATATTGTATTGTTTATAGCATATTTTAATATAATTTATTCATCTATATATTTTTTAATTATAACTGAGTAAAAGAAAAATTAAAGAGGCAATTTTTATAAACAGGAATAAAACGCATTTAATAAATCGACAAGCTTCTAATATTAAAATACGAGATTCGTGGAATTTGAATTGATGATGTTTGCTTCCGCTTTTGGTTTTTGAATTTAATGGCAGTTGAGGCAGGTTAGAAAGTAACCGAAAGTACTTCTGCGGATTTTAAGATTGTTTGTAATTGTTTATAAACCGTTAAAAATATTATTTCAATTATAATTACAATATTGTTTTTAATTAATGGATATTTTATTTATTTTATATATATGTGTATGTGTGTGTAATCATAATTATAGTTGAATATTTATAAATACAATAATTAGATATATGTAAAGTATAACTTCAAAAATTTTATCCACTTAAAAGCGCTTTCAATTATCCTGGTATTCTTTGTCAACTAACACTTTGAAAGGCTAACCTTACCACAATTCCATGATCTTAACATTTGATGTCTGTCTGTTAATTGCATTGTTTGTATATATATATTAGCATAGCTTCCTTTATTTTCCTTTTGTTATTTTTTTCAGTTTGCAATATTTTTACATTATTATAATTGAAGTTAAAACCATAAATACATAACTTATTATGGTTGTAAAAAACGAATGCTGGAACATTATTATTTACTTTGCAATTTTTCAATTATAGTAATGTAAAAATATTGCAAATTGAAAAAAATAACAACAAAAGGAAAATAAAGGAAGCTATGCTAATATACAAATACAAACAAGACTTAATTAACAGACAGGCAGCAAATGTTAAGATCACAGAATTGTGGGAAGGTTAGCCTTTCATAGTGTTAATTGACAAAGACTATGAGAATAGTCAAAAGTGCTCCTAAGTGGGTAAAATTTTTAAAGTTATACTTTACATATGTCTAATTACTGAATTTATAAATATTCAATTATGAGATTACGTTTATTGATTTGAAGAAATACAGACATCGAATTATAATATATATATATTGTAACAGGAACTGGGTTCAAACCCTGTTACAAAAAGGAACGAGAATGTAGTTGTATATAATTTTTATTTATTTATTAATATTAGATAATTATTTATAAAAGTCGCACATACCAAGCACACATGTATTTGCTGGATCGAAGGGTGTGGGTATATATTATGAGTGGCATACGTATATGTAGGTAGATATTATTGTTGAGAACAGGAAAGTAGAAATTTAGAAGACTTTAAAGCAGATAAAAGAAATGTTTTTTTCTTTTTGTGAGTATAAATTTCCTGAATGAATTGGCAAAATGGATCGCATTGTTCAATAGAAAGAAAGAAAAATAAAGAAAGCAAAATCCAACTGCTTGAATGGATATATATATTTTTTTGTGTGTGTTTGTTTTAATTAAATGGATTTTTCAGAAATAATTTTGATTAAGAAAAATGAACATGGAATGCCATTAGTTATTGAACTATTTTTTGATCCCTTTTGTTTGGTTAAAGTTGGCAACAGGATTTGTAATTAAAAGTTCAGGAATTTAAAAGAAAAAAGAGAGATAAGTAAAAGTCAAGATCGCTAAGTGGTTTTCCTTTTGTTTAACATTTTTATAAGAAAATCTATTTTTGAAACAAAGGAATACCAGAGATCAGGAGGGAGGCAACTGGGATTGACTAATTAATTTGAAAAAATGGACAGTTGAGCTCTGCTAGTCTTACGTGCAAGATATTCTAAATTTGAGTTGAAGAAAATTTATTATCTGAAAAGAAGAAAGTTGGAGAAGCAAATTGTGAGAACTAAACTACATATATGAGTGACCTCATGGATTGCATGGGGTAGAATCACCATCGTGCTTGGTCGGTGTTCGGACTCCAGCCATTTTAATATGCCACGTTAATATATTCTACTATCAACATCTCCAACTGCCCTACAGAACTGAAGCTGTTTGAATCCAGTGTAGATCGTATGCCATTCCGGAATTAAGCTGAAAGAATAAAGAACAGAAGATTGAATACGCCACTTTAGAGGGACCAAAGGAATAAAATGTTAAGTGGAAGCGATGGACACCATATTTGCCTAGATAGGACTCCCGGAATCTTTTTTTGCGAGTGCACTCGGAAACACATAAGCCAGTTATTCAAATTATACTATATCGGTAAATATACACTTATTATGCCATTTTCAAATTAATCCAACCTAATTGCAAGAATATTTCATATTATACCTGTATTATTAAATATTTCTTTTTTTATTGTCTTCTCCTGAATAATATTTTATTAAAATATTTATTATATGTATATGTCTGCCATTTATTGATTGTGTTTTTTAAATAAGTACTAGTAGCTCTGTAGCTAAATTATTGATTTAGTGCGATACACGTTATAGAATTTATGAGTTCCAAAATCTTATACACGTGCGTGCTGGTGCAAACTTAGTGATAATTTATAGCGAGACAGATTAGATAGCAAAGTATATGAGGATTGTAAAAGATTTAGTTAAAACTTTAATGGGATAACAGAAAATAGAAAGATACAGAACAAATTGATTTGAAATTGCATTCCCTTTTGTTTCTTCTCCAGTGCACGGCGCTACCACACCCTGAGCATTAAGATGGGCAACTAATTAAAAGGTTGAATCAAATAAATATTTAATGGACCCTACGATACTTGTTGAATAATGAGTTTGGTGCTTGGTAACGAACAAAAAAAAATACATTCATTGTCCATAAATGTAGAGGTCTAGTTAAAGTTAAGTTAAAGCTGGGAGGGTTCGATTTCATTACCTGATGTGTATGTGTTTTGCTGTCAGTTACTTCACTTACCCCTTTGAATGACCCACAGTTCGGGAAAACTTCACATAAGGGGTTAATGACTCGATTTGTTTTCGGGAAAACTTCGTATGGGAAGTGCCGTTAGTTATATATATGCGTCACTGTAAAAATTCACCCTCGGAAAGAATAACTAGAAAATTTGGTTTGATAAAAGTAAAGGTTTGAATTCAGCTAAATTATAATTTTAAAACGTAAACAGTACTCAGAATAGGGGTAAATTGTTTCAATATATATATATAATAAGTAATAGAAATGAAGATATCATATTCATTAAACAGAAATAAACCTTTGATGTTATTAAGAAATGATCAATTACTACTAACTGACAATTTCTGAAGCTAAACCAGTTTTTTTATTTATCGATAATAGTTTTTTTGTTGGAGTAAATTAGTAATAATTTATCATTTCTTGGCAACATCAAAGATTAAAGTTTATCTCTGTTTACATGGATATGATCTCCTCATTTCTATTCTTTATTATAATAACAGTCCATGGAAATATTTAATTCAACACATATACAAATCTGTTAATAGTTTGCAATAACAAATTTTCTCTGTATTACTTATATCTAAGCACTAATGTCTACAATTGTCAGACTTTACTTTGCAAATATAAAATAAAACCATTTCATAATCCATTTACATTTGCTTTTTTTACTTCCTATAAGAATATCTAATCTAATGAGTGGCTTCAATTAAGGCAAACTTCCAGTCATAATCAGATGTTACCACAGCTCTATCCATTCTATTACTAGAGTACAGCATTTTAAATCAATACAATGAAAATATGTTGTTCTTGTAATTATTTATCAGTAATAGTGCTGTAATGCACACTAATTAAATAATTACATACTCATTAGTTGGTTATTTAAATGAATAGTGATTTACTGTACCCATGAGAAGTTGAATTATTTGCAACAAGGAATGAGACTTTTGTTATTATCTGAATATGATTTGAAGTTTGTCCTGATATGAACTAAATGTGCAAATATACATGAAATCATTTTACATTTACCAAGTGAAGTCTGATAACAAAGATTGGTACATTGATATAAACAGCATGGAAGAAGTTCATTGTTTCTGTGATCTTCCAAATGGCAGAGAGCTGGTTTAGAGTTGTTGTGAGGATAGCTAATAAAAATAATATTACAAAAATCTTAAAGAAAGTTATATGTAATTCTCTTTTTACATGGTATATTGGTTCCTGAAAATTACATGTAAAAGACATTCATGTAAAAAAATACATTGTATATAAGGTAAGTAAGGTGATTGGTTCCAGACCTAAAAAATTAATAATTAAATAAATATGGGAAATCTTGTTAGAATGTTATATTTTTTGTGTGCTCTTAAATTTTACTTCATATTCATTGGTCATAAATAAAAAATGAGTTATAGAAACATAAATTTCATTTGAAAAATAAAAAAACTTGAAAGTGATAACACAATAAAACACTCATTGGTTTCTAAATGCAAGCCATTGAAAACTTTAAAGTTCAAAGCGTATCATTACTTTCATGTTATAAGTAAAAAATTGAAATAAAGGTTATTAATTGTTGTGTTTGGTTAGGCTTGCAGGTTCATTTCCAAACCAACAGATACAAAAAGAACAACTATCCAGCAATTAATATGTACAATTTATTAGTATAAAATATATACACACATTAGTTAAACAAATGTACAAATACAGTTGATATGCTTCAAAGCTGAGATAGTCATGCAGAATAAGGAACTCGCTTCCAGCTAATGCATCATGAGTTCTGGTAAGACTCTTCCAGCTATGTAGTTAGCTTTCCTTGAGTCAGCTCTAGTTCAGACATAGCAGTTTCCAGTCCATAGGTGGACTTGCCTCATTGTGTGAATGTCTCAATAATGACTAGATGAATATCTTGCTGATGGCAGAAGATTTAATAGAGAACACATTCTGCCATTCAGGTTAATAGAAGTAATTGCTCTCTGCCTTGCCTCCAAAAGGCTGACTATTTAAAGGCAGATCCCCTACCTTACTGGAAACACACGGATTCGGTGCGCGAACCCCAGTGAAGGTTATAATCCCTTTGGATAGAAACTGGGTGCTAGCCAATCAGGAAAGGGATCTGGAATAGTCCACTTCTGAAGGCAGGGTCAGATATGACATTAATCCAATTCATTACTTTTATTTCATTTAACTTATTAATTTTTTTTAATTTAACAATTAACACATTTGAAAAGAGAAATTGTAGGCCCCGGAAACTGTACATTTATCAAAAATATAGGCAAGATCTTGCTTATTTGTAAAACAGAAAAGAACTTAAGATTTTATTTGCTGTCACTGCTTGATAATAAAAGCATATGTTTGCACATGATTGGAATACCATTGCTATCACTAAAACTTGCAATGCATAACTTACCATCTATTGATTTTTGGCAAAATTTATAAATATAAATTTAAACAAATTAATTAATTAAATTTAAACAAAATTACATTTTTTTAACACCAATACCAACAAGGATTTTTTTTAAAAACTAAATGTCAAAATGCAAACAAAACATTAATACCAAAAATGTACTCTTTCAAAACAAAATGACAAAATGTTACAGTGCAGACAATTAAATTTCTTTGTTTGCAGGAATATTGCTAAAAAAGGACACAATAAAAAACACCTCTCACTTGGTCAACGCAACCAGATAAAAGACATATATTTAACCAGAATTCACCCAAGTGTTGAAAATCTCGAAGGCGACCATGAAAACACCTTGACTACTACTATCGATTAGTCATGCCAATGTTTCAGTTGTCATGACATTGTTTTGGTTTTTCATTGATGATATTTACCAGTGGGTTGTGTAGTATGTCATAGCTTAGTTAATACTAAAGTACCAGGGTTTTTTGTTTTAAAATAATGAGAAATAAAGAGATGAAAAATAGATATAACTTTTTTGTTTTATGATGTAATCAAGATGAACTCGATCTTAGAAACAAATCTGTAAATAAACACTGAATTAAAAATATTTACAATCTTCTAAAAAGGAAAATAAATTATTTTACATTACTTACATGAAATTAATTAGAATTAAAAATATGTTTAATAACAACTTAAGATAATCTAAGAATTACTTTGAGAATGTAAGATGATTTTTTAAGCCTTCCAAATAATAACGTTCATTTCTTCATTTCAATCATGAATATATCACAACAGCTATAATCCCAAAATACGGGAGGGGGGGTAGAGGTTGGTTTTTTTTTTTTACCAATCATATTATTTTAAAACAACTCATTATATTTTTTTCTATATGTCATAGCATCAGCCGGGAGGTGAACCCGCAATAACCCGTCTGCAACCAACTGCTTGCTTGCAAGGCACTGTGCTGACCTCTCGGCTAATAATGCTTGACAACTCATTATTTACTCATGTTATTTCAAAATCATGCAAAAAAAATTGTGTAAAAAAAGAATTAAGTATATATAAACAAAGGTTATTGAAGCAATAATAATAATAATAGTAGTAGTAGTAGTAATATTGTAACTTAATTATTAAAAGTAATGATAATATCTACTGTTGATATTTTAGAAAGTATTATTAAAAGTAATATTTTAAAATACTTATAAATAATGTAAGAGGTTTCATTATAGATGATTAAACTTAAGAGAAACTAAATAATTAAATAGCTTAAAGCAGTTTAGCTACTTTTCTTATTAAAAATTAAAATACTTAAAAGAATTTATGTTTTAAGTTATGTTTGAATGAGTTGTTCACTACAAAAACATCTTTATGTAAATTAAGATTAAAGAAAATAGATTAAAACAAGGCAATTAAAAGATTAAGACTGGTTTTAATTTTAAACTTGCATTTTATATTTGATGATAAGAAATTGGAAAACAAAGTAAAAATTCAAATCGAGGTCACCCAGGTTAAATAAAAGAAAGAAGTCATTAAGGTGTTGTAAACAAAAGGTCAATAATATATATATATATATATATATATATATATATATATATGTAGCCAGAGTTTTCTTGAAATTGTTATTAAATAATTTTGTTTTATGCTACTACATTTTATATTGTACCATCACAATTAAAAGCAGCTAACAAAAAAACCCATTGGGTACTTGAAGTCTAACCCAGATCCACAGTTATGAATCAGATCAAGACCTTTTGGAAGATTCTCTATATGAAGAAGAAATGCTTAAACATCAAATAATTCCAAGAAAGCATTTTAGACAGAACTGTATATCAGAGAAGAGGCATTTCTGCCTGTCTACGAAACTGATAAAAGACAGTATAATGACTTGGAAAAGAAAGGTACTGATAAAATAAATCAATTAATGCATGATATCAAGAGAAAAATATTTATCTGCATAGAAATTCTTGCAATGGATTGTGGGAAGAATCCTGGTGATAAAACTTTATGCTACCTTTTAATATTTGTATGTAAGTCTTAAAAAATTGTTTATCATTTAATGAATATTTCTAAAATAGAATTGGTATATAAAATAATTTGTAGGAGTTGCAGTAAAATATATATAGGGCAAATGGGGAAAACAGCAATAGTAAGGGGAAAAGAGCATAATAGGGCTATTGAAAGGAAGGACATGAATTCAGAACCATATATTCATTATTTGAATACTGATCATAGAATGAGATATATTGAAGATATGGATGTTATAAAATATGTTAAATATTATAATAGAAGGAAATATTATGAGACGGCAAATATATTCAAGAGAATATGAGTAAATGTGTTAATTTAGTTAAAGGACCTGCAAAGTTGAATAGTAAATGGGCATTGAAGGATAACTGGAAAATTTAATATGTTTGATTTGTGTTTTTTTTTGTGCTGTTGTTGTTGTTGTTTTAAATTAATATATATGATATATGTAAATAATTAGTTAATGTAAATAATTGTTAATTATAGAGAAATAAGGTTATATTTGAAGATATGGTTAATAGAAATATATGAGAAATGATATATAATTTGTCTATAAAGTATGTGTATATAATTTTATGGTGTATAATATATGTATATAATTATTGAATTGTATTTAATGTAATTTTATTTATTGTATAAAATAAAATAAAAATGGGGGGGGGATATATATATGTAAATAGGTTATGTGATTATGTAAAATGATTATATAAAATGAATGTTAGAGGGAATATTGATAGATATAAGGGTCATGTGATTATATTAGAAAAGTGTATTTTGAAAAGGCCCTAATATAAGGTGAAAATCAGTTCAATAAAGAAAATATTTATTATTTTTATATAGTTGTTTTATTTCAATTGTGTTGAACTCTTATAAACCAACACTTGTCTATTTGCACAGACCACACTATTTTATACATATCTTTATCATTTTTCAGTATATATATAGCAAATTACTACAGTTTAATTCATAAGTATCAAATGTGCTGCCCTCACAATTTTGACATAAATCATTTTATGAAAGTATATTAATAATTTTTAATAGTCATTCATTAAAGTAGAGATTATAAAATAATGAATAATATTTCTGTAATGTAATTATTACTACATTACTTATGCAAGGTAGGGACTGGTTTGTATTCATTTTTAACACATTACGGAGAAATGTAATCATAAACATGTGACCAGAGACATGTCGAAAAGATCAATTGGCCAGACTGATCTTTAGTCTAATGAATGACTAATAAAAATTATTAATACACTTCCTTCACATAGTTTGTGTCAAAGTTGTGAGACCAGCAAGTTTGACACATCAATTAAACTGTAGTAATGAGCTATATATATATATATATATTGAACAGTTATAAAAATATATGTAAGAGAATATGATCTGGGCCAACTGATGAGTACTGGTTTAGCATGAAATGTATACTTTGGGGATCATAGATATTTTTCACAGGTCTTTCGTCAAATGCTTATGATTATACATCTCTCCACAAGGTAGTTAAAGCAGATAGAAATCAATCCTTATTTTGTGTGAGAGTGATCCTAGTAATAATTACACTACAGAAATAGTCATTATTGGATCATTTTTAGTCTAATGAATGACAAATAAAAAATATTAATAGTTTATTGTTTAGACTGATATTCTATAGTTTTACTCATTTTGTATTTTATTTTATTACGACCTCTTAAAATATTTTTAAATATACCTAACTACATTTTAATAGATATAAACTATTTATAAATGTATGATAAACTATTTAATTGATTGATTAAGAGAGGAAATACATGTTTGTCAGTGTTTTCTGTTTAGTGAATATATATTTATTTTTAACCGTGTTTAAAGCAGGTAAAATACAAATTTCAATTTGTCTTTTCTCTTATATTATTATACACCTGGGTCTCATTTTATGCAGTAGATAGGTTCCACAGAAAACCCGCATTAAAAAAAATCGCACAAAAATAAACTTAACTTATCTTGAAAAATGGGGGATAGGCTCTGTAATTTTCAGAAATCACATAAAAGCAAAGCAACAAGGAAAAATTACTTTAAAATGTGCATTAAAAAAATAAGGAAATAAAGTATGACTAATAAAAAATTTCACATATTTGAAAAAAATTAATACAAGACAAACTTTTCTTACTTTTTTTATTAATTACAGTATTTAATTTTCCATTTTTTCATACATATTTTGATCATTACCGCTATTTGACAATATGTGTTCATCTGTGAACTAGTAAGAAATTAGATTTGTGATGTGATGTATAACTAGCACCACTTTCAGTCTTGTGCTGTGTTAATGGTTTTCTGTCAACAATGTAATCAGTGATTAAACTTTGAGATAATGATTTCACTAATTGTTTATAAAGCTCACACAATATCCAGACAAATAACTATTTAGATCTCATTGGAATTTTAGAGGTTGTTCATTGCAGGAAACTCTCAGATTTCAGCTTTATCTGACATTTTTTTTTGTCTCACACATCAACCTAAAACCTATGATTAACTGATTTTTACTTATCAGAAAATAATAAATTTGTCTTTTTTTGTTTACTATTGAAATAAATTTTAAATGTTCACATTTTGTTTCTATATTAAAAAAATGAGATCGCAATCAAAACAAAAAGATTATACATTATTATTAGAAATATTATTTTCAGTTAACAAAATCAATAAAATCTTCATTATTTATTTTAAAAATGTAAAAGATTATTTATTTCTGTTATATCTAACAAAATACATTTTAAAAGTTTAAATTTTTTGAATATTTATTGCAATATTTTATACATAAGTATAAATCTATTATTATTATTTATTCCTTAGTATAAATAGGTTATTTACATAGAAGCTAAGATTCTAAATACAGTTTCAGGCCATATTCACTTTAGCTGCTAATATAACATTATATTTTTGAAAAAAAAAAGTATTTCAAGTCAAAATAAGTTAATGATTTAAATTTCTTGATATCTAATAAATATAGTGAAATATGACCTTTATCACATAAAAGAAACCCCACACAAAAAGATATAAGAAACATGAATTGCATAACTTCAAAATCACATTAAAATAATCTGCATAAAACGAGACTCAGGTGTAGTTAAAAATTTGTTCCATTTTAAAACAACAACAACAACAAAAAAGTTTTTCTTTTCATGTTGAAAATGTCAGTGAATATGTAAGTTAGAGAAAATAGCTGGTAGTAAACAAAAGTCAGTTTAAATACATGGTATGTGCATACATGTAAAAATATTTAACATGAACTGTCCAACTGTTAGAAGTAATGGGTGCTAGAATAATTACTGTAGTTTTAAATTAAACTAAGATTATTTTAAATTTGAATAAATTAATTTGTAAGTGAATTAGCACACACTAATTACTACTAATTAGATTTTATGTGCACTTGAACTTATGATATAAAACCAGTTGTTTAGATCAACAATTTAAATGATTAAAATTTCTTGTATCTTATGGTGAATTTATTCATGGTCCCATTTTATAAATTCCATGTTGGATTCTAAATGGTCATCTAAATTAATTACATTTGAATTATTATTAAAAAGGGATTTGTCCCTAAAGTAGCCACTCCCTAGAATTATAACATGTATAGAGATATTAAGATTTGCAGTGAAGGTGAATTTGGAATTCAGATTTCATATTAGATATTGTAACGGTCAGAATCGTCTATCTCGCTAACACACTGCATAATTCAAACCCCAGACACTAAACTGAACATTCTAGGAGGGGTTGCCTTCTAGATATACTAAGTTCGAATCTAAAGTCCAAATTTCACAGCGCCACCTATGTGATAACGCATCTGATGCTACAACTAGTATAACCTTTTACCGGTGCCTAGTGGTCAGGGAGAAACAAAAGACTCTATACTAAGATAAGTTTGGGTGGCTAATTAACGTCTATGGATTTATAAAAGAAATGCAGAAAAAATATATATATATATAGACCGAGACAGTGATAGGAATCAAATAAAATAAGAGATAAAATTTAGTTTTAAATAATTTCACACAATTTATTTATATAAATATATATATAACACCACTGTCTGCTTATATGAGACAGGGACGCGTATTAAATAATTATTGGCATTTATATTTCAGTAATGACAAAAGGTTTTAAAACAGAGTGATATATTCTATTCCTCAGGCTAATAGTGTTATGATAATGTGCTTGACAAGATAGGAACATGTGCGAGGTGCTTTGAGTAAATAGACAAGTTTAAGACAATATTTGAAATTAAATGTTCTAAAATATTTATTGATTTCGAGAATAGTACGGACTAAAGCTTACTAAGCAAACATGGGAATGGGATCAAAGCATTTATTTGAGAATAATAATAATAGATTTGTATTGGGAGGTCAGTATTGCTGATAGTGAATTTATAAAGTTGGAGGGTGTGACTCATTTAAGTCATGGATGCTTTGTAAAATAAATATAAAATGAAACAATATTGAAGATCCGGAATAATTACGGAGGGCATCTCACCGCTAACCCGTAGGAAAGTATTTTGACGAACAGCCGAAACTTAGCGACTGTGTGACAATTGCGTTTAATTCCCAGGGGTGTCATTTGGGACACCCTCTGCCTGGAAACCGCAAGCGTGGAGAGAACGACCTTAGCCGTGTAAAGAATCCTTGGAAAAATAAAACAAAGCTGTCTCAACAACCAATTCATGTACCAGCAATACGAGACTAGTGTATATAAAAACATACTAAATGGGTTTTACTCGGATTAAGAGAAATGCCCAATCAAATTCCCCGAAATTCATTTAAGAGGATCCGCACATTCTCGACGTCAATGATGAACTTTATAATGAAAGTAGAACCTAGTAATTAAAATAAGAAAATGCATGCTTGCGGGTTTGAAAAGTACATATAGATTTATATATGCAATCATGCATTTGGGGATGCATTTAAATCATTGACTTCGCACATACTCTTATATTAGATTAAAATCAATAGCATGTAGATTTTAAACTATGTGATTATATTACATTAAAGAAAAGAATCGCCCTCGAACGAGTGATTTGCAAGATAATAAAATTGGAAAATTATAAATTTAAAATATGCCTTAATAGTGGCATCTTACTTTCAATAGAGGGAATAGTTCACTCGGTCAAAGATGATTCTGACACATTATCATAATAAAATAAAAGAAAGCTTTATAAATAGAAAATATTAACCCAAGGATAGAGAGCAAAATGTTGAGTATATTTAAATACATGAAAGAAATACATAACAAAGTTGTGAAATATAAGAAAATAATGTTAAATAGCTATAGCATGTTAGTTAGGAATCACAAGAGCTCTTGGGTTAATTTGGGTTACCTCTGGAAACGCATTTGCAGGTAGATGTTCGGCAGGTTTTATAATTCAGCAGCAAAATCTGGAATGTTCATATTTTGGCAGCGGCAGCAGCAGTTCCGGGGTCCGTGTGATAACTTCTGATAGTATGGAGCAGCGGCTGGCTATTCCGAGGGGACATAGCCATCTTAACGCCTCTACTCCGACATGTCAAGGTTAGCAAATTATTAGAATCTTAGAACAACTCAGAAACCTTTAGACAACTCAGAATTCTTTAAAAGCTTAGAATGGAGAACAAAAGAAAAACATCCTTTTTATAGTAAAATTTAACAATAGACTTGTCCTGGAGCGTACAAAATTATTGGACTTATCTGCTGTAATTAAATCTATCCGAATGTCTAAAGGAATTCAACATTAATTAATTTCTTTGTTAACTTCCCCGTCGACATTCGAATTACAAACTAGATTTAATTAAAATTACTGCTACTAATTAAAGGAAACTTAAGTGGACAGCTGCTGTTTTTAGATAAACTTATATAATTAAAATATTGTCCCTCATTTATTTTAACAGAAATATTTGGGATGATTTTTATTAAATAAAACGAAAATTATTTTATTTTAAATCGTAATATTTGAATCTATCTACTAAACGAATATTTACTAAATGAATTTTATTTTAAATCAAAATATATTACGACGGTAATATATTTGTAAATAGATCCAAACAAAATAACTAACAATTTATAATTTTGATATGTTTTAAAATGGATATCATAGTGTGTGCGCAATTACGACTTATATAACTTACTTTTTAATAAATGTAAATTATGTGAACAAATACATAATTCATAATATTTTATTTTATTTGGGAATAAGTTATATATATATAATACGAACATTGTGCTCATGGTTTAAAATTAGGTGGGATTTTCGGTATATAAGTGTATTGCAGACACACTACGATAGATTGGGGTTCAAACTAAGGTATGAGGGTAGGAAGTAGGTGAGAAAAGGTGAAATGAAGATCTGCAAAGCAGACCTTACTGTTTCAATATATGTGCATGACTTGGCTATAAAGCTCAAAGTAGGAGTCAAATGTTGGTGGCCTAGTGGATAGCATAGCTGCCTTCCAAGCATCTAGCGCAGGTTCACTTCCTGGTCAATGCATCTGACATATGAAAAAAAAGCTCAAGGTAGGAGTAAATGTATTATAGTTATGAAGATTGTCTATATATAGGATTATATCCATGGTATATTAAAACCTTAGGATTTACTCAGCAGTAAGTGTAACATGGCCTAGTGGTTAGTATAGTTGCCTTCCAAGCAGCTGGCCCAGGTTCACTTTCTCGTCAATGCATCTAACATATGAAAAATAAGCTCAAGATAGGAGTAAACATATTATAGTTATGAAGGTTGTCCAAATATAGGATTATATCCATGGTATATTAAAACCTTGGGATTTACTCAGCAGTAAGTGTACTCAATCATACATTTATGTCGATATTATAATATGTGATTAAAAGATTAATGTTTTAAAATTAATCAAGATAAACTTTGTACATTGTATAGAAACTATTTTATTTCAGATTTGTTTTCTGCACGAGTGTGAATAATAAGTTAAGAGATAAACAAGGCAAATCTCTCCATACAGTAGTGCCTAGTTAATAAACAATTATGTGCTAGTATAAGAGATGGTGATCATGTGAAGAGATATTTGAGAAATGACTTAAATAAATCATTACCATTCAATTAAATTTATTGGATTAAATTAGAATCATAAAAGTAGTTAAATTATAAAGAAAATTTTTAGCAATTAATAATATTTAATAAATTTTTATATTATATAGTCAGTAATAGAAGTAAGTTTATGGTGAATTAAAATTATATCCTTTATGATAGTTATGATACTTTGTAAATAAATTGTTTTTTTTTTGTTATTTAAGTAGTATGTGTTTAACTTCTTTGTATATAAATTCTCTGGTCTGCATATTAATTCAGTTTCCATTACATCAGTAGAAGTTTATGTTCCACATTATTTGGCCAGGTATTTCAAATAATGTGTTATGTAGTGGTCATTATCATCACATTTTAGGGAAAGTATTTCTGAATGCTATTAAAAATATATAAATAAAATATGTGTCTGTATATTTCCTGAAAATACTGTCAGGATATGCCCAAATCAATTGAACTATATCAAGCTTATTATTACAATACACACAAACATATATATATATATATTTAATCTGGTGGAAGGAAATTACTCTTCACACCTGCACTATTAAACTGATATATATATATATATACTAAATGTACCCAACCTTGGAAAGATTGTCTTTTTTTTTTAATTGGTTGCTTTAATAGTGGACTTAATCAGTGGAGAATTTATTAGTTTCACACTCCCAAATCAAAAGCTTTAGATTTGCCTATATAATTAAGAAAATAAGTTGAGAGATAAGAGGGTCCCTCTTAACTTTATAAAGCTGAATCTTGTGTTAAGATTTGAAGAGGTCTTTCTTGCTAAAATTAAGCACTCAAGGTGCATGTACTAAGGTTTTAGCCTTATATAAGTATTAAAGATTTAATGTAAAATAATAAAAGATTTTAATAATTATCGACAACCGTTTCTTAAAAAAATTAATGGTGGAATGACAGTGTTGCCTTTTGTTCAGGTACACAAAACTATTAATAAAGCTAAATTAAAATTTAAAGTATTAAATATGTATATATGTTACATTTGTAATGTGACAGTTATGGACAACTCCTACAATTTATTAATGTCGGAATAGTTGTGAATTTGACACATGATAGCCCTATGAAAAAACATTCATATATTCACAAATCAGACAATAGAAAAAAATATGAATTTTATATATAAATTATGGATGTGTATGTATAATATTAATAATTGCAGGAAGATATTAAATAGGAATTAATCTTAACATTATTCAATGTAGTGTTCAATTTTAATAATGTTATATAAATAATAATAATAATAATAATAATAATAATAATAATAATAATAATAATAATAATAATAGTAATAGTAATAGCAGTAGCAATAGTAGCAGTAGTAGCATTAACATTAGCAGTAGAAGTAGTAGTAGTAGCAAGAGCAGTAGTAGTAGTAGCAGTAGCAGTAACAGCAGCAGTAGTAGTAATAGTAGTAGTAGTAGTAGTAGCAGCAGCAGTAGGAGTAGTAATAGTAATAGTAATAGCAGTACTTGTAGTAGCAGTAGCAGCAGTAGTAGTAGTAATAGTAGTAGTAGCAGTAACAGCAGTAGTAGTAGTAGTAGTAATAGTAGTAGTAATAACAACAATAATAATAATGATGATAGTCATGATGATGATGAAATGACTTGATTGCTTAGGAGCTCATAAAAAATTCAAATGACAGAAGTGGTAGAGCTGGCTATGATCCATAGATCTTAAGTCCAGAATTTGCAATTCTGCCACTACTCAAACCTCACATGGTCCAAAGCATGATAGTCAATAGTTTAGATCAGTGGTGTGCAATCTTTGTATACTTTCAACTCCCATGTTCAGACTGAAATTTTATGCAATTCATTGTATGTTGTTACCATCCTATTATAAGCATATTCATATAAAAGTAGTAATAATAAATATCATTTTACTACATGCATATATATATATATATTGTGACATATATATATATATATATATATATCTTTTCGAACATATGATTTGATATAAGATCCTTAAAAAAAACTACTTAGTAACAAATAATAATACCCTTGGTTCTTAGTAGATTTGTTGATTTGTAGCAGTTACAACTTTTTAAGCCAGTTTTAGAAAATGTGTGCATTAAAAGAACATAGTGTCACATGTCTACATCTAGGAGGATATTGGCACAAAGAACAAAACTGTGAGAGTAAATAAGAGAAATGAGAGCAATATAAACAAAGTGCCATAATGATATACTGTGTATGCAAAGTGAATTGAAATATAAAGAAAAAAGTGTTTAAGCACAAAAGTGGTGTAGACACACAATAATGAGTTGCACAGTTTTCATGTAATTTTAAACAGTATTTAGGTTTTTGTTCTTCCAAATAAAAATGTATTATCCACATGAGAACTTCTCAAAATTTTCATAACCCCTAACAATTTTTCTGTGACCTCTTAAGAGGTCATGAATCACAGGTTATATGAATCACAGGTTATGCATTATTAGTTTATATTTTTAATTGCTATATAATGTAAATAAACAGATGCTCTATCATACCACATATGTTTCAATTACAACCTAATCTTATCAGGTATACTACTAGAAATATAAACATTGATTTATCACTCTAAATAGTTTTATGAGCTTTTTACATATATTTCTGACATATATTTTATACATAAAGATAAAATGTCATACAATCATGCTTTTTCAATTATGTTCAAAGTTATACAATGTTAAACATTCATTATGTAAAGCATATACAACTATAAAAATTTCAAATGTTACATGAAATGGTAATTATTGCATATATTAGGCTGAATATGTAATATTAACCACTGGATTGAATATATTTGTAAAAAATAAAACTTTTAATACTCTCTAATAGCAAGTTGAAATTTTAATATTATTAGTTACCTTTTAATATAAAATTACCAGATTGATTTCTCATATTTTTTTTATGTGTCAAAGCATCGTCCAGGAAGCGAACCTGCAAACCCGGGATGACTGCTTGTAAGGCAGCTGTGCTGACCACTCAACCACCAATGCTTGACTAGATTTCTCATATTTTGTATGCTTTGGCTATAGTTTAGCCATGCTAGGTAGCTAGAGGTTTAAATACTCTAAGTTGCATTAGGAAATCTAATAGAGGGCGCTAAAATACTCTCATTCATTATATTTTAAGACATAGCTTCATAATGTATTAATTATACAATTGTTAATTATTATAAATGTTATATATAATTATTGGCAACCATACAAACATTGTTTTTATACTAGTGTTAACTATAGTATATGTAAATTATAACATAAAGTAATATATTAAAATATCTCCAGTGTTTTAATATATATAATATTCAAGATTAAGACACATACCAATGTGTTCAATAAATATGTTGAAATACTCTCTAACTTAGCATAAGATAATAATTAACAAGAAAAAAGCAACCTCTTCTTGGCTTTCATTTATTAATATTGAGGCTTGTCTAAAACACTTTGGATCTTTTCTTATTAATTATTGTCTTATGCTGGGTTAGAGAGTATGTCACAAGTCTTAATCTCAAATATTATATATACATATGCATAAATAATTAATCAGACACTACATAAATATGTAATAATATTAGAATATTAATTTTATCTTTCATCTTTGTATAAATTTTCACATCTTTCAAATTGGCAATGTTTGACAAGAACATAACCAATCTCTGCTGGACATATGTTTTTGTCAATAACTAACATAGTGATTTGAAAATACTGTATTTGAGATTAAACAAAAATTGCATTGCCATGTTTGATGAAGGCTCAACTAATTTTCAGAAGGCTTCTGGTGTCAGTTATTGGCAGAGATATATATCCAGCAGAGATTGGTATATTTCACTCAAAAGGTCGTGAAAATTTCTATAGAGGGTATAACTTAAAGTTAACAATCATCTTATAAATATCTAGGCATGCTGGGATCTACTTTCAGTGGTGTTACTGTTCCTTTAGCAGCTTTTATGGATTCTGTTCAAATTCCACTTATTTCATCACAGTCCTTTGCAGGCGAATTAAGTAATAAACAGCAGTATTCAACATTTATGAGAACATCCCCTAGTGATGAAAACTTTCAGAAGGTAATAAACTTTTTTTTTGGTCAAACTATAGCCATTTTCTATTACAAGCAGTATAAGTATTAATCTGTGGGGTTATTATATGTCAATAAAAATATAATTAATGTTAAATATAGTTTTAGTGATCTTTCTCTTTGAAGGGCAATTAGGAAGCCATCTTTAATAAATAGTCTATTTATATAGTGCTGACTATGTACGTAATAAAGAGAAAGAAAATAAATTTTCAGTAATGTGCTTTTCACAAATTTACATGCACTCATGCATGAGCATAGTTTAAAAAGCACAAGTGGGCCACTTATGCTTATATCTTATTATATAAGCAAACATTTGCTCACCATGCTAAATCCGATCTTTAACCTATTGTGTGCCTGATTTATAACTAAACAAATGAATTGTACAGACTTATCTATCAGAAGAGAAATAGAATCTCATTTTTAACCACCTGCTATTAGAAATAAATATTAAAATTTGAATTTTTTCTATGATAAATAGACTATTTATATTGAAGTGGAATCTGAGATTCAGATTGCGCTTCACAGCCCACTTCAAATCTTCCGCTACCAACTTAAATTCAAACCCTATTCTTGCGTATATATTCCACTCACTAACACATTTTTTTTATCCTTTTGTTTGAGTATTATTAACTAACATATTTATTAACGAAGATATATGCCTAAATATCTGAATTTAAACACACAAAATAAAAATAATGAATATAGTATTTAAAGAGGGAATACATATGCATAATAGGGAACGGAAGATTAATTATAACAAGCTATAATATCAATATATTATATTTTCTGCATTTTGTTATTCTATAAAAGATATAATAAGTATTTATTAATTGCAGCTCAGATATCTATAGATATTGTAGAGACAAACGTGCTGAGCAAATATTTATTGGAAAAGTTCGTTATATGTAATTTTATAAAATTGTGTTTTTAAATTATTTTTGCCATTAAACTCCACTTTTCTTTTAAATCCAATATGGAAGATGCGATTGTAATTAGTCAAAATTAATTAAAGGTGAGAAGCGTAATCTTGTATAATATTCTAACATAACTTTAATTAAAAGTTTCTCTAAAATCAAAAGTAGAAACTAAACTTAATTGATTTACTTTTGTTACAAACATTTTTTTTTATCAATTTAATTTCGAATTGAAAATTTATCTCGCAATGGCATCTTCCGGCACAATGGGTAAATCGTATGTACAAATTCTTTTAAAGATTAATTGAATTAGATAACAATTAGCAATGACCAATCAGAAAGGGATTCCAAAAATACCAAGGCATGGAATAATTACGAATTAATTGAGAGGGTAAAGAGGACAGTCAAGGAGAGCAGTCACCAAGAAAATTTGCGTTCGTTAATTTCAATGTGTACTGAGTAAATCTAAGTCGCCTTTCTCGCCATTCGAGATGGCCTTCCCTGGAATCTGTGCCCATGGATCCCGATACTCTTAGACTATAATTATATGCCTATTTGTTAAATAATAAACTTATTGCCTGCCTGAATAACTATGCTTGACAAACTAGATCTAGTCTCCGAGGGAATTGAAATCATCATCAAAAGAACCACCATGTTTTACAGAGGTAATCATTTCAAATGCTGATAGACCTTTAAAGTTACCGTGAATCATTTTAACTCTCACCTATCTATTTCTTTAAATCTTTTGTAAAGCTTTCATTTGTAAAATTTAATATTAGTTATGAATCAATTTGTAAAATTCTTACCTTTTTGTTAATTGTACCTTGTTCTCTCTCTATATAACTTAGCTGTAATCTCTCCTACATTAAACCTCTCCTGAATAATTATTAGTTCTTAATTTCACGTCTATGCGGCAATACTTTATTTTCATTATTATATTTTATACTTTCAGATACTAAATTATATGTCGATAAATCCCCCCCCCCCCAGAATCGCAAATGCTTACGCTATCTCTTTTAATAAAAGAAAACCCTCCTTACTTTTCAGAGGGTAATTAATCTAGTATTTTTTAAAAACAAATTTGTTATTCTTAGTATAGCGGGTGCCTGCCAGTCTGGGGAAATAAAATCAGAATTTGATAATTATTGTACAGTGTTATTTTCAAAAACTAAGTAAAAATCTATTTTCTTAGAAATGTGTTTTTTTTTGGTTAATTAAATAATAGCGCTAACTTCTAAAATCTGCAAATAGATTTATATGAATTAAATTAATATTACTTTCTTGAAATCAATAGCCACCACCGACTTTATATATATTTAATAATATGAAAAGTATTTATTTATTAAAGCATTCAAAACCAAAGATTTATATTATTTATCCGTTGTGGAAAGTTTATGTGTAGTTTAAAGTAATACATAAGGGGGGGGGGATCCTTTAGTTCTATGAGCTATATTATATTAGCATTAAATGTAATTCTTCCATATCCATGCAGTAATCAAATCATACCGGTACGCTGGGTTTTTATTAATAAAGATAGGCGATAATTCTTTATTCCTTAGTTAAATATATCTATTTATATTAATGCAAGCGTTACGTGTATACCGGCCTTTCGTTATATATATACCTTTGTGCTTCGTTCATTTTTACTTCCAATACCAAGGACAAGGTTTGGCAAACCTCTTTGGATTTCTTCAGCGCGAGATTATTGCATAGGGTTCGCTCTGGCAAAAGTCCAGCCTATGGCAATTCAATAAGGCGCATTCTTCGTTGTTTATGACCCGACCCTGCCGACGTTTGCAGAGAGTCGCCTTCTTTAACTGTGAATTGAAGCATCTTCTTGGATCTTAGAATAGATCGCTCCATTGCCATCATACACGTACCGCTCTCCCATATTTTGTTCTCGTTAAAAGCCTATTAATTCTCCTAAACCGTACTGTTATGATTATGCTAAATGGATTGCCATTTTTTTATATGTTTCATTCACACTTTCAGATACGATACTTCTGCCATTATTATTATTTCCCAAATTAGCTTCCCACACATGTTCTTATATAGCAAATGCAAATATTAATTAAATATAATTATCCTCATCATCCAACTCAATAAACTTAAGTATTGGTACGAGTGCTATTGTTTTATTAATGGTGGATTCAAAGAACTTTAGGTAACTGTAGTCTAGCGCTATTATTAAAAACCTTATGTATCCCATTCAATCGATAAATTATTGACATATAAATAGCCGCATTAGAATAAAGCCATGAATTATTTGTTATTGATGATTAAATACGTTCATTTTATAGCATTGTAAGGGAGGTTAATGTCGTCCAAAGGAGATAAACACCCATTTTATTTACATTGTAACACCTATAACGTTTGCAATCATATATATTCCAAGTTGATTTAATAAATCTTATATCTTCCTAAATGTCTAAGTCATTGTTTCATTTATTGAATAGAAATGGATTTGATGTTATATAAAAAAAAGGTTCCACTTACTAGATGATCGAAAATCGCTAATCATAATATCCTGTACATGAATAAAGTTCAAATAAGAGTCTTTTTGTGTCACGACTTTGTGACGCCGGCGGGGTAGAAATAAATTAGATCAGTATCATTGGAATTGTTGCTCATAAGTTGGTAGATCTGGAAAATAGGCAAATAGGGCAGAGTTCATGAATGTTCCTGACTTATGTATCTTGCGCATGACTGGACTCGAGGTACTTTTGCCTAGATGCTAGATCTTGTTATATGAACAGACGAAACCGACCGGTACAATATAGTGCTGACTACATATGTACTAAGAAAAGGGGAAAAAACATTCAGTCATGCGCTCTTCACAAATTTATATACACTTGCTCATGTACTCAATTTAAAAAGCATAAATTATATTACAGGCCCATCTCTGAGTATAAGTGGCCCATTTATGCTTTTTAAACTGAGCTCATGGGTGAGTGCATGTAAATTCTTGAAAAGTGCATGACTGAAGGTTTATTCCCTTTTCTTTATTTTTGAACTGCCTTTAATAAAAACTTTGTGGATTGGAAGTTTAATGAATGTAAAATAAGTCACTGACTAGGGACCTTCCAGCAGAACAGCTATATTTCATAATAAATGGTTTTTTATATATATTTTCTTTAAAAGTATGCAAAAGTAAATGTAGGCTTTTATTTTTTTAACGTAATGTTTATTAATGATTACTCTAAAAAAACATTGATGTGTGTAATTTTTATGATTATAAAATAAATTAATACACTGTACAGGCTTACACACACCTGCACATATATAATGTAATATAAGGGATTAGAACTCAGACTTTCACACAACCCTCAACTCTCCATGCCATCTCATTGCTGACCCTGATCATATCCATGTTGGGAAGATAAATAATCACCAATATAGGTATTTCATGCTAAACCAGAAATCATCAGTTGGCCCAGATTACTATCCTCATACATATATACAATCAGTGTTCAGCTTTATATTAAGATAGCCAATCTTCATATTTTAATGGACAGGCTTCAAACTACTCCTACCCACAACTCTTCAGCCATCCATTTCATTGAAAATCTGATGATGATGAGTGCTGGTTTAGCATGAAATACATATATTGGTGATTATTTATCTTTTCAACATGTGTATGATCAGGTGGGTCAGCAATATTATATAGCATGGAGAGTTGAGGGCTGTGTAAAAGTCTGAATTCGAATTCCTTATATTAGATTATAAAATAAACAAAAAAATCATTAAAGTAAATAACCACATGGTTTTATTGCTTTCAAGATTATAAGAAATTTAAGTGTCAGAAACGCCATTAAGGAATTAGATCCAAAGATCTTATATTCCAGAGTCTTATACTTTATCACTCCATGAATCCATGCAAGATATTGAAAATGGGAAACTTTTTACTACTCCCACAAACATTTGCAAGACCGAGTGCAAATATATGTGATCCAAAAAAAAGTTTATATTGGGAGGAGTGGGGGATTACCAACAATTTTTTTCTTATTGCTTATAAAAATTCCGCAATGGTTTTAATTATATTCAAGTAGAGAATTGAAATCTTAAACCGAATTCCAAGAGATTGTAAAAGACCCAGAAAGAGACCACATGTGAGATGGATGGATCAAATAAAAAATCATGCAAAGGGTGATGTGGAGAAGAAAGGCTCAAGATTGAAGAAGATGGATTGAACTTGGAAAGACCTTGATCCTACAGTGGATTGATAATGGTTGACAAGGATGGTGATGAATTCATTGAATTTGTAGTTTTATTTTTTTATTGAAAGAACGGCTAATAAAGAGAAACAGTCCTGGCATATTGTTGATAGTAACTCATTTTAAATTAGTTTGAATTATGAAAAGCTGGTGTTGTCAACACAATTTGTAGAGCTATTAATAAGTTTGGATAAATTTCAGAAAAGAAAATTTTAACTATATATTTTAATGCGACAAGGCTAGAAATATTTTCTGGAATTATCGATTGGAACATATTGCCATTGTCTACATTTCTGCATCATCTAAACCTGCAATCGAATGAAAATGTAAATTTTGATAACATTTGAATAAATATTCTCTGTTAAAATCTGAGATATCGTTAATGCATAAAAACACCAAAATATTTTCATGGTTTTCATAAAACTCAAATCGATTGTTAAATAATGGTAACCTAGCCCTATTTATTGTTATTAAACCACCAAACATCACATGATCACCATTTTTTATGCTTGGTCAAATAAATGGTGATCATGTGATGTTTGGTGGTTTAATACCAATTCTGCCTGATAGGATAATGGTGGCTATAGTTATTAAAGAGCCAAGGACACCAAAATGTATGGGTACAGAACTAAGTTCAGACCCATATGACTATATAAGCTAATGAGCTTAGATTGAAAATATTGTGTTTTTAATTTTATTCTAATAGGTTTGTAGTTAAGTAGAGATAAAAAGATGCATCTGGAGGGTTGCATTAGATCCTAAGATCTAGGTGCAGTGCTCTCAGATCCAAAACTCCTCAATGACCAATGCCACAAGCCAGAAACTAGTCTGGGGATATTTGATAAGTAGGCACTAGATAGGGATTTTATGCACAAGCCTTCAGGCACCCATTGATTTCTCTGGCTTGAGTGGCCCTACTGTATAAAGAGTTTTGTCTGTTTTAGTATTTATTGTTGTCAAAATATAATCTATATGTACATAATGTCATTAATTGTTAGTGACGATCCTACATAGTTTAGCTCAGAGATAGAAGTTCTTATTTTATAAAAAAAATACTTTAAATACTTTAGTTTTAATTATAAATTTATTTAAACGAAAGTAATATTTACTAAGGCTGTAACCTCAAAAATGTGCATGTAAAAATGTAATAGTAGGGACCTCTACAGGTCTTAACCACAAGCTTACATTTTCCAAAACATAAGCTTATGATTAAGACCTGTAGAGGTCTCTACTATCGCATTTTTATACTTGAGTTTTTTAAATCTATTTTTAAATGAATAACATGTTTAAAACAGTGAGATTGAATATACTTTCACCGATTAATTTGAACTTTTCTATTTAAATAAATTATTTTTAAAAAACTATTCAAAAATAAAAAAAATATAAAAACTGAATTGTTTATACCAATCACAGAGTTGTATTTTTTGATGGCAGTGGATTGTCAATATGGTCATGAATGCTGGTAATAAGACTAAACATATCATTGCATGCATATCAGGAGCTACCTCAGCCTTACCTCTAATTTTTGCTTGTAAAATAAAGCACTAAACATCACATAATCACCATTCTTTATACTTACACAGGTTGTTTACACAGAGGCTAAACTCTCCATACAATAGCACCACTAAGATCTAGGTGCAGTGCTCTCAGATACAAAGCTCCTAAGCCACAAGATAGAAACTAATCTGAGGATATTGGATGAATAGGCACTAGATAGGGATTTTATGCACAAACCTTCCTACATCCATTTATTACTATGGCTTGCACTAAGTGGTGAACCTCTATGGAGAGTTTAGCCTCTGTGTAAAATAAAGACAGTACTTTTAGAGATGACAGTATAAGCATAAATGACATTTGAGAAATTATGGAAATATAAATTGTAAAGATTGTAATAATAATTTTACATACAAGATCATGATAGGATATTATCTATTTTAACTGTCAAATATGGTATTTGGAATAAATCAAACAGTAGATTAGATAATGGGTATGAATCTAGTCAGCTATTTACATTTTGTTTTTTCTTTGTCTCTTTAAACACTGTTTTAACATCATGAAAGAATACTGAGACAACTAATTAATTGATCAATTACAGATTTCTTTTGAAAATGGTGATTTATCATAGTAATACTACTATGACTGAATTTATAAATTCAATGTGTAATCTAAAACCTTTTAATATTAGTTTCATTAATAGGTCTTTTTTTAGAAAACGTTTATTTATTTTTTCAATTCTTACTGGGTTTTAAGAATAGGGAAGAGAGGAGTAGAGAAGTGGAATCGAATAGTGGTACCAAAAATGGCAATTTTTCATTGTCGATTTCTCATAACACTACCTACTTAATCTTGATATACAAAATGTAGATAAATTTTAAACCACCTTTTTTTGACAGTAATTGATGTTAGAGGGATTGTGGATTAAAAATTTGATTTGTATTCCAGGATGAAACAGTCAATCAATATTTTTATTTGAAAGTTTTAAAAAGGTTGAATCATGATTTATGGTAATCAAATGACTGGCAATGCATCTCTACACACAGTGCTGAGTGTTAAACAAGAGCATGTTATACTTGCCTCACCCACCATATTCACCTGATCTAAACTTGTACAATTTTTTTATTTGTTTAGATGAAAGATCTCAATTGAGAATGTTTTACTGATGTCAAAGAAGTGAAACAAAAATAAAGGCGAAGTACTAAAACGGCATTAACAGTAATGATATAAAAATGTTTTGAATAATGGAAAAACGTGTTTGGTTTCAATATATTGATTCAAATGGAGGGTATTTTGAAGGAGACCAAAACTTCAAAATGTATAAATAAATATGCTATTTTTTCTAAATAAATTCCGGTTTCTTTTGGGTGTTCCCTTTGTATAATTTCATAATTTATATCCTTTTAAATCTGCAGCCAGTTAAGAGTCTTAAAAAATCATTCAACAAAAGTTATATACCAATTTTTATCTTTAATTGTGGATCCCCCAAAAATGAAACAAAATACAAATTAGTGGTCCTCTTAGCATTTTTGATTTCAGTACTTCCCGTGAAGACAAGTCCAAGAATAGGATGCAAAGTAGAAAAATTTAAGAAATAATTATAAAGCTTTATTAAATTTTAATTATAATAGAAATGCATTCATAGAATCTTTCTCAGCAGACACTCATAATGAAACAGTAAAAGAATCTGCCAATCAGAGGATGATGAAGGTAGAAGTTTTCCATGCTGGTTTTACTTTCTAGTTGAAAAAACAGAGACCTAATAACTAATCACTATTTGAGTTTTAGCTGAGATGGCTAGTTAACTTGAAAAAATCTAAGTCTTTTGAAAAAATTTTCAAGTTTGTTATTGTCATCATCATCATCATCGTTTTCAACCATTATCAGTCCTCTGTGGGATGAAGGGTCTTTCCAGGTTCAATCCAACTTCACTGATTTCTAGCCTCCCTTCTCCATATAACCCCAGAATAAACCCATCTCACATAAGATCTCTTTCTAGGTTTTTTAAATCTCTTGAATACAGTTTAAGATTTCAACTATCCATCTATTATCATCTCTTCTAGCAATATGTTTAGACCAACTCCACTTTAACCTCTTAATTTTTTCAGTGACGTCAGTACAACTGATTGTTCTCTCACTCAGATATTTCATTTATGATCTCTTCTAGTAACTCCTAACATGCATCTCTGCCTACTTCATTGAGTGATTTCAAGTTTCTGTATTGCTCTTTAGTTAATTGTATGACTCTAAGAACAGTAAATAAGAACTGGTAATACATATTTATTAAAAAACTTTCTTTTCAAACATTTAGGCTTATTTGCTTTTAGTATCAAGTTATTTCTACCAAAAGCACTCTAATCAAATTTAATTCTATGATTAATTTCATCCATTATTTTTTCATCTGTATTAATAGAGTTTATTATATGATAGAGTGAACTGTATTGACCTCGAAATTGGAAAATTAAAATTTAAAACTTCAATCATCTAATATTAACAGATAATTTCTTTAGAAAAATTCAAACTTTATTTAAACTTGTTAAATACATACAACTGTTAGCAATAGCAGACAGGTTAATATATAATACAGAGTTTCAAGTGTCTTATTATCATATTTTCTGCAGGTATTACTGGTCTAATGAGTTCGAATATCTGGATTGGTGAGTGATGAATTTAAGGTGACCCTCTAACCGACTAGGCTATTATGCCAAAAGACAACAGCCAGTAAAAAAATTATGTATTTATATATCAAGATCCTCACTTTTTCCAAAGGTCAAGGATAATTAATAGCTTTTAGACATTATGCTTTGTCACTAGATTAGTTTATTAGGCTATTAAAACATCACACTATCCCCATTTGCATATGCAAGCTGTATGACTATACAAGCTAATTAGCTTGGATTGAAAATGTTATTGGGGTTTTATTTTGGGATTATAGCTTTATAGTTAATTAAATAGGTAAAAGGGGGCTGCTGGAGGGTTGCATTAGATCCAAAGATCTAGGTGTAGTACTCTCAGATTCAAGACTCTTCAATGATAAAAATCACAGGCTAGAAACTAGTCCCGGGGATATTGGATAAGTAAACAGTAAATAGGGATTTTATGCACAAACCTTCTAGCATTTCATTAATTACTGTGATTTGCATTAGGTGCTACTAATGTATGGGAAGGGTAAGGATCATAGAAAGTTAAATAATTATAGACCAATAGCTGTAACATCAGTTTTATATAAAGTTTTCTTATTTATGGTGGCTAGAAGAGTTGTAAAATAGATGGAAAGGGAATAATGTAGTGGGGGAAATGCAATGAAGTTTTAGATTAAATAGGCATATAAGAAATAGTTTATATGTAGTTACACAACTTATGGCTATGAGTAAGAATTCAGGTAAACAGTTATATATAAGTTTTATAGATATAGAGAAAGCATATGATAGAGTAAATAGAAATAGATTATGGATAAATTTAGCAAATTTGGGAATGGACGAAGCTTTAGTAGATATTATTAAAAAATTATATGAAAATAAATATTATATATCAATTAGGGAATATAGAATCAGTTAAAGTTAAAAATGGGGTGGGACTAAGGCAAGAATGCCCTATGTCACCTATTTTGTTTGTGTTGTATTTGAGTGAAATAGAAAGCAATAGAAAGATTAGGAGGAGGGATAGAGATACCGTTAATAGGTAGCAAGGGAATATATATTTTGTCAGGTCTTTTATTTGCAGATGATATATTTTTGTGTGCAGAAAGAAGAGAAGATATGAAAGTTATGCTGAGGATATGCACAAAAATGGGTAAAGAGATGGGGATTAAATTTAGTGAAGAAAAATCAAATATAATGATGGTTAATACTGGGGAAAGAGAAGATGTAGAATTTTTATTGGGAGATATTAAGTTAAGTGTGGTGGATAGATATAGTTGTTTGGGAATTATTTTAAGTAATCAGAAAAATTATTTGGATGAATGGGAGAAAAAATTGATAAATGAAGCAAAGAAAAGAAAGGATTTTATAAAGAAATTAACAGTGTTTTCATATAATAAATATGATGTAGCTAGAATTATATGGGAGTTGCAGCAGCAAAGTTAACATATGGTAATGATGCATTGTATGTTAGTAAAGAGGTATTAAATTACTTAGAAAAAGTTCAAAGAGAAGTAGGAAGACATGCATTGAATGCAGATGTATGGATAGCAAGGGAGACAATTCAAGGAGAAATGGGATGGTCAAGTTTTTATACGAGAGATGCAAAAAGTAAAATGAAAATGTTTGGTAGATTGCAGTTTATGGATAATAAAAGAATAGCCAAAATAGTATTGAATTGGGTTATGAGTAAAGGGCAGGCAACAAGATGGGTGAGAAAGGTAATGCAGTATGCAAAAGATTTGGATAAAGAATTTATATCGTATATTTGTACAAAAGATGGGGTGATTGTGTTAGGAGGATTGTTGAGTGTTACAGTGGTAAGGAATAGGATAAAAGAATAGATTTATTAATAAAGAATATGGAGTTAGAGAGATGGGAACTACTATGGATAGTAAAAAGAATTTAAATATATATAGAAATAAACAGAATATTAGGTGCAAGTTAATATATGATAATAGTAAGGAAAGTAGTTTATTGTTTAAGACTTGAACAGGATCTTTAGCACCAAGAGAATATACATGTAAATGGAAAAATATGGGTGATTTAGTCTGTAAATTATGTAAGGAAGGAATATGAAATATTAGGCATCTGTTAATTGAATGTAAATGCTGAAAATAGAAAGTGCTCATATAATGAAGTTATGGAAGAATAAATATGAAAAAAGTGATTATACAAAAAGTATGTTGGGTTTGGGAAAAGGTAAGAGGGATTTAGATATAAAGGCCATAGAGTTGACAAAGATTATGTTGTGGAAATGGGATGGAGCAGAATATGGGAAAACGTATACTGGGGAATGTAAAATAAAGTAGCTAACAGATTTCTCTGGGCATAATTGCTGAGAGATTCTTGCCTTCGTTTAAGGAGAAGCTACAGTACATCGCATCACATCACATTACTGTCTTAAGTTAATTTATGAATTTATTTGTAAATTGTCTAGTGGGTAATTTCTTTGAATATTCTTCTTAGTACTTTTTCCTCTCTATCTGAGAAGCTGTTCACATATCATGCCTGGAAGCCACTAATTAATCTTGCTCTTAGGAAAAAATGGAAAAATCAAGGTGAGTCTCACATATAAGTATATGAATTTTGATTGTTGCATTAGGTAAATAACTAGATTAGTTAGAGAATTGTCTTAAATTCAACATTCACAAATCTAAAGATTCAGATTAACCCACTTTAGTGGTATCACTTGTCAGGTCAACAAGATCTGAAGAAGAGGGGAAAATAACACCACTCAAAACTCTGTGTTATATATTAACCTGCTAGCTATTGTAAACAGTTGAGTATATTTGCAACATTTAAATAAAGTTTGAATTTTTTTGAACACATTAGCAATTAATATTAGATGAGTGGAATAATCCAAAATATAATTCCTATTAAAATACCATAAACACAAATGTTTAAACAAATATTATTTTATAAAATGTTTTCCTGAATGTTTATGATGATGGTATATTAGTTGTCTTTATATGTTAGACTATTTACATAATCTGATATTAAGTATTGAATGTCTTTAAAAAAACTTAATTTTATTTAAACTCAATTACATTCAACTGTCAGAAAAAGCACATAGGTTAGCACACACATAATGTTTAATTCTTAAAATTCTTAGTTTTTTGGCATACAAGACCCAGTCCTTCAGAGATTCTAGACATTTTATAAAATTAATCAGGAATATGAAATTTGCAAGAACTGATATATTAGTAAGCCTTAATATGGAATGTTTCTTTACAAATATTTTATGTGAAGAAGCATTATCTGTTGTAAGAAATAGATTACATGGTGATAATAGCTTACAAATCAGTACAACTTTTTCTAACGATAGTATGCTGAAACTATTAACATTCTGCATGACAACAACATACTTTCAGTATAACACAGAATTCTTCCAAGAAAATCAAGGGATGGATTTGGTATCACTATTGTCACTCTTGATTAGCACTATTTACATGAAACAACTTAAAACCAAAGCTATAAAGATTAATCCATATCCATCTAAAGTGTGGCTTTGCTGTGTTGATGATACATATATTGTTTGACCACAAAATGAAGTCTTACTATAAACTTTCTGACAACATATCAACAACATATTCCTTTTAATTAAATTCACAATAGAACCAGAACAAATTGGTATTCTTAGATGTTCTTGTGACAAAATTTACTTATGGCAAAATCAAAAGTACAGTTTACAGAAACTCACACATACAGGAAAACACTTGGCATGTAAACACACCACATACACAAAACATGGAATTATATTATCACTATGGAACAGAGCAAAAGAAGCTTGTTCACAAACCAGTGATTTGGAAAAAGGAAAGATCTATATAGAACAAACTCTTATGAAAAATGGTTATCCACCAGCTGTCATTAAAGGAAAAACCCAATTATTGATACTGTAGTATATCCATACATACCAGGAATAGCAGACAGATTAAATAAAATCTGTAATCAATATAACATCTGAACAGCTTTTCAGAGTCATATCACACTATGAAAAATTCTAATATTTACAAAGTTTTAGCTTGAATTCTGAAAAGCAACTATGAAATACCATGTGAATGTGGAAGAATGTATATTTGTGAGACCAGTTGCTCCATTGAAAAATGATTGCAAGAGCACAAACTGATATTTAAAACATAGATGTGTCTAAGGTAGCAGATCTTCTATGTACCAATGAACATACATTCAATTGGGAAAATACTAAAATATTAGATAGAAAAGGCACAAAGAAGAAAATTTGAAGAAGCTGCTTACACAATGATGCCAAATAACACCATAAGTCAAGCTAGTGTGACTATACATAATGTCCAAAAACCATTATATGAAATGACTGTTGCCTTTGGTAGGATTGCTCAATTGGTTAGAGCATTACCTTAAAATTCAATATTTAAAAAAAATCTAAAGATGCAGGTTCAATTCCCATGCTAATTCTGTCATTGGTCAGGCCAGCAACATCCTGAAAAAAAGAGAGGAGAAAAATACCCATAAAACATTGTGCATATACAAACCTTCTTGCTATTGCTAACAGCTGAAGGTAATTGAAAATTTATAAAGTTAAATTTGTCTAAATGCATTGAATACTTAATATTAGATGTTGGAAATAGTCCACCATATAAATACAATTATTTTATAGCTTCAAATGCTTGACAAAAATCCAAAGCTATTAGTAGAAGTTTTCTGCCTGGTAGATTTAGATTATTCTAAGTCAATAAATGGATAAAGCAGCTTATAGATAATAGTTCAAGGCAAAAATATCTTTAAATTCCATCTATCACAGTAAGGAATAGTAGAGAAAGCATTACTCATCAGGTTTGAGGATTTTAGTTGGTTTCAATTTTTGTTTTTTATTCTAGGTAGGCCTAGATAAATATCCATTTACTGGACAATAATCAAATGGTTAGATTAATTATCTGTGGCCTATCTACCTAAAAAAAATCATTAACTTTTTTTAAAACTTGGCTAAAATTGTTTTATCTAACCTGGGTTTGAGCCCAACATGACAGGTAGATGTACAAATCATTATTTTTAACACTTTTAAAAAGCAACATTTCCATTAATTAAAAAGTTTTTGGACTAAAAAAAAATCATTAACTTTTTTGAAATTTGGCTAAAAAATTGTTTTATCTGACCTGGGTTTGAACCCCACATGACAGGTAGATGCAAAAATCATTTTGTTTAACACTTTTAAAAAGCAACATTTTCCCATTAATTATATATTTTTTGACATTCTACCTTGGCTAAAAAAATATGGTTTACCTGATCTGGGTTTGAACCCCACATAACAGGCAGATGCACAAAACTCTTAAAAAGCAATAAACTTCCGTTAAATGGAAAATGTTTAGGGACGATTATTTAAAAACGATTTTGACTTAAATAAAGAAAATAATTCCCAAAACATTTTGAATTAGACAGTAGGTCAAATTAATTGACTAATGTAAACTTCCCAAAAAATAGTTACATAAATTGAAACAAAGATTTTAAATGTGTAGAAATAAATTATATTACAACCATTCTAAATCTCGTAAAGTCCTAATTATTTTAAATTTTTAAAAAAATCTTAATTTTTATTTTATGTTAACAAAGTAAATTCTAAGAAATTAAAATTTGCAGAAGTATAATGTATATATCCTTTTTAAGCCCACACTTTATAAGTGGCTTTAATAAAGTGCTTTGATCTCTAGTAGTGGGTGAAATGTATTTGATAATTTAAAAATATTTTACTGACAATTTATTATTTTATTAAAATATAACAATATATTGAAATAATAGTTTTTAAAAGTTCTATCTTTATTCAAAACATTTTTTTTTTAATTTCGAGGAGCGCAGTAGAAAACTATTGTGTTCTTAAATAGAAATTAATCTGCCCTTAGTGCTTTCCTGAAGGTTGGTGATGATGGTGTTTAGTTGTATTTATATATTGGACTATTTCTATCATTTACATTCAACTGTTAGTAATAGCACACAGGTTAGTATATGCACAACGTTTTGAGAGGTATTATTCTTCCCTCTTCTTCAGGTGTTGCTGGCCTGACCAATGACAGTACTAGTATGGGAATAGAACCTGGACGCTTAGATTTTTGAGTATTGAATTTTTAGAGTATCACTCTAACCAGCTGAGCGATCCTGCCAAAGGCAACAGTCAATAGAAATTTCTTATACTTATCTACAAGGTTTCTCCTGATTTCTCCACTTTTTTCTAAGAGCAAAGTTGATTAGTGACTTCCATACATTATGTATAGTCACACTAGGTTGGCTTATGGGATTTCTTCACCATTGTCATGTGAGCAGCTTCTTTAAATTTTCTTCTTTGTATCTTTTCTTCTCTATTCAATGTATTTTTCCAATAGAACACATAAGATGATGGAAATAGTCAATATATAAATACAACTAATCTGCCTTTAGTGTCTAATAATTCCTCTGTAGAGATATATTTTATGACTGGAAATCAAATAAAAAAGACAACATCACTTGATCCCAGCTTACTTAATGCTCTTTGGAAACAAAGTGTTCTTACAATATTTTTATCATTTACTGGAAGCTTGAATAATCAAATGTTGTATGGAAGAACTTATTCACTTGACCTGCACATATTTTTCCCATATGCGTTTTCAGATCCAAATCTTCTCACTGACAAAAACCATAAGCTGTATCATAGTCTGGAAAGATGGATAAGTTAGCAATGGATGAGGTTTTAATAAGCATTGTCAATGAATACTGTTCACTCATTACTCAAATTGATGATAAATGGAGCAATTGTGTTTATTCTTGAAGGATCATTAGCATCAAGGGAATATACACATAAGTGGCAAATATGGGTGTAATCTGCAAGTTATGTAAGAAAGGCACAGAAAATATTAGGCATTTGTTAATTGAATGTAAATTCCTACAAGCAGAAATGGTACAAATAATGAAGTTGTGGGAGAATAAATATAAACAAAGTGATTATATAGAAAATGGCTTATTGGTTTTTGTGCTGGGTTTGGAAAAAGATAAGGGTGATTTAGATATAAAGGCTATAGAGTTGACAAAGATTATGTTGTGGAAATGGGATGGAGCAGGATAGAGAAGAATATGGAAAAAAAATTAGGGTTAGGAATGGAAAGGAAAGGGAAATGGCTCACAGGTTTCTCTGAGCATAGTGGCTGAGAGATTCCTGACTCTGAGAAAGGAGAAGCCACTTTGCATCATATCACATCAACATCACATCACATGCATTATAAAATGATCTTACTAAACATTGAAGGTATATAAAATAAAAAAAAATTGAGATCCTCTACAAAATAATAGAGCAGGACAAAATTGACATAAGACTAAGTAAATGGGATGGAGCAGGATAGAGAAAAATATGGAAAAAATTTAGGGTGTGGAATGGAAAGGGAAGGTGGCTAACAGATTTATCTGAGCATAGTGGCTGAGAAATTCCTGGCTCCGAGAAAGGAGAAGCCACACTGCATCACATCACATCAACATCACTTCACATGCATTATAAAATGATCTTACTAAACACTGAGGATATATAAAATAAAAAATTTAGATCCTCTACAAAATAATAGAACAGCACAAAATTGACATAAGAATAAGTATTACTTAAATAATGCTCATCCCTTTATAATCCTTAATTTCACATTGGTAAGTAACTGAACACATTTCAAATATAGCCTCACCTTTTTTCCTTATGACTGTTTATCAAAGCAAATGACTGTTGTTAAAAACCAAGTCAAATGATAAAGCAATTAGCATCCACAAATGATCAATGTTTAGAAATTTTTCCAGTACAAACTGATCTTAATCATCTCTCTTGTGTGTGGTTTGGTACAGTTGATAAAGCACCTGACTTGGGTCTAAGAGACTCCAGGATCAAGTCTGGCACTCACAGGTTTCTTATGAACTCCCAAACAATAAATCCATGTCTTTCTTTATTAGGTACCAATAAATTAATATATACTTTTGGTGATCATAAAAAATCATTTCACTAAAATTGAATGTCATATGTTTGGTTTTCCAGTTGCTCAAAACCACATTCATTATAACAATGGAGTCTATTCATCTCATTGCTGGTCACCCATTTTCATACTACCAAAATTTTCGAGCAATATAGATGACTTCATATCTCGTATAGGTGATTATCAAGAGTTCAAAACTCCTAGTTTTAAAGTTTTTTTGTATTTGTGACTGTTGGAATAGGAAAGAAACAGGCAGCCAATTGAAATTAGGCTTATTAATTTACAAATACTTACTGACTGCTTTTCCCTTAATTTTATTTGAAAATGTATGTGCAAATTAGATTATTTATTACAAAAGCTTAATGATAATCTTTGAAATTTTGTTTGGCTAATAAAAAGCACTCAGATTAATGGCATTCTAGCTGTGATAGATTTTGGGGATTAAAAATAAAGAAAAAGGCAGATTTTTAACATTTAGAATACATACTTTTAAAAGAGAAGCATAATGCAAATTACAGATGTCTGTTCTATTCCATACATTTTTATAGTATTTTTTTTGGCAATATGCAGGAATTAATAAAGAGACTCTTAAATATTAGACTAGAATTCAATGGTATTCAAACATTTTAGCAGTACGATCCTGCATGGGATATTGAGGTAATATGCCGACCCAAATAACACGATGTCATCCAAAACATATCCGAACCCACCTCTTTGAAGTCATTGTTTTTAAAATAGTGTAATCTAGAATTTAATGAAATTTCTCATTTTAAAAATTAATATTTTTTCGCAAAATTTTTTATCAATGATGCTTTTGTAATCAATTAAATTTATTTACAATTTTTTCATCCATCTTGCGACCCCAAGGTAATTTTTTGTGACCCCAAATGGGGTCGTGACCCATAAATTGAATACCACTGGACCAGATAATCATAAAATGCATGCATAATATCTAGGTGAATATTTACATATAAACAAATCTCGCATAAAAGAATTTTAACGTCTATTATTTATAAATTTTCTAATATTATTATTTTTTCACTATAGATAACTTAAACCCATTTATATCATTCGTGATTATTATATTTCCATAATTAAAATCAAGCCACATGTTAAGGAAAGCTGACTGATTAAACAATTCTTTTTTTGATTCCTTCAAGCTATGAAAGATATAATTATTCAGTGACTGCCAAAACATCCATTTATAAGAATAACAAAAGAAATTTATTAGCATAAATCTGAATGAAACTTTTTATTATATTATCTTTCAATGACGGACCCATCAAATTCTAACTACTTATAAATCTTTTTATGATGAAAAAAAAAAGAGATGAAATGAAAAGACCAAAAATTTGCAAAACTCCTATATGCATATTCAGAGAATAGAGAGAAAAGGTATAGCTACAACTTTTGGGCCTCTATGCATATTTTACAAAGATCCTTCAATACATTTGTAATATACGTTTTAATAATTGTATGGAAGTGATTTTGGGTTAGTTGAGCAATCTAGTAAAATGGGGGCATTCAAATGTTTATTAACAAAATTTGGTATATTGATCAAAACCAGAGGGGTTACAAATGAAGTTGAAAATAACACTGTATGTATATATGTATGCATTATTAACTGACTAGTTTAGCTTTATGTTTGATGTATGTGTGTGTGGATGTGTAGACGTGTATGTACTACGTATGTATGATATAAAACAAAGCAGATTCTTAAAATTCAGGACATCTATATCATTGCCTTGGCTATGCCATTGGGGTAGGAGTACCAATAAGAAAACTATTGCAGGACACCTATGTGCATTGCCTTGATTTGTGTTAAAGTTATGTCACTAAGGTAGGGGCTCAATAAGAAATCTAATGCAATACCAAATGATAAAACTCAATTTGAATATTATATTTCTATGCTTGTTCAATATTAAGAATAGAAGAAAGTACATTATTTGCATTCCTTTATTAATACTCCTCTAATCCAAATTTAATAAAGTCAATAGATATTGTTGTTTGCTTTTGAATTTTTTTTTAAAAAAAAACATCACATGATTTTCCTCACTTGTTCTCAAACATCTAATGTAAGCTTTCATAAGCAATGAAATTCATATGGTATAGCCATAAAATTTATTCACATTTTCTGGCTATTTGAAACTCATCAATGACGTGGCCTCTGGCTGTGTGTGTACTGGTTCAATGTTTTTCATTGATGAAAGTCAATAGCTAGAGATTAGCCTGAGAATTTGATTGACATTATCATCTAATGTCAGTTTAATGCTGGAACTTACACTATATAGTTATGGAATAATATAGTAGGGGTTGATTATTTATTTCAATGCAAGCTGCTTTATATCAGGAAAAAGTTCCAGTTGTGAAAACCATACTTGCAAATTTTTTTTCTTAAAACCAATAAACCCAACAAGTACCCAAAATATTACCCAATATTTTATGAAATGTTTTCTCAAAGCTCTTCAAGAGAATTGTAATGAAAATAGTTAACTATGGGATATCTTTAGAATAATATGGATTCAAACTGAACAAATCATATCAACAAACAGTTGGCACTATTTATCAATCTGTTTCCTGATTGGGACATTTTAAAAAAAGAATTCAAAATTCCTTTTCAACAGTAAGAAGGATAACGTACTTAGAAAAATGCTTTCTATGATAAAAATCCAAGGGTTTCATCTTAATAACTGGACTGAATACAAGATAATACATAATGACCTTTCTCAAGATTAGAATTCTGCTAATGTAGTTTGATTAATCTTACAAAAACATAAAGGTAAAACAATTATCTTTGTCAATGATGTTGGTAAACCAAAGTATTCATAGACATGTGATATCTTTCTGACAAACGATTGAAGCTGCTTCAAATTGTTTTTAAATAGTTCTTTGATCCTCATCTGATCTGATGATGATGACATGGCTAACTTCTCCTCCCCTCCCCAGTTCTTCCAGTGGAAAAGATTCTACCATATTAGAATTGGCGTTGAGCATTCCATCATCAGATTTTCAATGAAGTAGATGGCTGAAGAATTGTGGGTGAAGCCTGTCCATTAAAGAATGAAAATTGGCTATTTTGATATAAGGTAAGCATTGATTATATATATGTGTGGAGATGATAATCTGAATCTACTGACGAGTGCTGGTTTAGCATAAAATACATATATTGGTGATTATTTATCTTTTCAACATGTGTGGGATCAAGTGTGTCAGCAGTTTAAGATAGCATCGATAGTTGAGGGTTGTGTGAACGTCTGAATTCAAGCCCCTTATATTAAATATTAGAGTGCAGGTATGAAAAAGATTGTACTGTAGAAGAAATTCATATATTATTTGTTTTTATAGTCAACATTTTAACATTTATCTGACAGGAGGCAGTATAAACTTGAATCTTTATTACCTATCTAAGAATAGTTAGATAACCATTGATTTTTTAAATCAGGGGCTTTCAACCTTTCTTTAACAATTGCTCTCCTCCAAGGGTTCTTAGACAAATTTTTTCATAATCGCCCCATGAAATTTTAAACAAAAAATACATTATATTTACTCTCTTTATTCAATGGGATTCTTGTACCAGAAGCAAAAAATTATTTGCATGGTATTTTAAAAACATTGGGGCACTGCATAGACCCTAGTTTTGAAGAACCCCTGGTTGTACTTAATTGAAACAACTGGTTAAATTAAAACCTTATAAGAAGTTAATAGAAATTGATCTTAGTCTCTAGCTATTTTACTTTTTTTTTTCAAATGATATATTTAACAATTTTAAGAAACTGAATTGGAAAGAAGGCACTTACTTCTCGAAGAATTGCAAATCCCCATCTCCAGGAAAAAAAATATTTGCATATTATGATAAATAATAATTTCCAGATACTTGTTTAAATATTATTATAAAAAGTATTTCTAGGATACTCAAATTCACTTATAAGCAGAGGCTTTTGTTCCTATACCATATTTTTGTATTAGATGAAACTGAGAAATTGCAAAAAAAAGTATAAAAAATGTCAAATATAGTAAGTTTAGAATCAAATATCACCACGTGACCCCAGCACATATAATGATTTTAGACTGCAAATCTATTTTTTTAAGATCAGTTCTGCCACCTAGTGCAGACTTGAGTAATCAATAGATACCAAATGGTAAGGTTTAATAAATCCATATCTATTTTTTTGTCTTATCCATATTTTCAGACTAGTTTCTAGCTTACAGCATTATTCAGTTAGGTGTTTGGATTTGAATGTAAGCAGACCTAAATAGGACAGAACTGAATAGAAATATATTAAATGCTGCTATACGGAATCCATTAATTACTCATACTTACACTAGATGGCTTACTGAAATAGATTTGCTATATAAAATTATTGTGTAAGTTGGATCATGTAGTGTTTATTAGTTTTATGGCAATCCTCACTAAGAAGTATAAGTGCCTATAGCTATTAAAAAATTGAAGGTTCAAAAATATATAGTGTCATATTTATATAACTGTACAAAAAGTTGGCCTCATTTGAAGACATTAGGATGTTTTGAAATTTCAAGCTGGTAGCTTAATCATAAAAAAAGAATAAGATAATTTGCTGAGGAAAGGTGGATTAGATTTAATAAGTTTTGATAGATTAGATCCAGATCCAAAGTTCCTCACTGATCAAACAATAAGGTAAAATCTAATCTTGGATTATTGATAGAATAGCACTGAACAAGGATTTATTAAGCAGTACCTTGTTGCATCTTTTGATTACACAAGCATATACTAGAAGGCAGGATGACTCTAGAAAAAGACTACATAGCAGGTTCATTACTAATAACATTGCTTCAGTACCAAAACCTTTAATGATCTTTTTTATGAAGAACTCAATCAGAAAACCCTTTCAAATAGCATAAGGGTTAGGGCCCATGAGATACTTCATATAAGGTCCTAATCACTTTTGTTATTCACAACACATCACATACTGCTGAAATTTTACCAATATGTTCTTGATCACTTATATTGGGATTTGCCTCAAAGCTAAATAGCATCTATCTATATTATGCAATTATCTAAAAAAGTTTCAATTTGCTCTTCACCTTATTAAGAACTAAGAAAATAAGTGAATAGCCATTCACTCAGGATGACATGTAACCCAAAGTGACAAATTGAAGTTCAAGCCAAAACCTTTAGCTCTTAAGTTCATTGCATCAAACTGCACAGTGCATTAAGAACATAATAAAACTATATGTTGGGTGAAAGCATTGTAAATAATCTGAAAGGTAATCCTACAAAAATTCATTTGAGAATTAAATAAATAAATCTACATAGTAATATTTTACTTACTCCCATAGCATTTAGTCCCTTAAATGAAATGTTCACAAAATTTTTTTTTATTTCTTAGCAGTCAGAGGGTTTTCCGTTTGTGGAGATGCTTTTAATGAAATTAAAAAAGATATAATCCTAAAACTTTCTCAACCAAGGTACTTTTAAGGTTCAATTTAGTTATATAACTTCTGTAACAATTCACAAGGCTTCTGATTCTATACTAGGAAGTTTTTGATAGCATTTAAAGCCATGTATGTATTGTTGTTTTATTTCATTGCTGAACATGTTATACAGAATGTATTTTTTAAATAGTTTTAACTGCAAAAATGTAATAAATAAAAGAGTAAACGGCATTCAATTCAGTTATCGCACAATGGAATTTTAAGATGAACTGATTAATACAATATGAATAATCAGGATGATTTATAATTAAAGCAGCAGCGATATGAAACTAGAGAGCTATTATTATGGTGCTCACCCCTGAAAGTGTACTCAGCTAGATAAAATAAAGAACCCACCCACCCCCCATATCATAAAGCATAGAACCAAGGGAAAATTAATATTAAATTGTATTAAAAACATAATAAACTGCTAGACAAGTCTGAAACTTAGATAACAAATGTTTTCTACTGTTGCAGTCTTTGTATTAAACTAATCGATGATACAGAAGAGCTGCTTATGGTAAGATTCGTTGTTTTGTTTTGGATGCAGATTTTAACTTGTCTTTAAGCAAAGCTGAAAATGAGTTAATTTTAAAAGTGATTTATAATTGTTCAACTGTGGTGCTATTAGAAAAGAAAGTTTTTACAATTTAAGCATTTTAATTTAAGCATGACTGGCAGTGTTCCACACAAAGCATGTTATGTGATATTCAAGCATCGAAATGGATAAGCTGCACACAACTGATTTTTATTTTATTTTTCCTCAGATAGACGTTAATCTGAAAAACATAAAATCTTGGGTTCAGTATTTACTACTATGCTGGTTCACGGAAATCCATGCAGGTGTGAACTTGTATCCGGATGAGATAATTTGTTACTACTGAAGTGGCTGCAGTTTTATTCTCAAACATCATTAGTTTTTATTTTATTATTTATTGTAAAATAAATTCTTTCAACAGTATATTAATTATAAATATCATCATACTTAATAGTTATAACTTGTTTCATCTTTCACACTTCGAAAGCAAGCAAGTGAAATCTTCATAATATAAATAAAATTCAAACCCATTCAGATATGTTCTTAATGATGTTGATGTTTTATGCAGATGATGAAGGGATTACACTGAATCTGGCCTGGTGAGCCTTCTATCATTATAGTAACAATTTAGAATATGAGTATTATGTAATGTCTTATCTAAATAATGAATTAATAAAGAAAACTAGAATGCCATGAATTTTATTATTATTATAAAATCTATATTGATAATGGATGGACATATATTATATAAGGTGGTACACAAATATAAATGGATGGTTCAGTTGGTTAAAGTGTTGCCTTAAAATTCAATATTCAAGAATCTAAGAGTCCAGGTTTGAATCCCATGGTAGTACTGTCACTAGTCAGGCCAGCAACACCTGAAAAAAGGGGGGAGAATAATACCTCTTGAAACGTGCATATACAAACCTGTTTGATGTGCTATTACTAACAGTTGAAATATAAATGGAGCTTTGTAATAAAAACTGCATTTATTTAAAGTGTTAAAAATTGAATCTTCTTCAAAGTACTGTCCATTTTATGTAATGCAGCAGCCTAAATAAGTTTTACAGTGATGCCTTCTATCACCACCATTTTTTTATTTTCTACTTCCTAGTCTACAAACTTTGTCTTTTGAGACATTTTTTCATTCAAGAAATTAAAAAAAAGTTGCATGAAATGAGATCAGGTGAATATATCTGATGAATAAACTGGTCATGCTGTTTTTAATTAAAAACTGAACCATGATCCAGACTCTTTGCACTGTCACATTGTTGTGGTGAAGCTTTCCCTCACCGCTTTGCTCCAAATTGAGATCTTGCTACATCATGCAAATGTTTCAAAATGTGTAGATAAAATGTCTGATCACGGTGAATGAATTCTGAGTGAGCAATGTCATTTGCACCTAAAAAATATCAGCATTGTCCTGACATTGGACTTTACTTGCCCTGTTTTTTGGGGATATAGTGAATTTGACACTTCCATTAAATCACTCATAAACTTGTTTTTTCGCCAGAGCCATTTGCTGTGCTATTTTCTCTAGCAGAAAACAGAAATTTCACATTGTTCCAACTTTTTACCCATTACAAAAATTGACAAATAAATGAGTTACATTTGATAAAAATACTTATTATGCTGCAACTCAACTTATGATGACAGACAGATATAGAGGAAAGCATCTAGTGGCAGAATTATGTACTACAAGCTCTTGCTCTCCAGAGAATGATTCTGGTTATTTTTGGGTACCCACTCATGTATACCAAAAAATAAATAAATACATTTAAGTTACTTAATCAGAAACAAGTTCAATACAAAAGTAAAAGCCTTCCGCCCAAAATTGCTTCACCCTATAGTAACAGTTTGTATTGTTAATACTATTCTGGGTGGTGTACTTGCTTACTATAATCCATGGATGCATCTTTTAAGGAGTATTGTAAAAAATATCATGACTACAATATAATCATATATCTGGGGATCAATGTCACATCTATTAATTACCAGTACTAATCTAATATGTCCTCAATCATTTGTATCCTATATCAGAGCTAAGATGTACATCCCAATTACAGTTAATCCAATCGTCAAAGCCACTCCGCCATCTATAGTATTGCTTGCTCAACTTCTATATGGAAGATCATTTTTCATATACTGATCATGCTATTGGGCATGCAAATTTGTTGGACAATTAAAACATCAAATCTTTAATTGGTGTTTCATTTAAAGATCTGAATAAATTTATATATCCTGACAGACATTTATGGTCAACCCTTCCAATTGCCTAACCCCAATTGGCAAAACTTTAATCAGATTCCAAAATATGTTTGTTCCTCAATTATGGCTAAAATTTTTGCTTAATTTATAATTTAGCACAATTTCTACAAAAACTTGCCTCATTACCATATCTCCAAGTGTATCTTAAGTAATAGTCATCCTGAAGATATGATACACATTTTTGAAACATGTCCGTAACTTATCTTTAAGACATTTCATATTCCACAATTAGTCTATAAGAATTGCTTGAGAAAAATATTAAAAATTTTAATCCATATACCATGTAGCTTTGCTTGCCAGCTATTCTGTAATTTTCGACAATGAAAAATACGTTCTAAAAATTTTTTAATAAAGAATGGTATAATATATACTTATATGCAGGGCCGGCGGAAGCGGGCATGCAACGCATGCTAGGCATGCGGGCGCTGGCAGAAGGAGGCGCCATCACTGAGAGATTAGCATCTGAAAAAGAAGGCGTCATCCCTGACAGGGGCACCAAAATCAAATTTGCATGCGGGCGCCTAGTACCCAGCGCCGGCTCTGCTTATATGCCCTAACCGAGAAATACTATGAGAAAAATTTGGCAGCACAATAATTTTTTTAGTTATATTTTAAGTGATAGAAATTAAACTTTAAAACTGAATCATTATATCTGACTTTAAACCTTAGTCATAATAACTATATTTTATAAGCTATGCACTTTATGTCTTATAAAAAAAAATTCCCTTGTATATACGTTAATACTTATACATAATTTATAATTAATAAAGCTTATTATATATATAAACTATTAAATTGTCAATAAAAAAATGTTACGCAAATATACGATGAAACTGTAACATACATAACACTAGCAATACAATAAATTATTTAACTCTGATGAAGGAGGATCCAAATTAATAAAATGTAACAGTTTATGTAGTTGGATACTTAATTTATTTATATATTTAATTGCTTCAAAAAATATGCTTAGTTGGGATGGTGATGACATTAAGAATTAAAGCTAAAATATCGCTTCCCGGTCAACGCTTTGACACATGAAAAAAAAAAAAAAAAGCTAAAATATTGTACGACTAAAAAAGATATTAGATTGCCAACTTGTTCATGATATTTATGGGTAAGAATTTGGGAGCATGTAAGAACATATTAAACTAATCTTAGTTATTTCTTTTGAGGCTATTAGATTGTCTTGTCATCAAATGTAATGAGATCATGCAAGCACTAAGTGTATGAATAATTAGGGAAGTGTTATAAAATTGAAAGAATTTAATGTTTTTTAAGCAATTAGTTTTAACATATTATATGGATTATATTGTATTATTTATAGTTGCTTATCTTTTATTATTTCTATCATCTGCACACATACACTTATGAATGTTAAACATCATATTTATTGTAAAAATAATATGCTATTCTTACTCCTATAATAATATAAAATGCTTTTATAAAATTACATTTTGAATTACAAATGTCAAATTAATTAACTCCACATCTTTAACATCATCCACTTTAGATAAATATAGTAATAACTATTATTAATCATTTATTAAACTAGAGATTGTCTCTAGCACATATATAAACTTTAAAACTCAATTAAAGATTAATATATCTGATTTTTAAAATTAAACACACAAACACATGGAATTATTCACATTTCTTCTTCCAAGTATAATACCTTTTTAAATATATTAAATAACCTCAGTATTACTAGAGATGAGTGCTGTCTCAGTACGTAATGCATCTTGAGGGGGGGGGGGCATTTATTTTTTATTGTATCGTTATTTATATGAATTTAAAAGAATATGTAGTAATATCGAGGTTATTTAATATATTTATAAAATGCTTTTATGAAAAATTACAAATCAATAACAGTATTTTATATTTATTTGTAGGCTATTCTTTCTCTCATTAAGCATTTCAATTGGGTATCATTTTCAATAATCCACTCCGATGATAGCTATGGTGTAGGAGCTTCCACTTATGCAAAACAGTATGCGCATGACAACAACATTTGCATATTAAAATGTATATCAATTCCTACTAATCCTGGAGATGATCTCACTCCATATGATCAAGTAATAGAGCAAATCAAACCCATCTTACCATTCTCAAATGTAATTTTATTACTGGCAAGTTCTATGTCATCCATATCTTCTATATTAGATGTAGCATCCAGAGATACAAGTTTTAAATCAATTCAGTGGGTTTTTACTGAAGCAATAGGTAACAGGGAGTTTTTACTTCACCCATTTTTTAAAGTTACTGAAGGGGCGTTTACCTTTGCAGCATACTTTCTTCAATTACCCCAACTCCAAACATACCTTATGGATCGACAAGTGGAAAACCAATATCTATCTAATCCATGGTCTGTTCATTATTATATGCAAAATTTAAAATGTGTCTTTCCTAAATATGAGAATTATACTAATTATTATAACTTTACACTATGCAAACACGTGCCCAAAAAGAAAATAATGACTTTATTTGAAGACAGTCCATTTTATGGCTTAGGATTAACAGCTATTTATACATATGCTCATAGCTTAAAAGCTGCATGGGAAGAGAAGTGTGGATTTATGCCTGGAATATGTCCAGAATTGAAGCAGTTAGAATATAATGAATTTTATAATAAGTATTTAAAAAAGGCAGAATTTGAATTTAACAGAGATAATCGAAGCCCTCCGGAGCTGTACAGAAAAAGAATAAAATTTGATGAAAATGGAAATTTAGAAAATCAAACATTTGCAATTTATAATTATCAAGAAGTAAATGGAGAGAAAAAGCTTATACCAGTAAGTATCTTAGATTATTTGCAATAATAGATATTTCAAATTATTATAATTTAATGTAAATATTACAAATTTCTCACACTTATAATTATTACATTTCCCTCTCCAAATAAATACCTCAATGATTAATATATATATGATAAACAAAACAAGTTATAAATTTTGTTACTTGCTCTTAGCTTGCATTTTATGATCACTAGATGGAGCTTTACCAATAGCTCCTTACAAACTTTGTTTATATAAAAGCTGAGAGAGATAGAATTCAATATCTCTTTCATTGTCTCCAACCTTTAGACCATGGTTTCGAGCTAGTTGGCCCACATCAGTAAAGGGTAGGAAGATTAGAAACTAGATCTAGTTTCTAGTCTTCCTACCCTTTACTGATGTGGGTTTACATAAACGCTGAGAGAGAATGAAAGAGATATTGAATTCTCTCTCTCTTAGCGTTTATGTAAACAAAGCTTGTAAGGAGCTATTGGTAAAGCTCCATCTAGTGATCATATATATATAGTGATATGAAAAGTTGTCGATATATTTTAGAAGTTTAATCCTGACAATTATAACTCTGATTTCGGAAGGTCTGATAACCCAAAATCCAAACAATCTACAATCCCCACAAGGCAAAATCCCAAAAATGTAAAATGTTGGACAAAATCAAAATTTAGGCAATATCAGTTTTAATGTGAAACTATTCATATACAATTTAGCTTTTAATTAACATTACTAATAAAAGATACACACAAACATATATATATATATCATTAAAAACCAGTCAACACTTAGACAATTCCAATATCAATAACAATCAACAATTTCAAACTGTTGTCAAGGCAACATCCTTTTAATTATATAGGTTAAAAGGAGGTTGCCTTGACAACAGTTTGAAATTGTTGATTGTTATTTATACTGGGATTGTTTAAGTGTTCACTGGTTTTTAAATGATTACTTATAAACCCATTTAGTCTTGAATCTTATTATATATATATGTGTGTGTGTGTGTGCGTAATTATATAACTGAATATTTGTAAATACAGTAACTAAATAATTAAAATTTTTTATCCACTTAGGAGTGCTTTCAATTATCCCAGTAATCTTTGACAACTAAAGTTTTGAAATGCTACTTTCCCACAATTTCATGATCTTAACATTTGCTGCTTGCCTGTTAATTAAGTCATGTTTATATTTGTATATTAGCATAGCCTCCTTTATTTTTCTTTTATTGTTATTTTTTTCAATTTGTAATATTTTTAAACTGTTAAAATTGAAGTCAAAACCATAAATACATGATTTATTATGGTCGTAATGAACATGCTGAAATATTATTATCTACTATACAATTTTGTTTTGATTTCTGAACATGTTTTAATAATAGCAAGTGTTCTTTAGTTCTTTTTTCCAACATACATCTAGATTAACCTATATATCCATCACGACATCTACATATCCATTTATAAATGACACAATTTTTATTTATAAATGAAGTTTTATCTTTGGAGTTAATTATTAATTTGTTTAATGTAGGAGGTGTGTAAAATGCAATATCACATATTCCTTTATAAATTTTCCTTATAAACTTTACTTGATAATTTGAAATATATGGGATTGATATCCATATTTTTTTATTAGCAGGAGAATCAATATTATTATTAAGATTTTTATTTTTATATTTTATATTAAAATCTCTAATAACATTATATATATGATTATAACTGTAGCCAACATTTAACAATTCATTTGAATATATTTCAATATTTTTGCCTTTATCTGATGAATATTTGCAAAGACTATTATTTCTAAATAAGAAGGACTTCAAACCTGCCATTTTGTGTGACATTGGCACTTTTGATTTATATGGAATATAACCTCTTTTTACTATTGGTTTAATGGTCATACAGTAATCCAGCATGCATTGATTTCTAGTTATTTTAAGATCAAGAAACTGAACGCACATTAAATCTTCATCTGTTTTTATCCATCTTAGGCCTTTCAAACCATTTAATTCCTCAAACAACTCATTAATTGTATTTGGTTTACCACATACAAAAACATCATCAACATATCAATAATATGCAGTAATATTTTTTTGATAATATTCCTTTTTCAAAATATTTTCTTCATATGTAGAAATTATAAAATTGCATATTTGAGCAACAATAGGTAATCCCATGGGCCATCCATTACACATTTTATAAAAATCCTTATTATCACAAAATGGCAGGTTTGAAGTCCTTCTTATTTAGAAATAATAGTCTTTGCAAATATTCATCAGATAAAGGCAAATATATTGAAATATACTCGAATGAATTGTTAAATGTTGGCTATAGTTATAATCACATATATAATGTTATTAGAGATTTTAATATAAAATATAAAAATAAAAATCTTAATAATAATATTGATTCTCCTGCTAATAAAAAAATATGGATATCAATCCCATATATTTCAAATTATCAAGTAAAGTTTATAAGGAAAATTTATAAAGATATATGTGATATTGCATTTTACACACCTCCTACATTAAACAAATTAATAAATAACTCCAAAGATAAAACCTCATTTATAAATAAAAATTGTGTCATTTATAAATGGATATGTAGGTGTGGCAGTGTATATATAGGTGAATCTAGATGTACATTGGAAAAAAGAACTAAAGAACACTTGCTATTATTAAAACGTGTTCAGAAATCGAAACAAAATTGCATAGTAGATAATAATATTTCAGCATCTGTTTTTTACTACCATAATAAATCATGTATTTATGGTTTTGACTTCAATTTTAACAGTGTAAAAATATTGCAAATTGAAAAAAATAACAATAAAAGAAAAATAAAGGAGGCTATGCTAATATACAAATATAAACATGACTTAATTAAGAGGCAAGCAGCAAATGTTAAGATCATGGAATTGTGGGAAAGTTAGCATTTCAAAGCTTTAGTTGACACAGATTACTGGGATAATTGAAAGCGCTCTTAAGTGGATAAATTTTTTTAATTATTTAGTTACTGTATTTACAAATATTCAGTTATATAATTAAGTATATTGCTTTAAAAATACAGACATTGAATCATAATATTACACACATATATATATATATTGTAACAGTCAGAATCGTCTATCTCACTAACACACTGCAGAATTCAAACCCCAGACACGAAACTGAACATTCTAGGAGGGGTTGCCTTCTAGATATACTAAGTTCGAATCTAAAGTCCAAATTTCACAGCGCCATCTATGTGATAACACATCTGATGCCACTACTAGTATAACCTTTGACCGGTGCCTGGGGGTCAGGGAGAAACAAAAGACTCTACTAAAAGAAGCTTGGGTGGCTAATTAACATCTATGGATTTACAAAAGAAATGCAAAAAATATATATATATTATAACGATCGAAATGAAAGTGGAGATCGAATCTAACCACAAACTACGATATCTGCTCTACAAGGCGCCATCTAGGCATTTAAACCTAGAAAAATTTATAGAGTAGGCAGATACGCGCTGTTAAGATTCCACTTTATATAAATATTCAGATCGTTAGCCCAAGTCACTAGCTCAGTGGAGATGCAGAGATAATAAAATATAAATTTTATATCTTAAATATAAAAGAATAAAAGCCACAGCCAGAAATTAACACATAAAAATATTTATTTATGCACATATAAAATAACATTTAAATTTTGAGGAATAAATTCACCATTTTAGATTTTTCTATTAATCTTTAGTTTTACATTTAAGTAAATTACAACCATGAGTTTAATATTTTATTTAAATGAGTCGAGGATGAATAGACTACATAGATCTGCATTTGAAAAGAAAATATTCTTCCCTGATTTAACCTTAGGCAACAAATTTCGCAATCAAACCGGCGCCAATCCATCTGATACATTTATGTATTCAATGTAGCATGAAAATACGACAACACAAAATACTATACTGTCAGGAATGTACATCTGATCAGTAAGTAGAATTAGAGAAGACATTGTCTCTCCACCAACAGGAATGTTACATCTGTTGGCGAGTAGAACAATAAACATAAAACTCCATAGGAATGGACTGCGGTCCTTTGCCATCTTACAAACCCATCCATAGGCAAACAGAAGGTGTGTGGCGTATATATATAATCCTGCCCGTAGTGGATCTCATACTACATCTACAATTACACAAATATATCCAATCCATTGAACCAATTCAACTACGAAATGAATAACCTAAGATTACCCTCCCTTAATATAACTTTACAAAACTATATAGCCATTCATGCCCGACTTAAATTTAACATTTAAATACGTTCGCACAGATTATTTTTATACAATTTGTTTTATAATGTTGAGTATAGATCGGCCGCACAGATTCCACGGTCAAAAACATTCCAAATTAAACACAACCGATCAAAACACAAAGTCAATCGATAACGTCAATTGCTGAGGGAATACAGGAGACCCTTTGGTATTCACCATAAAACACCGCAGTGACATTATTGACTTATATGTTCTAATCGACTATGAAAACCACAACATAATCAACCGCTAACGAATCTATGCAAGCGTCTATACCCAACTTAAATGTAATGCATTTAATAATTTCTACAATAAATATTATTACAAATAAAAAAATAAAAATGGAAATGATTTTAGCAAAACTTAACATATAAATTTAAACAATCAATTATTAATTTGAAAATCAAATAAGAGTTCATTTTAAAATTTAAATTAGCTGAATCTTTAAAAAAAACAATGACGAAAGTTCTTAATTAATTTTTTTTGTTGTTGTTAATTTGTAAAGTTCATAGCTCACGGTAGAAGAGTCCAGGTTTCTGCTTTTAATTCCTACAACGCCTCCATTGGAAGATAATGTTCTGGAGATGTCAATAGCTGGTTCAAGGTATCACAGTCTTTTTATTTTTTTTTTTAAATAGAAAGTGTGGTATGTGAGTCCTAACAAATCTCTCAAACACAAAATGCTGGAACTGTCAGAAAAAACTGTATTTCCCTTTTTATATTATCCACACGGATTCAATCAACAAAGCATCACTAATCCATCACTTTCGTTGGGGTCCGAGCCAAGGCTTAGTACTTCCATTGGTCAAGCTAATTTCTCTTTATTTTCTTATCTATCTTTCATCAGATCATTTTAATTATACAAGAGCCCAAGGCTAGCTTGCTTTTCAAACAATTTATAAACAATCATTTCCATTTACAGATTACAAGAATTAATTAATACCTGTTTTTATTTTTAAATCTTGTACTTTTTTATAAAAAAGTACGTTCAAATACTTATTTGTTTTTTTAAAAAAAATATTTTTAAAGTTTGTCCTCTGTGCGAATGTATATACGTTTAACAAACATTTTAATTTTAGCATTTAGTTTTTTACTTTTATTTGCGAACTTTTAAGTTTTTATTTTAAATTAATGTAACGACATATTTATATATCGTTACAATATAGACCGAGACAGTGATAGGAATCAAATAAAATAAGAGATCAAATTTAGTTTTAAATAATTTCACAAAATTTATTTATATAAATTATATATATAATGCCACTGTCTGCTTGTATGAGACAGGGATGCATTATATCCCGATAAATGACAAAGAGATTTAAAAGCAAAGTGATATATTCTATTCCTCAGGCTAATAGCATTACGATAATGTACCTGATGAGATAGGAACATGTGCGAGGTGCTTTGAGCAATTATACAAGTTTAAGAAAATATTTGAAAATTAAGTGTTCTAAAATATTTATTGATTTCGAGAATAGCATGGACAAAAACTTACTAAGCAACAAAGTGGAAATGTGATCAAAGCATTTATTCGATAATAATAATAATAATAAAGTTACATTGGGAGGTCAGTATTTCTGATAATGAATTTATTAAAGTTGGAGGGTGTGACACATTTAAGTCACGGATGCTTTGTAAAATAAATATAAAATAAAACAATATTGAAGATCCGGAATGATTACGGAGGGCATCTCACTGCTAACCCATAAGAAAGTATTTTTATGAACAGCCGAAACTTAGCGACTGGGTGACGATTGCATTTAATTCCCAGGTGTGTCATTTGTGGACACACTCTGCCTGGAATCCACAACAAGTGAAGAGAACGGACTTGGCCGTGTAAAGAATCCTTGGAAAAGTAAAACAAAGTGGTCTCAACAACTAATTCATTTACCAGCAATACGAGACTAGTGTATATAAAACATACTGAATGGATTTTACTTGGATTAAGAGAAATGCCCTATCAAATTCCCAGAAAATCATTTAAAAGGGTCCGCACATTCTCGACGTCAATGATGAACTTTGTAATTAAAGTAGAACACAGTAATTAAAATAGGAAAATGCATGCTTGCGGGTTTGAAAAGTAAGTATAGATTTATATATGCAATCATGCATTAAGGGACACATTTAATCATTGACCTCGCACATACTCTCATATTAGATTAAAATCAATAACATGTAGATTTTAAACTATGTGATTATATTATATATTAAAGAAAAGAATCGCCCTCAAACGAGTGATTTGCAAGATAATAAAATTGGAAATTATTTAGAAATTTAAAATATGCCTTCATAGCAGCGTCTTATTTTCAACAAAAGGAATAATTCACTCAGTCAAAGACGATTCTGACACATTATCATAATAAAATAACAGAAAGCTTAATCAATTGAAAATATTAACCCAAGGATAGAGAGCAAAATGTTGATTATATTTAAAAGAAATACATAATAACGTTATGTGAAATATAAGAAAACAATTTAAAATAGCTATAGCATGTTAGTTATTACAAGAGCTCTTGGGTTAATTTAGGGTTACCTCTGGAAAAGCATTTTAGGTAGATTGATGGTCGGCACGTTTTTATATAATTTAACAGCAAAACCTGGAAATGTTCATATTTTTGGCAGCAGCAGCAGCAGTTCCGGGGTTCCTTGTGTGATAACTTCCGATGGTCTACAGCAGCATATGACCATTCCGGAGAGAAATAGCCTTTTTGTGCTCTACTCTGTCATGTCAAGATTTACAAATTACTACAATAATTTTGGTTAGAAACATTAGACCTCAGAATGATTTCTCTTAGAAACATTAGAATGGAGAACAAAAGAAAACCCTCCTTTTTATATTAGAAATTAACAATAGAACTGCCCTGGAGCATTACAAAAATATATCGGACTTATCAGCTGTAATTAAATCTATCCGAATGTCTAAAGGAATTCAACATTAATTAATTTCTTTTGTTAATTTCCCTGTCGACATTCGAATTACAAACTAGATTTAATTAAAATTTACTTTTACTAATTAAAGAAAACCTTAAGTGGACATCTGCTGTTTTTAGATAAACTTATATAACATTAACTAATTAAACTATTGTCCCTCATTTATTTTAACAGAAATATTTGGAATGACTTTTATTAAATTAAACGAAAATTATTTTACTTTTCAATTGCAATATTTGAATCTATTTACTAAACGAATATTTACTAAATGAATTTTATTTTAAATCAAAATATATTACAACGGTAATATATATTTGTAAATAGATTCAAACAAAATAACTTTAACAATTTATAATTTTGATATGTTTTAAAATGCATATCATAGTGTGTGCGCAATTATGACTTATATAACCTACTTTTTAATAAATCAAAATTCTGTGAACATATACATAATCCATAATATTTTATTTTATTTGAGAATGAGTTATATATATATAATACCAGCATTGTACTGGTGGTTTAAAATTAGGTGGGATTTTCGGTATATAAGCGTATTGCAGACACACTACGATAGATTGGGGTTCAAACAAAGGTATGAGGGTAGGAAATAGGTGAGAAAAGGTGAAACGAAGATCTGCAAAGCAGACCTTACTGTTTCAATATATATATTTATATATGTGTGAGAGGGTACCCAAAAGTAACCAGAATTTTATAATAAATTGTTTATTTTTAAGTTTTATAAATTTAATTTCTTTCAAATTACTATTTATTTGATGCAATACATTGGTATAAAGGTGTTTCCCATTTTCCAAAGTAATCCAGAGGCATTTTCAAAGAGATGCCTTTTAATGCCTGTGGAATTTTTTTTCACCACTTCTGAGTCTGCAAAAAAAGCCCCCAAAACTGACACATTTTTTTATTTGATAGATTAAAAAAAATCACATGAATGTGAATAATATGGCTGGTAGATAAGCTGGGTCATATTGAATTTAGTTAAAAAGTGTTTCACACTCAAGGCTTTGAGAGATGACACTTTGTAGAGATGAAGCATGCATTCTTCTCTTTGACACAAAAAAGGAAAGTTTATATTTTAGCACATCACATGTTTCAGAAATTGCAAATAAAATGCCTGACCATTACAAACTAAATCTAAGAGAAAAATGTCATTTGCATAAAAAACATCAACATTTTGATTTGGACTTCACTTGCCATGCTTTTTAGGAACTTGGTGAATTTAACATTTCAATTAAACCACTTTATGAGCTCAGCTTACTTATAATCTGTTTCAAGCATTACAAATGTTTTCCCTGCCATTTTCTATAAACAAAAACATAATTTTGCATTGTTCAATCTTTTCAGTCATTATAAAAATCACCAAATACATGAAATACACTTTACAAAAAAATGTTCTACATGGAACCACAATTTCACATGGTCATGTCATTTGACAGATTGATACCCAAATTAATAATGCTATTGATCATATGCAGTAAATTTATATAAAATTTAAATAAGCCAAAATTTGTTATATAGCTGTAATTATTCAATAAATGTAAATATAATGGCTTTATTACTTGAAAAAAAGTTTGAGCACCATATTCGAAGAACTGGGCACAATCCATGGACTTCAAGCTCCAGAATATTACTGCACTAAACTACAAAGATCAAAACAAAAAATTAAGACAAAGTAATAGGTATTTTTAAATTACAGGTGTATGGATTAATAATAATTTGTTTACAAATTATAATAAAATATAATATATAGCAAAAAAACAAAGGAAAACATGCTTGTAAATTTTACTTTTAACATACCCTTTATTGAAGATATATGGTTACATGGTTTAAATTAGTTTAGATGTATAGAACATATCACAGATATACATATGTTATTCGTTAGATGTTTAAAAGGAGATTGTCTTGACAACAGCTTGGCAATTGTTAATTGTTATTGATATTGAGATTGTCTAAGTGTTGTCTGGTTTTTAATGCTTATATATATATATATATGTTGATACGAAATTTTCACGGGTTGCATATATAAAAGACATATTTTGTGGGTTCATCCGTGTTACAATATTTTAAATATTGATATACCAGTGTTTCAACTTGGTCACACAAGTCATCCACTGGGTGATAAAAGGTAGAAAGACAGTTGTAGAGATGCTACAATCACTGATTTGAAAAAAACGTTAAAGTTCCACCAATAGCAAAAATGTTAAATTAAGAATGTTTTTTAAAAAAAATCTTTCCAAATAGGAGGAAGTTTGCTTATATCATCTCGCTTATTGATACAATATGGCCTCTACAACAATCTTTCTACCTTTTATCACCCAGTGGATGACTTGTGTGACCAAGTTGAAATGTCGGTATATCAATATTTAAAATATTTTAACACGGATGAACCCGCAAAATATGTCTTTTATATATATTCTAGAATATCATTACAAAATTCATTTTGCCTTATAAAATAAAATCTTGAGTAGTAATCAATCATTAATACTTAAATCCCATTAAAATCACATAACAAAAACATTCCTATGTGAATGGCCAACCTTCCCTAAATTCATGTGGGAATGTTACTGTTAAGTAATTTTAATGAGAATTAAATATTAACAGTTGATTGCTACTCAAGATGGCATAAAAAGCTATAAGCTTGCTATAGCAAAGATTTTATTTTTATTTTCTATGGCCATATTGAATTTTGTAGAATTTTAAAATTCCAACATTTCAACTTGATCATACAAGCCCTCAACTGAGAAATGAAAGTTATATAATTGTAGAGATTCTGCAAACAGTGTTAATAAAAATAGTCACAATATTGATTTTTCTAAGACCAGTATTCTATCTAGATGTGAAAACCTACACCAATGTAAGATCAGAGACACTATTGAGATACTAAAAAGACCAAATTGCATCAACAAATGCAATGACACGTGAACTTCCTACTATTTGGAAAAATTAAAATAAAAAAAATTTCCCTGAATTTTTATTTATTTATTATTTTTTCAATTTTATACATCTATATTTCATTTATGAAATTTCCAATGCCTCTACAATTATATAGTTTTCATTTCCCAACTGAGGGCTTGTGTGATGAAGTTGAAATGCTGGAGTTTTTAAATTAAAATTTTATGGATGAACCCGCAAAACGCAAAACATGTGTTTTACATCTGCAATCTGTGAAAACATTTGTATGATATATATATAGAATGGGAGATATTAATCAGGCCGTGAATGAGGTTAGATTTAAAATGGTTTGAAGGGGTTAATATCTAATTGGGTGATTGGTTTGTTATACATCAATTTTAAAGAACTGATCTATGAGGATAACATAAATTTTAATTAGGGGTGCAAAGCATACAAAATTTTAGTAAAACCAATGTTTTTATACTGATATAATCACAAATTAGTTTGCTACAAAAACATCATTTAACTCAGATAGACTGCCTATATCTTATTTAAATGATGACTTAATTACATTTTAGGAAAGTTAAAAGAAATTTATAGGAATGCAGAAATGCTATAATAAAGTTGAATAGAAGTTCATCACCATTTCAGTGAGACATTAGGGTATAAACAAAAGGTCACAGCCATATTGAAAATGATATAAAAGGCTAAATAGCCATGGCGGGTTAGTGAGATGTCTGAAAATTAATAAGAGAACAGCACAAAACCTCTTTCAAATAGATTGCCAATGATATTGATACAATAGTAAATAAAAAAATTCTCAAACGCATGAGGAGTGACAGAGCTGGGCCATAATCTACAGATCTTGAGTTCTTAGTGCTGTGCTTTATTACAGTGTTAAACTACATGAGGGGGGCGGGTTACGAACAGTGAACTCTAGATAATAGTTTTCCTAAGTTTAAATACTTTAAACGACATGTACTTCTTGATTAAAATAGATCTAATATTGAAATTGTGTTATATTTAAATCTACAGAAAGCTACAATCTCTCTTCTCTAATGATTATAAAGTGCTTGAATTTTTAAAAAAATATCTTATTATACTAGACCATAAAGAGGATTGCAAGTAATGAACTCTGGGTTAAATGCTTAAGAATTATTGACTTTTCTGAATTTGGATTATACTTGAATTTATACAATGCTTCATCTTCTCTCCTTTGATATTCTTCACGTGCTGTCTGCTTTTTTATTATTCTATTTGTACAGTGTTTTGTTTTTTTTCATTTATTTATGCTTTGCATATATGTGTAGAGATGATAATCTGGACCAACTGATGATTGTTGGTTTAGCACAAAATATGTATATTGGTGATTATTTATCTTTTTGACATATATGTGTCCAAGTGTATCAGTATTATGAGATAGTGTGGAAAATGGTGAATCATATGAAAGTCTGTGCTTATATACCCTATATATTACATATATTGATACAGGTATATAATAAGCCTGTATTTCAGTTATTACATAGTAGAGATGTCTGCCCATCCCTTGTATATATATTAAATGGATTATGTCCTGTACATCAGGGGTCAGAATGACTTTGTGTCAACATGTGTGTGACAAGAATCTTGGCCTCAGGGTGGCCTTTGCACATTCCATCATCAAATTTTCAATTGAATGGATGATTGAAGTGTTGGAGCATGGAGTGGATTGAAGCCTGTCCATTACAGTATGAAGATTGGCTATCTTAATATATATCTGAGCACTTATAGCATATATGCATAGAGATGGTAATCTGGACCAACTGATGATTTCTGGTTTAGCATGAAATACATATATTGGTGATTATTTATCTTTTCGACATACAGTATATGGGTTCAAGTGTATCAGTGTTATGAGATAGAGTAGAGAGTGGTGGGTCGTGTGGGGATCTGTGCTCATATACCCTATATATATATATATATATCAATATTATTATTCAGCAGTAAAATAGTACATGTTAATGACTGTTACCACCGTAAAAACAAAACACTGTATTAAACTATGTGGACTATAACAATTATATACTACTATTATATAATGTCGAAAAATATTATGAATAGGAAGATGCTACAATACTAGGAAATGGATTTCTCAGATTAGAAGTATATCACTAGTGTGAAGTATAATAATATTTTCCAGAATGGATGCTCTATATAACTTAAACAGATTAAAACAATGAATATCTAATTGCTGATGTTACTATGTGTGGAAAAAAATATGTGACTGCAGGAAGAAGAATATCACTGAAAAGTGAAGTGTGTTGAATATATTATAAAAAAGGTTGATATAGCAAAGATTGGATTTGATCAGTTATGCATTAACATCTTAGGACATAATGATTTAAAATGGATTACTGTTCAATTCAAAACCAATGAAAAATATATTCATCATTATCAGAATAAGTTCTGTAAAGAATTGATAACTTAGTTGGAAGATATTAAACTTATTGAATTTCTTTATTTTATTTTAATATTTTAGCACAATAATCATTGTAAATTATTATGATTTTTAGATGTCAATGAAAGAGTTATATACTTCAATTAATCATTTTTCTTTATATGCAAAAAATGCTTCCTTGTTTTTTTAGAGAATCATTGTAGTATCTGTAACACAAAAGTTCTCCAAGCATTTTTATTTTAATTATCCACTTTCAGGGGCCTCAGAGTATTTGTTTATTTTCTCAAAAATATTTTACTGAACATATATTTTTTGTTAAATGTAAACAATAATAAGAAAATGAATTATAAGTTACTGTTAACTTTTAAAAATATTACTAAATATCTTATAAATTCCATTCATAACATGTAAGTCTTTTTTTAAAATGTATATTATAGCGTATGAACATAAATAAATTATGGACATTGGTTTCATTATTTGGCGACATTTTATTACTTTTACCATAAAATTTTTGTTGAGCTAGTATTTTAGTTTTTTCTGTCAAAATTTACTCAAAGTGATTAAAATTTGGAATCTTCCATTAGCAGAAGAAAATAAATAAATACTTGAGGCCTCTGAAAATTAATAATTAAAACAATAACACCTGATAAACCTCCATATAAAAAAGACTACAGCAATACCCAAATTTTCTCCAAGGATTCCACTAAATTATTCATCTATTTGTAAAACAATTAAGAAATTTATATTTCTGAACTTCACATGCATTCATCATAATCGTAACCTGTACTATCTATATAAATTTCATTTTATTTTTTATTATTGAGAATAATCCATTTCTCAATTTGGGTTCAAAATGTGTGTATATACAGTATATATATTTCGTCTTTTTTAAAAAACTAACAAATTCTCAACAGCTAGCTTTTAATCAGAAATTGTAGTCTAAAGATAACAAAAAAATTATTTAAAGTGTGTGCATGGATTAAAATGTTTGATGTGATAAAACTTTGTATTTACTAATTCAGTGTCAAAAGTGCTTGGTTTTGGAAAAATTATCTTCTCAATATTTTATTGTACTTATTACTTTTTGCTGGGAAACTGAGCATATGCCTATATATATTTGGATATTGGATTTTAGAGCACTGCACTCAGACTTTAGGATCTAATGCAACCCTCCAGTAGCCACCTTTTACCTATTTGCTTAACTATAAAGCTAGGAGCCCAAGATGAAAACTACAATGTTTCCAATCTAAGCTCATTCACTTGTAGTCATATAGATTTGAACTCAGTTTAGCATCCATACATTTTGGTATCATTGGTTTTTCAAAAACCACAGTCACCATTCTCCTATGGGCAGGATCCAAATAAGATTATCAAAACATCACATGATCACCATTTCATATGCTTACACATGCTGTTAATAAGAGTACAAAACTCTCCATATAGTAGTGCCACCAAGTGCTAGCCTTTTGAATCAGTGGATATATCCATTGATTACAAAGGCTTGCACTTAGTGGCACTACTGTATGGAGAGTGTTGTACTCATATATATTCGTCCATGGTAGGTCAGAGTTTGTATTGATGTTACCATTTAATCATTAAGATGTTTTAAATTTGAAGGAAAATGATATCTTCAGCAGCATTCATATTTTATTACTCTCCTATTTATGTTTAAATTATATGTCTTTGAGCTACTTGGATATATTTGATATTTATAATTTATTAGCTCATGCTTTTGATGTTAGGCAAGCCAATCTTTTAAAATCTTATATATTGTTTAATAAGAATACTTTATGTTATTATTGACAATTATAAGATTTAATATGTACTCTGAAAAAATGTATACATCTATTCTAGCTTACTTATGTACATGTCACAAGCACACTTACATACTCGTATGTTTTCCATATATATATATATGCAGATTCATTTACACATACATACATTACTACAATCTATAATATTAATAAGCCAATAGGCTGATATACACATGCGCTTTGCAGATGTCACTATATAAATGAATACTCCCACTTTTTCATTGGCTCATTCATTTACGATGTAGAAAAATAATTTAAAGTGATCAATTAATAACTTCACGCTCTTCATTTCAAACACTTCAGATTTGCCCATACATATACGGTTGGGTCGAAAATATAGGTGGATTCATTCTATATTTTCTTAAAGACTTTATCTTGGGTTTGAAAAAGTGGGAGTATTCATTTATATAGTGACATCTGCAAAGCGCATGTGCATTAGCTTATTGGCTTATTAATATTATAGAACAAAAACATCGCGCTATATAAAAGATAAATGTCTTGTTTACACATTACTACAATAAAATAAAAGTTAAATTTCTTGCAACACTATTTTTTCGTGTCTTAAAAGATATACACTTTGGGAAATAAATTAAAATGTTAACATATATATATATTAGATAAAATAAATATCCCCAAAAATATTTTTATCACTTGTTATATTTTCGATAGATTTTAAACTTGAAATTAATCTACTAATTTTCATTACCCAAGGCATCAATGAAAATTGGAAAAAAATAACATTTTATAAAAGAAAAGCTGAGTTCGGTATACATTTGTTTAATATATCTGTATATAATAATTATTGTGATTTTTTTTTATACGGAGTTTAAATATTATACTTTTAAATGCTATTAATAAAATAATTAATTCATTACATATTTAACTACTTTTTTTTCTTGATGTATTTGTTGAATGTACTTATTTTTTATATCTGCGTGCCATAAAACTCAGTTGGTTATTACCTGTATTATTGATAAATGAAAAAAAGAAATCTACTGACCAAAACAATTACTCAAATCTATCACTAATTTATTTTTATGAGTAGCATGTGGTCACACTCATAAGGTTGAAATATTTCTAAATAAAATGTAAGTATATTTTCCATTCCATACGCTCTGATCGTTGCAACTGTTATTTCTATGTGATTTTTATATAGTATACGAACTTGCATGAGCTGCTCATTAACATGCATTTGCTAGCTTGGTGATTTTGTCTTTTTACCTCCGAGTTTATGATCTAGAAATATTATGGTCTTTGTTCTCAGTTGTTTGATAGCTCTTATCTGAATCAGTTGATTTCTTTAAGACCGAATGAATGCCATGAATGAAATTTTTTTAAAAGACCCAGAAAGAGGCCAAATGTGAGATAGATGGATGAAATAAGGAAGTGTGCTGCGGCGGTGTGGAAAAGGGAAGCTAAAGATCAAAGAAGATGATGACGATTTTAGCACATTACATTTTATGATTCTCTCAAAAATATTCCCTCCCAAGGAAAACAATTATCTTAAATGTCTTCAAAGTGACTTTTATTTATTAATAAATAAAAATTCATTTTATATATTTACAAGTTAGATTTAAAGTTTATAATAATATTTTAATGAAAGAGAACAGTTGAGATATGGTAAAATTCCCTTCCTATCTAAACCAACAATGGGTTACCACACTCTTTTTAAAGCTTCACAAAATGTGTAAATTTAGATTTTTCTCTCCCCTTTAAATTAGGTAAATCATCCTTATCATAAATAATCTGTTATAATAGATTTATCTTCTCTTATATGAACTTACATCTAGTTTGGGTTATCCTAACACTGAGGTCTGGAGTGTTCTTTCATATCAAAATTTTTATAATCTCCTATTGCCCAAGTGCTTTAGATTTAGTATTTTTTGATTGATTATTATTACATTAGTTAACAGTCCACCTTTGATGAGAAAATCAAGCTATGGGAAACTTATAACCTCATTGATCCAAACCAACAAAATTTATCAACCAGCCTTAAGATTAATAATCATAAATTATTACATCTCCTCAAAAGATGCAGTCTTGAAGCAAAATTATTTGATTTCACTGTCAAAATTAACCTGTCCACCCTATCCACCAATTCTTTCCTGCATTTCAAAAGAGGATATAACAAAATCAATCCAATCTTCAGCCTGTGCTCAATGGAATATGAATCAATTGATCATATCATTCTTAAATGCCCACAGATGAAATTTACAAGAGAACTCATCATCTCCAAAATCTCAATTAATAGTGAGCTCATTTTATCACTATACAAAGCAATGCAGTTTGACATTTATTCAGTAATCAGAATTTCCTTATTCATCCTGCATACACTTTGGATAGTCAGATGTAAACTGGTATTTCAATTGCCACAACCAAACCCAAGCTCCATATTCATACATCTAATCAAAGAAATTAAAAATCAAGATGAGCTCTTCTCCACAATCAAAACTTTCAATGACATATGGTCTCTCTTTTCAACAACATTAATGACTGCAATAGCAGTTAACACACATGCTATTTCATCTCCTAAACAAAACAAGTTATGTTTAAATCACTGAACCCAATAATGCTACCACCCATTAAAACTTTGATACATCCAACTCATACTATCAGTGCAATCTCGACCACTCTGCTTTCCTTGTACTTCTTGCAACAATTTAAAGACTTTGTAATACAAGAACATTCATTTTTAGCAAAGCACATATAACATTAACCTTTTTTCCTTGTATCATCTGATTTTCTTGTTCTTTTTAACTATGTAACATACCTTTTTGAATAAATTAAGTTTTGAAATGAATGAACTAATAAATCATCATATAATCCTGCTGCTTATTTTCTATTTATAAAATTATTTCCTCAACTCACATTTGATTATGTCGAAGAGTATTTTTACTGTATAGAATTTATCTTTGTGGTTCATTTTCAAAAGAATCGTTTTAAGTGTAAAGATACAAAAGATTTTAACTAGCTATAAACAGTGAGGATTGCCAATTCCTCTACCAGCTTTATGATAAATGCTTAGCCAGAGCCAGCATTTAAAATATCTCTGTCAGGAACCCCTCCCCAAACCCCTGACCATGGTTTCGTGCTTTGGCACTCCTCAGAGAGGTATCAGGGTAGGTTCAGACACTAGATTTAAAAATACCAACCCAAATCTAAGCACTTAGCTAAAAGTTATCTATTGAGTGGAAAATCTGAAATTTTCAGACATCTACATGTCTTCAAACCAGCTATCCAACTCAAATAGCTATATGGGGCTGATAGATCTTCAGCCATACCATATATTAGTAGTCATAGCAATATAAAATTGCACAAGACTTTTGGCACAGACTTATTTTGACTATTTTAACTAGCTCTTTGTAAGACAAATACTTTTCCAATAGTTTTTTTTTTTTCATATGTCAAAGCATTGACTGGGAAGCGAACCTGGGCCAGCTGCTGGCCAGCTGCTTGGAAGGCAGCTATGCTAACTGCTAGGCCACTAACACTTGATTACTTTTCCAATAGTTTTCCAAACAGAAATAATGAAGTGGCATTATTCACAAGACTTGTGACTTACTTCAGCAATCTCGAGTTTGAAGGATTTTCTATTCGTGTTTAATTTCTAGCTAAGATCACCTGAATATTAATTTACTGGTCAATATTCGATAGTTAAATGGATTCAATATGGGATGGCTACTTGAAAAAAAAATACTAAATCTGTGTAAAACTTAAAACGTTTTTAAAGTTTGACCTATCTAGTAATCAAACCCAGATCATAGGTAAGACAAGTAAATTCTATAGCACTGCACTATGAAGTAAATTTTATATTATATTTATCTATAAATATATAGACAACCATATAAATGTGTGTATATATCATCATCATCTTTATCAACAACTATTATCAATCCACTACAGGATAAAGGTCTCTCCAACTTCAACCCATCTTCTCTGATCTCTAGTCTCTCTTCTCCTCATCTCTCCTGGACACTTTCTTATTTCATCCATCCATCTCACATGGTCTTTTTATTAGTCTTTTACAGACTCTTGGAATCCAGTTTAAAATTTCAATTGTCCATCTATTACCATTTCTTCTAGCAATATGCCCAACCCAACTTTACTTCAGTCCTTTAATTCTTTCAACATTGTCAGTAACATCTTTTTTCTCTTACCAAAGTATTGTGTTTTCAATGTCTCCTTGTTACACCCTAACATGCATCTCTCCATATTTCTTTCAGTGGTATATTAGTGTACATATATTATAATGGTCAGGGAGTATTGGAGTCTTACCACATCTGCTGTACAGGGCCCACCAGACCATTTGAACCTGGAAAATTTATATAGTAGGCAGATACTTTAAGATCCAATTTTATTTTATTATAGACCATTAACCCCAATCACTAGCTCACAGAGCAGCAGAGAAAATGTATACTTTATTTTTAAAGAAAGAAAGATAATAAAAAATAAGAATAAGTCACTGCCAGATTAACAATACACAGAAACATTTATTTTGTACATATATAAAATTTAGAATTATTTTAGTATAATGTTTACTTTATAATTTGATTTACATTTTAACTTTTGATTTTATAAGTTCGTATAGATGAATTTATTAATATTTTATTAAAGTGTCGAGTATGGATAGACTACATAGATTGCCCTTGAAAAAGAAAATATTCTATATCCCTTATTTAACCCTAGGCCAAAAGTTCACAATTAAACTAATGCCAATTTACCTGATATATTGATGTATTCAATGCAGCATGAATATGACAGCACAATACCGCACTGTCAGAAATATACATCTGAACAGCATGGTTATCGAGAAGAAATGTCTCTCATCCAAAACAGGAATACTTCATCTGTCTGGCAAGAAGAACAATAAAAAAGAAAACTCCATAGGAAGGGATTGTGGTCCTTTTTGCCATCTTACTATCCCATTTCATAGGCTAAAGGCATGATCCAAGGAGCAGGAAATACTGTCTGCTTCCAATGGTCAGTAAGAAATGGGTCTTATTTTGCCCAAGTGTGGCATATAAGGTGATCCTGCATGTAGCAGATCTTCATGCTACATTTACTAATTACATCAATACATCCAATCCATTGATCCAATCTAACTGTGAAACAACTAACCTAAGATTTACCCTCCCTTAAACTAACATAACTTTATGAATCTATGCAGCCATTCATGCCTGATTTAAATTTAACATTATTTAATTAAAAGTTTTAGCTTAATGTGAAAAAAAAAAACAAAAAACATAATGAACACTTAAAAGAATGGAAAAATTAAATTAATGGAAGTGATTTTAAAACTACATATGATAAAAATAATTATTAATGATTTAATTTGGTCAGATAGGAATTTCTATTTCTATTTAAATATTGGAAATATTTATACTTAATGTTCATGAATTATATATATAGTTCTTACAGTTTAAAAGTCCATCCTTAATAGTTGCTTGTAATTTGGATCCAGTGTTAATTCCCATGATGACCTGGGGAGACCGGTATGCTGTTGACCATTCTGTTGGTATTTATCCGAGGTCCTTTACTGTAGCTGATATAGTTCTTTGCAGGATTTTATTGCAGGACCCTGATGTCCTGGGGTCCACAATATAGGAAAATGACATTTCATTTCTTTTTTTATAAAAATGAAAGGGATTGAAAGTGCAACTTTTCAATCCCTTCTCCTTCAACTCTCCAGGAATTTAACACATATAGCACACATCATAATTTTTTTCCAATCTTTTCCTTTTTATATTAAAATTGTGGATTAACTGGACACAACTGGACATAACTAGACATGACATCATAATAATGATAATCCTTTCCTATGGTCAATTTCCTGAGGGATTTTTTTATTGGCTATTCTGTTTTTATTGTTTTTCTCTCCTATCTGACTTTTAATTATAAATTTTGAGATGCCCAAGGGCTAGTTTACTTAAGACTACTTAAAAATAATCATTTCCATTTTTATCCTTTTTACACAATAGAATTAATTAAATTTTTTATATTTTTAAAGATATAATTTTATCTTTAAGTTTTTGTTGAAAACTTAGTTTTAAAATACTTTTTTTTTCTTAATTACTTTTTTTTTCTTAATAAGGTTTTCTTTTAATAATTTTTCATCTGTGCAATTTTATATATATACGAGTTTAGATGACTTTTAATTTTTTAAAAACAAATTTTTATTTGCGAACTTTTATTTTAAATTTCTAATTTTATTTAAAATATTGTAACAGCATGTGTGCCCGTTACAATATATATATATATATATATTCACATGGAAATATATTCCTAAAGCAACTAAATGCATATATATTACCAATTCTCAAGTTAGATTCTTAAAGAATTATTTTTTAATAAACTTGTAAACGATGCCCATTTTATATCAAGGCCAATGTATTTGCCAGACAAAAGATGATCGCTTTTATCTGCTTCCACCTCCACAAAAACATTGTTCCTTGAAAAAATGAAACTAAATATTAACAGTGATTTTTATAATTCTTAATAAAATCAGCATACAATTTCAAATATTTAAATATAAGTATATTAAAATATACTGAATCTTAGATATAAATAAAGGGGATTTGAACACAGACTTTCAAGCTCCCTTCACCTATCCTCTTTAATTAATTTTAAATACTAATATGAAAAATCTAATGATCTTAATAAGTCAACTCCATAAATTATAGCTATTTAATATATAAAACTGAGAATATGATCTTATTCTTAGTGCACTAGAAAGTGAACATTGTTTGAGAGTTTGTTAAAAAACTGATTCTTTTTCAATCTGATTTGTGAATTATTGTGGTAAAATATTGCTCTGTAAATAAGTTTATATTCTCAACATTATATATTTAAGAGCCCTAATTTATTTATGGGATTATTAAAATATATATATATATATATATATATATATATATATATATATATATATATATATATATATATATATATATATATATATATATATCCATTCACTTCCCATCCACTCTTAATATTAAAAGAACTCTTAAATAAGTTAATTGCTTCAGAATAATAAATTTTCAATAATAAAGATTCTTTAATTTTTCTTTTGATTTCATTTCTCTCAAAGAAGACAACCTTAGCTTCATCAAAATTAATAGTGTGGCCTGTATTTTTTTTATGGACATACAAAACAAAACTAAGATATCTATTTTTAACTCTACTTTTATGAACCTTTATCCTTTCATTTAAACTCAAACTACTCTGACGTATGTATACCTTCTTATAAAATTGTATGTAGAAATAGTAAATTGTTTGGAAATAAGAAAATTGCTTGGAAAAGGGGTGTTACATTGAATAATTTATTAAATAATACAAAAGAAATTTTTGATAGAAAGACTATTCCTGGTGTAGTATATTTTATCCCTTGTTTATTTTGTAAGGAGGTATACATAGGTCAGAGTAGTTTGAGTTTAAATGAAAGGATAAAGGTTCACAAAAGTAGAGTTAAAAATAGATATCTTAGTTCTGCTTTGTATGTCCATGAAAAAGATACAGGCCACACTATTAATTTTGATGAAGCTAAGGTTGTCTTCTTTGAGAAAAATGAAATCAAAAGAAGAATTAAAGAATCTTTATTATTGAAAAATTATTATTCTGAAGCAATTAACTTATTTATGAGTTCTTTCAATATTAAGGGTGGATGGGAAGTGAATGGATTTGTGGGTAATGGTTAATATTATATATATTGTATAGTTTTTGTAGTTCTTTACACTTGAGAAGTCTGCTTGTAGCAGTGAAACCTTTGGTTGTGTTTAATATTATTTTTATGCTGGTCTAGTTGAATTTTGGATTTGGGGTAATTTTAATTATATATATATATATATATATATAGTAAATAAAATTATATATATATATATATATATATAGTAAATAAAATTAAGTCATACATCATCACATGACTTATCTTGATAAGTTTGTATTACAAAATAAAATAATGAGTGTGCTAATAGCTCTAAACAAGCTTTATCAATAAATGCTGCAAGAGAAAGTTGTTTAAAATCTCTATTAGAACAATCCTCATCTCCAAACTTGGTTTTGAGCTAATGGCTCTCTCCTTAGTGATGCATAGAATATTCAGAGACTAGATCTAAAATACCAACTCAAGGCCAGCACTTATCTAATACTGAACTATTAAGTAAAAATGTGAATTTTTCAGACACCTATATGTCTTTAAATACAGCTATCTAATTTAAATAGCTATTTAAATTAGATAGGTGGATTTGAAAAAATATAGGTGTAGTTAAATAGCTGGATTTGAAGATATATAGGTGTCTGAAAATTTCAGATTTTCTATTTAATGGTTAAGTATTAGATATGTGTTAGCCTTGAGTTGGTATTTTAAATCTAGTGTCTGAATATCCTAGCACCTCACTGAGGAGAGTCACTAGCTTGAAAACGGTTTGGGAATGGGAATAGTTCTAGATAGAGATTTTATTTGCTTTCTCTTGTGGCATTTAACAAAAAGCTTGTTTAGAGATATTAGCATGCTTATTGTTTTATTTTACATATCTCTCTCTCTCTCTCTCTATTATATATATATATATATATATATATATATATATATATATTGTCATTACCTATATATAGCATTATATATATATATATATATATATATATAGGTAATGCTTTATCACAGTAATGACAATTATCTGAAAGTCTTAGCATCTTCATGCTTTCGTAAATCAACCAAATGCTGCCAGCAAACTTCAACAACAACTTCAGAATTTTGTGCTAATGCTACAGATATTTAAGTAATAATAAAAGTACTAATGTAAATAATTTTATGTTGTTGTTTTTTTTTTTTTTACATGTGTACAATTTTTTTTTTCTGATTAATATAATAGATGTATAAAGTATGAAAGCACTCAGCATTCTTTGCTAACACACAACACATAACTACCATAGATTAATCCTGCTACTGCCATTCTCTTCAATATATTTCTTGTTACATCATATTTATTATATGAAAACACTGTTAATTTCTTTATCAGTTCCTTTCTTTTCTTTGCTTCATTTTTCATTTGTTTCCCTCATTCCTCCAAGCAATTTATTTGATTACTTAAGATAATTCCAAAATAGTTGTAACTATTCACCAGCCTTAACTGTATATATTTCCCAAGAAAAATTCTTTCTCTTCTGTTTTCCACCATTTACCATCATTATTTTTGATCTTTCTTCACTAAATATAATCCTCATCTCTTTACCTACCCATGCACAAGTCTTCAGCAAAACTTCCATATCTGTCCTAATTTCTGTACATAAGAAAATATCATTAGTAAATAAAGACCTGATAATGTATCCACTCCCTTGTGATATACTAATGTTATTTCTACTCCTCTTTTTAATCTTTCTATTGCCCTTTCCATTTCTCTCAAATATAACAAAAACAAAATAGGTGACATAAGTCATCCTTGGCTTAGTTCCATTTCATTTTAATTCTAACAAATTGTATATTTCCTAATTGATATGTATAATAATTATTTTCATACAACTTTTAATAAGTTCCACTAAATCCCAATTCATTCCCAAATTTACTAAACTTACCCATAATCTAGTTCTATTCACTCTATTATATGTCTTCTCTGTATCTATAAAGATCATATATAATTGTCTACATGTACTCTTACTCATTTCTATAAGTTGTGTGACAACAGCTAAACTATTTCTTATATACCCATTCATTCTAAAACCTCTTTGCATTTCTCTCATTGTATTACTTTCTTCCATCCATTTTGCCACTCTTCAAGCTTTATACAACACTGATGTTACAACTACCGATCTATAATTGGTTATCTTTCTATGATTCTTACCATTTTCTTTAAAAAATAGCCTCACCCTTGTATTATTCCAACTATCTGGCAATTTTGTCTTCTGTGCCATCTTATTAAAGCATGAAATTAGATTTAATTTTGCCATATTTCCAATATTAAACATCAAGTCTGCTGCACATCCATCTAAATCTCTTGTCTTTACACTTTTCAATTTCTTCCCCACCTCATTCAATTCTAATATTTCCATTACTATGTTCTTTTTATGTTTGTTTCCACTCTGTCCACATCTAACATATTTTCTATACCCATTGCATTCTTATTTAAGATTGTCTCTAATTTTTCTCTAGAGCTACATTCTTTCTCCTCATCATTTAGTTATACTATTTCTCTCTGCCCTACATTCCTTCTTTTAATATATTTCCAAAATTTTTTACTCCCATCTCTTCCACTTTTATTAATGTCTTCCAATAATTTACTATTTAATTGTATTCTCTTTATATAATTATCTATTTTAGTCAACTTTTTTTTATTTAAATAGTTTTCCAATTTAACATTAACATCTTTTTCATCTTCTTTGCTTTTAGTAGCACATTTATATTTTCTATATGCTTTCTTCATCTTTTTTTATACTTTTACTAATTTTCACTTTTTTATTTTCTTTTTCTGAATATTCTCACCTAAAACCATATTTGCCACTTTTTCTACTTTAGCACACCAGTCCTTATATTCACCCCCAACAAATTCTTTCATAATTTCTTCAACTTTTATTTTATATTCTTTTTACTTATTCTTATCATTCACTCTCCATCCATATTTTTCACTATTCTTTCTGCTTTTATTATTTTTCAGCACATTACTAACTACTTCTATTATGATTATTATTACATACTCTCTCTTCATTATCAAATACTTTAATTTTTCATACTTTATTCATTCCCTCTTTATCTATTAATACATAATCTATTGTGTGAAATATATTATTTCTAGATCATGTGTATTGATTTCATAAATATTTGATAAATTTACAATGTTCAAATTGATTCTTTGACAAAATTGTTTCAAAAGTTGTCCATTTTTGTTATCCAAGTCATCAAGATCTTTAATATGCCAATTCATATAATCTATAACCAATATTTTATTCCCTCCTTTTTGAAACTCTGTATATTTTTAAATATGCATGCATATATGCTACTGTTCCACTCTATTATAGTTTGACTATATCAAGGGGGCCATATACACTATAGCCACCATCTTTCGATACTTTACAGTATTTAAATATTTTTTTGACATAACTCCTATACCTCCATCCTCTTTTTCTTCTATTTATAATATGTCATGCCAAATTTTTTAGTATATGTTTTCCCTTTGATGTGTTTCCACTGCTGCTAACACTTCAAGTTCTTCATTTTTAACATGTTTCATTTAATTCCAATCACTTTTCTGGTCTCCTACTACCTTGCATATTCTAATACCCAGTTGTAACAATTTCTTTTTTTCTTACTAACCTTTTATAATTTTTTTTGACTCTTTGTTATTTATTGGATTTATAATTAGTTTGTTTATCATTAGTTTTACAGACCCATTTTCTCTTCACATCTTCATTTATATCTGGAACAGCTACCCTTTGTTTACTTCTTACATCCCATACATTCTCAACCTTCTTTTTGATAATGTTGTAATTTAAAACTCTACCCTCTTTATAAGTTTCCCAAACTATAATATTTTTCAGCTATTAAGCTAATGCACATGTGCTTTGTGGATTTTAAACTGTAAATGAATACTCTCACTTTCCAAACACAAGATAAAGTCTTTGTGAAAAGATAGAATGAATCCATCTATTATTTTGACTGAAATGTTTATGTATGGACAAATCTTAAGCATTTGGAAATGAGAGCATGAAGATGTTAAGCAATCACTTTATCGTATATTTTAGAAAATTTTGCAAGCATAATTCATTCAAGAATAGTAAAAGAAATTTAAAGTGATCACTTAACATCTTCATACTCTCATTTCCAATAAATGTTTGGGTCGAAAAGATAGATGGATTTATTCTATTTTTTCATAAAGACTTTATCTTGTGTTTGGAAGGTGAGAGTATTCATTTATAGTTTAAAATCCACAGAGTACATCTGCATTAGCTTAATAGCTGATTATTAATATTACAGTTTATAAAACAGTGCTATATAAAATAAATATCTTATATTTTTCATAATTCAAAGCCACTAATGCTTCACTTCCTTGTTTTCATAAATGCAACCCATCTTTACTGAAAAACTTCCTCTTATTAATAAAAAAATTCCACACATCCACAACATAACATTATTTCTGTCACATAATTTCTTCAATCTCATTTATTTATCTTGCCCTATCTAACATATACATATCGTCAAATCTGGTAACTATCCTCTACTCCTACTCATCCTTTAATCTTATTCAAACTAGTAATCAGTAATCAATTCTTTGTACTCATTCATTACTCTCTCTCTGATGAATCTAATAAATTTTTAGTCTCCACCATAACATAAACTTCTCTACTTCCGTGTTTGTTTATCTTACCTGTTACATCCCTAATTCTAGATCCAGGCAAACATAATGTTACATACCTAATCCTATTGTCCCTTGCAATTACATCTCCACATCCTCTAATTAGTGACTCCTCTGTCAAGACTGTCTCATAGTTTACTTTCCCTAATTCATCTGTAACATTCTCTTCAGCCTTCTGAACTTCTTTATTTGTTTCTTCATTATCATTTTAATTAATTCCTTGATCTACTCACACTTCACATTTAATGCTTTTAATTTTACTTCTACATCATTTGCCTCTTCCTCTATCTTACTTATTCTTTGCTTAGTTATCCCCATTGCACTATTTATTCTGTCATCCATATCTCTTATCACTCTACCAAATATCCATTCTATCTTTCTTATCTACATTGTTCTCCATTTCTCTTGACTTTCTCTTTAAATTATCTATGTAAAACTATTTTTTCATCTCTTTTATCACATGTATATATGATCTACATAGCTATACATCTTTTATATCCTTCCTAATCTTATTTAAGCAATTCAGATGAAAAACCTTATTACATACTGTACATGCTACCAATGTCCTGCTAGTTCCCTTCTGACCATAATACACATGGGATATAAATGCAATCCATATTTTTATATTTTTCCAATCCCACCACTCTGTACTTCAATTTATAATTTTTTTCTACCACTCTCCAAATCCCAAATCTCTTTACACAAAAAAATTTGTTTTATTTTTTATAATGGAGATTGAGAAACCTATGCTCCCCTAAACTCACACCTTAATGTTTCCTTCTTTTTCAAATAAATCACTCTCACTTAAATTTAAAAAAAATTAACAGCAAACCTAAAATCCGATTAATCTTATGTATGTCTTAGTTTTAAGGCCTCATTCCAAGTAAACCAATATATATATATTTCTTTATATTTAAAATAATTGGCATCTCTCTCCAAACATTAGCAATATTTTTATATCTTTCCAAATCCAATTAATCATGTTACTGTGCTCCAACTCTCTTTTCTCATCCACTCTTTAAACAAATATTTCCCAGCAACAGAAATTTTTATCTAGATGTGATTAAAAATATATAAAAAGACAAAATACCAATGCCCAAATAAAAGCTAATTAATAAGATTGGTATTATTTATAAAAAAATCAAAAAATAAATAAATAAATAGTGTAATATGTTTAGAAAACAATTTTAAAATAATGTATTTAGCAACCAAACAAGCATACAATGAATATAAATATAAATAATGATTTAGCAATGGAATGAATCTAAATAAAAATTTACGAAGCACAGCAATTTAAAATGAAACCCATATCATTCATTTGACAGAAATAAATGCGGGTTAACTTAAGTGATTCATATAAATTCTTTTCTAGGAATTTCAATTAACTTATCTAAAACACAAGCCATCATCTAAATCTTCTGGGCATAAACAAGCTCAATACAAAATTACTTTACCATATAGTAAAAGTTTGTATTATTAATTCTATTTTGGATGGTATACTTGCTTGCTATAGTAGTCTAAAAATAACATGACCACAATAAAAAAAATAAATTGAGGGATCAACATCACATCTCTCAACTACAAGTGCTTGTTTTTCTATTTGTAAAAGTGGTCTGAAAATAATATATCCTTAATCATTTGTATCCTATATCAGAGCTAAGATATACATTGCAACCACAGTTAATCCAATCCTCAGAGCCACTCTTCCATCTATAATATATAAGTTGTTTTTTTATAGTGATCATACTCTTGAACATGTAGATATGTTGAATAATCATAACATCAAATCTCTAATTGGTGTTTTATTTAAAGATCTGAAATATATATATATCCTAACAGACATCTATGGTCAACCCTCTCAATTGCCAAAACTTTAATCAGATTCCAAAATATGTGCATTCCTCAATCATAGCTATAATTTTTGTTTAACTTATTATTTAATACAATTCCTACCAAAATTTTCCTCATTATTCCTTTTAAATTAAATCTGGATTCCACATATATCTTAATAATGTAATAGTCATCCAGAAGATATGATACACATGTTTGAAACATGCCCATACTTCTCATCTTTAAGATACTTTCTATTCCACAAGCAAATAATTAATCTAAAAGAATTGCTTGAGAAAAATATTAAAAATTTTAATCCATATAATACCACAATAATTATTCATGCTATTAGAACCATGTGGCTTGCTCACTGTTCTGTAATTTTCAACAACAAAAAATATAATGTTCTAAAAAAAATAAAGAGTAGTATAATATATATTTACATGCTCTAAAAATAAATACCCAGAAATACTCTAAGAAAAATTTTGCAGAACAATACTTTTTTTAGTTGTTCATTATTTTAAAATATAAATTTTACTTTAAAAGTGAATCATTGAATACGCCTTCAGACAGTAGTCATAATAATTAAGCCAAGTAAAAAAAAACAACAACCCTGTACATATGTTAATACTTGTACATAATTTGTAATTAATAAAGTTTATATTAAAAAAAGCTACTTTTTAATAAGAAAAATAAAAATTAAATAAATCCACTTTTCTTTACCATGGTGACTTACATCAATCTGAGTTTCGACTGATAAGCAGTATTCTTCAGTGCTAAAATATATGTAAATAAATGAATACACAAAATATTTTATCATATAAATGATACAAACATTATCTTCTTATAAACTGGCTCCTTTTTATATCTTATTGCACTCACACACACATATATATATATATAAAGTTAATATTTTTAACAGTTAATATAGATGCAAATTAATTAGCAAATGGGATCTCCATTATATAAATAAAGTTAAATCCACAACCAAGGTGTATTACTATCCAGAAGCCAATAAGACATTCTGCAGGCTGAATTAAAACAAAAGCAAACTTATCCAAGCTACTACTAATCCAAATGAGTTCATTTTTAATTAGTAGTAGTTTGGATAAATTTGATCTTGTTTTTGTTCAGCTTGCAAAACCACTCTTATTGGTTGTTGCACATCAGTATATCTTGGCTGTAGATTTATATAATGGAGATCTCATTTACTAATTTATATATATATATCTCACAAAACAAACTCTTAATAAGCTTTGTAGAATACCCCCAACCTCAGACTGATTTCTGCTACTGGCATCCTCAGTGAGGTGCTAGGATATTCAATCATTAGATTAAAAATACCAAGATAAGCCCAGAACTTTATCTAATGTATAACTATTAAATAGAAAATCTGAAATTTTCAGACATCCATATATCTTCCAATCCAGATATCTAACTTAAATAGCCATATGGGATAGAACGAAGTTCAGATACACCATATATTAATAGATTTAGCAATATAAAATCACCAAAGCTATCATAGCAAAAAATAAAATTACAAAAAAATGAAGTCAGATGTCACATGACCTAATTTAATAAGCTTGTGTTTACAAATGTTAAATATAGAGTTCACAAAACAAACTCTTAACAAGCTTTGTAGAATACCCCCAACCTCAGATTGATTTTTGCTACTGGTGTCTTCAGTGAGGTGCTCGGATATTCAATCATTAGATTAAAAATACCAGGACAAGCCCAGCACTTTATCTAATGTATAACTATTAAGTAGAAAATCTGAAATTTTCAGACATCTATATGTTTTCCAATCCAGCTATCTAACTTAAATAGCCATATGAGATGAAACTAAGTTCAGATACACCGTATATTAATAGCTTTACCTCTATATATAACATTTGTAAACACAACATTTGACTTCATTTTTTTGTAATTTTATTTTTTGCTATGATGGCTTTGGTGATTTTATATTGCTAAAGCTATTAATATATGGTGTATCTGAACTTAGTTCAGTCCCATATGGCTATTTAAATTAGATAGCTGGATTGAAAAATATATGAATGTCTGAAAATTTCAGCTTTTCTACTTAATAGTTATACATTAGATAAAGAGCTGGGCTTGTCCTGGTAGTTTTAATCCAATGATTGAATATCCTAGTACCTCACTGAAGAGGCCAATAGCAGAAACCGGTCTGAGGTTGGGGGTATTCTACAAAGCTTGTTAAGAGTTTGCTTTGCGAGCTCTATATATCATTGGTAAACACAAGCTTATTAAATTAGGTAATGTGACATCTGACTTGTTTTTTATACACATATATATATATACAAAAATAATAAAATATAAAAAAAATTGTGTATAAAATTATTTTAATATTTCTTTCTGATAACACTTTTTGTTTTTCATTTTTAAAAATATGAAGATTTTAATGATTTCCTAAGAAACGAAATTCACCAGTTTTAGTCATTTCTTTCTTAACTGTTTATAGAGTAATTAATTTAATTTTAAAACTATTTCAGATTTAAAATAACTTCAGCTAAATATTTTGAAATGGTATTGTTTTATATTTCAATATATCAGAGAAATATAAACATTCATACACATATCACACATTTAATTATTACATTAGTTTGTCACTATTTAGTTTTACCATTATGTGTACACTAATATAAATATTGCTTCAACTGATTACATTTTAACTAATTTATCCACATACAAATATTATACATTTCATTAGTATATTGTCCTTTTTATCACGTGTTTTTAAAACTAAACCAAAATTGCTACAAGAATTTCAAATGCTATAAAAATATGGGCAGACATCTTGGATTTTTTTAAAAATTTTGTTTGATATGGTAAATTTAAGATTATTTTTATAATAAGGCAATAAAAATTTTTGAAGTTATGTTTATGATTATTACTTTAAAAATACTAAATAACCATCACAATATATATATGACATGGATATTAATAGTAAAACGGACTTTTATTTTTGCATCACGTAGCAACATGATTTGAAATATGTATCATATAAACCCATAAGATAAAAATAAACCATAGAAAATTATAATTGACAAATCTTATTTCAAGAAATGATTATTTATTTTAATATGTTTATATTTCCTTATTTGGTAGATATAATGAATCAAGTTGCAATAATTAATATTCATAACAGAACAAAAATAAATGTATTCTTAATTATGCACCATTTCCGTACCTCTCTTGTATCGGCACCCTCATGCCTTGCTTACCTTGCTTATTGCCTTTCTCCGACCCTGAGTTAATCTAGCTAAAAACATTCAGAGCTTTGCTTATCTTGCTACCACTTTTCCCGACCCTGAGTTATCTATCTAAAAACATTCATACTTTTCGTGAAATAATAAAAGCCATATGCATTGTTTTTAAATTTTTATAAAAATGATTTATTTTAGGAAAAAATTAATTATTCCTATAGTATGGGATGACACTTAACTTATTTTTCCTGTATTTTTTTTATTATTATAACTTTTTGAAAATGTATTTGTTCAGGAAAAGGATGTTAAAGAATAGAGATTAAAAAATAATGATTTCTAAACATACAATTCTGATTAATTAACTATAGATATTTGAAATTTATAAAAATCAAGGTTAGTATATAAAATTATTTAATGTAGATTGAAATATTTTTTTTTTGTATTACTGTTATGACCTTTGACATTAAAAGGGTGATTCATTATAAATAACTATGTTTTGATATTCCTTGTCAAACACGTGTCTGTTTTTATTATTAAAATTTCTATTCATCTAATTCAATATATAATCTATGCACATTAATAATCTATTTCAATTTATTATTTTGTATTTATCGTATTTGCAGCTATTATCTAACTTCTGCGTAACCAATTTTTTTATTGCTTATTTAAGAATTCATATTTTATTAGTTGAATTTTAATGATCTTTTCTTAAATAAATATTTTTTCTCTTTTTAAAAAAAATTAACTTACAGCTGATTTCAAATTTTCAAAATTAAAAGTTTTGCTATTATCATTTTCGCACATACTGACGTATATGCATATATATATACACACACATATTTTTCTAAGCCTATTTTAAATATATAGTCTAAGTGTCAAAAATTATGTGATGTCATGCTTCAATAGTTCAAATGAGAAAATGAGTGTGTGCTCTTTCTCAGTCAGGTATTGAGTTAAACGTTTTTTTTCTCATGTGTCATAGCATCAGCCGGGATGCGAACCCGCTAACCCGGGACAACTGCTTGTAAAGTGGCTGTCGCTGACCTCTCGACCACCAATGCTTCACAGAGTTAGACATTTTAAGCTCTTAAATCTGTTACTTTACAAATGAGGTATACAGCACAGGGCAAAGATACATTTACTAATGTAAACTTGTTGTTTTTTTAATTTTTTTTTGGAATTAAAAATCCATTAGTAATTTAATTACGTTTAAATAAACATTTTTTATTTAGTGTTCTTTCTTTACAATGTATATATTAGAAATAGAGCTTCAGAAATAAGTGATCAATCTAATTTTTACACTTACTGGCATGGTAAGATGCTTTATTCATAGCTCTCGGAAATGTAGTTCATTTCTGTTTAATTTACATATATTTATATCTAACACTGAATACAAGTATAGTGTATATACTTAAGCTAGATGTGATTAGAGGAGATTTGAAATACAGTCTTTCAAGCTCCCTTTAATCATTTACTCTATTTTATATAATCGATTCACATAGCCACATACATGTGGAAAAGGCAAATAATCTCCACTATACATATTTCATATTGAACCAGTTGGTCACGATCATCATCTCCCACACATATGTGATCAGTGCTTGGTTTACATTACAATAGCAAATCTTCAAACATTAATGGATTGGCTTCAATCTTCTCATCTCTACAACTTTTCAACCATCCAATCATTGACGATCTTATGATGGAATGCTCAAAGCCAGTGTTGATGTCAATATTATTATCAGACCCATGTTGACTTTAAGTCACTATTACATATGAGGGGACAATGTGACTTAAGGTCAACATGGGTATGTAAATAATATTGGCATCAATAAGGGTTTTGAGCATTTTATCATCAGACATTCAATGATATGGATGGCTAAAGAATTGGAGAATGGAGAGGCTTGAAGCTGGTTCATTAAAGTTTGAAGATTTATTATCTTAATATAAACTGAACACTGATTATATGTGTGTGTGGGAGATGATGATGCTGGACCAACTGATGAGTGCTGGTTTAGCCCAAAATATGCATATTGGAGAACATTTATCTTTTTCATATGTATATGGTCATGTGTATCGGTTATATAAAATAGAGCGAATGAGTGAAGGGGGCTTAAAAGTCTGTGCCAAACTCCCTCTAATAACATATATATATATTTACATCTATAAAAACGGACTTTGTGTTAGTATTAAAGATGCTGATCCTCCAATTTCAGAAAGACGACTGTATTTAAAATTAGGTCATTATTCAAATATCAATAATGTCACTATGTGATTGCTTAATTATTATCTAAGTTTAAGAAATAAACAGTCTGAGTATTTCTTAAATTTATTGAAGTGAAGTGCTGCTTATTTGCAGATCTTGAAGTATAGTTTATTTCCATTTAATTTAGATATACAATTAAAGTATGTGTATTTAATATTTACTTAATAAATCAGTAGTGGTCCATGAAATTTTTAAGCAGAGGTGCTTTATTACGATATCATAACAAAAATGTAAGCAAGGAAAACATACCAATCATTGTTAAAAGATCTAATGTATTTTTTGTTTTTACCCATTGCTGTTTTACAGACACCAGCATAGTTAAACATATCATCCTTAAATAGTTACTGAATCTGCCACTGTGTGGTGCTAGTGATGCTCATCGATAAAAACAAATGAATCACGGTAGAACTTGCTGAAATTCACCAGATATAATTTTTCTAATACTGCTATAATTAGCAGCTCTTTATAATTCTTCTTAAAATAGTTTAATTAGTTGGATTTATATAATAATTATGTGAAATATTTGATGATTATTATATTATTGGTATTTTTAAACCCAAATCTAAAAATTGATGTATGCTGCATATCGCAGCATTTTTATAAACCAGCTGCCACATATATATTACAAAGCTATAGATTAAAAGTTCTGGAATATACTCAGAGTAACTTTCATTTTCTTATACATTAATAATAATTGAAAATGATGATGAATGTATTATTAGTTCCTCCATATCCATAGATCATCATCATCTATGATGTCAATTGCCCATAATTTGAAAATGTAATAAATAAAACATAATAAACAATTGTAAATTTGAATTCAGAAACTTTACATATGAATTCATCATGAATCATTATTTTGTTAAGCATTTCCTCATTTTGGATACTCCATAGATCTCTGTCTAGGTTTATTATTGTATTGTCTTATTTGTAACTGCTTTATTTTATTTTTGGTTAATTATTTTTGTTAATATCTAGTTGAGCATTGATTGTATATATGTGTGGAGATGATAATCTGGACCAACTAACAAATGCTGGTTAAGCACAAAATATGTATATTGGTGATTATTTATCTTTTTGACTGTGTGATAAAATGTGTCAGCAGTATGAGATAGCATGGATAGTTGAGAGTCATGTGAAAGTCTGAGTTCAAACCCCTATATAATCATATTGGAGTGCAGATATGAAAAAGCCTGTACTATAAAAAAAATCATATATTATGAATACATTTAAAAAACTAAATTATAGTATAAGTGTGTTTCTATGTTAAACATGCATTATATATTGAATTAGCGACTATTTGTTGTGTAAAATATTTATAGAAAGACTTAGAATGAAGTGTCACATGATACAAGAGAGAATAGAGGATGGCACTGTTGAATTAATAAAGTTTGTAAAAATTAAGGTTTTTGTTAATAATTAATCTAAAATACTAATGTAATTGCAAAATTTTAGTTCATGCAGTATTATCTGCCATCATGCAGAATGTGGACATAAATTTGCATTACATTTTGTCTTGATGTTTTATTATAGTAGACTAAGGCAGTGGTCTTCAACCTTTTCACACCTGTGGACTGGCAAAAATAAGAATAAGATTTTGCAGACCGGCAGAAGTTTACAGATAAATTTTCTTAAAGATGTAAACTGCTTAGTCTTAAATGAGCATAATTGTTATAACTGACCAAAACAGCACACTAGTTATTGTGTATTGTAATGGTGTTGCTTACCTTCACATGCTGAACACTCTCAAGTTGCGCAGTCATATTGCTACAGAAAACAATACAATAACAATCATTCGCATTAATGTGCTTGCATTTCTACATTTATTATATCATTGTTAAAACATGCAAGAATAAAATGTTATTCGCCTGAATGTTGGGAAACATCACAGCTAGTGTAATTACATGACAATAATTATGATAAATGTAATATGTGTATTTAATGCTAAATGTACAAAATGAAGTTATATATATATATATGAAGTTTGTATAATAAAAAACTTTTTTTTTTAAATTTTGAATTTTTTTAGAAAAATAATAAAAAATTCAATTCTACCCCCCCCCCCCATAAACTTCTGTGATAAATAGAAAAACAAATTAATTTATGTATGATTGATTAGATTTTGTTTTCGTTCTGTTTTTTTTTTAATGGGGTAAAAATGCCATGAAAAAATAAATAAAAATTGTTTGTATTAATTAAAAGTTTAAAAATCTTATTATTTTGTTATTACAAACTTTCCTGCCAGTCTAGTATGAACCAGCAGAAAACTTCTGCAGCCCGGCACCAGTCCATGCACCGATGGTTGAAGACTACTGGACTAAGGAAAGGAAGCATGGATCGTATACTTATGAGGCTTCATTATTTTATAATGAAGTTCTAAGCAGAATTTTAATTTTTAATACCAAAATGTAAGCTTCTATCAGCCCTTAGAAAGATTTACTATAACAGTAGCCACTGTAAGATTCTTTTACTGTTCCTTTCATCATCATCATAATTATTATTATTATCATCATTATCATCATAATTACCATTATTTAAGTTTAATTGCCAAATTAGTAAAAGCAGACTAGTTGCTTATTATTAAATATTCTTGGCAGTTTATAAGGCTACCAAAAAGTCATTATATTTAACACGTATTATTACAGCAATGCTAAGATATCCATGTGCCAGTTCTAAACTGCTGTGGATATGTAGAGATTTCTAGATTGTAGTGAACCATATTATCATATTGTATATTTTTTTAATACAGACATATAAATGTATTGAAAATATTATAACACACACATAAATGCATATGTGTGATGTATATTCATTATGAACCAATAAAAATGTCTTTAAAAATCAATTTATTTTTTCCTGTGAATGGAGGGTGTATTGAATGAAATTTTATTAATTCACTTTTTAGCAGAGTGAGTACACCCATTCATAATACTTGGAAAAACAACAAAAAATAAGGCCAGAATTGTAATTTTTTTTATTGTGTTTGTAAAGTTTTAAAGTATGAATAACTAAAAAAAAGTAATTAGCTGATGATTATTTAGTAGCTGTAAATTAGTTGGAGGGAAAGTATGTAAAGTGAAGTTGGAATAAAGATTGAGAAAAAAGCTTTTTTAAGAGTAAAATTTGATGAATTGGAGATTTGCTTTAATAAAAATAATATTGACATCAAGCATTGGTGGCCTGGAGGTTAGTACAGCCGCCTTACAAGCAGTTGTCCTGGGTTAGCGGGTTCGCTTCCTGGCCGATGCTATGACATATGAGAGAAAAACAATATTGACAATTTTATACAAATGTTACTATTTGAGCAGCAATTTTAATATTGTGAAGCATGCATTAATGACCTTGATGAGTACTTCAAGGTCATTAATATTATTTATAAGTTAGCATTCTGTCTATATCTTTCAAACTCCAGCCACATTATCAAATAATTAATGCAAAATCTCTATCTGGTATATTAACTCAAACAAGCTCTTATTAATAAGTGTGGTAAGAAAAAATATTCAAAATCTCTATCTGGTATATCCGAATATACCAGACAGAGAATTAGTAAGAGCTTGTTTGAGCTATTGGTATGCTCCCTATGTTGCACATGTATTTATGTATGTTGATACATAATTAAATCACTTAACAAAATTAAATTACAAATTCACTACCAATAGTTATACTGCCAAAGCAAACTTCTGAAGTGCAAAGTAAAACAATCCAAAACAAATATATAATTACAGAGTATTTGAACCCAGAGTTTCAAGCTCCATTCAGCTATCCAAGGTATTTCATAAACCAGTACATATGACCACACACATGTGAAAAAGATAAATGATCTCCAATATATGTATTTCATGTGGAACCAGCACTTATCAGTTGGTCCACATCATCATCTCCCACACACATATAATCAGTGCTCGGTTTATATTAAAGTAGCAAATCTTCAAACTTTAATGGCCAGACTTCAATCTACTTGACCATCTCCCACACATATATATAATCAGTGCTTAGTTTATATTAAGGTAGCAAATCATCAAACTTTAATGGCCAGGCTTCAATCTACTCCACAATCCAACTCTTCAGTCTTCCATCCCATGGAAAATCTAATGATGGAATGACCAAATCCCTTGATAATGCCAATATTATTGTCATTCCCATGTTCACCTTAAGTCATATTGACCTCTCATATATAGGACCTTGCCTATTTAAATACACAGAAGAGTTTATGGACAACTCTAGTAATATAAAGTATATCTGTATTTAAATAAAACAAATATATATTCTTCTTGCACTTGAGAACTCTGTCTATTCAGAGAAATTATTGATAGTGAGTTTGTAATTTAATTTTGACTAGCGATTTAATTGTGAACCCGTGTTCTCGGTTTATTACATTGATTAGTTTAACTTTTATCATTTGGTACACAGTAAAGTCAGAATATATGTTGCATAAAAACAAAAAAGTGTAAATAAAAACATTAAAATTCATGAATTTAAATAATTTTACAATACAGAAGCAGCCATTTTTCCATCTCAGACCAGCATCCATAATCACATTTCTTAATAACATTTATTTGAGTTACATTGAAAACACATTTTATTATTCACTTTTTCTACTCTCCAAATTTTGATGTCTTATAATATTTCATGTAATAAAATGTTTTTTAAATGTAAAACTTCAAATTTTTCCCAAATTATTAAAACATTCACAGAATATCTTTGTTGAGGGATAAAATGAAAACTAGCATATAGTAGTGGAAAAAATAAAATTGTAAAATATTCTTGGATTGTATCAAAATGCTTAATGTTTGAAGAGTTTAAACAAGATTTAGAACATATAATGACATATAGTAGTAACTACACAGATTTCAAAGTGACTATAGACTTAGAAGAGAGTATTCAAAAATAACAGGATTATTTTCTGGAAGGTAAAATCATTGTAATACATGCTTTTGACACTAATAGTAATAAAAATCAAGTCATACATCAGTGGACTTAATTTAATAAGCTTGTAAATATCCCTATCCCCACACTGGTTTTAAGCTGTGGCTATTGTCAGTGAGATTAATGTCTGAATATTTTAGTGGCACACTGATGATAGCCACAGCTTGAAACCAGTTTGGGAATAGGGATATTCAGAAAAGTTCGTTAAGAGCTATCAGCATGCGCATTATATTATATCTTACTTTTGACACTAGATGCCTCTTGAAGGGACCCACTTCCATCTGTTTACCAATCATTGTTAGTGAGAGAAGTCATGGTGCAGTGTAATAAATGCTTTTGTTGTATTTCCTTATTTATCAATTTTGTAATGACTGAAAACTTGGAAATAATGTGAAATTCTGTTTTCCTTTAGGGAAAACAGCAGAAGAAATGGCAATAATGATTAAAAAGCTTACAAGCAAGCTGTTCTTGGGAAAGCACAAATTTATGAGTGGTTTAATGGAAGTGTCAAATTCACCAGTCACAAAAAAGCATAATGAGTAAAGTTCAATCTCAATATGATACTGAATTTTTTGGATGCAAACAGGATTTTTCATTCAGAATCCATTCATAATATCAGGCACTTTATTTACAGGTTGTGGAAAGTTTGCATGATGTAATAAAATGAAATGTCTGATTTGTGATAAGTAGTGAGTGTGAGTTTCATCACAAAAATGTGCCAGTCCTTGAGTGTGATCTAATTTTTAACTAATACAGCAAGACCAAGCTTATTCAACAGTCGTATTCATTCAAACCAATATAACTGTATTAAAATATTCCAAATACATTCAACTGTTAGTAATAGCTCATCAAACAGGTTAGTATATGCATATGAAATGTTTTTACCGTGCTGTTGGACTGTTTATCAAAAAGGCTATTATATATATATATGTCGTATTTTCTAAAATTCTTATGCCGTTATATATTTGTTTATATTTTAGGTATGTTGTTATTCTTCATCAATTGGGGATTTCTGTTTCTTATTCCTGTTTTTGCTCAATCAATTGAAAATAAACAATGTTTTGATCCTTTACGCCAAAGGAAAGTAAATCCTAATGCAAATGTTATTATTGGAGCAAGTTTATCTTTCCGCCATCCAGGCAAAGGATTTGGCTGTAGTTCAACCGTTGAAAAAAATTCAGTGGACACATACAGTGCCTACAGATGGGCTATTTCAATTCTTAATCGCAACTCTGGAAAAGTATTTGGTGTTCCTGTTAATGATTCTTTTATTCCCGGCATAACATTTGGTAAGGTAAAACATTATTCTGTTGTTTGCTTTTCTTTTAATTTATTATTTCATTATTTCTATACCCAAACTAGAAATATTAATTCAAAAATGTTTAATTTAATGAAATCTTTTCTATTCCTTTTATTTTATTATTTTATTTATTCGATTAAATAAAGCATAAGGTGTGAATACAGACTCAATGCTTTCTATTAAATTAGTATTTATCTGATTGCTCAAAATTACTTTAGATAGCTCTGATGTAGAAATACGTATATTGGTGATTATTTGTCTTTTCAACATGTGTGTGATCAAGTGTGTTAGTAGTATGAGATAGCGTGGATAGCTGAGGATCTTCTGAAAGTCTGAGTTCAAATCCTCTATATATTACATATTGGAATGCAGATATGAGAAAAGCCTGTGCTGTAGAAAAAATTCATATATTAAAGTATGGATTACTGTATATGAAGGGCATTGTGGCGCAATGCGCATCCACCTGCCATGCTTATGACACAGGGTTCAAATTCAGAACAAATAAAACTCTTTTCAGGAAATTTAAAGTTTTTTGCTCAGAAATCTGCTTTTTCAGTCAACCTGTATACCACCCATCACTGGTTAGTAAATGGGTATCTGTCATTTTAACTAAAACCAATAAAAAAAAAAAGCTCAAACCTTTATTCCCCCTAAATTGGCAAAACTGGTGACTTCTTCGTTATTTTATTATGCAAAATTGTAGAATCCTTAAGCTATTTATTAAAAATACTGTTTTATCGTATTTCTTTATTGCTCTCAACGCAGAACATTTATTTCTATATTGCATTTTAGTAAAGAACAAATTTGCACAGCTTTTTATAAAAGAAATTTGCAAACGAATCCTTACATTACAAAAGAATGGTGGAATGGAGGAATAATAATAATAAACAGCCACTCAAAAATGAGTATGGCAAACTAACCCCCCCCCCCAAAAAAAAAAAGAAAAAAGAAAAAAAGAGGGAAACTATCCTAAAAATGAGTTTTACAGTAGCTATACATTCACATATAGAACATGTTGGTCCAATTTTCAGTTTAGTTGTTCATTTATGATGTCGTCTTTTGACTTCCTTAACAAAAAACTTTTCTTTTTGAAATACTTCAGCACCATATCGGATTGTAGCTCTCCAATGTATTCTATTCTCTGTCATACTTTTTCAATGGAAACAATTGTCATTGCACTTCTTTAGAATGTCTTTGAGATAATTCTTATGATGTAGATGGGGTCTACTTCTCCTATGAAATCCATCCTTAAGTTCACCATAAAACACCCTTTTAGGAAGACTTCCATTGTTACTTCATTTTACATGTCCAAATTCAGAAAAGATGTTATTTTACAATTGTGGATCCAATGGTATCATCTTGCAAGCTGAAGAACATATTGGTTGGTTTTACGATCTTGCTATTGTGGTTTTAAAATTTTATGGAACTTCTTTCAATGAAACTTTTCTAATATCTTTATATTGCATCAATAGGTTGTCCAAGTTTCACATTCATACAATAAATTACATAAAATAACAGCTTTATATACAGCTAACTTAGCTACAATAGTTATTTCCCGATAATGAAATACTCTATCTTTTAACTTGTTACCAGCTGCAGCAGCACATTGCAATATGTGTTGGATCTCACCATCCAAATTCACCCTTCTACTAACAAAGCTACCAAGGTATTTAAACTGGGTTACATTCCCAAGTTGATAACCACTCAAACTGAAAATTGCTGAGGATTTTTTTTTAGTCCCCGACTGACAACTTGAAATTTCTGAATTAATAAACCAAAATCTTTAAAAGTTGCACTAATAATGTTAAGAACATTCTGGAAATCATCTTTTGAATTGAAAAATATAGCGCAATTATCAGCAAACCATAAATATAGAATCCAAGAAGACGAAGACATTGTTTCTGCTTTTAACCAATTTGAATTACAAAATTCCACTATCAAATCTGTATCATTTTGATGCTTGTCTGATTACGCTGCCCATAAACAATTCCAAAGACCACTATCGTAAAAACTGAAAACAAAGTTGGTGCAAGCATATATCCTTGTTTAACACCTGTTTTAATTTCAAATGCTCAGATTTTCCATCTGCAGTAATAATATTTCATATCATCCCAGCATATAATATGAATAAATTCTGGTGGACAATCAATTAATTTCAAACAATGCCATAGATCTGTCCTATTAACTGAATCAAATGCCTTGACTAAATCAATAAAACAAAATGTAAATTACCTTTCATCCCATCATTCAGAAGGTGTACAATATGAATAAATTTTGAAGGACAATCAATTAATTTCAAATAATGCCATAGACCTGTCCTATTAACTGAATCAAATGCCTTGACTAAATCAATAAAACAATATGTAAATTATCTCTTATCCCATCATGCTGAAATTGTATAATATGAATAAATTTTGATGGACAATAAATTAATTTCAAACAATGCCATAGACCTGTGCTATCAATTGAATCAAATGCCTTGATCAAATCAATAAAAGCAATATATAAGCCATTTTTTTTATTCCCAACACTTTTATTGCATTTTCCTGGGAACAAAAATTATATCTACAGTACTGTCTCTGTATAACCATTCATCTTTAACTGGAAGCAATCAATTCAACAAAAGCTGTGATGGATAGAAATCCATGACCCTTACCACAAATTTGTCTACTCCCTTTGTTTTTTTAAATTGGAACAATTAAAGCCCTTAATGTCATACGACAACAACTTCTGATTCCAGATATTCCTAAAAAAAAATCCATTGTTTTTGAAGTTAACATATCATCACCATATTTTGAAATTTCTCCAGATATTTCATCAAGATCTGCAACCTTTCAATTTTTAAGATTACAAAGAGCTGTTTTGACTTCCTTGAGTTGAATATCTTTGTCCAAATCTAAAATGGATCAAAACCAGTACATATAAGGCAGGGGTAAAACAGGAAAAACTCTCCAAACAATAGTCTCATTCAGTCCGAGCCAGAATAATCATTAGATGCCAGAAGGCTTGTGCATAAAATCCCTATCTAGTGCCTATTTGATCCAATATCCCCAGACTAGTTTCTAGGTTGTTGCTTTCATCAGTGAGGAGCCTTGGATTTGAGAGCACTGCACTGAGTGCCACTACTGTGTGGAGAGTTTTACCTGTTTTAATAACAGTTATGAGCAAGCATAAGAAATGGTGATCATGTGATGTTTAGTGATATAATGCAGAAGTATTAAGCCATCCACAAGGGATTAGAGATTCAGGACATTCAATATTTCCAGTTCACATAGTTGTTTGCAAAATAGATACATAATGAGAGAGAATGCTATAAATTTCTGATGTGGAGGATGGTTGTAATAGAGTATAATTGAGACAATAAATGGACTGAGAAAAAATAGAAACATTAAGACAAGGTTTATTATTTTTTAACAAAATTATATCAACTTCATTATCTGATTTATTATTCTTGTCAAAATAAATGCAAAGACATACTGATGGTCAAACAAAGATAACTATGGGCTCAAACCCCCTCTCACCCATGAGAAAACTACATCATTACAATTGTGTTTATTTTGTGACCAATGCATTGACACTTATATGAGGGCTGTTTTCACACTTTTTCAGGCAAGGCAAATATAACTTACTCTGAAACTGCTAACAAATAGTCAATTATAACATTCAAATTCTACTGAAAAACTATGAATTATTTAGATAATAAAGCTAAGAATGCTTAAGATATTACTGACTTTATTTAAAAGAAGTAGTTATAACAAATTTATTAAGTTTTAAAGTAAAAAGCTAAATAAAAAATCTTAAGGTTGTTATTTGAAAACTATATATATATAATATATGTAAACAACCAGAAAATACACTAATGTGTGAAGGCTTAACAAGTTTTCTCTAATAATTTATTATTGCTTTTTAATCCTGAGATTAAATAAAAGCTAAAGAGATTTAAAAATCCTTTTTTATTTTTAAAACAAGGTTGCTATAAGAATTTGAACTCAGTTATGTTTATAAATATGAGAATTCAAAAGCTCATGTCTTCTTTTGACATCCTGTAATTAATAATTTATACTTATCAGAGAATTGGATATGTTAAATTAAATATTTACATGAATTTATTATATGGTAATTAATGGTTTAAAAGATTATATCCATGCAAACAACCAGATATCTTTACATTTGCTGTTGCTAAGAAACTGTCAATTTGTACTTGACAGTCCTAAGGCTGAACAAATTTTCTCTCACAATTCATTATAGTCTTTTTTCCTGAATAAACTATTAATTGGTATTAGATAGTTTCCTAATGATATTTAAGGTAAAAATGTTTTGAGTTGTTTATATGAATATAATCCCTTAATTTGTGTTATTTACATCATAATAAATTAGTGAAAATCTTTCATAAGTACAGCATTCTGGGACAAATTAATTATTAACTATAGGTTGTCTAAAAAGATGATGAGATTCTTAATCATCATACTATAAAAATAGCTATCTGTATTTAAATCCTTACAACAACTTAGTTTAAAAGTAAAAGTGAACTTGTTTATTGGATTTTTTTTCTTCTATTTAAACTCAAAATAAAAAAATACATTACAAAAAAAACTTAGACTCAGGTATGATAATTAATAATAGATAATTTTGTAGCAACATCAAAATTAAAGTTTCCATTATTTACATCACAATAAATTTATGAAAATATATATATATATATATATATATATGTTTAAAATTTTCATTCTATCATATAATTAAGAGCTTTCTTGAGCTATTGGTATACTACATAAGTGAATAAAAATACATCTAAAAAAGCCAAATTCCAAGATGTATTCATGCTGAATTTTTGATCCTCACTTGAAAACAGATCACAATCTCTTCCACATGTATTTATATTTTTTTCAACACTTATTAATAACAAATTATTACAATTTTATGCACAAGTATTAAACTCTTTGCATTCACAACTTTGAAAGTATTCATTTTATGTAAATGTGCTAATGATGATTACTAATCATTCATTAGTCTACATGTTATATTATTTTTAGCCCAGACATAAACTTTATCCTCAGTTAAAGATTAATATATTTTCCAATTAAATAGATATGCTGACTGTAGTTAAAAGTTTATATTCAAGCTAGGAATAATCTAATAATCTCCAGTCTAATAAATGATTAGTAATAATAATATAATTGGATATTATTATGAATTATTTATTAGGCTTAGAATTTATCAGATTATTTCTATACCAGTATGCATTGGTGCAATGATAGAGTAACAAACTGTAGAATTCATATACATCATGGTCAAGTTCTTTCAGTTCTCATGTTTAAAGTTCTCATGAACTTTCAATTGATAGAACTATTTGGTTCTTAGTAATAATCAATGTATTCATCTGAAGTAAATGGCATCAAAGTTGTGAGAGCAGCAAGTATGATGCTGGTAAACCAAAATACACTAATTTGATATTCATAAATACTGAACAAATAATAAAGTCATGTTTTAGAAATTGAATCCTAGGCTAGCTGATGAGTGCTGGCATAGCATGAAATGCACCTTAGAGGTTGTTTATCTTTACTTTGTGTGGTAGAGTGAAAAAACAGAGATGAAGTTGAATATTATGATTTTATGTCTTCATGTTTAATTTAAAAACACACACATTTATTAATTCTTAAATGGGTTTAAAGTTTATATTTGGCTTACAAATAATATGTTAATCTTTATCCTAGTGAATGATTAGTAATAATCCTTAATGTATTTATCTAAAGTAGATGATGTCAAAGTTGTGAGTGTAGAAAGTTTCACACTTATAAATCAAATTATAATTGGAGTTGATAAATACTGAACAAATGAAGAAGATATGTGAAAAAGATTAATTGGAGTTGATAAATACTGAACAAATGAAGAAGATATGTGTAAAAGATTATGACTTGGGCTAACTGACAAATGCTACTTCAGAGTTATTTGACTTTTTCAGACAAGTTTATTATAGTTTAAGATTATGTGGAAGAGTGGAAATCTATCCAAAAAAGATATTTCAGATGGTAAAAGAGAAAGTAAACCTATATTATCTTATGTGTTTATGTTTAATTAAAAATAAGTATATCAATTTTTAACTGAATTTAAAGTCTATATCTGAGTAAGAAAGAATAATCTCTAACTGAATAAATGATTAACAATAATTATTATTATTATAAATGCAATTTATCTTCTACTTTGAACACTTTTTAGCAAAAACCTTTTATTGTACATATATGCATATACAATCTTATGTTTCGACCATCCTGCTGTCTTCTTCAGAGCCACATTCACTTTAAATTTAAAAAAAAATTAAAATAAATGTGGCTCTGAAGAAGACTGCAGGACAATCGAAATGTAAGATTGTATAAGCATATATGTACAATAAAAGGTTTTTGCTAAAAAGTGTTCAGTGTAGAGTGGATAAATTGCATTTATATAAGATATTACAGTAAAATAAAGGATGTGGTTAATTTGGTTATATTTTTGAATAATTATTATTAATGATTTATTAGGCTAGAATTTTTTATATTATCCTTCACCCAGCAAGATTTGGTGTGAAAGAGTGGCAAACTCTGGATCCAACTCAAGGTTCATGAATCATGGCTTGGTTACTCAATCTTCTTATAAATTCTAACCCAATTTGGTTATGGATAATAATCATTAATGATTTCATTTTTAAAGTAAATGGTATCAAAGATGTGGCAGATTCTGGATCCAACTCAAGGTACAGAAATCATGACATAGTTACTCAATCTTTTTATGAACTCTAACCCAATTTGGTTATGGATAATAATCATTAATGATTTTATCTGAAGTAAATGGTATCAAAGATGTGGCAGACTCTGGATCCAACTCAATGTCCATAAATCATGGCTTAGTTACTCAGTATTCTTATGAACCCTAACCCAATTTGGTTATGGATAATAATCATTAATGATTTCATCTGAAGTAAATAGTATCAAAGAAGTGGTAGACTGTGGATTCAGCTAAAGGGCCATAAATCATGGCTTAGTTATTCAATCTTCTAATGACCTCTAACCTAATTTGGTTACAGATAAAACTCATTAATAATTTCACCTGAAGCAAATGGTGTCAAAAATATGAGTACAGAAATTGTTATAGTTATAAATTTAATTGATAAGTAATGACGATATATATAAGAGTTTGTAATGGAGATCAACTGATGAGTGCTAATATAGTATGAAATGCATCGTGGAGAACATATGTCATTTTCAGGTATCTTTATTTGCATGTTTCAAGAATGTGTTTTAGAGTAGTTGGTTTAAGCATATTTAAAAAACATATTACATAAAGCAGAAAGAGATGAAGGTAGATTTAAAGATTTTATCTCTTCATGTTTAATTAAAAACTCATATATTAATCTTTAACTGGTTATAAAGTTCATATCTAGGTTAATAATGATATATTGGTCATTAGACTAATAAATGGTTAGTATACTAATAATGTTACCTGAAGAAGTAGGTGGCAAATTTATCAGCTAGAAAGTTTAACATTTGTGAATAAATTGTTACTGATAATTACTAAACAGATAGATGATAAACACATGTATAAACATCATGATCATGGCCAGTTTAAGAATTCTGGACCAGCATGAAATGTCATCTTGAGAGTCATTTGTCTTCTTAACTGTTTTAAGAATGTGTTGCAAAGTGAAAGTTTTAAATATATCTGAAAAACATATTGCCCATATAAAAAGGAAAATGAAATTGAATTATTCCACCATGTGTTATGTTTAATTACAAAAATAAATATATTAATCTTTAACTGAGTTTAAAGTTTACATCTAGGCTAGAAATGATATGATAATCTTTAGCCTAATAAATGATTAGTTATAATCGTTTACGTATTTATCTGGAGTATATGGTGTCAAAGTTACGAGTGCAAAAAGATTGACACCTATAAATCAATTTGAAATAATTTGACATTTTAAATGAATTTATATTTCTTTTTTTACAATTGGATTTGAAATATTTAAATTTAAGATAAAATACCACTAGATGGCAGAGTGGTGGCAAGAAGAGCTATAGATGTTTGGATTTATCCTTAGTTAATGAAAAATTAAAAAAAATAGTTTGGTCACTAGAATGAAACCGTTTTACTTAGCCAGCCATTTAGCTGTTTGGAAATCACCTGACCTTCTAGGCATAGGATTATTATGAAGCAATTATTAATATTGACTTTTGATTAATTTGTATTTATAGGTTTAAAAGTATTAGAAGACTGTGGACGACCTCAGCTAGCTTGTAGGAATGCAATCAGCCTTATCCCAGAGATTCGTTCCCAAAAAGAGTACTGCAAACTTAAAAAGAATCAACTGTTTTTAGGTAATTTTGTTTAAAAATTTTATTACATCATATGTCAATTAATTGATATACAAAGATATTAACATTTTAAATGATCAAATTTCAGTGTTAAAATTTGTTCATAATGTTGCCATCTATATATAAAATTAAAAATAATCAATTTAATACAAAATTGAAAGAGACATCTCACTATAAATAAAAATATTATTTAATACCTCAATCCAGCTTTCATTTCTTGATGGAAGTTTTTCAGGATGTTTTTTTTTAATGCAATCACATGACCAATTACCTGACAGCAATATTTACGTTACAATAAATATAATTATTAAAATACATACATTAAATATAATTAGTAAAATACATATATGAAAATAAAAATGATTAAACTTATTACAGTCCCCCTCCCCATAATATATATGCATACTTACAAATAATCTAAAAAATAAAATAAAAAACAATAATAATCCCTTCCTTCTATTTTTAAAATAATCTAACAATAATCTAACAATGTCCATTTTCCCTCTAAATGTGCTGTATCTTTAACCATGTTCAAACAAATGTGTAAACATGGTTAAGGGTCCAGTATAATTAGAGGGGAAATGGGTTGTTAGCTTATTGGAAATTAGTGTAAACATGGTTATGTCAAGCGTTGGTGGCCTAGTGGTTAGCATAGCTGCCTTCCAAGCAGCTGTCCCGGATTCGCTTACCTGTCAACACTTTGACATATGAAAAAAAAAGTCCAGCACAATTAGGAGGAAAATTGTTAGATTATTGGAAACTTTGGAGTTATAATTTTAAAAATACAAGGGATTATTAGTATTGTTTTTTTTTTTTTTAAGATTATTTGTAAATATATATCTACTATTGGGGGGGGGGGGTATTCTAATGAGTTTAATCATTTTTATGTATCTATATGTATTTACTAATTGTATTTAATGTATGCATTTTAATAATCGTAGTTATTGTAATGTAATGTAAATAATGTCCATTGGGGGGGAGGTGCTATAAGGTAATTGGTCACCACATCACATCACATGTGACTGTGTAAAAAGAAACGCCTTGAAACGGTTACATTAAGAAATGAAAACCAGATTGATGTATTAAATAATATTTTTATTTATAGTGAGTTGTCTATTTCAATTTTGTTTTAAATTGATTATTTTTAAACATATAGACAATGCAAAACTGTATGAGGTGTCATTTTGCATTATATTTTTAAATTATAAAAATATTTTTAAATTATAAAAAGGCCTTTGACTCTAAAGAAAATTCTGCAATTATTCACATTTTGGACATCAGATATTTTGAATATTGTCAAATTCTGAATAATATTGATTAAAGTGCAACAGAAGGGACTAGATTACACGGTGGCAGTAAGAAGATTGGTATAGATAAAAGTGTTTGGCAGGGTGATTCCATATCTCCAAAATTATTTATCTCAGCATTTTGCTGGATTCACTCCAGACGAACTGGTTCCTGCACTATAGGAGATTCTTCAAGAACATAGATCCTACATGTCACAACTGCCATAGAACCTCTGAAACCTTTGACCTCATGATAAATAATTACCCGGCATATGACAAAATCAGAACATTCATTGCTCACAACTGCCACATTTCCCTGAACAAAATATTAGATATCAAGAGCTGCTTCCTGTCTAGGGATTGTCACCTCAAGACTTTCGACCTTCATCACTTATGCCACCTGGATGGCCAGATGTTACAACAAGTTTACCATTCCTCATCCCAAGCCTGAAGACATATTCATTTCTAAGTTGAAGGAATTTCTCCATAAAAATAGTATCATCTCATTTAGATTTTTATTTGACAACACATGGAGCCTGATTAAGCTGGATTAAACAACACCAATGAGCGCATCAGATTATCTGGTTGCCCAAGCAACATGGATAACTATTATTTTATTTACAATTGTATCATTCTTATATATGTTTTTCAATAAAGTTATTTATAATAAAATGAAAAGCTAAGGAAATAGAAATAAATAGGTATTATTGAGATTACTTAGATTTTAAGTTGATATGGATATTTTTGCAGTTAATGCTTCAGAAATTTAGGAAATGTTACAAGAGTTATCAAATGAAAGAAAGAATGTATGACTGAAGACAAAATGTTAAAAAGATGTTCAAAGAGATACATTAATTTTCAATAATTATAAATTATGTCTTTTTGTACCCCAGAAAAAGTAAGGAAAATATATTAGAGGAATATAATTTTTTGGATCTTTAACTGATATGAGGAAAGTTAATGAACGTTTGGAAAAAGTAATGTAAGAAAAGTGAACGTTGTATAATTAAATTAGATAGAAAGTAAAAAGGTTTAAATAATGATTAATTTTGTATAGATTTTAACAATAGAAAATATTTACATAGTATGTAATAAAAAGATTGCATTTGGGAAATACCAAAAAATACTTGCTAATTACAAATATTTCTTGATACAACAGAAGTGGAACTGACTAATTAAAAATACCAAGAGGAAAACAAGACTGTAACAATCAGTCATAAGCCCTGGATTTCCAGAGGTCAAATGATGTGAATAAATAGCATGTGTAGCAAAATGGGTGGTTCTCATTCCAGTGAATTTATTAATTGAACTGTTGGTGGGAGATTTTAATCAACAGTAGTGATGGAAATAATCAAATATATAATTAATTCTACTAATTTCACTTTTTTGTTTTAAGGCATCTCCTTTATTTTTGGAAACTTTTTTTTTTATATATGTCAAATGCATTGGCTGGGAAGCGAATGGACCAGCTGCTTGGAACGCAGCTATGCTAACCGCTAGGCCACCAATACTTGACTATTTTTGGAAACTTTACTTTTTTACAAATGTAGTTGCATGCCTTTACATATGAGATCCTTTATAGCTGTTAATGATGAAAATCTTCATTACTTTGAAAATAAAAACACTTATTGATTTGAAAACTCTGAATGAAAATTAGTTTAAATATATTAATCATATTTTAATTTTATAATTAGACATAATATTGTGTATTATGAAAAAAAACCCCTCTATATTGGCTTTTTAAATGCGAATGACACCATTTTATTCTTAGAGGCTAGCAACGTTTTTCATACAATAGTGCTACCTAGTGCAAGCCAGAGTAATCAATAGATGCTAGAAGCTTTGTGCATCAAAATCTCTCATCCAATATCCCAAGATCAGTGTTTAGCGTATGGATTTCATAACCAAGGAGCTTTGAATCTGCGAACACTGCACCTATGTGTTTGGATCTAACGCAATCCTCCAACAGCCACCTCTTATCTTTTTAATTAACTATAAAGCTGTGAGCCCAAACTGAAAACATAATAATTTCATTTGTATAGTCATATAGATCTGAACCCAGTTCAGGATCTATATATCATGGTATCTTTGGTATTCTAATAATCATGTTCACGAACATACTTTGGCCATAATTGTCATTTGACCACTATAGTGTTACATGACCACCACAAGAAATGATGTCATATGATGTTTTAGTAGTATAACATCCTTAGATGATACAGCATTAATGAAGATACTATCTTACGATGACATCAATCTTACATATGGCACAATTTTTAAAAAAAATGCAAATGGTTTTGAAAAAAAGGTTATTTTTTTAAAGATGGTTGCAGTGATTAATTGATTGTAAATCAAAATAGTGCATGCAAATTGATGATGATCACTATGGAAAATTCTTGCATAAGGTATGTCATATGCAGTAAAAGAGTACTTAATTGTCAATTTTACTTCACATTCTTGAAATACAAAGGCTAAACTCTCCATACAGTAGCGCCACTCAGTGCAAGCCAGAGGAATCAATGAATGCAAGAAGGTTTGTGCATAAAATCCCTATCTAGTGCCTACTCATCCAATATCCCCAGACTAGTTTCTAACTTGTGGCTTTCATCAGCGAAGAGCCTTATATCTGAGAGCATTGCACCTAAAGCCACAAGCTAGAAACTAGTCTAGAAATATTGGATGAGTAAGCACTAGACAGGGATTTTATGCACAAATCTTTTTGCATCCATTGATTACTTTGGCTTGTAGTGAGTGGTTCTACTCTATGGAGAATTTAGCCTCTGTGTAAACAGCTTGTGTAAGCTTAAAGAATAGCGATCATGTGGTGTTTAGTGGCATTCTCTCAGATATGCATAATAAAACAGAAAATTTAAGCTAGGCACTAATATATATGTGTGTGCATGTACTTTCATATTTTACAATCTGAACTGTAAAACGTCAATGGCTTATTGTAATGTTTTTGCTATTTCAGTAAGAAAAAATGAATTGGTCTAATTTCTTCCACTAAGTAATCAAAAAAATATGTATGAGGAAGAATTATACTCTTCTCATTGCTAGCACGTATTAATGCCACGTGAATTTTCCTTTTCATTAACTAAGAGGTTAACCCAGTAAAAGAAGTAATTACTTGCAATGACTAGCATGGTAAAAGAAAAAAAAACTGAATAACGTTAGCTTTCTTTTTGATTATTTTACTTGAGGATATAACTCTCCTAGCAAAAAAAAAAACAATCAATCAACTCTCAAAACCGGTTAAAAAATGTTTTGTAAATAGCACATAGTATCAATTCTTTAATTAATGTTTTTTTCAGTGATTACTATAAATATATACATTTTAAAATTAAAATATTATGGAAATCAAATATATACAAATACTACTAAAATTCAGATGCTTCTGAAAATACTCATGGAAACACAGGCGGATAATGAAATGATCTTTGGCTGTTTGAATTAACTGTAAATAACCAATAAGCAGTACCCAATTAAGAGTACATCCAGATGCCTTGAAGGATAAAATGTTAGTACATCAAAGTCTAGATACTGTTTCCAATTTGTCTCCTATATTGTATTCTCTCCAATAATAATTGGCTCTTATATTATTAGTCATACTTGTAGATTAACTGTGACCGAGAGATTAGGTGTTTATACATCCACATTATTAATGACTGTTAGATTTATGGCTTCAGTAGCAGAATTGAAGCACTTACTAACATCACTAGTAAACCTACTTCCTAGTTGGAATCTCTATGGATTTCTTTATGATATCTTCTTAATAGTTCAGGTATCTAAATCTATATGCTAAATAAATTTAAATTTGTATTAAAATATTTACTTTTGTAAAGTTATTATGTTTTTTTTTAATTTCTTAAAAATGAAAAAGGTGTAGGATATGATGAGATACGTGGAGAGGTTCTAATATATGGTGGTAATAAGTTAGATTTAAAGATATGAAACGTTTATATGGTGGTAATAAGTTAGATTTAAAGATATGAAACGTTTTAAGAAATTTATAGACTTTCGATTTGTGCGATCCAATCTTAAAAATGAGTCTGTTGTTGCAATGTAATTATCATGAATATAATTGATATCCTGGTAGAAAAAGAACTTTCAAGAATTTTATTGAATTGCTTGCTTCCACTTGAAGGTGAATAGGTATATGAGATCCAATGTGATTTTAGAAAATCAAGAAGCAGAATAGACACAGTTCTATTGCTAGTAAAATACAAGAAATTGTTGGGAATACAGCATTCCCTATATATTGATTTTGTTGAATTAATCAAGGCATTTGACTTTATTAGTCAAACAAACATATGCTATTGTTTGAAATTAATTGTGTTGTCCATCAGAATTTATTTACAATATGTTATGTGATGTATTGTGGCTTCTCCTTAAACAAAGTCAAGAATATCTAAGCAATTATGCCCAAATAAACCTGTTAGCCATTTTATTTTCCATTCCCCACTCTAAATTTTCCCATATTCTGCTCCATCCCATTTCCACAATATAATCTTTGTCAACTCTATAACGTTTATATCTAAATCTCCTTTATCTTTTCCCAAACCCAGCATAAAAACCAATAATTCACTTTCTGTATAATCACTTTTTTCATATTTATTCTTCCATAACTTCATTATATGTACCCTTTCTGTTTTCAAGCATTTACATTCAATTAACAAATGCCTAATATTTTCTATTCCTTCTTTACATAATTTACAAAATAAATCACCCATTGTTTTTCATTTACATGTATATTCTCTTGTAGCTAAAGATCCCGTTCGAGCCTTAAATAATAAAGTACTTTCCTTACTATTACGATGTGATGTGATGTATTATGCCTTAATAATTAATGGATGCAAGAAAGTTTGTGCATGAACTATCTATCTAGGGCTTACTCAGTCAATATATCACAGACTAATTTCTAGTTTCTGGTTTTCATTAGTGAAGAGTTTTTGATCTGAGAGCATTGCATATAGATCTTATGGTCTAATGGTAATGATGTGATATTTAGTGGTTTAAAATTTATTTATATTATACAGTTTCTAAATGGTGGACTGAGAAGAAGGGTTATTAATACAATTCAAAAATCAGATGTATTTGAAATGGAAACTTGAGTTAAAACAATAGGGTGCATTAAATTCAAGGTTGTTTAAGAGTTGGATGACTACTGTCTTCAAATAGGAATCCTCAAGAATCAGGTATTAAGATGCATTACACGTTTTATGATGAAAATTTTCATTTGAATCAATTAAAAGTAAAAACAAAAACTTCAGTATTTTAGCATCTATTTTATAAATTGCTAATGAATGTCCTATATTTGCCAATTCTAAAACCAAGTTACAAAATGTAGTTAATGTTTAGAATTAAATATGTAGATTTCAGTTTTGGTTAAAAAACATTCAAGTCGTTTATTAACTAATGATGAGAAAAAACCTTCAACATGTTCAGCTTAGATGGTAGTTGTTATTAACCTAAGAATTTATGCCATTTTACATATCTTCATAGATTTTACAAAAAGATGGACTTAGATGTTAAGATACAGCTTTTGCTTTTGATGGGTTAAAATATCTCACCTTAGTGTTATAATTATCAAATTAGTTATATGTCATTTTTTAAATTTATGTTATGAAGTGAGACTTGGACCCAATATTAATAAATCAAAGATCTTAGCAAAGTTTTATTTTTGGATGCTCCATAAAATTCTAAAAATATGATAGTGACATCATATTACCAACAAATACTGTTTTCAGATTGGTGAATGTGCTACTTAGAATTTAACTATTGTGAAATAGATCCAATGCACTGTGACTTCTCCTTTTTTGAAGTCAGGAATCTCTCAGCACTATGCTTAGAGAAACCTTTTAGACACATTACCATGATAGTGACATCATAATACCAACAAATAATGTTTTCAGATTGGTGAATGTGCTACTTAGAATTTAACTATTGTGAAATAGATCCAATGCACTGTGACTTCTCCTTTTTTGAAGTCAGGAATCTCTCAGCACTATGCTTAGAGAAACCTTTTAGACACATTACCATGATAGTGACATCATAATACCAACAAGTAATGTTTTCAGATTGGTGAATGTGCTACTTAGAATTTAACTATTGTGAAATAGATCCAATGTACTGTGACTTCTCCTTTTTTGAAGTCAGGAATCTCTCAGCACTATGCCTAGAGAAACCTTTTAGTCACATTACCATGATAGTGACATCATATTACCAACAAATACTGTTTTCAGATTGGTGAATGTGCTACTGTAGAATTTAACTATTGTGAAATAGATCCAATGCACTGTGACTTCTCCTTTTTTGAAGTCAGGAATCTCTCAGCACTATGCCTAGAGAAACCTTTTAGCCACATTACCATGATAGTGACATCATATTACCAACAAATACTGTTTTCAGATTAGTGAATGTGCTACTTAGAATTTAAGTATTGTGAAATAGATCCAATGCACTGTGACTTCTCCTTTTTTGAAGTCAGGAATCTCTCAGCACTATGCCTAGAGAAACCTTTTAGCCACATTACCATGATAGTGACATCATATTACCAACAAATACTATTTTCATATTGGTGAATGTGCTACTTAGAATTTAACTATTGTGAAATAGATCCAATGAACTGTCACTTCTCCTTTTTTGAAGTCAGGAATCTCTCAGAAATATGCCTAGAGAAACCTTTTATCCACATTACCATGATAGTGACATCATATTACCAACAAATACTGTTTTCAGATTGGTGAAGGTGCTACTTAGAATTTAACTATTGTGAAATACATCCAATGCACTGTGACTTCTCCTTTTTTGAAGTCAGGAATCTCTCAGCACTTGCCTAGAGAAACCTTTTAGTCACATTACCATGATAGTGACATCATATTACCAACAAATACTGTTTTCAGATTGGTGAATGTGCTACTTAGAATTTAACTATTGTGAAATAGATCCAATGCACTATGACTTCTCCTTTTTGAAGTCAGGAATCTCTCAGCACCATGCCTAGAGAAACCTTTTAGCCACATTACCATGATAGTGACATCATATTACCAACAAATACTGTTTTCATATTGGTGAATGTGCTACTTAGAATTTAACTATTGTGAAATAGATCCAATGCACTGTGACTTCTCCTTTTTTGAAGTCAGGAATCTCTCAGCACTATGCCTAGAGAAACCTTTTAGCCACATTACCATGATAGTGACATCATATTACCAACAAATACTGTTTTCAGATTGGTGAATGTGCTACTTAGAATTTAACTGTTGTGAAATAGATCCAATGCACTGTGACTTCTCCTTTTTTGAAGTCAGGAATCTCTCAGCACTATGCCTAGAGAAACCTTTTAGTCACATTACCATGATAGTGACATCATATTACCAACAAAGTGCTACTTAGAATTTAACTATTGTGAAATAGATCCAATGCACTGTGACTTCTCCTTTTTTGAAGTCAGGAATCTCTCAGCACCATGCCTAGAGAAACCTTTTAGCCACATTACCATGATAGTGACATCATATTACCAACAAATACTGTTTTCAGATTGGTGAATGTGCTACTTAGAATTTAACTATTGTGAAATAGATCCAATGCACTGTGACTTCTCCTTTTTGAAGTCAGGAATCTCTCAGCACTATGCCTAGAGAAACCTTTTAGTCACATTACCATGATAGTGACATCATATTACCAACAAAGTGCTACTTAGAATTTAACTATTGTGAAATAGATCCAATGCATTGTGACTTCTCCTTTTTTGAAGTCAGGAATCTCTCAGCACTATGCCTAGAGAAACCTTTTAGCCACATTACCATGATAGTGACATCATATTACCAACCAATACTGTTTTCATATTGGTGAATGTGCTACTTAGAATTTAACTATTGTGAAATAGATCCAATGCACTGTGACTTCTCCTTTTTTGAAGTCAGGAATCTCTCAGCACTATGCCTAGAGAAACCTTTTAGCCACATTACCATGATAGTGACATCATATTACCAACAAATACTGTTTTCATATTGGTGAATGTGCTACTTAGAATTTAACTATTGTGAAATAGATCCAATGCACTGTGACTTCTCCTTTTTTGAAGTCAGGAATCTCTCAGCACTATGCCTAGAGAAACCTTTTAGCCACATTACCTTTCTATTTCTCACCTTATGTTTTTCTTATATTTTTCTCTATCCTGCTACATCTATTTTCATGACATAATCTTTGTCAACTCCATGGCTCTTAAATCTACATCCCTCTTATCTTTTTCCAAACCTAGTTTAAAAACAAAGAACCCATTTTCTGTATAATCACTCTGTTTATATTTATTCTCCAACAACTTCATTACTTGCAACCTTTCTGCTTGTAAGCATTTATATTCAATTAACTGATGCCTAATATATTTTATGTCTTTCTTATATAACTTGCAGACTAAATCACCCACATTTCTCCATTTATGTGCATATTTCCTTTTTGCCAATGATCCTATTCTAGCTGTAAACAGTAAACTACTTTTTTACTAATATCATAAATTAACTTATATCCAATATTCTGTTTACTTCTATATATATATTTAAACTCTTTTTAATCTCCATAGTAGTTCTCCATCTCTTCAATTCCCTATTGTTTATTAATGCATCTGTTTGATCCCATTTTTGCCACTATAACACTCAACAATTCTCCTAATCTAATCATTCCACCTTTTTTATAAGTATACTGACATAAATTCTTTATCCAAATCTTCTGTATACCATACTACCTTTCTTTCCCATCTTGTTGCCCAATCTTTACTCATAATTCAATTAAATACTGTTTTGTCTATTCTCTTATTATCCATAAATTGCAATCTACCAAACATTTTCATTTTACTTTTTGCATCTCTCATATAAAAACTTGACCTTCCCATTTCTCCTTGAATTGTCTCCTAAGGTGACCACACATTTGCATTTAATGCATTTCTTCCTACTTCTCTTTGTACTTTTTCTAAGTAATCTAACACTTCTTTATTAACATATAACACATCATTACCCTAAGTTAATCCTACTATAGCCATCAGTGCCTTTTTTTTCTTCACTTTATTTATCAATTTTTTATCCCATTCATCCAAGAAATTTTTCTGATTACTTAAAATGATTCCTAAATAGTTATATATATATATATATATATATATATATATATATATATATATATATATATATATATATATATATATATATATATATATATTCACCACATTTAACTTTATATCCCTCAATAAAAATTAGTTTTCTTCTCTTTCATCAGCATTTATCATCATTACTTTTCATTTTACCTCACTAAATTTATTCCCATCTCTTTACCCACCCTTGCACAAGTCTTCAGCATAATTTTCATATATTCCCTACTTTCTGTGCGCAAGAACATATTATCAGCAAATAAAAGACCTTATAATATAAACAACCCCTTAACATATATTAATGATATCTCTGCCTTTTTTTTCTAGTCATTCTATTGCTTTTTCTATAGGACATCCTTGTCTTAGTCCCACCTCACTTTGAACTGTAATTGAATCTATATTTTCTAATTGATATGTATAGTAATTATTTTCATACAATGTCTTAATAAGATCCACTAAAGCTCCATTCATTCCCAAATTTACCAAACTTGCCCATAATCTATTTCTATTTACTCTATTATATGCATTCTCTATATCTATAAAGTCTATATTATAACTGGCTACCTGTATTCCTACTTATATCTATAAGCTGTGTGACTACAATTAAACTATCTACTATATGTCTGATTGAAAACCTCCTTGAATTTCTCCCATTACATTATTTTTTTCATCCATATTGCCACCTTTTTAGCCACCATATATGCAAAAACTTTATATAACACTGATGTTACCACTATCAGTTTATAATTGTTTAACTTTCTATGATTTTTACTCTTTTCTTTATATAGTAGTCATACTCTTGTATTATTCCAGCTATGTGGAAATTCTGTCTTCTGTGCCATCTTATTAAAACATGATAATAGATTTAATTTTGTCATATTCCTAAATTCATCACCTAACTTTGCTGCCTATCCATATAAACCTCTTGCCTTTCCACTTTTCAATTTCTTCTCTGATTCATTCTATTCATTTTCTGTATATCTAATATTTCCATTACTATATGCTTTTATGTTTATTATCACTCTTTCCTTCACATCTAACATCTTTTTTCCTTCCACAATTTTCTGGGTATTTAATAGACATATTACAATAATACTTCCACTTACACTCATCAATTGATTTTAAAAAAAAAAAAACTTGTGTTGTTATTGGGGGCAAAATTATTAACATAATTTGCTGCCAGACATTTCAGCCACTCCACATGGAACACATTGACAGGATATTATTGATGACAGGATATTATATCAATAATTTTGATTCAAGTAAAATTACCAGCTTTTAAAAGAATTAACAAATAATTATTAGTGAAAGTATTGGAAAATGTATATACTTAAATAATTATTTTATATACTGAAAGGCATTATTGTATGAAATACAGCGTTATAAAAATATACTTTAAAATGTTTTGACTTCATCAATTGTAATAATACTGATTCGTATAATCATGTTAAAAAATGTAAATAAAATGACTTGAGTTCACCCATCATCACTTTACTATCAAAGGAAAAAAGATATTGAATGAAATTTCCAATTAATATCCCATAACAATGCAACATCAGAAAATATATTCTCATCATCTTAGCAGATAGGACAAACTTCAGCCCAGGAATGTTTTATAGCCAATTATGGAAGCATTTAGAGGCTCTTAAGATTTCAGTTGTATGCCATCATTCTTTGATATAGATATTATGAGTGTTGCAAATTATGATTTGATTTAACCAATACTTGATGGTTTACCACATGATCTTATCTTTGTCACATGACTAAAATGGGTTCCACACAGATATCATCTTAGTATTTATTATTCTACATGAATAACATTTTATACTCATTGCTGTTTCTCGAATAACATCTAAAAAATAAGACTACTCCTTTAATCAAATATCTTAGGGTACTTAAATTATACTCCATGTTCTGTAAAATTTGAATTATACAGTCTATGACTTCAATACTAATACTCAAGCTTATACAGAGTAGATGGTGACCAGAACTATAAAGATCTACAATGTGTTTTTGATGTCTGGTCAGGTTAAACATTCAATATCACAAATAATTCTTATTGCACACTAATAATAAACTAATTATCTCTCCAAACTAACAGTAAAAGCAGATTAACTATTAAATCTCACCCAAGTCCAATTTGAAAGTTTTGTTTATATAATGACTTTTATTGATATTTAAGTACCATTTTCAGCTACACAGGGTAGATATGTAAAAATGCTAATCCACCTATCCAGAATTAATCATCCTTTCCACATTTTATGATTATGGTTTGATTTCATAAACATATGTGTACTCATAGCTTTTTTACCATGAAAAACGGTATCAATAAATGGCTTCTTTTATCTTACTTTGGTAGATAAAATTTATTGATAAGCAATAGATGAATCTCTCACAGAGTACTTTAGTTGAGGGCATCTAATCAGACTACAATGAGAGTAATTAAACTTACAGCAATTCATAGATGCAAAGTTATACACAACTTTTAATCCTATTGCTTTGTTAGAAGTTATTCTAAAGTATTTACATCTGCAAATATACTAATTGGAATACAATAATCTGCAGGTCTATTTAATATATAAAATAACTTTAAATAGAAGCTACATACATCATGAAGAACATTAGGAGACATCAATTAGCTTAGAGACTTCTTCATATAAACACAACTTCCAAACTAAATAAAATTAAGATTAAATGTTAATAGTTTATATAAAAAATATTGAATTCTACTCTAAACTTATACTATAGATAGAAGCTTACGTCTAAACTATAAGTCAAATTATCATCCCAAAATTTGTTAAAGGATGATTTTGCACTTCAAAAAAACTTTTGCGTATAACATTGTCTTCATGTTGACTTTTTGTCTCTAAATGAAAACTCATAGCCTGGCTGTAAGTAACTTATTAAAACTGATGTCATATAATACAAAATCATCCATGTATTTTACTACTGTTACACAATGCTTTATTTACCACCCTTTTTTACAATTTACAGTTTTGATTGCCACAGCAACCTTCTTCAGAACTTTTATATCTCCTAACATCAACTGCTAAATTCAAACTTAAATTTTAATTTAAAACTGATATCTTGAAAAGCTGCTATGCCCTTTTTTGGGATTATTATACGAGCATTTTGCTAACATCTCAATGTGTCTGTGCCACCCAAAATGGGCTAACCCAAATTTTCAGATACTCAAATATGATTATGAAAAATATTACTGATAAACTGGAGTCCCTTCTTGGCAGTGTCTTCAAGGATCAGACATGCCAATAACTCAAGATATGAATTCACCAGCTAAGACTCAAATCAATTCATTACCTCTTTTAGATAGTCAGTTAGAAATCTACAGCCAATAGTAAGATCATTTGAATTTGATCTTTTTAGACATTACAGAAAGTTTACTAACTGGTCCAGTGATTGGCTGATATTCAAGCACCAAAAGCAACATGTTGAGATGTAATCTAGATACCATTATTTCTCACCATACTACATTTAAAATTTCACAATGCAAAAAATAATCAAATTATTAATCATTCAACAATAATATCACATAATAATTTCATATGTCCAGTCATATGTCTCCAAAAGTAATTATCTTTCATTCTACTCTAGAGCCATCTTGTGTAAAATTGAGTAACTAATAAACATCAGGATATAATGCTTATAAAATTTCATTTCATTTGTTCACTTATTACTCAAGCTTATAGTATATAGCTCTAGATTATAATGAAGGGAAATTTTAATTAGCCATCTAAGGATCTCTTTGATGTTTGAAGAACAAAAGTAACAGGTTAAATTTTGACAAGAACCTTTAGTTTTGGAATCTGATATCATACGTGTGCTAATCCACACAAAGCACATAAGTTTAAATTATTGTTTAATTTTCATTGACATATGATTAAAATTCTCAGCTTATTTATTTAGTTTATGGATTTGTTTGGACAGGTTAACTATTAACAGAGTATCATCAATGAAGTATATTCTCTTATTCTTCTCTTTCATTTTCTTTGCATATCTTCATATAATCATATATATTGCTTATAATACTTTTTTCATATACACTTTAATGCGACAAATTTTCTTAAAGACTTTATTTTCCGTACAGTTTTGACTGTCCAGCAGTTTTCATCAGAGCTCTATCTTCTTCTGATGAAGACTGCTGGACAGTCGAAACTGTAAGGAAATAAAGAAGTTTTTAAGAAAATTTGTTGCATTAAAGTGTATATGAAAGAAGTGTTATAAGCAATATATATCATCAATGAATCTATAGAGTTTCCAGTCAGAAGACAGAATCATGATTAGCTTTATTAAGTCCTTCAATTCGAACACTTGTAGTCATAAATTTAAGAATTATTATCTATGTAGTTCAACTATGATATTCATCCATATCTATCTAAGTCAGTGCTGCTAAATTTCATTTATAAAGAATGTAAAAACAACAATCATGGTTAGTCCTGAATTGGGTTAATTATTTAATCATTCATGGACCACATCATCCAGTTTTGATTATCTTGAATAACCTGAATAAAATAGTTACTATCAATATCACTACTCTTTCAAAAATGAATAATTTGAGACTCATGTACTAAAACAGTCCTGCTTCAGGCTCTAGCAGTAAGTTCAAAATTTTTAAAAATTATTATTGTACATATTCTGAATACCTAGGATACCAAAAACAGGTTCATCTCAAATAAACTTAACTTAAAAAATTTGTAAAATTTCATGCACTGATTCATTGTTTTTGATCATGCAACAATATTGCTCTTCTTCAAATACATGAAAATAGCAGCTACTGCTTCCTTCAAAGATAGAAGCAAAACATCTTTTAAATAGTCCATTATAAATCAAAGACTTTTCAGTAGCCATGTACAAAACTAGGGAAGAAACATGCATATTCACCATAGTTTTCAACTGCTGATGATAAGTTTAACTGTTTATTCCAAGTGTTTATTTTGTCTTCCAGCCACAAATGATACTGGAGACCCATTTACAGATCAATATTGAATAATTATAAGAATTAATTATTAAGCCAATAAACATCACATGATCACTATTTCTTATGCTTGCTTATAACTGTTATTAAAACAGGCAAAACTCTCTATCTGTATTGCCACTCAGAGTTTTGCCTGTTTTAATACAAGTTATAAGCAAGCATATGATGATCATGTGATGTTTATTGACTTAAAACCAATCCTGCCTAATAGGATAGTGGTGGCTATGGTTATTAAAGAACCAAAGACACCAAAATGTATAGGTACTGAACTGAGTTCAGACCTATATGACTATATAAGCTAATGAGCTTGAACTGAAAATATTATAGTGTTTTCAATTTAAGACTCATAGTTTTGTAGTTAAGTAGACATAACAGTGGTAGCTGGAGGATTGCATTAGATCCTAAGATCTAGGTGCAGTGCTCTCAAATACAAGGCTCCTCACTGATGAAGGCCACAAGCCAGAAACTAGTCTGGGGATATTGGACGAGTAGGCACTAGATTGGGGATTTTATGCACAAGCCTTCTGGCATCCATTGATTACTCTGGCTCGCACTGAGTGGCAATATATATATATATATATATATATATATATATATATATATATATATATATATATAGTTTGGCCTCAAGCTTTATCTAGTCAAGTTGGGTAAGTAGTTACACTATCTCTGAAGTCCAAAAAAAATCATGACCTCATTACACATTTTTCCTACTTCAGCTCTGCCATCATGTACAAACTTGGGTTATTATTAAATGCTAGATAGTGGTGTTAATAAACTCATATCTAACACTATCTCATACATATTCCCAAATTAGTATATAACTTATGGCTTTCATCAGTGGGATGTACACATCTTTCCTTCTCATTTCCTCCTATTTTAGTATCAAACTGTCAGTTGAAATTCATAATCATTTTAATTTTTTTAAATGTAAGACAACCTGCCCACATAGTTATATAGATCTGATAGCAATCTAGTACCTATATATTTTGATATCCTCAATCTTTACTAATATAAGACTACAAAATAATAATAAACTGTGGATCAGCATGCCTTATATACCAAAACTGTCTGATAAAATAAAAAGGGTCTGCAAGCAAAAATATAACACAGACTTCTGAATCCCAGAAAGCCTCAATAGATTAAATAACACCACCAAGGATTGATTACCAAAGAATAATATCCCCAAAATAGTCTAATGAGGTGCAGTGCATTATTCCGGGAGGCCCAAATGGGTTACCGCCAATCAAGAACTAACACCACCCCAAAAATTTGCAGAATAAATATTTATAATATGTGCCAAAAAATTTTTTTACGGATAGAGGGGGGTTCAACCACAAATATTTATATTTTTTTATGAGATGAGAGAAAAAAGAGGGAGAGAAGGGGGGTTACTCACAAAAAGTCACACAAAAAAAAGAGAAGAAATTAATTTTTTTTTAAAAAAAAAAATTAAAAAAAATTAATAATTATATAAAAAAAAAAAAAATAAAAAAAAAAAAAAAAGTATGAAAATTAGGAAAAAAAAAAAAAAAAAAAAAGAAGAAGAAAAAAAAAAAAAAAAGATAAAGAGAAAAATAATTTTAATAAAATAAAAAATTTTTAAAAAAAAAAAAAAAAAAAAAAAAAAAAAAAAAAAAAATAGAAAAAAAAAAAAAAAAAAAAAAAAAAAAAAAAAAAAAAAAAGAAAAAAAAAAAAAATTTTGATTATAAAAAAAAAAAATGGGGTTGTGGGGTTAAATAGAAAGGAGAAAAAATAAAAAAAAAAAAAAAAAATAAATTAAAAACAAAACCCATCTTAAAAATAATAAAAAAAAATTTAAGACCAAACAAAAAGAAAAAAAAAGAGGAAAAAAAAATAAACTTCCTACCCCCCTCCCGGAGCCTTTGGATCTGAGAATACTGTACTTAGATCTTAGGAGATCCTAAGATCTAGCTACAGTATTCTCAGATCCAAGGCTTTTCACTGACAAAGGCCACAAGCCAGAAACTAGTTTGGGGATATTGGATGAATAGGCACTAGATGGGGATTTTATGCACAAGCCTTCTGGCATCCAGTGATTACTCTGATAAGCCCAGGGTGACATTACTTACTGGAGAGTTGCCTGTTTGGTACTTATTGCCTGCTTGATATTTCTTTTACTTGGACAGTATTGTTATAACACAGACACATACACACATACAAACACGACACACTTCTGTTTATGCAGTAATTATAGTAGCAAACTACTTCTATTCCAGTTTATTTACCTTGTATAAGCTTGAAAAATTAATATTAATTAATATATGTCAGATGACCTCCTTGATTCTCTACTAGTAAAAAAAGGGGTCGTGATAAAGCAAAACTCCTGGTTTATCTTTATAATTTTTTTCTCCGCTCAGCAATATTTGATCATGTTTATTTATAAATAAAATCCAGTTAATTACTTAATTTAAATAATTATTATGTAGAAGAAATTAAAAATATTTTTTATTTTTCATTTATAGCAATTGAGAGAATAAATTCTCAAGAGAAAAAAAGATATATTCACCAAAAATATTTTTTAATCTTAAAAAAAAAAAAAATAATTAAAAAAAAAAAATTAATGATATGAAAAATTATTCACACTTGAAAGTCACAGTAATAAACTTGATTAGAGGCATTCTGGGAGCATTCCGTTCATGTTGTTAACCGACTTAACATATTTTAAATAAATTGAAAATCTAAACACAAATTAATTCGTATATATGCACAGACTTTCAATATGCAGGTAAATGCTTATATGTGGGGAAATTTTTAGAAAAAAATTACAGCATTACATATATAATCGTACAAATTTATGTGGAATTTCTTATTTCCTTTACCACTTTAACTCTCCTACATTACATCCACTAGCATGAAACTCTAACTACCCTCTCACCATGCATTCATTTTATGACAACTTTTACTCATCAAATAAGCAAAAAATATTAAACATATGGATTTTCATGACCACGTTTATAGATCAATTTATTTTCATTATGCTAATTTTTAAACACTTTTAACACCTTAATATAAGAGCAATTCATTGTTGCACCGATGAAATAGTTCCATTTTTTTTTGGCTTGCATCAGTTCACCTTTAATTTCAAGCCCACCATATAATTATTTATTATCATGAAATATAAACAATTCTCTCTCTATCCATGTACTTTGATTGTCAGGAGAGCTAAAAGTGTCAAACACTTGAATAACCACACCCATGTCAACAACTTGATATTTTTGCATTGTACTACTCTGCCTATATAATGAAATTATGGACTAGAGATTATCCACAGTGTAAACAAAATCTACTCTGAAACATACAGACTTAGTCTTCACATTCATCCCATCTAATTCGTGCTGTTAACAATATGAAAGATAAGCTGCCCCGAGAGCAGGTTACCCAAGCCATGTATAAAATTATATGCAACAACCCAAACTATAACATAGCATTTGGGAGACTCTCTATGCTAATCACTCTACAAGAATTGTGCAGCACAAATATCAATACAAACGAACTATGACTAGTACAACCCGAGTCTAAACATAGTCACAACTTTAAACCCACGTCCTTCAGCATTGTCTGCTCCAATATAGAAATAATGCTAAACACAAAGTTAAAGGGGCCTGGCACATTACCAACAATATACATGCAATAAACAAGAAAAAACCCTACATCTCCCTATCAAAAAATGACTTATTTAAATAAATTTATTTACATCTTATAATCAAATTTTATGTAAGTCACCATTTTTGTGATTTTTCTATCAATCTTGCAATGCTCTTGGGTAATTATTGCTATGAGTATGACTATGAGTTAGTCGAAAACATTCTCAGCATACTATGTTGATGTATTTAATATTTTTATTTTAAATTATTAAACAAGCTATTCTTAGCATAAGTGTTATATGTACTATTTATATTGAATTATATTTTTTCAAGAAAAGTATAAAACTATTGGAATTAAATTATCTAGGATGGAGACATGTCATAACTGACTTATTATTGAGCTGTTTTTATACTAGTATATTGAATATTGTAGAGTTTGATTCTGAATTTATATATATATATATATATATATATATATATATATATATATATATATATAATTAGTTTCCAACCAGAAACCCCCCAAACATTCACATAAAAAAAACAAAAAAAAATCTCTCACTTCTGTCAAGGGCACCCTCCCCCCTCTTTACAATAAAGAAAGAAAATCTTACTTTTTTCTCCTTCTATTTATATTCATTGACAATTAAACTTTACCATTTCAATTAGAAATAAGAATTATTTATATTATGAAAATAAAATTAACCTAATTTAAAAAAAAAAAATCAATCATCTTAATACTATAAAAAAAAATACTAAATCAAATCATTAATTAATTCAATTTATATTATTTCCCATTTTTTTTTTTTTATAAAAAAAAAAAAAAAAAAAGATCCTAAATAATGATGGTGGTAGTGGTGTTCATTCATTCCCCAACATAAACATATATATATATATATATATTCATATATATTAATATTAGATTGAGTGTGATTCTTTTCTTTTTATTATGGTTGGTGGGGGGGGTGTAGGCATTATTGAGAGATGTTGTGTTTTTTATTGTTTTTTATTTGTGTGGTTGTTGGTGGGTTAGTAATTAATAAAATAATTTAATTATATTTACTTTGTACTTTTTTAATTTTTTATTTTTAATAAAAAAAAAAAAAATAAAAAAATATAAAATATAAAATATATTATATTAAATATTATTTTATTGCATATTAGATAAAATTTTAAATATATATATATATATATATATATATATATATATATATATATGTGTGTGTGTGTGTGTGTAATAATATTATAATTTGATATCTGCATTGCTTCAAATCAATACATGTAATCTTATAATTAAATATTTATAAATACAGTAATTAGATATATGTAAAGTATAACTTTAAAAATTTTATCCACTTAGGAGCGCATTCAACTATCCTCATAGTTTTTGTCAACTAACACTTTGAAAGACTAACAGACAGGCAGCAAATGCTAAGATCATGGAATTGTGGAAAGGTGAACCTTTCAAAGTGTTAGTTGACAAAGACTATGAGGATAGTCAAAAGTACTCCTAAGTGGATAAAATTTTTAAAGTTATACTTTACATATATCTAATTACTGTATTTATAAATATTCAATTATAAGATTACACACACACACACACACACACACACACACATATATATATGAAATAGAACCAATTGCATTTTACTATATGAAATTTATCACCTAACATTACATTATTTCAGAAGTTCTACCTGAAGAAAGCATAGTCTGTATAAAGCAGTATAGATTAAAAGTACCTTTTATCTATGCTGCTTTATTCATGCTTTATGTTTGTTTAATGGATAGCTCTTTTGTAATAATGTAATTGTAGGCAATACCTAATAAGCTCTGTTTATATATATAAATATAATTAGAAAAGATTTGAACCCAGACTTTCACCCTCACTTTAGTCATCCATTCTGTGTTATACAACTTATTTACATGACCACATATCTGTAAAAAAGAGAAATGATCTCCAATATATATATTTCAAGCTAAACCAGCACTCATCAGTTGGTCCAGATCATCATCTCACACACAAATATATATAATGAGTACTCGGTTTATATTAAGATAACAAATCTTCAAGCTTTAATGAACAGGCTTCAATCTTCTCCACTCCCCCAATTCTTCAGCCATCTATATTATTGAAAAACTGATGGTAGTGTGTTCAAAGTCTTTGTTTTTCAATTTTTATTGTGTTATATGCATGTGGTTCAGTATGAAATTCGTATATTGGAGATCATTTATCTTTTTTGCATGTATGTGGTCATGTGTATAGGTTGTATAAGATGGGGTGGATGACTAAAGACAGCTTGGAAGTCTGGGTTCAAGTCCTCTCTAATTACATCTAGCTTAAAATATAAAGATTATAGATATTTTTAATTATTATACATGTATGTATGTATGTATGTATGTATGTATGTATGTATGTATGTATGTATGTATGTATGTATGTATGTATGTATGTATGTATGTATGTATGTATGTATGTATGTATGTATATTCGTACACACACATACCAAGACATAATAAAATAATTTTTTTAAAAATGCACTAAAATTTTCAAAGATGAAAAAATTTGTAGTTAACAAAGATAGTCTACAATTCATCTTCAAGAGAATAAAAAACTTATCAAACAATTATCATTGAATGAAGAATCATCAGGCTGAGCTCTAATTTAGCATCTTCTATTTTTAGATTTTCTATATATATCAGTGACAAAATCACACCATGTTAGTAATTATGCTTTACAATGTCCTTTATGGTTTGCTAAAATAGTAGTACCCTGAAACTCAAGGTCCATAGCTCGTTGCTAAGCCCTGATACCTCTTGCAGTCAAAATGCCTGATCAAATACCCCATATTTAAAAACATTACATTTAGAAAATTTAGACAAAGAAAATACTTATTCTTCATTAGTTGGTATTATCAATTCCATTCAATAATCGATTTTCTTCTTAGAGACTTTCATGCACATATTGGAAGAAAGAATAAATTTTAATCCACATCAGAAATATAGAATTGGCCTTGTAAAATTATCTTGTTTTATTGAATTTTTGGGTATGATATCATGGGAACTTAGTTTGATCAGAAAGATCACTATAAACAAACTTATGTTACCTGCTTTTATTGATTTTTGGACATGATATCATGGGCACTTTGTTTAATCAGAAAGATCACTGTGAACAAACTTATGTTACCTGCTTTTATTGAATTTTTAGGCATGATATCATGGAGATTTTGTTCATTCAGAAAGATCACTATAAACAAACTTGCGTTAGCTGGTTTATTGACTTTTTGGACATGATATCATGGTCACATTGTTTAATCAGAAAGATCACTATAAACAAATTTAAATTTTATCCATGCTCTAAACAATATCATTTTATAGATTATGTTATAGTTCAACTTACAAATGCAATATGACTTGGAAGGTAATCATTTTGATGACATTATTTAGGATAAATGTCAAAATGAATGCATTCAGATGATGTTACACTTATAAATTGAACTGTAATAGTTTATTGTGAATGATGATGAACATATGTAAGGGCCTAAGACTACTGATAAAAATTGATTCAATCAGAACTGCATGTTTTTCACATATATTTTATCCATATATTTTAAATGTGTATTAAGTTTAAACATTTTTATTATATATTGATTATATTACAGTTAAAAGCAATGAAGTAAAAAAAAAATTACATGAGAACTTCATTAAACAGATTATTGGACACATAATAGATTAATATATATCAAGATTAAAATAATAGTTGCATTAAATATACATTGGGTTTCAAATAATTGGAAGAAATGTGATATTCATTATTTAATAATAATTACTATTCATAAACACTAAACATGCTTACACAAACTGTTTACACAGAGGCTAAATTCTTCATACAGTAGTGTCACCAGTGCAAGGCAGAGTAGTCCATTGCAGGAAGGTTTGTGCATAAAATCCCTATTCAGTGCCTGCTCATCCAATATCCTCAGACTAGTTTCTAGCTTGTGGCTTTCATCAGTGAGGAGATTTGTATCTTATAGCACTCCATCTAGATCTTAGGATCTAATGCAACCCTCCATCACCACCTTTTACATTATTAGCTAACTATAAATCTTTGAGTGCAAAATGAAAACACAGTAATGTTCTCAATTCAAGCTCATTAGCTTGTAAAGTTGTATGCATTAGATCCTAAGATCTAGATGCAGTGCTTTCAGATCCAAGGCTCATCACTGATGATAGTCACAAGCTAGAGACTAATCTGGGGATATTGTATTAGGCACTAGATAGGGATTTTATGCACAAAACCTTCTTGCATTCCTTAATTACTTTGGCTTGTACTGGTGGCGCTACTGTATGGAGAGTTTAGCCTCTGTGCATTACTATTCATATTAAAATTTCAACAGTGATTAGTACTAAAATTGCTAGTTTTGATTTTCAAGGCTGTCTTGTTCCTCAGGTAGACAATTGTTTTATGGATGTATGTTGTGGACATAAGTAAGTTAATCCTTGGGTTATCTAAAAAACTTCAAATATGTGTTATATCGATGATTCTATGATTTGTAGCTTGATTTTAAGAAAACAAAGGGCAGTCTCTATTTAGCAGAACAATACATTGATATGGTGCATATAATAAGAAGTTTGAATATGGAATCCTTTTATGATGATTGGTGTATTAAATATTAATGAAAATATAAAAAATTTGTTAATCATGATTACTTTAGATTTTTTAAAAAAATAATCAGATGATTGATTGCCCAGGAATTCATGAGAATTTTGAACAAATAGAATTAGCCATGGATCATAGATAATGAGTTCCAAAACTTGCCATTCTGTCAGATCCTGCAGCACTTTGACACATTAATAATTAAACACATCCCAAATCAAAAAGATCATACTCCTATTAAATTCATGGATGATACTATTTTGTACAGTAATGAAGATATTTCAAACAAGTAGAAGAAGCATTTTGGTTGTATATGGAGTAATAACACAAGAATTGAGATGATGATATATTAATAATATATACCCATTTATATTTGCATACATATATTCAGCTTCATTAAGTTAAACCAGCTTTTTACAATATTAAGAAAAAGAAAACCAAATCCGGGTAAGATATCTGACAAAGCTTTCTTATGTGGTGATAATACAATAGCTTCTAAACTATTATAATTTACTTGAGATATATAAACTCACGCCATCTAATTGAAAGAATGTTTCTATGCTTCAGTACATGAAATTAAAGTGAAATAGATAAGTCTCAAGGAATACCATTATCATCCATTGCAGTAAAGAACCTTTGTTAAAGTATATTAAATATGTCACTTCCAGACATAAATGAGTCAGTACCTAAAACTAAACATGGTTTCATAGAATCAAGTCACTATAAATGTGTTTTTATTCCTAGGCAAATACAAGAAATGTGTCAAAAATAAAGATGTGATTGTTTATGTTGCTTTTATTGATTTGGACAAAGCATTTCACCCAGATGATCACAAAAGTTTGGTTCAATATTAGATATTAGTCATTTCTCAACTGAAGTTTATTTGCATTATATAACCTACATTAATGAGTAGACAAAATGTTATTATTGGGAATGAAAATTCCGAGATTAATATTATAAATTGATATCAAATTTATATGTGTGTGTGAGTATTAAACCCAACTTTGTTCTTCATTTTTATAAGAATTTTGGACATTTTATGGACAATTTTATAAACACCCTATTAGAATCAAGGTGGTACTAATGTTGAATCCTAGATTTTAATATATACAAATATGATGACATTAAGTATAAAAAATTAATAGTTTGGACAAGAATAAAAAATAGTAAATTCAAAACCTTTATAAAAAACATATATATTAGTTAAGCATATACTCGATAGATGGCGATAAAATACAGAAGTGCGCTTATTATTTCACTTAATGTTTTTATTAGCTACATTTTCATTATAATACCAGTATATAAGGGACTTGAACTCAGATTTTCACATGACCCTCAACTCTCCTTGCCATTTTATATTGCTGACCTACGTGATCACACACATGTTGAAAAGATAAATAATCACCAATATACGTATTTCATGCTAAACCAGCACTCATCAGTTGGTCCAGATTACCATCTCCACACATATATACAATCAGTGCTCAGCTTTATATTAAGATATCCAATCTTCATACTTTAATGGACAGGCTTCAAACTACTCCAATCCATATATTTCGTTTTAAAAAAATATTCAATTGATTACAAGTCGTATTTTTAAAAGTCATATCATAAACAGTTGATGCCAGATAGAAAATAAAATCTATGATGTAACATTTTCAGATCTTCTCATTGAAAGAAAGATATTTTATTATTAATAATTTTTATTAGTCAGTCATTAGATTAGAGATTATTTAATAAAGTGTAATTCTTCGCCACACCATTCTCATTAGATTAGAGATTATTTAATAAAGTGTAATTCTTCGCCACACCATTCTCATGCAAGATAGTGGTTTCTATTTGCTTTTAACACCTTGGGGAGGGATGTCATCATAAACATATGACTAAAGATGTGCAAAAGATCTGCAATCCCAAGATGCATATTTTACTGATCAGTTGGCCCAGATCACAATCTCTTACACATATCTTTATCAATATATGAACACACCACCAGTTGTCAAATATGCAGTGAGAGATGTTTACAATACTATAAAATATGTAACTTTGGAGCAATAAACCTCTGCTACCAGGTTATATAAAGGCAGTACCTGAAAATATAAAAATAACCAAACCACAAATAAAAAATGTAATCAGCTTACATTTGTTTATCAAAGCATTTGTGTGAATCATAGATTAGAAAAATGGTAACTGAAAGAGTAAATATCAAAATTAATTGAGGTAAATGAGTATGGCCATGCAAACTAAAAAAAAGGAGAGGAAAAACTCTAGAAATGAGTCTTGGGGAAAAAACAAATTTCCAAACACAAAAAAAAAAACATCCACATATAGAACATGCTGTCCACTTTTCTGTTTAATGATGTCATTTAATTGCTTCAGCAGATGATTTTTCTTTTTGAAATATGTTAATACCATGTATAATAGCAGCTCTCCAATGTATTCTACTTTCCACCATATCTTTCCAATGAAGATATTTAATTTTGCACTTCTTTAGAATATTATTGAGATAGTCCTTATAACATAGATGAGATTTATGCTTCTCATGAAAACCATGCTTAAGTTCCCCATAAAACATCTTTTTAATTAGTCTTGCATTATTCATTCATTTGCATATTCTATCCAATAAAGGGGTGATTTTAACATATTGATCTCTGCTATATCACATCCAGATAGCTAAAAAACATATTGACTGGTTTTATGATTTTTCCATTATATTTCTTAATCTAATTCAAACAAAGCTACAATAAGATCTCAGCTGATTTGATATTTATGCTTAGAGTTGTCATTGCCCTTGCCTATGATCCATATATTTTGAATAAACAAGTAAAAGTGGACTCACTTTTCATTTATGCTAAGGTATAGCACTTGGAACTTTTATCGATCTACGTAAGTAATGTACATACGTACATTATATATTTGACTTTGCAGTATTCTGAAAGGTTTTTCATGTCACAGACATGAAATGGTTTTTTTTCCTTTTTGCAGCATAGACATGATTGAATGCTCTTTCAGTGATGTCCACCCAGAATCATACCTCTCATAGATTGGTTAAGTCTGCTACTCTATTTAAACAGTGAAGTGATTATATATGCAATTTATTCAAATTAGAATTTACATATACCATTTGCCCAGTAACTGGATACTATTTATTTTCTTGTTAATTACATTCATATGATTGACTATATATTATAATTGTGTTTTTAAATGACAGATCTTGATTTTTCCAAATTTCTATACTTTTCCGATAAAAAGTAAATAATAATCGAATGACTTGATTGGTCAGGAGTTCATACAAAATTTGAGGGCTGGGAATGTCAACATTGGAATAGATCTGATGACCTTGCTCTCCAGAATCTGATACTTAATGCACTTCACACAATCATGCAAGGCATAATAAAAATATTATTGTTTAAGACAAAAGTTATTTATTATTAGTTCATAAATTACTCACTAAAAACTAACATAAAAATAGTTCTCTTCCAAAATATTTTTTTTATAGAAGGAACCATCACCTTTAAAATTTTTGACTCATGAATTTATAGTTACGCAAATAAAATGTGTTATAGACAATCGTAATCGTAGAAATATAGATTTAGCATCTACTATATAAATATGTAATACTATAATATTGATTACCTACTTTAACCAAGAGAAATAAAACTAAGAGCAGTGTTGTCCTCTAGCGCCCTCTATAATTAACTTGAGTAATAAGATCTAGCCAATAGCAGTTTTGATATAAATAATAGTAATAGAAATCAGTAACATTATAATTACTATTAGCCTAACTGAAATATTATTTTTAAACTATTGAATAAATGCATAGCTTTATATATTAAAAAAATCAAATATATATAAAAATTTGAAAGAAAAACAAGTTTAATTAAATTCTTTCTATTTACCACTAAACATCACATGATCAAAATTTCTTCTATTTGCCCTAATTTTTCATATATGTTAACATATTAAATTCTTTTTAAATTCTTTTGTTGCATTTCTTTCTTATATAATGTCTTATTATTATTGGTTAAATTTTCAACTGTCTAGCAGTCTTCTTCAGAGTTCATTTACTAATTGCAGTAATGAGTTTGAAGAAAACTGCCAGATAGCTGAAACTGTCAAAAATACCAATAATAAAAAAGAAACTTATAAAAAAAATGCAAAAATAAGAGAATAATATGTGAAAGTTAAATTAATTCAAAATAATAATTAAACATTGAAATCAGATTTAACAATGTACAATTTCGTGATCAATTAATTTCAGCTGTTAAAAAAATAATAATTAAATTTATTTTTATTGCTGTGTAAATAATAATGACAATATTTAGATTTATAGTATATTTTAATAATATATTTTTTATTTATTTATTTATTTTCATTTAAGGAATGCTTGGATCAACCCATCGGAAGTCATCAGGTCCTTTAGCAGAATTTTTAGCAGAATTCCAAATCCCATTAATTTCTTCCCAAGTAATATCTGCAAAAGTTAGAAATGTTTCTCTTTATCCTTACTTTTTACGTACAGCTCCAAATAATGGGATTCAAATAAAGGTATTTTCATACAAGTATATATTTTTAGTTTATTTATATACATGGGTGAATGTGTTTGAGTATTGCACAAAATAATGGGAACACCATTCAAATTAATATAATTTTAGGGTTAACATCATACAGAAATGAAAATAAATACCAAAACCCTGAAGAGGTTGTAATTTGAAAAAGAAATGAAATCAGTTCATAAAAGTTGAAACATACCAATAGGTAGGCAGCTGAACAATATTGATAGATGAAAGTTAGGTAAATGAGTTGGTGAGATGGTCAATTAATATTTCACAAAATTTATGGATAAATGGACAGATAGTAGATCAAATGAACAGAGACAGACAAAATTAAAACAAAATAGATAAATAAATGGATAAGCTATTCAGCATTCAGATGTAGTTCTACACTACCTATCAATTGTCAATTTTGTTACGTTTTCTTCACTGTTTCTGTATGAGAGAATTTAGAGAGAGTTTTGTCATGCTGTGATTTATATCCAGGTATTGTTAACTGGTTTGTGAAGAAAGAAAATGATAGAAAGGAATCAAAGAAGCCTAGTTTATTGCCCACACACAACACACATGCAAACACATGATAAATAAGGGAACCAATACTATTCAAACAAAGAAAAAGAACTTTTGAAGTACAATTTAACATTAAAGTGTTATAATTTCGGTAACCATGAATAAGACACTAAAGCATTAAAACTAGATTTAATACAATAAATATAAAATTATAGTTTTAGTTACAGTGACTTATATGTGATGCACTGTGACTTCTCCTTATACAGAATCAGGAATCTTTCAGAAATTATGCCCAGAGAAACCTGTTAGCCACTTTACCTTCCCTTTCCATTCCCCACCCTAAGTTTCCCCATAATCTGCTCCATCCCATTTCCACAGCATAATCTTTGTTAACTCCATGGCCTTAATATCTAAATCCCCCTTATCTTTTCCCAAACCCAGCATAAAAACCAAGAACCCACTTTCTGTATAATCACTTTGTTCATATTTATTCTTCCATAACTTCATTATTTGTACCCTTTCTGCTTCCAAGCATTTACATTGGATTAACAGATGCCTAATATTTTCTATGGTTTTTTTTACATAACTTGCAGACTAAATAACACATATTTTCCCATTTACATATATATTCCCTTGTTGCTAAAGATCCCATTTGATTCTTAAACAATAAACTACTTTTCTTGCTCTTATTATAAAGTAACACGCATCCAATGTTTTTTTACTTCTATATATATTAAAACTCTTTTTACTCTCCATACTAGTTCTTTATCTCTCTAACTCCCTATTCTTTATTAATGCGTCTATTCTTCTATTCTATTTCTTACCACTATAACACTCAACAATCCTCCTAACACAATCATCCCACTTTTTGTACAAATATACTGATATAAATTCTTTATCCAAATCTTTTTAATACCACATTATCTTTCTCACCCATCTTGTTGCCTGCCCTTTACTCATAACCCAATTAAATACTATTTTGGCTATTCTTTTATTATCCATAAACTGCAATCTACTGAACATTTTTTTTATTTTGCTTTTTGCATCTCTCATATAAAAACTTGACCATCCCATTTTCTTTGAATCGCCTCATTTGCCTTCCACACTTCTGCATCTAATGCATGTCTTTCTACTTCTCTTTGTACTTTTTATAAATAATCTAACACCCCTTTACTAACACTTAACACATCATTATCATATGTTATCCTTGCAACTGCCACTTCCTTCCATACAATTCTAGCTATATCATATTTATTATATGAAAACATTGGTAATTTCTTTACCAGTTTCTTTCTTTTCTTTGATTCATTTATCAATTTTTTTTCCCATTCATCCAAGAAATTTCTCTGATTATCTAAGGTGATTCCTAAATAGTTATATCTATTCACCACTCTTAACTTTATATCTTTTAATAAAAAATCTCTGTCTTATCTTTTTTCAGTATTAATCATCATTATTTTTGATTTTTCTTCATGAAATTTAATCCCCATCTCTTTACCCACCCTTGTGCATGTCCTCAGCACAATTTCCATACCTTCCCTTCTTTCTGTACACAAGAAAACATCATCTGTAAATAAAAGACCGGATAATGTATATATTCCCTTGCCATATATTAATGATATGTCTATGTCTCTTCCTAGTCTTTCTATTGCTCTCTCCATTTCTCCCAAATACACCAAAAACACAATAGGTGACATAGGGTGTCTTTGCATTAGACCCATTCCATATTTAACTTTAACTAATCTTTTATTCCCTAATTGATATATATATAGTAATTATTTTCATATAATTTTTTAATAAGATCCATTAAAGCCCCATCTATTCCCAAATATACTAACCTTACCCATAATCTATTTCTATTTACTCTGTCATATGTCTTCTCCATATCTATAAAAACCATTTATAACTGTCTACCAGTATTTGTGTAACTACAAATAAACTATATCCTATCCACCTATCTGATTGAAAACCTCCTTGCATTTTTCCCACTATATTATTTTCTTCCATCCATTTTGCAACCCTTTTAGCCACCATAGATGCAAAAACTTTATATAACACTGACATTACCACTATTGATCTATAATTGCTTAACTTTCTATGATTCTTATTATCATTAAGCCACCATTTCTTATGCTTGCTTATAACTTGTTATTAAAACAGGCAAAACTCTCCATATGTATTGCCATTCAATGTAAGCCAGAGTATATAATGGGGATTTTATGCACAAGCCTTTTGGCCTTCATTGATTATTCTGGCTTGCATTGAATGGCAATACATATGGAGAGTTTTGCCTGTTTTAATAACAGTTATAATCAAGCATAAGAAATGGTGATCATGTGATGTTTATTGGCTTAAAACCAATATTGCCTAATAGGATAGTGGTGGTTTATGGTTATTAAAAAACCAAAGACACCAAAATGTATAGGTACTAAACTGAGTTCAGACCTGTATGATTATATAAACTAATGGGCTTGAATTGATAATATTATAGTGTTTTCAATTTAAGACTCATAGTTTTGTAGTTAAATAGAGATAAAAGGTGGCTGCTGGAAAGTTGCATTAGATCCTATGATCTAGGTGCAGTGCTCTCAGATCCAAGGCTCCTCACTGACAAAGGCCCTAAGCCAGCCACTAGTCTGGGGATATTGGATGAGTTGGCACGAGATGGGGATTTTATGCACAAGCCTTCTGGCATGCAATGATTACTCTGGCTTGCATTGAATGGCTATACATATGGAGAGTTTTGCCTTATTATTATTCCAACTATCTGGAAAATCTCTCTTCTGTGTCATCTTATTAAAACATGATAATAGGTTTAAATTTGCCTTATGTCCTAAATTCATTACTATCTCTGTTGTCCATTTATCTAAACTTCTTGCCTTTACACTTTTCAATTTCTTCCCTGCCTCATTCACAAAATTTTTACTCCTATCTCTTCCACTTTTATTACTATACTCCAACAAATTTACTATTTAATTTCATTGTCTTACCATAATTATCTATTTTAGCCAACTTATTTTTTTAAATATGTTTCCCGTTTAACATTAACATTATTTTCACTTTCTTTATTCTTAATAGCACACTTATATTCTCTGCATGCTTTTTCCCTCTCTTTTACACTTTTACTAACTCTCACTTTTCTATTTACTTTTATTCTTCTGAATATTCTCACCTAAAACCTATTTGCCATTTTTTCTACTTTACCACACCAGTCCTAATATTCACCCCAAACCAACCCTTCCATGATTTCTTCAACTCTTATTTTATATTCTTCTAACTTATTTTTATCATTCATGTCTATTTTAAATAATAATTGAACTGCCCTCTAGTTACCATGTTCAATAACTTTTTAAAGTAAGAAAATAGACCACATATCATATTTTTCTGGCAGAAATTGATTTTGATAACTGTAATTAAAAAGATTTGAAATAAGATAGAAAGTGGCTCAGTTTCTTCCTGTAAAATGTTATTGATTATGACAGCTAGAGGGCAGTTCAATTATTATTTAAAACAGACTTGGTAAATTTTACATTATATATTTATGTTGTAACAATAAACACAATAAATAAAAAAACAGATTAAAATATTACTTTTAACTACTGATATATAATTTTTACAAAAATATTTTTAATAATGCTTGATTGATAGTAGAAAATGTATTGTATAATTCATTCAGACTATTATGAATATCTCTCTAACTACTGTCATTCTAGGGCCAGTATGGCATTATACTGTATTACTTTGTGAGTTTAATTTAAAAATTACTTCCACAGAAGAAAAAATATCTGATTGTGTACTCAATCAAAATCAATAATGTAAATGCAAGTGTTTTAATTTCACACACACACACTTTTAACAAATTAAATACTATCTACATTACAAACTAATGTATACTTAATAAATTTAATATACGATAATCATAGTAAGAAGAGATAATGAAAAAAAAGTATAATAACAACAATAATAATATTGAAATACAATTATAATGTATATACTTAACGTAGATGTAATTAAAGGGGATTTGAACCCAGACCTTCAAGCTTCTTACAGTCATCCACTCTATCCAATACAACTGATAATAATAATAATAGTAATTATTATTATTATTTATTTATTTAACTTTTTACCTTTATGAATCATCATTTGTAAAAATAATCACACATAGAGGATATTTTACAATATCTCAATATACATGAAATTTAAAAGAGCAATAAGTGTTTAAATTTAAAACGTTTGAAAAATAGTTATATCATTCTCTGAACAATTGTATATATCCATTTTTCATGATCCAAAAGCTTAATATTTTTCTAAATTCAAAGCAAATTCATACAAAGTGCGTAGAAAGAAAAGCTTGGTTTAATACTTTAATAGTCTGTATGCTTAGCATGCTTTCGACTATGTGGTAGCCATATTTGAATTTACGCATCGTTTCATTATCTAAAGATATTTTGGTACTGTTATATCAGATATCTACATATAACTAATTGATAAATTTAAGATTTGGCCTATTATATGGACATTAATAAATCAGTAAATTTTTTAACAAAATAGAATAGAAAATAAAATCTCTATAACATTTGTAATACAAGCTTGTTAAATTAGATCATGTGGCATACAACTTGATTTCTTTGTAATTTTATTTTTTGCTATTAAGGCTTTGGCAATTTTATATTGCTAAAGTTATTAATATATGGTGTATCTGAACTTGGTTCAGTCCCATATGGCTATTTAAGTTAGATAGCTGGATTGGAAGACATATGGTTGTCTGAAAATTTCAGATTTTCTACTTAACAGATATCCATTAGATAAAGTACTGGACTTGTCCTGGTATTTTTTAATCTAATGCATGAATATCCTAGCACCTGACTGAAGAAGTCAGTAGCAGAAACCGGTCTGGGGTTGGGGATATTCTGCAAAGCTGGTTAACAGCTTATTTGCGAGCTTTATATATAAAAAATAAAATCTGTAAATGAAACATTTTCACATCTTACATTAAATACTTTTTAAATAAATTAAACTAAAAATAAACTTTGAATTTGTCATTTATAGCATTACAATATTTTTTAAGAAACTTTTTACAAAGAAATCTAAAAATAAATATTGTGGGTTCTGGTATAATTAGGCTTTTACATTCAAAGATTTTGTGATTTTGTTGGTGCTTTTAAATAGTGGCAAACAGAACCTCTTTTAACACTTTTTTCAAATTGTTCACATGATTTGATATTTGGATATTTATTTCAGTGTAGCATTGTGCACTAGAATTATTTTCATATATATCTGTGTTAGGGGTCTCCAAGATTAAAATGATTATTGTTTTTTTTTTTTGTCTGTTTTTGTATAAGCATAGTAAACATGTTTTTTTGTTTTTTTTTATTACATGTTTGTTTAGGAGCAATATAAGATAATGCTTATTTAAAATTTCCACCCTTTGTTTGAATTAGTTCGTGTTTCAATATTTAAGATTTAATAGTGTACAGTTTCAAAAAGATACATTTTTGGGCTGATTATTTTGAGATGTGAACTCTGATATATTTATTCGTAGAGGGTGTATCTGAATTTCTTAACGCGGGAGGTGATTTGATATTTGAATATTTATTTCAATATAGCGCTATGGACTGGAATTATTTCTGTATATATCTATGTTAAGTGTTTCAAAAATTAAAATGACTAATGTTTAGTCGGTCTTTGTATAAGCAAAGTAAACGTGTTTGTTTAGGAGCAATTTAAGATCGTTATTTATTTAAATTTCACGCTCTTTGTTTGACTTAGTTCGTGTTTCAATATTTAAGATTTAATAGCAAACAATTTCTAAGGGGTATTTTTTAAGCTGGATATTTTGATTTGCGGACTTTAATACATTTATTAACAGAGGGTGTAGCTGAATTTATTAATATTGAAAATGAATTGAATATTGGATATTTATATGTACAACAACACTGAAAAAGAATCAGAATTAAAACCAGTTATTTTTTATGTTGCATCTAAAGTATACAATAGTCAATAGTATGTTAAAAAATACATATTTACAAGCAACAAAGATTATACAAATTATATAATTATCATAAAAAAGCCTTTTTCGGCAAATTATGTTTTTTGCCCTTTTCAATAAGTCTCCAGAATACCATGATTTAAAGTACATACAGCGACATCTATACCAATACACGAGAGAAGACAGATAAACAAATGGATATCCGACATGATTTATTACAAAATTATCCTGTTATATATGATAGATTTAATACAGATAGAAATATTGCTATGTTACAGAAGGATAAATTTAAACAAACATATATGGAATATGGATATGCAGCGCATAATATTGACAATATATTTTCCCGATCTAACATAAATAGCACCAATAATAATAGATGTAGGACTAATAAACCAAAGAAGTGGATAAAATTTCATATTTGCCTTGTGTATATAATATATTAAATAAAAAAAAATAAAAATTATATAGATAAAAACATTAATGTGGGATGGGCTAATAGCAAAAATTTAGATAAATTGATAACTAATTGTACGATGAAAGATGACGTAAAATATAAGAGAGGAATGGTTTGTAAAATTAGATGTAATTTTTGTAATATGGTTTACTATGGCCAGATGACAAAGCAATTGGAAGAAAGAGCTAAAGAACACAATGATGCTATTGCTAGGAAAGATAATAAATCTGCGTTATGCATTCATTATTTGCAGTCCGGACATAAAATAAATTGTATTGATACTATAAGTGTTCTAGATTATATTAAAAATGTTAATAGATGTAAAATATATGAAACAAACTATATCATGTATAATAACGTAAAAGCTAAAACCTTCAAACAGATACGCTTTAAACATGCTTACATGACAGCCAATCAGATGGAATAATGACATCACATGGGACTCTCAATTCTCAAACACAAGTCAGAACTATCAGAAAAAGATGGGACCCATAAGCCAGACTCAAGCATTTTGAACTAAGAGTGTGAAGCTTAAATACCTTCACATTTAATCCACTAAATATTATATATAAATAAACAACGCGAAATCTTTCGATTTACAACGAAGCAATATTTTAAATCCAATGAAATGAAAGTTCTGACTTGTGTTTGACAATTGAGAGTCCCATGTGATGTCATTATTCCATCTGATTGGCTGTCACATAAGCATGTTTAAAGCATATCTGTTTGAAGGTTTTAGCTTTCACGTTATTACAATATTATCCATTTGCGCTTAATAAATTTGATATATTTATATCATGTATAATAAAAACAACTATATGAATATATACAAAACATCTATTAAGTGGTTAATTGATAAAGAATGGATAGTTAATTAATATATGTGGCTATATATCCATTCAATATATATAACAGGGTAATTTTGTAATATGATGGAATAAATATCATGTAATAGATCGTATCAGATATCCATTTAGTGTTTTTCTGAAGGTTTGTGATGATGGTGTTCTAGCTGTATTTTTATATTGGACTATTTCCATCATCTAATATGTGTGTTGAATGTCTTTAGAAAAGTTTAATTTTAGTCAAATATTCCAAATGCATTCAACTGTTAGTAATATCACAGCAAACAGATTAGTATATGCACCAACTGTTAGTAATATCACAGCAAACAAATGTTAATAATATTACGGCAAACAGGTTAGTATATGCACTAATTGTTAGTAATATCACAGCAAACAGGTTAGTATATGCACCAACTGTTAGTAATATTACAGCAAACGAATGTTAATAATATTACGGCAAACAGGTTAGTATATGCACTAACTGTTAGTAATATCACAGCAAACAGGTTAGTATATGCACAACGTTTTGAGAGATATTTTTCTCCCCTCTTCTTCAGGTGTTGCTGGCCTGATCAGTGACTGTACTAGCATGGGATTCGAACCTGGGTCCTTAGATTTTTGATTATTGAAATTTAAGGTAACGAATATTTAACTAAAATTAAACTTTTCTAAAGACATTCAACACACATATTAGATTATGGAAATAGTCCAATATAAAAATACAGATATCCATTTGTTTATCTGTCTTCTCTTGTGTATTGGTATAGATGTCGCTGTATGTACTTTAAATCATGGTATTCTGGAGACATATTGAAAAGGGCAAAAAACATAATTAGCCGAAAAAGACTTTTTTATGATATTTATATAATTTGTAACCTTTGTTGCTTGTATATATGTGTTTTTAACATGTTATTGACTATTGTATATATAACAATGTAATATTTAAAATACAAAACAAGTAACAGCTAGATACAGAATTCATATTAAAATGAATAGAAATCAATTATGATTTAGTGAGTTGATGATAGAGAGAAGTAGAGGAAATGATAATAGAGCAAAATAAATACATAATATAAAATAGTACAATGAGAAACAGATAAAAATTGTATTTGCATTTTGCTCTTACTAAAAGCCTTCGCTGTAATATATATATATATATTTATTTTTGTAGGCAATAATTGAACTCATCAAATTATTAAAATGGAAACGAATAGCTATTGTACATACTGATGATGAATATGGTATTGATGCCAGCAAGGAGACAATCAGATTAGCCAATATGGAATCAATTTGCATCTACATTATAGTTTCTATGCCTGTAACTTTCAAATTTCCAATTCCGTCATCTGTCAACTTAATTCCGTACCAAAATGTTTTTGAAAGAATCAAAGAACTTTTACCAGGAGCTGGTGTTGTGGTGCTGTCCAGATCTGCTCCTACATTAGTTCATTTTCTAGAAGCGGCTCTTCTTGACCCACTTTCTAAAGAATTTCGGTGGATATTTACTGAAAACTTTGGGAATGAAGAAAATATTCATAAATACTCAAAGATTTTGATTGGTTCTTTTTTGGTAGTACCAACTTCCATCACTATCAGTGAGCTGCAAACTTTTATTAAAAACATAGATGTATTTAATCCTAAACAATTTTATCAAAATCCTTGGCTAGGATATGAAACAATGGTAGCTGCCGGTTGTAGAATTCCAGGAACAAATTTTCCTCAATTTCGTTATTTTCCTGAGTGTCGAGATAAAATAAGTTTTGAAAATAATTTGCAACTTGTACCAGCAATTCATGCTATCTATGCTTTTGCTCATGCTCTAAGAAATGCATGGCTTGAAAAATGTGAATGGCAAAGAGGTCTGTGTTCGAAACTTAAAAAATTACATCGCAAAGATTTTTTCCAAAATTATCTTAAAAAAATTAACTTCGAATACTCAAATATCAATAGAGGGATTCCAGAATTGTTTAAAACTTCAGTTAACTTTGATCATAATGGTGACATCACTTCACCAAACTTTATAATTTACAATTACAAGAAAACAGGTACTATCCTTAAATTTTGTGAGGTAAGTATATCTTCTCTCCCTCTTTATATACATGCATTAAGAGTTTTCAATATTGACTAATGAATGATACACTGTTAATAAGCATTTCAATTCTCTTTCACTTATTAGATTATTCAGTCAATGCAATACTTAATAAATTTGCTAATCTTCATATAATCCAGAATAGCGAATACAAATAGTCATTTTTTATTTTGTTATTTTGTATTTACTGAGCGATATAGTAAAGAAAGGGGTGATGAAATGTTTATTAACATCATTAGGCTAATTAGTAAAAACCAGAAAAAGATGGAAAAATAATGCCATACTTATTATTAGACTATAGATAAAGATGAGCATCGCAGTAAAAAAGGTTGCCTTGACAACAAACATATTGAGATTTTTGGTACTGTTTAGGTGTGGATTACTTTCATGTATTTACATTTATAAACCAATCTAGCCTTGAACCTTGTTAGTTTTATTATCTAAGTAATATCTAGTTTCAGTGCAATTTGAAAGTTAAAATTGACTATTTGTTAATCTGCTTTCAAAGCAAGTTATATTCGCCTGTTTAATTAGGTTTATTTAAACTTCTTTGAATTACAATTTTCAATCTCTTTCAATCATCAATATTTAGTGACTACATAAGCATATTAGATCACAAATAAAGTTGGGGTGTCCATCTTTATTACAATAAAAAGATTGTCTTGACAACAAACAGATTGAGATTCTTGGTATTGTTTGGTATTATTTAGGTCTGGATTGCTTTTACACATTTACACACACACACACACACACACACACACACATATATATATATATATATATATAAACATTAAAAGCCTAAAGCTAAACTAGTCAATAAATTAATCAAAAATACCTTAAATTCACAACTCATTCAGACTACCCAAAAAATAAACTCCAAAACACAACCAATGGTTTCACTGCTACAAAAAGACTTCTCAAGTGTAAAGGATTACAAGATAACAACATATTTAAACTAAACTTTGCCCAAAATTCCACTTACATCTCATACTTCCTTAATATTAAAAGAACTTTTAAATAAATGAATTGCTTCAGAATCATACACTTTTTAAGGTAGTAGTTTGGAGACCATAACTGCAAGTGATAAATTTATTTACGAAAGTGGCTACTATCTTTTTTAATAATAAATATTCTTTAATTCTTCGGATTATAATCTTTTGATAGAAAGACTATTCCTGAAGTAGTGTATATTATCCCTTGTTTTATTAGATATAGGTCAGAGTAGTTAAATTTTGTTCTGCTTTATATATCTATGAAAAAGATACAGGCCGCACTATTAATTTTGATGAAGCTAAGGTTATGTTCTTTGAATGAAATGAAATAAAAAGAAGAATTAAAAAATCTTCATTATTAAAAATTTATGATTCTGAAGCAATTAATTTATTTAAAAGTTCTTTTAATAATAAGGGTGTATGGGCGGTAAGTGGAATTGTAGGTAATATTAATTTAAATATGTTATTCTTTTGTAGTTCTTTACACTTGAGAAGTCTGCTTGCAGCAGTGAAATCATTGGTTGTGTTTTAGATTTTTTTTTTTTTGGCTAGTCTGGTTCAGTTATGAATTTGGGGTAATTTTGATTATATATATATATTCTTTGAGCAAACAAGCCCAATAAATTATTAAGATAATTTATAAATAATATTTCTAAATAATCCTTGAAAACAAACCTATAAAATACACTTGGTATAATAAAAAGTAGATGTTTGCAAATCTTACTTGTAAATTGTCTTAATAATATATCCGAATTTATTTGTTTCTAAGTTTATATTTATATTGTTATATTTCATATTTGTTAAGCCATAAAATCATTTATTTGCTCATTAAAAATCATTAATATATATATATATGTAAATAAAATAAAAACACTCGTTATAATCTGTAATAATGAATATAAAATTATGAGACAGCAGGAAATATTAACATTTATGAATTATAAAATTAGAAATACTTTCAGGTACTTTTATAATCAACTGTCAAAATTTTTTTAATTAGCCAGTAAATGTCATCAGTAATATCCCAAGATGATATTACTTCAGTCAAATTTAAAATGATTAGCAATTAATAATGTTTACTAAAGTAACTGAAAATACTACTAAATTTAAGAATTGTTATTAATACTTACTGTTGCTTAAAAGAGTTTTACTTATCGTTATTGCATATATGTGAACATTCAAAATGTAATGGGGATTTTTAAGTATTTACCTAAATAAAATTTACTTATTAATTAGTTAAACAACCGATTAAAACTGGAAAATGCAAATTGAAATCAATCCAACTAGGAATTATATTTTTGTCTGACTTAACATTGAACTAAAAGTGGAACAGTATTCAATTTAATACTATAGATCAGGGGTGTCCAACAAGTCGATCGTGATTCACAGGTCGATCGCAAAGCCATTTTTGGTGGCAATCTGTCTGGTGATGAGTGAAACAAATTAAGTCAAGATTTTCAAGTTTTTTGGTTTTTATTCTAATTTTTTTTTTCAATTTTAGATGTTATTGAAAATAATATTTTTAATCTTGATTTAATGTAGCAAATTTGAATTAATAAATATTGTTAATAATTACTCATGTTGCTTTAATTCCTCCGGACATGAGTTTTTTGGCCCGTTAAATAATTATTTTTTACTAGGTAGATATATAAAAATAGTATATATTTCACACCTCCCTCAACTTAGACTATGCCTATGACAACAAGTCGATCGCAACACATTTTAAAAATAAAAAGTAGATCTTATGAACACAAAGGTTGGCCATCCCTGCTATAGATAATATGAATCAAAATCAGACTTTTTACTTTTGAAAACTAGGCAAATATACAAATATTGTCATTATATATTCAATATTTATATTTATAAACGCCATGAAAAGATTCTAATGAATGTATACCTAGATGAATACTGCTAAAAACTGAAATAAATATTTAAATTAACTCATTTTAACAAAGTTTAACAGATCAATAAATCGATTCACTGGTAATAATTACTTATAAATTTTGACATCACATTAAAATAACTACCCAATCCATTCTTCCAAAATGATTGTTTCGTGATCTGTGCGTAGATTATTAATTGGCAAAGTAACAGTTAGTATACTTCAGCTGATATAAAAAAAAATTTTACCAAATAAATACTCAATCAAAGGTCTCTTTTTTTTTTTTTTTGCATATGTCATAGCATCGGCCGGGACGCGAACCCACAACCGTCTGCAAACAACTACTTGCTTGCAAGGCGGCTGCGATGATCTCTCGGCTAACAACGCTTGACAAAGGTCTCTTTAATGCCAAATTATAAAATAATCATGCAGCAATCAATCAAATTAAAATATTTAAATATTAGTGTGAAATATCTAAAGCAAAATTGAAATCACCTACATATTATTGACTTAAATATTAATAATTTAATTTATAGTATTATAATCCAAATAAACATGCCACTAAATTGTAATAATTATATAAATCAATTTAATTATAGGGAGTTTGAACACAGATCTTCAAGCTCCCTTCAGCTATACACTCTATCTAATACAACCAATACACATGGGCACACACATGTAAAAAAGATAAATGATCTCCAATATATGTATTTCTTGCTGAACCAGGACTCATCAGTTGATCTAGGTCTACCACACACACATGTAATCAGTGCTTGGTTTGTATTAAGATGGCAAATCTTCAAACTTTAATGGATAGATTTCACTCCATTCCACTCTCCAATTCCTCAACTATCTGTACAATTGAAAATCTGATGATGGAATACCCAAATCCCTTGTTGATGCCAATATTATTGACATACTGATGTTGACTGATCATTCATGTATAGGACCTTGTCCATTTAAATACACAGTAGAGGGATGGACAGGATACAGGTTGAATCTATGATATTTGATTACTAGTATAATTTATATATTTGGAGTTTAGATATAATTATAGGGGATTTAAACACAGACTGTCAAGTTCCCTTCAACTATTCACTCTATCTTGATCCAACCAATAGACATGATCACATACATATGAAAAAAATAAATTATCTCCAATATGTGTATTTTGTGCTGAACCAGTACTATCAATTTATTCAGATCATCATCACCCATACGCATATATAATAAATGCTTGGTTTATATGAAGATAGCAAATTTTCAAACTTTAATGGACAGTCTTCAGTCTATTACACCCTCCTTCAGCCATCCATGCCATTCAAAATCTGAAGTTTGAACATCCAAATCCCTTGTTGATGCCAATAATATTGTCATGCCCATTTTGACTTTGTCACTTTGATCTCCCATATATAGGACTTTGTCCATTTAAATAGATAGAAGAGGGATGGGAAGAATATGGGTTGAATAAATTTAGAAAACTAGACAATTAAAACATTATTAAAATTAGTAATATTTAAGATTTTAAGTTTGTTAGACTGCTTCATGATTATTTCTTGGTTTACTTTTGAATCTGAACATATAAAACTTAAATATTTTTTAAATTTAAATCAGATTTAGTATTTGTTTATTCAAATGCTTGGATCACATAACCATCCAGTGTTGGTTGGTGAGTGGGTATTTAGCTATTATTAACTAAAAAATAAAACAAAAAAAAAACTTGCAAATATTATGAATTTAGCAAGTCATTTAATTAATATTGTTTCTATTATTTAAGTGTATTTTTATCTTTTATGATACTTGTGAGTTTTTAAGTAAACCAAGATGGCAGCCTATATTTTTGATAAATATACAGTTTCAGGGCCTCCCAAAAATGTTTACAAAAAAATGCCTGCTAGGAAACATATTTAGTATGTAATTTGTTTTTATTGTTATTTAAAAAAAAATCAGTGTGGAAAAACTAATTACAATATGTAGTTTTTTTGCTTAACTTATAAACAGAAAAATGGGGGGAAAATATACATACAATATTTACACTATTCATGTCAGCGGCATGCAATCACATAGTGTCCATTGATGCACATTTTTCAGGAAGGCAGGATCCCATACTTTTGGAAATAGTCCACTGCAAAGGTCCCATATTTTTTATCATTATAACAATTTACCAAAAAAATACTGCTGACAAAAAGAAACATGCTGAATTGAACTAAAGTATGACAATGTTAAAAGCATCTCTTATTGTAACATTAACATTAACTTGATCTCTCTTTTGCTATAACCTAAATATCAACTAAATTATGTTCTTAATGTAATTTAGCAACAACTAATAGCTCTCTTGTTGTAACTTTAATGGCACTGAATTATTGTTTTATTGTGACTTTCATATCAAATCACTTATTGCACTGTGATAAAACCCACTGTGGCTTCACGTTTTTGGGAGTCAGACATCTGTCAGTCACTATGCTTAGAGAAACCTGTTAGCCACCTTAACTTCTCTTTCCATTTCCCACTGTAAGTCTTTCCCATATTCTTCTCTATCTTGCTTCATCCCATTCTCACAACATAATCTTTGTCAACTCCATGGCCTTTATATCCAAATCCCTCTTATCTTTCTCCAAACTCAGCATAACAACCAAGAACCCACTTTCTGTACAATCACTTTGTTTATATTTATTCTTCCACAAATTCATTATTTATACTCTACATCTATATTTATTCCCTCACAACTTCATTATTTATACCCTTTCTGTTTATAGGAATTTACATTCAATTAACAGATGCCTAATATTTTTTATGTCTTCCTTACATAACTTGCAGACTAAATCACCTATATTTTCCCATTTATATGTATATTTTCTTGTTGTTAAATATCTTTTTCAAGCCTTAAATAGTAAAGTACTTTCCTTGCTATTATCATAAATTAACTCTCATTCAATACTCTGTTTATTTCCATATATAATAGCAAATATCATATATTATAGCTATTAGCATGGTCATTATTTTACTTATTTGGGTTTACTTCCATATATATTTCAATTCTTTTTACTCTCCATATTAGTTCTCCAACTCCCTATTTTTTTTCTTAATATACATATTCCTCTACCCAATTCCTTGATACTACAACATTCAACAATTCTCCTAACACAATCATCCCACTTTTATATAAGTATACTGACATAAATTCATTATCCAAATCTTCTGCATATTATATTATATTTCTCACCCATCTTGTTGCCTGTCCTTTATTCATATCCCAATTAAATACTATTGTGGCTATTTTCTTATTATCCATAATTTGCAGTCTACCAAACATTTTCATTTTGCTTTTTGCATCTCTCATATAAAAATGTGACCATCCCATTTTTTCTTCAATTGCCTTCTTTATCATGCATACTTTTTCTTAAGTAATCTAATACCCTTTGTCATGCATACATCTGCATCTAATGCATGTCTTCCTACTTCTATTTGTATTTTTTTTAAGTAATCTAACACCCTTTAATAACACATAACATATCATTACCATATGTTAAGCCTTCTACTTCCACACAACTCTAGCTACTTTGTATTTATCATATGAAAACACTGTTAATTTATTTATCAATACCTTTATTTTCCTTGCTTTATTTGCCAATTTTTTCTCCCATTCAACCAAGCAATTTCTCTGATTACTTAAGACAATTCTCAAATAGTTATATCTATTCATCACATTTAACTTTATATTCCCCAATAAAAATTCTTTCCCTTTTCTTTTCCCAGTATTTATCATCATTACTTTGATTTTTTCCACTAAATTTAATTTCCCACCTCTTTACCAACCTTTACACATGTCTTCATATAACTTCCATATCTTTCTTACTTTCTGTGTATAAGAAGACATCATCCATAAATAAAAGACTGAATAATATATATACTCCCTTCCTACTTATTAATGGTGTATCTATCCCTCTTCCTATTCTATTGCTCTCTCTATTTCTCTCAAATACAACAAAAACAAAATAGCTGACATAGGGCATCCTTGCCCTAGTTCTTCCTCATTTTTATCTTTAACTGATTCTATATTTCCTAATTGATATCTATAATAACCATTTTCATACAATATCTTAATAAAATTCACTAAAGCTTCACTTATTCCCATAATTATTAAACTTACTCATAATCTATTCCTATTTACTCTATCATATGCCTTTTCTATATCTATAAAATACATATATAACTGTCTATCTGTATTTCTACTCATATATATATATATATATCTATCTGTATTTCTACTCATATATATATATATATATATAAGTTATTAACTACAAATACACTACCTCCTGTATGCCTATCTGATTGAAAACTTCCTTGTGTTTCTTCCACTATATTAACTTCTTTCATCCAATTGCGACCCTTCCAGCCAGCATATATGCAAAAACTTTACATAACATTGATGTTACCACTATCAGTCTATAATTGTTTAATTTTCTATAATCCTTATTCCTTCCTTTAAATAGTAGCCTTACTCCTGTATTATTACAACTATCTGAAAATTCTCTCTTCTGTGCCATCTTATTAAAACTTGATAATAGGTTTTGTTTTGCCCTACTTTCTAAATTCATTAAGTGTCTCTGTTGCCTATATACCTAAATCTCTTGCCTTTCCACTTTTCAAATTTCTTCTCTACCTCATTCAATTCATTTTCTTTATACCTAATATTTCCATTATTATATGCTTTTATGTTTGTTATCACTCTGTTTTTTACATCTAACATCTCTTTTCTACATTCATTACATACTTATTTAATATTGTCTTTAATTCTTTTCTAGAGCTACAATCTATTCCCTCATTATCTAGTAATACTATTTCTCTCTATCCTACATTGCTTCTTTTAATGTATTTCCAAAATTTTTTACTCTCATCTCTTTCACTTTTATTAATATCCTCCAGTAATTTACTATTTAATTTAATTTTCTCTATATAATTATCTATTTTAGCCAAGTTCTTTTTTTAAAATACTTCTCCCATTTAACATTAACATCTTTTTCATTTTCTTTCTTTGTTCTTAATAGCACACTTATATACTCTGCATGCTTTCCCCTCTCTTTAATACTTATACTAACTCTCACTTTTCTATTGCTTTTATTCTTCTGAATACTCTCATCTAAAACCCAATTTGCCCCTTTTTCTACTTCACCACACCAGTCCTTACATTTACCCCCAACCAATTCTTCCATGATTTTTTCAACTTTTATTTTATATTCTTTTAAATTATTCTTATTATTCATTCTCCATCCACATCTTTCACTATCCTTTCTACTTTTTTTTACTATTTTCCATCACCACATGATCACTATTTCCCTTGCTTGCTCATAACTGTTGTTAAAATAGGCAAAACTCTCTCCATACAGTAATGCCACTCAAAGCAAGACAGAGTAATCAATGGATGTCTCTGTCTTGCTTTGAGTAGCACTACTGTATGGAGAGAGTTTTGCCTATTTTCCATCACATTACTAACCATTTCTTTTACAAATTATGATAACTATTACATACTCTCTCTTCATTATCAACCACTTTAATTTTCTGTACATTATTCATTCCCTCTTTCTCTGTAATACATAGTCTATTGTGTGAAACATATTATTTCTAGATCATGTTTATTATCCCTCATAAATATTTGATAAATTTCCAATGTCAAATTCTTCAAAAGCTGTTTACTCTTGTTATCTAAATCATCAATTTCTTCAGTATGCCCATTCCATCCATACCCCCTATAACCATTATTCTCTGCCTCTATTTTTTAAACCATGTATATCCTTAACTGGGCATACATATATTCTACTGTTCCACTCAGAGATTTGACTATCTCCAGTAGCTATAAATACAATAGCCACCATACATTTTTGTCTTCTTAACCTTATCTCAAACCACAAATGTTCTTGACATTGCACTATTTATTTTGCCATCCATATCTCTTGTCACTTCTCTAAAACATACTCTATTCTATCTTTATCAATTATATTTTGCTCCATTTCTCCTGACTTTCTTTTTAAACTATCTACACTTTGAAATGATTTTTTCATCTCTTATATCCCATTTACACATGATCTACATAATCATACATCTGTTACATCCTTTCTAGTTTTATTTAAGCCTTTCAAATGATAAACCTTATTACATAAAGTACACTCTACCACAACATGCCCAATTTCTTACTGACCATTATATGTACATTGTGTGATAAAAATACAATCCATATTCCTTATTTTTCAAGTCTCCTACTCTATATTAAACTTTATGGTTTCTCTACTACTCTTCAAACCCTATTATACAAATAGTGACAACTTTTCTTTCTTTCAATGGCGATTGATAACTTTACATCTCAAAATATTATCTTCTTTCTCAAATAAATCATTCTCTTTCTTAAATTAAAAAATTCTTTAATAGCAAACCTATTAAAAAAACAACTAATCTTACATACAACTTAGTTTTAAAGCCTCCTAGCAGTACATGCACACATACTGTACCGGTTGGATTTGTATGTTCACGTAACAAGATCTAGCATCTAGGCAAAAGTACCTCGAATCCAATCATGCGCAAGATACATAAGTCAGGAACCCTCATGAATTCTGCCCTATTTGCCTATTTCCCAGATCTATAACATTATGAGCAACAATCCCGATGATATCGATCTAATTTTACTTCTCAAAGCCGGCATCGCTCATCGGAAATACAAAAAGACTCTAAGCTATCTTTAATGATAGACTAACTTAAAAACGAACTATATTTTATGAGCAATGAAGGCTCGTGACCTAGCATATTAATTATGTATTTTAGTGGATCATCTAGTCATTATGAGCAGAACTTATAACTTAATAATAATTTAAATAAAAGAAATCAATGATCCAAGAGTTGATATATATATTTTAAGGTTTATTATATTAATAACAAATAAATATGTCGGGTTATTTATCCGACATTGGCCTCATAAACATTATATATATATATATATAATTCAGATTTTACAATAACTTGATGATGTTTGTGGCTATGCCAATAATATATCTATATAACTTAAGGAATTAACGCTATGGGAAATGTACGATTAAAATATTATTCCACCCCCAGAAAAACGAAAAGAGCATTTACCCGACTTGAAATAAAATAGTTTAACAAGCAAATATTACATTTTGTTTTGACTCAATATCATTATTAATTTGATTTGTAACATGACAAATGTGCGGGACAGATGCTGAATACTTATATCAATGATAATAAATTTGTCGCAATGACGCACATAGTAAATAATGGAAATATATGTTTGTTTAGAGAAATCATCACATTACGACTTATGGCTATTCATGGGTGACTAGAAATATACTGAAAGGTGGTACGTGCAGGTTGAAGGGTCCAATTATGGATCCTGGAGTGTGCTTCATGAAGTTTATTACCGACTTTCTCTGCAAACGTTGGCAGGATCAGTTTGATGAAATGATTCAAGATTCCCTGGAGTGAGATACAGGTGAATAGAAATAAAGAGTGGTCGGCTGTGCCTGTATTGGGCTGAATTTTCCAGAGCGACCCCATATAATGCATGCACATACAACCGAATATGTCCCCAGGGTGGTTTTACAGCCTGGTTCAAGGACATTTAGCAACAACGATGGGGCTCGACTTAGCGAATACCTCCATGTTAGAGAGAAGCACGAATATATAAAACAAAGTGGCCTATATGCATGCAATGCTTAATAATACAACATAAATATAGCCTTAAAAATTATCTTAACTTATTTACTAACCATAAATGGTGAAATACCTGGCATAATGGTATGGTTTCTTCGTCAAACAAATATGGACAGCAAATTTAATTAAATATAAAATTTCAAGATCTGAAGATCACCCCCCCCCTATGTTACTTAATATTATTCATAACCTTCTACACACCTAACAAATCTCAATCTCGGTTAATAAATACCCTTATGAAAATATATAAATTAATACGAACATAAACGGGTGGTGGTAATTTCTATGATGGGGTTTACATATACAACACAAATTGATAATAAGAACTAGCACATTATTTAGAAAGGAAGATATTTATAAAACAGATGTTGATCTGTTTTTATAGCAAACATAGAAAGTAATTAATTTGTTTATCCAAAATCACTAGCACTGGACAAGTCGAATAAGACTTAATTTTGATTAAGTTATGAGTTAATTACCTGATAAATGATGGGTGGGGAAAACGAAAATAAATTATGTGCTGGCGATTTTAGGCTGGCGATTTTAGAAATATTATTGGCATTTTTCCTTTTTTAAAACATAAATACATAAATATAAACTAAAATTATCTGCCGCATGGAAATAAAAGAAAAGAAAACATTTTATAAGAGGCTTAATAGTGATAAGTTATATAGAGTTATAGAGAGTTACATACTATGAAAACATTTAATATATATATGATCGGAACACAGAATAAATCTTACAAAGAAGGCAGGATTTGAGAATTATGAGCGGTTAAAGTTCTTTTTACCTTGCTATCTGGAAGAGCAATTTTGATACGAGTCGATCCATCAGCATTGGTTCACTAGATCTAGGGTTACAATAATATATCCAGGTAGCATTTTACTTTTACCAGAAAAATATTTAAAGTTCATCAGTATGGGAGGCAGAGCTTCACTATGGAAAAAGCATATTAGAATAGAGGGGAAGGTGAAATTTCCTCTACTCGTGGCACATTAGGTAAAAATTAAAATTGGCGTGAATTTGGTTTGGCATCATTATAATTTGGTGGTCTCCTTCTCTCTTGGGATTCAAATCCAGCAGTATTTATACTTCTATTTTGATGATGTAACATAGCAACTATTGCTGGACCTGAGGCGGTTTAAGCACTTAATGTACATCTGGAATCAACTGACCGGATACTTTCTTATCTAGTAAGACTTTTGAAATAAATCTTATGATTTTGAAACAAGCTGGCATGGACAAAATTTCCATTAATGGGTTTATTTTATTATTACAAAATTGTAATCTTTCACTTTTATCTAAGGGGCTCTTCCAGGTAATTGTTTTTCGAGAGACTTTTTAAAAGAATTGCATCATTTCTGACTACTAAATTATATATGAAAAAATAATATGTTTCATATATGATTTTGAGTATATTTTATATATATAACATAATTTAATGATTTGTTAGCAATCTCCTACCCTGAAATATATATTTATTATTTACATACGTATACACACGACAAAATTACATATTTATTTATTAAAAATGGTTTTAAATTTAAAATATATCAGCATTTACGTGATTTGTGCTAAAATAATGAGGCAAAAAGAAATATACGTATTATTAAATATATATGTGTGTGTAAAGATGGGTTTGAACATAGTTAGATGGTAGGAGATTGGATGTGGGCTGTGAAGCAGGATCTGAGCATCAGATCATCTGCTTCAATACACACAAATTATTTTTTCTTATATTTAAGATGACATAATGAAACATCTTCCAAACATCAATATTATCAAACAATTCAAAACAAAGCAAAACTCTCCATATAGTAGTGCCATCTTGTGCTAACAAGAGCAATCAATGGATGCCAGAAGGCTTGTGCATAAAATCCCTATCTAGTGCCTATTCATCCAATATCCCCAGACTAGTTTCTGGCTTGTGGCCTTCATCAGTGAGGAGCCTTGGATCTAAGAGCACTGCACCTAGATCTTAGGATCTAATGCAACCCTCCAGCACCCACCTTTTAACTCTATTTAACTACAAAACTATGAGAATGAAATTGGAAAATACAATTAATATTTTCAATCCAAGCTCAATAGCTTATATAGTCATATGGGTCTGAACTCAATTCAGCACCCTAGTGCCTATTCATACAATATTCCCAGACCAGTTTCTGGCTTGTGGCCTTTATCAGTGAGGAGCCTTGGATCTAAGAGCACTGCATCTAGATCTTAGGATCTAATGCAACCCTCCAGCACCCACGTTTTAACTCTATTTAACTACAAAACTATGAGAATGAAATTGGAAAATACAATTAATATTTTCCAATCCAAGCTCAATAGCTTATATAGTCATATGGGTCTGAACTCAATTCAGCACCCATACATTTTGGTGTCTTTGGCTCTTTAACAACCATAGCCACCACTATCCTATTAGGCAGGATTGGTGTCAAACCACTAAACATCACATGATCACTATCTCATACTAGCACAATAATTGTTATTAAATAATTGAAAACAAAGCAAAACTCTCCATATAGTAGTGCCATCTTGTGCTAACAAGAGCAATCAATGGATGCCAGAAGGCTTGTGCATAAAATCCCTATCTAGTGCCTACTCATCCAATATCCCCAGACTAGTTTTTGGCTTGTGGCCTTCATCAGTGAGGAGCCTTGTATCTGAGAGCACTGGACCTAGATCTTAGGATCTAATGCAATCCTCCAGCACTCACCTTTTAACTCTATTTAACTACAAAGCTGTGAGAATGAAATTGAAAATACAATTAATATTTTCAATCCAAGCTCAATAGCTTATATAATCATATGGGTCTGAACTCAATTCAGCACCCATACATTTTGGTGTCTTTGACTCTTTAACAACCATAGCCACCACTATCCTATTAGGCAGGATTGGTGTCAAACTACTAAACATCACATGATCACTATCTCATACTAGCACAATAATTGTTATTAAACAATTCAAAACAAAGCAAAACTCTCCATAGAATAGTGCCATTTTGTGCTAACAAGCCTTCTGGCATCCATTGATTGCTCTTGTTAGCACAAGATGGCACTACTATATGGAGAGTTTTGCTTTGTTTGAATTGTTTAATAACAATTATTGTGCTAGTATGAGATAGTGATCATGTGATGTTTAGTGGTTTGACATCAATATTATCCCCGATCTTTCCAAATCCAATTAATACTATCTATATTTCACCCAATTCTTTTTTACTGTCACACAGTAAGCAAAAAAATTTAATAGCAACAAATTTTTTAGATGATATTAAAAATATATAAACTTTAACTTAACTTGTGGAACAAATCCATCACATTAGCACAGCAAGGCAGTCTGTGTTAGTTGAAATAATTTAATTTGTTCTACTTTTTATAACTTTTTCTAAAAATACACTTTAATTTATCAGATCAAAATTGCTTTTTTTTTTTCAAATATTTTTTTACAATTATTTTTTTTAAAAAAATCATTCATTAGTTCTAATGATAACCTGCTTTATGTGCCAGTATGAAATTGTTTATATGGTCTTTTTATTTTTAATTAATATAAGAAAATAAATATTAGGAATAATTTTTATTTAGATAATAACGAGATGAAAATATTTAAAATGAAGTTTAAACATAAGTAGTTATAAATACATATATATATATATTGTGCCCTTTTCTATAGGTCAGTAATAGTTCATAACAGTCAATTACTAAAAATTTTAAATTTTAGAATATGTTCTTTTAATACATTAATTATAGTTTGTTGATTATATCTTTAAGGTACAATTTGAGGCTAAAGCAAATATGTAGTATATAAAATTATGGCGAATTATTTGAAAAATAGTTATGTAAAGCTTAAAATATTGTTTCATATGATTGTAAAAGCTGGCCATATTAAATAACACAGCTGTAAATATTAAAAGTATATTTAATAAATTCGATTTTAATAGTTTAAAACTGATAATTTAATAAATGCTATGTTTAAATTTATTATCATATTTAATAGTCAAAATTAATATAATATATTTTAAAAAATAAACTTTATGATGGTGAGAATTGTATTTAATTCTATATTTTCTAAATTGTTCTTCCAAATTTTATAATTATATTATTAAATATAATAAGTGTATCAATTTTATTAATCTAGGCAGAGAAATAGATTGAAAATCGTGTGTCAAAGTTATTAATCATGTGACTTGTATACTATATACTTTCACACACGTGCTTGTTTGTATTTAAAGTAATGAAGTTTAAAATATTTTAAAAGTTATATTATAGAATTGGATGGAATTGTCACCTAGCAAATAATAATAAATATTAAGTTAACTATCATATGTAATGTTTTCAGTAATGTAATAAGGACGAACACAGATATAATAAAAATTAAATATTTTGTTTAAATAAAAATAGATAAATGGAATAGGTTATTAAAGTTATTTTAAAAGTTATTTTAAATGTTTAAATAATTTTAATAAAATAATAATTGATTTAAAAGTAATATTTTAAATAATATTTTAAGTTCATTACGTCATAATTTCTAATTTTGAAATTCAATTCTGCTATAAACTGAAAATATGTAAATTTGTTCTCAAGTTAAAGTAAGAATCAACCAATCAAATGAGGTATTCTTACAAACTATAAATATGAATTGCACGGGGGTATAAGGGGAGATTAATAATGTATTGAAATCGGAGAAAGGTAAATTATAACTATCAAAAAGATAGTATTTTTAAAATTTTTATTTAGTCAATTTTTTTTGGTACTTTCTTATCGTTTATTTTGCAAAAACTAATTGATAATTTTAAAAAAGTATTTTGCAAAAGGAAAGTTTAGAAAATATAATAATTTAGAAACTTCGTGGAAATGATTTTCTAATTTTTAAAGTTCCTTTATCAGTAGTATTTTATCTAAAAATTTAACCTAAACTTCGCAATAAAAAAAATGGATATACTGTGAAATAAAATGGATATAAATTGTAATACTGTAAAAATGTTTGGAATATTTGTTGATACAGCTTTATTAATGCATAACCGAAGAACTGTTTTGGTACATAAAAAACCACAGCTCGGACATCATATGGAGTCTAATGAAAAAATTGGAGACGCATTATTATTTAGATAATTTTATCCAAGATTTATTTTTTAAAAGTAGTAATAAGACAATTATATCTCATGAATCATTTTATAGAATATTATATTCAAAGGAGTAAAATGTTATATACTTTCTGAAGGTAACATTTTTTTAAAAAATATTTTCAAGAATTAAAGAAAGAACCCAGGAGAATATGTTACAGAAGCGTTTTTGATATTAAAATATCCGGTCTTAGAATTGTTTTAAAAATGTATTTAGAAAAGATTTGTTTAAAAGTACTTGAAGTTTTTTTTTTTTTTTTTTTAAAAGAGATTTATAAAAAATACCAAACGAAAGTTTAAATGTATCAAGAAGGAAACATATATAAAAAAGTGAACACATAGTTGAATAAAAGATGGATCCATGGAAATACAAATAGTACTTAAAAGTTTATCGAATATTTTTAAAGTTAAATTAAATGGATTGATGCATCGGATACGCAGAGAATATTGGTAGAGAAGATTAAGAAGCTTCACGGGATTAATTAATATTATGATTTAATAATTATCGTCCTAAATACTAAAACCAAGGATTATTTTCTATAAATTTTACTAAATGGATTAATAATTATTTTTATTTTAAACTTTAACGCGCTTGGAGAAGAACATTTTTAAAACTCTAGAGAAAATGATAAACATTTTGGACTTATCAGGAACTATTGTCAAGAAAATATGTAAATATAGTTTTGATTTTTTTTATTTTGTTAACCTAGTTTAAATCTAAATTTTTTTTATAAGATTAGGAAAACATAAAACATTAATTTATTAATATTAAAATTTTATAATATAACAATCTAATAATTTAGCTAAAAATATTTTAATACAAAGTGTATGGGTGTGAATTTTTTTTATATCTGCAATGCTCGAGTGGATAAAAGAAGCCTACTGAACACGATGACTAGATAAAGGTTATTGGTAATAATAATAACTATTGATAATTTATAATGTATATTTTTTTTGTTTTCTTTAGATCATCTATGAATTGTAAGGATGAAGTGTAAAAGTTTTTTACTTATATGTACCGCATTTCGTACAACATTTTAAAAAACATTATGAAATAGGATTGATTTGAAAATATGCATACGACGATTTTTTTTTTTTTTAGTGATATAATCCAACATAACAAATAATTATGTGATTCTTTTAAAATTTTCATGTTGGGATATTCAAATATTGTCTAAGTAGATTGTATATGATTAGACATATAGAATAATGAAGTAAGCAGACTTTTCTTATGGAATCGTAAGATTGTTTAACTATTAATGAATTTTATTTATTGTTTTGTAAATGCAGATAGTTATTTATCGATGTAAGATGTGGAAAATCTTGAGATATAATGTTGAGATAGTGGCTTGGAAGTACTTAGTGAACAGGAAACCAAGATGATGTTTTAAGAAATAGGATGTTATAAGGAATGGAAATAATATTTAGTCTTTATGCGAATACCAGCATAGTTAACAAAGCCCTATGACTGATACACATTTTATTTGGACAGTGTTTATATTTCTTTAAATATTTGATGTTCTAATAAAGCTGAAGAATAGCTTTAACATCATCCCTGTACTAGAGGATATTAGGCAGGTAAATGTCATACCTCTTTGCACTGTGCCATGATTTTGAGATATGTTAAGAGTAATTCTCTAGCTTTCTTCCTTAATCCTATGCATCTGTTTTCACTATCTTTATTTCATGTAACTGCAACATTCAGTAAGATATTTTGAAAAGAAATGATAAATAATTTAGAACTTAGGTTATGCTATCGTTTTGTATAAGATTGGTTTATTTGCTTAGAAGGAATAGGATGTTATAACTTAAAATTGAAGATCCAAAGTATCCTAAGGAAAGAAAAGAATCATAGAATATATTTTGAATTTTATTTCGGAAATGAAATATAAACTTTTTTAAAATAAAGTATCTAAACAAAGATATTTTCTTGAAAGTGATAATAATTTTAAATGCTTTAGTATTATTTTTTTTTAAGAGAAAAATAAGTATTGCATATTTTTAAAATACAATAGTACAAAGTAAATTATGTAAACAATATGCATAGTATATTTTTTGTTTATTGATTAACAGAAATATATTGATGATTACACTTATATCATACTAAAGTAAGGCTTAAAGAAGAATATATTATGATTAGTAAACATTGTGTGATAAATACTAAAATCTAGTACTGAATTTTTGGATAATATTTTGTGTAACATCTTTGACTTTGCAAGATGAAATTTTTTTTAATATTTTGAGAAATCCATACTCATTATAAAATTTTGTTTTCTATAGAATGTTTTCTAAGTATGAATTTTTTAAAATAAGATAGTTCAATAATATTAAGGATAAAATGCTGTTGCTAATAAAGTAGATAAATATATTTGTAATAAATAATGAGAAACCAAATAGTAACATTTTTTTTAATTTTGTCCTAAATCTAAATAAAGATATAATTGAAATATAAATTATTTTTTTTTTATAACCTGGTAAATCAAACTGTAAAGTAAAAAAGTTATGGATATCCACTGTAAATAGAGTAAATAAATTGTTTATTTATTTGTTGTTAGTAATAAACTTTGTTAAATTTTATTATTTCAAAAATTTTGTGTCCGAGTTATTTATTTCTCCACATCGCTGCATGAAAACACGATATATGCATAATAATCGAAACAAATATATAATTTTGCACAAAAAGACAAATAGAGAATTATTTAAGAATTTAAATATTTTATTGGTATTCATTTAATTAAATAATTATAATTTTACATTGTTTTATTGGTCATAAATCAGTTATCACAATATTATATTAAAGTATATGCTATCAGTTGCCACACACATTTTGTTTATCAGATTATCAAATGCTACCACATATTTATTTATTATATTCATGAAGATAAAAGATTATATAAAATTATTTTATTATTTTATTATGGTAAATAAAATATAACGAAAAGAAAAGATATCCAGTAGTAATTAAACAATGAAGAATATTATTACTGTTATTTATTATTATTAGTTTCAGTGTAGTAGATTATGACATAAAATCCCTTCTCATATTTTACTACCGTATTTTTAAATTAACTTAGAATAAACTTTATGAACCTGAGATTATTTTATTGAGCTAGATTATTACAAATAGAAGATTAAGACTTAATTATTAGTTTAATATTAGTGAGTAGAAGTTATTAAAGTCGTATGAATACTATGAGTTTGTTATTTGAAATAGTAATAAAGGGGGGATAGTGTTCTTATGCCATTGAGGTAGTATCCTGTGGGATATTGGCTCAATGTAATCTATCTTGTCGACTGTATTTTCACTTCAAGTCTCATGAAAATATTAAATATTTATTTAATTTATTTTTATAAACTGAACCTTATTCGTATTTTAAATTTGAGCTAGTGAAATATTTTAATTTTAATGCTGAATATTTTAGTTATTAATTATTAACTGAGATAGAACCCGTTTCATTTTATATTATATATTATCTGGAAGTGAGGATGCACGAGATGAAGGTTAGAATATATATATATATATATACACACACACACCCTATAAATCAAAACATTGAATTTAATGCTAAATATTTGACTAATAAATGATTACAATTAAGTTCCAATATGGAAGCAATATTAATTAGTCTATATACTCATACTGTAAAGTCAGGAGTAAGTTTTATCACCTTCTAGTGCGATTTGACTTTTAATTATGTTAATTAATATTTAATGCAAAACAAGTAGTCTGATATTACACATGTTTTGGCTACATCTTTTACTTATCAGGTGTGCCAGAGATGTAAAAATCTATCAACCATGTTAAAATAATAAAAAAAGCTTTTAAACGAATAAACATCACGTGATCACTATTCCCTGTGTGTATACAAGGTATTATACAATAGCAAACTTTCCATTCACCAAAGACACCCAAATGTATAGATACTGGATTCAGATCTCTACGATCATACAAGCAAATGAGCTTGGGTTGAAACCATTATTGTAATTTCATTTTGGACTCGCATCTTTATAGTTACGCTGGAGGGTTGCACTAGATCCTAAGATCTAGATGCAGTGCTCTCGGATCTGAAGCTTCCCACTGATGAAATCCAAAGCTGGAAACTAGTCTGGGAATATCGGATGAGTGGGCATTAGATAGGAATTTTATGCACAAACCTTGAGTTTATTGATTACTATGGCTTGCACTCAGTGGAAATATTGTATATGTAGTTTGCTACTGTTTTAACAGCTTGTATAAGCATAGGCAATAATGTTATTGTGATGATTAATATCAATACTTCCCATGGGATGATGGTGACTATGGTTATTAAAGATCCAGTGAGAGATAGTGAACTGGGTTCAGATGACTATGTAAGTGAATAAGCTTGGATTGAAAACATTATTGCATTTTTATTTTGGGCTCCTAGCTTTATAGTTAACTAACTAAATAAAAGGTGGCTGCTGAAGGGTTGCATTAGATCCTAAGATCTAGGTGCGGTACTCTCCAATCCAAGGCTCCTCACTGATGAAGGCTACAAGCCAGAAACTAGTCTGGGGATATTGGATGTATAGACACTAGATGTGGATTTTATGCACAAGTCTTCTGGCATCCATTGATTACTCTGGCTTGCACTGAGTGGCAATACGTATAGAGTTTTGCCTGTTTTAATAACGGTTATAAGCAAGTATAAGAAATGGTGATCATGTGATGGTTGTTGGCTTAAAACCAATCATGCCTAATAGGATAGTAGTGACTATGGTTATTAAAGAACCAAAGTCACCAAAATATATAGATACTGAACTGAGTTCAGACCTATATGACTATATAAGCTAATGAGCTTGGATTGAAAATTTTTAGTGTTTTAAATTTAAGACTTATAGTTTTATAGTTAAGTAGAGATAAAAGGTGGCTGATGGCAGGTTGCATTAGATCCTAAGATCTAGGTGCAGTGCTCCCAGATCCAAGGCTCCTCACTGATGAAGGCTACAAGCCAGAACCTAGTCTGGAGATATTGGGTGAGAAGGCACTATATAGGGATTTTATGACAAGCCTTCTGGCATCCACTGATTATTCTGGCTTGCACTGAGTGTCAAATCGTATAGAGAATTTAACCTGTTTTAATAACACTTAAAAGCAAGCATAAGAAATGGCGATCATGTGATGTTTACTAAATTACCATATTGATGTAGAGAAGAAGTCTAATGTAAGTTGGTAGAATCACATGATAATATCTTTACTTCAGGATGAATTGTTGTATAATTATAAAACAGTTCTGGTTATTAGTTTTCTTTATTCACTATTATGTTTGACTAGCTCATTTATTTATTTACACATGTGTGTGTTGTTTGCTTAAACAACTATATATTTAATCATATTTAGACATACGTCTTAGATATATTATATCTAAATGTAGGTTTTTTAATTATATATATATTTAAGTTAATACACCTAGTGAAGTATGTTATTCTACTAGTGAACTTTCACTGCTGAGCAATATAATCATAGCTGTGATTATGATGCTCGGAGCTGAAAGTACAAGAAAAGAAAAGCACATATTGTCAGGCATATTAACATACATGTGTGAAGTTATTATAAATAAACAATGAAATGGTAATGAAATTATTTATTGTGATGACCGCACATACTGCGATCACACATATATATATATATTTAATATTAAACAATATTAAATATTGGGTATATGAGCACAGACTTTCAGATGACGCATCACTCTCCACCCTATCTAATAACACTGATACACTCAAGCTCATATATGCTGAAAAAATCACCAATATTCGTATTTCATGCTAAACCAGCAATCATAAGTTGGTCCAGATTATCATCTCCCACACATATATACTATAAGTGTTCAGATATATATTAAGATATACAATCTTAATACTTTAATGGACAGGCTCCAATCTACTACACACTCCAACTCTTCAACCGTCTATTGGAGCCTATCCATTAAAGTATGAAAATTGTCTATCTTAATATATATCTAAACACTTATAGTATATATATGTGGGAGATGATAATCTGGACCAACTGATGATTGCTGGTTTAGCATGAAATACGTATATTGGTGATTATTTATCTTTTCAGCATATATGAGCTTGAGTGTATCAGTGTTATTAGATAGAGTGGAGAGTGATGGGTCATCTGAAAGTCTGTGCTCATATACCCTATATATTACATATATAGACACAGGTATAGAATAAGCCTGTGTTTCAGTTAATATTAAATATTGTGATTTTCTTTTCGAAATAGAAAAAAAAAACAAATAGATAAAAGAATTAAACTAATGAGGAAAAAAAAAGGCCTTAATTAATTACCGTAATGAAATAAAAGAGAGGGAAATGGAATCAAACAAGATTTTTATCTTTTACCCTCCAAAGTTTATATTTTGAAAAAATATAAGAAGTCAAGTTAGAAAATATTGAAATCATATATTTGGTTTAAAATCAAAAGTGAGAAAGCAAATATAAATGAAATAGGAACGTAAAAAATGATTTATAAAAAAAGAAGGGTAAAAATTGAGGAGTTTAAATAAAATTAGAAATAGAATTTGAAATGTAACAAAAGATAAGGATCTATTCTAGAAAAATACACATTTTGACGAAAAAACGAAATGTGTATGTTAAAGTATGTATAAAGAGAGCAATGTTTAATGCATGTCGAATGAAAATAATTTTATAAAGAAAAAAAAAGAAAATAAAATAAATAATAAATAAATGTAAAATATTGCTACGAAATTGTATGGAAACGAAATTGTATGGAAAAAGTAAATTTGTATAAGTTGTTGAAGGTATTTTAAAGTGAAAGATGTGAAAGGAAAGCTACAAACAAAAAGATCAAGATAATGAAAGAATTTGAAAAAAAGACATTAAAAAAATTAATTCAAGAGAGGGAGTTCATGTAGAGACTTCAGTGAGGACACTGCTCTGATAAGAAGCAGAATTAGAATAGTAGAAAGCAGACATGAAATTTTAAATTTAAAAAGAAAAACCAGAAAGCTGAGTAAAAGGACCTGGACGTAGAAGACTGAACACTGTATGAACATGAAAATAGTTTACAACATAAGTGAAGCTTCAAGGATGTGTGGCTAAGGGCCATCACGGTCTCTGGTCGATTCAGACACATCGTGCTGGTGCAGCACCTGCCTGATGATCCGCCTGCCATGCCCTAGTACGGAAATATCACTACAGATATAAGAAGAAATTCCACAAACCTAACCCAAGCCTAATAGTGACCGTCTCTGCTAAATAAATGGAGGAATTCCACAGGACGGGCAGCAGGACCTTAACTCACGTTGGAGATGAAGAAAAACCTAGGTAAATTACATAACACATGTGCACATACCCTTGATTTAAAGCAATTGCAAATTCCAGCTATTAATGAGATGGACAGTAATTAGACTCTTTCTAATACTTGGAATGATGACTGTAAATGGATAATTTATTTTCGTAGATTATAATCATTTATAGGATTTAACCCATACACTTAATCGTAGCATAATATATTTAAATGATTTTTTTATTGTATGTAAATATTTCAATTGATTTCTTTTTGTTATTTATTTATTATATTAAATATTCCTTAATTATTTTGTCTGTTTTGTCTCGTTTCTTTGCCATTCCAAATAGTTGATATACCCGGAGGGGTTTGGGTTATAAGTATTACTCCATTTTGAGTACTAAGTAACACGTGAGGCTAGTGATATGGAATTTCTGATCCCATTAAATTTATAATTTATCCAAGCACTGTAATTCTTTAATAATTACAGCAGCCGAGAGATGTTTTACGGGGAAAGATAACCTGGGGCAATATCCCTATGGTCACAGGTTCGGTCAAGTATGGATATAGATTCGTTTATGTTCATATGTTCTCCTTGCTTGCGGTAACGGAGGGTGGATGATTTTGAGCAAGAATCCGTATTATATATAAGTAAAAAGGGATGTTGTTCGATCATTTCCCAGATTTCCGTTACAATATATATATTATAATTTTAATAAAACTGTAAATAAATTACAGTTATTAAATATATTGACCCCCCCTTCATTTGTATTTGTAATTCCAGTTTGCATATGTTTATTTGTCTGCACAATGAAGTGCTTTTTATCTTCTTTATAGTCTAAAGCTGGAAATTTACCAAAATCATACATAATTCTCTTAAATTAAGAGAGCTGAACGCACACTCAGCTTTAAGTTACTAAGAAGAAAGAAATCATTTTGTTACATAGACAAACAAATGTATACAAATTTGAGTTATTAAATATATAATTCTGAGAATATAAACTTATTCATGAGAGAATAAATTTTGAATACATTATTTCAAATCGTAAACTGGTTTTGTTTAACCTTACAAAAATTGCTGATAATGTAAAGTTGTAGCTTTTTGAATATCAGTTTGATTTTTGTCTAACTGATAGATTGATTGATGTGAAAGAGTGAACATCTTTGAAAATATGATTTATGAATAATTGTAGCAATGTATTTGGAATTAGTTTTTTCATAAACACACACATGCATGCATACACCCAAATATATATGCTATTAAAAAATTTCTGGGAATTTTTCAGGTGATGACATTCAATGGACAACACTTGAAATCTCTTGGCAAGCTTGAATTTTTTAATAAGGATGGTGATGCTTCTTCTACAATTTTGTCTTCGGACTGCCCACATAATGGGTGTATTTTCTGTGCCACACTTTGATGATGGATTCAAAATGCTTATTAATATTTTAAATCAACATTAAAATGTAAAAATAAACCTATCAATACTGTTAAAAATTGTAATGATGTATATAATACCTTTGTATAGTGATTTGAAAAAATGTTGGGGGGGGGGGCATAGCATTAAATGTTTGAGATCATGCAGTACAAAAATAAAAATATATGTATAAATTTTTTATATTTCACAATATAAATGGAATGAGATAGTAAGAATTAATTGGCAGAAAGTTATACAGATTCACAAGATGTAAAAAAAACCCATAAGACCTACTGTTCTGAAGAAAATCAAATTGATGATGTTGGATGACTGAAACTTATATTTAAACCTGATCTGTTTGATGTTTCATTATAAAGATTAATGACTACATTTGATAAATATAAAAATTTGAAAGCAGCCAAAAGCGTTATTGCCAATTTACTAAAGGAAAAAAAAAAGAAGAAAGAGAGAGATGAAAAAAGAGTGAAAGAGGGAAGAAGAAAGTTAAAAAGATTTAAGAAAGAGAGAAAAAAGAGAGAGAAATAGAATAAATAAGTATTAGAGAGGAAAAGAAGATAGAGAAAGGGAAAAAAGAACAAAAGTAATTAAAGAGAATTAGACTGGAAGAAAGTAGGAAGAGATGGAGATAAGAAAGTTAAAGAGGGTCAAGAGAAAAATTATACCTAAGCAACATGCAATCATAGTTAAAAAAATCACTAATCAGTTATTTTTCCATTGATTTCTAATGTGAATGTTACAGTACAGAAGCAGAAAGACTTTCAAGACAGCTGAAAGCATGTTATACATAGCAAATAAATCAACATAACAATTTATATATATATTTTTGAGTGATCCCCCAAAAGAACTATCTAACCAAATGTCTTCTTTAAGTGTAAATCATGGAGGCAGAACTACCACTATTGGTACACATACTATTTTCTCATTATAGAACCATAATACCACATAATCACCATTTCATATGTTTACACATGCTGTTAATAAGAGTACCAAACTCTTTATACAGTAGTGTCACCAAATGTACTAGATAAGGATTTTATACACAACCTTCCTTCATCCATTGATTACAAACTACTGTATGGAGAGTTTAGTACTCTTATTTTCTTGGTCCCATCACTAGTTTACATGACCATAGCTGGAGATTGTTATTATAATAAAAAATAGAAATGAGATTACAGTGATAACGTTTAGCTTTTGATGTTTCCAAGAAGGTATCAATTACTACTAATTGTCAATCCCTGAAGGTAAACAAGTTTTCTTATTAACTTATAAGGTCAGTGCCGATTTTTAATTAAAAAAATAGAATCAATTTACTGACTATAGTCAAATGGCTTGAGTAGATAGATAATCCATTACCTAGAATCTCTATGATTTAGGTTCTAGATAAGTAATCATAAAAACCTATGCTTAGATTTTGCTTAGTATTCAATGTTTGCATTCAGTTTTTTTTTCAAAAAGAGAATAAAACAAGATGGCAAGACCAGTTAAATCATCATCACTTAGCATTTGGCAATTTTGCTAAGTAATGCCTTATCTTTTACTGTCCCTCTATGAGGTAATATTGTAATGGTTTTTGCCCTCAAAGAGCTTATGAAATGCTACTTTATGTAATTGAATGGCTGATAAGTGTTGGTTGTGGACCATGTGTTTAAAAGAAAAATCCTGATTTAGGATGTGGACTGGAAACATTTCATAATTCATTCAGCCTGGATTTGAACCCCAAGTTGTCAGCATATACCCATACAGTAGATTAATGAAACTTGAAAAAAGATAAACAAATGTGAGGTGCTTGCTCCAATCATTATGCATGAAAAATCTGATATTTATTTACCATGCTAGAAAATTGATGAATCATTCTATAGCATGTATATACTTCAGATAACACTCACGGCCACTGGTCAATTAACCAATATTAATTTAGACTGGGCGATTTTTATATTTTCTTGGATAATGTACATTCTCTGAAATGTATTGAGTGATTTGTCAATTTTTTCAAATAGTATGTTAGCCAAATGGCAGATGTTTCATATGTAATGATTGTAACTGATATCTGTTCACACACACGCATATATATATATTGAAACAGTAAGGTATGCTTTGCAGATCTTCGTTTCACCTTTTCTCACCTACTTCCTACCCTCATACCCTAGTTTGAACCCCAATCTATCATAGCGTGTCTGCAATACGGTTTTATACCGAAAATCCCACCTAATTTTAAACCATGAGTACAATGTTCATATTATATATATAACTCATTCCCAAATGAATAAAAGATTATAGATTATGTATATGTTCACATAATTTTGATTTATTAAAAAGTAGGTTATATAAGTCATAATTGCGCACAGACTATGATATGCATTTTAAAACATATCAAAATTATAAATTGTTAAAGTTATTTTGTTTGAATCTATTTACAAATATAATATATTTTGATTTAAAATAAAATTCAAATATTGCAATTTAAAAAGTAAAATAATTTTCGTTTAATCTAAGAAAAGTCATTCCAAATATTTCTTTTAAAATAAATGAGGGACAATAGTTTAATTAGTTAATATTATATAAGTTTATTTAAAAACAGCAGATGTCCACTTAAGGTTTTCTTTGATTAATAAAAGTAATTTTTAATTAAATCTAGTTTGTAATTCGAATGTCGACAGGGAAAGTAACAAAAGAAATTAATTAATGTTGAATTCCTTTAGACATTCGGATGATTACAGCTGATAAATCCGATATATTTTTGTAATGCTCCAGGGCAGTTCTATTGTTTAATTCTTCTATAAAAAGGAGGTTTTTCTTTTGTTCTCCATTCTTCTAATGTTTCTAAGAGAAATCATTCTGAGGTCTAATGTTTCTAACCAAAATTATAGTAGTAATTTGTAAATCTTGACATGACAGAGTAGAGTGCAAGAAGGCTATTTCTCTCTGAAATGGTCATATGCTGCCGTAGACCATCGGAAGTTATCACACAAGGAACCCCGGAACTGCTGCCGCTGCCAAAAATATGAACATTTCCATATTTTGCTGCTGAATTATAAAACCTGCCGAACATCTACCTGAAAATGCTTCTCCAGAGGTAACCCTAAATTAACCCAAGAGCTCTTGTGATAACTAACATGCTATAGCTATTTAAAATTGTTTTTCTTATATTTCACATAACTTCATTATGTATTTCTTTAAGTGTTTAAATATACTCAACATTTTGCTCTCTATCCTTGGGTTAATATTTTCTATTTATTAAGCTTTCTGTTATTTTATTATTTTATTATGATAATGTGTCAGAATCATCTTTGACCGAGTGAATTATTCTTTTTGTTGAAACTAAGATGCCGCTATAAAGGCATAATTTAAATTTTCTAAATAATTTCCAATTTTTATTATCTTGCAAATCATTCGTTCGAGGGCGATTCTTTTCTTTAATATATAATATAATCACATAGTTTAAAATCTACATGTTATTGATTTTAATCTACTATGAGAGTATGTGCGAGGATAATGATTTAAATGTGTCCCCAAATGCATGATTGCGTATATAAATCTATACTTACTTTTCAAACCCGCAAACATGCATTTTCCTATTTTAATTACCGTGTTCTACTTTAATTACAAAGTTCATCATTGACATCGAGAATGTGCAGATCATTTTAAATGAATTTTTGGGAATTTGATTGGGCATTTCTCTTAATCCAAGTAAAACCCATTTAGATGTTTTATATATACTAGTCTCGTATTGCTGGTAAATGAATTGGTTGTTGAGACTGCTTTGCTTTACTTTTCCAAGGATTCTTTACACGGCTAAGTCCATTCTCTTCATTTGTGGTTTCCAGGCAGAGTGTGTCCCCAAGTGACACACCTGGGAATTAAACACAATTGTCACCCAGTCGCTAAGTTTCGGCTGTTCATCAAAATACTTTCCTATGGGTTAGCGGTGAGATGCCCTCTGTAATCATTCCGGATATTCGATATTGTTTTATTTTATATTTATTTTATAAAGCATCCGTGACTTAAACGTGTCACACCCTCCAACTTTAATAAATTCATTATCAGCAATACTGACCTCCCAATGCAATTCTATTATTATTATTCTCAAATAAATGCTTTGATCACATTCCCACTTTGTTGCTTAGTAAGCTTTTGTCCGTGCTATTCTCGAAATCAATAAATATTTTAGAACACTTAATTTTCAAATATTTTCTTAGACTTGTATAATTACTAAAAGCACCTCGCACGTGTTCCTATCTCATCAAGCACATTATCGTAATGCTATTAGCCCAAGGATTAGAATATATCACTTTGCTTTAAAACCTTTTGTCATTTATTGAAATTAATGCCAATAATTATTTAATACGCGTCCCTGTCTCATATAAGCAGACAATGGCATTATATATATAATTTATATGAATAAATTTTGTGAAATTATTTAAAACTAGATTTGATCTCTTATTTTATTTGATTCCTATCACTGTCTCGGTCTATATATATATATTTTTTCTGCATTTCTTTTGTAAATCCATAGACGTTAATTAGCCACCAAACTTCTTTTAGTATAGAGTCTTTTGTTTCTCCCTGACCACCAGGCACTGGTCAAAGGTCATACTAGCAGTGGCATCAGATGCGTTGTCACGTAGATGGCGCTGTGAAATTTGGGCTTTAGATTCGAACTTAGTATATCTAGAAGGCAACCCCTCCTAGAATGTTCAGTTTCGTGTCTGGGGTTTGAATTCTGCAGTGTGTTAGCGAGATAGACGATTCTGACTGTTACAATATATATATATAGAGAGAAATGGAATATTTGCCTTGCCATATTCGTTTCACCTATATTACATTCTAGAAACAACTCTGGATCATATGCAAGTCTCTTTGTCCATCTTTAAACCTTTAATGTGCCCCAATAAACATCTATGTTGGTGTATCTGTATAATCACACAACATATATATATATAATATTAACACCAGATATCTAGTTATTATGTATAGATTAAAAATAATAGATTTGTAAATTTGCATTGTACTCAATTGATAACTCAGAATTATTAAAATCATCTACATATAAGTGAATGACGCATATCACCATGATATATATATATAGGATATATTTTATTGTTTTGTTATTTGTTATATTTTAAAATTGATTTTTAAAATAGTTTGTAAAAAAGATAATGCAATTTAAATCTGGTTGGGAATGGTGTATTAATTGAAAAAGATATTAAGACAATGGTTATTTGTGAAAATATATTTCAGTTAAAAAATAAGTACTTAACCAACTTTGCAAATTACTAAAATATTATAAAAACAAAAAGTAAATTTTTGTTAACACCCTACCAAAAGTTAGACAAAATACAGGAGTTATTTTAATTTCTAAAATTATACTACATAGTATGCTAATGGATTATTTTGGTGTTAGGCGAAATTATCTAAAATGTATATGTTAATTGAAGGCCAGTATAAATACCCACCATTTTTCTATGTAAAAAAAATATATTGCAAATTTTTGCAAGCATTGTCTAACGAAATCCACACAAGTTTGATTTGTGACATGTCTGAGTAGGAGAGGAGGAAGTTGCTGTTTTCCAAACCTGAAGAATGGTGATTTCCATCCTGCATTCTAAAAATATCAAGCCACTATAATGATGAAAAATGTTTTTGTAAAGAACCTACCATATTGATATTGTCCACATAGAAAGATTTGCTGCCGTCCTATGAAGAATGATTGCTACTCTACCCACAACCAAGAACTGATGAAACCAACTGACATACTTTTCACATGTTAATCAAAGGTAAAATTCCTACTACCCCCACTAAGAGCTCTAAAATGAACTTTAAATGATAAATTTAAAACTATAGCTATTTCTCTAAATCCAATTGAATCTTCAATTTAAATGGTAATCTCTGTAAAACCGTTAATTTTGTTTAAAATGTAAAACTGTAAACTGATAATCACCCTATTAAACTGTAATTAATCTTTACTTTCATGCTAGTGGTGATATCTATTTCTGTCTTATAAGTTTTAGTTATTAAAGTATCTTACTAATTTATGTTATAATATGCCACATGTCACTCAAAATAGCGAGCGTATTAGATATAGTAGGTTTAGAGTTGAAGAAATTTCTAATTTTATATTTGATCTAATAATTATAGAATAACATTTAGATATTCAAATCCTACTCATTAGATTACTTAGTTGTAATATATGATTTCCTTGCAATCCTTGTAATAATTTATATTAATGCATAGTTTGAAATTCAATTCATTCCTTCCTAAGTGGTTTTTCTAGTTGTTTGGCAATCCTATATTATAAAGTATAATTTATGAAGATTATTTTAGCCAATAAATGTAATTCTAACTGTAGAGATATAGTATAAATTGTGCATTTTATAATTGTCAATTAACTGTAATGTCCCTTAAAATGCATGTCGCCATTACTAAAATAATAATCGATAATATTGATTAACTATTTGTTATGCCAGAGTTAGTATATTATTGAATCATTCCAGTTTACTATTGCATTATCTTTTAAAGCTTGTTTTATGGACTGGATCATGATGGTATCTCAGATATTCGCTAATTATTTTAAATGCAAACATAATTAGTTATGTTTGCATTTAAAATAATTAGCAAATATCTGTGATGTCATCATGATCCAGTAATTAGTTATGTTAAAATCATTATATTATATTAGTGCAATGCTGATGTGAACTTGTGATATTCCTACCTTGCTAGTCTTTATGGGTAAATGGCAGAGACCAGCCCAGTTATGTCAGCTGTGGTGTAATGGTAGACAGGAGTCACACCTAGTGGCCAAATTGTTCAGGTATATGCACCAAATAGGCAACTGGGGTATGGACTCAGGACGTTTGAGTACGTTATCTGATTTCCGAACCTCAACTTAAACTTTATATAATTATTTCATTAGCAAGCTTCTCAGTTCAAATGAACTGCACTTTTTATATGTGGAGGTAAATTCTCATCCACATCGTGAAATCCCTAATAATTTCAGTTTAATTTGCTTATAGAAAATCACATGTAATGCTAATTCAGCTCACTCCATTCTTTGAATTATAGTTATTCAAGAATTTATCCAAAAACCCCAGAATCTCCGGTGGGGAAAATCATGATTTGCATTATCTTTCAGAATTAATAATTACATTTGAATATTAAATTGCTTGTCTTAGATAATCAGTAATATTAATGCTGAATACGACTATGTCTCTGGTTATTTATTATACATAAACTTTATTCTTTTAGCAAATCACAGTAAGGAATCTAATATCAATTGACATATTAAATTATATGGATATCAATCTCTCCCAGCATAAAGGTTGGCAGATTTACATGAATTAAATCCCTTGGCAGTGATTATAATATTTAATTATCTAATTATATAGCACATGGTAGTGTTGAATTAACAAGATATTAATCTTCAGTTTAATGTAATCTATATTAGCTTATGTTAACCATTAACAATTATAATAAATTTGTTTAAATTTACTTTGTCTCCATTATTTGTTGCCGTACTCCAATTCAATTGAACCCATTAGTTAAAATGAAATCTATTATGTGTAATATTTAACAAGATATTAATCTTCAGTTTAATGTAATCTATATTAGCTTATGTTAACCATTAACAATTATAATAAATTTGTTTAAATTTACTTTGTCTCCATTATTAGTTGCCGTACTCCAATTCAATTGAACCCATTAGTTAAAATGAAATCTATTATGTGTAATATTTATGATACTTATTTTCCCAATTTAGTTATTAAATCCATCAAGGATCTGCATAGTATAGTAAAATTTAATAGAATCTTATGCTTCTCCCTGTTCAGCAGGACTCAGATTAAACAAAACTTAAGTGTAGCACCAAAAATGTTGTTCATGTGTATTAAACCATGGAGCACCGGCAAAGAGATTAGAGCTTGTCTGACCTGGACTACCATATCCCATCTCAATAAGGTTTAGTATCTTTTGCTTGAACTCTGGGTTTTGTTGAGTGAATATATAACTCTGATCTTTACAATATGTACAAGATGATAATAATATATATATTTTTAACGCTCAAAAATTCTCTTAGCTTGATTGTTGCTATAAATAATTGTCCTGCCCTCTAGAATAGCATTTGTATATATGAACAATAAAAGAGTAAATAGAGAGCAAATTAATTTCATATAATAAGTTGCATTAAGAGATTTCAATCTTTGTTTATCTTTATGTACTGAAACAACTAAACTCCATTCTCTACTCATATCAATGCATCTCTTCTATATCAGACAAACAGTATCTGTAAAATAGTTATTTAAATATATTTCCTCCTAATCTTCATAAAAATGTCATTTGATATTTGGACTTTAATTTAGACTATGGAATGATGTAGCTAGAAGTAACTAGGATACATAGATCAAAAAATGAATAGATATTTATTGATCTAATCAAAAAAATTAAGAGTTTGAAATAGAATTAAGCTAGATATGTGTTTAAAAGATATTAAAATAAATTAAATCATGATGTTTTAAATTGAATCCAAACATATTAAGATTTAGAAAAGGATTGTGTGAGATAAATATCTGACATAAAAAATTTGCCAGAATAATGTCAGGAATAGAATCTATGGATTATACAAATTGGATTAAGCTTATAGATATCTTCATCCTAAAGTGGATTGGTTATGATTGAAAATGATGATTTGTTAAAATACAAGGTAGAGATAAAACAAGGTAGAATAAAATATATTCTTTATATCATCATCATCATTTTCAATAATTATTAATCAACAGCAGGATGAGGTCTCTCCAAGTTCAAGCCATCTTCTCTGATGTCTAGCTTCTCATCTCCACATCATCCCAGCACACTATTTCATCAATCCATCTCACATGAAGTTGCTTTCTAGGTTTTTGATAATCTCTTGGAATCCAGTTTAAGATTTCAACTGTCCATATATTATCATCTCTTCTATCCAATATGTTCAGGCCAATTCCACTTCAGTCTCTTAATTCTTTCAATAATGTTAGTAACACCTGTTTGTTCTCTCACTTATATCTTTCATTTTCAGTCTCTTATTACTTTTAATATATATCTATCCACACATCATTGAGTGGATTGAAGTCTTTGTAAAGCTTTTCTGTTAAGTGTTCGAGTCTCATATCTGTAAGAATTGATAACACATATATATTTAAAAACTTTATTTTCAAACATATAGGCATATTTCCTTTTAATATTAAGTGATTTCTATCAAAAGCACTCCAACAAATTTTAATTCTGGGATTATTTTCATCCAGTATGTTTCCATCTGTAGTAATCATCAGACCAAGATATTTGTAGTTGTTAACTTTTCCTAAATCATCATTATTAATCTTTATTTTCTTTTTTTGAGGAAATCCAGTGAACATTACTTTAATCTTTTTAACGTTTACCTTTAATCCTATTTTCTTACTTTCGTCTGCTAACTCTTGCAATATTTCCTAAAGCTCAAAGCATTATTGCAAAAATAACTACCATCTGCAAAATCTAGGTGATTTAAATAATCTCCATCTACTTTTATTTGCTTATTTCCATCTTTATCCACAAAATACTTCTTGCAAAACTGCTGTAAAATTTTTTGGAGATATATAGTCACCCTGTCATAATACCCTTCTCAATGTTAATCTTTTTAATATCATTATGTAATCTAATTGCTACTGTTATATTTTTATAAGTATTCTTCAGAATATGACAATATCCTGGATCTATACCTCGACGATCTAATGCTTTAATCACTGAAGAAATGCTTATAGAATCAAATGCCTTTTCATAATTTACAAACCCAGGGCATAATGGCAACTCATATTCATTGGTCCTTTCTACAACTTCTCACAATACTTGGATATGATCGATCCACTAACTAAAACCACTTTTACATCCAGTTATTCTTTTGATATCTATAAAATCGTAATACTGGTATATTGTTTTTGTATATATAAAATCTTTTAGCGTGCGTGAGTTAAATAATATCCAGCTAATTTTTAGCATCCACACAAACAAACTTGGGTTTAGCGGTACTTATAGAATCAGCAATCCCCCTTCCCCAATTTTTAATAATTATGAGTGTTGCAAACTCATATATATTAAAATTATTTTTGTTTTTAATTTATATTATTAATTGCATAGATTATTAGCAATTATAAATTTATTCCCACTAACACCTGCATTATTGTTTCGCTATTTATTATTAAAGTAATTAGAATCCGTTAATGAGGTCATAGAAGTGATCATATTTTAATTTTGTTACGCTTATTTTATTATTAAAATTCCATAAACACTTAAGTCTATCATAATTAACAACTTTCTCAATATTGCAAACATGTTTTTATAATCACAATGAAAAACAACTTTTTATGTATATGTTATATAATAACATTATTGCAGGACAGCAAATGCTTATATTTGCGGTTTTTAATACATATATACAGGATGTGTGCATATTTGTCGAAAACATGTATAACACAAGCGTACATATATACATTATAGGCATTGCGAACAAGAAATGAAATGTAAAAAATTACAACGATTTTAAATATTAAATTTCTAATTTTTTAAATATTTTCTTTTCTTTTTTTAAAATCGCGATTAATTTAAATTGGAAAGATGGCGATCACGGTTATGGAAGGAATACTCTTTCCGGTTACATTTATATTTATTTTTGTTTATATAAGACATTTAAATCCGTAAATAAAATTACAAAAAAAAAAAAGTTTTTAAATCAGTTAATGTTTTTCTCAATTTATATTCATATCCAACACTGTAAATTATTTATCTCTTTAATATTTAATAAGAAGGGATTTGAACACAGACTTTCAAGCTCTCTTTAGCTATGCACTCCATTTTATATGACCAATACACATGACCGCATGCACGTACAAAGATAAATGACCTCCAATATACGTATTTCGTGCTGAACTAGCGCTCATCAGTTGGTCCAGATCATCACCTCCCACATATATATGTAATCAGTGCTCAGTCTATATTAAGATAGCAAATCTTTAAACTTTAATGGATAGGATTCAATCTTCTCCATTCTCCAACTCTTCAGTCATCCATATCAGTGATAATCTGACGATGAAACGCTCAAAGCCCCTGTTGATGCCAATATGGATGGCTAAAGAGTTGGACAGTGGAGAAGATTGAAACCTGTCCCTTAAAGTTTGAAGATTTGCTCTCTTAATATAAAGTGAGCACTGACTACATGTATGTATGGGAGATGATGATCTGCACCAACTGATGAGTGCTGGTTCAACACAAAATACGCATATTGGGGATTGTCTTTTTCACATGTAGGTGACCATGTGTCTTGGTTACATAAAGTGGAGTGAATAGCTGAAGGAAGTTTGAAAGTCTGTGTTCAAATTGTCAATTAATTGAAGAGAAGCCTGCTTTGTCCGTCCCGAAAATGGCAGTTATAACTAATTTGCATTATTTTGCATGAAGTTTCTTTCTAACAACGCAGTTTTTAACAAAATAGTAGCTATGAATATGAGAGCAAGAAGTATCTCGAAAGCGCTCAGCTAATATAGCATTTTTTGATATATATTAGCTTCATTATCTGTGCTTACAGCATATATATATATATATACCTTATACTTGTATTTTCCTCAATATTTAAATAATTAATTAAACACCAGGTATAAAAACGGTCATCACCATAGTATTCTGATTACCGACAGGTGCAAAGGTAATTGAATTATATAGCAAATTTATTCATTTCTTCAATCTGTTCTCTTCCTTGACAAGATCTTCAATTCCATATATCTTTTTCCACCTCTTATTTCATCCCGCAAGGTCAATCATTTCCCCCATTTTCTTCGTTTCCATTCACCATTTCCTCTAAAACACTTTTTATTAACTATTCTGCCGTCTTAATATACACTCAGTCTAATTTCTCATCTATCTCTAATTTCCTCAATATTCTTTTTTCATTTACTCTTTTCAAAACTACTTCGTTATTTTATTGGTCCAACCGATTTTTTCCATCTTCCTGCTTGACCACAACTCAAAAGCTTCCAATCTGTTCGTAATTTTATTACTTAGTATCCACATTTGACAAACATATATTAGTATACTCTGCACATAACATTTAATTAATCTTTTCCTTAATCCTCTCTTCAAATGTTCACAAAATATTTTCTTTTTCTTACTAAATGCATCTTTTGCCAATGCTATTATTCTTTCAGCTTCATCTTCGTTTATTTCATCCTTATTCAACCAACTACCCAAAAATATATATCCATTTATCTATTGAACTATATTATCATGAATTTCAACTTTTCTTACCCATAAACACTTGGTCTTCTTAACATTAATCTTCATTCCATATTCCATACATTTTTCCTAAAATTTATTAAACATATTCCTCAGACTACTTTCATCGTCTACAAATCTTATTCATTTTATTATTCCTCAACATGTCTTCTAAATGAATATTAAAAATCACAGGTAACATATAGCATCATTATGTAACTCCTTTGTCTACAATCACTTCTTCAGTCTCATTACTCTCCAGGTCTGATTCTTAGTCTTTGCCCAATATACATCTTTTCTATTTCCAAAATACTCTATTATTCTTTAAAATGGTCATAATTTTATTTTAGATTATCCTATCAAATGCTTTTTCCAAATTCACAAAACATATTCCAATTTTTATCTTTTTCAATATATCTCTCTGCAATTTTTGTAGCAACACTAACAACAGCTCTTTTCCTCTCTGAAAACCAAACGGGTTTTTTTCTTTTAAATATAGTATTTTATCTCCACATAAAATCAATATTATTTTCTAAGTGATGCGATGCACTGTGACCTCCTTTTTTGGAGTCGGGAATCTCTCAGCCATTATGCCAAGAGAAACCTGTTAGCCATCTTACCTTCTCTTTTCATACCCCACCCTAAGTTTTTTCCATACTCTTCTCTATCCTGCTTCACCCCATTGCCTCAACATAAACTTTGTCAACTCCATGGTCTTTATATCTAAATTCCCTTTATTTTTTTTCCAAATCCAGCATAGAAACCAAGAACCACTTTCTATATAATCACTTTGTTTATATTTATTCTTCTACAATTTCATTATTTGTATCCTTTCTTTTTGAAGGCATTTATATTCAATCAACAGATGCCTAATATTTTCTATGCCTTCCTTACACAACTTGCAGACTAAATGGCCCACATTTTTCCATTTATGTGTATATTCCCTTGTTTTGTTCAACCCTTAAAAAGTAATCTACTTTCCTTGCTATTATCATAAATTAAGTCGCATCCAATAATGTTTAGTTTTATAAATATTTAAATGCTTTTTACTTTCCATATACTTGCGCCCTCTATAGAAATTTCCCACAATCTTTCAAACGGTGATGATTGGCTGCTTTTTTAATCAAACATTGCAGGCTGAAAGATTATAAGTAATTTCATCAATATCTACATTTTTGTTAATAAGATCTAATATAATTTTTTTTAATCGATTATCTAAACAACTCTTTAAAGTCATATCCTGTGCATTTAGCTCAGTAGCAAAGAAACAGATTCAAGAGCTAAATTCCCTGAATTAATTCTTAGCTGAGTAAGGTAAAGAAATGTGTTTAATCAACTAAATACAACTATCATGACAATCATTTATTTTTTACTCTTAAAATAACTCTGAAGTTATGTTTTCACTAAATGTAATTTTATTTATTTTAATTTTAAAGTAATACATTTTGATTATGAAACAATAACATTATTATTGTGTGATTAGCTGATCAGAGTCATGTGATGCTTGTTTACCCATGTGACAGATTGATTCTATTCAATTAAGAGAATGGAAAATTTTTTTGTACTTTTCTCAGCTGAGGATTGATTTAGAAACTTGTTGTTTTGAGCATACTACCTAACCATTGAATTAATCCTTGAAGAGTAATTAAAAAGTATTATGCATTTGACTTTCTGGTAGGGTTAGTTTTTTAAATTGCCCACTGTAGGGTTATGTTATTGTATCAGTAGATTCTACTCATTAAAGTAGCCATTTTTTTATTTTAACTATTCTTTTGACATATTATGTAAGCTTTAGTATTCAAGAGATGCTAATGCTTATTAAGTCCTTATCCAGTGTTGCTCTACCCAAATATTCCCAGACTAGTTTCTAGCTTATGGCTTTCATCAGTGAGGTGCTTTTTGGAATTGTTTTAGCAACCATTTTTTACTTTTTGTTATACTATCAAATTATCAGCAAATATTTTCAAGACAATCTTATTTTCCTTATCTAATTATATAGACCTAAAAATTTTTTTTTTTAATGTGGCAAAGAGTCGGCCGGGAAGCGAACCCCAGGACAACTGCTTGTAAGGCAGCGGTCTAACCACTCAACCACCAACGCTTGACTATAGACCTAAAATTGATTCAATTTCTATACATTATGTTGATGTTAGTTTTTTATATATATATAATTTTTGTCACTTTTATTCTATGGTCAGATTTGATGTAAAACCTGTAATATTATCACATGACAAACAAAACATCATATGACCACCTAACGTCTATTGAGTAGTAAGGCTTATATAGGATGACAAAAGAATAGGGAGAACAAAATAATTTTGTGATGAATGGCTATACATGTAAGATAATGTCAAATGATGTTTTGTTGGATAAGTTAGTGAACTAAAATTTGAATAGATCTTTTTAAAAATTTTTCTTTAAGATAATTTTTCCCAATTAGGTAGGAATTATTAAATACTCTTTTTCAAACAAATATTAAATGATTTAATATTAAATACAATGTTGATCTCACTTGAAACTTTTTAGCTACTTAAAAAAATATTGTCACTAAAGACTTAAATCTTAGATTACGGGCAAAGTGGGCTTACATATCAAGCTTTTGTTACATTAATAGAATGAGTATCTTACTGATGAGCTGAATTGTTTTGTATAATTTTCAAATGAAATTTAAAAATATTAGTAAGTTTAGAATAAAAATGCAGAACTCCACCATTTTGCATACAAACACCACCAGTTTCTCTTTCCGTTTAATTAGAATGTATCCGTCTATCTTTACCATAACATTTAGTTGAAATATAAGCTAATTCATAAACCTAATCAGACTAAGAATATTCTTTTAAGTAATCATCCAATAGTCGATAAAGCAGAGGTGTTGTTAAATGGATACATAGATATTCATAATTAGCAAATAAAACAAAGTTGAAAAAGTGCCTTCTTTCTCAAGTTTTCTTCGTAAGAAGATTTTTGGAAATATCTTTCGTGACAGTGTTCTATTTACAGGCATTTTTTTTATATATATTGTAATGGTATGGAAAAATAGAGGGGTAATAAGGGGAGATGAAAAAACATCATCATTCCCAGTAAATTTATAAAATGAATATTAAAAGCAATGAATTGACAAATAGTCCGTGAACAAAGATTATAGTAACAACAACTATATCACCAGAATTATCCAAGAATAATCAACAATCATGTCTTGTCACTGGACTTAAAAGAGATGCATTATAAAATATAAGTTAATTATCTTCTAGCCAATGTCAAACTTACAGCATCATCTGGATAACATAATTAAGTGCTAAAACATCTATCATAAAAATAATGATACTTGCTAGTTGCCATCAATTCTCTGTCCATATGATACTATGAATGTACTGACAAACTATAAACTAAAAATTCTCTAAAAATTATAAAATGCAGTGAATAAACTTTGAAGGTGATCTTGATATTTTCACTATCCAGATAATTACCTGGATGCTCAAATACAAACCTCACCCATATAAATAAATTAACTGCTATTGTATTAGATCTAGCTCAATAAAGTAATTCTGCTTTAAGTGAAATAGCTTTATTTGAATTATTTACAAATCCCTAAAACACTAATTATTATGAAATCAAATTATGCACACTGCCAATTTAGAAACCAGCTAGCTGGAGGAATAAAGTCCTTAACACTACTATTTTTTAAAACAATTATTTAATATATTAATTTAAAAAATCGAGAAAGAATATTGTGATTCCAAGTCAAATACATTTTTATCAACAAAATATTCTTTCATATAGCAAGTAATATTAACTTGTTGACTCTTACTAATTCAATTAATTAAACTTAACTTTAAACAAAGTTATTTTCTTTTTGAGGATTAGAATTATAAAACATTTGAAACATAAAAAAAATTAATTAGCTAAAATCCTTTTTTCCTATTTGTATGAAAATGAAAAGAACCTATACAATTACATTATGGAGGGGAAAATAAGAAAAAAAAATGTTTCAATTTACATGTCTTTACTATAATACCTTTTTACCAGGAATTTTTTTCATTTAAATCCTCTTTTGGTAGTCATAATTTTCTGTTTTCTTTCATGCTGATTCCATTGCTGAGTTTAAATAATCCTCTTTTATCTCTAGAAGTTTTCCTATTAATGTTACCTTTTTTAAATTCATGTTTTCATTATATTATCTTTTTCTTTAATATATATTTTTAGGGTAATACCCACAGTTTTATATATATCCATTTTTTACAATATATTTTCAGGTTTGATACAGGCTGATAAGTTTTATACCTATCCTGCCCATATGATAATGGTGTCTATGGTTTTTAAAAAACCAAAGACATCAAAATATATTTATGCTGAACTGAGATCTGATCTACAAGAATATACCAAGTAAATGATCTTGGTTGGAAACATTATGGTGTTTTCATCTTGGAATCCTAGATTTAGAGTTAACCAAATAAGTAAAAGGTACTTGCTGGAGGTTTGCATTAGATCCTAAGATTTAGGTGCAGTGCTCTCAAATCCAAGGCTCCATTGATTACAAAAGCTTGTATTTGGTGGCTCTATTGTATGGAGAGTTTGGTACTCTTTTTAATTACCATTATACTTTGGATTTATTATAAAAAGGCATTTGCTTTTATAAGCATTTTTATAGTGATAAAAACTTTGGATCAAGATGTAGACCCAAGATATTCTCATATTTTGGGAAATATTGATGAAAATGCAATATAGTTATTAGATTATATAATAACACTATGAAGACTAATGCTGATAAGGGTGGAATAATAGTCTGATTTTACATCTCCAAAACTTCTAATAGTAGTTTTATAAAAAATATTTTGTAGATTAAAATAGAAAACTAAATGAATAAAAGTACATAGAGATTATTTGTTATAATCCTTCAGAACTTCAGTAAATGTTACAAGAGTTAAAAGTAAGGAAGAAGGATGAAAGATAAATGCTAAAAAGATTATAATAACGTTCAATGGTAAATCGTTTTTAGGCTAAAAAGATTATAATAACGTTCAATGGATTTTTTGTCAAAAATATATATCTATTGATAATCATGAAATAGAAAAAGTTAACAGCTGCAAATGCTTTAGTCAGATTATAAATACGCATGGAAACATAATGGATGAAATTAATCACTGAATCAAACTTCAAAGGAATGCTTTTGGTAAAACTAATGTATTAAAAAATATAAGTTTATTTGTTGAAAAGAAAAGTTTTTAATAAATGGTGTACATTTAATAAAAGTGAAGTCCAGAGACCTCATACTAAAAAGGAATTAAAACTGTAAAATTTGGAAGAGGAAATATACAGCTATCATTAATATCAGTGGAGCAAGAGACTGAATCAGAATAACAGTAGACATATTACCAGAAAAGCTGACAACAGATTGAAAGTTAATATCTTAAACTAAATCCTGAGAGATTGGAAAAAATCTTGAGGAAAATTACTTGTGAAATGGTTTATTAAAATAAGAAAGTTTAAGAGAAACTAGATTAAACATGGAGAGATATTCATCCTCAGTGCATCAATAATAGCTGAAGATGACGATGATAATAATGCCTTAAGAATTTGAAATGATATTTATTCTTCATATGCAATCTAGAATAGGGATGGCCAACCTTTTAGATGTTTGTGGCATTTTTTTTTTGGTGAAAGTGTACCTAAGGGCGACTATTTTTTTCAGGGCTTTGAATTCGAAACCAGAAAAAAAAAAGGTATTTTTGTCAAAATGGAAACCAAAACAGAGAAAAAATAATGATTTGAAATCCTGTTTTCTTTTTAAATCTCCTTGGGGATTATTTGTAACTAGATAAAGTTTTTTATAAAGTTTACAACTTCTTTGTTTTAAAATCAATTCATTAAAGTCCTTATTTCTCTCGGACAAGTTATTTCAAAATGGCAATTAAATATATCTACGAATTTTAGTTATAGTGCTACACAAAAATAATTTAATTCTTTTCAATTTCTCCCAACTAGCAATAATTTAATTGTTTTCAACTTCTCCCAACCAACAATAATTTAATTCTTTTCATCTTCTCCCAACCCGTGTTTATTTTTGAGATCGACAATAACAACAGGTGTTATTTTAAATTTAACTACTTTTAAACAAGAATAATTTTGAAATTTTTACTTTTTTATTTTTATATTCAAATTAGCTCTGAATTTATCACTATAATTTGACAATGTTCATGTCCGCTTTGTAGTCTGTCAACTTCCAGAGACCTTGCAGTCGACTGTCTGGCTGTGTCGATGTCTTGGCCATCCCTGATCTACAAAATGGTCATCCATGTATCATGCCAATCAAATATTTATTTATACACATATTTATATTAGGTCAAGATAATAAAGATATAAACACAAAAATAAATTTTATTACTATTTATTTATTATTTATTTAGCATAAGGATTTATATAGCTTAACTTATTAACAAGCTATCGTTAAAAAATGGTAATTAAGATTCCAGTCAGGAGATAGATTCACTGGTAGCGTAACTTCTTCAATTCTGTTATTGTAATCATACTTCTGGCAGTTATTAAGAATATGGTTCATAGTTTGAATTTGCCCACATTTATAAAGAGCAGTTGTTGATAAATTCCATTTATGAAGATCATCGATTATTCTGTATCTGTTGATGGGATTTCACCTGTATCCAGGAAGATCAAATAGAGCTAGCTTTATAGGCAAAACTCTCCATACAGTGGTGCCACCCTGTGTCAACCAGAGATGGTGATCATGTGATGTTTAGTGGTTTATTGTTGAAGCTGGAAAAATAAAATAATTTGTAATCTCATAAGAATTTAATTTTTAATGCTACAATTCTAATATCATCAATTCTTGGTTGAATGTTCAAATCGGGATTTTGATTTGAATTGAATCTCCTGCAGCATGAAATAATTACAATGTTGTTGTTTTTTTTAAAAAAGGCAATTAAACGTTACTATAATTGAGTCTAATACAAAGTAAATAACATTTTCAGATTATCTCCTTAAACATTAATTAATAATAAATAATAATCAGCTACAACATAATAAATCAAATATACTAATGCTGAATTGGTAATGATGTATAAACAAATATCTTTAATAAAATTTACTACCAATAAATTCACATATAACAAATTCTTATCAAAATTTTACCAATTTTTGACATGTTCAAAAAACACTTTCTAATAAGGGATTCCAGGTTGATCATTTTATGGGTTATAAACACTATTCATCACCTGGCTATAGATTCATTGAGTTATTGGAAAATCAGATCTCATTAATAGTTCTTTTTATACATTTTCTGTGAGGCAATTTATCTTTTGATATCTAATAGAGAAGTTTGTCAAAGAACAGTGAATTAAAGGATTAGACTTAACCATAGCAATAATTATGAAAGGTTTTACAATGTTGAACATGAAACCGCAGAAAAGCATTCACATTCAGGATATCCATCAAACAGAAAACATGACAAAGAGAAGAGAACTGAAATTAAAATGTTTTTTTACTAACAAGAAAATGAATCGTGACTAAGCATTAAAAAACTATTTTCAGTGGTTTAAAAAAACATTAATTTAATCATTGCAAAAGATAATAAATTAAAAATCACTAACAAAGATAAAAACATTTTAAGCATTAAACTAACTTTCTCCAATAACTGTCATATCTGACCCTGCCTTCAGAAGTGGACTATTCCAGATTCCTTGCCTGATTGGATAGCACCCAGTTGCTATCCAAAGGGATTAAAACTTTCACTGGGGTTCATGCATGAACCCACATGTTTCCAGTAAGGTAGGGGATCTGCCTTTAAATAATCAGCTTTTTAGAGGCAAGGCAGAGAGCAATTACTTCTGTTAACCTGAACAACAGAATGCACTCTCCATTAAACTTTCTGCCATCAGCAAAGGTATTTATCTAGTCATTATTGCGAAGTCCATGCAGTGAGGTAAGTCCACCTATGGACTGGAAACTGCTACATCTGAACTAAAGCCGACTCGAGGCAAGCTAACTACATAGCTGGAAGAGTCTTCCCAGAACTCACGACACAGGCTAATCATTAGCTGGAAGTGAGTTCTATACTCCACACAACTATCTCAGCATTGAAGCATACCAACTGTATTTGTACATTTGTTTAACTAACGTGTGTATATATTTTATACTAATAAATTGTACATATTAATTGCTGAATAGTTGTTCTTTTTGTAGCTGTTGGTTTGGAAATGAACCTGCAAGCCTAACCAAACACAACAAGTATGAAGACCAAAATACCGATGCCTTAGAAATGTATTGAAATACGAACTTAAATCGCTTAGGAATGTCAGCAAATATTTAAAATTATTTTCAACTAAAGGAAAATAAAAGGAAAAAGTAATAAATATATATTTGATAAAAAATGCTTTTACTTAGTTTGAGGGATAATATTCTAAAAACAGCAACAACAAAAATTATTGAATTACTATTTGGGTTGATATATTTAATTTGAAATAAAAATAGGGAAAGAGTGTCCATAAATTAATTAATTCAATCACTGGTTTTAAATTAATTAATTCAATCACTATTTTTAAATTAATGGCTGAAATTAATTAATTTATAGATGTTCCTTACTTTTATTTCAAGATAAATATTCCAAGGAAAAAAAAGAGGGGGGGGGGGCAAATAAATAAAAGCATTTTTTATATAATAATTTTTCTATATATTACTATTTATTTTTTAGTTACTGAATATTTTGCAACAGACTTTCATAACTATTTGTATTTAAGTTTATAAACTAAGAATATTAATAATGTTGCTGTAATTCAAATTAGTCAACTGTTGTTAGCTGAGAGGTCATCGCAGCTGCCTTGCAAGCAAGTAATTGGTTGCAGACAGTTGTGGGTTCACCTCCCGGCTGATGTTATGACATAAGAAAGAGAAAAAAAAAATCACATATGTTAAAATTCATTTACAAGACTTTTTTTTTTTACTACTGACAGGTGAGTGTGTGGAAATTTATAACAGTTACAAAACAGTTCCTTCTGCACAATTACAGATTTTTAGCACTTAATGATAGTAGATTTACATTTGTTCATAATTAATATATGTCTAATTGCAGGGGGTTAAAAATGAGACTCTAGCTTTCTACTATGATAGGTTAACTAAATTTGTACAATTCAGTTGCTGAGTAAAACATCAAGCATGCAATAGATTCAAGCCCTGACATAAACACAGTCAGTAAGGGTTAGTTGAATATACAAATACACTCTAAGCTTAAATGATTCATTTAAGCTTTTAAAATTCTTACTGATGGGGGAATGCATGGAGATTTATAATAGTTATGAAACTGTGCAAGATCAGAGATTAATTTCCTTCTGCACAATTATGGTTAGAATGACAACATTGTGAAAAACAAATCATTTATTTGTTTTTCTTTCTATTTTAATTGACTATAAATGCTTATTAATGAATATTCAATATTATCTATATTTTAAAAAAATATACTTCCATCTATTGTAAATCACTGAAAACTTACTGAACTGAAATCACATTTTGAAATTCAGCCTGTCAAATGTTTTGACTGTACAACCAATTGAATAACCCTGAAATATTTCAGTGTCATATTACATTGTTATTGATATCTAACACATGTACAAAATTTAAGAAAAGCCATTTGTTAGAAGCTTGTTAAAAATCAGTAACAAGATTTAACAAGAGCAAAGAAGTAAATGGAATTTTTAAATTAAACAAGTGCATTTAAAAAGATAAACAAATCAAAATTTCCAACAACTCTTATGTAATAATTTTGCATGTAAAGAAGATTTCAAAGTCCTTTTAATTAAATCCATAAATGTATTTTCAGTGCTTGAAAAATAAATATTGTAATTATAATGTATTAGACAATTAAAAGTACTACAGGTAATAACAAAAGGAGCAGTAAAAAGTACTTCAACATTGCAAAATAAGAGAAGACAAATAAACTACTTAAATGATGCAGTCAAACCACCTTCAGCTATAAAATCAATAAAACTTGGTGATATAAGGAAATCGCTTTAAGTTAAACCACATCTATCAAAAAACAGCTGAGAGATTATTAATTTATTGTCAGATGTGTGGTTACGTCTATCCATAATCAAGTGACCAACCACACTGAAAGAAATTGATGGTATAAATATTATAGATAGCAAATACATGTCTAAAAAATTAAATGTAAGTTTGGTAGAAATTATAATTCCAAAACTTTAATATAAACATTATAAGCAAATACTAAACCTTGAAGGAGTTATGAAGGAGTTATCATCATCATCACTCTAGCTTTGCTGAAAAATACATTTTTCTATATCAATCCAGACCTATTTCTTCAAATCTCTCTAACTTTATTATACTTCTTAAACACTCTACATACCTCTATGTTTATGATCATCTCTAAACTAATTTCTTTTCCTATGGTTTTTGTTTTGTCATCAAACGACTTCTTCAAAATATTTTTTCATTATTTTCTTATCCCAAAGCACATGTCCAATACAACTCTCTCGTCTTATAATTTCTTCAATAAATAATTTTTTCCATTTATTCTTTTCAACACTTCTACATTGTGAATGCTATCTTTCACACTACTGGTTAAGTGGAGTGGTAGTGTGTCAGCCTTTGGAACTCAAGTCACATGATCATGCCATTCAATTACTTCTTAATGCTATTTTTCTATATTATCACTGTCATTCTCTTTCAATGCTGCATCTTTAAAGACACCAATTATTTCATAATTATCCATGTCTCACAACTATGAACAATCTGTTAATAAGACTATTCAATCTACCTGAAATCACTAAATAATTTGTTTTATGTATTAAATGTATGTTTTAAATGTTGCAAGTATTGCTCCATTTTATGTACTTATTTGTAATCAATTTAGTAGAGTAATAGAAAAAGAAAAGCAAAAGACCTCTAAATCAAAGCCTTATCTGTCAATTCTGATACTTAAAATAATATATGATATTCCAAGTAATAATCCATCCAATTGTTCATTTTAAACATAACAGAATGAAGGTTTTTGGAAATGAAAGTTCCTGAATCAATCACAACCCTGTGATTGCTTGGGTTCAAACATCAAATGACATTTGATCAAAAAACTATTTGAATAATTGCCCTGGATAATGCATAGTAATAGGGACATAATAGCTAAAGGCCTCTGTATTGAAGCTCAATTCAAGTCACTTCTGGTGTTCAGACATCACATGACCTCCCAAGGACACACCACTTAATTATTTATCCTGCAAAGTTTAGTACAATGATACTGTGATAAAAAAAGGATAGATTTCCCTGATCAGAGCTCAGCTGTCATTTCTGGTGCTCGAACATTATATGACAAGTCATTTCTGGTGTTCAGACATCACATGACCTCCCAAGGACCCACCACTTAATTATTTATCCTGCACAGTTTATCACAGTGGTACTGTGATAAAAACAAGGATTGATTTTCCTGATCAGAACTCAGCTGTCATTTCTGGTGCTCGAACATCACATGATAAGTCACTTCTGGTGTTCAGACATCACATGATCTCACAAGGACACACCACTTAATTATTTATCTTGCACAGTTTAGTACAGTAGTACTGTGATAAAAACAAGAATTGATTCTCCTGATCAGAATCAGCTGCATTTTCTGCTGCTCAAACATCACATGTCTTCTTTAACAAATGATCATTCAATTATTTTTTTTACCAGACTTTCAAAACATTTCAAAGCATTGTAATTTTCCATTCATTGGTTACTCTTAATGTTTTATTTTCCTGCATATTTTCTCTACTTTTAAATTTTATCACAAACTTTTTATACATTCTAACAATTTCACATAACATTTTATTAATGTTATATTTTCTATTAACAGAGTACAACTGCATTATCAGAAAATCTAATGCACTGAGCGCAATTAATAATCAAAGTTCCGCATCTTCTGATTTCAACCCTATTATTCTTTGAACTTCTATAAAGTTGGAACAGAGCAAATAATACTGGTATGGATAACATACACATGACTGAAATTTGACAAATTCTAACATCAAGTTAAAGTTACAAACAGACCCTTTAAAGTTTCATGACTTTAAGATTTATTTTAACGTAAATTAGGATTTATTGAAGTAACTTATTTTTATATTTGTTTTTGAATGCAACAGTATGAGTAAGAGCTATTTGCAAATGAGTATAGTCATGTAATTCCAGGAGAAAAAAAACGATAGTTCTGGGTTTTGTAATGATATACCCAACAGGCAAAACTCTCCATACAGTAGTGTTATGGTGATCATGTGATGTTTAATGATATAGAAACCAATCTGTGAACAATAAATACACTCACATATAGAACACATTGACATATAGAACACACTGGATCAATATTTTGATTTCATATATTATAGTGATGTCTTTTAGCATTTTCTAAAGCAAACTTTTTTATTATTATTTCTAGGAGACATCAACACCTTGTCTAATAACAATTATCTGTTATGCCTTTCCCCAATGAATACATTTCACATTGCACTTCTTTGGAATGCTCTCAGAATAATCTTTATAACATAAGTAGAATCTATTCCTTCTATTAAAACTGCGAGCTCAAATTTATTATAAAATATTTTTTGGAAGTCTTACATTGTTGCTTTGTTGCACATCGTCAATCTAATGAAGGTATGATTTTATAATAGTGGTCTTTATAGTATCACATCTAGCAAGTTGAAGAATATATTGATTCATTTTATGATTTTTGCCATCTTAATTTTAGAATTTTATAAAATGTCCATAAATAAAATTTTGCAAGTCTTTATGTTAAAACAAGAGTGGTCTATATTTCACTTATGCACCTAATTTAAATGTAATAGTTATTTCTCTATGATATACTTTCTTTTAAGATGTTAAAAATAACAGCAGCACATTGGTGTCTGTGCTGAACCTCACCATCTAATTTCATCTTTCTACTTAAAATGTTATCAAGATATATAAATAGGCTCATATCTCCATGTCATTAACCAATCAAACTGAAAGTTGCTGAAAAGTTTTTCTTCTATCACCGATTGGTAAAGAATTTGAGTTTTTGAATAATGTTAAACCAAAGTCTATGTATGTTCTTTCAAAACATTGAGTACATTCTGTGGATCAGTTTTTGAATTGTCAATATAGCACAATATAATAAAAACAGTATAGAAAAAAGGAGTTTGCTATTAACTGAAAGGAGACTCTTTGATTTCTCTTTTAGGTTTTAAATGAACAAAGCAGGACAAATCCTAATGCCTACTTCATACATTCTTCTCTTTGCAGTTGTTATTATTAGGTGATTATTCACATAATATATGAACATGCATGGTCTGCTCATTAACACACATTAGACAACTTCGTTTTTTTTACCTCTGAGTTTGAGATTAAGAAATACCATCATCTTGCTTCTCAGTTTGTCTGATGCCTCTTAACTGAAATATCAGTTGAGTTTTCTTGAAGGCAGAATAAATTAGTGTGTGAATGATAAAGATAGCAATATGTATAATAAATAAAACTCTGAAATATCTCCACATTATTGAAAAAAAATCAGTTTATAAAATTAAATATAAGCTATAACTAGCCTATAGCATTAATTATTTGTTTAGCATATGGTACCAGCACATCAAAATTCACCACAAACAATTCTTAACCAATCAAGAGCTTCATCTTCCAAGTTTAACAGAGCAAAAAGGTCAACAGGGGCTTGGTAAATTGGACCCTTTTTGTAAATATGTATCACAGGTTGTTGTTTTTTATACTCACAGTTTGGACAGTCTAAAAATCCTCACTTGTGTAACATATAATCACATCTATCCTGGGCCATTCTGATTTTGTTAACCTTTGAACAGAGTTTCCTTGAAAGAGAGAAACCAGGTCTTTTAACAATAAGGTCAGCTATTAGAGTGTGATTATTAATGTTAGAGGGATTCCAGGCATTGACCCACATACTGTTGATATCCAATGCGGGTGACTGCTGAAAATTAACAGTAAACCAGAAAAGCTGCCTTGATTTTAGTCTGAGGTTTGGGAACTATTCAAAGTTAGATTGATTGGATGAGTTGATAGCTTAATAAGCTTGTTAAATTCATTGATAGTTGCCAACCTGTGTCTGAAGTTAACTGGACAGATATTTGAGAGTACAGATAGCTATTCTATAGTTGTTGATTTAAGAGTGCCAGAAATAATACACAAGATTTGTTCACTGATCTGAATATCCACAAGATAAGTATTTCACTGCACTGCAGAGCAGTATTCCTCCACACAGTAAATAAGTGCTAATTCATAGCATAATTGCTATTCTAAATAATATTTTACAATTAAAAAAAGGCACATATTAAAATTGCACCTATGTGAATGGCTATTTTTATATATTTATTAGCACAATTATATTGTTTATTTAATAAATGAGCTGTTACATTTATAAAATATCCTTTTTTGATTTTTCTTTTCTTCAAATAATTTTTCACATACAAAATAAAAACACTAAAGCAAAAATTTCCATTATAAATAATTGAATGTTTGCTGCAAATACAGATTTAAATCTATCCACAGAATATCATAATTTAGCATTCCATCATCAGATTTTCAATTGGATGGACGGTTGAAGAATTGGAGGGTGGAGTAGATTGAAGCCTGTCCATTAAAGTATGAGGTTATGGCTATCTTAATATATATCTGAGCACTTATAGCATACATGTGTAGAGATGGTAATCTGGACCAACTGATGATTGATGGTTTAGCATGAAATATGTATATTGGTGATTATTTATCTTTTCAACATATATGTGTTCAATTGTATCAGTGTTATGAGATGGTGTGGAGAGTGGTCGGTCGTGTGAAAGTCTGTGCTCATATACCCTATATATTATACAAAAAATAATGTTCATACCTTCTCTTTTTTAATGCATACACACACATATACTTAAAAAAAAGCACATTTAAGGAATTGTAAATTGTATATTTACAATTAGGCTCCAGGTATATGAAGAGTGCCTGTATTTCAAATATTTACACATTAAGACTGCATCCTGCCCATCCCTCTGCTATGTATTTAAATGGATAAGGTCCTATACATGAAGTATCAGAGAGACTTGAGGTCAACATGAGCATGGCAATAATATTGGCATCAGCATGGGATTCGAGCTTTCCACCATCAGATTTCAATGGTATGGATGGCTGAAGAGTTGGAGGTTGGAGTAGATTGAAGCCTGTCCATTAAAGTAAGAGGGTTTTCTATTTACTATAAAACGGCAGTGATTATATATGTGTGTGGGAGATGATAATCTGGACCAACTGAAGAGTGCTGGTTCAGCACAAAATACGAATATTGGTGATTATTTACCTTTTCTTCTTGTGTGAGATCATGTGTATGAGTGTTATGAGATAGTGTGGATAGTTGAGGGATGCTTGAAAGTCTGAATTCAAATCCCCTACATTTAAGGAATACTCATAAATTAACAAGACTGGTTAGTATGATCATTGTATTATTATTTTAATCTTTAAAAAGTTTGACCAATCATTTTAATTAATTCATGATTTGCATTTCATTCTAGAAAAAAGGAGAGCAGAAGGGAGTGGATCTAAATTAATTAGTGCAAGAAAACTCCATAAAAAACCTGAATCTTTCAATTGGCTACAGTTATTCAAACACATTTCATTGCAATCTGGCTTCAAGCTTTCTGGTGAATATCTGAAATCACAGATAAAAGCAAATCCTATTATAACATATATGTTGGAAATGTATACATAATTTAACAATACTTCAAACAGAACAACAAAAATTTTTTGAATAATACAATTATACAAACAATAACATAATGCAATACAAACAAGGCAAAACTCTCCATACAGTAGTGCTACCCTGTGCCAACCAGAGTAATCAATGAATGCCAGAAGGCTTGGGCATAAAATTCCTATCTAATGCCTACTCATCCAATATCCCCAGACTAGTTTCTGGCCTGTTTATAAACAATTATGTGCTAGTATAAGAGATAGTGATCATGTCATACTTAATGGTTTAACATATAATGCAATATACCAAATAATAAAAAGGGTATCTATTTAAATAATGTTGTAAAAAAACAAAGTAGCATCCAACTGGAAATACATTAGAAAATATTAATGTTTTCAAATTATACATCTTAAAAAAGCAAAAGAAGTCTTATTTAAATTTAATTAAGATGTTTTAAAAATAGACTTAATTCAATTAAAACAGTAATTGGGTTAAAGTATTGTGCAATGATTAGTCAGTTGATATTCCAGAAAGTACATAAGAATGGGTCAATTATAAAAAGAGAAACAAAAGTAATCATGAAAGAGAAAATTTGGGGATCATTACAGAACATCTAGACATAGAGAGCAGAAAATATCTGGAAGTAGTAAAAGAATTGGCCCTAAAGGTGAATGAACCAATTAGGGACTAGCAGATTATGATGATGTTATTACAGTCTAGTATGGAGATGGGGAAAATCAATGTATGAAATAATATTATGTTAGAGATTAGCAATTTAGATATAATATTTATGAAAAGAAAAGGTGACAACATAGCCAACTACACAGCAAAACAAGAAAATGACTGAGAAAATGAGCTACATATAAAATTTATGAATTCTAATTTTTTATTTAATATTTTTTAAACCATGTGCTACTAGGACCATGGACCGTGAGTTTATGGGTGTAGCAGGATTCTGAAATAAGAGAGCAAAACTAATTGATAATGTTATCATTTTTGATTATAATGGTCTAAAATATTATAAATGGATATAACCAACATATATTAAAATCAATAGTTATTGCAGCCCTTAGCAGTCTTTTTTCTCCTTCTCTAAACTCCTTTGCTATAAATTTAAATAATCAATAGACATCAGATGACTATGTGGAGGTATCCTATTTTCCAGACCGGTTCCTGGATTTTGCCTTCATCAGTACTGGTTAAAAGCTGGAACTAATTCACATAACTGACATTGACTGTTTACTTTTTCAGCCTCAATTTCAATAATTATTACACTGAATATTATATAAAAGTAAAAGAGGGTGATTAGATGCATAATTGCATTAGTTCTAACTTTGAATCCTAGCCTCTACTGATGACGGCAAAACCCATAAACAATTCTGAGATTGGGGAGTTTGTAACACTACAATATCTGAACCCATTGATTACTCAAACTCACAATAGAGGGTTCTGGAGTAAAATGAATTGACTGAGTGGTTTTTTTTTACTTTATTCAGATGACAATTGATCCTAGAATCTTTAGTTCAAAGCTCACATCATTACTGTGCAAAATACACGTTAATCATAATCAAACATTTATATAATTTAACAATTCAGAGTCATGGTGGCATTGGTTGTCATGGTGATATTGTTGTCTAAAACCTCTCATTACCCAATCAATTGTTTCTGCATTTGTTTATATAGTCCGTCCTTTGTCTATATATATAAAAAAAGAAAAAAAATATTTACATACACGTAACTCTCGAAAATTTACATTTTTAACCGTAAAAATAAATAACAGCATAAAATAATCACAAAATTTAAGTTAATTAATATTTTGTTTTTTGATAATTTTAAGTTATTAATCCCTACATATTTATCAATAGTTTTAAATTACGTTTAATACGTAGTTTAAAAGTATTTACCATTTGCCAAGATGCAGTGATCAGTGTAAGTTAATTAATATTAGGGAATTATTATATACAATCTTTCAAAATTTTAAACTAATTGCTTTTTATTTATAAAGTGATTTTAATTATCATAGATGGCAGGACGTGTTGACTTAGACTGGAGAATGTAAAATTAAGTAGCTAACAGGTTTCTCTGGGCATAATTGCTGACAGATTCTTCACTTCGTTTACGAAGAAGCTACAGTACATCACATCACATTACATTAAATAAACCAGATGGAATAAGATATGTTTTTGAATGAGAGATTAAAGAGAATGTGACAAAGATATAATATTAACTTTATGGCTATCCTTAGATCTTTTATGCAGAAAGAGAGAGAGAGAGCATTATTTTTATAAAAAAAAAAAACTATTATATTGGAATAAAGATTAGCAAATAAAATTTCATATATTATAACAAAGCGCGGATAAAACTGAACTAAAAGTGAAGAAATGGTATAAAAATAATAAAGGGAAGGCTAAGAAGATAAAGTGGTCAAGCGTATAAAATAATAAAGGGAAGTATAAGAAGATAAAGTGGTCAAGCGTTGATGGCCGAGTGATCAGAACAGCCGCCTTACAAGCAGTTGTCCCTGGTTCGCTTTCCGGCCGATGCTTTGACCCGTGAAAAAAAAAAAAGATAAAGTGGACAAAGTTATAATATTATAAAAGGGGTGTATGTAAAAGATTATAAAGAAGGAAGATAGCTGAATATTAATAGAAGCAATATATAAATTATACTACATTAAATAAAAAAATAAAGTCATTTTGGGTATGATCAAGTACGAATATTAAATTAAATATAATGCTCAAGGTTAAATGGGTTTTAAGTAATCATTAAAAGCCAGTCAACACTTAGCATGTTTTCTGTCATTGCACATGGCTTTAATGTTATAGAGACATTATAGCCTCCATCTATATAAGCCAGAAACCCACTCTCACTACCTGATTAGTCGTATTGGCAAAGATGTGTTTCCATCTATTAGGATGTCCACTTTCTTACTCTTTGCATATTGATCCATTAGATGTATGCTTATCTTTAATCCTACCATTATTAAAACAGGCAAAACTCTCTATACATATTGCCACTCAGATTACTCTGGCTTGCACTGAGTGGCAATATGTATAGAGAGTTTTGCCTGTTTTAATAACAGTTATGAGCAAGCATAAGAAATGGTGATCATGTGATGTTTATTGGCTTAATCCTACCATTGATAATCCTCATCAATTATTCATATCAAAGATTTGGATTATCCACTATAGAGATAAAAAATTTAGCTCCTTTTTTATTTTTTAAGACTACATGGGACCTTTTTTCCATAGCAGAACTTCGTTTATGATGCTTGGGCTGTACACTTAGTTGTTCTGACTGCAAGATTAGTTGGGTGGACCTCATCCCGGCTTTTTTGTTAATTGTATTGCTTTCACCATTGTACTAATGTAAACATATTATGTAATCAATAAAGTTCTTATGAGGAAAAAACCACTTAGACAATATCGATAACAATCAACAATTTCAAACTGTTGTCAATATGATAATTATAATTGCAGTTTGTAATGTTATAATTGACTATTTATTAGTCTGCATTCAGAATAGGTTATATCTACCTGTTAAAGAGGTTTATTTAAATTTCTTTGTATCAATAATTACATTCTCTCTCCTCAAGTTGCAATCTTTAGTGTCTATATAAATAGATCAGACCATTAAATAAGGTGAGATTCCACCTTGATTGTTAAAAGGAAGTTGCCTTGACAACAGTTTGAAATTGTTGACTGTTATTAATATAGGGATTGTCTGTTGACTGGCTTTTAATGATAAATTAAAGATTGTATGAGGTATAGGACAAACAATAAGGTCATTTGAATTTTAAAAAACCAGTAAATGATAAAAGACTTGAAACAACACTTTGACATACAGTATTTTTAGAAGTTACATTATTAAAATTTGGTGAATAATATTTTTAAAAATAAATACTAGGAAGAGTTAATGGAAGAGAAATGGTAGTATAGACTATATATTAAAAATAACATATATGACTAATATTTGAAAAAAGCATGGATCTATGTGGCAAAAAAAGGCTTTTTATATATAACTCTTATGAATATATTTAAATAGCTGTTGTATATGATTGTTATTATTTGTTATGTTAAATAAATTCTATGGCTTATTAAATGTGAGGATTATCTGTGAATTGAAATAATGTTTGACAGTCAGGAAAAGTTTGTGGTTGAGCATTTATAAATTCAAAAACTATATAAAGAAAAACAGTTGAATGTGGTGTCTTTCAAAAAATCATGTGACGTTCAAGAATCAATAATGACAGTTCACAGAACTTCATTTCCTGAATCTGATATGTTGATACTGCATTTAATAGCTGATAATTTACTTCAGAGAAACTCATGATGTAATATTATTACATCTCTGCTTCTCATTCATTCAACCTGAGTTCAAATACAAATCAAGCAAAGTAATTTTTTTTAAAACTGTAATCAGGTAATGATATTTCTTCAGGTAAGTGAACTTAGATGACTATCAATATTGGTCAGTTAATGGGTACTTAACTATTCTTAGCTACTGTATAAAATACAGATAAAACCTGCCTAAATTTTCACTAAATAGCAATTAGAAGTCTAGTATGTAATATCTTCTATTTCACAAGGCCTATTCTCTGCATTCAATCTTTTTTTTCTTTTCTCAGTGATAAAAGTTTATTCATCAAAAAAATGTACAAATATGGTTAAATAAGGTTTACAAAGAATGGTAAAAATGAAATTCAGGAGCAACATGATGAAAGGGAAAGGATACATATGAAAAGAGAAAGGGATGTGGAAAGGGTGTGTATTAACCATTGAAGACAAATAAATGTTACAATTACAAATTATTTTAAAGTCTAAAGTTTAAATATGAGTAGCATTTTAGGAGCACAATATTGAGAAGTCCAATTTGCGATGGATATCAAAAGTTGATAATAGGAAAAGACTTGGAGATAACAACATTGGATATAATAAATTTAAATAGGGTGAATCACTTGAAATTAGAATCATTAGGCCAAACTGCGGTTTATTTTGCAATAATATTTGGATAAAATCGTTTATAATAAGAACGCTAAAACCACTATGAATAGCGTTTTTTTCTCTTTTGTGAACGAGAAAATCAATGTTAGCAACAGTCCCCACAACACCCTCATCCGGAGTCCTCCCCCTCAAAAGAACCAGGAGTTAGGCCTCTGGGGCCCCTCCCAACAACTAGATTCTCTCATTCAATCAGCAAAGTTGATTGTAATGAAAATTTTAATTAAAAGGTACAATTAGGAATTATTTGTAAAGTTTAGAAATCAAATGTGAATGTGTTTTAGGAGTACAATATTGGGAAATCAATTTGAGGTAGATAAGTTGAGAAATAGGAAAATACTTGGAGATGATATAAAATACAGACTAAATCAATCTAACTGTTGAGTTCTTCCAAATGGCCTTGAATATCGTCATAAGAGAGCAATCATGAATACTTTGGAAAAATTAGGGAAAAACTATGGAGAACAAGGGGAAAAAATTCCAAGCTTCAAAATGTCTCTGCTGAAAACCATTCCAATCCATCATGAAAATCACATGAACAGTAAAAGGCCAACCCTATCAATCACAATATTGGAGGTAATAAAATTAAATAAGGTAAATCACTTGCAAATAGAATCATGAACCCAAACTGCAACTTATTTTGCAATAATACATGGATAAAAACATTCATTATGATAACGTTAAAGAATCATCATAAATAACGTTATTTTTCTATCTTGTGAATGAGAAAAAAACAAAGTTGGTAACGATCACCACAGCACTCTCACACCAGCCCCCTCCCTCAAAAGAACTATGATTTAGATCCCTGTGAATCCTCCCAACAACCGGACTCTCTCATTCATTCAACAAAATTAAGTGAAATGAAAATTTTCATTAAAAGGTAAAATCTCTGTACAAATCTTTTGTAATTTCAGTGGCTGCCATATATTTATATAGCATTTTTATAAAAGTTGAAATTATTCTTACTTGTGATTACATTGTTGATATAGCTTGTATATAAAAAGAGAGCTAAAAAACTACCCTTTTTAATAGTGATAGTTTTAGTGAAATTTACTTCCCTAAACTAGAAAAAAGGAAACAAAACAGGGAGCCAGAAACAGTGTTAACTGGAGTCTTTGGATCTCTCTAGTGGACTAATTGACTGAATATTTTACCTAATATATGTACTTAAGCCTTGCACCTAGATGAGACAATGGTAGGAACTTCTACAAGTCTTCATTACAAGATTAATAAAAGACAAGAACAGATTTGTAGAGGTCCCTACCATCGCATCTAGGCACATAGTCTTAAGATTATAGCTTTAATATATATTACATACGTAATGAGTAATGAGTATGCGCTTAACAAATTGTTAATTACTAATATATGTACTATACATTTTTAATTTTATGCTGAACGAATTTGCTATTTTTACAGTACTGTGTTGATTTACATTCATGTATTAAGTGAAGTTTTTATTTTTTTGCTTCTATAGTCATTAACAATAAAAATCTTTACTTTGGATATGTTTTTAATGAAGTACTAATTGTCTAGTATAAACACTGCATATAAAATACTATACATTAATTTCAGCATGAAAGTCACTACTTTGATTTGGAATGAAATGACTTTAATAACTATTTTAAGTGTTACAAAATGGCTGCCAAAATGTTTTTTTAATTTTTTTTTTATGATCATTATAATGAATAATCGATTGTAAATCAAAATAGTAGATACAAATTGATGATGATCACTATTGAGAATCCTCAGATAAATGTCAAGTGCTAAGTGGGTTAAAGGTGTACAGTAATGATTTTTACTAATCATTTATTCAACTAGAGATTATCCCTAGCCCAGATATAAAGTTTGAACCTCAGTTAAAAATTAATATATATGATATTTTAAAACCTCCATACCACCACATATTCTTTTCAAACCATATGAATAAAGATACAATAAAAGACAAAGACCCCCAAGATGCATTTCATGATGAACCAACCCTCATCACTTGGCTCAGATAAGCATCTCTCATATATATCATTATGTACAGTATTTATCAATAGTAAATTGCTAATCGATATTATCCACTCTAGATAAATGCAGTAATGATTATCATTAACCATTTATTCCACTATAGATTGGGTCTATATCAGATATAAACTTTAAACCTCAGTTAAAGATTAATATGTTTGAATTTTTTATTTAAAGACAAACGTAGAGTTATTTACATTTCTCATTCCTGTGTATAATGGATGGTGTCAAAGTTGTGGATAGAGTATGTTTGACACGTGTAAATCAAAATATAACAATTTATCATTGATAAATATCGTGCATATAAGGTATATGCGAGAGATGGTGACCTGGGATAACTGATGAGTACCGATTCGGCATGAAAAGCATCTTGGAGGTCAAGTGTCTTTTACTGTACCTTTATTCATGTGATTTGAAAAGAATATGCGGGGTGTGGAGTTTATTTAATACATTTGTAAATAGAAATTATATATTTATTTATGAAGATATTCTTGATTTTTCAATTTCTTTAGAGTAAAGTATGTTATTATCACACTAGATTAACTTATGGAATACACTATAGATTCACGATGTGCCCAGTTTATTCCTTAAATCAGTTTATCTTAAAGGTGTGATTGAGATCTATCAGTAGATTAATTCTATAATATTGCGACGTGGTGACCTTTTTATACAGTATTTTTTTTTTTTCCATGTGTCATAGCATCGGCCGGGAGGAGAACCCACAACCCCCTCCCCCACACAACCTCCTTGCTGGGGGGCGGCCGCTCCCCCCCCCCCCCACAAAACAAGAGGTTAATTTATAAATGATGTTTCATTCACAGCCATTAAAATACTTATATAAATACAATAAGTATATTTATTATATATAAGTACACTTCTTATAAATTATAATTTATTTATTGTTAACATTTAGGTTTTTCCTACAACATTACGATCTTCTGGAATGAGATTTGCATCAGCCTTGTCGAAACTGGGAGCTGCATTGACTCCATTCGCGTCATCGGTAAATTTCACTTATATATATATAAATCGTTCATGTACGTATGTGTCTATGCTTTATGAAGCAGATTTTATTTTCATTTTTATTTAACTGAGTGTAATGCTTCGTAAAGCATACGCATATACGTATGCAAAAGAATTGCATATACAATGAGAGGGAAAATAATGATATATATATATGTCTATTCCGTGCTGGAGTGCAGGGAATGCAATGGACCCAGGGAAGACACTGTAGGGGCAGCACAAATGACTCGCTTTAATAAAAAAAATGTAAATCAATACATAATCAAAAGAATAGTTTAAAAAAAACCCAGATGCTTTAATATTTAATTATCTGATATTAACTGATTAGTCTACCTTATTATAGATATTATTTATGTGTTTGTATTGTTTTATCAGTTAATTAATTAGACCGATTATGTGTCTATGCTGTTTTTAAGATAGACAACTTTATTGTAGTTGGAGTCGTCTCGTCAGCACTTTTATTATACACATGTATACAGTCAATATTTTAGTCTAATTAACAATGTCAGAAATTTACCCTACAAAATTGCCATGGTGCCCCATCTAGCGACTGATTTATTAATTAATCTTATTCTAGGATTAAATCAAATCAAATAAAAAACAATCTGATAATTCAAACTCATATGGACAGAATATATATTGTAATTAAACTTTAAATTAAAATATATATTTAATTTACATCTTGCTTTTTTTTTTCTTAAAAGAGTAATATAACAAAAAAGTTATATTAAGAGAAAATGAGAAATCTGTTTTATAATAAAATTTTATATGTTATATGAAAATGTCAATTTATTATTATTATGATTTTTTTTCTGCAAGGGCAGCAAGATAATTTTGTACCTGGGCACACAAACACACAGGCCTGTATTTATTGTAATGGTAACCAACCTTTTGACAATCGATAATAATCAAGTTAACAATAAAATGAAAAAATACAATATTTGCAAAGTTAATTTTAATCGAAGGGAATTTAAAGTTAATTAACAGGTGACAATGTAGATGATGGAGTGATTACATACAACTTATTTTAATTGACAAATCTAAAATAGTCACAAGCAATGATCAAATTAAACATACATAAAAACAAGTTTCCATGCAGATTCAATTATATTTCTTGTTTGTTACCCCTATCCACCTACCACTTTATTCAGCTTAGACTTCAGATGAAAAATGATAAACAACAAAATTATTATTTTCTTCTTCTTCCTTTTCTTATGCATCAATTTCTACTTTAACATATCATACTGTTTACACCTTTCTTAAACACTTATATCAAAACTAACAGTTGTCAAGCATTGGCGGTCGAGTGGTCAGCACAGCCACCTTACAAGCAGTTGTCCCAGGTTAGCAGATTTGCTTCCTGGCCGATGCTATGACACATGAAAAAAAACTAACAGTTTCAACTGTCCTGCAGTCATCATCAGCGCTCTTTACAAACTGTTAGTTTTGATATAAATAAAAAGTATTGATAGTGTTTAAGAAAGGTATAAATGGTATAATAACAAAATTATTACAAGAACAATAACTTTAATTAACAAATTAAAATTATGTGATAACAAAAAAATATATTTACATATTTGCACTTAAAAAATTATATGACAATCATGTGAGAGAGGGGGAAAACTCTGTAGCTTACAATAATAATTCATTGATAATAAATAGAAAGTTGTTAATTACCTTAATGTCTTTGTGAGCTCACATATACTTTTGTCTCCACAAATGTGAGAATATGGCCATTAATCATTAATTTTTAATGTCCGCTAGTAATATTAACATTCCATTCCATGGCAATTTTTCTATGAGATTTTCCATTGCAATTTTCCTCTGAGATTTAAAACAGGTAGATTCACAGATTAATTATAGAAGTACATTTTTATGGGATAATCCTTTAGATGGCTAGTTTTCTTCTTGTAGCAAGTAAATGTCAAATATTTCTTCAGCATTGAATTGTGATGAACAGATCAGCAGGATCAAAGTTAATTTTCAGGCATTTCTTTGTCTACAGCTCTATATGCAGCTACAATGCTGGAAAGATCAGGGAAAGCTGTCTGGAGGATTCTCTACTCAATAAAATGCATGCTATTCATGTAATGAATCTGGACAAATTTTATTTACTTCTGTTTAATAAAAGACATGATGAAGAAGTAACAATCCTTCCCTCCCTTATTTGGAAAGCAGATAAACTTAGTGTTTTATCCCCCCCCTGCTATTTGTGACTGGTTTCTATAGCAATGCTCTTTTTATTTAAAATAGTAATATTATTTTGAAATAAAAATATTATAATATTTTAGTTTTAGACTTATTTATTTTATATATATGACTTTTAATATTTTGTAATATATATAATAAAGAGAAATATTTATACAAAAGCAATCCCTGTAAACTTAGATGTGAGGATTTCAATATATATATGTGTGTGTGTGTGTGTAAAATAAATAAAATGTCCGTTAATTAAAAACAAAATTGTAATTATAATTAAAATAATAAATTTAATGGTTTACAAACTATTACAAATAATCCTTATATCCGCAGAAGTACTTTCAGTTAATTTCTTAAACCTGCCTCAACTGCCATTAAATTAAAAAAAAAAAGCAGAAGCAAACATAATCAATTCAAATCCCACAAATCTCATATTTTAATGTTAGCAGCTTGTCGATTTATTAAATGCATATTATTCCTATTTATAAATTTATATATATATATATTCTTTGAAATGAAATATAATCAATTTATAGGAAAACTATATACTTAAATAATAAATAATAAATTTATTAACATCTAATCGATTTTCATTTAAAAATGACCCTTGTCAAGATATTATAACAATTAAAAAATTCACATGATTTACATATTATCTTAACACAAGATCTACTGGTCAAACTTAACTATAAAAATGTTTTTATATTTTCCAATTTTTATTTAATGACCATGTTCCTCCTAACTTTACTGACCCTTGTACTAAATTCATACATTTTTATTTTATTTTCATGTATATACAATGTTTCATATACTTTTCTTTCTTTATAATTTTTACAATTTTGATAACTTCAATACTTTCTTCACAATTCATAATGTGTCCTGTTTCTAAAAAATGACAAAATGGTCCTGATTTAATATCTTTTCTATTTATTGCTCTTCATGCTCTTTACCATTTTCTATCTTACTTTTTGCTGACTGACCTATGTATATCATTTTGCATCTTTTACAAATAATTTTATAAACTACTCCTATCTTATCATTCATATCATTCCTTATTTTAGCATTACTTACTAGTTTTTTTAAAGATTTACTATTTTTCCATCCAATACCTATATTATGATGCACTTTTTCTTTTCTATCATTTAGAATTTTATATACATCCTTGGAATATGGAATAGAAATCCATTTCTTATTTTTTCTTTCATTTTTATTGCTAACTTTTTTATATCTATATTTATTTTATATATATAATTTTTTTCCTAATCTACAAAATAATCATTGTTCTTTTTTATTATTTATATATTTATAGTTAAATTGTTTTTTATTAAAGCAGTTAATTTTTCACCTCAATCATATCTGAAAGAAAAAGTAAATCATATAAGCAATATCCTATCCAACATTTATAATAATGAAATCATAAACAAAGCCTTAATTCAGGCTCAAAATAATCATAATAAAAAACAAAAAAAGAAATAACTTTATAAATAGAACTAAACAGTATTGGATGTATTCTAAAATGCTATGATATAAGAAGGACAAATATCACTAAATTAAAAATTAATAGAATTCAGACCAAGCTTAAGGATTCAATCCCCTTGATACCCATGAAAATTATAAATCCCATGTAGATTTTGTGAAGCTTCAAATGGAAAACATATTGGTTGAAAGCTTAATCTTGTTATATATCAATGGCTTACAACACTTCTACAATATTTTTTATAATAGCATTGACTACCCAGTTAATGGCTGGTGCAATCCAGCTGAAAGGGCTGCACAATTTTCTATAAATTATACATGGCTAAACTTGGGTAATATGACATTCACCCCATTATCATTTTCAGCAATTATTGATCCACTGTAGGATGATGGTCTTTCCAAATTCAATCTACTCTGATATCTAGCATCTCTTCTCCACATCACCCCAGAACCCTTCCTTATTTCATACATCTATCTCACATGTAGTCTCTTTCTAGGTCTTTTACAATCTCAACAAGTCCCTTTTAAGATTTCAACTGTCTATCTAAATATGTCCATCCCAATACTACTTCAGATTCTTAATTCCATCACTTGTATATTTCATTTTCATTCTGTTCTTGTTACTCCTAACATGAATCTCTCCATACTTTCTTGAGTGGGCTAAAGTCTCAGTATTGCTTTTCTGTTAACTGTCCAAATCTTGGATCCATAAGTAATAGCTGGTGACAAATATATGTCATTCATATATGTGCATATATTTATAAATTAACTTATTCAGACAATGTTTAATTAGCCAGTCAAGCAAATTATCACTAGTTTAAACTTGTAAACTATGAAATCATATTAAAATAAACTACCAGAGTTTCCAACACAATTTTCATGATTTCTGCATCATTCCTAACTTGAAAATGAGTCTTAAATTCTATATATTTTTTTCCTGCAGATACTAATCTAATATATCTGCAATCTTAAAGTATGCAGCCAACCAAACATAAACATTTAAATATTGTGATGAAATCTAAATTGAAAATAACTACTTGTTTTAATGTTTTAACTTTTAATTAATGCACAATACTATAAACCAAATATGCATCTACACTGAACTAAGTATATCAATTAAACTCAAATAATGTTTAAATAATCAGACAGTAATATTACTGATAAAACTCACTTCCAACTAGATAATTGATACTTTGTTTCAGAAATTGAAAGTGAAAATTATTGGCAAATTGATTGGCTGGTTAAATAAACGTTTGAGTATATTATGTTTTTATTCTAGTTTAGGATAATTTTGTAAACCATAAGTGAAGTTGTTATAATCAAATGTAGTAAAATGTTAACTGTGACTTTATGACATATTTAACATTTTTGCTTTCTAGAATTTTTACTTTGCATAATGGCTTCCTGTACTATCCTGCATTTTGCAATCAAATTTGGTTGTGACATCCTAATACTGTCAGAAGCAAACAATATGTTTTAAAAATCAAGTAAAATTAATTGATTTCCATGCTTACTTAGACTATTTCACCATAATTATTAAAATGTTTAAATTTGTTAGACAGCAACATGACTAAAGTGACTTTGATTTTGCATTTATATGGAAAAGGATTTGCCCACTACATCCAAATATACTCTTGTACATTGAAATCATAAAACAATCACCTGTTCTGTTTGTATTGTTATTTAACAATATTCAAAGATTATAAATGAATATTACTGGCAATTTGATTGGCTGATTAATTAAACGTTGTTTGAGTAAGCAAATTTATGCATTTATTTTAATTTAGTGGAATGCATATTTAGTTTATATATTAAATTGTAGTATAATTTTTAAATCCATATATATATAAATGAAAAAAAGTAACTATAGCTTCCAATGAGTTCTGTAATGTAAATAAACTAATAAAAGACAGATTGACACCACCTGACCTTTAGCATTATTGGAATTTAATGCTTAGTCTATTTATGTCATTTTAAATGTGGAAGTAAATTTGATTTATTTATTATGTAATTGTATAGAATAAATGATATAGAATCATTTAAAACTAGTAAACAAACTAAACTTAAATACTAACAATGCTAAAGGTCAAGTGATATCACTCTGCCATTTAAGGGTTTATTTACATTGCAGAACTCAATGGAAGCTACAGTTACTTCTGTTTCATTTACATATAATTTGAATTATAATTATTATTTACATATATAGTGAAATGAACAACCTAATATTTATTTCAATAAAAAAAAATAAGTTTTTTTTTTCTTCTAAGCAAAATGATATGCAAATTTGCTTTAAAAAAAGAGAAAACAAAAACAAGGTTTAAATTGGAATATTACTTCATTCAAATCTTAGGATTTCACCATACCTTGTAAATAAAAAAAGAATGCTACTAACAGTTAGGTAGATCCAATCTGCAACATTTTGACTGATACTTTGAATAACTCTGGCTGAAAAGAAGAAATAGGCTTATTTAAAAACAGCTAGAAATTACAAGACTATTATCACCCTAAATGGACTTTTAATATTTGTCAGAAAGAAGTATTTGGCAGGTATTTTATTTTGGGTAGGCTTATTTAAAAAGGGATTTGTACTTTACTTTAAATAATTTGGAGTTGTAAACAGGTATTATTTTAAAAGAAACTGTCAAAATTATTTTAAAGAAAAAAAAAGTATTTTTATATATCGCATATATGTTATTAATAAGGGGAAATGCAAAAAAAAAAAAAGATATTCACGTATATATAAACTGCACATATAAATTGCCTAAGTCTCAAATAATGATTGTAATTAATTCCGTTAGTCTCCTTCGCTCATAGTTAAACTTATATGTGATTACTGAAAATTGGACTTTATGTAGATAGATTTATATGTGCACAATTGTTTGTTCAGTGTTTAATAGTTTATAAATGTTTACATCCATATAAGTGAATACATTCCTGATGTTTTATGAGGTAGTGATTGATCTCAGAATGAGTCATCCTTGTATATATTGTAGTAGTATTAAATTAGGTTTAGGGTCAAAGGCCACTCCTTATAATTATTGTATAAAAGTTTTATTCAGTTAGGATTGGAACCAAAAAGGCCATGTAAGTGTTTATGTTTAGGAATAGGATCTTAAAAAAGACCATTCCTAATGATTATTGTAATGGAGATAGCATAGATGTCTATACCATATAGAACTTAAGTATGTGTAAGAACTAGGAAACATGAGAATCAAAGAAATATTATATTGATGAATTCATACATGTGTAGAATTATATTTAAGTTTATTGAAGACATGGTTAAAGATATAATGGGTGTGATATTAACTATGATTATATTAATATTATGATGTATTAATACTATGATATATGATATATTAACACTAAGATGTGTGTATAAAGATTAAAGGATTTTGTTAAAGAAATAAATTGTATATTAGTTGACGATTATATTTTGTAAATAAATTATTGTAAATAAATACGTATATTGGAAGTCATTTATCTTTTTCACATGTATGTGGTCACATGTATCAGTTGTATAAGATGGATTGGCTAGATGTAGGGAGAATGAATGTCTGACTTCAGTCCCTTATAATTATTGTTACATGATTTATTAATTTTATTAAAACAAATAAATTTTTACCATCAATTACTAAATACACTTGTTTATGTAAGATTGTGTGCTCTACTGACTTTTATCAGGAGTAAGTTATGTTCTCCGTGATTTCATCTAGTATTAAAAATGGAACTATGTAATGGTTATGTTATTATACTGAATAAAATATTGTGTTAAATATATACATGTTAGTTTATTTCCTAATGCTTAATATATATATATATATAATATTACAAATCGATGGCTGTATTTCTTCAAAATAATATACCTAAATTTATAAATAAATATTTGAAAATACATTCCTTAATAGTTTATAAAAAATATATGTATAACCATCACTTAGAAGCGCTTTCGACTAACTTGTAGCTTTGTCAACTATCATTTTTAAAATGTCAGCTTTCCCATAATTCCACGATGTCAATCTTCCAATAATTCTGTGATCTCAACGTTTGCTGCTTGCCTATTAATTAAATCTAGCTTATATTTATAAATTAACATTGCCTTTTTAATTTTCTTTTTATTATTATTTCTTTCAGTTTCCAATATTTTTACATTGTTATAATTAAAATCAAAACTATATATACATGATTTATTATGGTCATAAAAAACAGAAGCTGATAAAGTATCATTATTTTTAAAATTTTGTCTTGTATTTTGAACCCTTTTAAATAATATGTGCTTTTTTGTTCTTTTTTCCAATGTGCACCTCGATTCACCTATATATTTACTGCCACACCTACATGTACATTTGTAAATTATACAATTTTTATTTATCAATAGAGTTTTATCTTTTGAATTGTTTATTAATTTATTTAATGTAAGTGGTACATAAAATGCAATATCACATATTCCTTTATAAATTTTCTTAATGAAACTTGCCTGTTGATGAAAGTTTATAAAGGAATATGTGATATTGCATTTTATGCGCCACCTACATTAAATAAATTAATAAACAATTCAAAAGATAAAACTCTATTGATAAATAAAAATTGTATAATTTACAAATGGACATGTAGGTGTGGCAGTAAATATATAGATGAATCGAGGTGCACATTGGAAAAAAGAACATATTATTTAAAAGGTTCAAAATACAAGACAAAATTTTAAAAATAATGATACTTTATCAGCTTCTGTTTTTTATGACCATAATAAATCATGCATATACGGTTTTGATTTTAATTATAACAATGTAAAAATATTGGAAACTAAAAGAAATAATAATAAAAGGAAAATTAAAGAGGTAATGTTAATTTATAAATATAAGCAAGATTTAATTAATAGGCAAGCAGCAAACATTAAGGTCACAGAATTATGGGAAAGCTGACATTTTAAAAGTGATAGTTGACAAAGGTACAAGTTAGTTGAAAGCGCTTCTAAGTGATGGTTATACATATATTTTTTATAAACTATTAAGTACTGTATTTTCAAATATTTATTTATAAATTTACATATATATATATATGCAAATTAATTAGTAAATGGAAACAACCATTATATATATATATGAAGTTAAAATCACAGCCAAGGTATATTGATGTGTAGCGACCAATCATAATGACTAAACTGAATGCAAACAATAGTACACCTGTCCAAGCTACTACTAATCAAAAAGAGGCCTCTTTTGATCAGTCATTCAGAGTGTTTCTAATTAATCTACATCTATATTAACTGTTAAAAATATTATATTTACATATAATATCTAAATAGAAACACCCACTGTTTCTACCTATTTATATTTCGACTTCATCAACAAACTTGCATATGTATCATTTATCTATTTCCATGTATTCTATGTATCTAAATGTATATTTCATTTCTCATAGTCAGTTCCCAGTAACTTATATGATAGACTTACTTTAAATAAAGAAGAGGTACATAAAACAAAAAATAGAAATTGAGAAAGAAAATATTGAAATTGGTTATAATGAAAAAGTAATTAAGAAAATTTTAAATACCAGAAATGGAAATTATATAAAAGGGAAGAATAAGAGAATAGATAAAGTTAAGAAGTAGATTTCAATTTTTTATTCAGCTGAAGTATATAAGATATTGAATAAATATAAGTTAAATGTTAAAGTAAATATAGGATTGAAGAATGCTAAAAATTTAAGAAAATGGATATGCAATAGAAAAACGAATGATAGTATTGATAATAAAATAGGATTATTTATATAACTACATGTGACAAATGCAAGGATATATATAGGACAATAAGGGAACTTAAAGAACATAATAGAGCAATAAAAAGAAAAAATACTGAGTCTGGACCATATAATCATTATGTAGAACTAGGGCATATAATAAATTGCGAGGAAAATATAAAAGTAATAAAGTATATTAAAAATTTTAAAGAAAGAAAATATTATGAAACATTATATGTACTAGAAAACATAGATGCATTAATATGGTCAATGGTTCGATAAAATTGGGAGGAAAATGGTCACTGTTAGATAACTGGAAGCTTTAATCTGTCTGTCTGTCTGTCTGTCTGTCTGTCTATCTATCTATCTATCTATCTATCTATCTATCTATCTATCTATCCATCTATCCATCCATCCATCCATCCATCCACCCACCCACCCACCCACCCACCCATCTATCTATCTATCTATCTATCTATCTATCTATCTATCTATCTATCTATCTATCTATCTATCTATCTATCTATCTATCTATCTATCTATCTATCTATCTATCTATCTATCTATCTATCTATCTATCTATCTATCTATCTATCTATCTATCTATCTATCTATCTATCTATCTATCTATCTATCTATCTATCTATCTATCTATCTATCTATCTATCTATCTATCTATCTATCTATCTATCTATCTATCTATCTATCTATCTATCTATCTATCTATCTATCTATCTATCTATCTATCTATCTATCTATCTATCTATCTATCTATCTATCTATCTATCTATCTATCTATCTATCTATCTATCTATCTATCTATCTATCTATCTATCTATCTATCTATCTATCTATCTATCTATCTATCTATCTATCTATCTATCTATCTATCTATCTATCTATCTATCTATCTATCTATCTATCTATCTATCTATGTGTGTGTATAGTATAAAACAAATTGTTTGTTTGTTGATAAATAGTATTATAAGATAGAAAATAAATAAATAAGGAAATGTATAATGGCTGAATATATATTAATATGGCCAATGGTTTGATAAAATTGAGAGGTAAATTATCAATGTTAGAAAATAAGAAGCTGTAATATATATGAATGTATATGTATTGATAGTATAATAGGGGACTTGTTTATTTGATTGATAGTATGTATAAGAAAGAAAAAGATGAATAAGAAAATATGCAATGGATATATATATATATGTGTGTGTATAAATTTATAAAAATAATACTTTTAATTTTTTCATGGCTTTATTTCTAGTGATGACCACTAGAGAGTGTATAAAACTGTAGAAAATTTATTATCACATGATTAATTTTAAATATGGCATCTTGAGAAGGTTCATTTGTGAACGAAAATCGATTTGATATTAAATTAAATTGCCAGTTGTCTTTTTGAGTTATGTATAATTTGATTGATTGTCTAAATGTATATATAAAGAAACTCAGTAGCATCTACAATCCAGAACAACTCTATACCCACTACTAATCATTTTAGAGATTTGATCATCGAATCTTTCTATAAAATGGTAGCCTGATTAATTAATACATAAATCCAGTATTTAGTGCTTTCATATATTCTAGTGTATATCACTTGATATTACATATATATTGTGAGTATTCAGATTTAATCAAAGTATTAAAAAAAAATAAAAAAGTTTGTTAATCTTGAAAATGTGAGTTTAAATTGATAACCATGGCAACCTAAAGCTTTTTAAATAGTATTGTTTGATGCTAATTCTAACTTCAAAATACTAAATTTGTTATAATCAAACTATTAGTCTTGCATTGGTGGTCGAGAGGTCAGCACGACTGCCTTGCACTTGCAGGCAGTTGCCCGGGTTGCGGCTTCGCATCCCAGCCGATGCTATGACACTTAATATATATATATAGAGAGAGGCAAATAAATACATTTTGGAAATAGTTCAGTGTGACATAAAAAGTTTACTTGAATAGGATCAGTATTATTTTTTTACATATTTTAATTTTCAGTTACTGCAATCACTATAGAAACGTATTACAAAATCAAATGTTTTTTTTTTATGTTTCACATATATTTGTTTGTAAATTAATTTGAGGAAAATTATTATTAAAAAACATATGAAAATTATTTATATTTATAAAATGTATTAAGGTTGTAATATCGATTCTTTATTTTGGTTTAAAAATAATAAAAATCATATCGAACTTAGATTTCATTTCAATGTATCCATTTCAGTCCAAACTTACTTTGCATTTGCAGAAAAGTGGGAAATTTGTTGGAACTCTTCATTGAGCTTTATTTGAGTAAATTTCAACAGTTGTTATGATAGCTACAACGTCAGAAAGAGTGTAGTATAAATAACCAGAAAAGTCTGTAACAGGACTTCTCATCTTTTTGTCATTGCCGAGAACAGACATGTTTCTCAGTTCTTAAAAAAAAAAAAAAAAATTAAAACTTTATTTTTATATTGTTAACCTATAAAATATGGAAGAATAGAAAATAACTTCTGCCCATTCATTTGAAGGGCAGTTTGCTGAAGAAGTTCTGGAGAAGAACATCAGCAAAAATGTGAAAGACGGAAAACCTATTTAAAATATTAAAAAAATGTGTTGTACAATCGGCTATATATATATTTACATGTTTAAAAATCCAAATGTAACTACTATTATATTCAATGGATGCTATATTTCAAGCCAAGAAAATTTGCAGGCTCAACTGGATTAATTCATGTTAATAAGCAATTTAAACTCCACTCTCCTAATTCAAAGAAAAAGAAGAAAAAGGCTAACCTTACATTTTTTGCTTGACACTAATGAAAGAAAAAGAAAATTGAAGCTGACAAAATATGTATATTTGTTTTATCTGTTGTTTTGAAAGCTGGATCTATATACTTAAAAGAAACACTGAAAATTCAACATTATCTCTTCTCTACTCAAAGAAATAAAAGCATCTCTACATCTTTGGACTGAAAATAAGGAAGCTACGATGGATAAATGAGTAGACTTTTACTGAGGGGATGATTTTTTTGTTTGTTTTTGTTTATGTATATGTATGCATATGCATATATATATATTTTAAAGAAGAGTTTATGTTTTATTATTAATCATAGATAGTGTACATTTAGATGTAAAAGGGTTTTTACGTAATGAAGGTCAATGAAAGTCTCAGAGAGATTCATTTACTGGTTATTTAAATTCTTGACTGAATATATATATATTAATGTGACCCGATGTTTTTAAATATTCAATTTGATTTTTGTATGTGTAAAATTTAGCTTGAAATATCGGACAAAAAAAGAAGTTTAAATATAGCGTTTTCTTTTATGTTTGTTCAATTATTATGTTAATAAACAGAGTTCAATTTTATTCAGTTGAATATATTTGGTATCTGTTATTTAAAATTTTTTATTAAAATATCCAAAGTCTCTCCTTCCATTCATTTTTTTTTTTATATGTGGGTCATTATTGTTTCGCAACACATTTTGGAGTTACATGCATAAATTTTATCACTTTTATTAATTTCAATCATTATAAATATTGGGTAATCGCTTGTATTTTATTAATGGTATCAATTTTGTTCTATAATCCAATAAATTGAATTGATTTAAATGCTACAATCTGTTTAATTCTTTCTTTGGATTGCGTAACATGATTTTGTTAATTAAAATTAGGTCCAAGATTCAAACTTAACTTGGTAAGTGAACTAGAATATAAAATATGATATAGTCAAAATAAGAGTCATGAATCACATGACACTATCTCTTAAGCTTGTAAGTTATAAACAGTGAGGATTGCCAATTCCTCAACAAGCTTTATGATAAATGCATAGCCAGAGCCAGCACTTAAAATATCTCTGTCAGGAACCCCTCCCCAAACTCCTGACCATGGTTTCGTGCTTTGGCACTCCTCAGAGCGGTGTCAGGGTAGATTCAGACACTAGATCTAAAAATACCAACCCAAAGGCAAGCACTTAAAGCTTGAAGAGGATTTGGCAATCCTCACTGTTTAAAATATGATATGTTTTGTATATTATAGTTTTTTTTTATATCTTATTTACAGATAAACTTTACATTTATTTCTCAGTTCGAATATTTGCTTATATATATTTTAGTTAATATTACAAATAAGTCAATATCATTAGCTTAGAGTTGATTATTTCTTTGCTTATGTATATTTTAGTCCCGTCATAAAAATCTAAATAGATCGTATTTTGTCATTGGTTTAGAATGATTTATCTTAAATATCTTTTAAATTTCTCTAAAGTGAAGATAAGAAATTCCATTGAATAGTTTTATTGAATATTATCATTGATTTGAATAACTGTTAATTATAGTTATGTAGCTTAATTGTTACCAAAATCAATTTCATAATCAATTGATTGAAGATTCAAATAAATAATATTAATAATTATAAGTTAATAAACCTCCAATAGAAACTTAAAATATATTTTATGCAATATAATTGGGCATTGTAGAGTTAGAAATTACCTAATAGATTTGTTGGTAATAAATTCTTGGAGGAGTATTCCATTTTAAAATATAAACGAAGCAATAATTATGTATCGCTTTATTGGAAGACACGAATAAAATGTTTATATAGTATATTTAGCGTTTTATTAGACTAGATGTAAATTGGAGTAAAAGATTATTTTGTTTCAACATTTAAAGTAGTGTATAGGTTTTTAAAAGGTTTGTAAAATGCAGTTTTAATTAGTTAGAGACTAATCTATTTAAGTAAAATGCAGTATCATTAAATATTAAAGTAGATTTGAATTATTATAATAACAGTAGATTACTAAAGTATGTCGGAATCTAATTTAGTTATTAATTCGAACTGACTTTTGTTCAAGTACCAATCGAATAGTTAGCTTAATCATATATTATTGTTTAGGGCAATGATATAAAATTTCACTGCTTATTGCAATTTACTTTGTAATTGTGATACATTTGTTGATGTCTGGAGCAGATAATCTCATTGTTTATTTCATTTTAAAAATCACTTGAACGAATTAGGTTTAGTAAAAATTATTACTTATAATAGTTCATAACATAATGGCGACCCCGATTGAGCTAGATTAAATTAGATTAGATTTTTATTCAGATCATATTGATCGTTTCCCCTAGCATTATTGCCAAATTTATCCATTACAATATATATATATATATAATATTGTAATGTAAAGTATATTCCATTGTAATTTATCTCTAGTCTTGGCTTATTTTTATCAAAGACCTAAGTTGGGAAGCCAATGGAATGGAAATTATACGTATTAAAAAAATAAACTAGCGGAATCCTTGGATGTCAATTGTAATGGACTGGGTTGTGATGCTAAACTCTTATTTAACGATCCTGTAGATTTGGGCAGCAATTGTAATGAGCTGCATCTATGCATCAGAAGACAAATTTTAAGCATGAGTAAATATGGCTTAATCATTGATTAACAATTACAATATTACCTAGCTGACTAACTGTACACAAACTATGCATAAATACCAAAGAGCAATAATAAGAGACATTAAATAATTTACTCTCAGGATTAACTTGACCAGTGAGATTTAATTACTCACCAAAATATAAATTGGAAACAAAGGGAATTTTATTGAATCCAACCTATATTTGCAGATGGGATTATATGTAAAACAATATATTAATTAGTGATGGCTTAAATAAGTAATTATAAACTTGAATAATGGCAAAACACTAAATTATTATTTAAGCAACTCTCAATCTCAAGCAGTGCCTACTGACTTTTGTACTGAAAAGAGAAAAATAAATAAATAAATACCTTTCAAATAAATCACAAAGTCATTTCATATAAAACAAATGGTATATCCTTTATTTTAATTGTGGTTTAATCTTCTTTTCAAATGGCAATAGTTATATTAAACACATATAATATTGGTTTGTCTTCTAAGTTTTCATTTTAATGCAATACTATTTAAATTAACAGTACTTTCTAATAATAGGCAAGGATTGACGTTTGTATCTACATAAAAACTATCTACTATTTAACGCACAGAAAGGTGCAATAATGGACAAATAGTAAAAATCATAATAGCTTCTTAAAATAATAATTCAGAATCATCCATACGTTCTTCAAGGTTAGATCATTTAACTTAAAAAAATATATATAAATATTCTTTTCCTACTGTGCTGGATATTTATATGCTTCATTTTCTATTAAAACTATACTTCTCCTTTAGACCAGTGTTCTTCAACCCTTGGTCTGTGGCCCGGTGCTGGGCCGCGGAACTTTTCTGCAGGTCCGCGTGATAGAAGGGCAGTAAAAAGTTTGTAATAATAAATAATAAGAATTTAAACTTTTAATTAATATAGCCAATTTTTATTTATTTTTTCATCTCATTTTTACCCAATTAAAAAAAAAAAGAAAACAGAACGAAAACAAAATCTAATCAATCATTCATAAATTAATTTCTTTTTCTAGTTATCACAGATGTTTATGGGGGTGTAGAATTAAATTTTTTATTACTTTTCTAAAAAAATTTAAAAAAAAGTTTTTTTTAATTATATAAACTTCATATATATATAAAACTTTACCTTATATATTTAACATTGTTGTTTTGATCAGTTATAACAATTATGCTTATCTTTAAAAAAATTTATCTATAGACTTCTTCCAGGTCTGCGAAATCTTATCCTTATTTTTGCTGGTCCGCGGAACCTTATCCTTATTTTTACTGGTCCGCAGGTGTGAAAAGGTTGAAGACCACTGCTTTAGACTACAAGTACAAACTTTTTAGATTTATTATTTATAATAGGGCTTCTATTATGACCCCTAAATTCAAGATCTTCCTTTATATCCTCATTAATTATGAGACTTCAATAAATATTTATCATGGTCTATATAATCCTTAGTATATGAAACTTCTATAAATAAAAGCATAAAAACGACTCCTATCTCATATGTGAAGAAATACACATATATAATACAAACATAAAATATCTACAATATGATCTACCTTTTTAAACATACCTAATGATGAAATTGTGAATTAAATTCTGAAGAAAAATATTAAATAATTATTAAATTGTAAACACAAATATAATATATTCATCATCATCATCAACCATTATCAATCCATGGCAGAATGAAGATCTCTCCAAGTTCAATTCATCTTCTCCGATCGTTGGCTTGTCTTCTCCACATCACTCCTGCACACTTTATTTCATCCATCCATCTCACATGTGGTCTCTTTCTGGGTCTTTTATAATCTCTTGAAATCCAGTTTAAGATTTCAATTGTCTTATCATCTCTTCTAGCAATATTTCCAGCCCAACTCCGATTCAGGCTTTTAATTTTTTCAATGAGGTCAGTAACACCTGTTTGTTCTCTTACCCATATATTGCATTTTTGATCTCTTTTTGTTACCCCCAACATGCATCTCTCCATACTTCTTTGAGTGGTCTGAAGTCTCTGTATTGCTCTTCTATTAAGTGTCCAAGTCTCAGATCCATAAGTAAGAACTGGTAAAACACATTTATTAAAAACCTTCCTTTTCAAACACATAGGCATATTTCCTTTTAGTATCAAGTTATTTCTACCAAAAGCACCCCAACCAAGTTTAATTCTATGATTAATTTCATCCATTATGTTTCCATCTGTATTAATAATCTGACCAAGGTATTTGTAGCTGTTAACTTCTTCTAACTCATCATAATCAATCTTTATTTTCATATTTTGAGAAAATCCATTAAACATTACTTTAGTCTTTTTAACATTTATCTTTAGTCCTACTTTCATCTGATAACTCCTGCAACATTTCCTGCAGCTCTAAAGCATTATTTGCAAAAACAACTACATCATCTGCAAAATCTAAATGATTTAAATAATCTCCATTTACTTTCACTCCTTTAGCTTCCCATTTTAATCCACAAAATACTTCTTGCAGCACTGCTGTAAAAAGTTTTGGAGATATGGAGTCACCCTGTCTTATACCCTTCTCAATGTTGACTTTCCTAGTATCATTATGTAATCTAATTGTTGCTGTTGCATTTTTATAAATATTCTTTAAAATATGACAATATCCTGGATCTATACCTTGATGATCCAATGCTTTAATCACTGAAGAAATGTTTATAGAATCAAATGCCTTTTCATAATCTACAAATCCAAAACATAATGGCAACTCATATTCATTTGTCCTTTCTATAACTTCTCTCAATACCTGGATATGATCTACTGTACTAAAACCACTTTTAAATCCAGCTTGTTCTCTTGGTTGGTGGAAATCCAATGTTCTCTGTAGACGAGTTGTAATTATCTTAGTAAAAATTTTGTATAAAACTGATAAAAGACTGATAGGTCTGTAATTTCTAATATCTTCTTTATCACCTTTTTAAATATTAATATTAATACTGCATTCTTCCAATCATCTGGTACATCTTTATCATTTAGACATTTGGTATATAACTTTGCTAAAATTTTTTCTATTTCTTCACCTGCTTCTTTTAATATATCAATTATAATTCCATCATTACCTGGAGCCTTTCCTTTCTTCATAAATTTAATTGCATGTCTCACTTCTTCATTTAAAATTCTGGGCAATTCAGAAGATATAATAGATATAGGGGGTACTTGTTCTTTATTACTATATAATTCTTGATAAAAGTCTTCTACCCATTTCATGATGTCATCTCTCTTTTTAGTAATAATTCCATCTTTTTTTCTTATTGCAGATATAAATTTCCTACCAATACCAAAATGTTGTTTTACTCTCGAAAGACTTTTATTCTCTTTCCTTGCTAGTTCACAGTTATACTTTCTTATATAATTTTCAACTCTTTTCTGCACCATTTTACAAAATTTGAGATATTCAATCCTTTTTAATGCATCATTTTTGTATATCTTCATATTCCTTCTTTTCTTCATAAATTCTCTAGTCTCAGTAGAAATTTCATTGGTCAATTGCTTCTTTTGTTCTACCAGCTATCTTGGTTGCAGGTTTTAAAAGTGTAATAGTTATTCTCATATTAATTTCAATGAAATCTGAATCATGTTCAAAATCTACTAATAGTTGAAACCGATTTGTAAATTCTAATTTAAATTTATTAGAATGCTTCTGACGATTAGGAATATCAACTGTAAATATTGTTTTTCTTAATAATTTTTGTCTCTTTAGTTTTGCATTAACATGTATCTTACATCTTACTAATCAATGATCACTTCCTGCATATAATTTATTAAGAACATTACAATCTTGAAATATGTATTTTCTGTTAGTCAAAATATAATCCAATTCTGCTGTACCTTCATTTGGATGCTTCCGTGTCCATTTCCTTTTAACATTTTTCTCAAAAAAAGAATTCATAATATAAAGTTTTTCTTTCTCTGCAAACTCCACAAGTCTATGTCCTCTCTTATTTCTAATACTATAACTAAAATTACCTACAGTACTTTCGTCTTTCATTTGTTTACCAATTCTAGCATTAAAAACTCCCATAACAATTTTAAAATGTTGTTTACTCTGATCAAAAGCCTTTTGTACATCCATATAAAAATCTTCTACTACTTCATCACTATGAGAACTTGTTGGGGCATAAACCTGAATTATCTGCATTTGGTATCTGCTATTAAGTTGTATAACTAATCTTGCCATTCTGTCCAATACACCATCAATCTCCACAATGTTGTTCTTCCACTTTTTATTTATAATGAATCCTACTCCACTTGTATTTCCAATATTTGTGCCTTTATAATAGAGTACATGTCCACTTTTTAAATCAATTGTCTCTTCACCTTTTCTTCTAACTTCACAAAGTCCAATAATGTCCCATTTAATATAAGACAGTTCTTCTAATTCTTGCAATCTTCCTTCACTTGAAAGTGATCTGCAGTTGTAAGTACCTAAATAAAAAGTCATCATCAAATGGCAGCCTGGGTCCACAATCAGGGGATTCTTAGCACCCTCTACCTTCAGCCACCAACTGCTGCCTTGGTTGGTGACTTTACAGCTTCCTGGGAATAAGGGCCATGATTTATTTTTGTCTGTCATGATTGTATATATCTATTGGGAAAATATTTATCACTTACACATACATTCATTCTGCCTTATCAGGCAACTGAGAAGAAAGACCATGGTGTTTGTTGATCTTAAACTTAAAGGTAAAAAATCAATAAACTCACCACGTTGACTAATGCATGTTGGTGAGGAGCCCATCCATGTTTGCATACTATATGAATCACATAGTAATAACAGCTGCAATGATAAGAACGTATGAAGAGGAAATTGGGAATTTGCCTTGCTTGGTTCCTTTAAGACCTCCAAGAGGAATCAAATGGTCTCCTTTTAGTTAATAGGAAACTCCTTTCTGCAGCCATAATACATTATGTTTATATTTATAAATGATTCCTACGAAAAAAAACAATAATCAATTTAATTTCCAGCTTACATTGTGTACAACAGCTACGTATAGCATGTGTGTACAATGCATTTAAGTTAAAACATGTGTGTGGTCATGTGTATCAGTTGTGTGAGATAGTATGGATAGTTGAAGGGTGCTTGAAAATCTGAGTTCAAATCCTCTATACTTACAATTAAGCTCCCAGGTTTGTGAAGAGTGCCTGGTTTCAAATATTTACATATTAAGCTTGTATCTTGTCCATCCCTCTTATATGTATTTAATGGATACTTTCTTATACATAGGGGTCAGAGTGACTTCAGGTCAACATGGGCATGGCAATAATATTATCATCAGCATAGGATTTGCGTTTTCATTATCAGATTTTCAATGATATGGATGGCTGAAAAGTTGGAGGTTGTAGTGCATTGAAGCCTGTCCATTAAAGTATGAAGATTTGCTATCTTATTATAAACTGAGCATTGATTATATATATATATTATATATATATATATATGAGAGAGATGATAGTCTGGACCAACTGATGAGTGCTGGTTTAGCACGAAATACGTGTATTGGTGATTATTAATCTTTTCTACATGTGTGTGGTCATGTGTATCAGTTGTGTGAGATAGTGTGGATAGTTGAAGGGTGCTTGAAAATCTGAGTTCAAATCCTCTATACTTAAGTTAAAACAATAAGTGTTTTAATGACAAATAATATCTAATATATAATCATTTAATAAATTGAAATTTGAAACCAGTTTATTTATATAACGTATATATATAAATAAGGTGTAAGAATTAAAGCACAACAGAAAATTTTTAATAAGAAATGATCTCTAGCGTTTTTACTATTAATATGGATAAATTAAAGATTTAATTAAAACAGTTCACTTGCATTATGTAGCAAATATATATTGCATGTGAATCAAAATAAAGTAAAAAAAATTAATACTCACTGAAAGTTAATATGTTGTTAATTATAATGATTGATTTAAACTTAAAATTAGTTTACATATATAAATAGTTAAATTTAACGTCAATCACACAAAAAAAGTAACCAAATTAATTACCATTTAATTTTTTTTTGTTTTCTCTTTATTTTACAATTCAGTCTTGGTCCGTTGGCATAGGTTAGTTAGATCAACATGTCAAATAGTTTGAAGTGACAAACATGTGAATTCATGAGCCTTTTGTTTTATAAACTATTGACTTGTAGCATTTTTTAAAATCCGGGTTAGGTTATAATGGATCAGGCAAAATGGTAGACCGATTTTAAGTATTAAGCTAATGCTTATATTGGCTTGCTGTATACAGATAGCTATTCATTACGTTTGTTTTCTACTCCAAATGCTTGCTCATCAATAATTTGCTTATTTTCCACTAGATCTTAATCATGAAATAGAGTAAGATGGAGGAGTTTAAACTCCTGGACCATAATTTATTGTTTACCTGCCATTTCTAATAACATATCGAGTCCAATAAATATTGTAGTTACACAAAGAAAACTGTATAGGAGACAGCAGCAAAGTTTTGCTTTTTTCTTTTAATGACAATCCTTGTTATAGTATTATTATATTATTTTTTTATATATTGGCGCAACCTTTCACAGCGCTGCTCATTATCAATCTCCTTATTACAACAATCTTCGATTTTTAAAATAAAGTTTAAAAAAAATTGCATATAAAAATTAGCTTTACATTTCACAAAAACAAATAAATAAATAAACAACAGATAATAAAATTACACCGCAAACAATTTCAAAAACAAAAATACGATGTAAACACATTTCAGTAATTTTAGATGCCAATATTTGATCACTGATATTACTAAAGGCAAATACTTTAAATATAAACCAATATCTTTGTAAAATCTATATACACATACATATATTTTTTATATTACCACTGCCAGTTAAATCCTGCAATCATATATAAATGCAGATACCAAAAAAATTGAAATAAATAACAATAACAACAACAACAACAGCATATATATGAAACTCCCATATCAAAGCCAAATCAAAGATTTTTTTATGCAATAATGACAGTTTGTATAATTTATTTTTTTAAAACGTACAATGAAAGTTAAATTTTTCGTCATTTTTTTTTATCTAATTAAAAATAAAAGTAAAAATTGGAGAGAACAAAAGACACACAAATTACTAATCCAGATAAGTTAAAAGAAAAATATTTTAGCTAATTAAAGATGGCAGAATTAAGTTAAAAAAATAAAGACTTTGTAACTGAAAAATACAAAAGAATGCAAAAGGTTATCAATGTGTATTTTTGACAAACAAAAGGCATGCACAGAAGTCTGAAAACTGGACCCTGAATATAAAAAGGAAGAGAACAGTTAGATCAACATCTTGTTTTGTCTGTTTTTCCAATGGTTGGTCTTGGATAACAAAAGTATATCCAGGACTACTCTACGCTGAAATAATTCTGCATGTTGGAGTGGACTGGGTTTTTGCTGACATCGTTCCTGAAGATGGACACCAGAAAAGCTTTCGTGCCCAACCAGTAGGATAGACCAAGATCAACTTATAACTGATGGCTAAGCTCATTCTCCCACAAAAAAATATGCATAGTAATCTACAAGCTTTGTGAACTCACTAAACTTACTGGTAAACTATGATTAACTTTTCCCAATTGTGACTTAAAGTTTGCAAACAACTCTAAAAAAAAAATAAGCTTAAAATAATCCAGATAGAGACTTGAATTTTATTGTTCAAGAGACTCCTGTTTACCCAAGAACTTTAATTGTGTAACTGTTGTTTATTTTATTAATGGATTCATGTCTGGATTAGCATGTGTTCTCTCCAGTTTTAATTAATTAGTAATTTCTCTTTAAACATTTTAATTTGTTAGAATAAAATATTTATTTCTAATACCAACTTTTCCTTGTATGTTATTGATGATTATTATTAGATTTGTTAATATTAGTTTAGTAAGATTTGAAAATATAATTTACCTTTACTAATATGTGTTGACTAAACTCCAGGAATAATAATATCTAGAAAATAACTCTAGTCGTGGTAAATATGATACCGATTCTTTTAAAAACATTATTCTTTTTAATTTTTGAGATGCGATGTGACAGATTTCAGTGCATTCTTATATGAATACTGGCACCTTATAAAAGAAATAACAGCTGATTCTGTCGATAGTGTAAATCGTAAAAGTTACTAGGTAGAGTTGATCAGGAAATATAGTTATGTTTTTAGAAATAGAATGAAACTTTTTCTTTTTTCATAACTTGACCAACTCACGCATTTTATGTGTAACAGAGACCTAGTCAGATAGGCAAAATGCTTCAATATATATATATTATAATGATCGAAATGCAAAGTGAAGATCAAATCTAACCGCAAACTACGATATCTGCTCTACAAGGCGCCATCTAGGCATTTAAACCTAGAAAAATTTATAGAGTAGGCAGATACGTGCTGTTAAGATTCCACTTTATTTAAATATTCAGATTGTTAGCCCAAGTCACTAGCTCAGTGGAGTAGCAGAGATAATAAAATATAAATTTTATATCTTAAATATAAAAGAATAAAAACCACTGCCAGAAATTAACACATAAAAATATTTATTTACGCACATATAAAATAACATTTAAATTTTGAGGAATAAATTCAACATTTTAGATTTTTCTATTAATCTTTAGTTTTACATTTAAGTAAATTACAACCATGAGTTTAATATTTATTTAGGGAGTCGAGTATGAATAGACTTGAAAAGAAAATATACTTCCCTGATTTAACCTTAGGCAACAAATTTTGCAATCAAACCGGTGCCAATCCATCTGATACATTTATGTATTCAATGTAGCATGAAAATACGACAACACAAAATACTATACTGTCAGGAATGTACATCTGATCAGTAAGTAGAATTAGAGAAAAAATTGTCTCTCTACCAACCAGGAATGCGACATCTGTTGGCGAGTAGAACAATAAACATAAAACTCCATAGGAATGGACTGCGGTCCTTTGCCATCTTACAAACCCATCCATAGGCAAACAGAAGGTGTGTGGTGTATATATATAATCCTGCCCATAGCGGATCTCATACTACATCTACAATTACACAAATATATCCAATCCATTGAACCAATTCAACTATGAAATGAATAACCTAAGATTACCCTCCCTTAATATAACTTTACAAAACTATATAGCCATTCACGCCCGACTTAAATTTAACATTTAAATACGTTCGCACAGATTATTTTTATACAATTTGTTTTTAAAATGTTGAGTATAGATCGGCTGCACAGATTCCACAGTCAAAAACATCCAAATTAAACACAATCGATCAAAATACAAAATCATCGATAACGTCAATTGCAAAAGGGAATACACAAGGCCCCATGGCATTCATCGTAAGATGCCTGCATTAACATCATTGACCTATATATTCTAATCAAATGAGAAAACTTCAACATAATCAACCGCTAACGAATCTATGCAACGTCTATACCCAACCTAAATTTCATCATTTAAAATTTAAACAATAAATAATTTATACAATAAGAAAAAAAAAATGGAAATGATTTTTATCAATCGGAAAACATATAAAATTAAACATTATTAATTTGATTTTAAACTTAAAAAAGTCAGATAGAAGTTCATAAGCTTGAACGAAAGTTCTTAATTATTTTTAAATTTAGAGTTCATGTCAATATAGCTTATGGTAGAAGAGTCCAGGTTTCTGCTTTTAATTCCCGCGATGCCTCCATTGGAAGATAATGTTCTGGAAATGGCAATAGCTGGTTCAAGGTATTACAGTCTTTCATTTTTTTTTTATAGAGAGTGGTATGTGCGTCCTATCACATCTCTCAAACACAAAAAACTGGAACTGTCAGAAAAAACTGTATTTCCCTTTTTATATTATCCACACGGATTCAATCAACAAAATGTCACTAATCCATCACTTTCATTAGGGTCCGAGCCAAGGCTTAGTGCTTCCATTGGTCAAGCTAATTTCTCTTTATATTCTTATCTATCTTTCATCAGATCATTTTAATTATACAAGAGCCCAAGGCTAGCTTGCTTTTCAAACAATTTATAAACAATCATTTCCATTTACAGATTACAAGAATTAATTAATACCTGTTTTTATTTTTAAATCTTGTACTTTTTTTTTTTTATAAAAAAGTACGTTCAAATACTTATTTATTTGTTTTTTTTTTAAAAAATATTTTTAAAGTTTGGCATCTGTGCGAATGTATATACGTTTAACAAACATTTTAATTTTAGCGTTTAGTTTTTTACTTTTATTTGCGAACTTTTAAGTTTTTATTTTAAATTAATGTAACGACATATTTATATATCATTAAAATACAATATATATATAAATATTAGGTAGCAATCAACACTTTGACAATCCCAATATAGTCAAAATCAACAATTTCAAGTTATAGTCAAGACAATCTTCTTTTAACTATATATATATATATATTGTAACAGGATATATATATGCATTATATATAAATTTTAATACTTAATTTTTTTGTAAATATCTAAGATTGAATTAAAAGCACAAACGTTCAAAATGCACAAATAATGAATCATTAATTTATTAATGTTTAATTTAAATATTGAAATCAAATAAGCTTTAAAAAATTATAGAATCGAAGCAAAGATTCTAATCTTTAAATAAAATATAATAAAAACCTTTTAATTTTAAAAATAATGAGGGAGTTTTTAACAAAAATAAAATTACAAATAGATCCTTAGGGCAAAATGACCATTAAAAAGATTATTACGAAATAGATAAGAGTCGAGAAATAGAAACAAAAGGCTTGCTTTTCCTGCCCAAGAAAAATCTACTGAATATGTTTGATGGATCTGCATATTCCTAGATAAGATGCCTCAGGACTATAAAAGGAAAAATTCAAAAGAAATAATTAATTAGAAGATTAGAATTTTGAACCCATTGTCGTTGCTGAGAAATTTAAAAGCTATTGTCACCATTACCAAAAATGTAATCTATTTTAATCGCTTCCTTTGGTTCAGCCAGCCAAAGGCAGCCTTCATCTCCATGGATCCCAGGATTGAACCACTGGAACCATCTTCATAAAGTGTTGTAAGTCTTCGTAAATTGTCATCGTCCGCAAGAAAGGGTCCTTGCGTAAATTCAAATCTTAATCATGAAGGAACATGCATAGAGAAAGAAAAGTATAAATTATAAATGATAAAAATGAAATATAAACTCTCTTCAATTTAAAATCTCCAAACTTTATTTTTCTTTAAATATGAACTGTAGACTTTCTCTCTTGATCAAATCTGAACTTTATTTCTTATAAACCTTGCAATTTTAAAAGTCTTATCTAAAGTTTAAACATAATCTTTTTAAAATATGTGTTATATATTTTTTTATTTATGCTTAGTATAAGGTCTGTTTGTAATAGAGTAGGAGTTTGCGATTGCAAATGTAAATTTAAAGATAAAAGCAAATACGCATCATTATTTGTGCATTTACTGGATTTTAAAAATAGGTCAAAAATATTATTTGTGTAAAAGAGAAAAAAATAAGTTGAATACAATGTAATTTTAAAATAAGTTAAATACTATAAACTAAATTTTTTTTAAAAAAAAAGAATTAACTTATTAAATTGACTTAAATTTAAGTTGAGTGTGGATAGTCACTTAGACTCAGTGAAATATATGTTAGTTTAAAGGGGTTTTGATTCCGGACTATTTGTTTCGTAGTTATGTCAATGCTGGTGGAAAGATATATGGATGTTTATATCAGTGTAATGTGAAGTGTGTTAGCAGTTTAGGGCAATGTGCCCAACTGAATGCATGACCCCAAAGGAGTAGTCATGGCGTTGAAATGGATGTGGAGTACTTCCCACATCATTGACCACCTTCAGCTGTATAGATAGGAACTATAAGTCGGTAAGATAGATCGCTCTCCCATCCAAATGTAGCGTTTTCTCATTATTTTATATGCATGATTCCTTCGCCAGACAGACATACATTCCTGTACTGGATGAAGGTCATATTCTTCAAATAATATCACACTGTCAGATGCACATTCCTGTCAGCGTGGTTCTGTGCTAACATGTTCATATTGCATTGGTTGCAGATATATATTGAGAAGTGAGAATTGGTGTGGCTGCGGACTTTTAGCCTGGAGTCAAATGTTTTGAAAATCTTTTAAGTGCATTGTCTAGGTAGCCTATCTATGCCCAACACTCTAAGATTAAAAATGAAGGTTAAAAACAAATAAAAACAATAATAATGAAACAAAATAAAACAATTTTTTTATAATAATTAATTTTTTAAAGTTTATGTGTTATTACTTTTATATACGTAAATAAAAGATATGGTACTTTTGTGTTATTAATACTGACAGTGATCTAATTTTTTTTTTAATCTTTATTGAAGTATATTTTAATAAATATGTTTAAACCTCTGCTACTCCATGAGCTAGTAACTAGGGCTGGCGGTCATGAAAAATATCTTTGTCAAAGTTGGATTTTTAACAGCGCATATCTGCCTGCTCTATAAATTTTCTAGGTTCAAATAGCCTAGTGGCGCCCTGTAGTGCAGATACAGTAAGACTCTGAGATCCATGATCACTCAGACCGTTATGATATATATATATAATGATATTTACCTTATAAGAAAGTAATAAACTTATTTCACAATAGTTTGTGTTGCCTTTTTTCAAATGTATTCTTATCAGATAGAGACTTAATTATTTCCATATTAGACCACTAAACATCACATGACAACCTAGACAATTTAATTCCAATTTGAATATAACATAACAAGTTAGGTCATTTTGTATATTAATAAGATTATTTAATGATTTGTTTACAGTATATAATCTCAAATCCACTATTTTCAAAATATGCTGATCGTGATTTATAATCCTTTATTTACTGAAATCTTAAATATTACCTCTAAATAAATTTTACGACTGGTTTGAATTTATGTCTTTCCTTAACTATTTTGTTTGTGTGTGTGATTCTAGGTTCTATTATATTCATCAGTTCCAGCATCTCTTAGTGTCTATGGTATATTTTTTATGTTTGTTGCAATTTTTGTTTATTTGTTACCTGTCGAAACAAAAGGAAGTTAACTTCAGGCAAATTGAATTATAAAATTAATGTTTTTAGAAATAAATTATATACAGATATAAGACAATTAGTGTCTAAATATGCCAGATAGTTAATTAACATGTAACAAACTCTTTTAAACTTTAACACTCTGTTAAAATAAGAAGAAACTCTGTTTCTCCAGATTATTTAATTCACCTCTTACAATACCATTTAATTCATCTCTTACAATACCATTTAATTCATCTCTTACAATACCATTTGTCATCTATCTGCAGAGCTGTCTGATATCATTTCATGATAAATTTATTTTAATTTCTGCATTTGGCTAATTTACTGTAATTTTTAAATGTATAAGAAGTTGATGGCATGTTTATTTTAAGTTGTAAAATATTAGTAGGTTATGGGATACCACAAATACTTCTGATGTCAATTGATGATGGGTGTTGTACGTTAGGAAACAATTGTCCTGCATGTACGGATTAGCTGATTATTTTGGTGTGATTTCAATTCTGCTAAAAGATTGGTAGATGTGAGTTTGTTATCTGCTGAATTTAAACTTTACTAAGAAATAATTAACTTTAAACCTATTAACAAGTTAACATTATGAATTAGATGTGATATATATATTACCGGTAAAGTGGGAAAAGTGGGCGTTGTGTAATATCAATGCGTGGCGTTTTTAAGAAAAGTAAGAAATTTCATTTCTATTTTAATTTTTTACATACTTCCCCAACACATTGTTTAGATTATATTGGCACTAATAAAGAATAAATACTTTTTGCCAAACTATAGAAAAAAGCTTTTATTGAAAAGATACATGCGAAAATGGAAAAAATACAAAATATAAGATATGGGATTTTTAACTTACAGTGTAAAATAATAGAACAAAAGGTAAAGGTTTACTTTAGCGACCAGAGCATATTCGCCATCTAGTTTTTAAAATTAGAACTAAAATATTCTAAAATCTTACGTATCTGCTCCTATATTACAATTACAGTAAATATTTATAATTAAAGTGTTAAAGATAATAATAAAAAAAAGCATTTACTTTTTAAGCATAATTATGCTCTATGCATACTAGGAAGTTGGAGAAAAAGGCGGCAGTGCTATATCTACTGCGTAAGGCAAATCCACAAATTCTCAATATTCTGGGTATGTATGTCTTGGTTTTCGGGATTCATGAAGTTGTCCTGGTGGACGACAACCAAATGTATATATACCCCATTGCCGAGTCTGCTGATGTTATTGTACGTAGCCCAGCCATCTGAAATTATGGGAGTACTTGGTAAAATGTACCGCTGGATTAGGGCCTCCAATGTGCAAGCCGTTCTATCCGCAACTTCTGTCAAGAAGCACTTCATTGACACTCTTTCAATACCGCCAAAGACCCAATGCCCTCTACGTATAGTCCCCCTGTGGTATTTTCTGTGGAAATAATACGTTTCATCGATTTCGACCCACTAATGGCTCCCCATTGTTATCCATTCCGCCGAGAACCATCGGATTTGTGTCTAAATATTTGGCACACTCTTCACGACAAAAATTTGCCCGGTCAATGACTGTTTTCTTCCTTACGCCGGTGTATTTTTTATAATAAGTGCTATGAATCTAGATAGTTTAAATTGTTAAGTTATAAATGTAGATAGTTTAAATTCTTAAGTTTCAAATAATTTAAACTATTTATTTTAATTAATCTAGTGTAATTATTTCAATTTCTTTAAAATGGTAAAATATTTTTTTTATTATCTTTTACATTTTAATAAATTTTAATGTAATTGTAATATAGTAGTATACGTAAGATTTTCGAATAATAATTTACTTCTAATTTTAAAAACTAGATGGCGAACACAATTTTTATGCTGTGATCGCTAAAGTAAACCTTTACCGAACAAAAAAAACTAATATATATATATTAAATAATAAACGTTTACCAACAGGTTGAATTTCTGAAAATAGGATGGAGTTTCTTTTTCTTAATTTTAAGTACGACATTATTATTTCTTACTGACAAGCCCTCTGGTGAAAAAACATAAAAACACGTTAGCACTTGATAGTCGTAGTGAAATGTTGGATTTTGTAGCCATATCAAACAAACCAGGAAAGAAATAACAGGATTTTGACAACATTATTTATGAAATAATGTGCCAAGAATGAAATACTTTAAACTCTTATAAATCTTCACGAATATAAGAAACTTTTTGCAATTATCTTTCAACTCTTCCTTAAGTAACTGTAAGCTGTAAATATAAGTTGTACAATTATCAAATTTATTATTTATGCATTAAACTTATATAACTTATAAGTCTTTAGATATCAAATGCTACTTTCTTAAAATATGCAACTGTTCTGCACAATAATAATATAATTTAGTTTTTAATTTTTCCCAAACCAAAACCACTAAATATTTCCAAAATTATATTATTTGAAATTAATCTTTTGTTGGCTAATCAATAACAATTAGAATAGTAACATTAGTGAGATTTTAAAATGGGCGCAAACTCTCCAGATAGTAGTGCTTCCCAGTGCAAGCCAAAGCAATTAATGAATGCTAAAAGATTTGTGCATAAAATCCCTATCTAGTGCCCACTCATCCAGTATTCCCAGACTAGTTTCTAATTTGTGTTTTTCATTAGTGAAGAACTTTGTATCTGAAAGCTTGGACCTAGATGTTAGGATCTAAGGCAACTCTCCAGAAGCCACCTTTTATTGATTTAGTTAATTATAAGGCTGTGAATACAGTATAGGATGAAAACACAGCAACAATCCAAGCTAATTCACTTATATAGTCATATAGATCTGAACCCAGTTCTGTGTCCATACATTTTGTGTCATTGGTTTTTTAATAATCATGGTCACCATTATCCTATGGGCAGGATTGGATGAGTAGGCACTAGATATGGATTTAAGCACAAATCTTCTAGAATTCATTGATTGTTAGAGCTTGCACGGGATAGCATTACTGTCTGTAGTTTGCTACTATTTTAACAGCTTGTGTAAGTACAGAAAATAATAATAATGTGATGTTTTACTGAGACATTACCATGTTTTATTATTCATGTGATTGTTTTCAGCTATATTGCACTATAAGATAGATATTTCCAAAATATATGACCATTCAACAAAGAGAAGATAAATAAAACTGAAGTTAAATACGTTCTGTGATATTTATATAGACCAATCCAAGATTCATAGACTTATAAACTTTTTCTAATCTTTGTTTCTATTTATTTGACATTTTGCAATTAATGCTACTATTTTATCTCTTTTTTACCAAAAAAAAAAACTGTATATCTTCATTTCATTTTATTCATGGCCATATTTTTAACTCAACAGATCGTATGGTATCACATCTGAATAGAATGCCTTTGAAATGCTCTTTGTAGTAGAATATTATTACAATCACCATCTATATATCTAGGATCTATTTCATAAAACTACCTATAAGACATTCCACATAATGAACTCAATTCTAATATATCTCATGTTTAACACCATATTTCATTTCAAATCCTCTCATATTATTATGTAAAGCTCAATGTTATGCATAAATTTCTGTGCACAAGCAAGTTCAAACATTAACATAAACCTTTTTGACTAATTGAGTCAAATCCTTTGACTGAATATAAAAAACAATATACCAATCTCAGCTCATTATTTCAAGGAAATTTTTGTGTTTGTCCAGTAATTAAATCCATATCAACAATGATTGGGAAAAAAACCATTCAATAAAATTTTTAAAAGTAATTTTCTATGTGGATCCAGTGACATTCCGTGAACTATCTTCATCATTTTTATGAATTTGAACATTAGAAGCATTCTTAGGACCAACAAACATCAATAGGTTTAAAATCTTCATTGATAAAATCATAAAGCACGAATCAATCTAGGGATGGGGGTTTAGAAGCACTAACATCTGCTAAACATTGGTTGTTCAAATTCGTTATAGATGGCTCTTGTTTTGCCACATATTGTAAAGTGAACGAATCAGTTGCATTATTTTTAGCAATTCTGGACAGGTAAAAAAAGTTCTAATAGTTAGAAATGAATAGAACTTATTAAAATAAGTACTCCGGGATCCAGTTTCAAAACTATATAAATGCAGGTTAGCTTGGGTTTAAAGCTTAAAGTTTTTGAATTTCAGAATGTTGTATAATTAATCAAATCGGTTGCTGCATGCATAACTTTATTACATTCAGTTTTTAATTCTAAGCATTGATAAGGACAAAAACTACAAAGTAGTTTACAAATCCAGATTTAGAAACAATACCATATTTTAATGATTGATTTCACAACCTTATTATAGATGGCACTAAAATAGGTAGTTGTTTTTTTACTTCATTGCATATTGTGTATGCTAAAACATCAAATAATATGGTATTATTAACTAAAGATTTATGTCATTACACATCAACATGGGCAAATAAAAGTGAAGAGATGGCAGTTCTAATTATTGTGGGTAGTGTACTTTTTCACTACCAATAATCCATGCATGCATAACATCCACATGACTGTATTTATACACTGTAATAAAGGCTAAGTTGGAGTCAAAGTCAAATAATTAGTGATATGATTGATTTCTGTAAATTAGCTTGTTCTAACATTGAGATATATTAATCAAGGTACAGTCAGAGATGTACTTGAGGCTACAGCCTTAATGAATATTACTTACATAATCAATGTGTGTTTAAATAAATTTAGAATTACAACTTTAAATTATCATAATAGATTTCTCACTATAAAATCTTTCCATTGACTCGCTGTAAATCGAAAGATTTCACGAGTATTAATGTGTAATAAGAAATGTGGACTTAATTAGTGAAGTATTGAATAGCTTCACACTCTCAGATCAAACCGCTTCAGCTTCACCTATTTAAATAGAAAGTAGGTTGAAGTAAAGAGGGTTCCCCTCTTTTCTTCCAAAGAGTAAGCTTGTGGTTTAAGACCTGTAGAAGTCCCTACTATCACATTTTTATATGCATGTGCTTGAGGCTACAGCCTTAATGAATCTTACTTATTGTTAATAACCTTAAATAACCTATTCATTATATAGTCTGATGTGAACTTTCTTAATTAAGAATTGTAAAAGATGTATCCCTGATTCTAATTTGGTTAACATATAGCTATGCCGGAATAGGCTAATTTGTAATGTTATCCCAGCATTAAATAGTCACATTATAACAGTGAGTTGATTAATGTCATACTACCAGTGTAAATCATGCTGCTGTAGTATTTGCATGAAATGTTGGCTGTAAAAAACCAGATAATGAAGAAAGTTATTCCTGAAATATATATATACCCCAGAGCAATATGTCATTTTTTTCAAATATTATGAAAAATAACTGCAAAAAGCAACACTTCAAATGTATTTGCCATATTATAAAATTTCACCCAAATCTGAATTTTTCAAATTTAAGTTTATAAAGATCTGTTTGAACCTCATAAATCTGAATATCCCTGTCCAAATCCAAATGGTTTCCAAAAACTTGAGTTGAGTCAAGCCACTATAAAATAGTATTTTTAAGCCATATATATAATAAATTTAAATTTGATTTTGAAAATGTGAAAATTCTTCATGAGGAGAGAAACCATAGTAAAAGAAAAATTAAAGAGGCAATTTTTATAATCAGGAATAAAATGCATTTAATAAATCGACAAGCTGCTAACATTAAAATATAAGATTCATGGGATTTGAATTGATGACATTTGCTTCCGTTTTTTTTTTTTTTAATTTAATGGCAGTTGAGGCAGGTTTAAGAAATTTACCAGGTAAAACTGACTTAAAGCGGTCTTGACACTTTGCCTTTTATTTTTAAAAAACTTAACTGCTTTTTTCCTTCTACTAACTGTATCAAACTTTAATCAGTGTATGTAACTATATCCAAGTATAAATGTTAATAAATAAACTTACATTTTCATGCGTAGTTTTCACTTCTAGCGGTCTTTGCTGTATATATAACTGTAAATAAATAAACCAAATGTATCCAACATTAATCAGTTTATCTAACAATACATAAACTATGTCCAAATATAAATATTAATTTTTAAAAATGTAATAAAACTTACATTTTTATGAGTACTTTTCACTTGGAATGTATATCTAGCGGTCTTTACTGTATATATAACTATAAATAAATAAAGTATATTAACTATAAATGTTTTTACATAAAGATGAATAAAAAAAAATGAACTTACATTTCCTGCAGGCAAGGATCCGTGTTTCGAACTACGTTCTTCTTACTATGTAATTGCAAAGTATATCTAACTATAAATGTATTTTTTACATGAAGATTAATAAATAAAATGTAATAAAACTTACAGTTTTATGCTCTATGTAAAGATATGGGATGGCAAAAGTGTGACCAAAAAAGTCACTACTGTCAAAATTATGAACTATTTTTGTCACATGTAATTTTTGGCATGTGTAATTCCCTCCCTCCCCCACCGTCCATTTACTTTTTTGCCGAAAAAAGATTCAAATCAATGTTAAAAATAAATATGTCAAATTGTGAACAACTGTTTTTAACATTGATTTGAATCTTTTTTTGGCAAAAAAGTAAATGGACGGTGGGGGAGGGGGGGGGAATTACACGCGCCAAAAATTACACGTGACAAAAGTAGTTCATAATTTTGAGAGTAGTGACTTTTTTGGTCACACTTTTGCCATCCCATATCTCTACATAGAGCATAAAACTGTAAGTTTTATTACATTTTATTTATTAATCTTGATGTAAAAAATACATTTATAGTTAGATATACTTTGCAATTACATAGTGAAAAGAACGTAGTTCGAAACACGGATTCTGCCTGCAGGAAATGTAAGTTCATTTTTTTATTCATCTTTATGTAAAAACATTTATAGTTAATATACTTTATTTATTTATAGTTATATATACAGTAAAGACCGCTAGATATACATTCCAAGTGAAAAGTACTCATAAAAATGTAAGTTTTATTACATTTTTTAAAATTAATATTTATTTTTGGACATAGTTTATTTATTGTTAGATAAACTGATTAAAGTTGGATACATTTGGTTTATTTATTTACAGTTATATATACAGCAAAGACCGCTAGAAGTGAAAACTACGCATGAAAATGTAAGTTTTTTTATTAATATTTATACTTGGATATAGTTACATACACTGATTAAAGTTGGATGCATTAGTAGGGGAAAAAAGTATTTAAGTTTTTTAAAAATAAAGGGTGAAGTGTCAAGACCGCTATAAGTCAGTTTTACCATTAACTGAAAGTACTTTTGCGGATTTAAAGATTGTTTGTAATAGTTTGTAAACCGTTAAATTTATTATTTCAATTATAATTACAATTTTGTTTTTAATTAACGGACACTTTATTTATATATTCTAACTTAATAGCACTACTCACTAGAATCATTGTGTAAAATTAACTAACTAACAATACTGGAAGCAGGCTGACTATATAGATTATAAAATATGCAAATTATTGCAATGAGAAATATAAGTTATAAAAGTCAGATATTCCATTTTTTTTGACAAAGGGACATATGACTCCTTCTTTTTGATTGAATTCAGGTCGCTTGCAATAATCCTTGCCAAAACATATACATATATAGATATGGCAGTATGTAAATTCATCTATATCTGACTTCTCTAGTATGTTCAAACATTATTACTTTTTATAGAAAAAAATTGTCATTTACTAAGTTAATAGAATTATGATGGTGGGTTTTTTTTCTATTTTTTATTTTTTTGTTGTTGCTGTTGTTTTAATCTCAATATTTAAAAAAATCTAGTGTCTATGGTCAACAAAATATGACAATTGATTCTTCTTTTATGATTTAAATCACTAATCATTCTTAAATTTGTTTTCCAGATAGTGATCTTTTGAACATTGAATTCATTGTCTACATAACTGTATTTTAATCAATTTATAAATACTGAAATTCTTGTCACATGAATCAGAAACCCCATTATTTAAAACATGTCAGAATTATTTTTTTAATGATCACAGGAGTAGACCTACTTGCATCTACAATTCCATTATTTGTAAACTCTATATTTGTGTTAATATAAATACACATGAATAAATTAAATATAAACTATAATATATATAATCATTGTCTCAAACGAATGATGATCTAAAGCGCTTTCAAAGATCTAAGCCTTCATTTTCAAGAAGTAACTGGAATAAATTATGCAAATTAGGGTGGACTAGATATGCAAATAACGGTGGACTCGATCTTCATTGACCTAGATCTGCCACTTTCTAGAGATGGCATAAAATGTTTCCTTTTTATTCATGGCATGGACGTCAGAGATGATATAACATGCCTCTTAACTCTCCTTCGCAACTTGTGCTGTTCTCTGCACACAACACGAGGCTTGTCTGGCCTGCACTGGTATCCCATAGAAGCTGCGTGCTGCACAAAAATAGATGGGTGGGATGGGTCAGCCAAAGCCTTATTGTATGCATATACATGTTGTGCAAGTCTTGTATGGATGGATGCCCTAGTCTCACCATAATATGCCACCAGGCAATTATTATTACATGTGATTTTGTAAACAGTGTTGTTTACACATCCGTTGAAATTGGGGGGAGAGTGGTGACACAAGCTAAAATCATTACTAAAGATTGTGTATAAATCTTTATGTATATTTTTGATATATGGCAGCAAGATACAGGGTTTATTCTGTTTATTTTCTCGAATGTGCACCAATATCATGGATATCTTAAAAAGCTAACTGTAATATTTTACAAATACCAAAACTGAGCATGCATGGTAATTACCTATCAAGTGTTCAGCATAAGATAATTTTATGCCATTGAGATTGCAAACCATAGTAATCAATGGATGCAAGAAGGTTTGTGCATAACATTCCTATCTAGTGGCTACTCATTCAATATCTCCAGACTAGTTTCTAACTTGTGGCTGTCATCAGTGAAGAGGGTTGGATCTGAGACCACTGCACCTAGATCTTAGGATCTAATTCAATCCTCTAGCAGCCACCTTTGCTCTCATATTTAATGATCCTCACTGTTGACAACTACAATCTGGGATATTGGATGAATAGGTACTAGTTAGAAATTTTATGCACAAAGCTCCTTCATGCATCCGTTAATTATTATGGCTCACATTGGGTAGCTACTGTGTGGAGAATTTTTACTGTTTTAACAGCTTGTGTAAATATAGGAAATGGTGGTCATGTAATGTTTAATGGTATAATAAAGGTGATGAAAGAAAAATGAATGCTACTAAAACAAATGCAATTATTAAATAATATAATTTCAGTTTGTAGTATCGGTTTTAATTGATATTTTGCTACATTACATCATAACTATTTATTTATTTATAAAAATACACAAAGAATTCCCATTAAATTTTCATTATTTAAATATATAAACCTATGAAAATCTTCTACTATAACAATCTTTATTTAATTGTGAAAGTATTTACAACAATATTGTACTTTTAATATTTACATATATAAATATATATTACTATCTTATTTATGTTCTATATAAAAATTGAAGATTAAGTTAAAAATGAATTCACTTTTGGTTTAAAATATTTGCCTCAAAAGTTTTTACTGGATTATATAATTTCAGCTTTCTATGCCTATTTTTAATTGGTTCTTACTTTAGGACATCTTAGCTAAAAAATTATTTTTAAAAATGTACAGAAAATTCATATTTCATTTATGGCATTTAAATATATATATACAAAAAGACACATAAACGTGCATATGTATATATATTCTTAATTTTGGATTTTATTAGCACCTTGCTAATATCAATTCCACCACATCACAACCATCTATGTGTGCTTAATATATGCAAATGCATTTCAACAAGGTTTATCATTAATTGTTTGCCTTTTGGTCGATATGGCTAAAAATAGAATAAGCTACAATCAGGCAAGATATGAAAGTTTTCCTTTCAAATGGAAATGTTCTCACCACAAGAAATAGAAATTATATCAGATAAATAGACTAAAGAAACACCATATGGTATATGTGACCATATTTTTAGTTCACAATACATTTGAATATCATTGCAAATTTTTTTAGTCTATTTCTTTAGCTTTTCTTCTGTAGTTACAATGTCAATATTGCTTATTACTGCTCTTAATCTTTAAATTCTCACCTTTTATTAATCCTATATCAGTAATGCTCAAAGTCTCTTAATAAAAAAGATAAGTCAAAAATTATCTGCATTCTGGTTATATTAAATCTTCAGTTGCCACACTGTCTTATCAACACATTCCATGTGGGATTGGTGATTCTCAAATCTCTTCTGTCCAATTTTGAAAATGATTCATCAATTTAAATGTGACTATGGTGCGAGAAACAAGGCTGCTCCACTTGTAATTTGCATGAAAGAATAACATCGTGCAATGGTATGTTTTTTGTGGTTGGAGATCGAGTCTGGTGATGATATTTATCAAAGATATAGTATGCAGTATGGAAAAGTGTTTATCATGAAGAAGTGAGTGTATATGGATAGAGAAGTTCAAGAAAGGTTACAAAAATCAACCATCATCTGGAAAATCGATTCTTACAGTTTTCTGAGATTGGAACATGATCAGAAAACAAGTTCAAAATTCAACAGTACTCATTATCATGAGATGCTCACTGAAGAGCTGAGGAATTTGGACATAGGGGATTGACATCCAAGGATATTAATGTTGTTGCATCCACACCCCATTTCCCGTATTGTGAACACTTTCCAAAGTTTCATTTTGGGATGTGAGAGTATTCTCAATATAGTCCTGATTTTGCCTTATTGTATCACTTATTTGGTCCCTTGAAAGAAGCCTATGGGGGCAAAGATTCACATTTGATACTGAGGTAAAGCAATAGTGCATTCATATCTTGCGGCTTAACCTAAAATATTATTCAATGAGAAATTACAAAAATCTTATTAATAGTGGACTAGATGTATTGAAAATCATGGAGACTAGGTCTACACATTAACAGTAATTTCATCAAAACCTTAATAATTATCATAAGTAAACACACTTGTCTCTCACATAATCTATTTCTAAATAAAATTAACTAGTGGTAAACATATGAAATTGAAAATAATAATAATATATCAAATAATAGTCAATCTTTTGTGTTATGTAGTAACAAATACATTATTAAAAAAATCAGATTTTGGCACCTGGAATCCAACTATCTGGACTTTTAATAAAAATAAATGTCAAAGCCCTTTCTACTAAATATTTTCTCTTCTACAAGTCACTTCACAAATATAGATGCATTATGTACCCTCTGTCATAGAAATGAAGAAACATTGGAACACTTTCTTATGGATTGAACCTCACATCTTCCTTGTCATATTCTTATCACTAGCTCGATTCATTCAAACTCAATCAACAACCTCGTAAAAAATTACAATGTGGTATTTTTCCCAATATAAGAATTACTACATTTATTCTTTTCACACTCTGGTTGTAAAATGCTATCTAAGCTTTAATCCCACATCTCACAAAACTAAACCATCCTTTCTAAAAAAAAATAAATAACATTAAGACCAGAGATCAAACCCATGCACCTGCAGATATTTTTGCAGCTACATGGAATCTGATCTCATGAACAACAATCCAGTGACTTGGCTATAATATATTAATTAGTATGCATTAAATATATATTGATTATTTCTCAGTTATATAAACACCTATCCTATTGCTTTTCTCTTTGAAATCTCTTCAGTTTCAATAAGTCTTGTAAATAATCTTCAACGAATATAGTAACCTAATAAAATAAAATTAATTTAAAACTAAAAATTATGTATTTGTCTTTACGGAAAGGTGATTAAAATAAGTCCTACCGCCAGATGACAGATAGTTTTTGACTCTTATATTTAGATTAATTTTAATAATCTTAAATAGTTTAATTATATCGAACTTTGACTACTTCTACTTTCTATTTTAGGAACAAGTTGAACTCCAAAGCAAAGATTAATTCAATGTCCACGTAATTCCTCAACATATATATATCGGCGGCGGCGGCGTTTGATAATTAATGGATAAATCATAACATATATAAAAACTTTTTTAAATAAATTTTACAAAATTATCTTCGTCTTTTTATTTGTATAGATTCATAATTAAAAAATTAAAAAACATTAATGATTTTTAAAAAAAAAAGAAATACTAGACTCAGTAAAATGGATACAAACAATAAAATTAATATTTTTTTTTTCTCATGTGTCATAGCATCAGCCGGGAAGCAAACCCCTATCCCTGGACAACTGCTTTTAAAAAAACAGCTGTCGCTGACCTCTCGACTACCAATGCTTGACAAAATTAATATAAAACTTTATCTAGGCGTAGTTTTAAATATTGGCAGATATTTTAATTTCCATACGTAATGCAAATAAATACATAAAGAGGTTAATAAATAATTGAATTTTTGAAAATTTATAAGTTTGAGTATTTCCATGTGTTAGAGCTTAATTGTGATATATGAACCTTGGGGTCCAGAATCTATACCAAATTACATGGCACTGGCAATAACAGAGATTGGTCACAATCCTTGGACGATGACTTGTAGGAGCTGCCACTGTTTCACTGCAGCTGGAGAACTATCTCCTATAGTATCCGCTACTTCATCGCTGTAACAAACCATGCATAATTTTATAATTATGAGCAAACACGTGTGTAGAGGTTATTTATATTTGATTGAATACAAGTATAATGTATAATTTATATACTGGGAGTAAATGCTAAATCGAATGTGACTTAATATTTCTTTTTATATTAGTATTGATATGGCAATGTATCAAGATATATTTATAGGTAAATATGTATAATATATAAAGAGCCTGCTAATAGCTCTAAACAAGCTTATTTCTTTATTTCTTCAATGATAAATGCTACAAAAGAAAGTAATGAAGCTTTTATCTATTATGGTCCCCAACCCCAGACTGGTTTCAAGCCATGGGTCTCTTCAGTGAGAGGCTAGAACATTAGATTCAAAATACTAACTCAAGCCAAGCATTTATCTAAATTTTTAAATATAAAGAAAAAGGGTATAAATCTTCAGACACCTTTTGCTATTAGGTCTTTGGTTATATTAAATTTCTAAGCCTACTAATATATGGGATCACTGAATTTAGTTCAGGCCCATGTAGTTTCTTTAGTTAAAGAGCTGAATTTGAAGACATATAGGTATCCAAAGATTTAGATTTTTTCTTTATATTTAAGAATTAGATAAATGCTTGGCTTGAGTTAATATTTTGAATCTAATGTCCTAGCTTCTCATTGAAGAGAGTCATAGCTTGAAACTGGTCTGGGGGTGAAGACCATCATAGATAAAGGTTTCCGGTATTTTCTCTTGTAGCATTTATCATTAAAAAATAAATAAGCAAGCTATATAGCTTTTGTGATTTGTGTAAATATATATATAAACATAATAAATTTAGTTAATAAACTATTACATTCAAAGATCAGCCTTTCAAGCTAATTGTGCATGCATCTTTTGAGAGTGTTAAATAATAAATGGATACTTCCCTCCGCAATACAAGATATAGTATTTATGCAGGAATAAAAGGAATCCTCTTATTCCTACAACTCAAAAGACGCATGCACAATTAGCTTGAAAGGCTGATCTTTGAATGTAATACAATTGTACACATAGCGTTATATAAAAATAAATGCTTATTTACTTAATAAACTATTATAAACAATCCTTAAATCTGCAAAACAACTTTCAGTTAATTTCTTAAACCTGCCTCAACTGCCATTAAATTAAAAACAAAAAACAAAGTGGAAGCAAACGTCATCAATTCAAATCCCATGAATCTTGTATTTTAATGTTAACAGCTTGTCTATTTATTAAATGCATTTTATTTCTATTTATAAAAATTTATATAGATTCAAGGGATTTAAATTGATGAAGTTTGCTTCCACATTGTTTTTTTTTAATCTAATGGCAGTTGAGGCAGGTTTAAGAAATTAACTGAAAGTACTTCTGCAGATTTAAGGATTGTTTATAATAGTTTATTACTATTATTTTTATTATAATTACAATTTTGTTTTAATTAACAGACATTTTATATATATATGTTGAAATGAAGATTTTCATGGGTTGCATATATAGAATACATATTTTGCGGGTTCATCCATGTTCAAAAAATTTAAATATTAATATTCCAATGTTTCAACTTGGTCACACAAGTCATCCACTGGGTGATAAAAGGTAGAAAGATGGTTGTAGAGGTGCTACAATCACTGATTTGAATAAACATTAAAAACATTCTTAAATTTAACATTTTTGCTATTGGTGGAACGTTAACGTTTATTCAAATCAGTGATTGTAGCGCCTCTACAACCATCTTTCTACCTTTTATCACCCAGTGGATGACTTGTGTGACCAAGTCAAAACATCGGAATATTAATATTTAAAAATTTTAAACATGGATGAACCTGCAAAATATGTATTCTATATATATATATATTAAATACTAAATATACAGCCTAAAATATATATGGAAATTAAACAATAGCAGACAAGCTTCAAGAGCTAAGACTAAACATTATCATGCATCAATAAAAGTTTATAAAAGAAATAGCTACTGACAGCTAAGAATGATCATGCTCATCAGAAAATGTCTTTGGTAAAGAAAAGGCCATCCTTTTCATCTGAACTAGAAGTTCCTAACTTGAAGTATCATTATCCCCAAAGGGTATGGTCCAAAAATATTTAACAACTACTTCAAGAAAATGGTTTCAGTGACTAAAAATTTGAATTTTTTAAATGTTTATGACGATTTTTGCACAATAATTGTTTAACAATTATTACGAATCAAGAATATATATTATTACATATTCATTTCTATATAAACACTTTATTTTTAATTATAACTGGTTATTTTCTTCTGGATAGCATTACCATGGAAATTATGCAGATGTCAGTTGTAATCAGATAAGTAGCACATCATTACACACAATCGGTTACTATAATTGCACTATTGTAAAAATTACTACAAAATTTTAATCTTTTAAAACATAAGTTGATAGATTTCCAGCTATTAATAATTATTCATTCACATTTTAAATACAAATGTGAAATAAAAAAGATTTCTTTTTTTTTCTGAAATCAAACTGCTTCTATTGACAGTTAAATGATGAAACAGTGTTTTGTTTTGATTAAAATCTAATTTGTAAAATTTAAATGTGGTTTTTTAGAATTTATTTAATTTCTCAACAAAAATATTTATCAAATGAAGTCAAATTTATATATTCTGATATACAATATTTAAATATATGTATAGTATCTATACTTAATATAACTATAAAGGACTTGATCTTAGACTTTTAACCTTGTTACACATATTTCATGCTGAACCAGCACTCATCAATGGGTCCAGATCACAATCTCCCACATATATTCTGATACAAAAAATTGTTTTAGTACTAAATTTAAAGTTGAAAACTTATTGCAAGTAAAATAACGAAAACCGTAAGACAGCACACTGCAAACAGCATTCAGTGAGAAGTTGTGAAAAGACAATATGATTAATTTTGTAATTATTTTTCATACTTTTTATATTTAATATACCCTTATCTTCCATTAAATTGTTATATTTGCAGGGAAGAGTTGTCAAGCATTGGTGGTCAAGAGGTCAGCACAGCTGCCTTATAAGCAGTTGTCCTGGGTATCAAGTTCGCTTCCTGGCTGATGCTATGACACATGAAAAAAAAAAGAAAAGAAGAATAATAAACAGAAAGAAATAATCAGAACAAAATATTACATTTTTAGAATTCAGAATAAAAAATGTATTTTAATGAAAAAATTAATTAACAACTGAATTTTTATCAGTAAGGTGAATTCTGAAAAAAAAAAAAAAATCATTTGCAACTAAATAATTTTTTAAAATATTAAAATTCAAAGTATTCTTGCAAAGAAAAAACAATAAAAAGTAATGGGGACATTTCTGGAAATGAGCATTATTTAAATACTTAAAGTTTCCTGCTAAAAAAACAATCATCATCATTATCAACCATTATCAATCCACTGCATGATGAAGATCTCTCCAAGTTTAATCCATCTTCTCTGATCTTTAACTTCTCTTCTCCACATCACCCATGCACACTTTCTTATTTCATCCATCCATCTCACATGTGGTCTCTTTCTGGGTCTTTTACAATCTCTTGGAATCCAGTTTAAAATTTCAATTGTCCATCTATTATCATCTCTTTTAGCAATATGTCCAGCCCAACTCCACTACAATCTTTTAATTTTTTCAATGATGTCAGTAACACCTGTTTGTTCTCTTACCCATACATTGCGTTTTCGATCTCTTCTTGTTACTCCCAACATACACCTCTCCATACTTCTTTGAGTGGTATGAAATCTCTCTATTGCTCTTCTATTAAGTGTCCAAGTCTCAGATCCATAAGTAAGAACTGGTAAAACACATTTGTTAAAAACCTTCCTTTTCAAACACATAGGCATATTTTCTTTTTAGTATCAAGTTATTTCTACCAAAAGCACTCCAACAAAGTTTAATTCTATGATTAATTTCCTCCATTATGTTCCCATCTGTATTAATAATCTGACCAAGGTATTTGTAACTGTTAACTTCTTCTAATTCATCATAATCAATCTTTATTTTCATATTTTGAGCAAATCGATTAAACATTACTTTAGTCTTTTTAACATTTATCTGTAGTCCTATTTTCCTCTGATAATTCCTGCAACGTATCCTGCAGCTCTGAAGCATTATTTGCAAAAACAACTACATCATCAGCGAAATCTAAATGACTTAAATAATCTCCATTTACTTTCACTCATTTAGTTTCCCATTTTAATCCACAAAATACTTTTTGCAGCACTGCTGTAAAAAGTTTTGGAGATATGGAGTCACCTTGTCTTACACCTTTCTCAATGTTGACTTTCCCAGTATCATTATGTAATCTAATTGTTGCTGTTGCATTTTTATAAATATTCTTCAAAATATGACAATATCCTGGATCTATATCTTGATGATCCAATGCTTTAATCACTGAAGAAATGTTTATAGAATCAAATGCCTTTTCATAATCTACAAATCCAAAACATAATGGCAACTCATATACATTTGTCGTTTCTATAACTTCTCTCAATACCTAGATATGATCTACTGTACTAAAACCACTTTTAAATCCAGCTTGTTCTCTTGGTTGGTGGAAATCCAATGTTCTCTGTAGACGAGTTATAATTATCTTGGTAAAAATTTTATATAAAACTGATAAAAGGCTGATAGGTCTGTAATTTCTAATATCTTCTTTATCACCTTTTTAAAATATTAATATTAATACTGCATTCTTCCAATCATCTGGTACATCTTTATCATTTAGACATTTGGTATATAACTTTGCTAAAATTTTTTCTATATCTTCACCTGCTTCTTTTAATATATCAATTATAATTCCATCATTACCTGGAGCCTTTCCTTTCATCATACATTTAATTGCATGTCTCACTTCTTCATTTAAAAAAAAAACCAATATATTCAAATAAAAGCTGAATCATAAAGATATCACAAAACTGCTGAAAAAGAAATATTTAATTAAATTTTGCAAAAATAAGAATATATTGATAAACAAATTAGGTAAAACGTTGGGCTTTCTGATATTACAAATAGCTAAAGTCAAATATGTATACTAAAAACTTTTTCATTTAATTTTCTTGAATTGATTTTCCATTGAAATATACTGACATCTAGGTACTTTAGTTAGAACTAAATTCATTAAACCTACATTTTATTGCGGTTTTTTTCTATCAAATGAATACAAATTGTTGAAAAATATAACAGTAAACTGCAATTGCTTTTCTTTGGTCAGATTCATTCTATTTCCATGGTAGTCGCAGTCAAATGATGATATTATAGGGAAATAATATTTGAACATGAGATGTTGATTATAATTATGCCTATTTTGGCTTCATATAGTGTATTCAAATAGAAATAAGTTATGGTTTCATCATGACCACATATGGAATATGTGGCATCGATTTATATTAAACAGTTCTGGCCAAAAAAAAAAAAATCAGTGGAAAAAGCTTTAACATTAACTTCATAATATTAATATCATTTATATTCTTTATTACTTTTTACAATGTTGTGACACGACAACTTTCTTTCTTCCCCTACCAACTGAATTTTAGTTATTAGAATCGTCGTCGAGGGCGCCACCAAGGATTTCTCTCTTGGAACCTGGTCACGTAACTTTACATAAACCTGGTCTTTATTTATTTTCGAACGACGATTCACTGATTATAAACTTTGATTATAATCTCACAGGGGTTTTCCTTTAAGAACACTAACTAATTATTATAAATAATTCAAGAATTCAAGAATACGTTGGACAAAAAAAAAACTTTTAATTTCTTTTACTACTATTTATTATTAATAACCTTATAATTCTATCCGATCCAGAAAGAACTGACTTACAATTTCTGATTTTCCCTCTGTTTACTTTCTAATTATGCTTCCCAAATATTTACCATAGATTTACTCGCGCCTACACTAATACTGCGAATTCTAGCAGACGTGTATATAAGACGACTTATAGTATTTTTAATCTTTCCTGAAGTTTATTTTTAAACTCCACTTTCTTTGGTAAATAAATAAATTGCAAAAATCTTACAATGAACGTATAAGTGTCTTTCGTTTTCTTATACTTTCAATTCTTTCCTTATTTTCTACTAACAAACGAGTAACGCCCCAAGGTTCTCTGTTACTTGGCGACGCACTTTTATACCCCCACCCTGTTGTTACTCTCTAGATCGAATAGATATTAAATAATTTAAAATACAGTTATTCCAATATTTCATAAAAAATATTGAACGAAAATTAACATTAATAGATTACAATATTAAACAAATTTATTTCCCCCCTCTATTGTTGAAACATTCATAATAAACATAATAAATGAAAATTAAATTAAAGATAAAGTTCTATTACGCTTTTAACTAGAGTTCTCATTAATGGAAAAGTTTATAATTACCCTGATCGATCAGAGCGGAGTGGCCTGATTTTCATAGGTTTTACATTCCATTGGTCGTGCCTTTGTCCTTGTATATGCGAATTCCATGAGTGTTCCTTTGGTTGTCCGGCTAGCAATATCCGTTTCTTCCATTCCATAACTCTCTGGATAGCTTCATTCAGATGGAGTGGCGGTCAATTCCCCAAAGGGGAAGGTTGTGATAACTTTAGCCGCTATACATTTGACAAGAGTCCGCAAAATTAAATTTCAATAATAATAATTTTTATTGTTCGAAACACAGCTGCTTTCTTTATTGTCCTTGCTGGTCTCTAAAAGTCAAGTCAACTGATCTAACTCTAAAAGCGATCTTATCTCCACTCTTTCTTATCTTTTTTTTTTTAATTAGCGTAATAGCAATTACTAACCAAATATTTTTACTTTGTGAAAGTTTCAACAATAGAGTATAATTACTACCAAGAATCTAATTTTGTTTTCTTTTCCCCACCCTTTTATCTCTCGAATTTTTCTCCCTTTTAATTAAACACTTTTAACATTTTTTTTTTTTTTATAAATTATATTCAATTTTATTTGTTTATCTCAAAATAAAAGTTCAAAATTTTTACCCTTTCCATTAAATCAAAACCATTTGTTAATTAATTCTTTTTTTCATTTTACAAACTATTTAACTTCAAAAATATTTATGCCAAATTATAAATATGTGAGCTTATATATATATGAGCTGACTTAAAATATCAGCTCATTGCCCCATTTGTCATAAAAAAACAATAAAAAAAAAACTTTAATTGTCCCGCGGTGACTTGTCCCCTTCCCCCTTACAAGGTTTTAAAGATCTTGCGTTATACGCTCCCTTCTTACCTTTCTTTCCTAGAATCATGAATGCATTGGGACCGCATTTTTGAATGATTTTATACGGACCTTCAAATAAAGGGAAAAATTTCTTATATTGCTTCTCGCTCATTTTACTCACAGGCTGGGTTTTGACATAAACCCAATCTCCTATCTTAAAATGTACTGGACTATTATTCCCTCTTTTCTTTCGGTGTTCAGCTTTTTTTTTTAATCTCTCTCTGGCGCAACTTCGATCCTTCACTATGTCTACTGTTTCATTCTCGGGGGGCAAACGACACTTGAGAAGAGAAGGTTCCAGATGGCCGTAATGTAATCGTTCAGGGGCAAACCCCGTAGACTCGTGGTACGTGCAATTAATAATTTTCACTATTTGAGGAAGTACTTTCACCCAATGTTTATGATTTTCCTTCAAATGTGCCCGAAATAAGTTTCCCAATTCCTTCATAACCCTTTCACACGGGTTAGATTGGGGATTTCTTATAGAGGTTAAGATATGGTGTATGTTTTCCTGTTTTATCCAACTTTTCCATTCCCTGGATATAAATGGCGTCCCATGGTCACTCAAAATTGCACGTGGTCTTCCCACCTGAACGAATTGTTTCTTCTTTAACACAGCAATAGAATTTTTTGTATCGGCTTTTTGCAATGGATAAGCCCGTACCAGCTTCGAAAACACATCGAACGTCACCAAGATATATTTATATCGACGAAACGAAGGTAATGGGCCATAAAAATCGATGGCCAACAATTCATTTGGGTTTTGGGCTATAATAGGAGTCAATATTCCCGCATAATTTTTATTCGCCGGTTTATTTTGTCTGCATCCATGGCACATCTGAAGTGTATTAATAATCGACCTATACATATTTGGCCAATAATACCACCTCTGTAAAATTTTATTCACTTTAAGTGCGCCATAGTGTCCATATGTCCTATGTACATAATTTATTAAGCGCATTCTTAAGCTTTTGGGTATGACTATTCTCCAGTAATCGGTTCCTTCTTTGACCTGAAACATCAACGTTCCGTTTATCATTTTATACCGATTTATTTTATTATTATTTTTTTTTGCGTCGGTTTGCTTGCGTAGGTCGGTATCATTGTAACGTTGTATTATCTTTTTGCATGTGGGATCGGATGACTGAAAAATTTTTATCCTCTTCATGTCCCTTTCCATCGACATATCCGCATCTATTATAAGTGGAGTTAACCGTGCTCCCTCTAATGTTAAATTTTGGCCTGTATCCGGTACCGGATTTCGGCTCAATATGTCCGGCACGATATTTTCCTTCCCTGAGCAATGAACCACTCGGTAGTTAAATCTTTGTAAATATAATGCCCACCTTATAAGCCTATCGTTTGTTAAGTAGCATTTATTTATAAACTCTAGACTCTTGTGATCCGTAATAATAATAATCTCGGATCCTAATAGTAAATGTTTAAGTTTATTTAACGCCCATATGATGGCCAGTGCTTCTCTTTCTGTAGTCGTATAATTTCTTTCTGCAGAGTTTAAATTTCTACTTAAAAAATACAAGACTTGCGGTTTTTTTTCTTTATTCTCTTGAAATAATACAGCCCCCAACCCCACTTTACTGCTGTCGGTCTGGAGCATAAAAGGTTTATTAAAATCCGGGTATGCGAGTATGACGTTTTTTTCAAAATTTTCTTTAATTTTGCTAAATGCCTCGCTTTGTTTTTTAGTCCACTCCCACCTGCTTTCTTTTCTAAGCAATTGTAAAAGTGCCTCCGTGTCTACAGAAAATTTCTCGTAAAACCTCTGATAAAAACCACATAGGCCTAAGAATGACCTAATTTGTTTTTTATTCTTAGGTTGAGGAAAACGACTTATAGCGTCAATCTTATCAGGATGAGGTCTCACTCCTTGAGCACAAACGAGATGCCCTAAAAACAAAATTTCTTTTTGCAATATATTACTTTTTTTTAGATTTATCGTCATATTTTTCTGCTGGCATTCTTGAAAAAATATATTTAAACTTTCCAAATGTTCTTGAGGTGACCGTGATGCTATAACAACGTCATCCATATAATATACAATAAGTTGTTTTACCCTATCGGATAACACCTGGTCCAAACATCGAAGCAACCCCGACCCACTGTTAACTAACCCAAATGGCACTCGCTGAAACACATATGTATATCCCTCATATCTAAATGCGGTGTATTTTTGGTCTTCTATATGTAATGGCATCTGCCAATAACTCGATGTTAGATCGAAAGACGAAAAATATTTCTTCTCTCGGAATTCCAATAGTAAGTCTGTGATACGCGGCGGCACATCTCTATCAGGAATCGTAATGGCGTTTAACTGACGCGCGTCTAAACACACTCTCATTGAACCGTCTTTTTTTTTTACTATCACCAGAGGATTTATATATGGGGATTGCTGTTTTTTTATGATACCCCATTTTTCCATCTGTTGTATTTGTTTGTCTACTTCACTTTTATATTTAACTGGAATGGGGTATGACCTGCCCTGGAAGTGAGTCTCTGTTTTTACTTTGATACGATGCGTATAGCCCTTTATAATCCCAGGATTCGTAGCAAACACTTGTTTGTGCCGCTGCAATATCTCTCTAAGTTGGTCTTTCCCTTCACTATTATTCTTTTCTAACTTGCTTACTTTATCGTCTATCTCCATATCAATATCATCTACTCTCACACATGCTATCCTATTGCTTAGTTTATTACGATCACTAAAGGGTACTTTTTCATTTTTTATTATTACTACCTTTTCATTAAAATTGATTTTTGTCCCCGTTTGATACATAAAGTCAGACCCCAGTATCATATCTTCTATTAAACCTGGCATAGATAATAGCGTATGTTGTATTATATTTTTTTTTCCCACTTGTATTTCTCCATATACTTGCACGGGGTCGAGTTTGACTTTTTTCCCATTTGCCATAGTTATTTCCGATTTCTTTAATGGTAACGTATGCAGTGATCCCTTCTGACTTCTGATTTGATTGAGCATTTTGTTCGAGATTATGGAGACCTGACTTCCCGAGTCCAACAGAGCTTGTACTTCAATCCCCTGTAATTTTACTGCAATTACAGGGCACGTTTGCTCCGCCATTGTCTGAATTTTTTCTTCTTCTTCTATAATAACGTTTAATAATTTGAGATGCGTTTCTTCTCCCTCTTCTTGTTGCTGTATGTTTTCCTCATCCGTTAGTGCTTCCAAGACTTCTTCTAACCCTTCGTGTATGCACGTCTTTAACCTATTCTGTATATTTCTTGGCATATTTCTGCTTATTATATTCATAATCTGGCATTCTGGAATCGGATATTCAATTACTCTTCTTAACTTCGTCATTTGTCTCAAGAAAAATTGTCTATACCCCATCCCCTTTTCTTTTGAATATTTTTCCGTTTCTACGTCCCTTTGTAATCTTTCTTGCCTTTCTATGTTCCAAAATCTTCGTATCAGAGCTTTAGTGTACTGTTTAAAACTATCGGGCTTCTGATATATAGTTCTCCACCATTCTCTTGCTGTGCCTTCCAGATAGCTACTTGCTATGATTATTTTTACCTTCTCTCCTACTTTGTATATATCAAAACACTCTTCTAAACTTTCTATGTGTTCGAATAATGTTTCCTCATTTTTCCCTTCGAAAATTATTATCTCTATTCCATCTTGCATTTTTACTCGAGTTATATTTTCAATTATTTCCTATAGTACTAACTCCCCCCGATGGAGTCCTGACCCCGTAATCCCATCTGAAATCCACCCCCTTACTAAAAAATTTACTCTCTCTTTTAACTCTAATCTCTGGGCGTTTCTCTTGTTAACGAGCCCGACACGTTGGAAGCGCTATTTTCTAACTTTCCCCCCTCACTCCTCTGTGACACGACAACTTTCTTTCTTCCCCTACTAACTGAATTTTAGTTATTAGAATCGTCGTCGAGGGCGCCACCAAGGATTTCTCTCTTGGAACCTGGTCACGTAACTTTACATAAACCTGGTCTTTATTTATTTTCGAACGACGATTCACTGATTATAAACTTTGATTATAATCTCACAGGGGTTTTCCTTTAAGAACACTAACTAATTATTATAAATAATTCAAGAATTCAAGAATACGTTGGACAAAAAAAAACTTTTAATTTCTTTTACTACTATTTATTATTAATAACCTTATAATTCTATCCGATCCAGAAAGAACTGACTTACAATTTCTGATTTTCCCTCTGTTTACTTTCTAATTATGCTTCCCAAATATTTACCATAGATTTACTCGCGCCTACACTAATACTGCGAATTCTAGCAGACGTGTATATAAGATGACTTATAGTATTTTTAATCTTTCCTGAAGTTTATTTTTAAACTCCACTTTCTTTGGTAAATAAATAAATTGCAAAAATCTTACAATGAACGTATAAGTGTCTTTCGTTTTCTTATACTTTCAATTCTTTCCTTATTTTCTACTAACAAACGAGTAACGCCCCAAGGTTCTCTGTTACTTGGCGATGCACTTTTATACCCCCACCCTGTTGTTACTCTCTAGATCGAATAGATATTAAATAATTTAAAATACAGTTATTCCAATATTTCATAAAAAATATTGAACGAAAATTAACATTAATAGATTACAATATTAAACAAATTTATTTCCCCCCTCTATTGTTGAAACATTCGTAATAAACATAATAAATGAAAATTAAATTAAAGATAAAGTTCTATTACGCTTTTAACTAGAGTTCTCATTAATGGAAAAGTTTATAATTACCCTGATCGATCAGAGCGGAGTGGCCTGATTTTCATAGGTTTTACATTCCATTGGTCGTGCCTTTGTCCTTGTATATGCGAATTCCATGAGTGTTCCTTTGGTTGTCCGGCTAGCAATATCCGTTTCTTCCATTCCATAACTCTCTGGATAGCTTCATTCAGATGGAGTGGCGGTCAATTCCCCAAAGGGGAAGGTTGTGATAACTTTAGCCGCTATACATTTGACAAGAGTCCACAAAATTAAATTTCAATAATAATAATTTTTATTGTTCGAAACACAGCTGCTTTCTTTATTGTCCTTGCTGGTCTCTAAAAGTCAAGTCAACTGATCTAACTCTAAAAGCGATCTTATCTCCACTCTTTCTTATCTTTTTTTTTAATTAGCGTAATAGCAATTACTAACCAAATATTTTTACTTTGTGAAAGTTTCAACAATAGAGTATAATTACTACCAAGAATCTAATTTTGTTTTCTTTTCCCCACCCTTTTATCTCTCGAATTTTTCTCCCTTTTAATTAAACACTTTTAACATTTTTTTTTTTTTTTAATAAATTATATTCAATTTTATTTGTTTATCTCAAAATAAAAGTTCAAAATTTTTACCCTTTCCATTAAATCAAAACCATTTGTTAATTAATTCTTTTTTTCATTTTACAAACTATTTAACTTCAAAAATATTTATGCCAAATTATAAATATGTGAGCTTATATATATATATGAGCTGACTTAAAATATCAGCTCAATGTTTTTAACAACCCACTACTGAATGTTTCAATTGTCCCAGCAGTCTTCTTCAGAACTATAACAAAGACAACATCACGTGGTAAAAAAGTGATAAAGAATATAAATGATATTAGTATTATATTGATTTGGCAATACAATAAGATAGATAAAGTTACAATACTAATTTTAATGAGATGTTCCAAATATTTTAGTTATAAAAACCAATATATGAATTTTTAATAAGAAAATAACTCCTCTGAATTATCTGCCAATTTGAGAGGACGGAGATTACCATTACTTCATCCCAATATTTAAGTTTGTTTTTAAACAAAAAAAAAAAGGAATATGACAATCATAGATATTAGATATTTAAATCCATCTTTTCCATCTGAAGACTGATGTGTTTCTTGACCGTTTATTATCATTTTATATTTGTTTACTTTTAACTCATACATAAAATCTTGACAATAGTTCTTAATCTTATTATAACATGATTTACATTTATAACCTGTCTAGCATTATGCTATTTAAGATTTATTGTCTACCATATAACTTTGAATTTAAGCCATTCTTAAATTTATCCTGCAGTAGATTTTAAAATTGGAAATTGGAAAAAAAAAAAAAAAGATTTTAGAACGTACTTTATTTTTAATTGTAACTGTCTCTTTTGTTATTGGTAAACTCTTAACATGTAATTTCTTTATATAAGATAAAAGAACTGCATCATTTGCAGAATAACTTCCATTTTTAGGCCCCCAAAAATGATTTTCTGTGTTTTTTTATACTTAATGTCTTCTCCTTCACAGCTCACCAATGATGAAAGTTTATTTCATCAACTGTAAATCTTTTACCAGTTGCATGACTTCCAATTTCTTCCGTGCACAATATAACTTTTCTTTTGAGTTCAGCATTTTATGTAAACTGTTTTACCTTCATTAATGAGTAATAAAAAAAACTCAAAAATAAAATATGGCCATATACACTATGATTAATATAGTCAATTTAAAATAAAATTGAAATAGACAACTCACTATAAAAAAAAATATTATTTAATACATCAATCTGGTTTTTCATTCATTAATGGAACTTTTTTAAGATGTTTCTTTTTACACAATCACATGACCAATTACCGTACCACAACACCTCCCAATGACATTATTTACATTACATTAATTATAATTATTAAAATTCATACATAAAATATAATTAGCAAAATACATATATACACATAAAAATGATTAAACTTATTATAGTCCTTTTCCCTCTTATAATATATATATAAATAATCTGTAAAAAAAGAAAACAATAATAATAATCCTTTCTATTTTTAAAATTATAACTCTAAAGTTTCCAATAATCTATCTTTTTCACCTCCAATTGTGCTGGACCTTTAACCATGTTTACATATTTGTTTAAATTTGCTTGAATATACAAAGTCTCATAACATTTTTTCTTTGTAATTTTTAACATACTTTTATTATCTGAATATTTTGTTTCCAATTCATTTTATGTCCAGTATCCAAAAAGGGTATATACGACTCTGATCTTATATCTTTTCATTGCCTTATCATGCTCGTTACATCTTTCCATAGCAGCCTTTCTTGTGTATATATATATTGTAACCTTCCCCATCTTTATCTACTAATCTAATCTCACGTTTTAGGATGCCAAATCCATGTAACTTTCCTGGCTAGCAATCATATATGAATCGAACCACATGTTTTAGGCGCTAAATCCTCCTATGTAATTTCCCTAGCTATCAATCTAATCTAGCCTCATGTTTTAGAGTGACCAAGTCTTCCTATATAATCTTCTTAGCTAGCAATCATCATTCAACCTGTCTCACATACTACCATATTGTATCCTGCTATCTCCAATTAACTAATCGGCCTACATGTTTAAAATAAATCCAACTATGTAACCTTCCCTTAGAGGCTGGAATCATATACGAATCTGGCCACACATTTCATGTCACCAAATCCGCCCATTGTAACCTATACTATCCGAATCATCAAGAATATACAACTAAAAATAAATGTTAAACTACAGAGATGATTTCTTTATTGACTAAGCTCGCATGAAACTATAAACTTAAAGAAGATTACAAGGTGATTAATGAAGATAATAACTTCTGGTCAAACTAGCTTCAACAATCCACAAACAAAATGTTACAAAATAAATGTAATATTCGGCAAACCAATAAATAAATAATAATTAGATCTATGGAATGGATATGAAATTGAAATTATAAATTAAATAATAAGTAAATTAGGATGTAGATGACTAAATGGAGGATGAAACTAAGTAATAATTAAATAATAAAATGAAATGAGTCTGAGAATAAAGAGAAAAAAAGGAAGATGTATAAGAATAATGAATGGTTAAGATGATGGTAGAATAAGAGTTAATGGATGATGAGGATGATAATGGAATAAGAACTAGTGAATGGTGAGTTAATTAGGATAATGAATTAGGATGAAAGAAGAATAAAGAAATAAAGAAAGATTGAAATGACAAATGAGAAGAATGATGATGATGAAAGATGATGTCCAGAACTCTAAACTGATATTGAATTAAATGAGAATAAGATAACTAAATAAAATAGGGATTTCAAGCTTAACAAAACCAGAATATTCACCATAGAGTCAAAACAAGCTATACATTTTAAGACAAAAGAAGCAATTTACACTTTAATGTTTGGTTCACTTTCGTAAAACAGTGAATACAACCTAACTCAAATCCAACTACAATAAATACCTAGATATAAAATTTACCATAAATTCAAATCCTATATTGCAAATTAATAACTTATTCTTCTCAGAGTTCAACTAACTTAAAGATTGTTATACAAGATATACTTGGGTCAGTGAGAGGGATTTTGCCACTACCCAAATATAACACACAAAACAGCTCTAAATGCCAAATCGAATTCAAAAACAATATTTAACAATTCCCAAAGAAACTTTATAAACTCCATAACTATTATATACTTGGAGTCTCAAAAAATACGAATAACTTTTTAATAACTAAACCCAATAACTTTATAACTTTCTTTTCTCAAATAATTATGAACAATGTGATCAATATCAGTGAATGATAGACCTGCATGTTCAAATAAACTGACTAAACCAATATTAAGTGTTTATCTTTTAGTATACCACTTAAAATAATATGCACTCTAGGTTAATAATATTTTGATTATTAAGCGATGATGTCTTAGATGTACTCATAAATCACAGGGCTTACCAAAATTATTATGATATACCAACATATAGTTAATTTTACTATATTGATCGATGATGATTTCAATATAATCAGATGATATGTCAATAGCAATAACAATACTAATGTGTGTTGTGATTAGCAATAAGACTACTGACAACTAAATAAATTTTTAACACAACAATATTAATTTACACTATTTACAAATTTATTTCAGACCCATTGCATAAAATAAGATGAATACATTAAATAGAATCAGGGATGAAAAATAATTGGTATTCCATTGCCTACACACAGTAAATAAGACAAACTAATACAGTGATATTCATAGTATCACTATCATTATTGGCTATGTTTTTATTATTATCCTATCTTATAAAATAAGATAGCTAAACTTTATTTAAACAAAATTAGTACTCAAATTATAAAACAAAAGTGTATTTAGGTCTTTGGGATATGAGAAAATTTTAAATTTAAAACTCAAAAGTTATAAAGTAATGCATTATACTAAAGCTATTTCATTTATCAGAATATGATAAGGACAATTATCATATTCAGCACAATTAACAATTATTATTATTTACTATGAAGGGATTTATTGTATTAATGTGGGGTCAGACATCAGAAGTCAAATGCACACATGACACCAAAACATTGCCTATGTCCACAATGTAATCATTTTAATAGTTAACCTATCTTACCGATCCATCGGCAACTTACTGCTTGATGAAAATAAATCAACATTGTCCATGTGCATCTCTTGCTCTTTCATATAGAAGTTTTACAATCACTAGCTTCTCATTCAAGTGCTTCACATGCTTTTTAATTTGTATATCACTAGTAAGTTTTGGTTGGTTTGTTTATAACCTGATGAAGATCCTATAACATCATAAAGACTATATTCCAATTAGGCAAGCACTATAGATAAACCAGTTTCCATTAATCTAACTATCTTATCCTTGATATTTGATTTTGAAATACTAAACTTCACCATACATGGTGGAAAACTAACTATATAACTTCATGAGGAATCAAACAATAAAGGGAGGCTCTACAAAACAACATGATAGTTGTACAATAATATGGCCCATTCTAATACCTTTTCATAGGTATAAAAATGTGGGCATTGCCTCATCACAGGAAAATAGAATTCAGACCATGGATATCAACCTCTCTTGGGATTACTTATGCTAACTAAGCACTAACTATTAATCAGCCTCGACAATATCATCCTCTCATGTAATCAGCAATGGGAGATTCTCCATAAGCCCATGCACAATATTAATATTAATAATACTATATTTGCTGCCATTATATGTGGCACATACTTATCAGCTGAAAGCTGTCATGAATCCTTATCAATATCATAGCAGGTCAAAATAATCCTAACAATAAAAGTGGAAACAAATATTCCATTTCACAGTGCAGAAAATATTAATATATTAATAAACAAACCACCAACCTATAAGTCAAATGACCATTAATTATTTTTAAAATAATAATAATACTTTTGTTATAGTAAGCAATGAAGATTAGCCTATATTTTATATTTAAAGTGGACATGTTCATTCATAGGCAAAATTTAAGAAATGCAAAATGTTTATATTAATTATTTCATATAATAAAACAATTGTGTCATTATGTGTATATCTTTGACAAATTTAGTCTGTTTGTTTACCCTTCACTAAAATATTAAAATCTATTTTAAAAATGCAAGAGATAAATCTCTCTCTCTCTCTCTTGGTCTAGAGAAATGATATTTAATATTATGTTTTCCCTTAACTGGGAAAATACCAAAAATATGTGTAATAAATGTATATATCTTTATACATCTCTTCATCCTTAACTAAATATATTTTATACCACAATAAATATATTTAAAAAAATCCATGAATAACACATGACAAAAGTATATAATAATACTAAACATAGCAATAACAAAAAAATAAATGAACATTTTCTCCCATTAGATTTTATCCTATTAGTTCAAAATTTATTCCATCCTTATGAGCTAAAATGATTAAAAAACTGATATCCTGAGCAAACATTCCTAAGTAGCATGTTGTAATATCCTCTGCTCTATTAGGGTTTTTGTATGAGTTAACTTCCCGTATTGTGTGACCAAATTACGTCCTATCTATTAAATTTGTTTCATCAGACAATTCAGTAAGAGTTAATGAACACAATTATTTTTCCTGGTCACACAATCCCCTTTTAACTAATGTAACTACTAAAATAATGGGATCAAGTAAGCCAGCTTTTAATTTATTTGAAAGGTGCCAGGATTCTGTATCGGAATCCACTGGCTAAACCCCTTTTATTTTTTTAGTTATGACAAAATTATCTGGAAACTCTGGAGGATTGAGTTTTAGTACAGTGTTGGCAAAGGTAAATTATATTTTCAAATCTTAATAGTTAACATTAATAAATTTATTAATAATCATTAATAATGTACAATGAATATGGGTATTAAAAATAAATATTTTTATTTTAACAAATTAAAAATATACAAAAAAAAACACATTATAAATTAATTAATTAATTAAAAAGATGACACATACACTAATCCAGATATGAATCAATAATAATAATAAAAAACAGTTCAATAATTATATTTCCTAGGTAAACAAGAGTCTCTTGAAGAATAAAAATTTAAAGTCTTAATCGGGATTATTTTTAAGAATTGTTAGCAAACTTTGTCACAATAGGGAAAAGTTACTCTTAACTTACCGGTAAGTTGGTGTAGATTTACGGGATCCAGAGCTCATAGAAATTTCCATTAGTCTCTCCTGCTGGCATCTTCAATTATTGGCCCATTCTATAGCTAGAGAAAAAGCTTGGTTGTGGTGACCCTTTTATTGTAAAAAGTGGTATTCACAAAGCTCTGTTTTCATGCTTGCATGACAGATTCAGTACTGCAAGTGGCATGCAGAAGTATATTACTGCCACATGTTGTGCTCGTAGAAATCCCCAACTCTAAGACATGGAACCAGAATGTAAAGAAAGATCAAAGTTGTCCTCTTCTTTTTATACCTCGATCCATTTTTGAAACTTCTGCACATATCTTTTGTTTGTCAAAAATACCTGTTGATAATCTTGCACATTGTTTATCAAATTTACGTTACAAAGTCTTTATTTTTTAACATAATTCTGCCATCTTTAATTACCTAAAAAGATTTTTCTAATTGTAATCTTTTTACTTTTGGAAGTCTTTTAATTACCTGGATTAGTAATCTGTATGTCATTTATTCTTTCCAATTTTAACTTTTATTTTTAATTACATAAAAAAAATGTGGACGAAAATTTTAACTTTCATTGTATGTTTAAAAAAAAATATACTAATCAAAAAAAATTTAATTTCGTCTTTTTAATAAGAACGCTAAATTTACTTTTTTTCAGCTTTTACCCTTATGCCAATATATTTGTACCATATATAAATAAACGGTACAAATCATATATAAATAAACGGTACAAATCGTACAGCATATATATATATTATGATTATTATGTTCGATGCTAGCATAGCGAAGCAATACTCAAACACTTCCAAGTGTAACACAATTAAAAATGGGTTTATTACAATCTATAAATGAACTTTTTAAAATCATTTATTGATTTATTTATCAATGTCAGCATAGTGAAACAATATTCAAACACTTCTGAGTGTAGTACAATTAAAATAGGTTTATCCATACTTTCTGTAGATAATTTTCCTTAAAATGAATTTATAGGTTCATTACAATTAACAAGATCAACTTTTTAAAATTATTTATTGATTTGCTTATTTTGTTTTTCCCTCCATGGTGATATCTGTAATAATTTGAAATAATCTGGGCATTTTTAAAACATTTAAAAATATTATTAATTTGCATGTTGCACAATCAAGATTAAAAAGTAAATATTTATTGTATTTTATTTCTATCAGCAAATTAAGATGTGTTTAATAATACTAAGAAGAATTTATTCAATTGTGAGCAATTACCAATAGGACATCTGTGGGCATTAATAATCTGTCATTTTTATATTTTCAATAAATAAGTAAATTCGCACTAAAACACCATTTGGCAGACAAGTTTTTTTCTTTAATGAGAATAAGAAATAAGTTCATGCATTTTTCTTTTTAAATCAATTAAACTTTATATGACTTTAAAATAACTGACTTTTTAAGTTGGTTTACTTTATATTTTCACACTTTCTTCAAAATTATTTCAAATTATATTTTATGAAGATTATAAATTATAAGTAAATGTATTTTCTTATTTATAATAAAAAGTGTGAAAACCAAAACACTTTAGTCTTTTTCTTTTCAATCCAAATAATGTATGGGTCATTTTTAAATCTGAAAATTGACTAATATAAACAAAATAAAAATAATTGCTTACATTTTCTGGAATTGTTCTGAGTTTGAAGTAGTATTTGTTGAGGCAAATAATTATCCATATGGCTATCATTCTAGCTTCTCCAGTATGCATATCAGGAATTATAAAATCGATGAAAAATAGTGATGAAAGAATACAAGATTTTTAAGGTTTATTACTCCATCTTCTTAAATACACACTATCCCTGTAATTTTATTGACTTTAATCCACAAGGTTATTACTTTTCAGCTTTTTATTTTTACTTTATTTTATAAGTGTAGAAATTGAAATCCTTTCATTCCAATTTTCTTTTTCTTAATAGCCCCCTACAAACTTTGTTATATTATTTATACCTTGTATTACATTGCATTATGGTACTAAATGGACCAATATATATATATATATATATATATATATATATATAAATAACTATAACCATTAAATGTATATATATTGTAACCTAGTGTTATTGACACTTGGTTTACTTGGCATTATTTCTGCAGGAAAACAATGCTATTCTTTAAAGAAATAAAAAGATAAAATAACAATAGTAATAATTGACTAATAAAGTATGCTATTCACTCACTTTGGCATGTTTTGGGTGAATAACTAATAGATTTAATAACTCAATGTCATTTTTAAAGAGAGAACATGAATAATTTAATTGAGATATTAAGAATTAGAGCAAATTAATATGGTATAAAAGCTAAACAGTAATTGATTTTGGATGGGTAGAGGGGAGAGTGGAGGAGTGTCTTATCATAAAGCACAATAACTTCTGGTAATTTCTTTTTGTAAAAAAAAAAAAAAAAAAAACTAAAAAAAAAAAAAAGAAAAAAAAATAATGTTTAAAGAATTATACATCACTGATTGTTAATTTAATGTATTTATTATTATTATTTTTATATTGTCAAATTACTTTGTAATCCAGGTAAATAATACTAAAACTATATGATTGTAATAGGTTTTTCCTTTCTTTTGTTTATGTTATAATCAAATGATTATTTTTCTGGAAGAGGTCACTAAAGTAAAGTAAAAAAAAAAAACAGCAACAAAACGAAACAACCAATTTCATAATCAAGATCTTTTTTTTTAAAAAAAAATATAGTCTGCTTTTAGTTTTCAAGGAAGGAACAGTGCTGAAATTTGGTAACTCAATTTTTTCATTTTATTTTGCAAAAATAAATGTAATCAAAGTAAAATTTTAATAATATAATGTGTGGCTAAATTTTTTTGATAAGATATCCTGATTTTCTTTGCCATCTACCTATTTAAAGACCTTTTATACTTAAAAGTTTATTGTCTCGTGCTAAAGTTCAAAAATGACAGATGTAACTAAAAGAGTCACGAAAAATTATATTATATCTAAATTAAGGAAAAGAAGCGATTTCCAAAAAAAGATTAATTATTTATTAACTTTATGTCATTTATTGATATTTTCTTGGTATAGAAAGAAAAAAAAAATAATAATTGAAAGAAATATTTTGAAACCAAGGAAAATCAACTAGAAATATTTTCGCGCTCTTTCTCAATATTGTCTGCCTTTACAAGTAATGTAGTTACATACGTTAAAATATGTTTTATTCACCAAGAATTGTCTGGAAATAATAATAATGATAAATAAGATTAAATTACGCACCTGTATATTTTTTTTTTTTTAAAAAAAAATATATAAACTTTCTCAGAGTAAATATAGGAAAAGTTATATAGGGGAATTCTTACGGAGAAGTTACCGTTAAAAAAATTTATAATTCCTAAAGTATGAACAAAACCAAATATCTTAGTGACTTAATGATAAAAATAAATAATATATTATATTACACATCAGTTGGAGTTATTAAAACTTCCTATACATGTAAATCAGCTGCAGTTATTATCAGAATAATATCGGAAAAATTGCGCATTTTCGTCCATAAATAAGCTAGCTAATAAGTATACGTATCGTCAAAAAAAAAAAAATATTGTGTATGTTTATCGTCTATAGTCAAATATTCGTCTATATTAGAAGTCTATTTTTTTTTCTATGGATCCCAAAATTGTAGCAGTTTAATTCAAGTAAGAATTAATCTTCAATTCTGCTATATTTTTCTTTACCTAATTTATTAAACGCACAAAATAAGAGAAAACTTTTATTCAAAGGAAACAATACCATGCGTTTATTGTTTTTAAACTTACTTCGTGAAATACGACTGGATAAAGCTCTTCTCCTGGACCAATTTCTCAACAGAAAAACATTTTCTAATGAGAGAATATGCACTTGTTAATTAATGATTGTTTAAAACTAAGTTATAAATGATATGTATTTTTTTTGTTATATCACATAGGTTAAAGTCTGTATGGTCAAGTGATATTTAATAGCCTTGTAATGACAAAGGTATGTTTTAATATAATTATTATAGGTTAAGTTGATATTTAACACGAAAGAAAAAATCTATAAAATATGTTTTAATTATTACATACAATTGTAGGTAGAAATTTTGTATGTTAGATACGTAAAAGAAAAATATTTAGATATTTAAGGGGTAAAATAAATATTGAAAATTATCAGAAGTAACTAAAAAAAAAAAAAAATGCTATAACAAAATATTTCTTGTTAAAGTTTTGAAACGAATTTATACTGTATTAATTGAGGAATTTATTCCTAATTATTCTTAAATAACACATCCACTTTATTTAGTTTAAGATAGTATGCTACCAACTATTTTTGAATGTTCCTTTATTAAAATTAAAATTATTATATTTTTATTCTATGATGTCCATTGATTTCAGATGTTGATCAAAGTATACCCGGTAACATAAGTTTATTATAATCAGTGTATTTACTTATCCTGCCCAGATATAGCATTGGTATATGCTTAATATTCGCATAGGTAATAATTATAATGTATTTATTTTGTGGGATGAAAAATGATCTCCCCAAAAGCTTTGTTTTCCATGAGAGGAAGATTTTAAATATAATGTTCGGGTATGTTTATAGCCCAAGTGATCGATTCTCATAGATAGGATGATCAAGAATTTATCTAGCATTTAGTATGCTTCATTCGTTGAAATCCCAGGAGAGGATTGTATTTGGTGTGTGTTCGTTGTATGCCCAAGTAAGAGGCAAGAAACCACCAAAATATTTTAATGTAGTAGATTACTCTACAGACCTTCGTGGTTATTCCATATTCCTCATGTGAAAATAAAGATAGCTCCACCATGGAAGGTGTTGATTATTGTGCTTAATTTTGAAAGTTCGGGCAAGATAAAAATTATATTGGAGGTGTTAGTTCCTCAAGATCCACTTTAGTATAAGTAGTGCGTTAGTAACTAGGATCAATATCTGTATTGTGCTGCTAAATATTGCTAGTATTTGACAAGTAAATCAATGGAGAAAGTAATTAAAATTGCGTAATTTAAAATGCTTATTTACTGAAGGAATCTTCAAATGCAATATTTAATTCTGGTTAGTAATTAAATAATACTCATATTTAAAATTATACGTATGAATAAAATTTGTATCATAACTTAAGTTAGCATTAAGTTAAATGTAAGATGGTAAGTGTAACTTCTGATAACTGGCCTATAATTAGAATAGGTTATCCCATTAAAGACCATAAATAAAGTAAATGTATTAGAAATAAATTTAATATTTTGCGTATTGCATATGATTGGATTAATCATTTAAAAAAAAAAAAAATAGTTAGTCAATAATTTTGAATAAAAGCTTCTACAAGGTTACCAAAATGTAATAAACAATGTATTGGTAATGAAATGTACTTTTAGTTAATCAATCCATATGATTGCATACAGGAGAAGTAGTAACCTCTAGTCCATAACCAAAAGAGTATACAGATTAATGTCAGTTATATTTTATATTTTTGTATTACTATGGGATTATTGAATAAATGTTCATATATTTTTTTTGTGATAATAATAAATTATAGTCTTGTTAAAATTTGTTGTAGATTCATTTTTTTGTTTTTATATGCTAAATATAAGTGTTTGCACAATATTTTCAAAACCTTTTCTTGAGTCCGAAATCATTCCAAATTCTTAAAAACTTAATATACCAGATAAATAAAGTTAAGCAGATCGGAATATGTCATGATATTTTAGTTTAATGATAATTATTTATGGAGTTGAAAACTTAAGACTAAACATTCACCTTTGTGTAAAAAAAAAAAAAAAAAGAATTTATTCCCAAACCATTAACTTTGGTTGCACATTATTCCATTCCCATTTAGTTAAATTGTCTAAGTAATAAATCTTAGTTATATTATTGTGTTGTCATGGATGATGGAAGGACACAAAAAGCACCCTTGTCTTTTTATTATTCTGACTGAGATTCTAAAAAAAAAAAAAAAAAAAAAGGCTGTGTTATTCAAAATTATACGTCATTATTGAATAGGATTATCATCTCTTTAAATAATATAGCAGTGGATATGAGAGATGAAGACACATTGAATTTAAGTAAAATAAATGTTTCCTATAGCCGACCAGAATGCCAGTCATATGCGACAACACAATACTGCCGAGCATTTCCTTACATGAAACAAAGAACCCTGAGATTAATATTATTATAATTATTCTTTAAATTAATAAGTGATCAATTATTGTTGTTATTACAATCGTGGCATGGCTTAAGAGAATTGAATGTACAATTGTATTATATGAAAAGTATTTTAGATCATATTGGAAAATTAATGGATATGTTGCTTTATTTTGGTTGCCTTAATAACAACCTGAAAAATTAGTGTCATGTGTGAAAAGTGCAAATAAAATAACAACAAGTGTAAATAAATAAACTAATAAATTTTCTAATAAACTAATATTTACTGGTTAGAAATGGCCGCCCAACTACAGGGGCCATCGATGGCTATAGCTGGCCACGAGGAATTTAGTAAACTTTTCTTGAAGTCAATATTAATATTGTTTGCACTTGAATGGATTAGTTATTCATTGATTAAAAATATTTGCCAATAATGAATTGTTTTAGCCATAAGATATTATGTGAATATCTATTATATGATCTAATCTTTTGCCACTGAAAAATAAATAATTAAGTTGTCAGTTTAGGATGTTGTGGTCTGTAGGCAATTCCATAAAACACTGTAATGATTTTATCATTTATGATGATCTGTTTGTCTGGTTTTGTGATTGGCACTTATGCTATATTACATAATATCTAATGATATTTATATGGACCAAGAAGCATGTGAAAAAAAAAAGAGCCTATTTAGTAGTTAATGTTGGAGCTTTAGGGATATTAAATGTCAGAGCATAGTTTTTGGTGTAGATTGTTTTTGGTAGGAGAGGCATGGAGGCAGGATGTCTTGTCAATCATTTCTTATTGATAAATTTATTAATAGTTCATTGCTAATATTTCAGTACTGTTAAATACTAAAAGAGTTAGAATTTTAATATGAGTGAAAACAAAGATAATCATAATATTTCTGAGGATTTGGGAGGATCCCAAGAGTTACAATCCCCTGATACACAGACTCCATATTTTAGTGTAGAATTAAAAGAGGAAGGGGAAGATTTGGATATAGCTAACCCAGAAGAAGCCACAATAATAAAAGGAAAACATGAAAATGAGCCAGATCAATTAATGAGAAATACATTGGAGGAATTCTTGAAAAAATTAGAAAAATCAAATAGTGAATTGAAAAGTGAATTAAAAAGTCAGATCCAAAACTCAAATAGTAAATTAGAACAATCAAATAGTGAATTAAAAAGTCAGATCCAAAACTCAAATAGTAAATTAGAACAATCAAATAGTGAATTAAAAAGTCAGATCCAACTCCCCGCAACTCAAAATTAGAACAATAAATAAGTGAATTAAAAGTCAGATCCAAAATTTAAATATTAAATTAGAGAATCAAATGCAGGAGATCAAAGAGACATCTCAAAATTAAGTACAGGAGATAAAAGACTTAAGGGAAGATTTGAGAAATCATGTAGAAGAATCAAAATTGGCCTCTGAAAAGCTGGAAATAAGAATAAGGAAAGAGATCGAAACAAATTCTGAAAGGGCAGAAAATATGATTGAGGGTATCCAGCAGGACTTTAAAAGTCAATATATTGTATTAAACAATGAAGTACAGGAAATAAGAAATTATCAAAGGGAAACAGTAGTATTTCAAAGAGAAGTTCAGGATAGAGTTGAATCTATTAAGGGAGAATTAGACAGTGCTAGAAGTGAAGTTAGTAATTTGAAAGAGGAAGTTAAAAATATAACTCTAGCACCTGACAATGTAGTGAAAGGATGTCAAGATCGGAAGAGCGTCGTGTAGCTAAACTAGAAACTCAAGAGTTAACCCAATGTGAGATTAATCAAAATCTAGAAAGTGAGCTAAGTCAAGTTAGGGGAAGAGTAAAAAATTTTAATGATATAATAAAGAGTAATGCACAGCTATTACATAATAATCTCCAAGATGAAATAGGGGAATTAATGACTCAGTGTGAGAGTAAAGTCTATCAAAGGTTAGAAGATAAATTCAGGATAGATAAAGATGAAACTATTAACCAATTGGAACAACAGATTAAACACTTAAATGTAGGCCTAAAAGATAGTTCAAAGAGAATAGACTGTGAATGGCAGAACTATAAGTTAGAATTAGAGAGTCGAATGCAAGCTATAGACTATAATAGGGATAATTTTACAAAAAGTAAAAAAGTTGTTCAAAGTAAAGGTTTATCTGAAACTCAAGTAAAGGATACAAATAATGGTCATAATAACCAAGTAATATCTGAGTTACATACGGTAATTAATCCAGTAGAATCAATATATGATCCATTAAATGAGGCTAAAAGTAAAGTCATGCTAGAGCCAGAAAGTAATAGCTCCATGGCCTTAAAATTCTTAAAAATAAAATTTTTTAGAGGTGAATATCTGGAGAATCCACACGAGTATCTCCAGAATCTGGAGGAGTTATTCACCTTATGTCATTTATCTGAGATAGAAAAGATTGCTATTGCCGCTAACCATTTGTGTGCAGCATCTAAAGACTGGTGGCAATCATTATTTATTAAACCAGAAACATATGGAGACTTCAAATATCTTATGTTAGCCAGTTTTTGGGGGGAAGACCGCCAAGATAACCTGAGATATCAGATATCTCAGGAAAGATATCATGTAAATAAGGGTAGTTATACTCAATTTTTCAGGAGTCAGGCCATCAAATTGAAAACCTTGACAGCTTATCCTTTATCTGAGACACAAATTGTGCGAATAATTCGCCATAATCTGCCAAGGCATATAGAGCAGATCTTGATTGCTGCTGACAGACATACCATAGAAGAGGTAGTAGAAATTTTAGATTCGTTAGAGACCAGCGATAGGAATATTGATAATAGAATTAGGGTAAATAGAGACACCCATCCGATGGTGAGTAATATCAATTTCGCAGATAGGTCACATATGGGAAGGAGGAAGTTAGTTAGAGAAAAAGGATATTATAGGACGAATCCCTATGGTAGACAGAATAGCCACCTCAGTAGGCCAACAGTTAAGAGTAGAATTCTGAATGAGAATCAGCCTTCTACTAGTGGTATCCCAACAATACCAAAGAAAAATATAAAAGGTAGTAAAAGTAGTGGGGCATTAAATTAAAAAGGACCTCGCAGGAACATTCCTCACTTCAGGGCCCTATTTTTAAACATATGGGGAACAGCATAATGTAGAACATGACCAAGCACTGGCCAGAATTAACCTTAAAAAGATGGGTGATAAATGCACTCGTTATTCCAAAACCAGTCCACATCCTTTTAAAGTCCATGATTTTGTTTTAATTAGAACTCCCCATGTGAGTAATCTCCGGAAACATATGTTTAGAAAATTCATGTATCTTTATGAAGGCCCCTATGAAATTGTGAAACAAGTGGGTGAGAATGCTTTTTGGTCTCAACCCCTGATGGAACAAGAGGTACCTATAATGCCCGAAGCTTACTACCATATCCCAAGCAAAATTAAATCCTTTAAACTGTATTTATTGACATAAGAAAGAAGTAGGATATAAACTTAGTAATACCATAAGAAGTGTTAAAAATGCATATATTATTTTATTTTTTATTTATTATAACGGTTGGGAGAATTGTAACCTAGTGTTATTGACACTTGGTTTACTTGGCATTATTTCTGCAGGAAAACAATGCTATTCTTTAAAGAAATAAAAAGATAAAATAACAATAGTAATAATTGACTAATAAAGTATGCTATTCACTCACTTTGGCATGTTTTGGGTGAATAACTAATAGATTTAATAACTCAATGTCATTTTTAAAGAGAGAACATGAATAATTTAATTGAGATATTAAGAATTAGAGCAAATTAATATGGTATAAAAGCTAAACAGTAATTGATTTTGGATGGGTAGAGGGGAGAGTGGATGAGTGTCTTATCATAAAGCACAATAACTTCTGGTAATTTCTTTTTGTAAAAAAAAAAAAAAAAAAATTAAAAAAAAAAAAAAAAAAAAAAATAATGTTTAAAGAATTATACATCACTGATTGTTAATTTAATGTATTTATTATTATTTTTTTTATATTGTCAAATTACTTTGTAATCCAGGTAAATAATACTAAAACTATATGATTGTAATAGGTTTTTCCTTTCTTTTGTTTATGTTATAATCAAATGATTATTTTTCTGGAAGAGGTCGCTAAAGTAAAGTAAAAAAAAAAAACAGCAACAAAACGAAACAACCAATTTCATAATCAAGATCATTTTTTTTTTGAAAAATATAGTCTGCTTTTAGTTTTCAAGGAAGGAACAGTGCTGAAATTTGGTAACTCAATTTTTTCATTTTATTTTGCAGAAATAAATGTAATCAAAGTAAAATTTTAATAATATAATGTGTGGCTAAATTTTTTTGATAAGATATCCTGATTTTCTTTGCCATCTACCTATTTAAAGACCTTTTATACTTAAAAGTTTATTGTCTCACGCTAAAGTTCAAAAATGACAGATGTAACTAAAAGAGTCACGAAAAATTATATTATATCTAAATTAAGGAAAAGAAGTGATTTCCAAGAAAAGATTAATTATTTATTAACTTTATGTCATTTATTGATATTTTCTTGGTATAGAAAGAAAAAAAAATAATAATTGAAAGAAATATTTTGAAACCAAGGAAAATCAACTAGAAACATTTTCGCGCTCTTTCTCAATATTGTCTGCCTTTACAAGTAATGTAGTTACATACGTTAAAATATGTTTTATTCACCAAGAATTGTCTGGAAATAATAATAATGATAAATAAGATTAAATTACGCACCTGTATATTTTTTTTAAAAAAAAAAAAATATATATATAAACTTTCTCAGAGTAAATATAGGAAAAGTTATATAGGGGAATTCTTACGGAGAAGTTACCGTTAAAAAAAATTTATAATTCCTAAAGTATGAACAAAACCAAATATCTTAGTGACTTAATGATAAAAATAAATGATATATTATATTACACATCAGTTGGAGTTATTAAAACTTCCTATACATGTAAATCAGCTGCAGTTATTATCAGAATAATCTCGGAAAAATTGCGCATTTTCGTCCATAAGTAAGCTAGCTAATAAGTATACGTATCGTCAAAAAAAAAATATTGTGTATGTTTATCGTCTATAGTCAAATATTCGTCTATATTAGAAGTCTATTTTTTTTCTATGGATCCCAAAATTGTAGCAGTTTAATTCAAGTAAGAATTAATCTTCAATTCTGCTATATTTTTCTTTACCTAATTTATTAAACGCACAAAATAAGAGAAAACTTTTATTTAAAGGAAATAATACCATGCGTTTATTGTTTTTAAACTTGCTTCATGAAATACGACTGGATAAAGCTCTTCTCCTGGACCAATTGCTCAACAGAAAAACATTTTCTAATGAGAGAATATGCACTTGTTAATTAATGATTGTTTAAAACTAAGTTATAAATGATATGTATTTTTTTTGTTATATCACATAGGTTAAAGTCTGTATGGTCAAGTGATATTTAATAGCCTTGTAATGACAAAGGTATGTTTTAATATAATTATTATAGGTTAAGTTGATATTTAACACGAAAGAAAAAATCTATAAAATATGTTTTAATTATTACATACAATTGTAGGTAGAAATTTTGTATGTTAGATACGTAAAAGAAAAATATTTAGATATTTAAGGGGTAAAATAAATATTGAAAATTATCAGAAGTAACTAAAAAAAAAAAAAAAATGCTATAACAAAATATTTCTTGTTAAAGTTTTGAAACGAATTTATACTGTATTAATTGAGGAATTTATTCCTAATTATTCTTAAATAACACATCCACTTTATTTAGTTTAAGATAGTATGCTACCAACTATTTTTGAATGTTCCTTTATTAAAATTAAAATTATTATACTTTTATTCTATGATGTCCATTGATTTCAGATGTTGATCAAAGTATACCCGGTAACATAAGTTTATTATAATCAGTGTATTTACTTATCCTGCCCAGATATAGCATTGGTATATGCTTAATATTCGCATAGGTAATAATTATAATGTATTTATTTTGTGGGATGAAAAATGATCTCCCCAAAAGCTTTGTTTTCCATGAGAGGAAGATTTTAAATATAATGTTCGGGTATGTTTATAGCCCAAGTGATCGATTCTCATAGATAGGACGATCAAGAATTTATCTAGCATTTAGTATGCTTCATTCGTTGAAATCCCAGGAGAGGATTGTATTTGGTGTGTGTTCATTGTATGCCCAAGTAAGAGGCAAGAAACCACCAAAATATTTTAATGTAGTAGATTACTCTACAGACCTTCGTGGTTATTCCATATTCCTCATGTGAAAATAAAGATAGCTCCACCATGGAAGGTGTTGATTATTGTGCTTAATTTTGAAAGTTCGGGCAAGATAAAGGTTATATTGGAGGTGTTAGTTCCTCAAGATCCACTTTAGTATAAGTAGTGCGTTAGTAACTAGGATCAATATCTGTATTGTGCTGCTAAATATTGCTAGTATTTGACAAGTAAATCATTGGAGAAAGTAATTAAAATTGCATAATTTAAAACGCTTATTTACTGAAGGAATCTTCAAATGCAATATTTAATTCTGGTTAGTAATTAAATAATACTCATATTTAAAATTATACGTATGAATAAAATTTGTATCATAACTTAAGTTAGCATTAAGTTAAATGTAAGATGGTAAGTGTAACTTCTGATAACTGGCCTATAATTAGAATAGGTTATCCCATTAAAGACCATAAATAAAGTAAATGTATTAGAAATAAATTTAATATTTTGCATATTGCATATGATTGGATTAATCATTTTAAAAAAAAAAAAAATAGTTAGTCAATAATTTTGAATAAAAGCTTCTACAAGGTTACCAAAATGTAATAAACAATGTATTGGTAATGAAATGTACTTTTAGTTAATCAATCCATATGATTGCATACAGGAGAAGTAGTAACCTCTAGTCCATAACCAAAAGAGTATACAGATTAATGTCAGTTATATTTTATATTTTTGTATTACTATGGGATTATTGAATAAATGTTCATATATTTTTTTTTGTGATAATAATAAATTATAGTCTTGTTAAAATTTGTTGTAGATTCATTTTTTTGTTTTTATATGCTAAATATAAGTGTTTGCACAATATTTGCAAAACCTTTTCTTGAGTCCGAAATCATTCCAAATTCTTAAAAACTTAATATACCAGATAAATAAAGTTAAGCAGATCGGAATATGTCATTATATTTTAGTTTAATGATAATTATTTATGGAGTTGAAAACTTAAGACTAAACATTCACCTTTGTGTAAAAAAAAAAAAAAAAGAATTTATTCCCAAACCATTAACTTTGGTTGCACATTATTCCATTCCCATTTAGTTAAATTGTCTAAGTAATAAATCTTAGTTATATTATTGTGTTGTCATGGATGATGGAAGGACACAAAAAGCACCCTTGTCTTTTTATTATTCTGACTGAGATTCTAAAAAAAAAAAAAAAAGGCTGTGTTATTCAAAATTATACGTCATTATTGAATAGAATTATCATCTCTTTAAATAATATAGCAGTTGATATGAGAGATGAAGACACATTGAATTTAAGTAAAATAAATGTTTCCTATAGCCGACCAGAATGCCAGTCATATGCGACAACACAATTCTGCCGAGCATTTCCTTACATGAAACAAAGAACCCTGAGATTAATATTATTATAATTATTCTTTAAATTAATAAGTGATCAATTATTGTTGTTATTACAATCGTGGCATGGCTTAAGAGAATTGAATGTACAATTGTATTATATGAAAAGTATTTTAGATCATATTGGAAATTAATGGATATGTTGCTTTATTTTGGGTTGCCTTAAACACAACCAGAAAAATTAGTGTCATGTGTGAAAAGTGCAAATAAAATAACAACAAGTGCAAATAACTAAACTAAAATAAATAAACTAGAAACTAAAATAAAATAAACTATTTCTAACTGGGTTAGAATATATATATATATATGATATTGCAAAAGTCACAACTAATTTTATAAACAAACCCTACCCTACTTTTAATATTACCCATCCTTTTTGAGTTACAAATCCATTCCTCTAAATATTTATAATTTTTCCATCCTATCTTAATATTATCAGGTAACTTTTCTTTTATCAATGTCTTAGATAAATACTCTGAATATGAAATTGAAACCCACTTCCTATTTTTATATCTATGCATTACACTATCTTTTGTAATATTATTATTTCTGAAAAAAAATTTAATAGCTTTTTTTTTTATATCGCATACTATCATATTCATTCTTAACTTCGAACTTCTGTTCAAAGGCTTCCTTTATATTCAATGTTAACCAATCATTTCTTAACTTAAACCCTTTCAAAACTGCCATTTTCTGTGATGATGGCCCATAAAAATTTGGATCAATTCATAAAAGTGATAACAGGGAATCCCCTGAATAAACTATCAACAATCATAATATGTGCATGCATAGAGTATAAAGCAAAGACTTAATTGTTAGGGAATGGAAGATCAGAAAAAAGTTATTGAAAGATTTGCTTTGAATTTAAGCTGCACCTTAATTTTATGACTTCAAAATTTGAATCAAAATTGCAGCTTAAATTCAAAGTAATATTGTAATTGCTTATAAATAGCAAAGAGATTTTTAAAAAAAATGAATTTAATACTTTGATAGTTAGGTAATTGGAAAGGTAAACTGAGCTACAGCACAGATTATTTCAATACATGAATATAACTACTGCACCTAGGTTAGCTGCATATAAAACTGTTATTTTACTTATTGTGTGGATGTAAAACTAGGACATTTTATTGACACAATACAAAGGCATTAGGAAATTCTTTTTAAAATATACTTTAAATTTTTTAAAATATGATTATAAAACCAATCAATATATTCTTCAATGTGTTGAATTTGATATTATATATAGTCCACTATTACAAAATCATACCTTCATTTCATCAAACATAAAAAATGAATGATCAACATATGCTAAGAGAATATTATATAGTAGGTTTTAAAATTAAATTGAGAGACTGCAAACCTCTCATGCTTATTACTACTCAACAGCCAGACAGAGAATTTAACAAGAAGAGGGCAGTCCACCCTCTTCTTTGTTTGTCTTGAGATCTAAATACTTCAGATTGGCTTGGATATATAGAAAGACAAGTAAAAAAGAGGGTGGACAGCTCTCTTCTTGTTAAATTCCCTGTCTTGTATTTACGATCTGATTGGCTGTTGAATAGTAATAAGCGCGAGAGGTTTGCAGTCTCTCAATTTAATTTCAATACTGTTTGCTCTTTGTAAAATAAATATTATTTATATATAGTAGGGTTTAGTATGTTTTCAAGCAGATCCTGTTTGCTTTATAGAGAGCAAATTTATTTTTGTTGTTATTTATTGTTTTTGGAGTCCGGAATTAATTAAACATTGATTTAAAATCCCCAAGAAGTGAAGCTAAACAAGAAATTAAAAGATGTGATATGTTGGACTATTTCCATCATTTATGAGTGAATGTTGAATGTATAGAAAATTTTAAACTTTATTTAAACTTTTCAAATACAAACAACCTGTTAGTAATAACACACTAATAGACAATACAGGTTAGTAATTACACAATGTTTCGAGTAGTATTATTCTCCACTCTTCTTCAGGTGTTGCTGGCCTATATGCACAGTGACAATATTCGCTTAGAAGTTGAACTCGCACCTTTAAATTTTTGTATATCTAATTTAAGGCAAATGGTCTACCAACTGAGCTATTCTGTCAAAAACAACATATAGTAGAAAATTGATATATTTATATATGAGGGTTGGTTCAAATCCTCCTGAGTCCTTCAATTATTTTTTTTTTTTTAACAAGTCTAATTATTTTTATTTTTATTTTTTCCTAAGAGCAAGATTAATTAGAGGCTTCCATACATTGTGTATTGCCACACTGGGTTGACTTATAGGATTATTTAGCATTGTCATATGAGCAGCTTCCTTGAATTTCCTTCTATGCATTTTTTCCTCTTTATCCAATATCTTTGTATTTTCCCACTTAAGCATATGGTCATTAGTACATACATGATCTGCTATGGTAGACACATCTGTTTTTTCTCTTTTAACCATTAGTTTGTGTTCCTTCAATCATTGTTCAACAGGGCGACAGGTCACACCAATGTATTTCCTTCCACATTCACATGGTATTTCATAGATGCAGTTTTTGTTCTTCAGCATTTTCAGTTTAGGCTTAGTAGAAGTAAGCATTCCTCGAAGTGTGGTATGACTTTGGAAAGCAGTTCTAATATTATATTGACTGCCGATTCTCTTTAGTTTGTCCGCTATTCCTGGTATGTATGGAAACACTACCGTTCCAATAACTGTTTTCTCTTTTGGTGTCTCTTGAAGGTTTTTCTAATGACTGCTGATGGATAACCACTGGTTTCTGAACAAACCTCTTTTTCTCTGTTCCATAGTGATAGTACAATTCTTTGTTTAGTGCTTCTTGTATGATTGGATGTATATGCCAAGTATTTGCCAGTGTGTGTTGGTTTTCTATACACTGTTGTTTTTACTTTGCCCTGAGGGAGTCTTGTCACAAGAACATCCAAGAATGCCAATTTTTGTTCTTGTTCTGATTCCATTGTGAATTTAATTGTAGAAGATATGTTGTTAATGTGCATCCAGAATGACTGTAGTTTTACCTTGCCATGTGGCCATACCACAAATGTATCAACATATTGAAGCCATACTTTAGGTGGACATGGAGTAGTATTCATGGCTGTGGTTTCAAGTTCTTCCATGTAAATGTTGCTGAGCAAGGGTGACAGTGACGATCCCATGGCCATCCCTTGATTTTGTTGAAAGAATTCTGAGTTATATTGAAAGTATATTGTAGTTACACAGAATGTTAATAATTCCATTATACTATCAATAGGTAGAGCTGTTCTAGTTTGTAGACTATTATCGTCATATAACCTTTTCCTTACAATAGACAATGCTTCATCACATGGTACATTTGTAAACAGACTTTCCACATCAAAGCATACCAATATGTCAGTTCTTTTCATTTTCATGTTCCTGACCAATCCTACAAAGTGCTTAGACCCTGATGAAAGATGATGTACTATATGCCAATGGACTAAGAACTTGAAGAAGAAATTGTGACAAATTTTGACAGGGTGAATTTCTAGAACCAACAATAGGTCTTAATGGAATGTTGTCTTTATGGATTTTAGGCAGTCCATACAGGTGAGGAATCTTGCTGAAATACGAAGTTAATTTCCTTTTTTCTGAATCACTGAAATACCTGTGATGCTTCTGGAGTAATGCTTGTAGTTTTACTTCTGTATTTCAGTGATTAAGAAAAAAGGAAATTAACTTCGTATTTCAGCAAGATTCCTCACCTGTATGGACTGCCTAAAATCCATAAAGACAACATTCCATTAAGACCTATTGTTAGTTCTAGAAATTCACCCTGTCAAAATTTGTCACGATTTCTTCTTGAAGTTCTTAGTCCATTGGCATATAGGACATTGTCTTTCGTCAGGGATTCTAAGCACTTTGTAGAATTAGTCAGGAACATGTTGTAGAATTAGTCAGGAACATGAAAATGGAAAGAACTGACATATTGGTAAGCTTTGATGTGGAAAGTCTGTTTACAAATGTACCATGTGATGAAGCATTGTCTATTGTAAGGAAAAGGTTATATGATGATAATAGTCTACAAACTAGAGCAGCTCTACCTATTGATAGTATAATGGAATTATTAACATTCTGTGTAACTACAATATACTTTCAATATAACTCAGAATTCTTTCAACAAAATCAAGGGATGGCCATGGGATTGTCACTGTCATCCTTTCTCAGCAACATTTACATGGAAGAACTTGAAATCACAGCCATGAATACTACTCCATGTCCACCTAAAGTGTGGCTTTGATATATTGATGATACATTTGTGGTACAGCCACATGGCAAGGTAAAACTACAGTCATTCTGGATGCACATTAACAACATATCTCCTGCAATTAAATTCACGATAGAATCAGAACAAAAATTGGCATTATTGGATGTTCTTGTGACAAGACTCCCTCAGGGCAAAGTAAAAACAGCAGTGTATAGGAAACCAACACACACTGGCAAATACTTGGCATATACATCCAATTATACAAGAAGCACTAAACAAGGAATTGTACTATCACTATGGAACAGAGCAAAGGTTTGTTCAGAAACCAGTGATTTAGAAAAAGAAAAGATTTACATAGAACAAATGCTTATGAAGAATGGTTATCCATCAGCAGTCATAAGAAAAACCTTCAATAGACAACACAAAGAGACACCAAAAGAGAAAACAGTTATTGGTATAGGAGTGTATCCATACATACCAGGAATAGCGGACAAACTAAAGAGAATCTGCAGTCAATATAATATTAGAACTGCTTTCCAAAGTCATACCATACTTCAAGGAATGCTTACTTCTACTAAGCCTAAACTGGAAATGCTGAAGAACAAAAACTGCATCTATGAAACACCATGTGAATGTGGAAGAAAATACATTGGTAAGACCTGTCGCCCAGTTGAACAATGATTGAAGGAACTCAAACTAATGGTTAAAAGAGAAAAAACAGATGTGTCTACCATAGCAGATCATGTATGTACTAATGACCACATGCTTAAGTGGGAAAATACAAAGATGTTGGATAAAGAGGAAAAAATGCATAGAAGGAAATTCAAGGAAGCTGCTCATATGACAATGCTAAATAATCCTATAAGTCAACCCAGTATGGCAATACACAATGTATGGAAGCCTCTAATTAATCTTGCTCTTAGGAAAAAAATAAAAATAAAAATAATTAGACTTTTTAAAAAAAAATAATTGAAGGACTCGGGAGGATTTGAACCAACCCTCATATATAAATATATCAATTTTTTACTATATGTTGCTTTTGACAGAATAGCTCAGTTGGTAGAGCGTTTGCCTTAAATTAGATATACAAGAATCTAAAGGTGCGAGTTCAACTTCTAAGCGAATATTGTCACTGTGCATATAGGCCAGCAACACCCGAAGAAGAGTGGAGAATAATACTACTCAAAACGTTGTGTAATTACTAACCTGTATTGTCTATTTGTGTATTATTACTAACATGTTGTTTGTATTTGAAAAGTTTAAATAAAGTTTAAAATTTTCTATACATTCAACATTCACTCATAAATGATGGAAATAGTCCAACATATCACATCTTATAATATACCATCATTACAAAACTTCATACAAATACTAAGAAATTAAAAGCTTTTAATATATTTTTTAAAACATTCTGGTGAAATCATTACTATACATTACTATTAGCATAGCATTCCAATTCCTTTAATACAATATATTTAAGATACACCGTTTAGATTGACCAACAATATTTTCACAAAGGCAAAAGTTTCCCTACAAACATGCCACTCACTGCATGCCAGAGTAATCAATGGATGCATGAAGGTTTGTGCATAAAATCTCTATCTAATGCCTACTCATCCAATATCCCCAGACTGGTTTCTATCCATCAGTGAGGAGCATATTCTGGGGATATTGGATGAGTAGGCACTAGATAGGGGATTTTATTAATCTCCAAGGCTTTTCTCTGATGAAAGCCACTAAGCTAGAAATGAATCTGTGGATATTGGAATGAGCAGGCATTAGATATGGACTTTATGAACAAACTTATTCTGGCTTGCATTGACTGGCGCTACTGTATGGAGAGTTTTGCCTCTGTGAACACAGCTTGTGTAAGTATAAAGAATGGTGATTATTTAATATTTCTACAGCTTGAAGCCATGAGTGATCATAAGATTTATTCCCTTCCCTGCTCTCAATAAGATTGATGGATTCTCTTTCAATTTAAATTTTTGTGCATGTTACAATAGTTGATTTAACTAATGCAGAAACACTGAAAAACTCCAGTGAGCTGTATGTATACAGTGAATGGTATGCTTATATACGATCAAAGTTAAAGTATAGATGATCTCATTCCATACTTACGTTTTCAGACGGTTAGTTTAAGTAGAGCTCCCTGGAGTTTCCGTACTTGCGCATTAATGCCTTCTACAATCAAGCTATCAAAAACTTGGTATTTATAATAAATGACAATACTTCTTTTTTTTTCCATTTTATTCAACAATCAACTATTTAAACTTCTTTAAAGTATATATGTTCAGATGCATATCCTTTTTCTTAGTTAAGACATTTGAAAATTTTTAGCGGTTAATATATCATTTGTATATATTGAGGATTAATTAAAACTATTTATTTCTTCACTTTTGTCTTTATTTATTAATGTCTTCTATTGAATGAAAGAATATTGCCATATTTGTTCTATGCTTCCTTAATTGATTAATTTCTTATTATTTCTTTGATTAAGTTAATTTACTCTTATTGTCTGCATTGAGATTGATTTAGGTCAACGCAATACACATATATATTACTACTACTTAATCTAATTTCTTGCATTCACAGCCTTGATATTTTTCATTTCGAGTAGTGATTGCAATATTATACCTAGTCCAGATATAAATTATAAATTAAAGTTAAAGACTAACATTATTTTAATAAACAAAATATATATAAAAAATTCGATTCAGACTTTCACATGACTCTTGACTCTCCAAGCCATCTCATATGTGATAAGGTGTATCGGCAATATGAGATGGCTTGGAGAGTTGAGGGTCGTGAGAAATGAGGGTCATGTGAAAGACTCAGTTCGAATATCTTATGTATTACATTATATGTGCAGGTAGTGTGTGTTTGTACAGTGTTTTAAACAAGAAATAGTAATGGCATTAGATAACAATGTCTGGATACAAACATTTACCAAATAATAACTAGGAGATGGGGAGAATTTGAGGCACTTCGCATCACATATTGCTTTAGAATTGTTAAACAATTAAAAATTGATATATTTTCAGTGATGATATAATTTCTAATCTTTAACCTAATAAAAAATTAGTAACAATCATTAACATCTTTATCTAAAATAAACTGTATCCATTTTAGGAATAATATATTTTGTCATTTATATCTATTTCTACATTTTAAGAATAAACCAGCATGTTAATGTTATGTGATGCACTGTGGCTTCTTTATCGGAGTAAGGAATCTCGCAGCCACAGCAAACTATAATAGTTTCATTCGGTGCACGCTATAGTTAGCAATGGATGCAAGAAAGTTTGAGCATAAAACACCTATCTGCCGTCTATTCATACAATATTTCCAAAATAGTATCTAATTTACACTGGAGGAAGGGGCACTGCTATTTTAGGAGATTGTGGAGGCATAAGAAATGTTGGTCATTTGATGTTTAATTTTTAAGAATGTATCGTAGAATAGACGTTTTAAATTAGTATAAAAAAACCAAACCCCCGTAGATAAATTTGTAAGTATGTCGGTAAGAATTTATTATTTAAATAACATTTGCATGTGTGCATAAAATTAGTACACGGGTACGTATATATGTGTGTGCCTAAAATCAATATACATACATATTGAATGTAAAATTGTTATTAATCGCAAATAAAGACAACATAAAATAAATACTTAAAATTTTTATTAGATAAAAAAATAACAAAATAATTTGAAAATGGATAACAGTTTTTAAAATATCTATTTAGAATGCAAAAATCTATCTTGTGGCTGAAATAACAAACATTTGAGTAACCATGGTAACAGATTGATTGATAGCTAAGTGAAAATCTACATCACCAGATGATGATATTAACTTACTATCATTCTATTGTAATATAAATTGTTTGTCTTCAAATCAAAACATCGTAAAATGGGTATCTCAGTGTATTAAATCTATTCGTTATTCTTTTCAAGAAATCAAGATTTAAAAATCTTCTGCACTAGCCGGAATCTATAGGAATCTTCATCACAGAAAGCAAACTTTAATTCCTTCAGTGGAAATTCTAGGATTTCATAGAGACCGATTTGAGTGATTACTTCATTAGTCATTGTAAGAATTTAGACGAGATCCAAATAAATAGAACTTTTAAGCATCTCGACCTTTAGATATTTACTATATAAAATATAGTTACTTTAAAACAATCCATTCTTTTAGTTTTGTAATGACAAAAGGTGTTCCACTTCTGTCAAAATATGGTTTGAATATTTGTCTAAAATCGGGAAAATATCCAAATCCGGTTTTTAGGTATGTCAAAATCGAGGCAATAAGTCACATTTCAGGATAAAGAAAATATAAAGAAGTCTGTCTTTTATTACAAAGACTAACATTCTTTCTGGTATCAATTTGGTTTGAAGTACAGATGGCATTTAAAGAGATTTCATCTCCATTGGTACTAGCAGTGGCATCGTGAAATAATTTCCATTTGATGTCACTGTTAAATATTGTTTACTTCAGCACTACGATACTCTCCAATGGGGCATCTTCACCAATATCAAATGGAAAATACGTGCTCGATGGAATAACAAATACGCCATCGGACATATCTACCTCAGAAAATGGTGGTTCCCACAACAGTAGGAAAGCAAGGAAAACGCAATGATGACAAGTACCACAAGTATAAACACAATTGGAAAGCTGTCCATGAGACTGGAATGAAGAATGATTTTCCCAAAACTTCTTTACTCAAAACTTCCAAGAAGCTGAAAAATATTGCTGCTTGAATCTAAGCAAAAATACAGCTGTGACTTCATAATATAAAGTCACTATTTATTATTTTATTCAATAAAATTATATATATTATTATCTTGAATAAACATTTATTTTTTATAATTATTTATTTTTACTTCATTGGAATTTTTTTAAAAAATATATGTATACGAAAAATTCTTTCGTTGTAGCAAGACGTTTTATTAAATAATGATAGGTATGCAAGTATAATAAAAAGAAAAACACAGTTATTTAAATGTTATTAATAGACTTAATTTTGTCAATAAACTGATTATTTATTATTATTATTTTTAATCGCTTATCTATTATTTGAAGTTTAAGTATTACCAACAACAAACTCTTGTAAACAAGGATAGCAATTCTAATTCCACACACACATACACATACACACACACACACAAAGAAAAAGAGGAATAAGTAATAATACAATAAATAAGGCCGCATAGCATTTTTTTAATATATATATATATATTTGATAATTTTCATTAGTATTTGTTACAGCTCATCTTGCCTTTCAATAATGAACTACTCCAGATCATGTCTTATCTTATCATACTGAGCATTCACCATCTCGAACCAATGCATGTACAAATAGATACATAACTAATGGCAAGAACGGGCCAATACATGATGATACTCACTGAATCCGAATATTTTCAATTAAGGATGAAAATCTGGCAATAAATAGTCAAGCTTTTTGAAATAGACTCAGAAAATTACTGCCACGGAGCTGAAAGACAGACACCAACACCAGTCAAGCTGTCATATACAGCTGAAAGGGTCACCAGGCCTATTCATAAAGCAGGCTGTTACAGAACAGATACAAGTGATAGAAAATCTATAAAAGCACATGAAGTCCCTTCTGCCGTAGTTCACCCTAAATTTAGGAGATATACATCAACAACTGTTGCCTCTAGAATGTGTCCATTGTAAATATAATGTAAATGCACAAATAATTTCAAAGCGAAATATACTTTCTTAAGTATTTCAAACTTTACTTAATTGGAAACACCATTATTGTAGTATCAATTATCTATTCAAATAATAGTAAAGAAGATTGTATTTTAGTAAGTTATCCTTGAGATAATCTTTGTAACATAAATTATAATTCTGCCACTCACATGAAATTTTAGTTTCAACTCAAAATAAAATATGTTTTAGTAAGTTTATTACAGTTCATTCCCTTCTCAGGTCTAAAAAAATTGACATGAATTTATAATAATACAATACCAGGAATCGATAATCTGCAGCTCGCAAGACGCAAACATAACGCATTTTATATTTTCAGTTGTAATATATAAATATTTCCATGATTCTAAAAAGAGAGAGAGAGAGAGAGAGAGTAAAGCTATTTTTCTTGTTGCTTCTAACATTTAGCGTTATTACAAAATAACAATTATTGGATGAGTTAATGTTTAAATTGTAGAAGTTTATGAAGAATTTAAACCGTCAATTTTTTTCTTTTTTTTCTATTTCTTTTTTAAAAAATTTGAATTTTCATTAAAACAAATGTTCAATAGTACCACAATCTTTGAGAAGTCGATATTTTTTATCATTGTATTTTTCATCTTCTTTGCCACACTTTTTTGATAGGCATATTTAAACTAAATGCATCTGCAGATTTAGAAGGTTGTAGAATCCTACATATTGATTCTTTGCTTGCTTTCAGTGATTTTAAAATTTTAAGAATGCACAATTTGTGCGTGCATTATTATTATTTAATCATATAAATACCATGTAGTCAATATACGAATAAAATATTTCATTAACATACTACTGTAGAAAATCTACATATGCATACCTTAAATTTAAATATGCTAATCACAAATAATTATTCATGTACACCCCTCCTCCTCCCATTAAGACTTTTTCGTGTGTTGGTGTAAAGAAAGCGTAATAGTAGCGCGTATATTTTGTCTACTACAGAGCAGCCGAGTGTGTGCATACTGTTGATAAGATAATTGCCAAGGTTTAAGTTCATGGTTTGCAACATATATTGTGGTCATACCAGAATTAAGGGATGGAGAACTTTCTTCGTTTAAAATATAAAGTTAATGGATTATAATTATTGAGTGTGCACCCTTACAAATTAACACACACAGAAGCAGAAGTGTATTTATACTCTTTATTCATAGTTTTACAATTTATATAAAGAGTGAGCTATAGCGTGATTAATATTTAGAGTACTCTAGGCCTTGGGTACAAGTACCTGTTTTATACGAAGTTTTCAGATTCCGTGGTCAGTAGCAAATTGTTCATGAGTTTAAAAATAGCAGAAGTTCTTTCTAGCATTTAGGTTATTCACTTATTTCAACAGCAGCAGCAGCTTTCTGATTGTTTGGGCAGCAGATCCTTTTGGTTGATTTTGTGGAGGGCACATGTGGAGGTTCGGCATATGATCAACCATCTCCGGGAGGGGGGGTAGTCTGAGCGCTTTCTACTTGAACATACTGTGATAGGTAAATTAATTTAAGATTTCTGGATCCTCTCAACTGATCGAGAGCACAGCTAAAGTCTAACTAAAAGTTCTTAGAAAATTCAAACTGTCCTCTTTTCTTGATCTTATCTTTTCACTTTTATTCTATTTTATTTTTGGATCCAATCATTTGCCCTGAGGAGAATCAATGCATTTTTATAAGTTTAATTTATTTAGAAAACTGCATTTCTATTGTTTAGGTTTATTTTTACCTTTACATTTTTGTAATTAAAGCTTTTAGGGAATTTTTTTTATTTAATTAATCTATTATCTCTCATCGATCGTTACTTTCAAAATTTCAAATACAAAAGGGAATACACAATTATTTTTACTTTTATTTAAATTACAATCAAATTTCCAAAATTATTATTAAATACGAAATTTAAACACAGCAATAAATAATGAACTTTACAATTTAAAATAAATAGTTAAAGTTATATAAAATTATATAACTAAAAAAAGAAATCGAAATTATATCATTTATTTTTATTTATTGGTTTAAATGGTTCTTGCGTATTTGCCAACCGATGACGTATTGCCCTGAAGCCATATCAGTCTGACCTTGCGATCTTTAAGATAACGTCTCCAAGTGATTTACAGACAAATGCAATAGCTAAAATTTGTCTGCAGATCACGTGGACCCGGCACCTTAAAGATTGCAACATCAGACTGATATGGCTTCAGGGCAATACGTCATTGGTTGGCAAATACTAAAAAAAAATAAAAAAAATGTACATGCATGCGGCAAAATAATTTAGAAATTAAAAGTAATTAATATAATAATAATTGTATAATTATTATAGTAATTCTGTAATTGCAGAAATATGTACATATTTTTTTTAAAATTTAAAATAAATATATAAATAAAGAACACTTTTCCCGATTTAATGCGAATCTGGCATTATTAATAGTGAACTGGACAATTAATTACAACGGTCTAACAAAAAAAAAATTTAAAAAAATGTACTTGTATGAAAAAATTATATTATCTTTACAAATTTTGCAATGTGATTTAACTCAATTATTCATGTTAAAAATATATAAAACAGGTTCTAGTCTAAAAAAAAAACTATTATAATTTATAAAACCACCCTATATTATGCTCAATTATAAAATACAGCGTGTAGTGCAGGAATTGGTGGGGGGGGGCCTCCGATGTTTTTGACGCCAAAGGCTTGGCGTACACCTATATCAGACATTGAATTACTCTCATAGCTGTAATTTTTATAATTACCGATGAATTTACGAAAAAAAATTTCTGTATGATATAATTCAGAAATTAAAAATAAAATTAATTAATTGTAATTTTTATAATTGCAGAATAATTTACAAAATAATATACATCAAAATGGCATTATTTATTAAAAACAAAAATTAAAATTACTTACAAATAGCAACCATTGCGGTGGACTAGTAGCAAAAGACAGACAAATGACAAAATTTCCCAAAGCTCTCTCTGATTTTTAAATCTCGCAGGTCAAAAAAATCCAAAAATTGGATTAATAATGTCAGTGTCTTGATTGATATGACAACATTGTCATGCATAAATCGACAATGTCTACCAGAAGGGAAATCGGTAAGTGTAATACATCATCGGTTGAATTATCCGTAACTACCCTTTAAATTTGTTATCGAAATGTGTGTGTGTTTATGGTGAATTTTACATATATTTATACATTTTTAATATTGCTACATAGACAACCCAATACCAAATAGTTTAAATTTGGGTAGGATAGGGTGGTGGGTGAGAGACAATAGAAAAAGGTGAAACTTAAGATTCGAATGCGAATCTTACTGTTTCAATGTTTATTCATAAAAAAAAAAAAACAGATACAAATACAGTTAGAAAAAGGTTTACAAGGGAGTGATTATATGATAAATTGAAATTTCAGGAGCAATATAGTAAGAGGGAAATGATACATATAAAAAGGGAATGGGAAGTGGAAAGGTAAAACAGTGTGTCTCGAGGCCAGTCCGAGATGCATGTCTTCATTGAGCAAGCACCGCATGGTCACAAACATTTGAATGATTGAGTCTTATGACAGACGCTGAGAGGATGGGAGTTGTAGGATTGCCCAAGTGTCTGTGAGGAATGGAGGTGGGGTTAGTTTGGTATCTCTGGTTTTGAGAGAGCGAATTAGGTCCAATAGCTTTTGATTCACTGAGTGTACTCCCTGGTCAAAAATAATGGCACATCGGAGCAACCAGAGTGCATAGATGATAAAAACTGATAGTCTAATAGTTGCAAAGACCCCTGTTTCTATGGATTCTTGGAGGTTGAAGATGGTATTCCTGGGCAAGGAAAGGCAGGAGTTGATGACGTCTCATGCCAAGCAATTGAGTTTTTTGAACATTAGGTAACAAACCAAGATCTTTATAAGTTGCATACAAAACATTAAGAACACTCTATAAATCGTGTTTTGAACTGGAAAAAATTACCCAGTCATCACCATATTGTAAATCAAGAATCCAAAAAGATGAAGATCTTGTTTTGCTTTTAATTTATTCAAATTAAAAATTCCACTATCAAATTTATATTGGATTTTGATACCTGTCTCCTATCCTTGTTTAACACCAATTTTGACTTCAACTGCCTCAGATTACAGTGTGAAATCTTAGATTTACTACACCACAAGATGCTTAAGACTGGCTTATATATATAAGTTAAGTTAAGAGAATGGTGGTATCATCCTTTTCTTGTCAAAATCTCTGTCATGTGTCTAGGCCTGATCGCTCTTCAAGACCATTGTTTAACACCTGATTGGCTGAATGAGAAACAACATTAAGTGCATGTGAAAGACTGGAAACTCTCAATTTATTACTAATTTAATAACAACGTGTGATTTATACAAATTTGCTTTTAAAAAATAATATTTACTTGTCAATTGTCTCCAAAAACCAAACATATGTTAAATTCAAATTTTGCAAATTTATAAGCTAATGCTAAATGCACTTTTGTTGAAATTCACCACAATCATAGTCCTTGTTTTTTTCCTTCTTTATAACCTAGTGCTAAATACAATTTTAGTAAATGCACTGTAATCATATCTCTCTTAAATGAATTATTGTTGCTGTATTATTTATACTGTAATTATGCATGCATTTTAATTTAAATTGACTCATTTAAATATTCCATTTGTTAGATAATTTACACCGTTAGCTCTTTTGATTATTATATTTCTATGGTTGGCAATAAATGACAACTCTTTCTTTTTTGTCATTGTCCTTTATATACAGTAGATTAACTATCTGTGAATCAAAGCTATGACCAAATTGTTTTTTGTGATCCCAGATTATAAAGAAGAAAGAAATCACATCCTTATGCACATGAGCAAATGTTTCCACATTTGAATCACAACCACAAACGAAGGGGAAAAATCAGTATTAAATATATATTTAAATAATCAAATAGTTAATTGCATGGAAAGTCATGTGATAATTGTACTTGAATTCAGAAGTCCTTAATTCTCATGTCTTCTCCCTCTACACTTAGCTAAATTACATAAGATAAATAAACAATCAAATATTTTGTTGCATGAAAGGTCATGTGGTGGTTGAACTTTAATATAAAAATTATTAGTTCTCATGTCCATTTCTCTAACACTTCATCTAAAATACATATGATAAACACCATATAGTTTGTTACTAATGTTATATTAGGTCATGTGACATCTGACTTGATTTTTTTTGTAAGTTTGTTACTGTGGGGTTCATACATAATTCAAGCATAGTAAGGGAAAGGTAGCTTTCAATTTAGGAATCCTCAGCTCTTTAATCGATCACTCTACAATAAAAATATCAAATGGCTTATTATTTTGGAGGTCAGATGAAATTTGAGTACGAAAAGTGTCAGGTTAAACAATCGTTATATCCATCACTCTGCCGCTATGCAAAGATCAGTATTATGTAAAAAATAGCAAGCACACATTATTTGTCTATTACTTTATTTCTAACTGATAGGAAGATGTAAGATTTCAAGTATTAAGTGCACCATAAAATGAGTGAACTGAACTGAGCATTAATTTAGTGATAAATAAAAATTTAATCAATACAGTGGTGGCTTGTACAAAGGCAATACAATGCCACAGCATCTCTAAAAAAAATTTAAAAAAGTTTATGTTTGCAGTTAATTGCAGTGCTTACAACATTATGTGAATGCAATGCAATATCTTAAAGGTTACAGTTTATGTTTTGACATTGATTGAATAGTAATTAATTGGAAATGTTTGGATATTATGATAGGCACACTTCATATGGCCAAGCATAAGATGGTATTACATAAGAAAATGGCCTAAAATGTGTAATAAAGGCATTAAAGGGGGTGTGTATAACATCTATATAAGTTAAAATTAAGTCAGGTTATAAAATAAGTGAGAGATGTCTGTGGATATATCATATACTCGCACACCCAAGAAAAGCCAATAGTTAAGGCTTATAATTTATAATTCGAAGTGTTAGCATATTAGCTATATGATTATAATATATTTTTATTATTATTTTAAGTTCATTTTTTTTTAAGAAACGCAAAGATGTTTATGCGTAATTTGTATTTATATATATATTTTGTTAAATGCATGTTAAAATAAAGAGAAATGGAAATATTTAAAAGTTCCAACATATAGGTAATTTTAAAATCATAAGTTTTACTAGTTATTTTTTTCTACAAAGTCATTGTTCTAAATTTAAGAAAAGCCTAAAGGCAATTATATTTTTAGTAGATAAGTAATTTTGTTTCTTTTTTTTTTTTAATTATCAAATATTTCAACTTGACAAAAGACAAAAGAGTTCGTTGAAATTTATGTTAATGCAAGTGGGGAAAGATATTTAATTTAATTGAAAATATATTTTAAGTGTAATCTGATTATTAGAAAATATTTTAAGTGCAATCTGATTATCAGAAAGTATCTTGTATTGTAATTTTTTTTCTTTTTTTGTGTGTTGAATTAGATAGTGGCCATAGTAGATAATCAATTTAATTAAAAATACAAATTCTTGAGATTAATTAGTGGATTACGTACGAATGCTTTGTGCATTGTATGAATCCACTAACAAAAGTCAAAATTAGCTAATTAAATGTTTTTCAGAGGGGTACCTAGATTGGGATTGTAATGGGTGAGCTATATATATATATATAAATGCAAAACCATAAAACAATACAGTACTAGATTAAATTCAAAATTTTACCAAAATCCTTACACAACCATGGTTTCATCTACTACAAATAGACCTTCTCAAGTGAAAATCAACCTAAAGGAAAACATATATATATACAAATAAACAAACCTTCCCATAATTCATTTCAAACTCCACCTTCCCTTAATATCAAAAGAAGTCTTCATAAGATTGATAGCCTCAGAATCAAGGAGTTTTATCATCAAAGTCTCCTTTATTCTTCTTTTTAACTCATTCTTTTCATAAAAAATAACCGAAGCATTGTCAAACAATATTCTATGACCTGTATTCAATTCATGAATATATAAAGCTGAGTTAAGATACCTATGTTTAACTCTACTTATATGAACCTTAACCCTTTCCTTAAGGCTAAATTTACTCTGGCCTACATAAAATTTACCACAACTACATGGAATTTTATAAACAATACCAGGAATAGACCTACTATCAATAGACTGCTTTGAACCATTAATCAGAACCTTTCCTCCATGCAACCTTCTTTCCACCTAACAAATGACTATTCCTATAAACCAAATTATAAATTGATGCTTTAAATGGTAAAGACATATAATCATCATCCTTACCAACAAAATTCTTATAATCCAAATCACTGACTATAAACATTATTATTAAATACCACTTTTTTAATAAAATCATGACTATAACCCAATTCTACATATTCAGCAGCAAATTGACTTTTTGAATATCAGCATCATTATTAAAATTATTAAGCCTTCTATTCCGACAACAAAAATTCAACAAAGACATTTTTTTATGTATAAAAGGCTGATAACTATCAGGCCTAATCATATTTCTCAAATTTTTAGGTTTTATAAAATGACTACAAAACAAAACATCATTAACCTTCTCAACATTTAAATCTAAAAACTTTAATTTTACAAAATCAAAACCACCCCCCTCAATTGTAAACTTAATATTAGAATCAAAACCATTCAATCCACATAAAAACTCTTCTAATTTCTCTTTCTGAATAACAAACAAACAATCATCAACATACCTAACAAATAATTTAATAGAACCTGAAAACATATTAATAATACTACACTCCAAATAATCAATATAGACAGCACACATCAATGGAGAAATGACATAACCAATAACCCAACCTTCTCTAATCTTATAAAACACATCATTAGACATAAAATACATTGAATCCTCTAACAGCAAAAGCAAATCATGAAAAACCTTAATCTTATCTGCAGAAAAACATTCTAATTTTTTTAAAATTGAAAGAAAAACATCAATACTTTTTAATCTATTAACCGATTGGTACATATTTTCAATGTCTAAACTACCAAAAACACAATCATCATCCAAAACAAAACCATTTATTTTCTTAAAAGCTTCAAAGGAAGAAGAAACACAAAATTGACCCAGTTTTATGTAATCCTTAAAATATCTTATAATAAATTTTGATATTTTATCAACAATTCCTCCTGTAAAATCAAAAATACATCTCAAAGGAAAATTATCTTTATGAGACTTCAAATTAAAGAAAACCTTTGGAGCCACAAAATCACTAGGGTAACAATTTAAATAAGTAGCTCTATCAAAAATCTTTTTATTTTCCATAACTTTCATAATCTTAATTAATTTAGATTTTATTTTTTTTACCAGGATCAGAATCTAAAATAGCATATTTTCCATTATTTAATTCTAAAGAAACTTTACTTTTAAAATCAATATTATTTAACAATACAAACCGGCCACCTTTATCTTCTTTTAATAATATAACATCATTGGCTTTCAATCTTTTTTTAACAAAACTAATTTCCTTAGGGGCAAAAACAAATTTTTCTCTTTTAAGTAATTGACTATTCAAAATAACCTGTAAAGACATTTTATTTTCATCAGAAATATTACTACTACTTTCAATTGCAGAAACAAAATCAAAAATTAAACTTCTATTAGCAAACGGAACAAAGCCAGGACCCTTAGCTAAAATAGCCAAATCAGATGCATTCAAAATATAATTTGACAAATTTAAAACAGATGAAGCATCAGGCCTATTTTTATAAGACCCAAATCTAAACTCTTTTCCTTTCACAAAACTTTTTATTTTCAGCCTTTCCAATCAACCATTTAAATTTCTTGAAATACTTATTATTATAAGTGATTTCACACTTACTCCTAAACCACTTTAAAAAAGAATTTAAAACAGAATAATTAAAATTCCTTCTAAAATCCAACTTTCTTCTAAACATTCTATAACTATCAATTAAATTAGATAAACTACTCATAATCTGTATAATAAATTGTTTAAGAATAAATCTTTTAAAATTTAGAATAAAATCACAATTAGAAAATAAAACCAATTTCCTATCCAATTTAATATTACATGAATTAGGAAACACATTGCAAAACCTACAAGACTTAAGAAAATTAACCTGAGCCTTTAAAGATTCAATTCTATTAGACATATTAATTAACTTTTTTATTTCTAAAATTTCTACACAAGAAAAATTATCATACAAAATCTGCCACATACTGAAAGAAAATTAATAACTATACCAAACAAAATAATACAAATAATAACAAACAAATAATACAAAATAATACAAATTAATAATACAAATACACAAAACAAAGCAAATAAAATATAAAATTCACTAAACTATAAAACACTATTCAAAATATTAAACAGTACACCTAATTAGAAAACTAAAAATGCCTAACACTATAATTATCTAATAAAACTGCCACATACTAAAAGAAAATTAATACCTATACAAATACAAACAAATAATAATAAGTAATAAACAAAAACAAAAAAATTAATAATAATAATAATAAAAAATAATATTAAGGGAAGGTGGAGTTTGAAATGAATTATGGGAAGGTTTGTTTGTTTGTATATATATATGTTTTCCTTTAGGTTGATTTTCACTTGAGAAGGTCTATTTGTAGTAGATGAAACCATGGTTGTGTAAGGATTTTGGTAAAATTTTGAATTTAATCTAGTACTGTATTGTTTTATGGTTTTGCATTTTTATTTTTGCTAGTATAGTGTTAGACAGTTTTGGTTTTCTATTTAGGTATACTATTTAATATTTTGAATAGTGATATATGGTTTTGTGAATTTCATATTTTATTTGTTTTGTTTTGTGTATTTGTAATATTATTTTTTATTATTATTATTATTAATTTTTTTTTGTTTTTGTTTATTATTTATTATTATTTGTTTGTATTTGTATAGGTATTAATTTTCTTTTAGTATGTGGCAGTTTTATTAGATAATTATAGTGTTAGGCAGTTTTAGTTTTCTAATTAGGTGTACTGTTTAATATTTTGAATAGTGTTTTATAGTTTAGTGAATTTTATATTTTATTTGCTTTGTTTTGTGTATTTGTATTATTAATTTGTATTATTTTGTATTATTTGTTTGTTATTATTTGTATTATTTTGTTTGGTATAGTTATTAATTTTCTTTCAGTATGTGGCAGATTTTGTATGATAATTTTTCTTGTGTAGAAATTTTAGAAATAAAAAAGTTAATTAATATGTCTAATAGAATTGAATCTTTAAAGGCTCAGGTTAATTTTCTTAAGTCTTGTAGGTTTTGCAATGTGTTTCCTAATTCATGTAATATTAAATTGGATAGGAAATTGGTTTTATTTTCTAATTGTGATTTTATTCTAAATTTTAAAAGATTTATTCTTAAACAATTTATTATACAGATTATGAGTAGTTTATCTAATTTAATTGATAGTTATAGAATGTTTAGAAGAAAGTTGGATTTTAGAAGGAATTTTAATTATTCTGTTTTAAATTCTTTTTTAAAGTGGTTTAGGAGTAAGTGTGAAATCACTTATAATAATAAGTATTTCAAGAAATTTAAATGGTTGATTGTAAAGGCTGAAAATAAAAGTTTTGTGAAAGGAAAAGAGTTTAGATTTGGGTCTTATAAAAATAGGCCTGATGCTTCATCTGTTTTAAATTTGTCAAATTATATTTTGAATGCATCTGATTTGGCTATTTTAGCTAAGGGTCCTGGCTTTGTTCCGTTTGCTAATAGAAGTTTAATTTTTGATTTTGTTTCTGCAATTGAAAGTAGTAGTAATATTTCTGATGAAAATAAAATGTCTTTACAGGTTATTTTGAATAGTCAATTACTTAAAAGAGAAAAATTTGTTTTTGCCCCTAAGGAAATTAGTTTTGTTAAAAAAAGATTGAAAGCCAATGATGTTATATTATTAAAAGAAGATAAAGGTGGCCGGTTTGTATTGTTAAATAATATTGATTTTAAAAGTAAAGTTTCTTTAGAATTAAATAATGGAAAATATGCTATTTTAGATTCTGATCCTGGTAAAAAAATAAAATCTAAATTAATTAAGATTATGAAAGTTATGGAAAATAAAAAGATTTTTGATAGAGCTACTTATTTAAATTGTTACCCTAGTGATTTTGTGGCTCCAAAGGTTTTCTTTAATTTGAAGTCTCATAAAGATAATTTTCCTTTGAGATGTATTTTTGATTTTACAGGAGGAATTGTTGATAAAATATCAAAATTTATTATAAGATATTTTAAGGATTACATAAAACTGGGTCAATTTTGTGTTTCTTCTTCCTTTGAAGCTTTTAAGAAAATAAATGGTTTTGTTTTGGATGATGATTGTGTTTTTGGTAGTTTAGACATTGAAAATATGTACCAATCGGTTAATAGATTAAAAAGTATTGATGTTTTTCTTTCAATTTTAAAAAAATTAGAATGTTTTTCTGCAGATAAGATTAAGGTTTTTCATGATTTGCTTTTGCTGTTAGAGGATTCAATGTATTTTATGTCTAATGATGTGTTTTATAAGATTAGAGAAGGTTGGGTTATTGGTTATGTCATTTCTCCATTGATGTGTGCTGTCTATATTGATTATTTGGAGTGTAGTATTATTAATATGTTTTCAGGTTCTATTAAATTATTTGTTAGGTATGTTGATGATTGTTTGTTTGTTATTCAGAAAGAGAAATTAGAAGAGTTTTTATGTGGATTGAATGGTTTTGATTCTAATATTAAGTTTACAATTGAGGGGGGGTGGTTTTGATTTTGTAAAATTAAAGTTTTTAGATTTAAATGTTGAGAAGGTTAATGATGTTTTGTTTTGTAGTCATTTTATAAAACCTAAAAATTTGAGAAATATGATTAGGCCTGATAGTTATCAGCCTTTTATACATAAAAAAATGTCTTTGTTGAATTTTTGTTGTCGGAATAGAAGGCTTAATAATTTTAATAATGATGCTGATATTCAAAAAAGTCAATTTGCTGCTGAATATGTAGAATTGGGTTATAGTCATGATTTTATTAAAAAAGTGGTATTTAATAATAATGTTTATAGTCGTGATTTGGATGATAAGAATTTTGTTGGTAAGGATGATGATTATATGTCTTTACCATTTAAAGCATCAATTTATAATTTGGTTTATAGGAATAGTCATTTGTTAGGTGGAAAGAAGGTTGCATGGAGGAAAGGTTCTGATTTGAATTCATTACTTAATGGTTCAAAGCAGTCTATTGATAGTAGGTCTATTCCTGGTATTGTTTATAAAATTCCATGTAGTTGTGGTAAATTTTATGTAGGCCAGAGTAAATTTAGCCTTAAGGAAAGGGTTAAGGTTCATATAAGTAGAGTTAAACATAGGTATCTTAACTCAGCTTTATATATTCATGAATTGAATACAGGTCATAGAATATTGTTTGACAATGCTTCGGTTATTTTTTATGAAAAGAATGAGTTAAAAAGAAGAATAAAGGAGACTTTGATGATAAAACTCCTTGATTCTGAGGCTATCAATCTTATGAAGACTTCTTTTGATATTAAGGGAAGGTGGAGTTTGAAATGAATTATGGGAAGGTTTGTTTGTTTGTATATATATATGTTTTCCTTTAGGTTGATTTTCACTTGAGAAGGTCTATTTGTAGTAGATGAAACCATGGTTGTGTAAGGATTTTGGTAAAATTTTGAATTTAATCTAGTACTGTATTGTTTTATGGTTTTGCATTTTTATTTTTGCTAGTATAGTGTTAGACAGTTTTGGTTTTATATATATATATATATATATATATATATATATATGAGCTATATATATATGCTGTTCACCAGGGATACAATCAGACACAGGCATTCAATCAGTCACTAAGTCAATCACTCACTCATTGAAGCAGTCAGTCGTTCACTCAGTCATGTTAACTTATTGGATTTATTTGAACTTGCTTGCTTAAACTTAGAGTTGGAGTTGAACATACAAAGACAGAGTCAGCCATTGAAGTTCTATATATTTCATATCACGCTGATGAAGAGTAAACTTCAAGATGGTTTCTGACTAGCCAATTATTATTAGTGTGGCACAGAAAGGTGTTTACTGGAAGATGCTGATATTTGAAACACAAGTATACTCACATTAGTGAAAGGGTCATGGGGTAGGAACCCCCAGTCAGCACGCCAGCCCACCTCCACTCCTACCATCAGAAATGTCTCCTGAATCCAGCCACCAAATGATTATGAAAGCTGCCGAATGATGCTGTGTTAAAGAGAAGTCACTGCCGTTCTGTATGAACAGATAGTCGGCCTACTTAATACCCTGAGAAGTATGATAGAGACTTTATGTGGTACCCTTATTACTATTATTTTTATTCTAGTAATTTCATATATATATAACAATGTATAATATATATCTTTTATTTGTGTATTTCTTTCATTAAGATAATATTTTAATTACTATTCAGTGTTTGCGAAATATATTCGTGTGCGAGTTTATGAATCTCCGACCACTTTCTCACTAGTTGATTTTTTTTTTTATGTTTTATATTTTTACATTCTCTTTCTTTATTAAAATAACTATAATACTCTCATATACATTTTTTATATTATTTATTATGCATTTTGGTATATTACTATTATATTTATCTTGGTAATTGGTGAAGGGATACGGAAAACAATAAATATTTATTTAACAATTATAAAACTGCCTTACTGCTTTGATGTTTTATTTGTGTTTCTTTCTCTAAAATAATAAAACACTTAGGTAATTGCGTGAATTTTAGTTTCCCATTTCTTTACCCGAAATAAAGAGAATACTGAGCGGGCATGCGGGATACTCGCTTGTCGGGATTTAAATCTTTGGTCATTGGGGTGTTTATTTCTATTACATTTTGTTTGTTTCATTATATTTCATATCATTATTGGCCTTACATATCCTTTCAGGAGGGGGAATTAATCTTTTTCGTTCTGGGAGTGGTGAAAAGGATTGAAATTAAAGTAATCTTTCAAAGGTATGTAAGAGTCAATACATTTATAAGCATACCGATGATTGTATCAAAACGATCGTAAAAAGATTTGAAATTATTTCCTATCTGGCATGCCGCCATATTTTTTTTCATATTCGATATGTGCGCATGCTCATCTTATCAGGGTAGGGATTAACCGGTATAGTTTAAAACAAATGACAGCTATCTATCACAATGTCAGAAATATTTTTTGTGGTCAGTTGTGGCTAAATTCGCTGATATTCAGTTACACTTGTCTTTACACATAACAAATAAATCTGACATAGACTCATTACAAATAAGTTGTATGCTTGCATGAGTCATTTCAGTGAGACATGAAACTTTTAGTATTGAAGTGTGATTGTGGTGAGGATGAAATATTTTTGATAAATCTTATTTTATTCTATTAAAATAATATGGCAGGAAAACATTGGAGGAGATCTAAATCATAAACTCTGACCCTGAAAGATTTAAAATAGAAGACTAGAGACTTATGAAAACTGCCCCAGTCTAAATTATATATACTATATGCCTATATCGCAACTATGTTATTTGTAAATAAATATCTGACTTTTGTTATGAATGTAGCTCCGTATAACATATATATTGTAATTTAACTTGTAAATTTCCATATATTTTGTTTCTATAAATAGTTGTCTTTATTAAATAGTGTTACTCATCACCAAATATATAAGTAAATCTATCCATTGGATATTTTATATTAAGTATTTAAATATCTATACGATCATACTCAAGTATGTAAAACAACCCACAGACTAGACATCAATATTATCCAAATATTATGAAACAATCTGATGAAACATCACAACCCTATCTGTCATGCTAGGGCGCAACTAGGCTATGGAACCCAGACAATTTATAAAGGCGGCAGATACATACGAAATAAGTCTTTTATCAAAATGAAAACCCCAATTGCTAATTACACCCCCACACAAAATACTTATGTCTATCCTCCTCATTTCTACATTACCCGAGCATGCAGCTCTCATTCAACAGTTCCCAATTTCCTTTTTTTTCTTTATTAATCAGTCTCTCCTAAGATTATTTTTTAAAATTATATTTTACAAGTTTCCTTTCTCTTGTGTATATATATGCATTTTACTTTCTGGCAGTATTCTTACGTCTATAACTTTCCGTAAAAGCAAAAAAAATAACTATTCATTTCAACAAAATTTTATTACTGGCACAATTCCCTAAAATTCTCAGGGTACTCATGGTTAATGTGTATCAAACCACAATGGTTAGCCAATTATAATGGTCAGACAAAACCTCACAAACCTATCTGCCATGCCAGGGTGCCATTAGGCTATTGAAACTTAGAAAAATTTATAAAGGTGGCAAATATATAGGGTGAAGTTACTCTTTTATCAAACCGAAAGCCCCAGTCACTAATTCTCGGAGGAGCTCAGCTTATGATATATCATGCTATATATTTAAAAAATTCTAATTCTTGAAGTTGCTGCCATAACTAATCAAACAGACATTTTTATTATTACACACACACACACATTAAAAAAGATAAATTCTGAAAACTGAAATAACTATTAAATACATTTAATTCAAGTTAAATGCATAGACGTATGCATTCAATAGATTTAACATTATTTTAATATTTTGCTAAGCATAAATATGCTACATAGTATATGCCTTTAAACAACTCGACTCTTTTAACTCCTGGCAAAAAGTTTGCATCCAAACCAACGCTAGTTTAATGATATACTGATGTGATCAATACAAAATAAGAATATTAGCATAAAATAATAATGCTGATAGGAATTTACATCTGTAGCAGGATATCATTGGAGAAATAATCCTCATCCAGTACAGAAATGAGCATCTGTCTGAGGTAATCATTTGGAAATGTATATAAAAGAATGCTCTATAAATGGGGGATGGTGGTCTTTGGCTGCTTACTGTCCCAAACAGAGCATAAGGAAATCAATGGCATAGGAAATACATTTACAACCATTGTTAATGTGATGGCTACACTTATATAATTGACTCTAAATTAACTCAACAATATTGTATGGTCATTAAATGTTATTCAGTGAGGTATGGCAAGAGAGAACCAGGCCAAAATTAACAAATTAAAATAACGTGTTTATTTACAAAAAAAAAAAAAGCAAAAATTAACATAATAAAAGTGAATCAAATTACATTAATTATAGCATTCTTTGCCAGGGATTAGTCCATTCCTAATTAGGGTGAAGGCTCAATTGTTTTTAGCTATAAAGTTTGCAAAAGAAGAAAAGTTTGTCTAGACATTGAATTTGTTATTATATTTCTATTTACCTAGGTTTTTGATATAGTATCATTTCTGGGGTACACTCCTATTTTTTTGAATGTTGATGGAGGTCATTAGTGGACTTTCCTAGCTTCTTTTGGCAAGGGGTCACTCCTCTTTTCCAGGGCGGCATATAGATTGGTCTCGTTCAGCAATATATCTATATTTGTGGATATAAATCTTAGCAATGGCTTTATTACCCATCAGGAATCAGATGTAGAAGAAATTGTGTGGGAAACACCAAATGAACATCCTTCTGTTGTATAGAAGCACATAGTAAGGTTAATCAGTCCATGAATATTTTTATACAATCCTGATTAATGAACAGGAAATTTTGTAAAGCAAACTGGCAGCAGAGGGCTTAACAGAGCGCTACTGAATTAACAGCAAACTAAATGACAGACACTCGACAGAAAAATTCAGCAAAACTCTGTAGACTTTTCACAGCAAGACTTGTCAGAAGAATAAAACACTAAGAAATTTGTAGGCTTTATATTGCCATCCATTGTCTGAGCCTACTTACATCTTACATTATTAATTAGTTGTTCAAATTCTTCCTAAAGTTAATAATCTCTTCTTACTTTTTAATTACAACTGGATCAAAATTATTATCTAATCAGTTGGAAATACATAAACTTAAAGGACAAGTGAATTCATTTGTGCTTTGAAATTTGTGCTTATATTTGAGTGTGTGTTAATTATATTAAAACAGTTGATGTATGAAGATTGATTTATATATATATATGAAAAACAAAAACAAGTTATAAATCACATAACTTGCTATCGCTTGCACTTATGATCAATAGATGAAGCTTTACCAAAACCTCTGTACAAACATATTTTGTTTACATAAATGTCAAAAGAGTCAGAATTCACTATCTCTTTCATTGGCTCCACCTTCAGATCAGCTGATTTCAAGCTAATTTGCTATCATCAGTGAAATCAGCTGATCTGAAGGTGGAGCCAATGAAAGAGATAGTGAATTCTGACTCTTTTGACGTTTATGTAAACAAAATATGCTTGTACAGAGGTTTTGGTAAAGCTCCATCTATTGATCATATATATATGTAATATAAAATGTCCGTTAATTAAAACAAAATTGTAATTATAATAATAATAATAATAATAATGGTAACAAACTATTATAAACAATCCTTAAATTTGCAGAAGTACTTTCGGTTAATTTCTTGAACCTGCCTCAACTGCCATTAAAATTGAAAAAGAAAACAAAGCGGAAGCAAAATTCCAGGAATCTCGTACTTTAATGTTAGCAGATTGCCTATTTATTAAATGCATTTTATTCCTATTTATAAAAATTGCCTCCTTAATTTTTCTTTTATTATGGTTTCTCTCTTCATGAAGAATTTTTACATTTTCACAATCAAATTTAAATTTATATTGACATGTTTTTTCATGATCAAAGAAAACTGAAGGAGAAATTAAATCACCATTATTTTTACTTTTTGCATGTTTATATAACAATTTTGTGATTGTATGTTATCATATATAGGTAAATCTAGGTGTACTATTGAGAAGATATTGAGGGAGCATGAATTGTTATATAAACATGCAAAAAGTAAAAATAATGGTGATTTAATTTCTCCTTCAGTTTTCTTTGATCATGAAAAAACATGACAATATAAATTTAAATTTAATTGTGAAAATGTAAAAATTCTTCATGAAGAGAGAAACCATAATAAAAGAAAAATTAAGGAGGTAATTTTTATAAATAGGAATAAAATGCATTTAATAAATAGGCAATCTGCTAACATTAAAATACGAGATTCGTGGAATTTGAATTGATGACGTTTGCTTCAGCTTTGTTTTTGTTTTTTTAATTTTAATGGCAGTTGAGGCAGGTTCAAGAAATTAACCAAAAGTACTTCTGCGAATTTAAGGATTGTTTATAATAGTTTGTTACCGTTATTATTATTATTTTTATTGTGATTATATATATATAAATATTAATATATAAAAAAACTAATCAAAGGAAATACATATAAAAACAAAAAAAAGCCTTATAAATCCAAGAAATATAATATTATTTCTTGGATTTATAAGTCTTTTTTTTGTTTTATATATATTATAAATTGATGTCTGTATTTTTTCAAAGCAAATATACAGAATCTTATAATTAAATATTAGTAAAACAGGCAAAACTCTCCATACAATTGTGCCACTCAGTGTTTGTCAGAGTAATCAATGGATGCCAGAAGGTTTGTGCACTACTGTATGGAGAGTTTTGCCTGTTTTAATAACAGTTATGAGCAAGCATAAAAAATGATGATCATGTGATGCTTAGTGGTTTAAACATTAATAAATACAGGAATCAAACATTTTGAAAAGTACAAAAAATATAATCATCACTTAGGAGCACTTTCGGCTATCCTCATAGGCTTTGTCAATTAATACTTTGAAGATTAACCTTCCCATAATTCCATTATCTTAACCTTTGCTGTCTGCCTATTGATTAAGTCCTGCTTGTATTTATATATTAGCATAGCTTCCTTTATTTTCCTTTTATTGTTATTTTTTTCAATTTGCAATATTTTTACATTATAATTGAAATTAAAACTATATATACATGATTTATTGTGGTCATAAAAAATGGAAGCTGATACATATTATCTTTACAATTTTGTGTCATATTTTGAACCCTTTTTAATAAAAGCAAGTGCAGTTCTTTTCTCTAATGTACATCTTGATTCCCCTATATATATGCTACCACACCTACATATCCATTCATAAATAATGCAATTTTTATTTATTAAGTGAAGTTTTATCTTTAGAGTTATTTATTAATTTGTTTAATATAGGAGATGCATAAAATGCAATGTCACATATACTGTTATAAATTTTTCTTATGAAATTTGCTTGTTGATTCGAAATATATGGTATTGATATCCAAATTTTTTTATTAGTAAAAAAATCAACCTTATTATTAATATTTTTATATTTTGTATTAAAATTTTTAATAGTATTATAAATACAATTGTAATTATAGCCAACATTTAACAATTCATTAGAATACATTTCAATATTTTTACCTTTATCTGATGAATATTTACAAGATTATCATTTCTAAATAAGAAGAACTTCAATCCTTCCATTTTATGTGACATTGGTATTTTTGATTTATATGGAATATAATCTCTTGCAGCTATTGGTTTAATAGTCATATAGTAAACCAACTTACATCTATTTCTAGTTATCTTAAGATCATACATTGTACAGGCTTAAACCTGCATTTATATGTGTAATATATGTGGGTTCGAACTCAGACTTTCACACGATCCACCACTCTCAGTACCATCTCATATTGCTGACCCACCTGATTACACACATGTTGAAAAGATAAATAATCACCAATATATGTATTTCATGCTAAACCAGCAATCATCAGTTGGTCTAGATTACTATCCTCACACATATATATAATCAGTATTCAGCTTTATATTAAGATAGCCAATCTTTATACTTTAATGGAAAGGCTTCAATCTATTCCAACTCACAACTCTTCAGCCTTCCATTTCATTGAAAATCTGATGACGGAATATTCAAAGTCCTTGTTAGATCGAGAAAGTGAATGCACCTTAAATTTTGATCTCTTTTGATCCATTTTAAGCCATTTATTATTTAATTCTTTAAACAAATCTTTAATTGTATTTGGCTTGCTGCAAACAAAAACCATTGACGTATCGATAATATAAAGTGATATTTTTTTGATAACATTCCTGTTTCAACATACTTTTCTTGTATGTAGAAATTACAAAATTACATATTTGGTAACTGTAGGAAGACCCATTGGCCAGCCAAAAAATCCTTAATAACTGCATAAATAGTTTTATCAGGAAAGCTTAATGTTTGAACTATAAATTTTATTATTTTCACATTAACTTTTTTTAAATTTAATGTGTCAGAAATAATTTCAATAGATGCCATTTGATCAATTGAACCATATTTTACTTATGACTAAAGTACATAATTACATCAATAACATCAATGATAACTTCAACATCAAATGATGAACACATTGTATATTTACCAAAATCAAGAATTGGTTGTAGCATTTTCTCAATTAATCAACACGTTTCATAATAAAATACCCCCCTGAAATCAACCATTGACCATAATGCTTCATTACATATAAGGAAAGTATTTTGATAAAGGAATGTATTTTGATAAAGGAATGTTATCAAAAATATCACTTTATATTATCAATATGTCAATGATTTTTTGTTTGTGGCAAGCCAAATACAATTAAAGATTTGTTGGTACTAGTATATTAGCTACTGGGACATGCTTGATGGCACTGATACCACCCAAACAAACATCAATACACCATTTAGTTGGCCACACCTTAGCTGCCATTTTCTGTGTAGTTCGATAAGTTATGTGACAATCTATTACACACCACCTCAACTTTCTGTATAGTTGTAAGTGACATTTAGATCATTATCCAACTTACAGCATAATTGGTTTCACATTTGAAATAATTCTAACAGTTGGATAGCATACTACCTGTGGGTAGCTGTTTTTAAAATGTATAAAACTATGTTAATGTCCAATGTTTACTAATTAAGGACATTGTATTGAAAATATAAATAGAAAATGTTAATTATAAAATCATTACCCATTATGTTAAGACAATATTTCATTTGTAAATAATGACAAAATATCTTCCTACAACCAAAAAGCCACTGTTTTTACATAAATAGTAGCATGTGCTCAAGAACAATTATGCCATTAAAAATGGCTGGCATTCCGAGTAGTTATTTGAAAGTTTGGCAATTGCCATCAACAAAATCAGAAGCTGTTGCTTTTTTTCAACAGCACCACATATTGCCATCTGACAGTAAATATGTGTGCAGAAAGTGGATGAGAGTTCTACAAAAGTAGAAATGGCTTTGTGTGTGCAAATAAATGCATTTGATTCGATAGAATATATGGTTTGACAGCTCCAGAATCTGCTTTGTCAAGGCTGTGAGATTGATATACTACTGGAGTCAAAACGAGCTGACCATAGAAAGGGTAAAAATGGAATTAGAGTTGTCTAGAAGTGTTCTGATTCAGTGGACCAATAGTCTTTATGAACTGTGCCATGAATATGTGATTTCTAGGGCATACTGTCAAATCGGGGGGTTGATATTATTGTTGAGGTAGATGACACATTGTTCACTCACTGTAAAAATCATCAAGGAAGAATGCTTCTGCAGCAGTGGCTATTTGTAGGAGTGTGTAGGGAAACAAAAGTGTTTCACAGTACCAGTTCCTAATCGGTGTGCAGCTATGCTTCATAAGGCCATCCGGCAAAACATCAAGCCTGGATCTACCATTTATTCAGACTGCTGGAAGGCCTACCAAACATCTGAGTTGAAGTCTGCAGGCTTCAAATGTCTGAGGGTCAACCACTGGTACAATTTTGTTGATCTTACAACAGACACACATATTCAAACCATAGAGCATCTTTGAGGTCCAATAGAAAACATCGTGGCACACTGATGATTGCTGGTTTAGCATTAAATACGTATATTGGTGATTATTTACCTTTTCAACATATATGTGTTCAAGTGTATCAGTGTTATGAGATAAGAGTGGGGTGGGTGGGGTGAAAGTCTGTGCTCATATAACCTATACATTACATATATAGACACAGGTATATAATAAGCCTGTGCTTCAGTGAATAATATTATAATAAATGAGACAAAAAAATCTCATAATCCACAAAAAACAAACACATAAAAACATTATAATAAATGAGAGAAAATAATCTTGTAATTAACCAACCCCCCCCCCCGCATAATAAAAACATTATGAGAAAAAAAAATCTATACCCCGATAATTTGTTGTTGATTTATAAATAAATGAGAGAAAAAATCTCGTAATTAACCAAAAAGAACGCATAATAAAAACCACATAATTTTTGAGAAAAAACAAGAAATCTATCCGCCGATATTTTGTTCTTGTTGATTTGTTTCACATTTTTTATCTAGCCTCAGAACCGGTGTATTGATGTTTGTTTGGGTGGCAGCCATCAAGTGTGTCCCACGGTAATTAATGTACTAATACCAATTTGTTTAAAGAATTAAATAATATAAATAAATAGCTTAAAATGATCAAAACCGATCAAAGTTTAAGATGCGTTCAGTTTCTTGATCGTGAGATAACTAGAAATAGATGTAAGCTAGATTACTATATGACTATTAAACCAACAGCAACAGGAGGTTATATTCCATATAAATCAAAAGTGCCAATGTTACATAAAATAGCAGGTTTGAAATCCTTCTTATTTAGAAATGACAATCACTGCAAATATTCATCGGATAAAGGCAAAAATATTGAAATGTATTCTAATGAATTGTTAAATATTGGTTATAATTACAATCATATTTATAATACTATTAAAAATTTTAATACAAAATATAAAATAAAAATATTAATAATAAGGTTGATTCTTCTACTAATAAAAACTTTGAATATCAATACCATATATTTCGAATCTACAAGCAAATTTCATAAGGAAAATTTATAAAAGTATATATGACATTGCATTTTATGCACCTCCTACATTAAATAAATTAATAAATAATTCTAAAGATAAAACCTCATTTATAAATAAAAATTGCACCATTTATGAATGGATATGTAGGTGTGGTAGTGGATATATAGGGGAATCGAGATGTACATTAGAAAAAAGAACTAAAGAGCACTTACCTTTATTAAAAAGGGTTCAAAATGTGAAACAAAATTGTAAAGATAATATGTATCAGCTTCTGTTTTTTACGACCATAATAAATAATGTCTATATGGTTGTAATTTCAATTATAATAATGTAAAAATATTGCAAATTGAGAGAAATGACAATAAAAGGAAAATAAAGGAAGCTATGCTATTATATAAATACAAGCAGAACTTAATCAATAGGCAGGCAGCAAAAAATAAGATCATGGAATTATGGAAAGATTAACCATTACAGTATTAGTTGACAAAGACTATGAGGATAGTCAAAAGTGCTCCTAAGTGATGATTATATTTTTTGTACTTTTCAAAATTTTTGATTACTGTATTTACTAATATTTAATTATAAGATTCCATATATATATATATCAATGAAATTGATAAAAAATATAATTTATGATGAATGGATTCTAATTTGTAAAATGCTTGGCTGTTTTTATTAACAAATTTAATTAAACCGAATTCACAACACTAGTTTTGACTTTCACTGTGCAATTGTCATTCGTATATTTATGAGTTATTCTTTGTTCTTTCTTTGTAAACTTTGTTGTTTGATTCTTTATGAAAATTATTTTCATCTATGAAATTGATAAACAATGAGCTGATGATCAATGGATTCAAATTTAAAAGTTCTTTGTTATTTTATAAACAAATTTGCCTTCAAAAATTAAGAATAGATTCAGACCAGTTATTAAAGTAAACAATGTTTAAACTAATTATTTCTAAAGTTCATTATTATTCTAAGAAAAACATTAAATATTATTTATTTATATTAACACATGTTACACAAAAATAAAATAGTAGTGCAAAAATTATGTCATATCCGAACTTATAAACGAAAAAATTGACCCATAAATTGAAACTGTTGGTCGTACCTGCTCTACAACATATTTGGTTTCTCTAACAAGCATGTAAAATAAATCCAAGATGTTTTACTTTATTGATTCTTCATAATAATTATGCAACAGTTTTGACTATCTAGGAGACTTTTTCAGAAGTGTAAATTACATTATATTATTATTTGTTTATTTGCACAGACATGCAATAAATTATTCTGATATATTTTATATATATACAGAGCACATTTTCTGTTATTTGTATAATATTTGTTTTTTTTTTATATTTTTAATACAAAAATTAAAACATGAAAATAAATGTATTGTATATAACAATTTATTTTACAGCTCTGAAGATGGATGCTGACTTATCAAAATTATCAGATAATTTAATAAAAGACATTATGAAAAGTGGAAAGAAGCAATTTTTTTTCACAGATTTAATAAAAGAAATGCAAATAATAATAATAATAATAATAATAATAATAATAATAATAATAATAATAATAATAATAATAATAATAATAATAATAATAATAATAATAATAATAATAATAATAATAATAATAATAATAATAATAATAATAATAATAATAATAATAATAATAATAATAATAATAATAATAATAATAATAATAATAATTTAATTTAATAACCATATAATCTCCTTGTGATAAAAAAATCATGCATGGAGCTTAACAAAAATACATGTGTAAATAAAATAAAAAAAAACATTAATATATAATAAAATAATTAAATAGAAATATAAAGTTTTTCATTATCATCAATTATAATCCAGTCCATAATAAATTTTCTCAAAGTTTTTCTTGATAGGTCATTAATATTAAATCCAATGTTCCTTATAAATATATTGTGAAATCTTGGACCAAGATAACATTTCTGATATCTACAATGAGATTTAAAATATGCTGGTTCAAAAAATAAATCAAAATCACTTGATCTAGTCACCATTATTGATGAAGAATTATTTTTATTTATTCCTTTGTATTTAATATAATAACACAAAATATTCACTAAAAATAATTGATTAATAGTTAAAACTCCAGCACATTTATATAATTCAAGTCTTGGCAAATCCAAAGGTTTAAACAAAATGATTCTTAATGTAAAATTTTGTAGTGTTTGCAAAGACTTCAAAAAATATGCTGCAGTGCCACACCATAATGTTATACCATAGCAAAGTCTGCTTAAAAAATTTGTTTGTATATACTTAATAGGACAGATTTATTCAAACAATCTCTTAATCTATAAAAAAGAAAATTAAGTTTTCTTAATTTTACTTGAAGCCAAAAAATATGTTTATCCCAATGTAAATACTCATCCAAAACCAAGCCAAGGTAAGAAATTGTTGAAGTCCTGGTAATTTTCTGACAAGACATTTGATTCACATGCATTTGAATTAACAAGTCTTTTGCTGGAATACTTTTAAGAGAATATATTATGTAATTACATTTATTAATATTTAGCAGTAATCTATTATTGTTCATCCATTGAGTAATTTTAAATAAATCTTCATTCACAAGTTTCTCAAGTAAACTATATGAAACTGCTGAAGTAACCAAAGCAGTATCATCTGCAAAACAAAAAATGTTAGAATGAAGAGAAAGATCAAGCAGATCATTAATATAAACAGTAAATAACAATGGACCCAGGACTGAACCTTGAGGAACTCCATATCTAATTATTTCAGAATCACTCAAAAAATTATTAATTTTCACAAATTGGCTTCTATTACTTAAATAAGATTTAAACCATTCAAGCATAGTACTCCTTATACCACAATGGTGTAACTTAATTATTAATATATCATGTGGAACACAGTCAAATGCTTTCTGCAAATCTAAATAAATGCCTATAGTTTTATAACCTTTTTCTAAAGATTCAGTGATGACTGAAACATGTTCAGATAAAGCCAGTTCTGTATCTTCCTGGCAAAAACCCAAATTGATTATTTGAAAATAAATTATATTTTTGAAAAAACAAAACAATTCTGTTTTTGACACACATTTCCAAAATTTGAGACAATGTTGATAAAATAGAAATTGGCCTGTAGTTTTCCAAACCTTCCCTATCTCCACTCTTAAAAATGGGTGTAACAACAGCAGATTTTAAACAATCTGGAAATATACCTGAATCAATAGAAGAATAAAATAAAAAAGATAAAATTGATAAAAGAATGGAAACATTTTCAGTTAATATTTTTACAGAAATACAATCCAAACCAACACATTTCTTATGTCTCATTTTATAAAGAGAATCTAAAATTTCACAATCTTCAATCTCTTTAAAAACAAAAGAATTCAGGATAGATTTCTCATATTGAAAAACATGAGAACTGCAATTATTTTCAAAACTATCCATTAACAATTCCACACTATGTACAAAATATTGATTGAAATGATCAGCTATTAGCTTTGAATTATTTAAAACATCAATAAATATTTCATTAATCTTTAGTCTATAAATTTGTGAAAATCCTTCTTTAAAAATAAATTTTTTAACAACAATCCAAAAGTTGCTTAATTTAGTTGATTTTAAAGAATCAATTTGAGTAGAATAGAAAAACATTTAGCTTTGACTATATCTTTCTTTATTTCTTTATCAAGAACCTTTAGCTGGATTTTAAATTCTTCATTAGCAGGAAACCTTTTGAAAAGCTTGTACAATTTCTTCTTTCTGTTAACTTTTGATATTAACTCATTTGTAATCCAATCATGTCTTTTCAAATCTTTCTTCTTTATATATTTTATAAAAGAACAATAATCTATAAACTTTCATCTTGTCAACAAAGAATGAAAATCCACAATTTACATCATTCAACTCAAAGATTAAATTCCAATCATATTTAATAATTAAAGAATGCAAACGATCATGAGATAAAAGTTTAAAACACTTTTTACTATGAGAAAAATTCTTTTTAAAAGTAACAACAATTTCTCTGTGATCTGTAAGACACCAATCCAAGAAAGATGTTTTCAAAAGAATATTTTCAGGACATCTAGCAAAGACGTGATCAATAAGTGAAGATGATAAAGATGTAACACATGTAGGACGAAATAAACATTGAATAAATCCAAAAAGTGACAGCATATTTAAATAATGTTGAGCAGCAACAGAAAGTTCACCAGAAATATCAATGTTCAAGTCACCAACAAGAATAATGAATTTATCATTTAATCTAGTGAGTAAATCACCAAGTTCATCAATAAAACTGTCAACTGTATGACTGCAAGACCTATACAGAGCAATAAGTGTTAATTTGTCTGAACCTAAAATGAAATTTAAAACAAGACACTCAGAAGAAACAGAAACTGCATCAATAGAAGTCACACAAAGCATTGATTTATAATAAACTAAAACTCCACCTGACTTATTATTAATTCTAGAATTAATAATTGATGTATATCCCTCTAACTCATACAGTCCTTTTTCACATTCCTTAATCCAGATCTCAGACAAAATTATAATATCAAATGAATAATCAAATGAATGTAAAAGAATTAACAACTCATCAAAGTGTTTCCTCACACTACGAATATTTATATGAAAAATCTTAAAATTATCAATAGTCAAATTATCTTCTCCTGTAACAATATTTTGAAAAGATAACCCATGTCATAAATTAGACAAATCGGATTCAGAATCAATCCTAATAGCCCTATCCCCAGTATCTCTCCTCAACCAAATTTTCCCATCTTTAATCCAAACAAACCTATACTTATTTTCTTTAGCCATTGTACGAATTTTCCAAAATAATTTCCTATTTTCAGGCAACAAATCTTCATTTAAATATATACACTTATCAACTGTAGCAATAGGCAAAACATCAGATAGATATAATTTAATTCTTTTACCTCCTAACAAGAATAAATCTCTTACCATTTTACTAACAAAATTAACTTTTATTACAGGCCTAAAACTACCTCCATACTTTAATCTATAAATAGATTTAATATAATTTTTATTAAAGTCTGAAAATTCTAATTTTTTAGCTATATTTTCAACAATATTAAATAAATTTTCATCATTAGCATATTCAACACCAACAATTTCAATATTGTTTTCTAATCTTTGCTGCTTTAAATAAAAAATTTTTTTTTTCAAATTGCATAACAAAGAATCTTGGACTTTTACTTTTTCTCGCATTTCATTGAATTCTCTAATCAATATTTTATATTATTTTGAACTAATTCAAGTTCTAAAGTAAGTTTAGCAAAAGACAGATAAAGAATCAATATTATTCTGTAAAACAGGCAGCATATCAAGTTTTCTATTCAAGTGCTGAAGTAATTCAAGACTAGAATTATTATCTAAAGAATTAGATAAGGAATCAGAACTAGATCCATCATTTAAAGTCAAATTTAAATTAGTTCCTGCTCTACAATTTTTACACCTCCATAATGCTTTATTTGTAGATAACATGTTTTTAAATGTCTTTTCACTTACTGTACTACATTTAAAATGAACATTCCCATTACAACCCAGACAAGTTATAAAATTTCCACCAAAAGAAAGAGCTAAATGACAAGAATTACATTTACCCATAATAATAATAATAAAAACCTAAAGTTTTAAAACCAAACAAACAAAAAATAAAATTAAAACTAATTAAAATTCCAACAGAGATTAAAAAGTAAGATAATTAAGAATCTAAAGTAAAGATAAAAAATATAAAAAAAACCAAAAAGAATAAAATTAATCAAATTAAAAAAAAAAAAATTCCAACAAAGATAAAAAAAAAAAAAATCTAAAACAAGATAAAAAAAAATCAAAAAGAATATTAAAAAAAAGGCTACTTAAAAATAAGTTAAAAGAAATCAATAAATAAAAATTGAAATATAAAACCATTAGAAAATAAAATACATTCAAAACTACATCAATACAATCTCCAAACTCTACTTAATAATAGCATCATAAATAGGAAAAAAAAACTTAGCCAAATAAGAATTATAGAATCCAAAAATCAGAGAGACAAATAACACATGTTAACTCTACAAAGTCAGCAAAGTTGTTTTGTAACATATTATTATATATGAAATTATAATTTAAATACCCATAATGATGTCTTCAAACATGAAAAATATCTGATGAAATTAGAGTGTTTGAAGATGATGATGATGATGATAATAATAATAATAATAATAATAATAATAATAATAATAATAATAATAATAATAATAATAATAATAATAATAATAATAATAATAATAATAATAATAATAATAATAATAATAATAATAATAAAGCTATTGACCATCTTAACAAGCAAATATTACATGCTTATGTACTTTCTTTTTATTTTAAAACAGAAATAAATAGCACATTTATGCACTTATCTGCTGCCATAAAATATACATTATACAAGTAGGTATAGATATGTATTTTTAATATGAAAATTTATTTGAGTATTTGATATATATGAATAATTAATGTTGTTATATTTACTATAAAATTAGATTATTCCCATTAAACCATAAACCAATTTATGAAACAAACATGTCCGAATAGATTACTAATGTAATTCACAAGTTATATACATAAAGAATCATTTTTTAAATGAACTTTTAAATAATGCATATTTTTTGTTATATCAATGCAAATCTATTTTGTCAGGTAAAAATTATATAACAAAATGTAGGCATTATTCACAAGTTCATTTAAATGAGTCTTGAGAATCAAGGTTAGCCTTACTCTACCTGTAGCTTGTGGGCAGCATGTGACCTGCTAAGCTTTTATGTGTGGGCCTAATGACTGACAATTAACAGATACATATGACACTTATATTTCTCTTTTTCTATGATGAAAGAAAAAAACATTCTGTCTTGACACTTCTTAACTAACAAGTAAGCACTTGATTGATTTTTTTTGATGCACTAAAAATGTTAGCAGTAAATTTTTCAATTTTACAGATCTAAACAGCCATGACAAAAGGAACCTATTTTTTTGTTAATGAGTAAACACTTGCATTTTGTTTCTATTGATGCCTCATAATATTAGCTGCCATTATTCTGTCATAACTCCACCAAATCTATTGTTTTATATGTGAATTAATATAAGCACAAATATGTTTATAAAAAGGAATCTGGACTAGTCGATTATTTGAAAGCAAGATGAGATATGACATGATTATCATAAGTAATTTGAAAAACTTATAGTTTTGTAACATATTATTATATATCAAATTATAATGTCTTCAAACATGAAAAATATCTGATGAAATTAGATAAGTGGGAAGAGGAATATTTTGTTGTGTTTAATAACAAAAGTTCTGAAACATGTTTGATTTGTTGAGAAAGTATCCACTTAAAAAATATAACATTGATCGTTAATATACCATGAAACATAAATTGTTTAATATTTTTTCTCAGGTCTTTAATAAAAAGGGAAAAAATTATCTTTCTTTAAGAAATCACTGCAGCAACAACAAAGTCTAATATCAGGGGTGATCTCACAAGAAGCAGCAGTGACAGGAACATCATACAAAATTTGTTAAATATTTGGCAAAAATATGAAACCATTTACTGATGCTAAAGAAATATCTCTTATGTGCTTTTCATTGGAGAAATTAAAAGATGATTTTAATATTTGATTAAATTTTTAATTTGAAAACAATAATACATTTCTTAAATTGTGAAAAAAAGAACAGGAATCCAGAAATCATTAAGAAAAGTTACAGTGAGAAATTATTCATAAATTAATTTAATTTTTGAATTAATATAAGAAGCTTTATTATATTTATAAAGATATTAGCCTGTTTTACATTTTTATTTTATTCCAAATATTTGTAGAGTAAGTATTACATATGTCATTTAAGTTTCTGATGTTAAACCCCAACAAATTAGTGAAAATTTACATGCATGAAATACAAAATAAGGTCAATATAAAATATAAAAACAAAAAATTATTGAAAATGTGCCATTAATGGCGATCACATAAAAATGTGCCATTAATCGCGATCACATGCCCTACTTTTACATACATTGGCTAATTTTAAAAGCGTACTGTATAGCCAATGAATTTACGAAAAATAATTTGATATTTGTAGAAATATTAACCCAAAAATACAAAAATTATTTACAAATTAAATGTAATTAAGTGGAAGTTTGATAATTGAAGAAATATTAACAAAAATTGTTTGTACATTTAAAATAACGATTTAATGCGAATCTGTCATTAATGGCGACGTTACTTTTACATGCATTTGGATTACTTATTGTCTATATTCAATAATATAATTACTTCTAAAATTATAATTATTATAAAAAAAATTAAAAATACTTACAAATAGCATTCACTGTGGAGGACTGAATTGGGATATATGTTCTAAAATTGCAGCGAAAGGATCAGCTTTGTACGACTGCCTCCACATAAACTCGCTCAGTCCAGGTGCTGACGTGCTGTCCCTCTGTGTTTTTTATTATGCCATTTGACCAAACCCCCCAACCTTTCAACATTCTGTGTATGTACACCAGGTATGGGGTCTACGAAGTTGTATGTGTGATTAACACGATGGTGTTCGTATCCAGCCTCAGCTAACTCTTCGCTCTTGTATCCCTTCCAGCAATCGCTGTAGATAGTCGAGCCTTCATGTACATTTTGCAAAATTTCTTGCATGAGAGTAGACGCACTTCTATCTCGAATGGCTACAATAAAGCATTCCTCAGTCTCTCTGCACACGCCACCAAATAGCCATTGCTGTGGTAGGACTCTTCCGGCATTGTTCTTCCGTTTTGTGAAGAGGCTTTCATCAATCTCAACGATTGTGTTGGGACCTCCAATTTTCCGCCTTTCATTTCTTAACAATCTCCAGGTACAAACTTCCCGGAGGTAGTTGTTCCAATCGATAACAGTTTTGTCCGAAATATTCAATTCCTCCGCACAAAATGTTATCGATGTTAATTCTTTGGACCAACTATAGATGAAACGTATAGCGGTCACGAAAGTCATTTTGGAGCCAACAAACCACGTGCCTTTTCTAATTGCAATTTCTGACAGGCAATCCTTCAAGTTACACCGCCATTGTTTCTTGGAATTGTGAATATACTTTTTCATTTCATGCCCATTTTGACATAATTTCCTTTTGGGGAGAAGACCGCGGTCTTGTAAGAAGATGATCGCTTCTTCCTCCGTACTCGGTAAACTAAACAAGGTTCTTGGAGCTTCAGCCATATCACAAAGTAAAATATCAAGGACGCAATGGAAGAGCTGAAAAAAATCACTGTGATCAAGTGGATAGCAAAATCACAATAGACAGAAAAATCAAAAAATTTCCCAAACCTCTCTCCGAATTTTAAATCTCGCGGTTAAAAAAAAAAAAATTGACTCTCTGATGGATTAATCACGCCAGTCACTTCGTTGCCATGACAACGTTGTCATACAAAGATCGTCGATGCCTACCAGAAGGGAAACCGGTGGGTCAAATATGTCATCAGGCAAATTATCCGTAAGTACCTAAATTAATGTTAGCGTAGACTATTTTTTATTTAATGAGGAAAGATATATTTGCAACATAAACCATATCTAAATTGAAATATCCTATAAACTGTATCTTAACACTAAACTCAGGATTTTATTATATTCTCATAAAAGAATTTATGTTTCTAATATGTATAGATTTTTCTCTGTAATTATAAGATTTGCTAATATGCACTGTGAAAAATAAGGAGATAACATACCTTTAGTAAGTGATTAATTATTTTATTTTTGTGATATTAATTTAAGACCAGAAATAGCACATATATATATATTAATGTAATATAATAATTATAATGAATGTTTTAGATGAAAATAATCAATGTAAAGGGTTTTCTAATTAAGTAATTATAAATGAATAATTTCACACATTAACTATTTCCATACATATTTTATTTATAACTGGTAACTTTTATAAGATTAAGGAAGGGTGGATATTAGGTTACCTTCTTTAATTTATTGAGTTTATATTAATTATTTGGAAGAGGAAATTATTATTACGAAGGATTGTTTATATTTAAAGTTATTTGTTAGACATGTTGATGATTGTTTGTTTGTAGTTGAGAATGATAAATTGAAAAAGATAAAGAATGAGTTTAATTGTTTTGATCCTTCTATAAAATAAATTGTAGAAGGAAAGGGGTAAGATTTTGCTAAATTAAAATGTTTAGATTTATTGATGATTAAAAATCTAAAGAATAATTGTTTGGTATGTAGTCATTATGTTAACAGTAAAGAGTTAAGATGTATAATTAAACCTAATAGCTATGAATCTATATCTTATAAAGTAGCTCCTTTTAGAAATTATTGTTTTAGAAATAAGAGATTAAGTAATTCTAAAGAGGATAGCTTTGTTTCAAAAAAGCCAATTTTATAAAGATTATTTGGGTGTTGGCTACTCTAATAAATTTGTTAAAAGTATTTTATTTAATAGCAATAATATTTGTAATGATGTAAAAGATAAAGAAAAATATGATTTTATTACTTTGCCATTTAAATTGTCTTGTTAAAAAATTGTAGGCAAAAATAATAATTTGTTTTGAAATAAAAAAATTGCTTGGAAGGGGGGTATTACTTTGAATAATTTATTAAATAATACAAACACAGACATTTCACACTTCCCACCACTCATCATTCAATCTCATAATACTGATAATAATCACCAATATACATATTTCATGCTAAACCAGCAATCATCAGTTGGTCCAGATTATCATCTCTACACATATATGCAATAAGTGCTCAGATATATATTAAGATAGCCAATCTTCATACTTTAATGGACAGGCTTCAATCCACTCCATACTCCAACTAACTCTTCAACCAATCATCCAATTGAAAATCTAATGATGGAACACTCAAAGGCTACCCTGAGGCTAAGATTCTCATCACACCTATGTTGACCTAAAGTCAATCTGACCCCTCATGTACAGGACAATCCATTTAATACATATATGAAAGATGGGCAGACATCTCTACTATGTAATAACTGAAATACACTCACCATTCTATCTCATGTTATATAGTAGTGAGTTGTGAAAAGTGTGAAATGTCTGTGCTCATATATCCTATATATTACATATATTGATACAGGTATATAATAAGCCTGTATTTCAGTTAAATAATACAAAGGAAATTTTTGATAGAAAGACTATACCTAGAGTAGTATATATTATTCCTTGTTTTGGTTAGAAGATGTATATAACTCTGATTAGTTTGAGCTTAAATGTAAAAATAAAGCTACTTAAAAGGAGAGTTAGAAATAAATATCTCAGTCCTGCTTTATATATCCATGAAAATAATACAGACCCCATTATTAATTTGGATGATGCTAAAGTTGTCTTCTTTGAGAGAAATGAAAAAAGATTTATAGAATCTTTATTATTAAGAATTTATGATTCTAAAGTAATTAACTTATTTAAAAGTTCTTTTAATATTAAGGGTGTATGGGATGTAAATGGAATTGTGGGTAATGTTTAATATAAATATGTTGTTATCTTGTACTACTTTACATTTGAGAAGTTTGCTTGCAACAGTGAAACCATTGATCATGTTTTAGAATTTATTTTCCTTATCTAGTCTGGTTGAGTTGTGAACTTGGGGTAATTTTGATTATTTTATTGACTAGTTTAGCCATCGCTTTTAATTTTTATGTATATTTTTAATAAAGCTAAAATAGATTCTATAGTGCCATCAATGTTTTTAGAATACAAAAGAATATTTGATCATGTTCTTAATCACCAAGAAGTACAAATGGTTTGCACTGAACATATTGGCAGGAAATGCAAAATTACAGAAATCTGGTTCATTAGTAACAATGATAACTGAATGACCTCCTGCTCAGGAGTTCTTTAAAAGATTAAGGACTGGAAATGATAGGAATCAGATCACCATCTATGGATTTCAATCTGTGGAATTTAGGCTCTCATGTCTGCTATTTTACCACTATTCTAAACAACACAGAGCATAGATTCTGATGATGATCAATATTGCAAAACTTTGCTAGAAAAGTTAAATGTTTTGATAAATAACTGTAATTATGGCTCTTTTAAAAAGCTTATCTTTACATCTAACATCTATAAACTTTTTTTTTTCATCAACACTATAAAGAATAATGGAAAGCAATGTTATTCTTTAACTGATGTTGGTCAAATGGTTGATGTCTTGCCTTTAGTGACTTTTTTAGACATAAAATCTATTTGGAAACTACCCCCCCCCAAAAAAAAAGCATTAACAGTATATTTGATTAGCCAAGGGATAAGCTGCCTTGGTTTACAACACAGCTGAATCTTTTTGATTTAATGGAAGATCACTATTAGCTGAATCAAGCTATTCATCTCTCTATCTAAGTGCCTAACCATCTATTCATCTACTTGTCTCTTCATATATATATATATCCATCCATGTCTATTTATCTATCTATCTATCTATCTATCTATCTATCTATCTATCTATCTATCTATCTATCTATCTATCTATCTATCTATCTATCTATCTATCTATCTATCTATCTATCTATCTATCTATCTATCTATCTATCTATCTATCTATCTATCTATCTATCTATCTATCTATCTATCTATCTATCCATCTATTTTATATTCATCTATCCATCTCTTTATCTTTCCATTTGTTCATCCATCCATCTATCCATCTATTGAGCTATCCATCTATTGATCCATCCATCTATTTATCTATCTATCCATTTATCTATTTATTTAGCCGAACTTATTAAGATATCTAATAATTAAAATTTATATTGCAATAAAGCAATTATCTCGATATTATAAAAGATTAGTCTTATAATTTTACTATTATTAATAGATTTCATAAATAGATACAGATTCTTCGTAATTATAAAATAACATTTCTTTAGAATAAATTTTCATATTTGATTTTTCAGACTCCTCAATAGTATATTCATTATTACGATGACGAAGTGCATCTATCTCATTGATGGTCGTCCCTTCTTTCACTTTGAATCTTTCCAAGCATTACATATTTTTCCAACGAAATAGGATTTTTCTTGGATTACCTGTTATATGTACATGAATAAAATGTAATAAATGAATAACAAAGAAATAATGATAAATAGTTCAAAATTAATACATCTGCCAGACGTGCCTATGACTTAGTTTTGAAAGTCTTAAGATTCGTTTCTCAAGTAGTCGGCATATATCCAAGCCAACTAACCATATAACATTGATCATCAAGGTGGTCGTTAACTAGAGGGTAAACAAGGATGGAAAACTATTCAAATCCTCACTATCTAGCAACTGGCAGTTATAGTAAGTAGTCATATATATATCAACTTAGTAGATTATCTATTTAGAAGACTATTTTAACTTTCTTTTAACTCAAAAGAAAAAATCGGATTAAAATTGCTCAAACCCACACGAACTGAAAAACGGCAAATCCGGCGAGCACTAATTAAAGGATCCAAGTGTTATAGATTTTTTATTGTGTAGTACAGTTTGTTTTCTGCCCCAAATTGATTCGAGGATACTAAAATTATTATTTCAAAATGCATGCTAATTTTGGAAACAAGTATATTTTGCTTAACATTATAATAATGCTTTAAGTATTTTTGATTTCATATATTTTTTTTATAATTCATTTAAAATAATAAATCCATTTTATTAAGCTTATCTTATCTCGTTAATAGATTAAAATATAACTTTGACCGATTATTCGGAGGTAAATTGTTAAACAATCGTTGGATCCCCTCCCCCTCGGGTTTCGGATTTATTTTCAGTTTAAATGGCTAATTTTACTTTAGAAATCATTTTATTGTTCATTTTTTTAATATTAGTATATCTACTTTTTTTAAGCGTTCCAAATCATTATTAAATGAAATTCCTGGACCAAAAAACGTACCGTTTGTGGGTTCACTGTTTAGAATAAATCGTAGAAAGCCGTATATAAGTTTTACTGAATTAAGCAAAACTTTCGGCGACATTTATCGAATTTCTTTAGGAGGAATTGAATTTGTGGTCTTAAATAGATATGATACATTGATGGACGCACTTTGCAGTCAAACAATTGAGTTTGCTGGACGTCCAAATTTATCTTTGTTTAAGGTAATGGCTGACAACGGTTTATTTTTTTCTATGGATTATTCTCTTTCATGGAAGCTCTATAGAAAATTAACAGTGTGTAGTATTAATCATATTGTCAGCCCCCACAATCATACCTATGAATATATTCTTAGTGTAGAAAAAATTTGCAATTTATTTGAGAAAGCGATGCTTGAAAACGAAGGGAAGCCTTACGATCCCGTCAGTGATATAAGAAATATTATGTTTTTATTTATATCTTCTTTCAACTTTGGTCAAAATTTTACAAAACTAGACGATACTGTTTTACACCATTTTCAAAATGAAGCAGAAAATGAGAAATTACTAACTAAGATCATGTTAACTGATTTTTTCCCTATTCTTAAAATATTTATGAAACCTGAAAACCAGTTTAAACAAATATTCCATGAAGAAATTCAGAGTATTGATAAAATGTTTAAAGAAAGATTGAAGATGAATAGAGAAGACACCATTGGCTGCGCATGCGAAGTCTTTTTGAAATTCGTTGAGCAAACAGATTTGATTTCAAAATCAGGTGAAAAAATTTCTCGTGATGAAATCCTTTACTTGTTATATTTTCTATTTAGTGCTGGTATCGATACTACTGCATCCTATTTAAATTTCTGTTTATTTTATTTATGTGCTTTCCCTCATCTTCAATTAGAAATTCAACGAGAAATGGATCAAATACTGCCAGTAAACAAATTCCCATCTTTAGAAGACGTTCAAAAATTAGTAAAACTCCAAGCCATTATGCTGGAAATTGAACGTCATGCATGTTTTGCGCCATTCGGAGTTATGAAAAGTACCACTAAAGACACCATTTTTAAGTCATTCTATTTGCCTAAAGGTACCATTATTGTTCCTAATATGCACTCAGCACATTTCGATCCATCCCAGTGGACCAATCCCGAGAAATTTGACCCAACAAGATTTTTAAATAGCGATAATACAATTGATATAAATAAATCAAATCAAATAATGATTTTCGGCGGAGGAAGGCGAAGATGTCCTGGACAGTATCTAGCAAGGAAAAATGTTTCCATGTTAGTGACCACATTGCTTAGAAAATTTAATGTTGAATCTGCTTCTGATGATCGATTTAAATTATGTAACATTTAATTTCTTTTTACATCCAAAACGTTTCAAAATTATAATTTCAACTAGAAATAAATAATATTAAAAACTATACATATATAAGTAAGACTTGGTTTAATATCAAACTGAGATGTTCTAACACTCACATTATCTTTAATTCCTCTGCAAAATTAAAATAAAAGTTTTAAAATATTGCATATAATTATAATTGTTTTCACAATTATTTAATAGCTTACTTAACTAAATATAAGCATGTATGAGGGTAACAATATTTATCCCTAAACAAAATGCATAAGTTTATAAAATATGTGTGCATATAAAAAAAAAATTCGTTAAATCACAAAAGACCACATGATCACAGTTTTTATGTTTACATAAGTTGTTAAAACTATATCAAAATTTTTCCCACACAATAGTGCCATCTAGTGCAAGCTTAGTAATCTATAAATCTAAAAGGCTGTGCATCATAATTTTTATCTAGAGTTTACCCATCCAATATTCCATAATTAATTTCTAGCTTATGGCATTCATTAGTGGTAAGCCTTGGATCAGGAGGCAGTGTACCTGGACCTTTGGATCTAAGGTATCATCTCTCCAGCACCACTTATTTTATCTTTTTTGTTTACCTACAAGATTATAAGCCCAAATTAAAATCACAAAATGTTTTAATTCTAGTTAATTTTTCTGTTAGTCATACAAATCTAAAACTAGTTTCATATTTATATATAAAGGAATATTAGCCTAGATTGAAAACATCTGTGTGTTTACAGCTTGAGTTGATAGCCTTATAGCTAAACAAAAAAGATAAAGTGGATGCTGGAGAGGTAGTATATTAGACCCAAAGATTCAAGTACACTGCTCCAGATTTAAGGCTCTAGTTGATAAAAATCATAAGGTAGAATATATTTGGGGGTTATTGAATGGTAAGGCATTGAATAGGAATCAGGCTTCACAGCCATTTAACACCTATTGATTACAAGAACTTACTGACCCTAGGTGACACTAATGAATGAAAAAAATGCTACTGTCTTAAAAATTTTCATGGGTGAAAAATGTAAATTTTGTGTTATAAATGTAACCATGCAATTGAATCTAATTCTGCTGTCTTATTAGCTTAATAACATGTCACTTTAATAAGCTTTTGCTACTGATGATAACAGAAAACAACAGTGTTTCTATTAGCAGTTTCTGTAGTATCATCTGGTAAAAATAATGAAAAGGTTTACTGCTTAGGAGATCATGAGATGAAATTGGATGTGACAGTTAAGCTTTAATTCAAGAATCTTTTGTTTTAAAGACTATTACTTCACTATTGCATATCAAATCATATGTGATAGCTATTATGTTATATTTACCCTAATATTAATAATAATTAGCCCCTCCCTACCCACACACACATTCATAAACAGTGCTTACACCCATTATCATCATTTTTAATTATTACTGATCCACTATGTAGTGAAGGTCTCTCTGAGTTTAATCCAGTTTCTCTTATATCTAGCCTTTCCTTTCCACATCACATTAACACACTTTCTTAGTCATCTATACATTCACATGTGGTCTATTTCTAGAACTTTTTTAGTCTCTGAGTATCCAAGTTTAAGATTTCAACTGTCCATCTATTATAATTTCTTTTAACAATATGTCCACCCAGTTCCACTTCAATCTCTTGATTTTTGACTGATGTACATAATACCTGTTTGTTCTCTCATCCATGTAGTTCATTTTTCATTATTTTTTGTTGTGCATACCATACTTTTCTCTGTACTTCACTGAGTGATTTTGAAGTATCTCGAATGCTCTTCTGTTAAGTGTTCAAATCTCACTTCCATAAGTAGGAATTGGTAAATATATATGTATATAATACAAATAAAATGTCCATTAATTAAAAAACTATTGCAATAACAATAAAAATAATAAATACAATGGTAATAAACTATTATATAGTCTTTCAATCTGCAGTACTTTCAGTTAATTCCTTAACCTGACTCAACTGCCATTATATTCAGAAAACAAAATGGAAGCAAACATCATCAACTCAAATCCCATGAATCCTGAATTTTAATGTTAGCAGCTTGTCTATTAATTAAATTCATTTTATTTCTATTTATTAAAATTGCCTCCTTAATTTTTCTTTTATTATGGTTTCTCTCTTCATGAAGAATAGTAACACTTTCATAACACTTTTAATATCAAACTTAAATTTATATTTACATGTCCTATTATGATCCAAAAAATGAAGCAGTCATTAAATCATTATTATTTTTACTTTTTACATGCTCCTTTAATTTTTTTTCAATACTGCACCTCAATTCACCTATATATGATGTAACAGTCAGATTTGTTAACAGTGCAGAATTCGACTACCACACAGAACTGCAGCACCATCTAGGTAGCTAGGCCACCCATAGTACTGAGTTCGAACATAGTTTATTGGTTCCACAATACAATCTATGAAACAACGTATCTGATGCTACATTAGTAAATATTTCTTTAGGCACGGTGGTCATGGAGATGCAAGAGATTCAAGACTTTATTTCAAGTTAGCCAATAATAACATTAATATTAAACATTTATATTTTACAGAATCGAGGAAATATTATATTGAATGGGTATCGAATAAATAGAGATGTGACGGCAGACATATAGTTTGAAATTATTTATTTATAATATTTTATACTAAATCATTAATTAATAATATTTTGTTATATTTAAAATCTCAGTAGCGAGATTTCCGATACTGTTATATTTTACAAAGATATACATTTATTTATTTAAAATATTTTATACGAAATCATTTAACCAATAATATTTTGTGATATTTAAAATCAGTAGCGCTATTTCCATTACTGTTATATTTTTCAAAGAGATACATTATTTATTGAAAATATTTTATACCAAATCATTTAACCAATAATATTTTATTATATTTAAAATCTTAGTAGTGGCATTTCTGATACTGTTATATTTTACAAAAAGATACATTATTTATTTAGCTGATGTAATCCAGCTACCCAAATTCTCAAGCAAGTATTTCAAGAGCATGCCTTTGGGAGTTATATCTTTGCAATGCAAGAGTCTAAAGTAGGATTAATAATCGAAACGGTGGACATATATTTATTTAATTAAAGAAGATATTTACTAATTACTATGGGCAAACATTTATTTGAGAGTGAGTTATGTCACCAATGCAGAGAAGGAGTTATATATGGAGTAATAAAGTTAATAATCAAAGACACATACGTCTAGAAAGGCAATATGAGGGTGGCAGTATATTAAAACTGCGAAGCCATGGATGAGTTTAGAATGGGCTGGCATTTGCCATAGGCCCAAAGAGGTAAGTTGACACATAATCATAATCAGGGGTAAGTGGTTTGTGCCATAATTATTTCCTGACTGCGTGATGGCATCAAGCCCTACGGGAACATTTATTTGTCCGCTTGTGTAGAATGACTGGGATTAATTTAAATCCCATAGAATCCGGATTATCCAATGCTTATAATAGGTCGTCATGTCTCTAAAACATAACATGTATAATTTACAGACTATTCTGTTAAGATCTAATATATTTTATAATTCGACCATACATCATCAACATTTAATAAAGAATGTTTTTGACTCTCAAAGAAATGTGATTTATGAAATTATTACTTAAAATTTAATAAAATATAAAAACAATAGGTAAGCTGGGTGAGTATTAATAACTAATATGTCAGCCATTTGCTAAGTAGTAGACCCCTGCATTACAATAGATGAAGCATTGAATGCATGTCGAGTTATATGAAGATATTAAGTAATTTATAGAAGTAAATATTATATGAGGATTTTCAGGACACACATCCACTATTTCAAGCAATCATGGATTTGCATTTAGAAAATTAGGGAGATTTCCGAGCTGACCAGCCAACAGAAGTATATAAAAGAAATATTATATATAGGTTGCTGGACAAGATGGCAACTGTCTTGATTAAAATCTATATTTAATTTTGGTGAGGTCCAGTCAGAATTCTTATAAGCATGCTATAATTAGATAATAAAAATGTAAAATTTAAAAATACATACACAAGAAAAAATAGAATTAGGTAAGCTAGATTATTAAAGAAATTTATATAATAAATTAATCATTAAATTCATAGTTTTACAATTTAGAGTTTTACAAGTAATATAGAGAGTGAGCTATAGCATGATTATTAATTAGAGTACTCTAGGCCTTGGGGTACAGGTACCTGTGTATACAAAGTTTTCAGATTCAGTAGTCAGTAGCAAATTGTTCATGATTTCAGAAGTAGTAGTTCTTTCCAGCATTTAGGTTATTCATTTATTTTAACAGCAGCAGCAGCTCTCTAATTGTTTAGGCAGCAGATCTTCTTGGTTGACTTTGTGGAGGGCACATGTGGAGGTTCACGACATATGATCGACCATCTCTGGGGTGAGAATAGTCTGGGCACTTTCTACTCGAACATATTGTGGTAGTATATTAATTTAAGATTTTGAAGACTCTCAACTGATCGAGAGCACAGCTAAAGTCTTACTAAAAGTTCTTAGAAAATTCAAAATGTCCTCCTTTCTTTGATCTTATCTTTTCGCTTTTGTTCTATTTTATTTTTGGATCCACTTATTTGCTCCGAGGAGAATCAATGCATTCTTGTAAGTTTAATTTATATAGAAAGCTGCATTTCTATTGTTCAAGTTTATTTTTACCTTCACATTTTGTAATTAAAGATTTTAGGGAATTTTCCTTTTTAATTAATCTATTATCTCTCACCGACCGTTACTTTTAAAATTTCAAATACAAAAGGGAATATACAATTATTTTTACTTTTACTTAAATTACAATCAATTTCTAAAATTATTCTTAAATATGAAATTTAAACACAGCAATAAATAATGAACTTTACAAATTAAAACAAATGGTTAAAATTATATAAATTATTATATAACTAAAAGAGAAATACAAACTATATAATTTATTTTTATTTATTGCTTTAAATTTTGTTATCGAAATGTGTGTGTGATTACGGTGAATTTTACATATATTTGTACATTTTTAATATTGCTACACACACAATTCGATACCAAAAAAGTTTAAATTTGGGTAGGATAGGGTGGTCGGTGAGAGGCAATAGAAAAAGGTGAAACTTAAGATTCGAATGCGCATCTTACTGTTTCAATGATAACATACATCCACAAAAAAGTTGATACACAACATTACTTTTCTGCTTGACAGGTATAACATTTTTAGAATTATTGACTAATTTATTAACATTATTTGGAACACAGAATTAAACATTCAACACATTTATATATATATCCTTAAAACGTTTCATTTGAGCATTTGAAATAAATGGAATAAATATCCACTTTTTACTCTCAATCTTCAACTCCTTTAAACCGTTACAACTCTTTTTAAATTGACATCAAGTATTGATAATCTGTTCAATCTTATAACCAACTTCAAGCAATTCTTTGAAAAATATCTCAATATTTTTTTAATTTATCATACTGGTAATGACATAATTATTTGTTATGAAACAAAAAAGATCTCAAACTTGCCATCTTATGTGTAATCCTTTCTGCGCTATATGTTGTTGTATTTTTGCATATATAAAGTTGCACAAAGAAAGTAATTCTTTGTGTATTTTGGATTGATTTGGTGGTTCATTTATATACCATACTCCTAAATATACTGGTAAACCATTACAAGAGCTTTTAGAATTTGGGGAAAATACTATTGCTTCATCTTTTGACTTTCTAGATAGAATTAAAATTATAAAGATTAATGAGATGTTATTGCTTTATTAGATGTCACAGAAATGTATGGTTCTGAATACATAAAAATAATTGAACGTGCATTAAAAAGTAAAGGTTATTAAAACAGGCAAAACTCTCCATACAGTAGTGCCACTTAGTGTCAACCAGAGTAATCAATGGATACCAGAAGGCCTGTGCATAAAATCCCCATCTAGTGCCTACACATCCAATATCCCCAGACTAGTTTCTGGCTTGTGGCCTTCGTCAGTGAGGAGCTTTGGATCTGAGAGCACTGCATCTAGATCTTAGGATCTAATGCAACCCTCCGGCAGCCACTTTTTATCTGTATTTAACTATAAAACTATGAGAATAAAATTGAAAACACAATATTTTCAATCTAAGCTCAATAGCTCATATAGACATGTGGGTCTGAACCCAGTTCAGAATCCATACATTTTGGTGTCTTTGGCTCTTTAACAACCATAGCCACCACTATTCTATTAGGCAGGATTGGTGTTAAACACTAAACATCACATGATTACTATTTCTTATGCTAGCACATAACTGTTTTTAAAACAGGAAAAACTCTGCATATAGTAGTGCCACTTAGTGCCAACCAGAGTAATCAATGGATGCCAGAAGGCTTGTGCATAAAATTCCCATAGTGATGGGGACTTATGCACAAGCCTTCTGGCATCCATTGATTACTCTGGTTGGCACTAAGTGGCACTACTATATGGAGAGTTTTGCCTGTTTTAATAACAGTTATGTGCTACCATAAGAAATAGTGATCATGTGATGTTTAGCAGTTTAACAAGTAAAGGTGTTGTTATGTGATAAAATTTATTATTGATTCTTTAAAACTTTTTGATGATGACATTGTTGCTTCTTTTGAAGGTGGATATTATAAAAAGTCTAAAGGTTAGCCAATGGGTTTACCTGCTGTTATGCAAGGTTGAAATTTTATTTTGTCTGCAAATGAGAGTAGTATTTTAGATATGTGTACTTTTAAAGATACTAAAATCACCCTTTTCTTTATTTTGCTATAATATCTTACATAAATACAATTAATCCAAAACACTTTGAACACTCTTTAGCAAAGCCCTTTATTTGTACATATATACATACACCTATGTTTTGACCATTCTGCAGTCTTCTTCAGAGCCATTAGCAAAACCCTTTATTTGTAAATATATACATGCTCCTACATTTGGACTGTCATGCAGTCTTCTTCTGAGCCAGAAATTAAAGTAAATTGGCTCGGAAGAAGATTGCAGGACAGTCGAAACATAGATGTATGTATATATGTACAAATAAAGGGTTTTGTTAAAAAGTGTTTGAAGTGGTTTGAATAAATTGTATTTACTTTTAAAGATGCTAAAATTTACAAAAAGGATGTGAATAGTGTTTTTGTTTGTAGAAATATCAATACTATAAATTTTCTTGTAGAAAAGGTAAATAATTTGAATGGCTTGAAATATATTATACAAAAAGAACAGTGCAAAAGTATTATTTGGATTTAATTATTACAAGAGATAATAGTAGTTTAAGTTATAAATTAAACCAATGCAAAAAAGGGAATATATAAATTGTAAATAAAACATACCAATTACGCATAAGATGGCAAGTTTTAGATCCTTGTGATAAATTAAAAAATATTGATATATTTTTCAAGGAATTGATTGAAGTTTGGTTATAAGATGGAAAAGATTAACAATGCTTTAAGTCAATTTAAAAAAAGTTATAATGGTTTAAAGGAGTTGAAGATTGAGAGTAAAAAATGAATATCTATTCCATTTAGTTCGACAGCTCAAGTGAAATTTTTTAAAGATATATATGAGAATGTGTTGAATGTTTTATCTGGTGTTACAAATACTGGCAGGCACATCGTCTGCTAAATCCTGAAAATATAGCCATGTTTACTCACCTAGGGTGCAGCAATCATAGAAGCACCACAATATTTAAATCTCTGCTACTGTAGCCCAAACTTTTGGATTATCTGATCAAGGTTAATATAGGCTCCATGTCAACTAATGCATTCTTACACTTCAAGCAGTTTATAAATAAAATAGACCCAATCTGTCATGCCTGCTCTAGAGGAGAGGAGACTTTTAATCATCTGATAAATATATGTCCAGGCTATAACAGTATTAGACGTGTCATCTCTCAACACTGCGTTATAGCAGTGGATAAAATTCTGGACATCAGGGGTTGTCTCTCATCGTTATCAGGTTATCTACTTTCCTGACATACACCCTTTGGTACACAAGATGCAGAACAAAGTTTACACAACCAGCCCTGGACCCCTCTGCTATATTTTTCGATAAGCTTAAAGTTCTTCAGAGCAAGGACAAGATATTATCTCTAGATTCCTATTTACAAATACATGGAATCTGTTAGTTTGAACCATGGACTTTACATGAATATTGGACCTTATTTATTGACATTATAATATAGCGTAAATAAAGTAGTCTATGATGCAATATGCCGGATCCTACTAGAGAGGCAATAATTCTACACCACATGGTTCCAGTTCTGATACGTCAGCATTATAGAGCCAACCTCAAAAGGGGTGGACAATACCAACAAAATGGAATGCTACCTATTCATACATCAACCTGTTAGTGCAGTTAATGACTCTGCCATACATCTACTAGACCTAGGACACCCACATTACCACGTCAGCCTTGATGGAAAAAGCCAATACCAGCAATAGATTTGAGCCAACATTAGCAAAGTGTATTTAGTATTCATCTGTACAAATTTATTATGTCAATAAATATTTTTTTTATTTAGTATTCATCTGTAAAAATTTATTATGTCAATAAATATATTTTTTAAAATAAAATAATGTTAATAAATTAGTGAATAATTCTAAAAATATCATACCTGTCAAGCAGAAAAGTAATGTTGTGTATCACATTTTTTATGGACGTATGTTATCATCTATTGGTGAATTGAAGTGCAGTATTGAAAAAGATTAAAGGAGTATGAATTGTTATAAAAATGTGTGAAAAGTAAAAATAATAGTAACTTCATGGCTGCTTCAGTTTTCTTGGATCATGAAAGAACAGGTAAATATAAATTTAAGCTTGATATTGAAAGTGTTAAGATTCTTCATGAAAAGAGAAACCATAATAAAAGAAAAATTAAGGAGGCAATTTTAATAAATAGGGTAAAAATAAACTTAATTAATAGACACGCATGGGATTTGAGTTGATAATATTTGCTTTTGTTTTGTTTTTGGAATTTAACGGCAGTTGAGGCAGGTTAAAAAATTAACTGAAAATACTTCTGCAGATTGAATGACTGTATATGATAGTTTATTACTGTTATATATATATAATAAAGAATAAAAATGAGATAATATCCATGTAAATAGAAATAATCTTTATTCTTTAATGTTACTAAGAAATTATTAATTACTACTAATTGACAATCTCTGAAATCAAAACAGTTTTTTCTCATTAAACCTATAATAGCTCTTTTGTTTGAGGTTTTTGGTTAAAATAAAAGTTTTCTTTTATTTCAAACCCATGTTCTTATATGGATTTAAACCAAGAAAGCTACTTTTTATAGGTGTAAGTATGTGAAAAAATAGCATCTTTTTTGGACATTTTGCAAATAATGTCTCAAATATCTAAAATGATCAATTATTGTTAATTGGCAATCCCTAAGGCCAAAACAATTTTTATATTAAACCTATAATAAGACTTTTTCTTGACGGTTTGTTGAAGAAAAAAGAAGTCCTCTTTTTTTTCAAACCCAAGTTGTTTAAATCCATATAAGAATTTGGATTTGAAGTAAAAGAGACTCATTTCACTTCAACAAAAAACTCAAACAAAAGAGTTATTAAACCACTAAACATCACATGATCACTATCTCATACTAGCACAATAATTGCTCTTGTTAGCACAAGATGGCACTACTATATGGAGAGTGTTGTTTTGTTTTGAATTGTTTAAAAGAGTTATTATAGGTTTAATAAAAAAAACTGATTTGAACTTCAGGGACCATTAATTAATAATAGTTGATAGTTTTAGCCCATCAAACACCACATGATCGCCATTCTTTATACTTCCACAAACTGTTTTTCACAGAGGCAAAATTCTCCATACAGTAACACCACTCAGTCCAAGCCAGAGTAAGAATTGGATACAAGGTTTGTTCATAAAATCCCTATCTAGTGCCTACTCATCCAATATCCCCAGACTAGTTTCTAGCCTGTGACTTTCACAGTGAAAGCTCCGCACCTAGAGCTTACAAACTAATGCAATGCTCCAGCAGAGACCTTTTATTTTTTAGCTAACTATAAAGCTTTGAGTCCAAAAATGGAAACACAATAATGTTTTCAAGCTAAACTCATTAGCTTATATAGTTGTATAGATCTGAACTCAGTTCAGCAAATAATTATGATGACTGTAGTTATTGAAGAACCAAAGACCCCAAAAAGTATGGTTGCTGACCTAAGTTCAGATCTATACAACTATACAAGCTAATGAGCTTAGCTTGTAAATATTATTGTGTTTTCATTTTGCACTCAAAGCTTTATATAAAAATTAAAAGGTGGCTTCTGAAGGGTTGCATTAGATCCTCAGATCTAAGGTTCCTCACTGATGAAAGCCATAAGCTAGAAACTAATCTGGAAATATTGGGTGAGCAGTTACTAAAGAGGGATTTAAGTGCACAAATCTTCTTATAACTATTAATTCCTAAAGCTTGCACTAGATGGCCCTATTGTATTGAGAAAGTTGCTATTCAAATTATTACCTAATCCACAACAACCTTGATGATTTGTTGTGCCTCATTAAGAAGCTGCTACATGCAGTACATATTTTGGAAATAAGTTATTGTGGCAAATTAATAAAATTCAAGTTCAAAGTAATATGATAATAATTTATAACAACATAGTAAAGTCAGACAATTACAGAAACACTTATTTTCACTTGGTCATGTTGTGCTTTTTTTAAAGTTATTGAATGATTGATTGCATTTGTAGTTTTGTACAGTGGCCAAGTAGTAGAATGTGGAACTTAAAATCCATGGGTAGCAGACCAGCTCTATAATTTATGGTCCCAAACTTTTTAAGAGCATCCAAGCTGCAAACTATTCACTTTTTTACTATCATTCTTTCTTTCGTTATTTCACTTTTATCATTTATATTTCAAACATTTATGCTAATAAGGTTCTCCGCATCTCTCATGCTATTGGTCATTTCTCTGCAATACCTGTGATATAGGGGTTTATGAGTTTGTGTAACAATGCATTCATCCTCTAATTATAAATACAGCAATTCTGATTATACTATTATTTTTTCATTGCTTGCTAACTTTTGTATTTTGTCTACTTTTTCTGAAGATGTAATTAAATACTTGATTATGAATGGATGCTATGTTAATGATGATGGTGTTTAATTTTTCCATCTTCATTTTTATTCATGTATTAATTTTGTCATTATTTCACCCATTTTTCTCAGAATATTGTCACATGCACACCATTATCTATTTATAACTGTATTTTCTTCATACATTTTTTAATTTTTATTTATACATTTTTTTTTTTTTTAATAGCTTAAATGTTCATCTTTAATAATAACAAAAAAAAAAAGTCACATGACCTTATTGTTCGGGAGTTGATAAGAAGTTCAAATACCGGAATTTGATATTCTCTCACTGCACTAAATAACATAGGACACCATCTTTAACAATCTTAATAATCTATTTATCAATTTCCTCTTTATAGTTCTAAAAAAGTGCGCTAGATGTCGGTATTAATTATGTTTGAGAGATTGTTAAAAACAAACAAGAAAAGAGTTCCGTGTAAAATTTTGTAGATAGATGAAGAGAAAAAAAAAGATAGAAAATGTGTTATATTGTTTAATGCAGGTGGAAAAATAGAGAAGAGGATTTAAAAAAATACTAAGATAAAAGAGAATTGATTAGAAAATTACGATTCATTATAGAAGTTAATTCATGAGAAAATAGATAGAGTGACATATGTAAAAGTGAATAGAGCGTTACATAGCTTTAAAAAAAAAAGGGGGGGGGGCTAAATGTTAAGGAAGTTGAAATGATAAAATACAGATGATTAATAATTTCCAGATGAATGAAAATAGGTGTACAAAAAAATAGGGGAAAGTTTTAGATTGCTAACTAACTATGAACCAGCAGCAATAATTTTCATAGTTTATAAAATGTTTACATATACAACGGAGTCAAAAATTATCCACATTTCAGGTGTCACTATTGGAACATTATTAGAAGAAAGGTTCAACAATCAAAGAAGCTCACTGAAGAGGTGAAGCCTAAAATTTGGACAAAATGCAGAGAATTGCTAGTCAGGGGCACTGTATTGTTGCATAGCAATGCATATCTGCACACCACTATCTACACTAACAACATTCTGCAAAACCATTTTGGGTTGATGGATCATCCTCTTTATAGTTCCGATGTTTTCTTATCAGACTATCACCTTTCGGTTTGATGAAAGAGCCTACAAGGATGAGGATTCATCTCTGATAAAGAGATGAAAACAATGATACATCCATAGCACACAGCTCAGACTAATGAGCCATATGAAAGCTTGTTGACAGATGGACATCAAAAATAGGAAGATTATGCTAAAAAATATTTATTTTTCTCAACCAGAATGAGAATAATATTTGACTCCATCTTTTATAATAAGTCGATAAAGTTAGAATATGGGTGGAATTAATTGAAATCTTGGTAAATATTAAGAGTGGATTTGATTGAGAAGGATAGGAAATAACATTTATCATAGTTCAGCTAATCAAAATATCTAATAAAAAAACTATTATTTATTACATATTAAACGTAAAGAAATTTATGATAGGATGGATAAATGTAGAATGTGGTAAAGTCCTGAAAATATGGGCCTAAACTTAAGGTCATTTAATAATGTTTATAAGTTGTTGTTTTTTATAAGTACTAATTGGAGACTGTAGTGTGAGAGGAAATAAAATGTCACATTGGCTGAAATGAGAATATCCATTATCATATTTATTATTTATTGATCGGAGAATTAGAGATTGAAATATAAAGATTAGTAATGGGAATATGGATACCTACAACTGGAATGAGGAAATTACATAATATGGGACTACTTTTTTTGAAGAATATTATTGCAGAAGTATGGAGAGAGGGTAAAAATATTAAAAATTAAGTTAAATGAAGAAAAAAAATAATATATCAATATTTATCGGAAAGATTAAAACGGAAAGATGAAGTGAATACGTATTTATTTATAGAAGAAAATCGAAAATAAGAAAGAGTTGAATAAAAATTGACGTGATTCTTATATTATTAAAGAATGTCTGGAACTTTTAGACAGAGTACAGACAGAAGAGTATAAAAATGCTTTTGATGGTGAATCATGAAGAGCAAAATTGTCTGTTATTGAGAAATAGGAAAATAAGGAAAATCAAAAAGATGTTAGAAAAGTTCAGAATGTCACAGGACGTGAATAAAAAAAATTAATAAAAATTGTGCTAAATTGGATTATGTGGAGAAGACAATTAACACTTTGAGCAAGAAAAAGGTTACAATATGCAAGGTTAAATTACTAAACATCATATGATCACCATTCTTTATGCTTACACAAGCGTTTTACTCAGAGGCTAAACTCTCCATACAGTAGTGCCGCCAGTGCAAGCCAGAGTAATCAATAGATGCAAGAATGTTTGTGCTTAAAATCCCTATTTAGTGCCTATTCATCCATGAGTAGGCACTAGATAGGGATTTTATGCACAAACCTTCTTGCATCCATTGATTAATCTTATCTTGGCTTTCACTGCTGGCACTATTGTATGGAGAGATTAGCCTCTGTGTAATATGCAAGATTAATAGATAGATTATTTATTTTTTAATATTTACATAAGAAATGGGATAGAAGAAAATGTATGATAGATTGGTAAACACAATCTATAACAGCAGCAAAAAATATAAAAAGTTAATATACTGTATATAAAAAATTGTTTGGAGATATACAAGGATAAAATATATCATGATCATCATAATTTTCAACCATTATTAATCTACTTCGGGATGAAAGTCTCTCCATGTTCAATTAATCTTCTCCAAACTCTAGTTTCTCTTTTCCACATCACTCAGCACACTTCCTTAATTCAGCCACCCATCTCACATGCGGCCTCTTTCTAGGTCTTCTAAATCTCCCAGAAGCAAGTTTAAGATTTCAACTGTCCATCTATTATCATCTCATTGGGCAATATACCCATCCCAGCTCTACTTCAGTCTCTTAAGTCTTTCAATGATGGCAGTAACACCTGTTGGTTCTCTCACCTGTGTATTTCATTTTCAATCATTTACTGTTATTCCTAATATGCATTTTTCTATAATTTTATTGAGTGGTTTGAAGTCTCTGTATTGCTCTTCTGTTAGAGTCCAAGTCTCAGCTCCATAAGTAAGCATTGGTAAACACATTTATTAAAAACCTTTTTTAAACACAGATACATCATCTGTTAATATTATATTATTTCTACCAATAGCACTCCAACCAAGTTTAATTACATGATTAATTTTATCCATTATGTTCCCACCTGTAGTAGTAATCTGATCAAGGTATTTGTAGTTGTGAACTTTTTCTAATTCATTATCAATCTTTATTTTCCCTTTTTGAGGAAATCCATTGAGCATTACTTTAATATTTAGGTTATTCTCCTTTTCTTTATTCTATTTGTAATTAGTTTGCTTAAATGTTAGATAATTAAAAGTTTATTCTGTATGTTAATTTTGTTAACAGTAGTGAAGTGCTATGAATCTGACTTCACCAGCCGAAAGCACACTTAGCTACAGTTAACAAAACTAACATATGGAATAAACCTTTATTTAACTAACATTTGAAACATTAAGCAAACTAATAAAACATTACTTTAGTCTTTCTAACATTCATCTTCAGTCCTACCTTCATCTGATAACTCTTGCAACATTTCCTGAAGCTCTAAAGCATTATTTTCAACAACAACTACATCATCCACAAAATCAAGATTACTTAAATAATCTCCAAAGCACAATGGCAGCACATTCATTGGTTCTTTCTATAATTTCATTCAATACTTGGCTGTGATCCCCTGTACTAAAACCACTTTTAAATCCAGCTTGCTCTTTTGTTTGGTTAAAATACAAAGTTTGCTGAAGATGAGTTGTAATCATCTTGTATCGTATTTATCACCTTTTTCAAATATTAATACTACATTTATGTCTGCTTGTTATTTGACTTACGAGTGTTTTAGAAAAAGGAAAAGACAAAAATGAAATGAAGATTTGAAATATAAATATAAAAACAGGTAAAACTCACTATATATATTGCCACACACAGTAAGCTAGAGTAATCAATGGATGCCAGAAGGCTTGTGCATAAAATCCCCATCTAGGACCTACTCATCCAATATTGGATTAGATGGGGATTTTATGCACAAGCCTTCTGGCATCCATTGATTACTCTAACTTTCTGTGTGTGGCAATATATATAGTGAGTTTTTGCCTGTTTTAACAACAGTTATACACAAGCATAAGAGTGGTGGTCATGTGATGTTTATTGGCTTAAATATATATGTAGTTCACAAGGAGAATATTAAAAAAAAATTCATGATAAATTTTATGGCAATTAAAAGAAAATTAAAGATAAAGTGAGAGATAGAGGTTTTTGATTTTTGGTTTAGAGAGTAAAAATGGTTCTTGTTAAATAGCCACTGTACATTGCTTGGTGGCACTGCTTCTGTGCAAAAATGTTTTAATATGATGTTTCTGGGCTGGGACAAAATAAAACACTTTTCTTTTTATTTAAAAATGTACGTTATTCTTCTAACAGTAAATGAAATATTTAAACAAAAAAAATTTACTTCATTAACAAACTAATCAGCCTGGATTAAATTAAATTCCACTAAATTAAATTTCAGCTTGTAGCACTGGAATGTGCGGAAGGGATGATGGTTTTGCCAATCCAAAGGATCAACCAAAAGATGCATTACTCTGATCAAACCAAGCTTACGATTTGTCTTGTAGCTCTTCTCATGAAAATGTGCCTATTCACGTGAGGTCTGGGAAATGGTGTTTGGGCCGACTCTTTTGCAATTCTTTTCACCTTCCAATCTGTGTAGGAAAGCATGGGGGGGGGGAGCTTACAATTATGAGTATCTAATAGTACATCAGCTAGGGTCTAAAATCATTACTTCAAATGTATATTAAAAGAATTATGGCCAGTTGAATTACATACACCCTCACATCATACCGTAGCGATAAAGCCTGCGCTGCTTGCATAGTATCATGAAACACATCAGCGAGCCATCTAGGCCTGCAAATGGCTAATATGAACAGAACTGTTCTATACACCGTAGGTTCAGCCATGTAAATGGCATATTTCTGTGTTTATGCACAGAAACAGTGCCACTAAGCAATGTACAGCGGCTATTTAACAAGAACGGTAAAAATATATACTGAAATTGAAATTAGTAATACTCTTATTAAAAATGGGACAAACCAAGTTAATTTAGAAAGACAAATCATATGACACTAAAAAATATGAAGTAGATGTCTTTATTATGATATATGAGGTTTTAGAGATAAGGGGTGTTTAACATGGTTAATTTTTCTGGGCATGTGGTTTATACACAGAATTTCTGACTTCATTTATGGGAAATCTGTTTTACAGCACATTCTTACATGAGAAAGCTACTTTATATTTGTATAGTAGAAGAAAAAGTTGAGACAATATATTAAGGATAATGAAAATGAGAGAAAAGTTGATTTAATTAAACATACATCACGTTATGATATGGTAAGTTCACAAGAGAGAGATAAATGAAGAAAATTGTGAAAGTCATGATAAAAAAGTGAAAAGAGGAAGTGACCCAATACAACATTAATGATTGATAAAATAAAAATAATATACCCGTAGTACATAATTTGTTGAGAAAAGGAATGATTCTGAAAAAAGACCCTTGTACAACACATATTTTCACTTCCAGATGTGTAACAACAATAGATAAAAGAAGTATATTCTATTATCTGTTCCCATAATATTTTCATTTTTTTATAGTTCTATTTTTTAAGTGATTTAATACTAATTAATTTTTTTTCCTATTGTAATAGCTTCATTTTATATCTAATTCCTATTAGCTTAACATGATGATGCAAACAGCATAAACTTGTGATGTAAATAACTAAAATTGCTGATGATGACAGCTAAAACTTATTATGTAAATAGCTGAAATTTGTGATGTAAGCAGATGATTCATGATAATTATTATTGTTTTTTATAAAGCTTCTTCCAAAAAACTATTATAATCATACATTTTAAAGCATTCTTTTAGTTTTGCATAGCACTTGAAATTTTTTTATCCCTGAATCTGTTATTTCTGCTTGAAATATAACAAATGAGTTGGAAGGTTGTTGCTGGGTTGAAATATATATTTAGCTTTTCTGTTTAATTTCAAAAACGTATGCGAGGTCTCTGTATAATAGTATTGTGTTTGATGTCTTAACAAAATCAGTTCTCTTCATCTTATTCTAGAGCAAAGTACTGCGAATTTGAATACTCCTCAATAGACATCAGATCTTGAAATGCTGTAATGTCTACAACCTTAGTTAAGTTTCTGACATTTGCCTTCATCAATGAGAACTTATTGTTTAAAGATGAAACTATCAGTTACCTTTAAAATTTTTAGATATTACAAATGAATAGTCTGAAATTTCAAAAAGTCCTAAGGCTTAGAACTCAAATCAGCTCATTTGCATAGTTATATAAGTATCTCAATATGTCATTTATTATATATTTTGATTTCAGTTTATTTAAATTATAGGTTACTCTACCCACTTGTTTAAAAGGTTAGTGCCAGTTATGTCACATGACTTTCTCATTTTGTCATAAGTAATGTAGTGTTCCAGTTAAATATATTAAATTATAAGTAAAAAATGCACTTTGTCTAAATACAATATTTTCATTCCAAGATAAAAATGTAATAATTTACAAAGTAATTTTACCAATCATGTGAATTTCACAATGTTATTTACATCTATTTTATCATATAATTAGCTTATCATCATTATTAACAGCTACATATAATTGTACATCTAATTAGCTTATCATCATTATTAACAGCTACATATAATTGAAAGCAGTTATTCTAACTTCAAAACGAAAAAAAAATAGAAAAGCAATAAGTTACAACAAATCAAAGAACGATAAAAAAGAAAATATTGGGCTCTAAATGACTGCACAGGTAATTATTGTAATTAAAAAGCATATGTGGCACCAAACTCACGATCCCTTTTTTGGCAGTTAGTACAGAGAGATGAATAAAAGCACAGGAGTTTAAATTACTGAGGTCATATTAACTTTAGCATTGACACTAGTAAGATAAAAGAAAATAAGGAAAAAGAATAAAGATAATTTGGGTTATAAATATTTACTAGCAATTATTATAAAGTCAATATTGAAAGATAATAATCCTCATTCTTTTCAAAATAAATCATCTTCCAACTATATAAATCAATGTTTCAAGAAGAAAAAGTATAGATGTTATTGATACTCTTTTGAGAAATTCCATGAAGATAATAATCCTCATTCTTTTCAAAATAAATCATCTTCCAACTATATAAATCAATGTTTCAAGAAGAAAAAGTATAGATGTTATTGATACTCTTTTGAGAAATTCCATGAACATCATGTAAAGTTAACAAGTGAATAATTAAAAAATAATAAAAATAACTGAATAAGAGTTCTTAGAAGGTTTGAGCATTAAAAGCGATGGAGGTATGCCATGATTGATGAAACCCAAATAGAAAAATCTGCTACTCAACCACTAAACCAATCTACGACCATCATGTAAACGACCAGATGAGAAATGAAAGATCATTCGAAGGATAAATTATTAGAGTGAATTGTTCTATTTTGACCATATCATGATGCAATCTAATTTGTTAGAAACATGATTAATACTTAAAAATAGTGGTGATAAATAAGAAAGATAAAAAGCAATGAGAGAGATAGAGTCCATAAACATGAAAAAAAAAGTCATTCAACGGTCTGAAAGCCATCAGATGATAGGTAATCTTGGAGAAATAACACCCGTATGATTGCAACAAGTTATTCTCATGTTGATGGCACATAATAATCATGATATATTTAATAAATCAAAGGCAGTAATAATTAGCTAGCCATCTCAATAAGGAGTTACATAACAATTGATTATTCAAGTTTTCAGCAGATGGCTAAATTAGCATGAAAAGAATTTCTCTTGGAAGTATACAAATAATCATATGAAAAAGTCACATGATGTTGCAGACATTATCATTTCTGGACAAAGCACAGAAAAATCTTATGCCAATATCAAACTGAGAAGTCTAAAATATATAAAACCTGACTTGATGTCAAATCAGTGTAACTATGCAAGTGAGATATCTTGGGTTCAAAACCTAAGGTCTTTTTAAAATTTCAAGCTATAAACTTGAATAGTAAAAAAAAGGATAACTAAGAATTGTGCAAGTGCTTTGAATCCTAATACTCACTGATGATCGCAGAAGTGAGTGTGGAATTGGGAATATTATGTGCTACTTGCTATTTATTTGGTTATTCAAGTTTACAATAGGTTGTGCTAGAATAGGGTAAAAAGAACTGTTCTTGGAAGCATACAATTAAGCACGTGAGAAGATCATATGATATTGTTGTTATATTCAGAATACTTTAGTAATGGCTCGACTGTCTATTAATACTTCCATAGAGTTGCGCCAATAAAATGAGTGAACACTTGCAGTTTGCTCTGTTCATTTATTTATATATATATGCGTGTGTGCCCCATGCATGACCTTGTTTTTCTCATTCTGGACACATACGATGACATTGATCATTTAGTCAAATTGGTGACCAGCTGTCCTCCAATTTATCAATGTTGATGAAAAAAGCAGCAAGGATTACTAAAGCCAATAAACTGAATTAATAATAACACATTTACACCAACGCCTATATTATGAATTCAAATCTAAGCCCTGTAAACTCGTCTTTTTTAAAATTTAACTTAGGACCCCCACTCCCTTCTAATTAGCTGGCCCATAACGAATGCAGACAATAGCCAATATTGATCATAAATGGTTATCAGGTTACCCTTATCTCACAAGTAAGATAAAAAAAAAAAACATTCTTACTTTTATATCCGGACATTTGACAATATTGCGGAGAGATGTATTATCAAATTATTATACATATATTCCCCCCCCCCCCCAAAAAAAAAAAAAAGTCAACTAAAGGATATTTGAAAGAGGCATATAAGTTAACATTAACGATAAATTGAAGTTTTTATAATTAATTAAAAACAATAAATTACACTAAGCTTCACTTATTAATAGATTGTACTTTGATTTATAACACAGAGGTTAAATAAGGGTTATTATTTCCGGGTCACTAAGACTGTAATAGTTAAACAATTATTATGCAATTTTTTCTGGCTTCGGACTTATTTTTAGTTTAAATGGCTGGAGTTATTTTAGAAATCATTTTATTACTTATTTTTTTCATATTAGTATATCTGCTTGTTTTTAAGCGTTCCAAATCATTGTTGAATGATATTCCTGGACCAAAAAATGTACCGATTGTGGGTTCATTATTTAGAATAAGTGCCAGGAAGCCGTATATAAGCTTTACCGAATTGAGCAAAACTTACGGTGACGTTTACCGTATTTCTTTAGGTGGCTTTGAATTTGTAGTAATAAGCGGATATAACACATTGATGGACGCACTTTGCGGTCAAACAATTGAGTTTGCTGGACGTCCAAATTTATTTTTGTTTAAGGTAATGGCTGATAACGGTTTATTTTTTTGTATGGATTATTCTCCTTCATGGAAGCTCTATAGAAAATTAACAGTGCGTAGTATTAATCATATCGTCAGCCCCCACAACCATACCCATGAATACATTACTAGTGTAGAAAAAATTTGCAATCTATTTGAAAAAACGATGCTTGAAAACGAAGGGAAGCCTTACGATCCGATAAGTGATATAAGAAACATTATGTTTTTATTTATATCTTCTTTCAACTTTGGCCAACATTTCACGCAATTGGATGATACTATTTTACGTCACTTTCAAAATGATAAAGAAAACGCTAAGTTATTAATCATCTTTATGTTATATGATTTTTTCCCTATTTTTAAACTCTTTCTGAAAACAGATAATCACTTTAAAAAACGATTAGATGAAGAAATTCAGAGTATGGACAAGATGTTTAAAGAACGATTAAAGATGAATAAAGAAGACGCCATCGCCTGTGCCTGTGAAGCCTTTTTGGAATATTCTGAACAAAGCGATTTGATTACAGAATCTGGGGAAAAAATTTCTTATGAAGAAATCCTTAAGTTATTATTTACTCTCTTTACTGCAGGTATCGATACTACAACAACTTACTTGAATTTCTGTTTTTTTTATTTATGCGCTTTCCCCCATCTTCAGTTAGAAATTCAGCAAGAAATGGATCAAATATTACCTGCAGATAAATTCCCATCTTTAGAAGATGTTCAAAAATTAGTAAAACTTCACTCCGTAATGTTGGAAATCGAGCGTCATTCGTGTTTTGCTCCAATTGGACTTCCTAAAGCTATTACAAAAGATATCGTTTTTAAATCATTCTATTTACCCAAAGGCACCGCTATTATTCCTAATATGTACTCAGTACATTTCGATCCTTCCCAGTGGAATAATCCTGAAAAATTTGATCCATCAAGATTTTTAAATAGCAACAATACAATTGATATAAATCAATCAAATAAAATAATGATATTCGGTGGAGGAAGGCGTCGATGTCCTGGGCAGTACTTAGCGAGGAAAAATGTTTCCATGATATTAACCACCTTTCTTAAAAAATTTAACGTTAAATCTGCTTCTGATGATGCGATTGATTTAAATGATGTAACATTTGATTTATTTTTGCATCCGAAACGGTTTAAAATTATAGTTTCTAGAAGAAATAAATAATGGTAAAAAACTACATATAAATTTAACAATTTTCATGGCCATAGCTATGCAACCGTAGAAATGTAACTGCAATTTTATAAATATTATCAATTACAATATAGTCAGGCAATAATATCAAAACGGGCTAATATAAATGGGCTAATGATGCGATTGATTTAAATGATGTAACATTTGATTTATTTTTGCATCCGAAACGGTTTAAAATTATAGTTTCTAGAAGAAATAAATAATGGTAAAAAACTACATATAAATTTAACAATTTTCATGGCCATAGCTATGCAACCGTAGAAATGTAACGGCAATTTTATAAATATTATCAATTACAATATAGTCAGGCAATAATATCAAAACGGGCTAATATAAATGGGCTAATATAAATATTATCAATTACAATGTAATTAAGCAATAACCAATCAAAATAGTTTCAGCATTTGTCTGACCCCTTAAGAGACAACTGTATGCATATATTTAATATTAAATTGAGGTATTTTTATTCATCAATAACATGAATTTTGTCTTCTCCACAAGACTAAGAGTTTTATATTCTACATGCCTATAACCTTAGATTTATTTATTCCTTTACAAGCCTAATTAATTAAACATCAACAAGCATAAGACCTACACAAATCCAAAAATATCCATATAATAGCACCACTCGATGCAAGCCAAAGTATGGAAGCTCAACTGAGTTCAAATCTAGAGGACTATACAAAGTGATGAGCTTGAAGTAAAAACATTGTCGTTTCATTTTGGATTCAAAGCTTTATAGTTAGCTTATAAGGTAAAAGATGGCTGCTGGAGAGTTGCATTAGATCTTTAAGATCTAGGTGCACTGCCCTCAGATCCAAGCCTCCTCACCGATAAAAGCCACAAGCTTGAAACTATTCCAGGGATACTGGATGGATAGACATTAGATAGGGATTTCATGCACAAGCCTTCTTGCATCCATTGATTATTCTGGCTTGGTGCTACTGTGTGGAGAGTTTGCCTCTGGGTACACTGCTTGTATAAACATAAAGAATTGTGATCATGTGATGTTTACAAGCATAAGATTTACACTAGCAAACACTGAATCAAATGCATAAGCATGTAGAGTGTATATATATATTAAGTAAAAATTTCCATGGGTGAAAGATGCAAATTTGTGTTTGGGAGTTCATTCTTATAGGAGTGAGAGAGCTTGCACAATAATTGAAACAATTGCTATTTTGACAGGGCTTGTTTTACTATAATTTTTGGAAAGTACCAAAAGTGACCAAGTGCAAGGAAGTTTTTCCTTTGATTCACAATATTCTACCACTCTATTAAACTATACAGCATGACTAATGAGACACTTTCACAATGGAGATAAATTCAGATGTGATTTATTTGGAAAAATGATGTCATAACAGTAATAGAAAACAACCACGCATTCATGGCTTGACCAAAACTGTTGCCTGATTAATGATTTATTTTTTCAAGTTGTGAAATTTATTTTTCAGTTGTGGTGCTGATGATTTCTTAAACCAAAGATTTTCAAAAGTTTTGGATGATGCATGTCCATTAATCTATAAAATTTTCCCACTGCACTACATGAAGATAAATACCTATCATTGAGAAATTTAATAAAGTAATCAAATGCTTGACCTTTCTATTATCAATGTTACAATGATTATTTTATTTCATGCTTGAACAATCTGATAGTTTCGACTGACCATCCGTCTTCTTCAGAAAGGAAGATTATTATAGTTCAATATAAAAAAATTTAAAATATATTAATATACTAATTAGTATGCTTTAATTTATATTTTAGAAAGAAAAAAAAAATAAACAAACATTTTTTTCTGTGCAAAAATTGCAATCTGATTATCATTTTCAATCATCTTTGTTTAAATCATGTTTTTATTCATATTAAGTATTTTATTGGTCAAATATTTATATTATATTTTTCAATTTATTATTTAAATAAAATTATGTTTAATTTTATTTTAAACTACATTAATAATATGAAATACACTTTGTATATGTATATTGATATGCCTTAGGAAGTATACAATTATTCACCTTCAGTGTTTTTGACTATGTTCAGTTTAATGCATTTTATGTGCCATACTCCATAATCATAGTTGCTTTACTTCATTCAGTATGCTGCTTTATGGTAGCTGCTATTACTATGTAAATGTGCTGATTTATTATGTTGTTATTATTTTGATCCACCGAAGGTCAAAATGGTGTTGAGCAGAATGATAGAAAGAGAAAGAGAGGCTTGGTTCAACACAAATAATAACATTATAAATAAAACAGTTAATAGCATCTGTGAGAATATGTAAGTAAATGACCTGATTTACATATTGATAACAGACACTATAAAATAGCATATGGACTCAAGTAAAACAGCTATGACCATGGGTACACAACACTGATAATATATTAAGCTGAACGAAAAACCAAAGTCTTGAAAAACAATAATTATGCTCTTTGTAAAGCATATCAACATACATACATAAATTTTATTATATATATTTAAACTTTAAACTAAACATAACTGTGTATATGTAAACAAAGGGCATAAATCACCCTCTCACTAGGCTATTAATTAAAAGCACTCTAAATGTTGAATCAAAAATAGAACGAATTCACCTATTCTTGGGAGCTATAGAATTTATAAGCTTATATTTACACATGATGGAGAAATGCATTCATAGAGCATCTGTCTTAACTATCTTATGGCTTGGATTCAAATCCTGTCTGACTAAGATTGGATTTTTGTTTTTTGTTTGAACCAGACTTAGAATTTATTTCAGGTTTGAAAAATGACATGGTTGGTAAATGGATATCTAGCCTTTTTTGAGACTAAAAAGGATCTAAAACTGTTTAAATCATCACTATTCAGCAGTTAAAAGGCCAATTGAATAATACTGCATTTTCTGTCATTGTTTCTTTATGAAGGGGTCTTGAAGTGGTCTCTGATCTGCAGTAATCTCTGTCTCATTTATGTGTGTGTGTAAATATGTATATTTATGCCTATTTAAATGAAGTTAGGTAAAAGAGAAAAGGCAACAAACCTTTTTTCTTAAAAAGTTTTATTTTGTGTCTTGGATTGAGAGTATTTTACTTACTTAACTAATTAGTGTTGCAGTATTAATATAGTGCATGACATAATCTTCACTGCTGGGAAAAGTTTATATTTGCATTGACAAGCCGTAATTTAAAATTTTTTACAACTGTCAATGATAATAATATAAATCAATTTGAAACATATCATTAAAGAAATAAAGTGATGAATAGAAGATCAGCAGATATGCCTATTTAAATGAATTTGGGTAAAAATGGCCACCTTGTGCTTTGAATTGAGAGTATTTAATTTACTTAATAAACCAATGGTTGCATGTTAACCTATATGCTTAACTAATCAACTAATGAAATTGCTGACAATATTCATTTTCAACTTTTTATATTAAAATAACTTCCTAAACAATCCTTATTACATAATTGCTTTGATGACTTCATCATAACTCATCAGGATAATATGCAAAACTTTTTTATATATAAATATCAAATCCAAGACTGCTGTAATGACAATAAGCATTCCTTAATTTCATATTATTTTAAAAATTGAACAATTGTTATCTCAGTATTTTCTTAACTAAGTATTTATTTCACATAAATCAAATTAATTTGAATGTAGCTTAAGTAGTTTAAATATAATGATCTTTTTCTGATTTAGTGGTATCTCATACCACTTGCAGTCTAAGTGGTTATAAAAAAATTTTATTTTTTTAAATGACTATTTTTTTGCTACTTTTAAAAATGAGTATTATATAACTTGTTGTAACTAATGACAACAATAATAAAAAGTAAATTTATTTCATTACCAGACTATATCTGGCCTATGTATTTTTTTTAATTGGTTGCTTTAGTATACTTTTTTTCATGAATGTTATAAAAATAACATCCAGAAGGATGGTTTGAAAGGCTATGGTTCAAGATTTAATGTAAATTAAAATTTTTTTAATATTATATAAACAATGGGGAGAACTATAAAAATTACTATAAGTTTTTAGCTGTTATATTTGATATGTTAGTGTTACAAATAAACATATATTCTGACAGTATTGCTGAAAAACATAATAATTATGTATATAAACAAAGATGAGAATGTATTTGATATGTATTATGAAAAACATATTTTCACAGCATTGTTGAAAAATATAAAAAAATACTAATCGTGGAATTACTTCATTTCTCACAAACTTAATAGTTTTTTGTAATTGGTTGTGAATTTGACACATGATAATTTATTGTGTATTTGATATATGGCAATTTTACCAGTCTTACAAAGAAACATTCATACGTTCACCAATCAGACTATAGAGAAAATATGGATTTATATATATATAGATAATAACCAATGACAAAAAAAAAACAATCAACTGAATTTAATTAAACAAAATTAATGTCATTTCTTCATGTTAGTTATTTTATAACTATATTTTGAAAAAATTTTGAGTACAAACATTTTAATGAATATTGCAAATAATGATTACAATAAAATGGTCAAATTTGAAATGATATTCATGTAAAACAAATACCCTTTTTAGGAATGGTACTAGAAATTGCCAGTAATCTGAATGCTTGTAAATCATGTTATAATTGTAGGTTAAAACAGGCAAAACTTTCCATAACAGTAGAACAACCAATGCAAGCCAGAGTAATCAATGAATGCAAGAAAGTTTGTGCATAAAATCGCTATCCAGTGCCTAGTTATCTAAAATCCCCAGACTAGTTTTCAGTTTGTGGCTTTTATCTGTGAAAAGCCTTGGATCTTAGAGCACTGCACCTAGATCTTATGAGTAGGCACTAGATAGAGATTTTATGCATAAACCTTCTTGCATCCATTGATTACTTTGGCTTGCACTGAGTAGGACTAGTATTGTGGAGAGTTTTGCCTGTTTTAACAACTTGAGTAAGCATATGAAATGGTGATCATGTGACGTTTAGTGGTTTAATCATTGTAAGTTCAAATAACTAGCTAAACAATTCTCATTACATAATTGCTTGTTGAATTCATCACAACTCATCAGGGTAATATGCAAAGCTTGTTTTATATAAATATCAAATCCAAATTAACTCTAATCTGGTTTGTCAGAATCCATATGTGGAATAAATACGTATATTTAAATCTATTCATATGATACCCAAGTCTGAAAACATTTCTATGATAATTCAAAAGCCAGATTTCCAAAACACCATTTGAATAAATTTCTATATCATTTTTATGTTAATTCTAATCTATTTGCCAGATAAATATATTAGTATTGGTATAAAAAAGACCTTTGTTTGTAAGTTCATTTAAATGACTCTCTGAGAATCTGGATTGTGAATTAGCACAGCAGTTGCCAACCTTTCAAACATCATGGACCATTAAATTCATAATTGTAAACCCTGTGGAACACTAATATGATTTTTTTTAAAAAAGATAAATACATTTGTAAAATAATGATCAGAGACCTTCCATTGTATTAATATGAAATGCACCTTTTTAATATAACAAAATTATAAATGCTTATTTATGTTATATAATGAGCATGTTAATAGCTCTTAACAAGCTTTTCCGAATATCCCTATCCTCAAACCAGGTTTTAGCTCTGACTGTCATCAGTGATGTACTAGGACATTTAAGTATTAGATTTAAAAATACCACATCAAATCCATGTTTTCAAATCTAGCTATCTAACTCAAATAGCCATAGGGGACTGAAATAAGTTCAGATACACCATATATATATGAGTATAAAGGTATAGAGAAAAGCTTGTTACAAACTATTAGTATGCTCATAGTATAACACTTATAATATAAGCTTATTAAATTAAGTCATGTGATAGATGACTTGATTTCCTTGCAATTATTGTTTGCTCTTAAGGTTTTGGTGATTTTCTATTGCTAACGATATTAATATATGGTATAGCTGACCTTAGCTTAGTCCCATATGGCTATTTAAGTTAGATAGCTGGATTTGAACACATATATCTGAAAATTTCAGATTTTTGACTATTAGATAAATACTGGGGCTTGACCTGGCATTTCTAAATGTCATATGCCATTTATACCTTTTTAAAACCCTTTATCAATACTTTTATTTATATCAAACTAACAGTTTTGACTATTCTGCAGTCATCATCAGAGCTACAATATTCAAATATATAATTATACAATTAATGCACTTATCCACATATTCATATACTTAATTAAATACACAATATAAACAAAAATAAATATACATTTTAATCTCACCATTATTAATAATCATTTCCCATTTTATTATTTTGCTCTTTAAATAATTCTATCAATATTTATTTTATACCAATTTATTTTATTTTTAAAAAATATTATTTATTATAATAATTATAAACTTTAACATTTATTCTACTATTTAATACATATTATTATGATTTTACTTATGTTATAAAATCAACTTCTAATGTTTTATTTTTATTAAATATTTTTTATCAATTAACTTTTCCCATATTACAAATTATTTTTTTTACATTACAAAAATTACCTACCTCTTGACAATTCTATTTCCAAAACGTATACTTGTTTAACACTCCCTCTATTATCATTTTCGTTAACTTTATTCAAAAATCTCTTTCTAATTTTAACTATTATTAATAATTGTTTATAAAATTATTGTTCTTACCCCAAAATTTCTATTAAGATTTGGTTTTATATTCTTAATCAAGATTGCCTCTTTAATTTTCCTATCCCTTCTATTATTTGTGTAATTAATCATTTTTATACAATCTTTTTCAAACATATGTCCTTTTTCTAATAAATGCAAGTAAATAGGTGATCTCTTATCATATTTATATTAAATTAATCTTGTATAAATTGAATTCATTAATACTAATTTATTACCTTTATTTGACTTTATAAATACTATTTCTTTTTTATATTTATTCTTTATTTTTTAACCTCTTTTATTTTAATTACATTATTTAAATTATTTATCCCCTTATTTTCTTTTTTATGTTTATTTTCAATACTTACTTTTTTATTTTATATACCATATTATTCACTTCTTCTTTAAAACTTTCCATCTATAATTTATCCTTCATATCAATTACATTATTAATATCCTTATTTTCATAATAATATATACCATAATTAGTCTCTAAATACTTTTGTGTTATTTTCTCTACTAATGCTTGCACTTCTATTATAAATTTATTTTTGCTTATTCCATATGGTACATAGTATATTTTTCTCCTCTTCACTTAGCTCAATATTTGTTAAATTACAAATCTTCTGTTCATATTTATAAACTCCTTCTTTATAATCTTTAATTTTTTTATATTCTTCAACCTATACATTTTCTTCTTTTGTCTTATTATTGTATTTCTATTTATAATGTCCATCTTTTCATTACATAATTTCCTAAAACAATTTCTTTAAAGGTTGTTATTTTATTCAAAAAGGATTCAATATTACTAATATCTTTATATACTTTACTTTTCATTTTATAACTTTTTTTAACATATTTTTTTAGAATTTTTTTCTCAATATTCTTCACATAATTTCTTTTATCACTTATCCTTTTCTTTAGTTTATCCAACCTTATAAAATTTGGTATAACTTCATATTTTTCACAATCCTTTAAAAATTTGATATTATCTTTCAAATTATTTAATTTCAGTAATCTTTTTTATTTTTTTTATTTTTAAAGTGTCATAGCATTGGCCGGGCGCGAATCCGCAACCTGGGCAACTGCCTGCAAGTGCAAGGCAGTCGTGCTGACCTCTCAACCACCAATGCAAGCTCAAATACTGCTTCTTTATAATCTTTATCTTTAGTGTTTTCACTTCTTATGGAATATAATTTTCTACTTTTTTTCTTATGTATTGATTTCTACTTTAACATATCATACCATTTACACCTTTCTTAAACACTTTATCAATACTTTTATTTATATCAAACTAACAGTTTCGACTGTTCTGCAGTCATCATCAGAGTACACCTTTCTTAAACACTTTATCAATACTTTTATTTATATCAAACTAACAGTTTCAACTAATACCTGAATGTCCTAGCACCTCATTGATGACAGTCAGAGCTAGAACTGGGTCTAAGGATAGGGATATTCAGAAAAGCTTGTTAAGAGCTATTAGCACACATTATATAACATTTGTAGTATAAGCGTATAAAATTAAGTCATGTGATATATGATTTGATTTTCTTGCAAATGCTTATTTAACCATAACAAAATCTTTAAAAGTTGTTTAAGGTAATAAAATTATTAATTAAAGTTAGTTTTTAATTACTACAAAATAATCTAAGTTTATTTAAATGTTACACATTTTTAGTTTGATATTTGTTCATGCTTGTTTGAAATAAGTTTATGGATTTTTGCTCCAATGATATTACTGCTTGATGGGGATCCTTATTTACTTCAAGCCAAGACTAGTGCTCAGTTTTAATTACTGTGATGGATGAAAATGTCTTTTCCCACAAATATGGTGTTGAAAATTGAATCAAAATTTTCATTGCTTTTTCATTCAGCAATTGCGTATTCACTTTTTATGGAGAGTCAAACATAAGGTCTTGACAAAGAGGACTGGAATTGTTTTGGGACTGTCTCCACATAGTAATCCATGAGGTTTTCTTTTTCATTCATGCATAAATTACTATCTTCAATCTTGCTTTTTTCACTCATTATGGGTTTAGTTCATTTGAATCTAAACCCAAACAAGAAATGATTATTATCCAAGTCAAAGTATTTGTCATTACTTATCTAAAAAGAATATCTGGGAAATAAAAAAAATACAACAATCGGATGAGAATTGGTATTTGCTGAGCAGGATGACTGTTGTAATAATCACAGAAATATTGAATCCACTTTGATGTACCTCTATCCAGTACATTTCATGGATGTAGTGCAATATAAGGGTGAAAATTGTCATTCAGAATATAAGAATTTCTTAGAATATTATTTTTCCTTTATTAATAAAACATATAAAATATAAATATTGTCCAGATTTTTTTGCAGACCACCAAACGTTTTTTGCAGATCACCAATGGTCTGTAAACCACAGGTTGGTGACTGTTGAATTAACCTACTAATATTTTTGGATATGGTTGTTTTATAAATAAGTTTATATTGTAAGCACTATATATTTGATATGCTACAGTTTATTCATGGGGTGTTGGAATTTTAGAATATAAATAATGAAAACTTTAACAATTATGAAAAATTTGAAGCTGAAATAATTCTATCCTCCATGACCTATGTACAAACTAATGCTCATTCTCTATAAATCAAAATAATAAAATGGTACTTATTTCTGAAGTTCCAATGGTTTTTAAGCATACATTTTATGATGATTTTATAAACCAGAGCATGAAATTTTCATATTAACTAGCCTTAAATATGGTTCTGAAATGCAGTTAAATATTCCAAAGAAAAAGGCAGTGACTCATTTTTAACAACCCCTAAATATTAAATAAAACATCAGTTTTAGTAAAAGTTAATATTAATAGCCATAACTCAATATATATTATGAAGTTGAAATGGATGTAAATGGTAACCCCTCATGGGCTATGTTTGTAAACTAATATTCATCCATCGATAAACACAAGAATAAATGATATCACCTATTGTTTTAACCCTGATGGTATTTAGCATATCAGCATCTTACAATGCAGAACATGAATTCTGTGTATTAATCTGATGATGTAAACTATTATGAAATTACATTTATATATTCACAGGATTAAGGCATCACCTCATTTTTAATAACTAAATATTAACTGAATATTTTAATAGTTAAGGTTGTTAAAAATGAGACCTGTCTTGGTCCCCTGAATGTATACTAGTGATTTCAGAATAGATTGCATTGTATTAAAATCAGGCTAATACACAAAGTTCACACTCACTATTATAAATCTGCAAATATGATCAAATATCACAAGAGCTAAAAAAGAGGTTATCATTCTATTCTTTTCATTTGTTTGATGATTATTAATTTAAATATAGCTCATGAGGGGTTATAATTACTTCCATTTAAATTTTATATATCTATAAACAGATATTTTTTTGTCTTTTGACGTTGCTAGGAAACTATTAATATTAATTGACAATCTTCCTGATGATAAATAAGGTTTGGAAAAAAAGTTATTTCAGTTTACATGAATATAATCTTGTTTCTATTCTTTATTATAATAACAATCCATGAACATATTTAATTCAATATATTGTACCCTTTTTATTAGGTCTAAATAGGCTTTGAAAGTTCATTTCCTTAAAAAAATTTAAATTAAAAGAAATTTAAATATTATAAGTGCAATAGCTTTTTTTAAGATGAAGTTAAAAGTTATAAAATATTTAAAAGTAATGTAATATTTACTAAGGCTGTAACTTCAAGAATATGTGTGTAAAAATGTGATAGTAGGGACCTCTACAGTTCTTAACCACAAGCTTACATTTTGGAAGTAGAAGTTCTTACTATCACTTTTTTATGTGCATATTCTTGAGGTTAAAGCCTTAGTAAATATTACTTACGTAATCAATGTGCATTTAAATAAATTTATAATTAAAAGCTATGATAAAATGCTAAAATTATAAAGCAAAAATTAAATTTATAATTTTGTATGGTTGGAATAACTGGCCATAGTGATAATAATGAAAATTATGTATTAAAAGTTTCATTAAACAAGATGTTGAAAACTAATTTTTAAATGACGATTAAAAATTAAATGTTATTAAAAGTATTTTAATAAAAGTAGATTTAAATTTATATTATAATTGTTTATTAAAAGTTTTATACAAATGTATTCAATTTTATTTATTGTTTAAGTAATGTCAAAATTTATTATTCCAAATTTTATCATTATATTTTATTATTTTTTATAATATAATAGTTTGTAGTTAAATATTTAATTAATCCTCTTTCAGTCAGTGAATATAAAAAATTGCAACATGTTTGTCTGGGATTATGGTCATGTGACTAGCAATACACATATTTTGTGCTTGCAAGGTTTTAAAAAAAAGTTTTCAAATTATTTTTAGAATTGTTTTAAAAAATTGAAAACATTTGAATATCATAAAAATAAATATAGAAAATTATTTAATAGTTGTAATTAATAAAGATAAACTAAAAATAGATACATTAGATTTACATGTTAAATAAATTGATAAAGTATTATTTAAAATATGTTGTTTTAAAGTTTTTAATTTGTTTAGGCACGATTATAAAATTAATTCAGAAGTAAATATTATTATAATATTAATAGTATAAATGATGAATCATAATTTTGTTGCTAAATTTTAAAAATATCAAATTGACAATTATGTATATTAGTTTATAAGCTGAGAGTCAAGTAACCAATCAGATTGTAAGTTAGAGCTGGTATATAAATGAATGCTCTCACTTTTTAAATGCTTTCTAATTTTATTTTTTATTTCTTTAATATTTTAAAATTGATTAGATTGAATAGTCAATTAGTTTCAATTTTTTAAATTTTATTATTTTTGAAAAGAGTTTAAATTATTATAAAATTTATTGAGTTGAAATAAAAATGTTTCCCTAAAACCAATTAGTTTTCTACTGGATTTTTCTATTTAAAACTTAAGTTCATAGTAATTTATGGAGCATATACCTAAATTAATCTGTGTAGGAAGGTTAGCAATGGAGAAACAGATGACAGAGGAAAGTATAATTTTTCTCATGCTATTTAAAAACTGTTATAATTATTTGTATAAAATACTTTGGATTTGAAGAGGATACTATTTGGAAATATCACTCAGAGAATTAACATGTTTGTGTATAAAATTTTAAGAACTTTTAAAGATAGTATTTGGATAATAAAAATGCCTGGAAAAGACTGGAAATGAATGTTTCTTTAAAGTCATAAAAGTATTCAAGATGAAATTATAGTATAAAAATATGGCGTTCTTTTATTTATAATAATCTGTCTGTGTATTTTTTAAAGAAAATTGCAGCAACTTTAAAAAATATTTATTTAAAAGTTATTTAAACTTTTTGAAAAAATGACAGATATAAATTACTTATCAAGTTATTGTCAAAATATGTGAATATTTTGATATAATAAAAACTTGTTCTTTTAATTATACGTCAAAAAAAAAAAAGAAAAAAAAATAGATAATAGAAATAAATATTATCAGGACTAAATAAATAACCTATGGAATATTTAAATATAAAGTTATTTATTACTATATATCTGCATTATGAGATAATAATATTGTTAAGAAAAGAATGGAAAAATGCCTATTTTTGCTAGTGTGTGAACTGATTTTGAATGGCGGATGATAATGCATCGCTGATGGAATTCACGTGAATAAAAACACTGGAACCTACCTATAGGTAATATTTTGAACAGTGATATCACATTAATAACTGTTACTCTGAGAAAGCAACAGATAGAAGACTATTTAAATAATTACAAGAACAGGATGAACAGCATTTTTTAAGACTTTCTGTGATTTTAAAATAGACTATTAGAGTTATTATTATTTTTCTATTGTTATTTTGCACTATGAAGGGAGAGAGTGCTGTGCTGGAGAAACTTTCAGACAATATTCATCACATAGGAACCACAGAGGTTCCCATTTGAAGCATTGGATTGTAATGAAGAACTTTTAATTGAACTTTATTAGAGGACAGCCATGACTTGGAATTACATAAATTTAGTTTCAATTATTATGTTAAATATACTAATTTTAGTATTAGAATTTATTGTATAGGATAGGAAAGGTTACATTTTAATATTTCTATTATTATTCTAACAACATTCATATTTTTTTTAAAAAAAATCTTAATATTTTAAAGTTTTGCAAACATTTTAAAGTATAATAATTTTTGTATTGGATGACTTATATGTTTGATTAATGTGTTTTTATGCTGAACTGGACCAGAAGTCATCTAAAATAGTGACTTGCAAATTGTAGAGTCACTTGATAATTTAAAATTGTTAATCACTATATGATGTACATTTTATTTATTATGTTTTTAGAGAGGTGCTTGAAATATTTTTGAAATATTGATTTTATCATATTATGTGTGAACATGAGTATGTGTGTGTTAATTATACATATAAATTTTTATTATTACTCTGAGATATAAGCTATAATTTTTTTTTTTTTAAAAAAATATGCATATATTTTTCTTTCATATATTATGAAGTGTAATATAATGTATTGATGCTCATAATTTTTTTATGATTCTTTACTGATTGAACCATATATTGTTTTAAGTATTTGAATATTGATTTTAATGTTTTAAAGTCAAGGTCATTTGTATTTTTGTTGCTAAGTTTAATTCTATGATTAATTTCATATGTTTCCATCTGTATTAATAATCTGATCAAAGTATTTGTAGCTGTTAATTTCTTCTAACCCACCATAAATAAATCTTTATTTTCATATTTTGAGAAAATCCATTAAACACTACTTTAGTCTTTTTAACATTTATCTTTAGTCCTACTTTCATTTGATAACTCCTGCAACATTTCCTGCAACTCTAAAACTTTATTTGCAAAAATAACAATATCATCTGCAAAATCTAAATGACTTAAATAATCTCCATTTACTTTCACTCCTTTAGCTTCCCATTTTAATTCACAAAATACTTCTTGGTGCACTGCTGTAAAAATTGGTACTCATACTTATGACAATCCATCCCACTTGATGGCACTGTTGCTACTCAAAAACAAATAGATATAATGTCACTAGGCTGATTTACAGTTTTTTATTATTTAAACAAATAAATACAACTTTGTTGTTTTATTTTTTTAAAACATTACATTTTTCTAATTATTTATTTATTCAAAAACAAATAGACTTGACTTTATTTTTTTATTTCTTTAAAACATCTCATTTTTTCTCCAATAATGCTTTCATAGGTTTCTTTTCTTTCAAAATACATTTTTTTTAAAAAACATTGTTTTCTAAATTACAGTTTTTAATTACATTATACATTTCAGTGTGTAGCAATGGAATGTGCAGGGGGGAACTGATGGTTTTGCCAATCCGAAGGTTCGACCAATAAATCCACTATTCTGATCAAATCAAGCTTATGATTTTCAAAACAAACTTGCAACAGCAGACATTAGATTTGTCTCGTAACTGTTCTTTAAGAAACAATATTATTTAATAAAATGGAATAATTACATTCTTAAATTACATTATATATTTCAGTCTGTAATGCTTCACCACAGCCATTTTTTTAGTCTCGTGGCTGTTCTAGTGCAAGTGTGTCTTTTCATATGAATTCTCTGAAATGGTGCTGTGACCTACCCTTTTAAAATTGTTTTCTCTTTCAAAGATGTGTAGAGAAGTACAGCAATGGGTTTACAATTATTACTATGTAAAAGTACATCAGGTAGGGTATAACATTATTACTTCAAATGCACATTAGAACAGTTATGGCCAGTGGAATTTTATACATCTTCACATCATATGGAAATAATCTGTGAAGTAAGCACTACTTGTATAGCATCTCAAAGCACAGTAGCAGGCCATAATAATTGTGTGCAATGCAATCTAGCCTGATAATGGCTAATATGAACATAACTGTTCTATAGGCTGTAAGTCCTGTACATGATATTTTTTGAGCTTTTGCATGGAAACAGCACCATCAAGTCAGATGGATTGTCATAAGTATGAGTATCTAAAACATTTTGAAGATATGGAATCATCCTGTTTTACATGCTTATTAATGTTAAATTTCCTAGTATCATTATGTAATCTAATAGTTGCTGTTGCATTCTTATAAATATTCTTTAAAATATGACAATATCCTGGATCTATACCTTGATGATCTAATGCTTTAATCACTGAAGAAATATTTATAGAATAAAATGCCTTTTCATAATCTATAAATACAAAGCATAATGGCAACTCATATCCATTGGTCCTTTCTATAACTTCTCTCAATACCTGGAAATGATCCACTGTACTAAAACCACTATTAAATCCAGCTTGTTTTCTTGGTTGGTGGAAATCCAATGTTCTCTGTAGATGAGTTGGAATTATCTTGGTAAAAATTATTATAATTAAAAAGCATATGTGGCAGCAAAGTCATGATCTTTTTTTTGAGAGGTAGTGCAGAGAGATGATTAAAAACACAAGAGTTTAAATTACTGAGGTCATATTAACTTTAGCATTGCAACTAGTAAGATAAAAGAAAATAAACAGAATAAAGATAATTCGGGTTATAAATATTTAGTAGCAATTATTATGAAGTCAATATTGAAAGGTTATAATCCTCATTAGTATAGATGTTATTGATACTCTTGAACTGTAATGTGACTGGAAGATTTTTTTGAGGAATTCCATGGACATCATGTAAAGTTAACAAGTGAATAATTAAAAAATAATAAAAAATAACTGAATACTATTTCTCAGGACTTCATAGAATGTTTGAGCATTAAAAGTAATAGAGGTATGCCATGATCGATGAAACCCAAATGGCAAAATCACTGACTCAATCACTAAATCAATCTACGACCATCATGTAAACGACCAGATGAGAAATGAAAGATCATTCGAAGGATAAATTATTAGAGTGAATTGTTCTATTTTGACCATATCATGAGACAATCTAATTTGTTAGAAATATGATTAATACTTAAAAATGGTGGTGATAAATAAGAAAGATAAAAAGCAGTGAGATGGATAGAGTCAATCAACATGAAAATGAATGCCATTCAGCAATCTGTAAACCATCAGATACCTAAGAAATAACATCTGTGTGATTGCAACAAGTTATTCTCATGTTGACGGCACATAATAATATATTTCATCAATCAAAGGCAGTAATAATTAGCTGGCCATTGCAATAAGGAGTTACTTAACAATTAATTATTCAAGTTTCCAGCAGATGGATAAATTAGCTTGAAAATTATTTCTCTTGGAAGTATGCAAATAAGCATATGAAAAAGTCACATGATGTTGCAGACATTAACATTTCTGGATAATGCGTAGAAAGATCCTATGCCAACATCAAATTGAGAGGTCTGAAATATATAAAAACTGACTTAATGTCAAATCAATGTAACTATGCAAATGAGATATCGTGGGTTTAAAAACTAAGATTTTTTTTTTTTAAATTTCAAGCTATAAACTTGAATAGTAAAAAAAAGATAACTAAGAATTGTGTAAGTGCTTTGAATTCTAACAATCACTGATAACAGCAGAAGCCAGTGTGTAATTGGAAATATTACACTACTTGCTATTTATTTGGTCACTCAAGTTTACAATAGGTCGCGCTAGAATAGGGTAAAAAGAACTTTTCTTAGAAGCATACATCTAAGCAGCTGAGAAGATTATGTGATACTGTTGTTATATTCAGAATACTTTAGTAATGGCTCGACTGTCTATTATTACTTCCACAGAGTTGCGCCAATAAAATGAATTAACTCCTGCAGCTTGCTCTGTTTATTTATATATATATATATATGCATGTGTGCGCGATGCATGATCTTTATTTTCTCATTCTGGACACATACCACGACATTGATCATTTAATCAAATTGGTGACCAGCTGTCCTCCAACTTATCAATGCTGATCAAAAAAGCAGCAAGGATTACTAAAACCAATAAACTGAACTAATAATAAAACACTTACATCAACGGCTATATTATGAACTCATATCTAGGCCATGTGAACTCGACTTTTTGTCTAATTTAACTTAGGATCCCCTCCCTCCTCTTCCAATTACTGGCCCATAACTAATCCAGACAGTAGTCAATATTGATCATGAATAGTTATCAAGTTATCTTTATCTAGCAAGTAAAAAAAAATCCATACTTTTATATCGGGATATTTGACAAGATTGCGGAGCAGTGGTAAATAATTCTACGGAGAAATGTATTACCAAAAACTGTTTTATCCTTATTCATCATCATCAACCATTATCAATCCACTGCAGGATGATGGTCTCTCCAAGATCAATCCATCTTTTCCTATCTTTAGCTTCTCTTCTCCACATCACCCCAGCACACTTTCTTATTTCATCCATCCATCTCATATGTGGTCTCTTTCTGGGTCTTTTACAATCTCTTGGAATCCAGTTTAAAATTTCAATTGTCTATCTATTATCATCTCTTCTAACAATATGTCCAGCCCAACTCCACTTCAGTTTTTTTAATTTTTTCAATGAGATCAGTAACACTTGTTTGTTCTCTTACCCATACATTGCGTTTTCGATCCCTTCTTGTTACTCCCAACATGCATCTCTCCATACTCCTTTGAGTGGTCTGAAGTCTCTGTATTGCTCTTCCATTAAGTGTCCAAGTCTCAGATCCATAAGAAAGAACTGGCAAAACACATTTATTAAAAACTTTCTTTTTCAAACACATAGGCATATTTCCTTTTAGTATCAAGTTATTTCTACCAAAAGCACTCCAACCAAGTTTAATTCTATGATTAATTTCATTCATTATATTTCCATCTGCATTAATAATCTGACCAAGGTATTTGTAACTGTTAACTTCTTCTAACTCATCATAATCAATCTTTATTTTCATATTTTGAGAAAATCTATTAAACATTACTTTAGTTTTTTTAACATTTATCTTTAGTCCTACTTTCCTACTTTCATCTGATAACTCCTGCAACATTTCCTGTAGCTCTAAAGCATTATTTGCAAAAACAACTACATCATCTGCAAAATCTAAATGACTTAAATAATCTCCATTTACTTTCACTCCTTTAGCTTCCCATTTTAATCCACAAAATACTTTTTGCAGCACTGCTGTAAAAAGTTTTGGAGATATGGAGTCACTCTCCAAAACTTTTTACAGCAGTGCTGCACGAAGTATTTTGTGGATTATCCTTATTACTATACATTATTTTTTCCCCGAAAGTCAACTCGAGGATATTTGAAAAAGGCATATAAGTTAACGTTAACCATAAGTTGAAGTTTTTATAATTTATTTAAAATAATAAAGGAAACACAGACTTATTATATATACAACTGTGTCTCTATATATATATGATAATCTGGACCAACTGATGATTGCTGGTTTAGCATGAAATACGTATATTGGTGATTATTTATCTTTTCAACATATATGTGCTTGAGTGTATCAGTGTTATTAGATAGATTGGAGAGTGGTGGGTTGTGTGAAAGTCTGTGCTCATATACCCTATATATTAAAATAATAAATTACACTAAGCTTGACTTTTTAATAGATTAAAATGTAACTTTGATTTACTATTCAGAGGTAAAATTGCGTATTATTTCTTGGCCATTGGACTGTAATAGTTGAACTATTATTAGGCAATTTTTTCTGGCTTCGGATTTATTTTTAGTTTAAATGGAAGGAGTTATGTTAGAAATCATTTTATTACTTATTTTTTTAATATTAGTATATCTGCTTGTTTTTAAACGTTCCAAATCACCGTTGGATAATATTCCTGGATCAAAAAAAATGACCGATTGTGGGTTCGTTTTTTAGAATAAGTGCTTGGAAGCCGTATATAACTTTTACCGAATTGAGTAAAATTTATGGCGATGTTTATTGTATTTCTTTAGGCGGCCTTGAATTTGTAGTAATACGCAACACATTGATGGACGCACTTTGCGGTCAATTAATTGAGTTTGCTGGTCGTCCAAATTTATCTGTAAGGTAATGGCTGACAACGGTTTACTTTTTTGCATGGATTATTCTCCTTCATGAAAGCTCTATAGAGAATTAACAGTGCATAGGATTAATCGTATAGTTAGCCCTCACAACCATACTCACGAATACATTACTAATGTAGAAAAAAATTGCAATCTATTTGAAAAAAAGATGCTTGAAAACGAAGGGAAGCCTTACGACCCGATAAGTGATATAAGAAACCATTATGTTTTTATTTATATCTTCTTTCAACTTTGGCCAAAATTTCACGCAATTGGATGATCCTATTTTATGTCACTTTCAAAATGCGAAAGAAAACGTTAAGTGCTATGTATACATTATTATCAACTCTATACTTTAAGGCCCATAGGTTTACCGTGAATAATATCAAGATCTATACGACCTGTAATTGTTCCTAGGTCTACCCTGGTATGTTCGGAGGTAGACCACTCCGCGAGATGAGCTGAAAGTGAAGTAGTGTTTTTGAGCACTCAGGAATACGCATCCATCCTTCAAACTTCACCTCGCAAGCCTGACTTGTTTGTTCCCGCGGTCCTGGATGTAATACAGTCTATTTCCATGGTCATCCCATGACACGAGGTTCAAAGTGGTCAGTTGGGTTATCTCTGACCAAACTTAATCGTTAATGTGAATGCTTTTAGCATACACGCACATTCTTGAATATTTTGTAATAGCTACATTATTATTATTGCGTGTGTATTATTATTGCGTGTGTATGTGAATACACACACATACATAGCCCTAAGTTATTAATCATGTTTATGTTATGTGTGTTTTTTCCTATTCTTAAACTCTTTGTGAAATTTGATTTATTATTCAGAGGTTACACAGCGTATTATTTCCGTATCATTGGACTATAATAGTTGAACAATTATTAGGCAATTTTTTTCTGGATTCAGATTTATTTTTAGTTGAAATGGAAGGAGTTATGTTAGAAATCATTTTATTACTTATTTTTTTAATATTAGTATATCTGCTTGTTTTTAAACGTTCCAAATCAGTGTTGCATGATATTCCTGGACCGAAAAGTTTACCGATTGTGGGTTCATTATTTAGAATAAATGCTAGGAAACCATATATAAGTTTTACCGAATTGAGCAAAACTTACGGTGACGTTTACCGTATTTCTTTAGGTGGCTTTGAATTTGTAGTAATAAGCGGATATAACACATTGATGGACGCAATTTGCGGTCAAGCAATTGAGTTTGCTGGACGTCCAAATTTATCTTTGTTTAAGATAATGGCTGACAACGGTTTATTTTTTTGTATGGATTATTCTCGTTCATGGAAGCTTTATAGAAAATTAACAGTGCGTAGTATTAATCATATCGTCAGCCCCCACAACCATACCCATGAATACATTACTAGTGTAGAAAAAATTTGCAATCTATTTGAAAAAACGATGCTTGAAAACGAAGGGAAGCCTTACGACCCAATAAATGATATAAAAAACCTTATGTTTTTATTTGTATCTTCTTTCAACTTTGGTCAACATTTCACGCAGTTGGATGATACTATTTTACGTCACTTTCAAAAGGAGAAAGAAAACGCTAAGTTAATAATCATGTTTATGTTAAGTGATTTTTTCCCTATTCTTAAACTCTTTCTGAAAATTGATAATCACTTTAAACAACTATTACATGAAGAAATTCAGAGTATAGACAAGATGTTTAATAAACGATTAAAGATGAATACAGAAGACAACATCGCCTGTGCCTGTGAAGCCTTTTTGGAATATTCTGAACAAAGCGATTTGATTAAAGAATCTGAGGAAAAAATTTCTTATGAAGAAATCCTTAAGTTATTATTTACTCTCTTTGCTGCAGGTATCGATACTACAACAACTTACTTGAATTTCTGTTTTTTTTATTTATGCGCTTTCCCCCATCTTCAGTTAGAAATTCAGCAAGAAATGGATCAAATATTACCTGCAGACAAATTCCCATCTTTAGAAGATGTTCAAAAATTAGTAAAACTTCACTCCGTAATGTTGGAAATCGAACGTCATTCGTGTTTTGCTCCAATAGGATTTCCTAAAGCTATCACAAAAGACATCGTTTTTAAATCATTCTATTTACCCAAAGGCACCACTATTATTCCTAATATGTACTCAGCACATTTCGATCCTTCCCAGTGGAATAATCCTGAAAAATTTGATCCATCAAGATTTTTAAATAGCAACAATACAATTGATATAAATCAATCAAATAAAATAATGATATTCGGTGGAGGAAGGCGTCGGTGTCCTGGGCAGTACCTAGCGAGGAAAAATGTTTCCATGATATTAACCATATTGCTTAAAAAATTTAACGTTAAATCTGCTTCAGATGATGGGATTGACTTAAATGATATAACATTTGATTTAATTTTGCATCCTAAACCTTTTAAAATGATAATTTCTAGTAGAAATAAATAATGGTGAAAAGCTATATATATATATAAATTTAACAATTTTCATGGTCATAAAGGTGTAATCATAGAAATGTAATGGGAATATTCATATGTAATAATATAAATATTATCAATTACCATGTGGTTAAGCAATAACCAATCAAAATAATTTCAGTATTTGTCTGATCCTTTTTATAAAAAAACCTATATATATATTTAATATTAAACTGAGATATTTTTACTCATCCATAGCATGAATTTTGTCTTCTCCACAAGACTAAGAGTTTTATATTCTACATGCCTATAACCTTAGATTTATTTATTCCTTTACAAGCCTAATTAATTAAACATAAATAAGCATAAGACCTACACAAATCCAAAAATATCCATATAATAGCACCACTCGATGCAAGCCAAAGTACGGAAGCTCAACTGAGTTCAAATCTAGAGGACTATACAAAGTGATGAGCTTGAAGTAAAAACATTATTGTGTTTTTATTTTGGATTCAAAGCTTTATAGTTAGCTAATAAGATAAAATATAGCTGCTGAAGGGTTGCATTAGATCTTAAGGTCTAGATGCAGTGCTCTCAGATTCAAGCCTCCTTACAAATGAAAGCCTCAAGCTAGAAACGAGTCTGAAGATTCTGGTGGATAGACATCAGATAGGGATTTTATGCACAAGCCTTCCTGCATCAATTGATTACTCAGGCTTGGTGCTACTATATGGACAGTTTGTCTCTGTGTAAACTGCTTGGGTAAACGTAAGGATGGTGATCACGTGATGTTTAGTAGCATCAGACTTACACTATCAAACATTGAATCAAATGCATAAGCACATATAGTATAAATACATTAAGCAAAAATTTCCATGGTTGAAAGATGCAAATTTGTGTTTTGGAGTTTATTCTTGTGTGAGTCAGAGAACTTGCATAATTTTGACAGGATCTGTTTTATTATTTTTTTTGCAAATTAAGATTTGCTTAATTACCAGATTTTGTATAGCATACTCATATTGTCCATGTAATATTTAAGTACCAAAATTGATCAAGTGTAAGGAACTTTTTCTTTTGATTCACAATATTCTACCACCCTATTAAACTCTACAGCATGACTAGTAAGTCATTTTTACAATGGAGATAAATTCAGATGAGATCGATTTGGGAAAATGGTGTCATAATACTAATAGCCAATAACCCCATATACATGGCTGGACCAAAACTATTGTCTGACTAATGATTCATTTTTTCATCTTGTGAAATTTTGTTTTTCAGTTGTGGGGCTAATGTCTTCTTAAATCAAACATTTTCAAAAGTTTTGGATGATACATGTCCTTTAATCTGTAAAATTTTCCGACTGCATTACATGAAATTAGATATTTATCATTGAGAATTTAATAAAATAATCAAATAAATTTATCTTTCTATTATCAATGTTACAATGATTATTTTATTTTATGCTTGAACAATCTGACAGTTTCGACTGACCAGCCATCTTCTTCAGAAAGGAAGAATATTATACTTTATTACGGAATTTGAAAAATATATTAGTATACTAGTTACTATGCTTTAATTTATACATTAGAAAGAAAATTATTTTTAAAAAAAACATTATTGTCGTGCATGTGCTTGTTTTTGTGTGCAAAAATTATGTGCGATCTGATTATCATTTTCAATCATCTTTTGGTAATGTTGCTTAAATCATGTTTTTATTCATATTAAGTATTTGGTTGGTCATATATATATATATATTTCAATTTATTATTTAAATACAATTATATTTAATTTTATTTTAAACTATGTTAATAATATGAAATAAATTTTGTATACATACCTTGATATACTTTATGAAGTATATAATTATTTTTTCTTCACTGTTTTTGATATTATGTTCAGTTTAATGCATTTTATGTGTTGTTTTAGTTCATTCAGTGTGCCGTTTTATGGTAGCTGCTACTACTAGGTAAATGTGCTGATTTATTATGTTGTTATTATTTTGATGTGCAGGTCAAATTCGTATGTGTTGAGAAAAATGACAGAAAGGTAAAGGAGGCTTGGTTCAACACACAAATAATAACATAATAAATAAAAGTTGATCGTATCCAATCATCAGATTGCTAGAATATGTAAATCACCTTATTTACATATTAATAACAGACACTATAAAATAACACACTGACTCAAGTAGAACAGCTATGATTAGAGGTACACAACACTAAAAATATATTAAGCTTGACGAAAAACCAAAGTGTTGAAAAAAAATATTTATATTCTTCATAAAGCATATCAACATAAAATAAGCAAAACTCTCCATATAGCAGTGCCAACCAGAGTAATCAATGGATACCAGAAGGCTTGTGCATAAAATCTTTATCTAATGCCTACTCATCCAATATGCCCAGACTAGTTTCTGGTTTGTGCATGTGACGTATCAACATACATATAAATCTATAAGCACTTTGCAAACAGACAATGAAGCTTTAAATTCAATTGTACATTAAGCTAAGCACTTTGAGGAAATAAATACTTCCATATTCATAGCTAGGTGTGTAATGAAAAAATATCTATAATGCATATATATACAAATATATGTAAATTTGAGTGCATCATTGACAATGTTCAAGAAACAAGCTTCTTTTCCACTAATTGCTGCAGGATCACTTGCTATGTAGCAAGCTTCTTTAATTTTGTGTTTTGCATCATTTCTCACTGTACAAACTATACTCACTGCTGATGGTTGAAAAACATGGCCAGTGGTTTTTTCATATTCGACAAATACAAAATTACCCAGTGCCTCAGTTTTGGTTCTAATATTAAGTATTTGTGCTGGACTAATCTGTTTGCAATATTTGCTTTGGTTTCACCATAATAGGTGGCATGATAATTATTATAGGGGCAGGTAATTTTCTATATGATGTGAGAAGTCAATTCGGATGTTATTCTGTCTTTAATACTACTAATTAATCCATCCGTGGAGGGGGTGAATGAAAAGCTATTTTGAATTCGCTGGAAAGTTTATTGATTATTTGTTTATATAAAGAGTGGATGTATTGAATAAGGCTGCATGGTTGGATTACTTTCTCTTGTTGATGATTTATTTTATATGTAAAAAAAAGATTGACTTTTATTAATGACTGTCTGTTTGTATGAAGAGAAACAATGCAAAATGCAAGGTTAAGGAGGCTTGCTACATAGCAAATGATTCTTCAACAAGTAACAGAAAAGAAGTTTGCTTCTTCATATCAAGAAAATGGACGTTCACTGAAATTTACATATATTTGCATATCATATGCATTATATTTCTTCATTACATGCCTAGCTATGAATATGAGAACACTTATCTCCCAAAAGCATTTAGCTTAATATAGAATTAAATTTAAAGCTTCATTGTGTGCAAAGCTTTTATAGATTTATATATGTCATTGAAGTAAAACCTTATTTATTTCAACATACATATAGAAATTTTATTATAATATTATGTGTAAACTTTAGACTAAACATAGCTCAGTGTATAGGTAAACGAAGGGAGTAAATCACTCTCTCCCTAGACCATTAATTAATAGCACCCTAAATGTTGAATAAAGAATCAAAAATAGAACAGATCCACCTATTCTTGGGAGCTCTAGTGTTTATAAGCATATATTTATACATTATGTAGAGGTGCATTAGTAGGGTATGTGGCTTGGATTCAAATCCTGACTGAGTAAAATTTATTTTTTTTAGGTAGAAAGATTACATAGTAAAAAAATGCATATGTAGCCATTTTTTTTGAGACTAAAAAGGATTTAAAACTGTTCAGCAGTTAGAAGGTCAATTGAATAATGCTGTCTTTTCTGACATTGTTTTTTTGTGAAGGGTTATTGAAGAGGTCTCTGATCCACAGTAAGCTCTGTCTCATTTATGTGTGCATACATATATATTTATCCTCTTTAAATGAAGTTAGGTAAAAGAGAAAAGACGACAAACCTTTTCTTTTAAAAAGTTTTATTTTGCGTCTTGGATTGAGAGTATTTTACTTACTTAACTAATTAGTGTTACAGTATTAATATAGTGCAACACATAATATTAACTGCTGGGAAAAGTTTATATTTACATATTTCATTATTTGATTTGATATTGACAAGCCGTAATTTAAATTTTTTTACAAATGTCAATGATAATAATATAAATCAATTTGAAACATATCATTAAAGAAATAATGTGATAAATTGAAGATATTCAGATATGCCTATTTAAATGAATTTGGGTAAAAAAAAGGCCACCTCATGTTTTGAATTGAGAGTATTTAATTTATTTCATAAACCAATGGTTGAATGTTAACCTATGTGCGTAACTAATCAAATAATGAAATTTCTGATAATATTCATTTTCAACTTTTTGGATATCAAAATAACTTCCTAAACAATTCTCATTACATAATTATTTGATGATTTCATCATAACTCATCAGGATAATATTCAAAACTTTTTTTATATAAAAATATCAAATCCAAGCCAGCTCTAATGGATATAAGCATGCCTTAATTTCATATAATTTTAAAAATTGAACAGATGGTCATCTCAGTATTTTCCTATGTATTTATTTCATATAAATTAAATTAATGTGAGTATAGCTTTAGTAGTTTACATTTAATGACACTTCTCTGATTTAGTGGTATCTCATACCACTTGCAGTCTAAGTAGTTATAAAAATTTTTTTATTGTTTTAAATGACTATTTTTTGTTACTTTTTAAAATGAATATTATATAACTTGTTGTAACTAATGATAGCAGTAATAAAAAGTAAAATTATTTCAGTACCAGACTGTACCTGGCCTATGTATTTTTTTTAATTGGTTGCATTGTTAATTTTTTTTAAGAATGTTATAAAAATGACATCCTGAAAAATGGACTGAAAGGCCAAGGTTCAAGATTTAATGTAAATTGAAAAATATTTTAATATTACATAAACAATTATGAGAACTATAAAAACTTCTAATAGCTTTTAGCTGGTGTGTTTGTTGTGTAAGTGTTCCGAATAAACATATATTCTGATAGCTTTACTAAAATATATAAAAATTATGTATATAAATAAAGGTGAGAATATATTTGACATGTACTATGAAAAACATATTCTAACAGCATTGCTGACATAAAATATATGATGTATTAATGGTAGAATTACTTCCTTTCTATCAAACTTAATAGTTTTTTGTAATTGGTTGTGAATTTGACACATGATAATTTATTGTGTATTTGACAAATTACAATCTTACCAGTCCTACAAAGAAACATTCATACATTCACCTATCAGACTATAGAGAAAATATGGATTTATATATAGATAGATAATAACCAATGACAAAAAAAACAATCAACTGAATTTAGTTAAACAAAATTAATGTCATTCCTTCATTTTAGTTATTTTATAACTATATTTTGGAAAATTTTTGAGTACAAACATTTTAATGAATATTGCAAATCATGATTACAATAAAATAGTCAAATTTGAAATGATATTCATGTAAAACAAATACCCTTCTTAGGAATGGTACTAAAAACTGCCAATAATCTGAATGCTTGTAAATCATGTTATAATTCATTGTAAGTTAAATCATGCAAAACTCTCCATAACTGTAGTGCCACCAGTGCAAGCCAGAGTAATCAGAAGATGTAAAAAGGTTCATGCATAAAATCCCGACCTAGTGCTTACTCATCCAATATTCCCAGGCTAGTTTCTAGTTTGTGGCTTTTATGAGTGAGGAGCTTTGGATCTGAAACCATTGCACATACATTTTATGAGTAGGTCTAGATAGAGATTTTATGCACAAATCTTTTTGTATCCAGTGATTGCTCTGGCTTGCACTGAGGGGCACTACTGTTATGAAGAGCTTTGCCTGTTTAACAGCTTGAGGAAGCATATGAAATAGTGATGATGTGATAGATTCAAACAACTAGCTAAACAATTCTCATTACATAATTGCTTGTTGAATTCATCACAACTCATCAGGATAATATGCAAAGCTTGTTTTATATAAGTATCAAATCCAAATCAACTCCAACCTGGTTTGGCAGAATTCATATATGGAATAAATACATATATTTAAATCTATTCATATAATAGCCAAGTTTAAAAACATTTCTATGATAATTTGCAAGCCAGATTTCCAAAATATCATTTGAATAAATTTGTATACTATTTTTATGGCAATTCTGATCTATTTTCCATATATGTATATTGATATTGGTATAAAAAGAATATTTGTTTGTAAGTTCAGTTAAATGGCTCATTGAGAATCTGGATAGTGGTTGCCAACCTTTCAAACACCATGGACCATTAAATTCATGATTTTACATCCTGTAGAACATTAATATAATTTTTTAAAAATGATTCATATATTTGTAAAATAATGATCAGAGACCTTCCATTTTATTAATAGGAAATGCACATAGTTAATATAACAAAATTATAAATGCTGATTTATATTATATAATGAGCATGCTTATAGCTCTTAACAAGCTTTTCTGAGTATTCCTATCCTCAGACCAGGTCTTAACTCTGACTGTCATCAGTGAGGTGCTAGGACATTCAGGTATTAGATTTAAAAAGACTAGGCCAAGACCCAGCATTTACCTAATAGTTACCTATTAAGGAGAAAATCTGAAATTTTTTCAGAAATCCATATGTCTGTAAATCCAGCTATCTAATTGAAATCTCCATTGGGACTGAACTAAATTCAGATACATTATATATATATATATACATATGAGTATAAAGATATTCAGAAAAGTTTGTTATGAGCTATGAACATGCTTATCCATATGTCTTCAAATCCAGCTATCTAACTTAAATCTCCATTGGGACTGAACTAAGTTCAAATACACCATATATATACATATGAGTATAAAGATATTCAGAAAAGCTTGTTATGAGCTGTGAGCATGCTTATTACATAACACTTGTAGTACAAGCTTATTAAATTAAGACTTGTGATGTATCACTTAATTTCCTTGCAATTATTGTTTTGCTCTTAAAGTTTGGGAGATTTTATATTGTTAAAGTTATTAATATATGGTGTATTTGAACTTAGTTCAGTCCCATATGGCTATTTAAGTTAGAGAGCTGAATTTGAAGGCATATGGTTGTCTGAAAATTAATAGATAACTAACTATTAGATAACTGCTGAGTCTTGATCTGGTATTTTTAAATCTAATACCTGAATGTCCTAGCACTCACTGATGACTGCCAGAGCTAAAACCTGGTTTGAGGATAGGGATATTCAGAAAAGCTTGTTAAGGGCTATTATCATGCTTATTAAAAACATTTGTAGTATTAGCGTATTAAATTAAGTCATGTGATATATGGCTTGTTTTGCTCGCAACCAAAATCTTTAAAGGTTATGTAAGATAATAAAATTATTAAAGTTAGTTTAATTATTACAAAATAATTGAAGCTTATTTAAGTATTACACATTTTTTGTTTGATATTTGTTCACGCTTGTTTGAAATAAGTTATGGATTTTTGCTCCAATGACATTATTGCACGTTGGAGAGCTATATTTATTTGAAATCAAGACATGCTGGATTTTAATTACTGTGACAGATGAGAATGTATTTTCACACAAATATGATGTTGAATATTGATCAAAAATTTCATTGCTTTTTCATTCAGCATTGGGTATTCACTTGTTATGGAGAGTCAAGCATGAGGTCTTGATAAAGAGGATTGGAATTGTTTTGGGACTGTCACCACATAGTAATCCATGAGGCTTTCTTTTTCATTCATGCATAAATTACTATCTTCAATGTTGCTTTTTTCACTCATTATGGGTTTAGTTCATTTGAATCTAAACCCAAACAAGAAATGATAATTATCAAAGTCAAATTATTTGATAACATTAAATATCACAGTTAAAGTAAATACACAGTTATGGGCATACTTACCTAAAAAGAATATCTGAGAAATAAACAAAACATAACAAATGGATGAGAATTGGTGTTTGTTGAGCAGAATGACTGTTGTATTAATCACAGCACTACTGAATCCACTTTGAGGTCCCCCTCTCCGGTACATTTCATGTATGTAGTGCAATATAAAGATGAAAATTGTCATTAAGAATATAAGAATTTCTTAGAATATTATTTTTGTTTTATTATTAATAAAACATAAAAAAATGTAAATAACGTTCAGATTTTTCTGCAGACCACAAAACGTTTTCTCGCGGATCACCAATGCTCTGTGGCCCACAGATTGTTGACTATTGAATTAGCATACTAATATTTTTGGACATGGTTGTTTTATAAATAAGTTTATATTGTAAGCATTATATATTTGATAATCTACAGTTTATTCATGGGGTGTTAGAATGTTAGAATACAAATAATAAAAACGTAACATTTCTATAAAATTTGAAGCTAAAATAATTCTATCCTCCAGTAGCTATGCACAAACTAATGTTCATCCCCAGTAAATGAACAAAATAATATGATAGTACCTATTATTTCCAATGGTTTTTAAGCATACATTTGTTGAGAATTTTATAGAACAGAGCATGAAATTTGCATATTAACTAGATTTAAATATGGTTTTGAAATGCAGTTAAACACTCCAAAGAAAAAGGCAATCACCCATTTTTAACAACCTTTAAATATTAATAAAACATCAGTTTTAGTAAAAGTTAATATAAATATTCAGAGCTCAATGAAATATGAAATGGATGTAATTGGTAAACTCCTCATGGTTTATATTTATAAACTAATATCCATCGATAAACAAAAAGAATAGAATGATATCACTTATTCTTTTAGTCCCGATGATATTTAGCATATATTTATTGGTATCTTACGATGCAGAACATGAATTCTGTGTATTAATCTGATGATGAAAACTTTTATGAAATTACATTTATATATTCATAGGATTAAGGCATCACCTCATTTTTAACAACTAAATATTAACTCAATATTTTAATAGTTAAGGTTGTTAAAAATGTGACCTATCTTGATCCTCTGAATGTATAATAGTGGTTTCAGGCTAATAGAGTTCATACTCTCCATTGTAAATTTGCAAATGTGATTAAATATCACCAGAGCTAAAAGAAGAGGTGTTATCATTCTATTTTTTTCATTTGTTTGATGATTATTAATTTAAATATATCTCATGAGGAGCTATAATTACTTCCACTTAAATTTTATATATATATATGTAAACGGAGATAACTTTTTGTCTTTTGATATTGCTATGAAATTTAATATTAATTGACAATCTTCCTGATGCTGAATAAATTTTCTCCATTAACCTATAATAGCTCCTTTGTTGGCATTTATTGAAGTAAAAGGGGAACAAAGTTATCTCTGTTTACATGGATATAATATTTCTATACTTTATTATAATAACAATCCATGAAAATTTTTAATTCAATATTGTAGCAGGATTGGGGGGGGTATGAAATTGAAGGAAAGGATTTGAACTGGGTTGTGAAAACTCATCATCACTCCCAGCCAATTTACAAAAATAAAATATTGACAAAAAGTATATTTTAAGTAATATAATATTTTATAAGAGCATGAGATTAGATCATCTCAGTGAACATTGATAGATCAGCTAGATAACTCAGAAGAGCAACTAAAAGCATGATTATTTATCAGCATTATAATTTAAAAAATAAGTACAAGTAAATAATTGAGAGAAATAACCATCCATCATCATCATTGATGGGAATAAACAAATCAGTGAATGAATGATCCACAATTAATAAAATCAATTCATTTTGTGGCTGGATTTGAACAATAAAAAATATGAATCAACAGTCAACCTTGTGACTGGATTGGAAATATGTCTTCTGTAGATCAGGCTAACTATTGAGCCTTTGCCAGCTTGGGCAAATATTTAATCATTAATTTGGAGGCACAAACTAAGTGCTCATCCATTGGAATACATAGCCAGAAAAATATAAACAATAATGCTGGGATATTAAAACATGCTGATCGTCATCAATGCTCAGGCCACTTGTATTGGCCCACTATAAACTTAACTCCTAATAAGGCCAAACTAAAATAAAAAAATAGTGCATGGGCTTTAAAGAGTATCCTCTTTTGCGACAATGAGAATGATGATTGATCATCTCTGCATGCCCCAAAGCACTAAGTGCACATCCCCATTTATATATTCATCCATGCATGAATCTAGCTCAGAGAACATAAGCTCTATTACTGTATGTGACCAAGAGATGATGGAAACAATTTTAACAATTAAATATAAGTTTATTAATAACAAAAAAATGATTAAGTTCTTATAAAGGTTCTAACTGTGAAAAGTACTGTATACATAATTATATACACACTAAAATTTTTACATTGATTTACATGATTAATAAATTAAGTTTACTTAAAACCCATTCAGCACACAGGCATGTGGCTTGATACAAAATAAATGTTTGAATTTACATTTAATTTTAAAAAATGATCAAAAATTTACATATAAGTGTCTATCTGACACACATTGTTATTTACAATACAATTGACATATATATGCACACATGTGTATGAATTTTCTAAACATATTTGACTTGTTACAAAATAATTATCAAAATCTTAAATTATATAAAATTCAATAAATGATTAAAGTTTCAGTTAAATGAAATACATTTTACATACTAGGTTTACTGAAACACGTATATATAATTTGCACAGACATGTGAAACATTAAATTATCTACATTAAAATTATGAAAGATTATTTTCACAATTTAATCTCTTTGCTGAATGTAGTCTTTTTCTTTAAAATAAGAACTATCAAATTTTTGACATTTAATTGATTTAAAATATCTTTCTTTTTGTTAGTCTAAAAGATTTTTGGAAATCTTTTTCTTAACTATTAATTATAACTTTATTTGTCCCCTTTTTCCCCTAAATTATTAATATAACTTTAAACAGTTTTTTCTTCTTTAATAAACAATTTTAAACTAATATCGTTTTATAGAATAAAATATATATATATTAAAATGTCTTTCTGCTTGATTAGTTAATGCTGATGAAATAGGTAAGGTGAGGTAGGAAAAGTGAATACATGAACAGCAGCTCCCCATGCCATGATAAGTAGATATCCAAGCACGGACTATCAAGCAAGTCCAAAACTCAGCTATTTATATGCACTTATTTGCTGAGTCATCTTTCATTAAAAGTTTTTGACCAGGGAAAATCTTAATCTAACACTTAGTCTTAATTAAAACATCTGACCAGGGCTCTTATCTTACTCAGAATTAATTGATAAAAGAAAACAAATGGAAAAAAATACCTCAACTTTTTTTTTTTAAACAATAAATTGCAATCAGAATTAAAGTATTAAAGATTTTAAGACTTCTCATTCGATAATTTAATATACAAAATTAACAAAGTGTATGCCACACTTGAATGAGAAGCTATAAAGATACACAGAAATTATTACACGCTAAGCGCTTTTGAGGTCTTTTGCCTCATATTCATAGTGGTACTGTGAGCTGCAGAATTAAAAGAAACAGGAACACAATCAAAACTTTTTTAAAATTAAAATGCTTTTTTCTTTTTTCTTAAAAGATTAAAACTTTTAAATTAAAGAATTTTTTACAAATAAATAAAAAAATCAAGTTTCAAAAGGAAAACTATTTTAAATTAAAATTTATGAAAAATAAAATTACAGAATTTAAAAATACAAATGAGTAGATGCAGTATAACATACACAACTTTTAAATAGCTTTTCCTTAAAACTTCATAAAAATAAAAGTTAATTTTAATTTTGGGATTGGAACTTTTTAAACAGATAAAGCATCCAGTTCAAATACCCCATTACACCACAAAAACAAAATCATTTCTTTGCCATTTTTTAACCTTTAAACATTTAAGACCCACCTTAGAAACCTTGCGGAATATTTGTCCTGTTCTGCCTTAAAATATTTTATCTTACCCTAGCATTATTGATCTTTTTTTCAGCAGATGTAAGACTTTGGGCATTATAGGATCCATAAATCATAGACTTATCCCCTAGGACAAATGGGTTTTGATGACTTTTCTTTTGAATGGTGAAAGGTTCTATCATATATAAAGACATTTTTTTATAATGATGCCAGTTGGATTACTAACATGATGTTTTCTGACAAAAACCATGTCACCAGTGTCAAATTGGCATGGTTAATGGTTTCCATGCCTTACTCACATTTCATGCATGTGCTTTAATTTTATCCTAGCCTTTTCCTTATCCCTTTCTCTATTAATATTACCCTGATTGGTAGACAATGAAGACTTGATAAGTATAGGATAATTCTAACTGAAATGTAACTTTAATTGGTGTAAATCCTGAGGATTCATTTATCATCCAATTGATGTAGTTGATAACATTCTCAGTTTGTTTCACCCATTCTCTGTGGTTCTTGCTGACATTCAGTCAAAACAGATGGTTTAACTCTCTCATAACTGGCTCATATGGATTAGAGTGGAATTACATATCATCAACCATCATCAATCCATAGCAGGATGAGGGTCTTTCCAAGTTTATGATCTCCAATCTTTAGCTTCTCTTTTTCACATCATCCCTGTACATTCTTTTTTCATCCATCCGTATCACATGTGGTCTCTTTCTGGGTTTTTTACAGTCTCTTGGAAGCCAGTTTAAGATTTCAATTGTCCATCTATTACCATATCTTCTAGCAATATGTCTATTAGCATCTCTTCTTGCAATATGTCCATCCCAACTCCACTTGTAGTCATTTAATTTTTTCAATGAGATCAATAACACCTGTTTGGTCTCACACCCATATATTGCATTTTCGATCTCTTCTTGTTACACCCAACATGCATCTCTCCATATTGCTTTGAGTGGTCTGAAGTTATTGTATTGCTCTTCTATTAATGGCCCAAGTTTCAGATCCATAAATCAGAACTGATAAAACATATGTATTAAAAACATTTTTCAAACACATAGGCATATTTCTGTTTAGTATCAAGTTATTTCTACCAAAAGCACTCCAACCAAGTTTAATTCTATGATTAATTTCATCAATTATGTTTCCATATGTATTAATAATCTGACCAGGGTATTTGTGGCTGTTAACTTCTTCTAACTCATCATAATCAATCTTTATTTTCTAATTTTGAGAAAATCCATTAAACATTACGTTAGTCTTTTTAACATTTATTTTTAGTCCTACTTTCTTACTTTCATCTTATAACTCCTGTAATATTTTCTGCAGCTCTAAATAATTCTTTGCAAAAACAACTACATCACCTGCAAAATCTAAATGACTTAAATAATCTCCATTAACTTTCACTCTTTTAGCTTCCCATTTTAATCCACAAAATACTTGCAGCAGTGCTGTAAAAAGTTTTGAAGATATGGAGTCACCCTTTCTTACACCCTTCTCAATGTATTTGAACCTAGTTCTGCCCAAATAATTTGTACAGAAAAAAAATGATGCCAAAAGAAAAGTTAAAAAAGTTTTCTATATAGTAAATGACATTAATGCCATTAATAGAAGAGAGGCATGTTTTGCTCTCTCTAAACAATGGACTAATTAAAAATTCAAATGCATTTGCATAATCATAACAATCGTTAGTTACAAAGCTATGAGTATTAGATTCAAACATGAAATCTCGAAAGTGCTTAGCAAAGCTATTATAAATTAGAGTAAAATTATAGCTTCACTATTTAATGCGAAAAGAAAAAAAAGTCGCATACTTATAACTAGTATCATTATGTAATCTAATTGTTGTTGTTGAATTTTTATAAATATTCTTTAAAATATGACAATATCCTGGATCTATACCTTAATGATCCAATGCTTTAATCACTGAAGAAATGTTTATAGAATCAAATGCCTTTTCATAATCTACAAATCCAAAGCATAATGACAACTCATATTTATTTGTTCTTTCTATAACTTCCCTCAATGATATGATCTACTGTACTAAAACCACTTTTAAATCCAGCTTGTTCTGCGGGTTAGTGGAAATCCAATGTTCTCTGTAGATAAATAGTAATTATCTTGGTAAAAATTATTGTAATTAAAAAGCATATGTGGCAGCAAACTCATTATCTTTTTTTTTGAGAGGTAGTGCAGAGAGATGATTAAAAACACAAGAGTTTAAATTACTGAGATCAGATTACCTTTAGCATTGAAACTACTAAGATAAAAGAAAACAAGGAAAAAGATTAAGATAATTTGGGTTATAAAAATTGACTAGCAATTTGGAAGATTATAATCCTCATTCTTTCCAAAATAAATCTTCTAACTATATAAATCAATATTTCAACAGGAAAAAGTATAAACGTTATTGATACTCTTGAACTATAATGTGACAAAAAAAAATTTTTTTAAAAATTCCAGGAACATTATGTAAAGTTAACAAGTGAATATTTAAAAACTAATAAGAGTAACTGAATAATACTTTTTAGGATTTTTTAGAAGGTTTGAGCATTAAAAGTAACAGATGTCTGCCACAATTGATGAAACCCAAATGGCAAAATCTGTGACTCAATCACTAAACCAATCTACAAACAGTATGTAAATGCCCGGATGAGAAATAAAAGTTCATTTGAAGCACAAATTATTAGAGCAAATATTTCTATTTTAATTATATCAGGAGGCACTCTAATTTGTTAAAAATATGATTAATACTAATGATAAATAAGAAAGATAAAAAGCAAGGGGATGGATAGAGTCCATCTACATGAAAACAAATGTCATTCAATAGTTGGAAAACCATCAGATGATAGGTAATCTTGGAGAAATAACACCCATGTGATTGCATGGTACATAATAATAATGTTTTTAAATCAAAGGCAGTAATAATTATCTGGCGATCTCAATAAGGAGTTACTTAACAATTGATTATTCAAGTTTCCAGCAGATAGCTAAATTAGCATGAAAATAATTTCTCTTGGAAGTATACAAATAAGCATATGAAAAAGTCACATGATGTTGCAGACATTAACCTTTTTGGACAAAGCACAGAAAGATCCTATGCCAACATCAAACTGAGATGTCTAAGATATATAAAAACTGACTTAATGTCAAATCAATGTAACTATGCAAGTGAGATATCTTGGGTTTAACACTTAAGGTTTTTTTAAATTTCAAGCTATAAACTCAAATAGTAAAAAAAAAGATAACTAAGAATTGTGCAAGTGCTTTGAATCCTAACAGTCACTGATGACATCAGAAGCCAGTGTGGAATTGGTAATAATACCCTACTTGCTATTTATTTGGTTACTCAATTTTTTTTAAATTCAAAACATTTATTATTACTTATTAGTTACATTGGAACTGTCAAGCTAATTTTTATAATTTATACAGTAATAAACTATTAGTACAATTTAATTACTCATGAGTTAAATTGCCCAGAGTAAGCATTCAACCATGCAAATTTTAAGTATGTTAACATGCCAATAATACAAATAAGTTCACATAAGCAAAATTTGCCTAAGGTCATTCTACAAAATAATTTTTACAACTATGCTTTGAAGGAATTGTTCAAAATTATTAAACAATGTCTTTATTATGTTCTTGCAATTTTATTAATGTCTATTAGCTCCCATGTACACTTTAGCATTAGTAGGTTGTGCTAGAATAGGGTAAAAGAACTGATTTTGAAAGCATATAACTAAGTACGCGCGAGAAGATCATGTGATATTGTTGTTATATTCACAATACTTTAGTAACGGCTCGATTGTGGATTTTTACTTCCACAGAGTTGCGCCAATAAAATGAGTTAACTTCTGCAGTTTGCTCTGTTCAATTTATTTATATATATATGCATGTGTGCGCGATGTATGACCTTTATTTTCTCATTCTGGGTACATACCGTGACATTGATCATGAAATCAAATTAGTGACCAGCTGTCCTCCAACTTATCAATGCTCATCAAAAAAGTAGCAAGGATTAATAAAGCCAACAAATCGATCGTAATCCACCGGTCGATCGCGAACACAATTTTGGTCGATCGCGAGGCCAATCTGGCAGAAGCCATCAGGTTATGATTGAAACAAATTAAGTCAAGATTTTCAATTTTTTTTGTTCTAATTTGTTTTTTCAATTCTAGATAGGTGAAGTCCACTAAGTCGTATCATTACGGAAAATAATATTTTAAATCATGATTTAATGTAGCTAATTTGAATTAATAAATATTGTTAACAATTACTCATGCTGATTTAATTCCCCCAGACATTAGTTTTTTGGCCCTTTAAATAATTATGTATTTTTTATGTAGGTAGATATATAAAAATAGTATGTATTTCACACCTCCCTCCACTTAGACTACACCTATGACAACAAGTCGATTGCAAGACATTTTAAAAATAAAAAGTAGATCTTATAAACACAAAAGTTGGCCACCCCTGGCCTATATTATGAATTTCAAATCTAGACCATGTAAACTCGACGTTTTTTTATTTATCTTACCCCCCCAATTAGCTGGCCCGCCACTAATCCAGACAATAGCCAATATTGATAATAAATGATTATCAAGTTACCCTTATCTGGCAAGTTAGACAAAAAAATCCATACTTTTTATTCAGACTTTGACAAGATTGGGGAGCGGTAATAAATAATCAAAAACTGTGTTATCCTTATTACTATACATTATGTTTTTGCCCCAAGGTCAATTCGAGGATATTTAAAAGAGGCATAACGTTAACCATAAGTTGAAGTTTTTGTAATTTATTATAAATTATACTAAGCTTCACTTGTTAACAGATTAAAATGTAACTTTGATTTGTTATTCAGAGGTTAAATTTGGGTTATTATTTCCGGGTCACTAAGACTGTAATAGTTGAACAATTATTATGCAATTTTTTCTAGCTTCGGATTTATTTTTAGTTTAAATGGCTGGAGTTATGTTAGAAATCATTTTACTACTTATTTTTTTAATATTAGTGTATCTGCTTGTTTTTAAACGTTCCAAATCAATGTTGAATGATATTCCTGGACCAAAAAATGTACCGATTGTGGGTTCGTTATTTAGAATAAGTGGTAGGAAGCCATATATAAGTTTTACCGAATTGAGCAAAACTTACGGCGATGTTTATCGCATTTGTTTAGGCGGCCTTGAATTTGTAGTAATAAGCGGATATAACACATTAATGGACGCACTTTGCGGTCAAACAATTGAATTTGCAGGACGTCCCAATTTATCTTTCATTAAGGCGATGGCTGACAGTGGTTTATTTTTTTTTATGGATTATTCTCCTTCATGGAAGCTCTATAGAAAATTAACAGTGCGTAGTATTAATCATATCGTCAGCCCCCACAACCATACCCATGAATACATTACTAGTGTAGAAAAAATTTGTAATCTATTTGAAAAAACTATGCTTGAAAACGAAGGGAAGCCTTACGACCCAGTAAGTGATATAAGAAACATTATGTTTTTGTTTATATCTTCTTTCAACTTTGGCCAACATTTCACGCAATTGGATGATACTATTTTACGTCACTTTCAAAATGAGAAAGAAAACGCTAAGTTATTAATGATGTTTATGTTAAGTGATTTTTTCCCTATTCTTAAACTCTTTCTGAAAACTGATAATCACTTTAAAAAACTATTAGATGAAGAAATTCAGAGTATGGACAAGATGTTCAAAGAACGATTAAAAATGAATAGAGAAGACAACATCGCCTGTGCCTGTGAAGCCTTTTTGGAATATTCTGAACAAAGCGATTTGATTACAGAATCTGGGGAAAAAATTTCTTATGAAGAAATCCTTAAGTTATTATTTACTCTCTTTACTGCAGGTATCGATACTACAACAACTTACTTGAATTTCTGTTTTTTTTATTTATGCGCTTTCCCTCATCTTCAGTTAGAAATTCAGCAAGAAATGGATCAAATATTACCTGCAGACAAATTCCCATCTTTAGAAGATGTTCAAAAATTAGTAAAACTTCACTCAATAATGTTGGAAATCGAGCGTCATTCGTGTTTTGCTCCAATTGGACTTCCTAAAGCTATTACAAAAGATATCGTTTTTAAATCATTCTATTTACCCAAAGGCACCGCTATTATTCCTAATATGTACTCAGCACATTTCGATCCTTCCCAGTGGACGAATCCTGAAAAATTTGATCCATCAAGATTTTTAAATAGCGACAATACAATTGATATAAATCAATCAAATAAAATAATGATATTCGGTGGAGGAAGGCGTCGGTGTCCTGGGCAGTACCTAGCGAGGAAAAATGTTTCCATGATATTAACCACATTGCTTAAAAAATTTAACGTCAAATCTGCTTCAGATGATGCGATTGATTTAAATGATGTAATATTTGATGTATTTTTGCATCCGAAACGTTTTAAAGTTATATTTACTTGTAGAAATAAATAATGGTGAAAAACTATACATATAAATTTAACAATTTTCATGGTCATAGAGATGCAACCATAAAAGTGTAACGGTGAATTTTTCCATGGTATAATATAAATATTATCAATTACAATGTAGTCAGGTAACAATCTATCAAAACTGGGTAATATAAATATTATCAATTACAAACAATAACCAATCAAAATAGTTACAGTATTTCTCTGATCCCTTAAGAGAAAACTCTATACATATATTTAGGTTTAATATTAAATTGAGGTATTTTTATTCATCCATAACATGAATTTTGTCTTCTCCACAAGACTAAGAGTTTTATATTCTACATGCCTATAACCTTAGATTTATTTATTCCTTTACAAGCCTAATTAATTAAACATAAACAAGCATAAGACTTACACAGAGGCAAAACTCTATACAATAGTACCACTGAGTGCAAGCCAATGTATGGATGCTGAACTGAGTTCAGATCTACATGACAATACAAGCTGATGAGCTTGAAGTGAAAACCTTATTGTGTTTTCACTTTGGATTCAACGCTTTATAGCTATCCATTAAGGTAAAAGATGGCTGCTGGAGGGTTGCATTAGGTCTTAAGATCTAGGTGCAGTGCTCTCAGATCCAAGACTCCTCACCGATGCTATCCACAAGCTAGAAACTAGTCTGGAGATACTGGATGGATAGACCCTAGATAGGGATTTTATGCACAAGCCTTCTTGCATCCATTGATTACTCTGGCTTGGTGCTATGGTATGGAGAGTTTGCCTCTGTGTAAAGAGCTTGGGTAAGCATAAAGAATGGTGATCATGTGATGTTTAGTAGCATAAGACTTACACTAGCAAACAATCAAATGCATATGCATGTAAAGTATATATATACATATATTAAGCAAAAAATTCCATGAGTAAAAGATGCAAATTTGTGTCTCGGAGTACATTCTTATATGAGTGAGAGAATTTGCATAATATTGAGACAATTTCTATTTTGACAGAATCTGTTTTACTATTATTTTGGAAAGTAAGATTTGCTTAATTACCAGGTTTTGTATAGAAAAAGCTGCTAAAAATACTCAAATCATTCACGCAATATTTAAGTACCAAAAGTGACCAAGTGCAAGGAACTTTTTCCTCTGATTCACAATATTCTACCACTCTATTAAACTATACAGCATGACTAGTGAGCCACTTTTACAATGGAGATAAATTCAGATGTGATCGATTGGGAAAAATGATGTCATAATACTAATAGCAAACGACCACACGTACATTGCTTGACCAAAACTATTGCCTGATTAATGATTCCCCTTTTTTAAGTTGTGAAATTTATTTTTCAGTTGTAGTGAGTTGTAGTGCTAATATTTATTAAATCAAAGATTATCAAAAGTTTTGGATGATGATCATGATCATTATCAACCATTATCAATCCACTGCAGGATGAAGATCTCTCCAAGTTCAATCTATCTTTTCCTATCTTTAGCTTCTTTTCTCCACATCATCCCTGCACACTTTCAAATAATTTCATCCATCCCATCTCACATGCGGTCTCTTTCTGGGTCTTTTACAATCTCCAGGAATCCGGTTTAAAATTTCAATTGTCTATCTATTATCATCTCTTCTAGCAATATGTCCAACCCAGTTCCACTTCAGTCTTTTAATTTTTTCAATGAAGTCAGTAACACCTGTTTGTTCTCTTACCCATACATTGCGTTTTCGATACATGTCCATTAATCTAAAAAATTTTCCCACTGCATTACATGAAGTTAAATGCCTATTATTGAGGAATTTAATAAAATAATTAAATAAATTCATAATTCTATTATGAATGTTACAATATTTTATTTTATGCTTGAACAATCTGACAGTTTTGACTGACCAGCCATCTTTTTCAGAAAGGAAGAATATTATATTTCATTATGGAATTTTTAAAAACATATTAATATACTAATTACTATGCTTTCATTTATATGGTAAAAAGAAAATTATTTTTTAAAAAAAAACATTAATGTGATGTATGCGCTTGGTTTTTTTTTTATATGTCAAAGCGTCATCTGGCTTGTTTTTGTGTGCAAAAATTGCAATCTGATTATCATTTTATCATCTTTGTTTAAATCTTGTTTTTATTCATATTGAGTATTTTGTTATCAAATATATATATAATATTTTTCAATTTATTATTTAAATAAAATTATATTTAATTTCATTTTAAACTACATTAATAATATGAAATAAACTTTGTGTAGTATATTGATATATGCTTTATGAAGTATATAATTATTCTTTCTTCAGTGTTTTTGATTTTATGTTCAGTTTAATGCATTTTATATGCCATACTCCATAATCATAGTTGCTTTACTTCATTCAGAATGCCATTTTATATAGCTTTTATTACTATGTAAATGTGCTGATTTATTATGTTGTTATTATTTTGATCCACAGAAGGTCAAAATAGTGTTGAGCAGAATGATAGAAAGAGAAAGATAAGGGAGGCTTGGTTCAACACAAATAAGAGTTAATAATACCCAATCATCAGATTGCTAAAATATGTAAATCACCTGATTTACATATTAATAACAGACACTATAAAATAACGCACTGACTCAAGTAGAACAGCTATGATGAGAGGTACTCAAGACTGAAAATATATTAATCTGAACGAAAAATCAATGTATTGAAAAAGTATAATGATACTCTTCATAAAGCATATCAGCATACATATAGAAATTATTTGTTATATTATATTTAAACTTTAAACTAAACTTAGCTCAGTGTATATGTAAACAAAGAGAGTACATCACCCTCTCTCTAGGTTATTAATTAAAAGCACTCTAAATTCTGAATAAAGAATCAAGAATAGAATGAATCCACCTATTCTTGGGAGCTCTACTGTTTATAAGCATACATTTATACATTATGTAGAGATGCATTAGTAGAGTATATGGCTTGGAATCAAATCCTGACTGAGTAAAATTTATTTTTTTAGGTAGAAAGATCACATAGTCAGTAAATGGATGTGTAGCCATTTTTTTGAGACTAAAAAGAATGTAAAACTGTTCAAATCATCACTATTCAGTAGTTAAAAGGCCAATTGAATAATGCTCATGAAATATATGCATAGTGACTATAAGCCATAAGAATAGGGAGAATAAAAGAGTTTGATAAGGAATGCTGGAGATTGTTTGTTGCAATATGATGCAATTAAGATAAGGGATGCATTGATAAGTGTGTAAAGAAATCTTGAATATTTATATATAGGTACTGGAAACCACAGAATTCTTTTATTGCAGTAGAAAAGTTGTCTGCATACAAAAGTGTCACCTAGTGAGAAATCTAATAATCAATAGATGCTAGAAGATTGTGCATAAAGAAAAGATAATCATTTGATGTTTTAGTGGTTTGATTCTTTTATTACTGACCATGGAAATTTTTCAACATTTTTGAGGATTTTTGCCAAATGTTTCAATTTTTTAAAAAAGTTTCATGTTTTAACTATAAAATTTTTATCATGCATGTTATCCTAATCTATCATAAACTGTACTAATAGCTAATTTACTAACTGGTTTGAAATTCATGTATACTTGAATCAATATGTTTATTTGCAATTTGAATATGTGAATCCTATAAGTATATTTTCTGTATAGCATCCAGAGTTATATAAAATCAAAGTAAGTTGAAAAAATATCTGAACCAATTGCTTGAAACAATCAGATAAGATGTGTCTCTTTTATCAATAACACTCCAAAATATTTTGACAATTATTTACACTTCTACTACAGATTGAATTGTTGTAAATATTTAAAAGCATTTACAAATTATTCTTCACATTCAATATTTGCTTAAATATTTGACAAAAACAATTATATTATTCACAACATCTTTGATCAATTACAGTGGCCTTACTCCAAGATATTGCTATACATTGAGAAAACTATTTTAAATGGTGTTCAATTTAATTATTTACATATATGCAATTTTCATAAGCAAAGTTTATTGGGTTTGCTATTTGGGTTTCTGGTTATTTTATTAGAGAATAATAAGGCTGGACAAAAATTATGCAATCAAAAAATAAAAGTCCTGTTCAAAGTAAGACAATAATAATATACATGAAGATATTGTAGACATCCATTTATCCATGTCAGTTTGCTTGACTATGCTTTGTTTATATAATTTTTGCACATTTATTGAATAATTTCAGAGAATAAAAATTGTTATTAGTTAGATAACTGGATCTAAAGACATTTGAGTGTCTGAAAATTTCAGATTTTCTACTTAATAGTTACGTTTAAGATAAGGGCTGGCTTTGAATTGGGATTTTAGATCTAGTTTAGAATGTCCTAGTGCCTCACTGAGGTGAGTAAAAAGCTCGAAACTGGTCCGAGGATAGGGATTATTCTAGATAGAGATTTTAAAATGCCTTCTGTTGCAGCCTTTATTGATGAAATATTGTTAGATCTATTAGTTCGCTACCTATATTACATATCTGTAATGCAAGCTTAAAACAAGACATGATATATGACTTGCTTTATTGATAATTATAATTTTGCCCTTGAATCTTTAGTGATGGTATATAACTGAGGTATATGGTGAAGTCGAAGCGTTTGCAGACCCATATAGCTATTTAAGTTGGATTTAACAACATTTACGTGTTTAAAAATTTTAATTTTCTACTTAATAGTTATGTGTTAGATAAGTACTGGCTTTCAGTTGGTATTTTTAGATCTAGTGTCTGAATATTCTAGCTCCTCACTGATGTGTGCCAAAAGCTTGAAACTGGTCTGATAGGGATTATTCTGGATAGACATTTTAAAATGATTCCTCTTGTGGCTCTCATCAATAAAAGCTTGTTAGAGCTATTGGTATGCTCTCTATAGTACATATTTGTAATATTAGCCTAAAACAAGTGATGCAATTTATGACTAGCTTTTTTGATTATATATGTAATTATCATAGTCTCTAAAACACTTGCTTTGAATTAATTAAAAGTGAACATGTCACCTTTTTGGATTTCTGGATTTACAGTAGGCAGATGACTGCAGTATTTTGTCAGTTTAGAAGATTTTATTATTTTGAATGCAACTTATAAAGATCTTGGTTTATTAATTAATGTTTGAAATATTCGAAGTTCTTTATCAGTCAGTGATGGCAAAAAAATCCTCAGCAACTTTCAGCTTAGATGGTCATCAACATGAGAATGTAAGCCACTTTAAGTATCTAGGTAGCTTTATAAGTAGAAGAGTAAATATGGATGCTGACATCCAACATATACCCCATTGTACTACTGCTACTTTTAACAAGTTAAAGGACATCATCAGGAAAAAACTATTCTAATTAATATAGCCATGTATAAAGTTATTTTTATCAAATTCATTGTATGGATGTAAAACATTGACACCCTATCAGCACGATATAAAGTCATTAGAAAGGTTTCATTTAAGGATGCTCCATAAATGTTAAAAATACAACGGCAAGATTGTAAAACCAAACATGATTCTCAATTTTCTAAATATGATACTACTGAGTATATTATTATAAAAATGGCCCCTTCATTGGATTGAATATGTAAAATAAAAGTAATGGAAGACATCATAAATGGGCATTTCTTAGTCAATGTGAACATGTGTTTTGTAGGAGAGGTAACTCCCATCTACATTCTAAGAGTTATCTCAAAGATATTCTAAAAATGTGCATTGTCAATGGTTTCCATTGGGAAGATGTGGCAGACATGATGTGAAATATTTAAAAAAGGTTTCTGTTGAGGAAAGTAAAGGACAACATCCTAAAATAAAAAAATGGGTCAGAATTTGGATGTATTTGTGGTTCATAGATGGATTTGTATAGTCATTGCAAAACTAATTTCTAGAATATTTTTCTCTCTCTTGATGAATGGCTGTACTTATTTTTGAGTGGCTCTTTATCATCATCATCACCACTACCATTACCCCACCTCCATGACCACTACCCCCACCTCCATGACCACTACCCCCACCTCCATGACCACTACCCCCACCTCCACTACCACTACCACCACCATCACTACTATAACTTCTACTACCACCACCACCATTACTATTATTACTACAATAAATATACATATATAATTATGAAACATATATTTATAATTTGAATATTAAACATCACCATGTCAATGTATTAAAGAATTTATCACATCACCAGTATTATCTGATAATCCCCCAATTCTGGGATGAAATATTTTATTGCAATGAGATCATTATTTCTCTTTATGCATTTATGCATTTATATACTTGTGATTTGATAAACTTTGTTATATACATACAGAAACCTATCTCATGCTCACAATATAGTAGATGAGTAACCTAATAGTACACACATGTATATATATCTAAAGTTTATAAAGGAAAAAAAGAAACACATACAAAAGTTACTTATATAAATAATAAAAGTTTAAAATGATTTAATAATATTCTTTGAATTTGGAAATAAATTATTAAAAATTAAATTTAAAAAATGTCTTTAAATAATTTTAATAATTTCTAATTCTATCAAAAATACTGTAAATCTATATTATTAATGAAACCAAAAACGAAACATTATTTTGTAGATATAAATATGTTGTCTTAATAGTAATTATAAAAGTTAATTTCAAGGTATAATTAAGAAATTATTTTTAGTCCCTAAATGAAAAGAATATGAATTTGCACTGCTCTCATGAATATGAATTAATAAAAAACAATAATTGTATTACAATTATAATTTTTATTTTTTAGAAAAATATATATATATTTTTCTATATGTCATAGCATCGGCCAGGAGGCGAACCCGCAACAACCGTCTGCAGCCAACTGCTGGCTTGCAAGGCGGCTGTGCTGACCTCTCGACATTTCTTAGTATGTGGTTGTACATGCAAAGAGTCATTTTAATTAAAAAGCTTGCAGAGTTTAAGAAGAGAAATGTTTTTGGAAAGACTCTGAACTTATTGGAGTTTATGATGAGATTTTCAGCTGTATATCCTATTGCATGTGCTTTAATTATTGGCTATCCTTGAAAGTTCAAGTTTAATGAACATTAAATGTAAATTAAAAGTCATGATTCTATTCAAGTTAATTAAGATATACTTTTAAGGCTAGCTGTATATGAACCTGATCTACATATGAATAGTTGCACCGATAAAAAACTACTGTTAGTAGTGTACAGACTATATACCCATGAAGCCTATTGTAGATACATATAGAAATATGGAACAAAAATTTACTGTTGGTAAAGATATCCAGCAATATATAAATATACTGTGCATATTATTAAAAATAATATATGCAGTGGCAATTCAAGGAAAAATCTAATCAACTTGTTTTAAAAACAACCGGCAAATAACTTGAATATGTAGAATCAGATGGCAAAAAGTCTAACTTCATCTAAAGAAACAAAGCAATAGATCAGTTAAAGTCCCAAGTGAAAAGAGAAATTAAAATTTTAATGTACTAGAGAAATAATTTGAAAGTTTGTTGTACACACTTTTATAAAAAAGTGTTATTTTATCATCATTTCAATCAGTATCAATCCACTGCAATGTATATTTATAAATATTGTAATATTAAATATTTGTAAATTATATTGTACTTATAATGTAATAAATATTTATAATATATTGCATGTAATTAGTTTATCATTAGAAATTAAAATAATGAGCGTGCTAATAGCTCTAACAAGCTTTATTGATAAATGCTGCAAGAGAAAACATTTAAAATCTCTATCTAGAAATTATCCCCATCTACAAAATGGTTTCGAGCTATTGGATCTCTTCAGTAAGGCTATGTCATTTTATAATTACAAGCTTAACAAACTATATGACTTGATTTTATTTACTATTGTATTTAGAAAGGTATAAAATATTAGTCAAAATGTATTTACATTTAATGTTACTTTATGTTAAATAAAAGTTGAAATGCTCAAAATTAATATGTTTTTATATTTTTCTAAGCAAGCACAGAAATGATTACTTATATATTGGGAAAATAATAATCAAAATATTTTATTTTAAATCAGAGACGGAGAACTTCTGACCTATGGCATTAGCCCTTGAAGGCTATCAATCTGACCTTTTAACATTTTCAAAAATGTATATACATTTCTATTTATTAAACGTGCATATAGAGCAAATACTGAATTAAGAGTTTAAGTAAAATAAATATTTATTTTGTCATCTACATTTTTTTTCTCTCTCTATCCTTTGTATTAGTTCTAGTTTATTCTACCAGAGATGCAATATTTCAACAAATTATCTATATTTTGTACTATTTGGCTATGAAATTTAATTAAGGTGTCCAACTATTTTTTGTACAAAAGGAATATGAATGAAATTTCATTGGATATGGTGATTCGGTTTGTGAAAAAAAAATGGACTCTTCTCTGTTCGATTATATATTTTTAAAATAATGTAAAAATTAATAGTAATTCTAATATTTTAAATTTATATAACTTTTAATTCATGAAATCATATTTTTGGGTTGTATGATTTTTTTGGATAATTCTGAATTTTCTTCCAATAGCACACACAAATCAGAACAACTTACACACCCTATGTTATTTTAATTGATAAAACTGCAGCTATCATCTTTTTGGATAGTTGTGATTTTTCACAGTTTCAGTAATCATTACCAAGTAAAGATACCCTCTTTACATCAGCATTAGTGCCAGGGCAACATAGTTCACATTCAACCAATAATTTTAAATTTTTGTGGGGGATATATTCTTGTTTAAATTGTGAAAATATTTTTACCCACCTTCCTCCCATGCTCACTTTTTCATTTATCCATTTCTTCAGTCTTTCTTCATTTAAATACATATTTACTCTTTGAATTTTTTCAAACAGAAAATTGTCATCAATAACAATATCATTCAGTTCTTTCATTACAAATATGACTGTTAAAGAAACATTTTCCTATTCAATTTTGTCTTTTAAAAAAATCCACTTCAAGTAATTTAATTCAGTGAAGTTGACTGACCATTACTCAATGCATTCATGACAAATTTTATAAAAATTTCCAACTTCTTTTAGAAATTTATTCTTAATCCCAGGATTAGAATCCTCCAAAATTGTTAGCTTATTTTTTAGCATTAGCGATATGAATCCATCATCGTATCACATTCTACATTGTAAAATAAAATCCTTTAAAATGTCAATAACTTCTGCTGCAGAAATTTTATTATATTCAATTTCTAGGATAGTTTTGTGGACAAATGATGGCTGCCATGGATGAAATAGGGCATAAGTTTTAAAGCATCATTTTGAATGAATGCTTTCAGAAGTATGGGGCATGTATGAGCATTTGACTTCAAAGTATCCATATTTAATGCAGGAAGTATATGATTATCTAGACAATCCTATGTTACAGTGTGCACACAGTCATGTATACATGTATCATAGGCAACTTTATGCATAAGAACATGTATATGGCTGCATACAATAATCATTATAGTTTTTATATTTTTAGGAGTACAAAATAATGCAAAAAAAGTATTTTTGGGAGTACCAGTTTTAAAAGGAATATGGTTCACTGAAAATGAGTATAAATCTCCCTGCAAGAGTACGATTGGTCACCTTAATTTAATTTTGTTTGTTTTTATTGTGATTTTCATTGATGAATAAACACTAGCAAAAATAGAATTCAAATTTAACTTCGCTCTATTATCATTATTTTGAGTAAGATAAAAACGAACACAGAAATCACATTGAAAAGAAATGGACCAATGCTTATTTTTTACAGAAAAAAATAGTATGCCTGATATATCTGGAAACCATTTCAGTTAATGAAGAACACATTATTAAGAGGCACTATTTATCAAAACATTCTGATTACAACATAATTGTTGGGGAAGAAAGAAATATTTAAATATGTTTCATAAAAAATACAAATAAGTCAGAAAATTGAGTGAAAACAAGTTACATTATTAAAAGAACATTTGAAGGCATTTTCTGAAGGGGAGTTTATAAAAGACTGCATCTCCAGTTACTGCAGAATTAATAACATAAAAAGAAAATCAAGAATATAAATATATCATGAAGAATATTTACAAGGCATATTGGAAATATTGTCATTATATATGAAACAATCATTAATAATGTTACTTTATTTTTACATCACAATAAAATTATAGCCGTCATTTAAAAAGGGAAAGTTGAGGTTGATTAGGGGAAAATTAATTAAATTTTTGATGAAATATAGCTGGCTAATTTTTAAGTTGATAATTTTGTATGGCCCACAGAAGCTATTATAACTATTCAAATGGATCTTAATAGGAAAAATGGTTCCTACCTTTGTTTTAAATAAATGCACGTATAAGTGTGCCATCTAAGTCCATTTACTATTTACAAATTGTTAAAATAGTTTAGCCTATAATTTAAAGATAAATTATTAATTGAAACATTTTCATGTATCTAAATCAATCGTATGTAAATTTGTATATGTCGTATCTAAGTCTATTTGTCATATATATATATGTAAGAATAGTTAGGCTGTAATTTAAAAGCAAATTAGAATTAGTAATTGAAATATTCTTGTATCACTAATCATGTTTGTGCCACACATACACATATATAAGTGACCTACATAGTTCCATTTGTCATTAAGCCTATCCATTAAAGATTAAAGATTTGCTATACCTTAATATAAACCGAATACAGAATGATGATCTGGACCAACTGATGAGTGCTGATTCAACATGAAATATATATATATATATTGGAGATCATTTATCTTTTTCACATGTGCGTGATCATGTGTATCATTATATGAGATGGAGTTGATGGCTGAAGGAAACTTGAAAATCTATGTTCAAATCCCCTATATTACATCTAAATTCTAGGTATAACGATTGTAAAAAAACAAAAAAATTCTAGGTATATTAATTATACTTGTATTTAAACATTAATGTTTATGTAAACTAGATGGAAATATAATTTAAATAATATAATTACATTTTTTTTTCTCATGTGTCATAGCATCGGCCAAGAAGTGAACCCGCTAACCCGGGAGAACTGCTTGTAAGGCCGCTGTGCAGACCTCTTGGCCACCAATGCTTGACTAATATAATTACATTTTTTATCTTGTTTTCTCATATTTAAAAAAATAATATGTATATGATATTTATAAATAAAATCAAATATCAGATATAATAAAATACTTGTTTTATTGGAGAATATTTATTTTATTTTTAAAATTAATTAATCATTATTTTGAATTATTCTAATAAATGTAATTAAATAATAGATTGCCATTTAAAATACATATTTTCACCACTAGATGTCATGTTTTTTTTTTCCGTTTTATATTTTAAGGAAATAAAAATTATTAGTGCTTATTTCTTTATATTTTCTCAAAAACATAAATTTAGAAAACAAAGATGACCTAAGATTTAAAATATCAGTTGGGGGGGGGGGGGGGACTTATTAAAAAAAAAAAGAACAATAGCAAATATGCAGGATTTTAAAATAAAAACAAGTTTTGACAGGAAGTTGATTTCATTGTGTTTCATAGATATTGACTTTGAATACTTTCTATTTAAAATCTATTATATTTTAAATAAAATATAATGGAACTATTTAATATATATGTTATTAGAAAGTCAAAGAATAGAAAATTCAATCTCTTTGATAATTATTTATTTTTTGGTAACTTTTAAAATTGTCAATTAAAATCTGCCATCTATGGATTAAAATGAAAACTAAAATAAAATATTTTAAATTTCAAAAATAATTTATAGTGTCTTTTTAAAATCACAGTTTTATTTTATTTAACTAATTAAATGGGGAAACAACAAAAACATTGCCATTCAATGGAATGAGAGATCTCATTTACTGGTATAATTTGATTAAGTATTTGGTTTGTTTCACTCTCATACATACATTCGAGAGTTTTTTACTATCCAGGTAGTTAGCGTGTACCAATCAAGTGTAATAAGAGATATCATTTACAGCTATTATTTGATAAGTATCAAGTATCTGGCATATATTTGGGAGAATGTTAGCTACCCAGATAGGTAGTATTTATGTGAATTTTACATGAATGGTGGCTGATGGAATTACAATTTATTAAACAATCCAAAACAAAGCAAAACTCTCCATATAGTAATGCCATCTTGTGCTAACAAGAGCAATCAATGGATGCCAGAAGGCTTGTGCATAAAATCCCTATCTAGTGCCTACTCATCCAATATCCCCAGACTAGTTTCTGGCTTGTGGCCTTCATCAGTGAGGAGCCTTGGATCTGAGAGCACTGCACCTAGATCTTAGGATCTAATGCAACCCTCCAGCACCCTAAGATCTAGGTGCAGTGCTCTCAGATCCAAGGCTCCTCACTGATGAAGGCCACAAGCCAGAAACTAGTCTGGGGATATTGGATGAGTAGGCACTAGATAGGGATTTTATGCACAAGCCTTCTGGCATCCATTGATTGCTCTTGTTAGCACAAGATGGCATTACTATATGGAGAGTTTTGCTTTGTTTTGGATTGTTTAATAACAATTATTGTGCTAGTATGAGAAAGTGATCATGTGATGTTTAGTGGTTTAATTACAATTTATATTATAAAACAATGACAAGAGGCACTTTCAAAACCCACCATATCATTAACATAATTTTTAATCTTTTGACATATGGAACAAACTCCATTAGGAAGTCTAAGTACTTTGTAGAATTAATTAAGAACATGGAAATTGAAAGAATTGGCATATAGATAAGCTTTGATGTGAAGTTTACCTACAAATGTACCATGTGATGAGTTATTGTCTATTGTAAAAGAAAATGTTATATGATGATAATAGTCTACAATCAGAACAACTCTACCTACTGATACTATAATAGAGTTAATAAGATTCTGCATGATAACATACTTTTAGTACAACTCAGAATTCTTTCAACAAAATAAAAAGATGGGCTAACTACTAACATCTTGTTTAGCAACATTTACATGGTAGAATATGAAACCACAATCATAAATACTACTCCATTTTCACCTAAGATTTGACTTCACTATGTTAATGATACATTTGTTGTATTGACACATGGTGAAGCATGGTTACTGATGTTTTAGATGCACATCAACAACATACCTCCTTCAATTAAATTTCAAAATGGAATCAGATCAGGAACAAAAACTGGCATTTTTAGATGAACTTGTGTCAAGACTCTTTCATGACAAAGTCAAAACAACTGTTTATAGAAAACCAACATACACTGGTAAATACTTAGTATATACATCCAATCACACCAGAAGTGCAAAACATAGGGATTATCCTATCACTGTAGAATAGAACAAAGGAGGTTTGATTATAAACCAGTGATTTTGAAAAAGAAAAGATCTGCATAGAATAAACTCTCATGAAGAATGGTTATCCATCAGCTGTTATCAAAAAAAAATCTTTAATAAACAAAACAGATACCAAAAGAGTAAACAATTAATGGTATTGTAATATATCCATACATACCAGGAATAACAAATAAATTAAAGAAAATATGCAATCAGTATGACATTAGAACAGCTTTCCAGAGTCATACCACACTTCAAGGAATTCTAACATCTACAAAGCCTAAACTTGAATTGATGAAAAACAAACACTGCGTACGATATACCACGTAAATGTGGAAGGAAGTATATTGGTAAGGTCAGTCAACTTGTTGAAAAGTGACTGAAAGAATACTAAGTAATTACTAGAAAAGAAAAAAACAGATGTGTCTACAGTGGCAGAACATGTGAGTACTAATGATCATATGTTCAATTGGGAAAATACAAAAGTATTGGATAGAGAATAAAAGATGTAATGAAGAAAATCCAAAGACACTGCTCATATGACAATAGCAAATAATCATGTAAGTCAACCCAGTGTGGCAATATATAAGGTCTGGAAGCTTTTAATTAATCTTGCTCTTAGGGGAAATGATTTTAAAAAAGTGGTGGAATCACAAGAATTGGAACCAACCTTCGTAGATAAGTATATGAAATTTCGACTGATTGTTGTCTTTGACAGAATAGTTCAATTGGTTAGAGGTTTGCTTAAAATTTGGTATTCAGAAATCTGAAGATATAAGTTTGACTCCTATACTAGCATTGTTACTGAACAGACCAGTAACACCTGAAGAAGAGTGGAGACCGATATCACTCAAAATATGGTGTAAGTATACTAGCCTGTATGGTTTTTGTGTGTTATTACTAACAGTTGTTTGTATATGGAAAAGTTTAAATAACATTTTCCAGATATTCAGCATTAAATAATAGCTTATGGAAATAGTCCATCATATTAACACATATAAAATACCAACACCACAAACTTTCAGGAAAACATAATATATGACTATTTTATTTGTAGCCACTTCACTCCTGGTATCAAATGGCACTGAGATGAGCTGTTTATTTTAATCTCCTCAGCATGATTATTATTAGTATATATACAGGATGAACCAAAAGTAGGTGGACAGTAAATGATAACATTTATTTTAATATTACATGTATATTTACTAATGCAATACAATACAATTTTATCATTGCAGGTGGTCAAACTGTTGTCCACAATTTACACAGCTTTGAAGTCTACATTTCCTGATTCAATAAACATTTTTACATAAGTACTTTTGTGTATTAATTTCTTGAAATGCATCTCTGATGTAATTTTTCAAATCATCGACACTTCATGGTTTTTGACTGTAAACTTTGTTCTTGAGTACTCCCTGAAAAAAAAAATCCATTGGGATATAGTCAGGTGAATGTGCTGGCCAATCAATTAGCCCTCTTTGACCAATCCATTTCTCAGGAAGTGTTTCTTCAAGATACTCATGGACTGCTCTTGAATAATAGGGAGGGACCCAATCTTGTTGGAAATAAAGGTCATGTGAATTAGGCTGTTGTGACTGTGGAATTTTGAGATACTTATTACCTGTGACTGTTCATTAAAAATAAAATTGATCCTAAAACACCAGAGCTTAAAATACCACTCCAAACAATGATACCAGGCTGGTTTAGTTGTAGCTCTAATGTTAAATGCATATTCTCACTATACCAGTAAATAAAAATATGTCTGTTAACATGACCAGATAATTTGAAAGAGACTTCATTGGTCCAAACAATGTTATGTAAATTTCATTCAGTATGATCTCACTAAATTGCACCCACTTGTCTGTATCATTCTCCAACAATCCATAAAGTAGCCTTGGATAATAAGCTTTCAACCTAATAGATTTCAGGATTCATATAATAGAGGTTTGTGAAATGCTCAATTCTGCTGAGGCTGTTTTTGAGGATTTTTTGAGATTGGGAACAAATGATTTGGAAAAAAAGTTGCTTATGATCCTCTGGGCAAACTGTTTTGGGTCAACCAGTTTTTGGGGCATTAAGAATTGAGCCACTGGTATCAAATTTGTCATGAATGCAGTAAATAGTTTGACTGTTTGGAGCTTGCATACCAAATGATTCCACCCATCTTTTTGTAATGGTTTCAGCATTTCGACACTTCCAATACTCTTTTAGCACCCATTTTCTTGCATCCATATTTAAATTATTTGCTATTAGGGTTTCTCAGAACTATCTAAAAAGAAAAAAAAATTAAATTTAAATAAATTTAGTTATAAAATTTAATATATGACAAACACCATAGTTATAATGAACACAAACCCTATTCTATCTACTGTACATCTACTTTTCATTCACCTTATATATGGTTATAATCAGTTGTTAATATTTCTATTTTTTTATTCTTCAATGTACATGTAATAATTAAACACCATACTAGAAAGACATATAACGAATCAAATTCATTTACAACATTCCTGAAATAATATTTACGGATTTGTACAATATACACTATCAAACAATGAGATGCTGATTGATATCTTTTAGTATATATGTATTTCACAGAATAATCTTTGATTATCAGTTGAACTAGAAGTTTAAACACCTGAATTCTCTTACCATAAGTAATAGTCCAACTTGCTATTTAAATAGTGAATTGCAAACTGGTTAGGATATGTATTTGCAATCAAATACATATACATACAGTATTAAACCTGTTACTACAATATTACAAACATCTCTCAATGGGTGGAAATGATGTATATTTATATTAAGTCACACAAATAGAATATTAAGTACTAAAATTCAAAAAAAGGATATGTAATAGTTGATACTACATTGGATGTTGTTTTGAAAATTATGTGTATAATAAATGCAATCAGATATATTTTTTCACTGGTCGATAATTTAGAGAGGGTGGAGCTCATATAAGGACTGCTGTGAGATAATTTGACTGGTTATGGAACTAAATAATAATTTGCATATATTTAATCAATTATAAATTTTTGCTTATGTATATTTATCCAATCTGTATATTCTTCTTAAAATATAAATGTAAAAAATATGTATATATAATCTGTATAGTGATTATGTATATAAAATAAAATTTGAGTTGAATATGTAACCTCTAATTGTAATAAATAAATGTCCCCATCATCTTTATATTAGCAAACTAATGAATAGAATAGGCTAGCAGTAGTTCTTCATTTACCAATATAAAAGTGGTCAGTTTGTTTTTTTATTCACAACTAGAGAGAACTCATCGATTCCAATTCTATTATATATATATTAAATATTTTCATGGATTTATTATGATATAAATAATGAAAATTAAAATATATATATACATGTAAACAACCAGAGAGATAATCCTATCTTTGAGTATTGCTAGGGAAACATCCAATTATAATTGACAATCCTAAAGTTAAACAAGTTTTCTCCATTAATCTATAATAGCTCTTTTATTCCGAGTTTAATTAGAAAAAAAAGAAGATCCTCTTTCATTTTTAAATTAATGTTATAAAGATTTAAATCCATTAAAAAGCTATTTTTCTAAGCAGGAGGTTTCATAAGACTCATCTCTTCCCTTGATGTGATAATATAAACATATAATAAGTAAAGACAATATTTCAAGATGAATGCAAATATGAAATGATCAAATCTCCACAAAACTTGTAACATCGAATCATCAGCCTTTGTTATACCTTAACACAGGGATCCTCAACCTTTTTGCACTTAAGAGCACATTCTATAATACCAGCCAGGTGGCAGGCACCATTTATTTTTTCAATGCAAATTTATAGTTGGATATTGTTAATAATACACATAATGTACACAAAAATATTTATTTCAAAAATAAAATTTTAACATATAATTAATGTTTATATTTTTATGTAAATTACTAAATTATATATAATATAAAAAGTCAATGTGATCTTTGGCACTGCACTTCATTGGCAATTGCTTCATAATTAGGGGAGTATGATGATATTCCTGCTCGTAAACAATCATCAAGATGTTTGTCACTCAGTCGAGATCTGTATTTTGATTTTATGATATTCATGGTTGAAAACAATGATTCACACAAGTATGTGGAACCAAAAACGATTTTATTTTGTATGCACAGATACAATTTATAAACACGCGCAAAGCAGAGAGATTGGTGTCTGTGTTAATTTTACTTATTCTGTGCTAGTGCAGTGAACAGAGAATGATTGCACTTGGCGGACTGAGAGATAGACTTTTATGCTGTAAAAGTATAGTATGCATTTCAATTTGATTACAATATAATACAATAATTTATAAGAAATTTTAAAAATTAAATTTATTTGTATCAGATAAATAATTTTTGATCGTGTTTGGATAACAGCGGACACACGTAAAATGGTCTGTGGGCACCATGGTGCCCATGGTCATAGGGTTGGGGAACCCTGCCTTAACAGTAAAATGATCATTTAAATATACTACTTCTTGCTCTTATAGTGATAATCAGTTAGACAAGTAATATTTAAATTAAGCTTCAAATCAGATTTAGATGAAAATGAAACTAAAAACATTTGTCCAAAAATAATTTATTGCCAAATGTGAAATTACACAAATAAATGTAGCATTATAAACCAAATATAATTATTGAAGTGACCAAACCCTCACATGACATTGGAATCAAAGGACCATCTTTATCTTTTTATTATCAAACAAAGAGTAAATATAAAATGACTATATATATATATATTAATCATCTATTATAGAGAGGGGCAGTCTGTTATGATATTAATAGTGAATTTCAAACTAGATTCAGATGTAAAAAAAACTGAATGCAACTAGCATTAATGAAAGTAGAAGGTTGGGATACATAAATGATCATTTTATATTTACTGTTACCATAATGAAAAAGTTAGTACTTTGATGTCAGCAGTGTGTAGAGGTTTGATTGCTTCCATATATATAATTAAAGGAGATTTGAGCATCAAGCTTCTTTCAATCATTCACTCATTTTATATAACCAATACACATAACCACATACATGTGCAAAAAATGAATGATCACCAATATATCTATTTCATGCTGAACTGGCACTCATCAGTTGGTCTGGATCATCATCTCTCTCATAATCACTGCTAAGATTATATTAAGATGGTAAATCTTCAAACTTTAATGAACTGGCTTCAATACTTTCCACACTTCAATTCTTCAGCCATCCATATCATTGAAAATCTGAAGATGGAATACTCACAGCCACTGTTAATGCCAAAGATTGCTGTCATACCTAACTGATGAGCACTGATTCAGCATGAAATATGGATATTAGAGGATCATTTATCTTTTCTACATGTATGTCATAATGTGGATCAATTATCCCTAATTTTGAAGAGCAAATAAATATCTGAAATTATTAATATAAGAATATAAATGTATTTCAGTGTGGAAATAAAAATAAATTTATTTTTACACATTTAAAATGTAAAAACATTCCGGTTAAATTATTTTGGTTCTATATTATAAAATACACAGCACATGCATTTTCTACAACATGATTTTTATTTCTATGTGTGGAATATTTCATGTAAACTATATATGCTTTGTTCAAAAGCATATTTAGATAACTAGGCAATATAAGACTTAGAAAACACTCATAAATAATTATTCCTATTCCCCATCTACCCCACAAAAAAGATAAAAAAATATTAATAATACTTTAAAGATGAAGTTTGTAATAACTCTACAAATCAATCTGGGGATGCTCTGTCTGTTTTAACTCAGTGTTTGGGCAATCAGACTCTGGAATTTACATTCTTTGATCGATTCCATGTCTGGTCTTTCATACTTAAACTTCCTATAAGCTCTCAAAGCAAACCATTTGATTGTATTTATATGTTGGACTATTTCCATCATCTAATATTAAAAATTGAATGTCTTTAGAAAAAAATTTTAAACTTTATTTAAAATTTCCAATTACGTGTTAATGTTAATAATAGCGCCATGTTAGTATACACACACATTTCATGTGGTACTATTCTCTCTTCTTCAGGGTGTTGATAGCCTGACCAGCGACAGTACTAGCATGGTAACTAAACCTGGACCTTTAAAATTTTGGATATTGAATTAATAAGGTAACTCTCTAACCAACTAAGCTTTTCTGCAAAGGCAACAGTCAGTAAAAATTTCATATACTTATCTATGAGGTTCGTCCTGATTTCTTCACATTCTGAGAGCAAAGTTAATTAGTAGTTTTCAGATATTATGTGTAGTTACATTAGTTGACTTATGGGATTATTTGTCATTGTCACATGATCAGGGTTTTTGAATTTTCCTTTTTATACCTTTGCCTCTCTATCCAATATTTTGTCTTTTCCTAAACAAACATATGTTCCTTCATGCATACATGGTCTGTTATTCTATCTCGTAAGACAATCTAGTGTGACTATTCATAATGTCGGAAAATTACTAATTAACTATGCTCTAGGGAAAAAGTGGAGGACCAGGAAGAACCTCATAGATAAGCATATGAAATTTCTACTGATAGTTGCCTTTAGCAGAATGGCTGAGTTGATTACAGTGTTACCTTAACCATTCAATATCCAAGAATACTAGTACTGTCACTGGTCAGGCTAGCAAAAGTTGAAGAAGAGAGGAGAATAATACCTCTTAAAATTTTGTGTATATACTAATTTGTGTGTTATTACTTACAGTTGAATGTAATTGGAATATTTAAGTCAAGCTTAACAATTTTTTTAAAGACATTCAATATTTGAAGATGGAAATAGTCCAACATATAAATACAGGTAAAATACCATCATCACAAACCTTCAGGCAAGCACAAAGCCTTTTGATTATTTATATTAATCTGTCTATCACAAATATCAATACACAGAACATGCCCACCCATTTTCTTTATTTAACATTTTGTGATGATGTCTTTCAACTTCTGTAGTGTACTTTTTTCCTGGAAGACTTCAACCCCTTGTCTAATTGTAGCACTCCATTATATCCCTTCTTTGGCCATACTTTCTCAATGATAGCTATCAATAGTGATCTTCTTTAAAGCTGCTGAAACCATCTTTGCAGTGAAAATGGGGTCTGTCTCTTCTATAAAATCATGCTCAATGTCAGACATATTATACCTTTACAAAAGTCTGTTATTGTTCATGTTGCATGCCAAAGCTAATGTAGATGCCAAGCATTGGTGGCCTAGTGGTTAGCATAGCTACCTTCCAAGCAGCTGGCTCGGGTTCACTTCCAGGCAATGCATTTGACATATGAAAAAAACATCTAATGAAGATGTGATTTTTCCATAGCGGACTTTATAGCATAATATCCAGAAAACTAAAAAACTTAATTTGTCTTATAATTTTGCCATAGTATTGTTAAAACAATCAGTGTAATTTTTCTGAATATTTCAACCATATAAACAATGAGGATTGCCAATTCCTCAATAAGCTTTGTGATAAATGCTTAGCCAGAGTCAGCACTTAAAATATATAAGGCCATGTGATCTAGGACTCTTATTTTGACTATTTATAGTTTCTGCCCCAAGTCTTATGTGATGTTATATTGCTAAGACTACTAATATATGGTATGGCTGAAGATCTATCAGCCCCATATAGCTATTTGAGTTGGATAGCTGGGTTTGAAGACATGTATGTGTCTGAAAATTTTAGATTTTCCACTCAATAGATAAGTTTTAGATAAATGCTTGGCTTTGGGTTGGTATTTTTAGATCTAGTGTCTGAACCTACTCTGGTACCTCTCTGAGGAGTGCCAAAACATGAAACCATGGTCAGGGCTTTGGGGGGGGGGGGTTACTGACAGAGATATTTTAAGTGCTGGCTCTGGCTAAGCATTTATCACAAAGCTTGTTGAGGAATTGGCAATCTTCATTGTTTATAACTTACAAGCTTAAGAGAATAGGGTCATGTGATCAATGATTCTTATTTTGAATATTTTAGCCATATGGTTGAAAAGCAAAAGTTCGACCAACTAACATTTATATACCAAAATTACATCAAGTAAATTTAAACTATAAAGTGTAAACATAAATGATCACTAAAATGATTTCTTTTTAAACTTTGTGTATTAGCTTTTGACCTGAATACTGTTTCACTACTTAAATCACAGAGAATAAACTTTTTTTTACTTTAACAAGTTTTAACTTGTGTTTTTTTGTTTTTCATAAACTTCTTTAAATAAAACAAAAAAGTGAATTTTTCTGTCAAGCGTTGTTAGCCGAGAGGTCATCGCATCCGCCTTGCAAGCAAGTAGTTGGTTGCAGACGGTTGTGGGTTCGCGTCCCGGCCGATGCTATGACATATGAGAAAAAAAAAAAAGTGAATTTTTCTTACTGCTTGTTTGGAAAAATTCAAAGACTTCAGGATACTCATATACTGTACATATATTTAGTGTATTCGATAATGCTAAATTATTTCTTTTTACTTAATTTTTTTCACCTATTGTATTCTTCATACCTGATTTTTTATTTTTTAAAAACGATTTTTTTTAAAAAAAAAAAGAAAAAGACAATAAATATTTTAAACGCCTCATAGCTAAATTCTTTCATCCATCCTCCTCCCCTGTTCCCCTTTAAATAAAGAAAAACCTAAAGTTTACAGTCCATTTAAAATATTCAGGCTTTTTTTTTTAAATTTATTTAAAGGGGGAGTGTCACTGAAAGAATTTAGTTTGAGGCTTTAAATTATTTTATAGAGATTTTTTTTTCTATATGTCATAGCATCGAGCCGGGAGGCGAACCCACAACCATCTGCAAAAAACTACTTGCTTGCAAGGCGGCTGCGATGACCTCTCGGCTAACAACGCTTGACATTTTATAGAGATTTAGTTATCATTACGCATTGCTTTTATTTGTTAATAAATATATTTGTAATATTCCATTCATCACACAGACTTTCATTACGTGACTAAGAATATATGAGAAAGGGGTTCATTTACTTTTTCAAATTTCTTTATTCATGGGATTAATCATCTTTATTTAACATTTTAAATATATAAGTGGATTAAAAATGACACGATAATTTATAGCTTAACAAATGACTAAGGTTTGAAATACAGGCATTCTTATACCTAGAACTTAATTGTAAATATAGGGGATTTGAACTCAGATTTTTAAGCAACCTTCAACTTAAAATAAATGACTAGTAACAATCTTTAGGGTATTTACTTGGGAAAATGATGTCATACGTATTGAAACTTTAGCATCTTTAGATTTAATTGTAATAGTTTAATATACATATATCTTAATACATTAATGCATTTTAGATATATACTTAAACTTGAGTAGTTATACGCTCCAGTAACTGGGCAAAGTGACGAATTTATGAATAAAGTGACTAAACAATACATGTTGTCACACACTGTCATTGGGGTTTTTCCTTTATTGGGAACGTTTATGATCAGTTATGACGATCCTAAGTTAATCAGAAAATTGACTTAAGTATATACCTGTGCAATTTGGCAAGCATCCAACTCGGAATCGGCGCTCGAACTTCTTACGAACTTCTAAACAATAAAGCCGTCCGCTCTTTTTAAAAAATAAAATAAATTATCGAACGCTGATTTATATATATTGTGATACAAATAATGTTACATTATATCGATCTGTTTTTGAAGACAAGAAGCACCACCAAGCGATCTCACCAATACAAACATTTGAATTCCAAGAAGTAAAAAAACCCATTAGAAATTAGTTTTGCAATAACTATATAAACCAATTCCCGAACCCAAAAAACATTCCCTTGTAAAACATATTTGTTTATTATTCTGTTTATTTGACAATTTGCCATGCTGTGATTACTTATTTTGCAGCAAACTTTTCTTTCTGGATAGCTTCAACACTTTACAGAATTGCAGCTTTCCATTGTATTCTATTCTCAACCCTATCTTCCTAACGAAAGCAATCAAAATTGCCCTTCTTGGAGTGATATGAAATAACCGTTATATCTCAAGTTGGATTTTGCTCTCAGAAGAAAACCGTACTCAAGTTCATCAGAAAAGAATTGTTTTAGAAAGTTTTGTATCATCCATTCTAATGAAGATGTGTTTTTAGAACAGCATATTTTATATCAATATTGATTTTCCTTCGTTTGTAAATTGTAATTCAAATTGGTGTTCTTCCGCTTGGGCTTGTTCATATGCATAGTAGTAGTTTCTTTCTTCTTTATAACCTAAAACTGAATGCACTTTAGTGAGTTTTACTGTAAACGCATTCAGCTTTAGTTATAAAAAAGAAACTACTTCATTATGCATATCAACAAACGCACACAAATTTGAATACCATATATAACAAACTGAAGAACACACTGATTTCGATCATGCAGTCATCATCATTATCATCAACCATTATCAATCCACTGCAGGATGGTCTCTCCAAGTTCAATCCATCTTCTCCAATCTTTAGCTTCACTTCTCCACATTACCCCTGCACACTTTCTCATCTCACCCATCCATCTCACATGTGGTCTCTTTCTGGGTGTTTTACAATCTCTTGGAATCCAGTTTAAGACTTCAATTGACAATCTATTATCATCTCTTTTAGCAATATGTCCAGCCCAACTCCACTTCAATCTTTTAATTTTTTTCAATGAGCTCAGTAACACCTGTTTGTTCTCTTATCCATACATTGCATTTTTGATCCCTTCTTACTTCCAGCATGCATCTCTTCATACTTCTTTGAATGATCTGAGGTTTCTGTATTGCTCTTCTATTAAGTGTCCAAGTCTCAGATCCATAACTAAGAACTGACAAAACACATTTGTTAAAAATCTTCCTTTTTAGACATATAGGCATATTTTCTTTTAATACCAAGTTATTTCTACCAAAAGCACTCTAACCAAGTTTAATTCTATGATTAATGTCATCCATTATGTTTCCATATGTATTAATAATCTGACCAAGGTATTTGGAACTGTTAACTTTTTCTAATTCATCATAACCAATCTTTATTTTTATATTTTGAGCAAATCGATTAAACATTACTTTAGTCTTTTTAACATTTATCTTTAGTCCTACTTTCCTACTTTCATCTGATAACTCCTGCAACATTTCCTGCAGCTCTGAAGCATTATTTGAAAAGACAACTACATCATCTGCAAAATATAAATGACTTAAATAATCTCCATTTATTTTCATTCCTTTAATTTCCCATTTTAATCCACAAAATACTTCTTGCAGCATTGCTGTAAAAAGTTTTGGAGATGTGGAGTCACCTTGTCTTCCACCCTTCTCAATGTTGACTTTCCCAGTATCATTATATAATCTAATTGTTGCTGTTGCATTTTTATAAATATTTTTTAAAATATGACCATATCCTGGATCTATACCTTGATGATCCAATGCCTTAATCACTGAAGAAATGTTTATAGAATCAAATGCCTTTTCATAATCTACAAATCCAAAACATAATGGCAAGTCATATACATTTGTCCTTTCTATAACTTCTCTCAATACCTGGATATGATCTACTGTACTAAAACCTCTTTTAAATCTAGCTTGTTTTCTTGGTTGGTGGAAATCCAGTGTTTTCCGTAGAGGAGTTGTGATTATCTTAGTAAAAATTTTGTATAAAACTGATAAAAGACTGATAGGTCTGTAATTTCTAATATCTTCTTTATCACATTTTTTAAATATTAATATTAATATTGCATTCTTTCAATCATCTGGTACATCTTTATCATTTAGACATTTGGTATATAATTTTGCTAAAAAAAATTCTATTTCTTCACCTGCTTCTTTTAATATATCAATTATAATTCCATCATTACCTTGAGCCTTTCCTTTCTTTATACATTTAATTGCATATCTCACTTCTTTATTTAAAATTCTGGGCAATTCGGAAGATGTAACATATATAGGAAGTACTTGTTCTTTATTACTATATAATTCTTGATAAAAAGTATTTTCTATCCATTTCATGATGTCATCTCTCTTTTTAGCAATAATTTCATCTTTTTTTCTTATTGCAGATATAAATTTCCTACCAATACCAAAATGTTGTTTTACATTCTTGAGACTTTTATTTTCTTCTACAGCTTTTCTTACTAGTTCATAGTTTATACTTTCTTATATCAAAAAAGTATAACTGTGAAGTATCAAGGAAAGCTGTACATATATATATATATATCCATTTTTATTTCGAAGGTACAGATTTAAATAACTATTTCAATTATATGTTAAATTTTATGTGAGAATTACCATCACTATTAACTATTTGTAAATAATAAAAAGGAAAAAATGAAGAGACAGTCACAAATAATAGAAAGTTAGAAATGAAGAACAAAATTGAGAAATCACAATTGCTGTGTTAACACAGGACGGAAATATGCAATTCCATTGTTACATTGTAACGAGGTTCACAATGATTAGTTCGATTTTTTGCATTTTACAGAGCATCCTTAAATGAATGCCTTTATTTTACAAATAGGAGGCCCAAAGAGCACATTTATACAATAAATTAGATAAAGTATCAGTTTTATATACAAATAACTTAAGTGTAGTAGTAATTATAAATTTATTAAACGCACATTGATTACGTAAGTAATATTTACTGAGGCTATAACCTCGATAAAATGCGTGTAAAATGCGATAGTAGGGACCTCTACAGGTGTTTTAACCACATTACTGCGGTGAAATTGTGTACCTTTTAGTTAGCCGAGAGGTATCGCAGCTGCCATGCAAGCAAGAAGTTGCTTGCGGTGAAATTGTATGACCTTGAAAAAAAAAAAAAAAGCAGTAACAGTAGATGGAAATCTGTATCTCATCTTAATATCTCAATCTCCCTTTCTACTTAAAAGGCTACAAGATCTTTAAATTAGTTCACAGTCTCCTATTGGTAACTGTCCAAGCTAAACATTTTATTTTATTAATAGCTACTCTAAAAAAAAGTACACCAATTATAACTCGGGAGAGAGAAAGAAAAAGAGAGGGAGAGAGGGAAGGGGGAAGAAAGAGGGAAATGAGGGATAGTGAGATGGGAGAAAGAGGAAAAAAAGTGGGAGAGGAAGAGAAATGGAAGATAGAGAAAGGGGGAGAGTGAAAGTGAGGGAGAGAAAGAAAGAGAGGAATGGAAGTAGAATTGTGATTGCATAAACATATATTCTTATTGTGGGCAGAAAGATAAATGCTAGCATGATGAGAAGGGTCATAATATATGGGCATATACCACCTTAAGTAATTAGAGACATACAAATCCAATGGTCCCAATCATTTTAACAATTTTATTATTAATAATAATACTTCGATTGAGAACCATTTTAGAGATAAAAGTGTGCGCTTTAAAAACGTAATCGGGCTAAAATAAAATATAAAAACTTTTATCCTTGAAGTATATGTTTAAAAACAAGGAATGATTGATTATATTTTTAATAAACCCAATCTTTATCAAAGAGATGAATACTTGTATAAAATTCACACACGCACATATACATTAATTTCTCATTTAATTATCCTATTTTCACTAATTTGTTTTTCAATTTTAAATATAACTCATGTCTTTAAACTATACTTTAGTGTTAACTTTTTTGAAAAAAAACTGTTATTTGTTATAATTAACAATAAAGTAATATTGATATAGGATATAAAATGAGTAACGGTTATGTCGACAACAATATTAGCCTAACCTAAATTTTGCGTGCAGAAAACCCGGCAGGAAAGTGTTAGAGAGAAAGATTTATAACCTGAAGAACAAATAAATGATGTTCGTATACAATAAACAATACAAAAAATAAACACATCTTGAGGTGTGTTATAAAGAAAAAATGTCTGTGGAATTGGTTTTTTCACTTCCTATTACCCCATACATTGTAACATCAGAAATTTTAAGTAAAAAAAAAAACTTGGTGTATAAGTGCATTTAAATATATTACTGCAAAGCAGAGGTATTTGTAACAGACTTCATAAAGGAACAATATAAATAAAGGCAGCACTCACTAGTCTTAATTGCCGTATACTGAAGGATGGAATGGCTTTTCATTTTTGTTTTCTTCCCAATTAAGAGTAGCCAGACATCCATTTCTGTTCATGGTTAACTGGTTGAATACGGATTGATTATCTGAAACATTTTTTTAAAGAACTGACTAAAACAATAAAGTAAAATTTACAGATAGCAGTTTTGACTTGGATTCGAACATAGATTGGGCATAGTAGAAACAAATTTCACTATAATTACATTATGAGGTTCTTATTATGTGCACACACATATATAAATAAAATAGATTGATTTAATTGCAATTGAATAAATAAAATTTTTATTATTTCTTTATTTAATATAAGCACGCACACATATAATATGCTTGGGCTCACACAACATCAATTTTTAAAGCAGGCAAGATCATGTGATGTTGAGTGGTTTAACATCAATGTTTGTTATCTGCATACAAAACTAAAATAAATTTGGTAAATATTTATTCAATAAAATTTAATCTATAAATTCTAAATTGATATATAGAATAAACAAATTAAGATTAATGAACAATTCTAATCATCTTTTAAGAAGATTATAGAAAGCAGTTTTTTTAAAAATTAAATTTACGGTATTCGAACTGGCCTCATACATGGAGTGAAGCAAAATGCATCAGATATGTTGTAGTAGATATTAAGATAAAACATATATTAAAAAAAAAAATTGTAATTAAATAAATATCAGAAAAATACTTTTAAAAAAAAGTTTAAATATATGTATGTTGTGTATATTAAACTTAATAACTGAAACACACAGGCTTATTATATACTTGTGTTTATATATGTAATATATAAGGTATATAAGCACAGACTTTCACACGACCCACCACTCTCCACCCTATCTCATAACACTGATACCCTTGAACACATATATGTTGAAAAGATAAATAATCACCAATATACGTATTTTATGCTAAACCAGCAATCATCAGTTGGTCCAGATTACCATCTCTACCCATATATGCTATAAGTACTCAGATATATATTAAGATAGCCAATCCTCACATTTTAATGAACGGGCTTCAATTCACTCCATACTCCAACTATTCAACCGTCCATCCAATTGAAAATCTGATGATAAAATGCTCAAAGACCATCCTGAGGCTAAGATTCTTGTCACACCCATGTTGACCTAAGGTCAGTCTGACCCCTCATACACAGGACATAATCCATTTAATACAAGGGATGAGAAGACAATGTAATTATAAAGGGTTTGAAACTCGAACTTTCAAACTCCCTACATCTATCCAATCAATCTTATACAACTGATACATCTGCCCACATACACATGTGAAAGATAAATGATTCTAATATCCGTACTTCATGCTGAATCAGCAATCATCAGTTGGTCTGGATCACCATCTCCCACACATATATACAATCAGTGTTCTGTTTATACTACGATAGCAAACCTTCAAACTGTAATTGACAAGCCTCAAGAATTCATTATCAATAAATCCATTAGATAATCTTATATTTTGCAATCCGCTATCACATCATTAATAGAATATTTACCGAATTACAATTCTTGATATTATTCGTCTACTTAAATCTCCAATCAATCGATTATAAGTTGGATTTTATAACAATTAAACTATATAAGATGATTATTGGCAGTTGTCCAAGCCAAAGAGAGATATTAAGTTATACTAGTTCATAATATTTATGATTCCCACTTCAAAAAAGTTTAAAAGTAATTCAGACAAATCATTCCGACTAATGACAGAACAAAATCAAGGTAAGCAAATTAATAATCAATCCTGAACTAATAAAGTTACCTCTATCAGTAATATTGTCTTAGATAAGTAAACAAATATTTAAACGCAGTACCAAATATAAAATTTATATCTAATCGAACTTAATAATGATGTATATATCTAATTCTATTTCACTTACCAAGATGGGTTTGATCTTGGATCAAACTTTAAATACCAGAAATTACTTGCACATTCAAAAGAAATAATTAGACAGATTCACTGGATTTTAAAATCAATGCTAAATTTATAGGGGAAAAAGAATGTTGAATAACTCCATGTGTGTGTGTATGTTTAAAATTAAAAAATCAGAGGATTAATCTTTAACAGATTTAAAGTTTATATCTGTGCTAGAGATAATCTCTAGCTTAGAAAACGATTAGTAATAATCATTATTGTATTTATCTGTAATAACATATAAATTAAGCAGGAATGCTTTCAATATCAGTGTGACCATTATCAATTGAAATCATGCAGATGAAAAAAATAGATGTGATTTTCCAAAAACTGTATATATTGGTATTATCAGACTGTCTATTTATTATACAATATTTAAATTAGTTTATAATTACCACTTTAAATTACTGTAATAGATTTGATTTCTAACTATAAAATCTTTCCATTGACTCATTGTAAATCGAAAGATTTCATGAGTATTAATGTGTAATAAGAAATGTGGACTTAATCAGTGTAGTATTGAATCGCTTCACGCTCTCAGATCTAACCGCTTCAGCTTCACCTATTTAAATAGAAAGTAGGTTGAAGTAAAGAAGGGTTCCCCTCTTTTCTTCCATAGCGTAAGCTTGTCGTTAAAAAGACCTGTAGAGGTCCCTACTATCGCATTTTACATGCATATTCTTGAGGTTACAGCCTCGGTAAATATTAAATTAGTTAATAAAATTGTCTTTGGCCATAAAAAATCTGGCAATTTTGAAATTATTTTTAATACGTATTTAAATAAAGAAGAACATTATAAAAAGAGAAAAATTAAAGAGACAATTTTTATAAACAATTTAAATATTGTATAATAAATAGGCAATCTGCTAATACCAAGATATACAGTACTTTACACAGAGTCTAAACTCTCCATACAGTAGTGCCACTCAGTGCAAGCCAGAATAATAATTGATTGGCTTGCACTGAGGGGCATTACTTTATGGAGAGTTTAGGCTCTGTGTAAACAGCTTGTGTAATCATAAAGAATGGTGATCATGTGATTGCTAGTGGTTTAATTAAACAATTCTTGAAAAACTGTATATCTATTTTTGTTAATCTGTATAACTTTAGTTGATAATGATTACAACATAATTGAAAGTATTTCTGCTTAATTTATATGTTATTATTGCTTATTCACCCTGATTGATAGAGGAGTGGCTGACAATTCTTAACTAAAACATTAGATGAGTTTGTTCTGCAGGCAGGATGAATGCAGGGATTTTATGCACAAGCCTTCTGGCATTCATTGATTACTCTGGTTAGCACAGGGTGGCACTACTGTATGGAGAGTTTTTGCCTGTTTAATAGCATTATGTGCTAGCATAGAGATGGTGATCATGTGATGTTGCAAGAAATTTCCTGATTGCTGACCCAAATTGAAATTTGGCAATGACCTTTCATTTAGCTATTTACAAATGCAACCCACTTTTAATTAAAGAATGATTTCATAAAGTAGAAAAATGGTATACTATGAAATAAGATGATAGATTTAGTAAAACTAGAAAGAAAGATAAAGAGAAAATTGATTTGAAAAGTAAGCATGTATTTAATAACAAAGGCACGAATGTTGGAAGCACAAGTCAAATTAGATTTATTATAAATTAAAATAAAGGGGAAAACACCATTATGAAGATTGACAGTACATCATAGGGAATGATAAGATGTAAGTTACCAAATGCAAAAACTTCTGATTTATACCCCAACAAGTTCTTATTGTGATAACAAAAAATAGAAGATTATTATATGGATATACAAACTCAGATTAAACAATATTATAGATTATCATGGAAGACTCACATGCAGCAAACAATAAATAATTGAAAGACGAAAGTGCTGTGATTAAATTTGGTTATGAAAGAAATGACAGAGGACTCAGACATGCAAAGTCTACAGAAAAAGAAAAACTACCTTCTAATTTAAAAAAAAAAACAAAACAACAACAGAATAATGAAAATGAGTATAAAAGAATCAAGTGATTGCCAAAAAATTGGATTATATTTTAAAGCAATGAAAATAACATTTTTCAATATTAAAACAATAGCAAACTCTTGATACAGTAGTGTCACTTTATGTAAGATGTGGTAGGGTAATGGATACAAGAAGGTTTGTGCATAAAATCCCTAGACTGATTAGATAGGGATTTTATGCCCAACATCCATTGATTGCTGTAGCTTGCACTGAGTGGCACTACTGTATGGAGAGTTTGCTGCTATTTTGACAGCCTGTGTAAGCATAGGATATGGTGATCATGTGATATTTTGTGGCTTAATTTTTCAAGATTGTAATGTTTTTAAAAGACTCAAGACAGAAAACGATCATTGATTAATAAGATGCAAGATATTTGTTAATGTTACTAAAGAAACAAAAACTATCAAAATATATACTATTAACAGTTGATATTCTTGCCCTTTAAAAACACCCCAGTGAATTTAAATTAAAACTTAAGAAGTAGCTTTACATTCTTAATAAAATTTTGAAGATGGTTCAGTAAATAAGATGAATAGAAAGGTAACTGATACTTTATTAAAAATTGTGACAAAAATAATGGATGTAAAGGAAGTCGCAATTTACCGACATATTTTCAACAAAGGCAAGTTAATGTAGGACGAAAAGAAAGAATATGAAAATAATGATCCATTAAGAACACCTGGAATTCTATAAAATAAAATAAAAAATGTTAACAGTGACATAAGAAAATATAATTGTGAAATAGGAAAGAGAACCTTTAAAAGATAATATAAGCTATAAAAGTGCAAAAAGAGAACCTTTAAAAGATAATATAGCTGTAGAAGTGCAAAATAACATTATGATACTGGAAGAAACATATTTCAGTAATAAGGAAAAAAAGAAATATTATTAAAGAGGGAGAGAGATACATCATTAAGGAGTGGAAATGTTCTATGATCAAAAATAAGAAAATACGATAACCCAATTATAACATTATTAGAAGTATGTACTCTTATTCTTCTCTTTTACTTTCTTTGCATTTCTTCATATATTCATATATATTGCTCATAATAACTTCTTTCATATACGCTTTAATGCAAATTTTTTTTTAATAAAACTTCTTTATTTTCCTGACAGTTTCAGCTGTCCAGCAGTCTTCATCAGTACTTTTTTCACATACACTTTAATGCAAAAAATTGTTTTAATAAAACTTCTTTATTTTCCTGACAGTTTCGACTGTCTAGCAGTCTTCATCAGAACTTTTTTCACATACACTTTAATGCAAAAAAGTTTTTTAATAAAACTTCTTTATTTTCCTGATAGTTTCGACTGTCCAGCAGTCTTCATCAGAACTTTTTTAAACTTCCACTACTTTTTAAAAAAGCAGAGGAAGTTTAAAAAAGCTCTGATGAAGGCTGCTGGACAGTCGAAACTATCAGGAAAATAAAGAAGTTTTATTAAAAAACTTTTTTGCATTAAAGTGTATATGAAAAAAGTTATTATAACCAATTATAACATCATAATTGCTAAGTATTTTAAATGAATAGATGAGATGGGATTAAATCTATTTAAAAAAAGTTCAAAATGCAAAAAAATTTTTTTAGCAGTGTGCCCCCATCTCACAAATATCTATCAACAAAGAAAGTCTAATCGCTCATGATGGCTGTAATGTGGTGGATTGAGATAAATGATGCATTAATACAACTCCCCTTTTCCCAAATTGAAAATATATACCAAATGTATAAATGATAAAAATGTACCAATTAATCAGAAGAATAAAGAAGTGACATTGATATAAAAAATAATAATAAAGAAGATATTAGAAATTACAGATTTAACAAGATCACCATTTTCTATGCTTATACAAGCTATAGCAAACTCTCCATACAGTAATGCCACCTAGTGCAAATCTTAGTAATTAATGGGTGCTAAAAGATTTGTGCATAAAATTCCTTGATAGGGATTTCATGCACAAATCTTCTTGCATTTATTGATTACTAAGGTTTGCACTGGGTAGCAGTACTGTATGCAGGGTTAGCTACTGTAATTATAGACTTGTTAGACATCCATTAGATCTATACATGATCTTAATTAAGATAATTATAATTTTGTTTATATCAATCCTTGGGTTCAAATCAAAAGAACAAACTGGGATTAAAAGTGGTTTTAGCACAATGGATCACATTAAAATTTTGAGAAAAGTTATAAAAACATCCGATGATTACGAATTGTCATTATGCTTTAGATTTGTAGATAATGAAAAGGTAATTGATTTTATAAGCACTGCTTGGATCATTAAGCTATAGATCTAGGATACTATCATAATTTGAAAAATATTTATCAAAATGCAATAGCTATGATACGATTAAAATAAAAGATATTAAGAAAACCAACATTCATAAGGATGTGTGACAGAGGAAATTTATATCTTCGAAAAACTTTTACAGCAGTTTTATAAGAAATATTTTGGATATTAAAATGGGAATATACATGGATCTTATTTAAGTTATTTAATTTTGATGATGATGTAGCTATTTTAGCAAATAATGTTTCAGAGTTTCAGGAAATATTGCAGGAGTTAGGAGATGAAACTAAGAAATTAGGATTAAAGATAAATGTTAAAATAGAATAATGTTCAATGGACTTTCATCGCAGAAGAGCAATATCAATGACAATCAGGAATCAGAAGAAATTAACAATTTATGATATTTTGATTTGGTCATATTATTAATACAGATGCAATCATAATGCAAGAAATTAATCATAGAATTAAATTTGAATACAGTATATTTGTTTAAAATAATTTAATTTTACAAGAAATATGTCTACTGTTTGAAAAGGAAGATTTTTTACCAGTTTTTACATGTAATACTGATGCTTGGATACTTAATAGAAAAACAATACAGAAATTTCAGATCACTAACTGAAGAGAGTATATTGTCAGGAAAATAGTTAGTCAATTCCTACAGTTTAGTTCCATAAATTTATTATATAAGTTTTAATATATAAATCTATTTATACTGAGCAATGATCAAGATATGTGTAAGAATTCTGCTCTGGGTTCACTGATGAGTGCTGATTCAGCATGAATTGTGGTTTTGTGGGGATTATAGATTTTTTTACATGTCTGTTCATATGTTACATCCTTATATATATATTTCTTATAACAGTTCTTTCATATACACTTCAATGCAAACAAATTTTCTTAAAAACTTCTTTACTTACCTTACAGTTTCGACTGTCCAGCAGTCTTCATCAGAGCTCTATGCTTCTCTGCTTTAATTAAAAAAAAATCCAGAAAATATTAAAAATGAATAGAAACCAGTCCCTACCTAGTGTGAGAATGGTGTAGTGAAAATTACACTAAAGAAATATTATCTTTAAGTCGCTAACCCTAGTCAAATGACTAATAAATGACTAATAAAAATTATGTTAGAAATATTAAGGAGAGATAAAAAAAATACATAGGTGAGAGAATTAATAAGTATGTTGCTTTCCTTAAAAAAGGTAAAAGACTGAAATAGAACTGCGCTGGACATATTACTAGAAGAGATGATAATGGATGGATAATAGAAGTCGTAAAGTGGATCACATAAAGTTGTAAAACACTTAAGACCATAGGTGTAATAGATGAAGAAAATAATAAAAGTTTGCAAATGAGATAACTACTTTGGGAAAAGTAACATTAAATTATGAAAGATACCATGCTTAATACCTTAAAAATGATGATAATAACCAGACAGTAATGAGAGTTTTACATAAAATTAGATGCAATATATCAATATATAATACCCTGTACGGAATGTTTTTTTTTTTTTTTCAATTTATTAATGGTTGTCGGATAATTCTAAATAAAACGAGAACGTTTTCTCAAAAATAACGTTTTTCCCAGAAATAATGTTTTTCTCGAAAATAACGTTTGAAGCCATGGTTTTCTTTTATATTCGTTAAATGACATAGATTTTTCACAATTTAAACGATTAATTTAGGCTTTTAACAATAAGGGAGAAGATATAAGAAATAATTGTTTAAATTTCTGGATAATATCAATAAAAATAATTAATAAATTTAAAAGTAGGGGCAATAAGTTTTATTTAAAATATTTTTATTAGTCATCAGAAATGGAGCTACATTGTATTTTAATGTTTTAAACAATCGTTTTTATTAATGTTCTGATATTCTATTAAATATTCAATTTGTTCGCACTGTTTTTATATTTAATAAAATATTGTCCTTTTTTGTGCGCTTTATTTATATATATAAGTAGAATTGTTTGTGGATATGTGTGCACATATACATATGTGTACAGTAAATACCTTAACAAAATTACAATTATGTGTTTGTGTATATATATATATTGGTTAATAATAAAGCAAATCATAGATAAAGAAATGGTAAGAAATTAATATTTTATTCTTAATATTGCATTAAAGTATATATTCGGATTAAAAGTATATATAATTTCGATTTTTTTAAACGATAAACAGAGCATTTACAAATATTAATACATTTACAAAAATTTAATTTACATGCATTAACATATCACAAATTCATAACGTTTAATTATGTTTTGTAAAAGGGATACATTCAGATTCAAAAGAAAGTGAATGACTTATCATGATTTCTAGAAGGAATGTAGATTAAGAAGAAAGATAGGAAACACTGATGTAATATTGTCACGTGGAAGTGAAAATGAAAATTCAAATAACTATGTGATGGCCAGAATGAAAAACCTCTAGGCTGATTATAGATAAGATGGATAACTAAAAGTATACCTACAGACTTCCTAAAATAGAAACAAATAACATGCAGCTCAATGAAAAGATAACACAGATCCAAATATATTTACCTAGATACCCAACACAGTCAAACACTTTTAAAAATAAGGATTTATTAGAACATGCTGGAGAGGTACCTATTGAATATCTTAACAATCTATTGTAATAGTCAGAATTGTCTATCTCGCTAACACACTGCAGAATTCAAACCCCAGACATGAAACTGAACATTCTAGGAGGGGTTGCCTTCTAGATATACTAAGTTTGAATCTAAAGCCCAAATTTCACAGCGCCATCTACGTGACCATGCATCTGATGCCACTACTAGTATGACCTTTGACCGGTGCCTGGTGGTCAGGGAGAAACAAAAGACTCTATATTAAAAGAAGTTTGGGTGGCTAATTAACGTCTATGGATTTACAAAAGAAATGCAGAATATATATATATATAGACTGAGACAGTGATAGGGATCAAATAAAATAAGAGATCAAATTTAGTTTTAAATAATTTCACAAAATTTATTTAAATAAATTATATATATATATATAATGCCACTGTCTGCTTATATGAGACAGGGACACGTATTAGATAATTGTGGGCATTATATTTCAATAAATGACAAAAAGGTTTTAAAACAAAGTGATATATTCTATTCCTCGGACTAATAGCATTACGATAAAGTGCTTGATGAGATAGGAACATGTGTGAGGTGCTTTGAGCAATTATACAAGTTTAAGAAAATATTTGAAAATTACGTGTTCTAAAATATTTATTAATTTCGAGAATAGCATGGACTAAAGCTTACTAAGCAACAAAGTGGGAATGTGATCAAAGCATTTATTTGATAATAATATTAATAGAGTTGCATTGGGAGGTCAGTATTGCTGATAATGAATTCATTAAAGTTGGAGGGTGTGACACGTTTAAGTCACGGATGCTTTGTAAAATACATATAAAATAAAACAATATTGAAGATCCGGAATAATTACGGAGGGCATCTCGCCGCTAACCTGTAGGAAAGTATTTTGATGAACAGCCGAAACTTAGCGACTGGGTGACAATTGCGTTTAATACCCAGGGGTGTCATTTGTGAACACCCTCAGCCTGGAAACTGCAATAGCGAAAAGAGTCCTTGGAAAATTAGAACAAAGCGGTCTCAACAACCAATTCATTTACCAGCAATACGAGACTAGTGTATATAAAACATACTGAATGGGTTTTACTTGGATTAAGAGAAATGCCCAATCAAATTCCCAGAAATTCATTTAAAAGGGTCTGCACATTCTCGACATCAATGATGAACTTTGTAATTAAAGTAGAACACGGTAATTAAAAATAGGAAAATGCATGCTTGCGGGTTTGAAAAGTAAGTATAGATTTATATACGCAATCATGCATTAGGGGACACATTTAATCATTGACCTCGCACGTACTCTCATATTACATTAAAATCAATAACATGTAGATTTTAAACTATGTGATTATATTATATATTAAAGAAAAGAATCACCCTCAAATGAGTGATTTGCAAGATAATAAAATTGGAAAATTATAAATTTAAAATATGCCTTAATAGCGGCATCTTACTTTCAATAAAGGGAATAGTTCACTCGGTCAAAGATGATTCTGACACATTATCATAATAAAATAAAAGAAAGCTTTATAAATAGAAAATATTAACCCAAGGATAGAGCAAAATGGTTGATTATATTTGAACACTTTAAAGAAGTACATAATAAAGTTATGTGAAATAAAAGAAAAACAATTTAGAATAGCTATAGCATGTTAGTTAGGAATCACAAGAGCTCTTGGGTTAATTTAGGGTTACCTCTGGAGAAGCATTTTTAGGCAGATTGATGGTCGGCAGGTTTTTATATAATTTAACAGCAAAATCTGGAAATGTTCATATTTTTGGCAGCAACAGCAGTTCCGGGGTTCCCTGTGTGATAACTTCCGTTGGTCTACGGCAGCAGATGACCATTCCAGAGAGAAATAGCCTTCTTGCACTTTACTCTGTCATGTCAAGATTTACAAATTACTAGAATAGAACTCAGAATGATTTCTCTTAGAAACATTAGAAAAAAAACTGGAGAACAAAAGAAAACCCTTCTTTTTATAGTAGACGTTAACAATAGAACTGCCCTGGAGCATTACAAAAATATATCGGACTTATCAGCTGTAATTAAGTCTATCCCAATGTCTAAAGGAATTCAACATTAATTAATTTCTTTTATTAATTTCCCTGTCGACATTCGGATTACAAACTAGATTTAATTAAAAATTACTTTTACTAATTAAAGAAAACCGTAAGTGGACATCTGCTGTTTTTAGATAAACTTATATAATATTAACTAATTAAACTATTGTCTCTCATTTATTTTAAAGAAATATTTGGGATAACTTTTATTAAATTAAAGAAAATGATTTTACTTTTTAAATTGCAATATTTGTATCTATTTACTAAACGAATATTTACTAAATGAATTTTATTTTAAATCAAAATATATTACGATGGTAATATATTTGTAAATAGATTCAAACAAAATAACTTTAACAATTATAATTTTGATATGTTTTAAAATGCATATCATAGTGTGTGCGCAATTACAACTTATATAACCTACTTTTTAATAAATCAAAATTATGTGAACATATACATAATCTATAATCTTTTATTTATTTGGGAATGACATATATATAATACGAGCATTGTACTCGTGGTTTAAAATTAGGCGGGATTTTCGGTATATAAGCGTATTGCAGACACACTACGATAGATTGGGGTTCAAACTAAGGTATGAGGGTAGGAAATAGGTAAGAAAAGGTGAAACGAAGATCTGTGAAGCAGACCTTACTGTTTCACTATATATGTATTTTAATCTGAATTTGATGATGGGGGAAAATTAAGATTGCAATATCTTATAGCCATTTGCAAGCAATATCCCAAATCTGGCAGAAGTTCACTAAGTCTAATAATTTCCAGTAGTTGAAGCAAGCCACTTTCACTTGGTATTAATATGAGGATTATTAGAAAGACATTAAACATTAAGCACTCCAGAAGTGCAGACCTGGAGATGCCTATATACTATTTTTTGAGGATAAGTGTTTAAGCTTCGTGTATTAATAATTAAAACACTATTGAAAAGTCAGATGCTGAAAATTTGAAGTGTAAAATTCTCAAACCATAGAATTGATGCTGATTGGAAATGAAAGGAAAACAATAAAATATGTGATGAAGATTCTGATAGCAGCAAGTGTTCATAAAAAAGTATATTTTCATTCAAAAATAACAACTATATATACACAATGCTATGAATATCAGCAAGAGAAAGTGAACTTTACTATTGGTTGATAAAAGAAAAAGGAAGATTAGCAGAAAGTCATAAAAGATGCAGATATTAGACAGACTGGAAGTGAATCAAATCATAAGTCACAACAGTAAAGATCATTCACACTGATTATCATTACTAAAGGCAATTTTGTATCTGATAATGTTTCCAGAAAAAGGAATTGAATGTAAGGTGGAAAGAATAAGTAAAAAAATATCATATAATTGACATTTCCAACTATTTTGGCAAAATGGAAGTTACAAAACATAGCACATGTCCAGATCACATGAATAGATCAATAGGGGAAAACAAAAACCCAATTTGAATTGCAGCTAAGAAATAAAAAAAGATAATCAGAAAGTGCTAAAATAAGATATTTTTATTGATAATTTTTAAAGAAGAAAGACTGAAGTGTGATGAATGTGAGGATTCCAAAGATTATAGGAAAAATGAATATTTTCTGATGATAATGAGCGTATCTAAAACATCTGTCCATTGAAGATTGTAAAATTATAATTGCAAGATGATGATGATAACTCTTTCTTTTTATAAAAAATGATAGATTAAATGATTACTAACTCTTTGTGGGGTTGGAACACTAGTCAAAAATTTCTGGATTTATTTCATTGTGCTAATTTAATGAATCCCGGCTTATTAACATAAAAACTTTGCTGATGATAATCAATACATTCTGTTACAATGTTCCTGCTTAATCATCATAATTATTACTATTGGAATGTTAATCACAATTCTGAAATGTGTACAAATTGTTAAAGGTAAACACTTTAGCATTGCTCGACAGGAAAATAACCAATGACTGTGGAGATTGACACAGTCATCTCACTTATGCCATTATGGCCAAAACTATTTATAATGGCTGAATTTTTTTTGATTAAAAGCATTTTTAACAAACAAGAAATAAAAGTAATATATTAAAAAATTATCCATGAGGACGTGAAACTATCCAACACTTACTTTTGGGACATTAAGACTGATGAAGGCCACAAGCCAGAAACTAATCTGGGGATGTCGGATGAGTAGGCACTAGATGGGGATTTTATGCACAAGCCTTCTGGAATCCTTTGATTACTCTGGTTGGCACAGGGTGGCACTAATCAGGTAAAGTTAAAAATGGAGTGGGACTGAGGCAAGGATGCCCTACATCACCTATTTTGTTCGTGTTGTATTTAAGTGAAATGGAGAGAGCAATAGAAAGACTAGGAAGAGGGATAGAGATACCATTAACAGGTGGCAAGAGAGTATATACATCATCCGGTCTTTTTTTGCGGATGATGTCTTTTTGTGTGCAGAAAGAAGAGAAGATATGGAAGTTATGCTGAGGACATGCGCAAGGGTGGGTAAAGATATGGGGATTAAATTTAGTGAAGAAAAATCAAATATAATGAGGGTGAATACTGGGGAAAGAGAAGACAAAGATTTCTTATTGGGGGATACAAAGTTAAGTGTGGTGAATAGATATAGTTATTTGGGAATCATCTTGAGTAATAAAAAAAATTGCTTGGATGAATGGGAGAAAAAATTGATAAATGAAGCAAAGAAAAGAAAGGGATTGATAAAGAAATTAACACTGTTTTCATATAATAAATATGATGTAGCTAGAATTGTATGGAAGGGAATGGCAGTAGCAGGGTTAACATACAGCAATGATGCATTGTGTGTTAGTAAAGGGGTATTAGATTGTTAGAAAAAGTACAAAGGGAAGTAGGAAGACATGCATTAGATGCTGAGGTATGGACAGCAAAAGAGGCAATTCAATGAGAAATGGGATGGTCAAGTTTTTATATGAGGGATGCAAAAAGCAAATTGAAAATGTTCGGTAGATTGCAGTTTATGGATAATAAAAGAATAGCCAAAATAGTATTTAATTGGGTTACAAGTAAAGGGCAGCCAACAAGATAGGTGAGAAAGGTAATGTGGTATGCAGAAGATTTGGATAAAGAAGTTGTGTCAATATACTTGTACAAAAGATGGGATGATTGTGTTAGGAGGATGGTTGAGTGTTATAATGGGAAGGAGTGGACTAGAAGAATAGATGCATTAATAAAGAAAAGGGAGTTGGAGAGATGGAGAACTAGTATGGAGAGTAAAACGAGTTTAAATATATATAAAAGTAAACTGAACATTGGGTGTGAGTTAATTTATGACAATAGTAAAAAAAGTAGTTTATTGTTTAAGGCTCAAACGGGATCTTTAGCAACAAGGTAATATACATGTAAATGGAAAAATATGAGTGATTTAGTCTGTAAGTTGTGTAAAGAAGGCATAGAAAATATTAGGCATCTGTTACTTCAATGTAAATGTTTGGAAGCAGAAAGGGTACAAATAATGAAGTTATGGAAGGTTAAATATGAACAAAGTGATTATACAGAAAGTGAGTTATTGGTTTTTATGCTAGGTTTGGGAAAAAATAAGGAGGATTTAGATATGAAGGTCATGGAGTTGACAAAGATTATGTTGTGGAAATGTGATGGAGCAGATTATGGGAAAATTTAGGGTGGACAATGGAAAAGGAAGGTAAAGTGGCTAACAGGTTTCTCTGGGCATAGCTGCTGAGAGATTCCCGACTCCGTTTAAGGAGAAGTCACAGTACATCACATCACATCACACCTGTTTAATGAGATTAAAATAAGTGATATATGAAGCAGTCTTATCATGTATAAAAGATTCCAAAAAATTTCAGCAGACAGAAGATGAGAAACAAGCATGTGAGACTGTAAATAAGTAATATCAAATTAATATAGTGTGAATAACAATTATCCATTATATAATCCCAAAGTAAATAGAAGCAAAACAACTATTTTGTCCCATTAATGGAAGAGAGATATTGTGATGACTGGACTGTATATTAGTCGTAAAGGTAATGTGATAGAAATATCAAATCAGCGGAGGTTTTAGAGTAGTAAAATAATATTTAATAAAATTGTCAATGCTATACCAATATGTTTATGAAAACTAAAAAGAAAAACACATTAAAACAAATACTTAATTGTATATAGAACAATATGTTGCCTAAAAAATAACATCTATTTGGAAAGGAAAAAAATGGAAGGGTTGGATAATTTATGTTTAATTAATATTAAGCCAATACACATCATATGTTCACTACTTTTTATAGTGAGTTTTGCCTGTCTTAATTAGTATTAAGAGCACTTTAACATAAAAAAAAAGGAGGTATACAAATCAATTTTCAATTGTTTAAGGTTGAAAATTGAAATATTTTGACATGGTTGTCAATTACATACACAGGAATCAAATATACCTTTTTATTTTATTTTGCAATGAATCAATTGTTAAGTGGCTAAAATTTCATTAACAATAAAATAATTATTTGAAGATCCAGAGGGTGACCAGACGATCGATGTTTCGCTTCAATATCTAATATTGTTTATCTGTGTTGAATTGGAAATATGATGAGTTTCATATTATGCAAATATAATTTATTCAAGTCATATCCTATTCCATTGGGCAACCTATGAATAGTTATACTTAAGCAAAGCTGCCACTTATTTTCCATTATTTTTGTGTACATGCCATTTAAATCTCATTACACTGCAATGCTATTTTCAACTTTATCTAAATCTATTTACATTTAGTGCCACAATGAGATGTGTTATGTTATTTGATTTTTTCAACCTTTTCGCGTTCCTATTATAGTATATACGAGTACATCTCCTGAACAAATATTTCCATGCCATCAACGGTAATCAAACGTATATACTTAAATCGTCAAACCTCACAGCAATGGAAACAGAGTAACAGGTTGCACCATTGATCAAAAACTTTGTAGGTACTGTGGTATTAGAGCTGCGACATGAAGAATTATAATGGTTTAATCATTAAATTAATTAGGTTATTAAATCAAAAACCTATTTTAAAATCTACATTTAAAAAAAAACAAAAACAATTTAACAAAAAAAAAATATGAAAAGCATTAATGTGAAGAATAGTTAAAATGCGTGTTTAAATCAAATTGAGTGTGTGTTTGCACGTGCATATTCTATTTTAATACATTGTAAGGCTTATACCTGCATTTATATATGTAATATATGCGGGATTCGAACTCAGACTTTCACACGACCTACAACTCTCAGTGCCATCTTATATTGCTGACTCACCTGATCACACACATTTTGAAAAAATAAATAATCACCAATAAACGTATTTCGTGCTAAACCAGCACTCATCAGTTAGTTCAGATTATCATCTCCACACATATATACAATTAGTACTCAGCTTTATATTAAGATAACCAATCTTCATACTTTAATGAGTGCTGGTTTAGCACGAAATACGTTTATTGGTGATTATTTATCTTTTCAACATGTGTGTGATCAGGCGAGTCAGCAATATAAGATGGCACTGAGAGTTATAGGTCATGTGAAAGTCTGAGTTTGAATCCCGCATATTTTACATATATAAATGCAGGTGTAAGCCTGTACAATGTATTAAAATAGATTATGCAGAATATGCACGTGCAAATACACACTCAATTTGATTTAAACACGCATTTTAACTATTCTTCACATTAATGCTTTTCGTATTTTTTTTGTTAAATTGTTTTTTTTTTAAATGTAAATTTTAAAATATGTTTTTGATTTAATAACTTAATTAATTTAATGATTAAACAATTATAATTCTTCATGCCGCAACTCTAGTACTACAGTACCACTTTGTAAAACAGTGAATTGGGCCTTTTGCTACTAGCTACCTACATATCCTAGCTATACCTCCGATTGGGGCAAACCGTATTAATTAAAAATTGATTACCTCAAGCAAATGAATCCTAACTGTCGTGTATATATATATTTTATTGTTGATATTTAATAAAATGTAATAATATTCATTAAGGCTGTAGCCTCAAGCACATGCGTCTAAAATGCGATAGTGGGGATCTCTACAGGTCTTAAAACCACAAGCTTACTCATGTGGTTTTAAGACCTGTAGAGGTCGCTACTATCGCATTTTATACGCATGTGCTTGAGGCTACAGCCTTAATGAATATTATTTACGTAATTAATCAATGTGCGTTTAAATAAATTTACAATAAAATGTAATTAAGATAGACAATCTTCATACTTTAATGGACTGGCTCCAATCTACTAATCACTCCAACTCTTCAACCGTCCATCCAATTGAAAATCTGATGATGGAATGCTCGAAGGCCACCCTAAGGCCGAGATTCTTGTCACACCCATGTTGACCCAAGGTCAATCTGAACCCCACATGTACAGGACATAATCCATTAAACACATATGCAAGGATGGGCAGACATCTCTATAATGTAATAACTGAAACACAGGCTTAATATATACCATGTGACTATATATGTAATATAGGGTATATGAGTGTATTGGTGTTATTAGATAGAGTGGAGAGTGGTGGGTTATGTGAAAGTCTGTGCTCATATACCCTATATTACATATATAGACACATGGTATATATTAAGCCTGTGTTTCAGTTATTACATTATAGAGATGTCTGCCCAGCCTTGCATATGTGTTTAATGGATTATGTCCTGTACATGTGGGGTTCAGATTGACCTTGGGTCAACATGGGTGTGACAAGAATCTCGGCCTTAGGGTGGCCTTCGAGCATTCCATCATCAGATTTTCAATTGGATGGACGCTTGAAGAGTTGGAGTGAGTAGTAGATTGGAGCCAGTCCATTAAAGTATGAAGATTGTCTATCTTAATATATATCTGAGCACTTATAGTATATATGTGTGGGAGATGATAATCTGGACCAACTGTTGATTGCTGGTTTAGCATGAAATACGTATATTGGTGATTATTTATCTTTCTCAGCATATATGTGCTTCAGTGTATCGGTGTTATTAGATAGAGTGGAGAGTGGTGGGTTATGTGAAAGTCTGTGCTCATATACCCTATATTACATATATAGACACATGGTATATATTAAGCCTGTGTTTCAGTTATTAATAAAATGTAATGAAACTTATTGACTTTGCACCGATTACAATAACAGTAAAATTTATTTAGCAGCTAATAATCATTAAAATAGTATTGCAATAATGCTTTTCTGTCTAACTGATTACAAAATGAAATATTGCCGATTTATACAATAGATATATTTTTTGATAATAATGTGGCAAGGGTAATTTATTCCGGAATAAGGCTTGTTTCCTTCAATGTAAAACAACTCATCAAATTCTACTTCCTTATTAATTAAAAAAATTAAATTAGGAGGAAATATTCTAGAATACGCAAAGGCACACATATAATATTAACATAAAAATAATGGTAATATATAGATAAAAATAATTTATAGACATTTTTATTTTAAGTTAGTATTTTTTTTTAGGTCGAAAATGTCCTGTTCTTAAATTGTTTATTTTAACTTTAAAAATATCAAATTGATCTTTAACATAGTTAATCGCTAATAAAATAGTAACTATAATAAAATCAGGGTAATTTATAAAGGAAGGAATGAAAAACTACATTTCCTTGAATGTAGAACAAATCCGTTTAATAATTTTGAGGAGACAAGCTGTGAGCAATGTCATTATGAGGCCCAGGGGGTACATTCAAAACATTCCCTTTCCATATACATACGTAGACGTATATGTAATCTTATATTTTATTATTTAAAAATCAATCTTGGGCTTTTAAATATTATAATGATTGCATAACAAAAATATTTTAAATAATTAAGTTCAATATAAAATACAAATGTCAAGTTTTATTACAATTTTTTATTTTTTATTTATTTGCACGAAGTTTAATATAATATTCGACAATCATCTAAGCGGCCTTTTCTTGTTCACCGAGAGACTCGTTGTTTTTTTTTGTTTTTTTTGCCATTGTACTTAGTTGAAAACATTTATTTTATTAATTTAACTATCGAAAATGATTTGTATTTAGCAATAATAATTTTTAAGTAATCATTTCATGTTACGTGCGAGTGAGTCATTATATTTGTCGGCCCAGAGGCGTCTCCATGCCACGTCTGTTTCTGCCTGTTGTACAAGAGGTAGCATATTATTTCCGTCTATTTCTAAATTTTTATTATCATTTCTTTAGAAATCATCACTATTAATACAAAATCTTGTCTTTCTTACTGTGCAAACTAATATACGTTTCCCATTTCCCCTTAAATTTTATTATTTAATTCATAAAAAAATATCACACGGCCCTAGTTTAAACTACGCTTTTCACGAACTAATTATTTATTCCATAGTGAGCTATCAATTATTGCTAGATGTAATGCTTATTAATTCACTATTTAATGGTCCTATCTATACTCCCAGATTATGTTTTTGGCTTAAAATCTTGTCAGTGTGGTGTTTTGAAGCTGAACCTATCGCGCATGGATTTTGAGGGGATTATTTCTCCTTTATTTTTGAGCTATCAAATTACCACTCTGAAATTCAAAAAAATATTAATGCTTTAAATCCAGGCCAAATATAATGGTTTCTTATATAAATCTGACGTCATTTCAGTATTTTTACAAAGCAGGGGTCAGCAAACTGCGGCTCATGAACCAAATGTGACTTTTTGATCCCAATCTATTCACTTTTTTTATCGTGATAAACACAAACACATTTCACATTTCCTCTTATAATTTGCAACTAAATATTTTGATGACTCTAGGAGACGAAAAGAAAGCATTACTATATAGTTTTTTCATTATTGTATATGATGAATATTTAAATATTAGAAATTTGTAAATTGTAAATCAAACTGTCAAAGTAATTTTTTGTTTTTATTTATTTATTTTTAAGAGAGTTTTTATTTTGATTAGGATATATGCTGATTTAAATATAAAGTGTCATAGCTCAAATATAGATGAAATTCATGCGAAACTGCTAAAAAAACTAATCGATTATATGTGAACTAATAAAACTTTATTAATAAACAAAAAAAGCACAGAGTGGACCCACGTATATTTTAGCTTTGATTATATATAAGCATTCAATTTATTGACGTATTATCTTACAGTACAGACTGTGATTTATATATATAATAACTTCAAAACAACTATATTAATAGAGACATCTATGCCATTAACAGAAAGGACACATGCTTCGAGATCTCGAAAAAATGGGCTACGTAACAGTAGCTTATTTGAATATTTACATTTGCATATATTTATTACACTTTTCATGAAGGCTATGAGTATGAGGCATGGTTCCTCGAAAACGTTCAGCCGATAAATTTTTAATAGTAAGTTATATTTTCTCTAATTAATAATTACAATTAAGTATTTTTTGTTTTTATAAGCTATTCTGAAATAACTAGTTAGAAAGAAAGGCTAAACCGCTTACTTAACAACCTCTACATATCAAATTAATCGTTAACTGATTTCAAATATAAATGAAATTTATGAAAGAAGCTACTCAAAACCTTTAGCGAACTATATGTAAAGTAATACATCTCTGCCAATAAACAGATAAATACAGAGTGGATCTATCTGCAGTTTAGCTTGGATCATATATAAGTCTGATTTATGTATATATTAATGTAATTTTAGGACTACTATAAGCTATTTGTTCTAAGACATGCTCTGGATTGTAATACGTCAATAAATCGAATGCTTATATTTAATCCAAGCTTAAGTACAGGTAGGTCCACTCTATACCTTTTTTTTTAAGTTGTATTAGTATGCTTATAGCTCTCTGGGGATTTTTAGTAGATTCCACATTAATTTGATGTATACAGATTCTATTATGTTCTAGTACTTGAAAAAAGTTTAAATATGTCCATAGCTATACAGAAATTTGGATTTTTTATAAACATAATTTTCAGTTTTTCCTTATGGGTCTTTAATGAAGAGGGTGAATAGTGGCTCTTTAATAGGGGGTGGGGGTGTAGATACTTTTTTCTGTGAAGCTTTTGACTGGAGGGGAAGGGTAAACAAAATGTCTCTCATGTTGAAAAGTTTGCAGGCCGCTGACATAGAGGATATAGATATCTACATTTATTAAAAACTGAACACACCCAGATATATAACAAATTAAAATCAAACCTTTATAACTATGCAAGCAAGTTGATTTGGATTCAAAACATTAAAATGGGTTTTTCAATTTGAAGCCAACAAAGTTGATGATTCAAAAAAAAAAAAAAGAGAGAAAAAAAAGTAGCTACTGAATGAAAAAGAGCATTAAATTCAGATCTAGTTTAAAACTGTGCATCAATTAAGACTCTAAGCTAAATATTAGTCTGAAGGTATGACTAAGGTAGCATTGATTAAAAATTAATAAATAATGCATTTAGACATTACTGATTACTTAAGCTTAGAGTGGAATAAATAATTAATTCTCCTATATTCCGACAGTTTTCTTTGCTTTCACTTGCTGGAGCTTTCAACTTTAATTTTAGTATATATCAGAAAATATAAATTTGATTTCATTTTATATTTTTGTTACAAATTAAATAAATTCTAAAAAATTACATTTGACTTTGCAATTATTTTTAAAATTAGATTTAGTCAAAACAAAGTACTGTTTTGTCATTGAACTTCAGGAGGAGCAGATTGACTTCAGAAAAAGAATGAAATCTTTTTTATTTCACATTTGTATTTAAAATGTGAATAAATAATTATTAGTATCTAATAAATCTATTAACACATGCTTTAAAAGTTTAAATTTTTTTTAGTAATTTTTATAATATTGCTATATTTTCTAACAGCATATTAGTGATGACATTTTCTAAATAGACTTTATTTGCAATCATTGTAATTTCCATGGTAACAGTACTCAAAAAATATAACCATTTATATTTGAAAATAAAACATTTCTGTAGAAAATAAATTTGTAATAATATATGTTCTTGATTTCTATTAATTATCACATAATTACTATGCAAAATAATCACAATATTTCCAAAAAGTTTTCAGTCATTCATAATATTTTCTCAACACAACACTGCAAAATTTGAGATCTCCAAGAATAGAATGGCTTCCCATCATTGTGGAATTCACCAAGCTTTAAAATTCCTATGATTTTGATTATACTGACATGTTCAGAATTTTTTTAAAATTAAAATATTATAAAACAAAAATATGTGGATTTTAAAAATTTAAAAAAAGTTAACAAAATTTCTCAAGAGAGGGTGATACAAGCAAATTAAATGTCTTGACTTTTGCATCCAAGATACACTTAGATAAAAGAAAGGCAGAGTTAAAGCATGGAATGAAATTTGATGTTTACATTCTAGGGAGCATGTCTTTAATTTCAGAATAAATTACTCAATTACACTTTATGCAATGATATTTGACTGCTGAAATGGACTACTATTTCTTCATTTTATTTTTAATAAATAATAACTTATTTATAATTAAACATTTACAACTTTGGCAAAAAATAAATAAATTAAAAACAAATTTAAACATAATGTTGGTCTTTCAAAAATAATATTCAATTTTGCAAATAAAAAAACTAGAGCAATAATAAGAAACAAAACATTTTGTTTTTTGCCTACTAACTATAAAAAGTGTATTTAATTGACAAAAAAAAATTATCCAGTAAATTTCTGACAATAGAATGAATTTTTGTAAAACACACACTCAAAACACACAAATTATTTTTTAAAAATATTATTGTTATTTAACAAGAGGATTTTTACAACTATAATAATTGATTACTTTTCTACTAGAAAAAACCCAAATATTTTCATAATAGAAATTGATTGAATTTATCACATACTTATTGAAAAACAAATATTTAATTTAATTTTACAAAAATAAACAAGCAAATAAGTTACATGTGCAGTTACATTTTTGAATTTTACAACACAAGTCAATTCCAAAAAAGCAAAAGGTTCTCATGGATAGTAAGTACTTTATCATGATACAGCAATTTTTGATATTTTTGAATTGACTTATTATTGAATGGTGCTGCCATCTATGTACTGAATCAAAACACATCTTCATTTCAATTTTTTTTAAATAAGTGCAAAACATAAAATAATAAAGTCAGAAATAAAATATTTTGAACCTAATTGCAATGACAATTGCAATCTAATGTTGACAAAAATATGCTTATTAACAACAGAGTGACTGTCTTGCATTGGTGCTTGGGAGGTCAGCATGACTGCCTTGCACTTGCAGGCAGTTGTCTGGGTTGCAGGTTTACATCTGGCCGATGCTATGACACTTAAAAAAACAACAGAGTGACAAGGTTAGAGGGATTCATTCTATTCTTGATTCTGTATACAACATAATTCATAGCCTGAGGGAGAGTGATTTACTCCCTTTGTTTACATATACATTCAGCTATGTTCAATTTAAAGTTTTGGTATTAAAAGAGAGATCTGTCTCCAGCCTTGTATAATTGATAATGTGTTCAACAACTCTAAGTGCCATATTCCATCTGGCTGTTAAATTGATTTCACTCTTAATTATCAATAATGTTGACAAAGGTATTTTTCTAAGCATCAGAGATCCAAAAATAGATGGATTCAGTCTATTCTTCAACCTTTATTCAACATTTAGAGTACTTTTCATTCATAGCTGGGAAAGAGGGGATTTACGTTCTTTTTTAAAACATATGCACTGAGTTATATTTAATTTAAAGTTATTGCAAATTCTAAATTTTTTCTATTAAGACAAAAAGATAATGCATGAGAGGGAAAAAGAAAAATATCCAAATAATAATTGAACAGTTTTTTAATTAGGTTATCACAAAAAGTTCAAACATCAGAAATGATAGAAATGAGCAGAGATTTGTGGACTTTTAAATTACAGAGGTTCTCACTCTAACTACTGCATTACACTACACAAAAGCCATATAACAGAATTTTAACTCTAAATCCACTATTTTAATCATTGCATTAAACCAGATAGAAGCCACAATCCCTGGACTTTGATCTCCTAAAGTCAGCATCCTACCAATACTCTGAATTCCTAAACCACATAGAAGGTACTATCCCTGGACTTTAACCTCTAAAGTCAGCCATCCTACCACTGTTCTAAACCCCTAAATCACATAAAAACTACTATTCCTGGACTTTGTACTCTAAAGTGGGCCATCCTAACCAGTAATATGAACTCCTAAACCATATAGAAGCCATTAACTCTGAACTTTGACCTCTAAAAACATCCATACTACCACTACTCTAAACCCTTAAGCCACATTGAAACTTCTATCCTGATACTTTGAGCTCTAAAGTCTGCCATTCTCCACTGCTGAGAGTAATTTTTCTAATAATTTATTAAGGTTACTCTATTACATAATTACCATGCATTTTATTATAAATGCACATATATATATATATTGCAATGGTTAGAAAATATAGTTGCTTTAACCTGACCCAGAGACATAGGTAAAGGGGGTTCAAACCTCACCCACTCTCTAGATTGTATCCAAGTGACTCACTCCCTTAATCTCACAAGAGTTTATTTTCTTGATGCAGCCCATAATCAGATAGAGATAAGACTCTTAGGAATCCTAAACAAAATATTGATCAGGTTTAAACATATGCAATAATGGCCAACTAAACCTTGTTACTAGTATAAATATTGTTAGTATAAAAATGTCTATATTTTATTTGATGTAATTATTTACAAATAATTTGAGAAAGTACCCACATGTGTACATAAGATGCAATTGTAGCTTACAATTTTTTTGAAATAAAAAAAAAAAACAGAAATATTTTATATACATTATTAAACAAGGAAATGAATCGAATTAGATAGAGAGGAGGTACAGAAGTCAATCTATGACACAAACATGGTAAAGTTAACAATGTCTTAATTAGCTAAACAAGCTGACTTAAACATAGCCTCATTTATGCTAAAATATATATAGGTATAACCCCTAATGGAACTTGAACAATAAATCTGCATAGCAATGCACATAGATCATATATAAATAGGCATAATTATTAAAAAAGGGGTAAAATTAAACATAGTACATAGTGAACATATATATGTTTAAATGTGTGTCTCTAATATAGAAACATCATCATTTTGCCAATTTGATTTATGGATAGCTACATTGCTTCTAATTAATTATTATTTAGGAAAGGAATCCATTCACCTTAGTGTGACCCAGGTTCAGAAATGAAGCATGTTGCAGTAACCTTTTGACCATTTCTCCTCTCAATTCCAGGCAACTGGCATATCCAGTATTTATGAGCTGGCTGGATGAAGTAATTCTGAAAACAATAAAATAGAAACACTCAGAGACACAAGATTATCATTAGGCACACAATATGGGAATATGGTCAAAAGACCATAAATATTAAAGCTTTATTAATATTAATATATATATAGATATATGATCTTATATGTTACTATGCTAGAAATCCATTATACAATAATACCCCTCCCCCTTTAAAGTCATTAAATTAACTTATATGCAGAGATAATACCAGAATTTTATTCTTAGCATTATTAATTAATAATTATCATGATTTAACTAATTTATTGCACAAAGATTTGATGAAAATATTAAATAACAGGTACTTATATAATGTGTTTTCTAATGCATAATTATTTAAAAAGCATATCTGGTCTATGTATACATATATAAAATAACAATTGTAAAGTACTATTCTAAAAAAAAATCAATAAATTAAATAGACGTGTATATATGTGTATATGAGCATCTTTCTCAATGCAATTATATAAGGGATCTAGAACAGGGGTGGGAAAATAGCTGCCTGAGGCTACATGCAGCCTTCTAAGAGTTTTTATGTGGCCCGCCAAGACAATCAGAAAAATCTGCCTTGGACTGAGATTTCCTTCCCGGCCCGCCAAGACAATCAGAAAAATCTGCCTTGGACTGAGATTTCCTTCCCGTTGTGTGACCGAATATTCATTTTCTATTTTCCATTAGGATGGCCATATCAATACACATATACAATATAGATATGAGGTGCAGTGTTTTTCCAGTTGATGTGGTTACTTTCAATTTTGCCTTTGCATTAGTAAATATATACATTTCCAACTTTAGTGAAACCATGAACCCTCTGAAAAAATGTTAAATCGGTGATGAATGTTATGTGTCTAATGAAGAATGGACAAACAAATATTTCTTTGGTAATACAGGGAATAAAGCAGTGTGTTTATTGTGTCATGAAAAAAAGGTGCAGCCCTCCACTAACCTTTACTTCCACAAAGTGGCCCCTGATGCGGCCCTCCACCAATGAATGTGGCCCCCAAGACAAAACAATTGCCCACCCCTGATCTAGAATTTAGCTACATATAAATTAACTGACAATGTATTCTCTTTCTCTTTTAAAAAAAATATGTAATAAAAATAAATGTGGGAGGTGGATAAAACATCTTTTAGAGTCAACATAACTTTTATAAATCATTTAGAAATGAGTTCCACCTTATATAGCAGGTTGAGGAAAAATGGGAAAAATTTTTTAACTTATTTTAAATTCTATCATCCAACTTTGCACTTATATACATATATTCCACATTACCAATGAAATAATAAATAAAACTTGTTGAGGTTGTAGGTAGGCTAATGATATGTAAATATATATATAACAAGAAAAAAAATCTAATTGATCGTTAGAATACATGCGATAAAATTAGTTAATATATATATATAATGCTGGCTTAAATGCTACATTATAGATCAAATTAACCACAACAATAATTAAAAAATGATAAAGATAAAAGTTACCAATAAAGCCCTTATATGGATTATGCTTTATAAGAGTGATGAATTAAGAGTTACACTGGAGGTCTCATGATGCCATTATTCATTCTTGATGACTCTTAAGGTCTGCATCATGATCATCATTGCTCATATTCCCATTTAGTTATACTTTTTCTTTTTTTCCAGGCAGCAAAGATAGGCAGTCTTCAAGCATGGTCCTTGGATCTTTGGCTGGACTTCATCTTTAGGACACCCTTCCAAGAATGGACTAATGGGAGGGCAGAGGTGAACTTCTCTACTCATGCATAATGGAGATTTATGTATCTGTTAGGTGACAGTCAAGATTTTAGAGCAAGAAATGATAGAACTTGGAGTATTTATACATTTTAACTTCTTCTTTACATTGATTAATTAATTGAAGTCTACCAATACTTCCATTGTTTAAACTTCTTAAGAGCATTATATGATTTTACACTATTGTTTAGGTGACCAACAATTGATTTTATATTACATCATTTTCTCTTTAATAGATCATAAGTTAAATTTCGTAGAAAAAAGAACTATTTCCCTATTATAAATTTGCTTAATCTATTTTGGTATTAGATAAAATGCATTAGCTAACTTATCTATATGCTGATGCAATAATTTTTTTATATATTTTACTTTAAAACTTTTCCTTTCTCTTAATTTCCACCTATAATAATTATATATAGAAATTTCATTAATAATTTACAATTTATTTTAATATCCAATCACTGTGGTTGACAGTAGGGCCAGTAGTTAAATAAACAGTGAATGGAGAAGCACACATATATAAAGCTATATATGTACAGCTTCAATATATATTATATAATAGCTTAGTAAAAAAAAATCTAATTATTTTACAAAATGCTAATTTTAATTTTTTTGTTACAATCAAATTTTTTTTGTTAATTATTATAGTTCAAGAGAACAAGCTGAATTTAAAAGTGGTTTTAGTACAATAGATCATATCCAGGTATTGAGAGAAGTTATAGAAAGGACAAATGAATATGAGTTGCCATTATGCTTTGGATTTGTAGATTATGAAAAGGCATTTGATTCTATAAACATTTCTTCAGTGATTAAAGCATTGGATCATCAAGGTATAGATCCAGGATATTGTCATATTTTAAAGAATATTTATAAAAATGCAACAGCAACAATTAGATTACATAATGATAGTAGGAAAGCCAACATTCAGAAGAGTGTAAGACAGGGTGACTTCACATCTCCAAAACTTTTTACAACAGTGCTGCAAGAAGTATTTTGTGGATTAAAATGGGAAGCTAAAGGAGTGAAAGTAAATGGAGATTATTTAAGTCATTTAGATTTTGCAGATGATGTAGTTGTTTTTGTAAATAATGCTTTAGAGTTACAGGAGGTGTTGCAGGAGTTATCAGATGAAAGTAGAAAAGTAGGACTAAAGAGAAATGTTAAAAGGACTAAAGTAATGTTTAATGGATTTTCTCAAAATATAAAAATAAAAATTGATTATGATGAGTTAGAAGAAGTTAACAGTTACAAATACCTTGATCAGATTATTAATACAAATGGAAACATAATGGATGAAATTAATCATAGAATTAAACTTGGTTGCAATGCTTTTGGTAGAAATAACTTGATGCTAGAAGGAAATATGCCTATGTGTTTGAAAAGGAAGGTTTTTAATAAATGTGTTTTACCAGTTCTTACTTACAGATCTGAGTCTTAGATGCTTGATAGAAGAGCAATACAGAGACTTCAGACCACTCAAAACAGTAAGGAGAGATGCATGTTGGGAGTATCAAGAGGAGATTGAAAATGCAATATATAGTTAAGAGAACAAACAGGTGTTGCTGACTTCATTGAAAAAATTAAAAGACTGAAGTGGAGTTGGTCTGGATATATTGCTAGAAGAGATCATAATAGATGGACAATTGAAATCTTAAACTGGATTCCAAGTGATTGTAAAAGACACAGAAAGAGACCACATGGGAAGATGGATGGATGAAATAAAGTGTGCAGGGGTGATGTGGAGAAGAGAAGCTAAAAATCAGAGAAGATGGATTGAACTTGAAGAGACCTTCATGATGATGATGATTATAGTTCAACTAAATCTAGGTAAATACAAATTACTTTTTAGTCTTAGTTGTTTAAAATTTGACACTAGTTCTATATTTGCACAAAATTTAAGACCCTTACTGTTTAATTCCTTTAATGTCATAATTTTCAATATTAACATTTCATCACTCAAGTTCCTTATTGTCACTACTTAACCCTAATTTTATTTTATTTTCAATTAGTTTCTCTGTTAACGTATTAATTTCTTAGAGTGCTGTCATCCTTATATCTAATTAGTATATCAATTTGATTTTATTTTTAAACAAATAAATTGTAATTATTATTACCTTCATATTGAAAATGTCTTTTTATATGAAAATACATACTGAACTGACAACTATCATCCATAGCTGTGGTTATGGGAAATTTGTTTTGGTCTCTACTCAAGAACAAACTTTGTAAAAATTAAATGAGTGAAGCTTAATGCAAGGTATAGTAGAGATAGCGATTTTTAAAACTATATTAATAATATAAAAATTTATAACAATAAAAAAATAACAGAATAAGAAAACGGTGAATATGAAATGTTTTAAAAATATGTAATTTGAAAACAGTAACATTTTAAAAAATAATTATATAATGTTTTGTTAATTTATCAACAAATATTTTTCATATTTACTACTCAAAAATGTTCATATTTTAATTCTTCAACAGGTTGTCTTTTCAATTCTTCCACCTGGTGGCAATTTTTGTAAATGTTCAACATTTGACTTTAGTATTTATACTTTATTTTATATCAGTATTAAATAATCTGAGCTTGATTTGTTAGAAATATAAGCTCACAAATGAATAACATCCTAAAAAATCGTACTCTAACTTTGCAAATATAGAAAAGAAATTATAAAGTGAAACAAAAAGAAAATATATAATCAAAACAATTTTTTCTAATTGACTGATTATTATAATGATATTGAAAAAAGAAATGAACAGTCTTTGATAACTGAATTTTATTTGTTAAATGTGAACAAATTATCATTAGATCATCATAAAATTATAAATAAATGTATAAACTTTTTATTTCTTTCCAAAAACTTTATTTTCATATATTAACTAATGAACACATATACAAATTCACATATTATACACTTTTCAACATATCAACGTTTTTTTTTCCATCATTAGAGTCATTTCAAGGATTTCTCCCTCCCTCTACTTCTTTTATTATAAAACTTCCTTTTTTATGTATTAAGTATAAATTTTCAAAAATATTAGTAATTTAATATATAAAAAAGAAAGTTTTATAATAAAAGAAGTAGAGGGAGAAAGAAATCCTTGAAAATGACTGTAATGGCAGAAAAAAACAATTGAATCATTGGAAAGTGTATAATATGTGAATTTATACATATGTTCATTAGTTAATATATGAAAATAATATTTGGAAAGAAATAAGAAGTTTATACATTTATTTATAATTTTGGAGAACATATATACTTTAAAAGAAAAATGTGGTTGTTTAATTTGTCACTGTATAATGATAATATTATAGTGTAATATATATCATCACAAAACTATGAAATCTTGTTCTAAAATTTAAAATTGTATTTATAAATATTAAAATATTACAAAAGTTCTGTTCTATAGTGTTTGACAGAGCTCAATGATTGTAGTTTTTTTACTATTATTTCAAATTTCTTAACGTGTGTTTTTAAAAATAAACATACAGATGGTCCTCAACTTTCTTACCTAATTGGTTCCTGTAGTGTATGAAAGCAGAGCAATATAAAAACAAATATCAAAAAAGTGTTTTTAAAATATTTATTTTTAAAAGAGATGTATTAGAAAATACATAAATAACACTTTATTGATTAGTATCTGATGTTTTCTTTATAAATTTATCAAAAGGTAATTGAATTGTACTCTTCTTGGTACTTACAGATTAAATCTGGACACCAAGATTGATTACAGATAATTCCAAATAATAAAATTCATTATGAGTAAATAAGCAAATATTTTATCTAGCGCCGTGCTAGCAATTATATTTCATTCCAATATCAGCCTTTCAAGCTAATTGAGCACACATCTTTTGAGTGTTAAATAAATGAATACTCTCTTCTTCAATCCAAGATATAGTATTTATACAGGAATAAAGGGATTTTTTTTATTCCTGTATAAATACTATATCTTGGATTGAAGAAGAGAGTATTCATTTATTTAACACTCAAAAGGCGTGTGCTCAATTAGCTTGTAAGGCTGATATTGGAATGAAAAAAATTCATTATATATATTTATCATATTAATGCAATAATTACAATTTTTTTAAAAAAACTTGCAGATATCAGATACTTTAAAATATATAATTCTGTCCAATAATTAATTTATTAATAAAAAATAAATAAATTGACATTTAATTACTTATGGCCCTTACCTATTTCAATTATGGCTAGGAAAATAAAAAAACACCTTTTCCTCAAACATTAAAACTTAATCCCTTCCCTCTACCTTTTCTCATTTTTTATAAACTTAAGATTATTTTCCTTACAACTCTTTATTAAATTTAGAGGAAAATGAAAACATGTGTGAGTGTGTTAAGTTTTAATATTTAAAAAATGGGTTTTTTTTATTTTCCTAGCAATAATTAAAAGACAAAAGTTTTATAAGCAATTAAATGTCAATTTATTTATTTTTATATTAATAAATTAATTATTAAACAGGATTATATTCTTTGAAAAAAATATGATAGTAAGTATAATTTACGTACATGTATTTTTATGGCAATAAAACAACATGATGGATATAACAGATATATATATATATATACTTGCTAACTTTTTATTTTCAATGTAAATTTTTACATTATTGTATTTACACATGACTTACTTTATAAAAATTTATAATGCACAATTACAAGCATTTCAAGAATTAAAGTAACTGTGTCTTTTGCTCTTATATGAGGCTTATGCAGCTGCAGAAAAAATGTTGAATAGTCCCGACTGCTGATTTTTTCTAATTAAAAGAAAAATGATCATTTAAATTGTTTACTAGTACAATGCAAAATTAATTAATAATATTATGTTTTAATTTGTTTTGTTATCCTATGCTGTTTGGTAGAGTTGATAGAGCATCTGACCTAAAATTGAAAGATCCAAGAATCTATTCTGGTGTTAGAACAGGCAAAACTCACTATACATATTGCCACATGCAGCAAGCTAGAGTAATCAATGGATTCCAGAAGGCTTATGCATAAAATCCCTATCTAGTGCCTACTCATCCAATATCCCCAGACTAGTTTCTGGCTTCTGGCCTTCATCAGTGAGAAGCCAGAAACTAGTCTCGGGATATTGGATGAGTAGGCACTAGATGGGGATTTTATGCACAAGTCTTCTGGCATCCATTGATTACACTAGCTTATTGTGTGGCAATATGTATAGTGAGTTTTGCATGTTTTAATAACAGTTATAAGCAAGCATAAAAAATGGTGATCATGTGATATCTATTCTGGTTTTTGCATGACTGGCATTTGAACTTTTTACAAACTTTTGAGCAATAAAGTATTAAGCCTTTTTAAATTAATTATTTATTTATTTTGTTTAAAAATACCAAATCAAGAATGAAGATATTAACTAAAATTTTGTTGTATTCTTAAAAAAATAAAACCAGTTTTCAGCATATTAAAATTTGAGAATAAAAAAAATAAATAAAAGTAATTAAGAAATAATTTCTATAAGCTTCCATTTCTCAGAATTTAATATATTGCAAAGCAATTTTGTATTTGATAGCCAACCAAAAAAAATGTTTACATGTTGAGTAGATCTTAACCAGCTTTTTTTGTAAAAAAAAATAATTAGACTTCGGTGCTCTTACTTTGCATATGTATACTATTTGCAAATAAGATAAACTTTATTGGAAATTATTTTTTTCATATTTAGTTTACTTCTGTTTAAAAGAGTTTTAATGTTCTGAAAAAATTTGTGACTAATTATAAAAAATTAAAAAAAATAAAATAAACATAAATGAATCCATATTTCACCAAGTATTATTTTAAAAAAAACTTACACTAACCGATTTGAAAATTTAAAATAAATGACCATTGACTAAGAACTTGGGTTGGAAATAATAAGAATTAAATGAAATTTTATCAAAATCACCCTTTCCTTTATTTTGCTGTAATATCTTATGAATATAATTTGTCAAATCACTTTGAATACTTTTTAGCAAAATTGTTTATTGTACATATATACATACACCTTACATTTTGACTGCGCTGCAGTCTTCTTCAGAGCTATGATATAGATATTATGTATATAATTATGTATTTTATTTTATTAGCTCTGAAGAAGACTGCAGGGCAGTCAAAATGTAAGGTGTATGTATATATGTACAATAAAGGATTTTGCTAAAAAGTGTTCAGAGTGGTTTGAATAAATTGTAAAAATTAAATGGCCACCAGCATTTGAAAAATTTTATAGTTTTTTTAAAACAGACATCCACCAAGATTAAATAGAATATGTAGAACAGAAGCAAAATCTTTTATCTTTTCCCCAGTCTTCTGCAAATTCTAAGGAATGGCTCTGTAGGTAACTAACATTTAAAAAATAATATAATGTAACAGTCAGAATCGTCTATCTCACAAACACACTGCAGAATTCAAACCCCAGACACGAAACTGAACATTCTAGGAGGGGTTGCCTTCTAGATATACTAAGTTCGAATCTAAAGTCCAAATTTCACAGCGCCATCTACATGATAACGCATCTGGTGCCACTACTAGTATAACCTTTGACCGGTGCCTGATGGTCAAGGAGAAACAAAAGATTCTATACTAAAAGAGGTTTGGGTGGCTAATTAACGTCTATGGATTTACAAAAGAAATGCAGAAAATATATATATTGTATCCGCCCGGTGTACTTGAGCGCGCTCCCGCTCTATCAATATCGCCACTGTTACGAATCTGCTGTGTTCTTGCGTCCGGGGGATAACATAATGTTCTGTGAAGATAATTTCAAACACATATACACGTATGCTTTATTTATTTTATACATAAATTCGGATTGAATCCAAGTAATAGGCACCAGGAGAACTTTTATAAGAGTGCGCCACGTATGTGCATAAGCTCACTCAACTACATCACAAAACATGCCCGTGCATCACTCCAGTCGGAAGCAAGAAACGAACACAGCCACTATTACTCTTCACATTACATCGTCTCTGTGATCTTTCACTCACAATCAATTAGACTTATTATATGAGGGCCCGCCCTATATCCCACAGAACAAATTAATCAAACTTAATTTAATCTAAGAGAGCATAACAAACATAAGCATAAATAAAATCAAATCCCAACACCAAAATATCAAATGCATTCATTCATATTCAAACAATTTGGATCGTTCTAGCACTCATTCCTATTATATAAATTTATGTTGAAATTCCAAGCAATTAATAACAAAAAATACTAGTTAAATATATGTTTTATTTAATCTGTTTACTAACAATTAATGCAGGTATATGATCGGCAAGCCGAGATAATTAAATATAGATTTCAAGGTGACTTCGCACATCTTTTTAAGAATGTTGATCTGTAGGCAAACTTATTAGGTTAGATTCTCGAATTGTTCATTAATGGTCAAGAGTAACTTTATCATTTTAGCTCAATGTTTTTTTTTAATAGTTCTGGTTATTAAAGTTATTTTATTTTGGTGCATAAGTGAATATGACAATTTAAAGATAGCTACCTGTGGAACGTAGAAAGACTGTAATGGGATCCTGAGCGATGGTTTCTTCTTTAACGAAGCATTCCGGTAATTTGGAAGGTCTCAAAAGCGTGTGTGGTCCTTATGTGAAGTTCTCCAGTGTTACGAGCATCCTGTTGGCAATCAGCTGGGCTGGAGGCGGAGGTCCGGCGTCAAGCCGTGAATTTTATGTTCAGCAACGCATCTCTGTTAGATTTCAATCGTCTAATAATAATCAATAGTAGTCTGAGAATAATAATCTAATAATCCCCAACAGCACTGTCCGGCCTTTTTAATCTCTTCCTTCCCGCCCTCACACCTTGAATTTTTCTCACCCAATCACTCCCATGCACCTGTGAGTCCCTTCATTTTATAAGTCCATCGAGTGTCAACTCAATTCCGTGATTTCTGGGATCGTTTACATCACTCTGGAATTTAACCATTTTTTTAGGTATTGTTTCGCTGGAGACAGAAGTCTGAGTTGTACAATAGCAGTGTACACTTTTTCTCACCTCTGTTTCTAAATTTGGCTTATTTTATCTAGGCGTACCAGCACATATCCTGCCTATTGTTTCAATTTCTCTAATTTTACATTTACCAATTATCCTTATTTAAAAATAATTTTAGATCGCTTGGAATTTCATAACATATTGCCAATTAATTTATTCATTTTCCCCTTTTGTTCAAAATGATTTAATAAAAGTTAAACTTGCATTCAATCATTCCTCTTTACTTAATTAAAAATGAAAAAAAAAACTACAACTAATGATTATAGATTTATTCTTAACACACAAACACAAAATAATAAAAAAAAAACTCTTTTACTTTTTTATTTCAATAAATTTGACAGGTACTCTTATATAGCTGCGATCTGCTTTAGAAACGGCTTTCTCGTTTATTACTAAAGCAAGACCGCTTTTTTAAAAGTTTTGTTCCTGTCATTCATTTCGTCAATTGATTATAGTTTAATATAACCCCATATGCCTGGGTTCAAATCCCATGTAACGCTATTCCATTACATATCTCCCCGCCCGGTGTAGAGTAAAATCCGAGGTTGCGGGTTTTAGCTCTGAGAAGGAGCCAAGTTATTCGGCCCTCTTCAGTGCCCTTGCATTGAAAGTCCCCTTAATCATTTTTCCTCTGTGCAGCGTTCAATGAATCGACCCAACGTCCTTTCTTTTGTGTGATACGGGTCCCATTATGGCGGCTTTCCCAGCTGTTTGTCTGCGGCTCCGCCTTCCCTTAAAATTTGGATCATGTGCTCTGTGGTCAGACTTCTTTTTACAACGACTATTAACGGAGAAAAGAAAAAAACTATCTGGTAATCTAGGGTCTGTCACGATTGACGACAATGGCCAATGGGTTTTGTGCATCCCTAACAGGAGGTATGCGGATGGACCTTTCTGAAGTCCCCTATACAGAATATGATCGATCTCTATCTAAGATTTTGGAAAGTCTGATCCGCCCAGCAATAACGAAGTTTTGGGAAGCGAGCTGGCAAGAACTCTAATGAAATGTGTTACGTGATTTCCCGCACTTAAGTTGGGCCAGCATCATGTGCCAGCCTTCTCCTGGTCTTGCAGGGTACTCCCAGGTCGATCCACCAACATATTGGCTCTACACACTACAGGCTGCTTTGCGAGCGGTTGACCAGTTTGTTTTATATGTTACACCCAAGGCTTGGTGTTAGTCATCCCCCCCTTCCCCTTCTTTTTTTTTTTCCATTTCCAATGTCATATGTCGATTCATTTCACAAGTCATTCCCAGTTCGTGGCATCTATTTCCCATGTGAGTTCCCTTAAACATTTGTCTTTGTGATATCCACGGTCGTCAATTCATTTTCCCTCCGTCCTATGGGTTAGTATCGGTCCGGTGGTACTCGTTTTCTGGGTTGTTCATTACTAGACCTCTCGATCAGCCCTCCTATCCCCTCTTCTTGTTCAAATTTTGCTATCATTTCCCCCATTTCATGGATCCCTTTGCAATCCCTTCCCAGCATCATGTGTCTGAGGGTGGTTGGCATATTGTGCCTTATTATGGAGATGATCTGCATCTCCGTCATATGGTATGCAGGCAATTGTTGAAGGCTCACCACCTGCCTATAATAAAACTGAGTGGCCGTCTCATTGGGCCTTCCCCCATATTTCTCCCTGGTGATTCTAAAATAAGTCCCTTCTTGGCGTGCTGTGTTCCAGAAACACCGCAAAACTTCTTCCTTATATTCCTCATATGACCGGGGTTTAAATTCCAGCGTCCTCCACCAGTCTCTCACTGGGCCCTGTAGGTATCCGCTTGCAATATTTATTCGGTCAGGTTCTCTCACCGTTGGTTCTCCAAACAGATTTCTGACGCTTTCGAGGTGGTCCATTGGGTTTTCGTTTTCCCCTGCCCTAAATATTTCTATCTTCATCTGTCTCTCCGCCCATACACAACTTGTGTCCCGTTGCGACATCTGCCTTTCCCATCTCTTCTCCATCTCTTCCATTGCCTCTCGGACTTTGTCCTGTTGTTGTCTAATTTCATGACACACCTCCTCCGTCTGCCTGATAGCTTCCTTCGTCGCATCTTGATGCCTATTTCCCTTTTCTACATCATTCGTTAGTATCTCTACCCTTTCCTTTAGATCACTCAGGTCTGTTTTCGTTTTGTCCATCTCCATCCTATTCTGGTCTATTTTTCCCTCAACATTGGCTAAACTACTATCTTCCCCTTTGTTCTCTTCTGACTTCACTTCCTTTCCCCTGAGTAATTGCCTTATCTCCTCTTTAAAGTCTTCCCTATCTCTTCTACGCTCTTCTCTATCTTCCCTCATTTCGGCCATCATTTGCGTCATCATCCTTATTAATATTTTAATATCCCCTTCATTCTCCGTATCCTGTTTTTTAAATTGTATTGGACTCTCCCCCGTCTGTTCCCACATGCTTTCATTTGTATTTTCTTCCATTGTTTAATATTTGATTTATAATTTATAGTAATCCACGGCTCATCACCTACTACTCTGCGGGTCCCACTGACTGTCTTATCCTATCCTTAGATGCTCCTTGCCCTTCAAAATTCCCACAGCTCCTGTCCCTCCAATTTGGTTTCTATCGCTCATACTATCCCAGGTCCCTCTGTTCCCTCCATTTCTATTCAGCAGCTATCGATTATATGTGCGGTTATATCTATTCTATGGTTATATGCATACTTATACATATATACGCTATGTTGACCTCTTTCTTTAGCCCCCTTCTCCTTTTTAAGTAAGACACAAAACTCCTAACAAGATCCCAGTTACAGTACTTCCTTTGTGCAAGAACATAAATACGTCTTTTAACGATGTATATATTTTTTTTATTTTTTATTTTAACATAGAAATTAATTTATCAATTTGCTTCCTTTTAATATACGATCTTTCTTCCACGGAATCCCGCTATTCCACAGTCTTCTACAACTATTAAGTATATTCGGATGCTTGATTATTTTAGTGCTAATAAGAGAACTAAATCCCTTTCCCACTCCCTTGAGCAACGCTTAATGATTTTGTTTTATGGTGAATCCGAAAGTTTCCCCCGCTTTAATCGATAATTTATTCTGTTATTTCGAGCGCCCTCTCTTTTAAATTTGCTTTCGTTGTTAGAAACGACAGCTGTATCCACGTCGGTCCCACCACTTGAAACAATAGTTTCGTGCCACGTTGACGTGACAAATGTATCCGCCCGGTGTACTCGAGCGCGCTCCCGCTCTATCAATATCACCACTGCTACGAATCTGCTGTGTTCTTGCATATGGGGGATAACATAATGTTCTGTGAAGATAATTTCAAACACATATACACGTACGCTTTATTTATTTTATACATAAATTCGGATTGAATCCAAGTAATAGGCACCAGGAGAACTTTTATAAGAGTCCGCCACGTATGTGCATAAGCTCACTCAACTACATCACAAAACATGCCCGTGCATCACTCCAGTCAGAAGCAAGAAATGAACACAGCCACTATTACTCTTCACATTACATCGTCTCTGTGATCTTTCACTCACAATCAATTAGACTTATTATATGAGGGCCCGCCCTATATCCCACAGAACAAATTAATCAAACTTAATTTAATCTAAGAGAGCATAACAAACATAAGCATAAATAAAATAAAATCCCAACACCAAAATATCAAATGCATTCATTCTTATTCAAACAATTTAGATCGTTCTAGCACTCATTCCTATTATATAAATTTATGTTGAAATTCCAAGCAATTAATAACAAAAAATACTAGTTAAATATATGTTTTATTTAATCTGTTTACTAACAATTAATGCAGGTATATGATCGGCAAGCCGAGATAATTAAATATAGATTTCAAGGTGACTTCGCACTTCTTTTTAAGAATGTTGATCTGTAGGCAAACTTATTAGGTTAGATTCTCGAATTGTTCATTAATGGTCAAGAGTAACTTTATCATTTTAGCTCAATGTTTTTTTTAATAGTTCTGGTTATTAAAGTTATTTTATTTTGGTGCATAAGTGAATATGACAATTTAAAGATAGCTACCTGTGGAATGTAGAAAGACTGTAATGGGATCCTGAGTGATGGTTTCTTCTTTAACGAAGCATTCCGGTAATTTGGAAGGTCTCAAAAGTGTGTGTGGTCCTTATGTGAAGTTCTCCGGTGTTATGAGCATCCTGTTGGCAATCAGCTGGGCTGGAGGCGGAGATCCGGTGGTCAAGCCGCGAATTTTATGTTCAGCAACACATCTGTTAGATTTTAATCGTCTAATAATAATCAATAGTAGTCTGAGAATAATAATCTAATAATCCCCAACAGCGCTGTCCGGCCTTTTTAATCTCTTCCTTCCCGCCCTCACACCTTGAATTTTTCTCACCCAATCACTCCCATGCACCTGTGAGTCCCTTCATTTTATAAGTCCATCGAGTGTCAACTCAATTCCGTGATTTCTGGGATCATTTACATCACTCTGGAATTTAACCATTTTTTTAGTTATTGTTTCGCTGGAGACAGAAGTCTGAGTTGTACAATAGCAGTGTACACTTTTTCTCACCTCTGTTTCTAAATTTGGCTTATTTTATCTAGGCGTACCAGCACATATCCTGCCTATTGTTTCAATTTCTCTAGTTTTACATTTACCAATTACCCTTATTTAAAAATAATTTTAGATCACTTGGAATTTCAGAACATATTGCCAATTAATTTATTCATTTTCCCCTTTTGTTCAAAATGATTTAATAAAAGTTAAACTTGCGTTCAATCATTCCTCTTTACTTAATTAAAAATGAAAAAAAAACTACAACTAATGATTATAGATTTATTCTTAACACACAAACACAAAATAATAAAAAAAAACTCTTTTACTTTTTTATTTCAATAAATTTGACAGGTACTCTTATATAGCTGCGATCTGCTTTAGAAACGGCTGTTTCTCGTTTATTACTAAAGCAAGACCGCTTTTTTAAAAGTTTTGTTCCTGTCATTCATTTCGTCAATTGATTATAGTTTAATATAACCCCATATGCCTGGGTTCAAATCCCATGTAACGCTATTCCGTTACAATATAGACCGAGACAGTGATAGGAATCAAATAAAATAAGAGATCAAATTTAGTTTTAAATAATTTCACACAATTTATTTATATAAATATATATATAACGCCACTGTCTGCTTATATGAGACAGGGACGCATATTAAATAATTGTTGGCATTATATAATGTGCTTGACAAGATAGGAACATGTGCGAGGTGCTTTGAGTAATTATACAAGTTTAAGAAAATATTTGAAAATTAAGTGTTCTAAAATATTTATTGATTTCGAGAATAGCACGGACTAAAGCTTACTAAGCAACAAAGTGGGAATGGGATCAAAGCATTTATTTGAGAATAATAACAATAGAGTTGCATTGGGAGGTCAGTATTGCTGATTATGAATTTATTAAAGTTGGAGGGTGTGACACATTTAAGTCACGGATGCTTTGTAAAATAAATATAAAATAAAACAATATTGAAGATCCGGAATAATTACGGAGGGCATCTCGCCGCTAACCCGTAGGAAAGTATTTTGACGAACAGCCAAAACTTAGCGACTGTGTGACGATTGCGTTTAATTCCCAGGGGTGTCATTTGGGACACCCTCTACCTGGAAACCGCAAGCGTGGAGAGAACGGCCTTAGCCGTGTAAAAAATCCCTGGAAAAATAAAACAAAGCGGTCTCAACAACCAATTCATGTACCAGCAATACGAGACTAGAGTATATAAAACATACTGAATGGGTTTTACTTGCATTAAGAAAAATGCCCAATCAAATTCCCCGAAATTCATTTGAAAAGGGTCTGCACATTCTCGACGTCAATGATGAACTTTATAATTAAAGTAGAACACGGTAATTAAAATAAGAAAATGCATGCTTGCGGGTTTGAAAAGGTAAGTATAGATTTATATACGCAATCATGCATTAGGGGACACATTTAATCATCGACTTCACACATACTCTTATATTAGATTAAAATCAATAACATGTAGATTTTAAGCTATGTGATTATATTATATTAAAGAAAAGAATCGCCCTCGAACGAGTGATTTGCAAGATAATAAAATTGGAAAATTATAAATTTAAAATATGCCTTAATAGCGGCGTCTTACTTTCAATAAAGGGAATAGTTCACTCGGTCAAAGACGATTCTGACACATTATCATAATAAAATAAAAGAAAGCTTTATAAATAGAAAGTATTAACCCAAGGATAGAGAGCAAAATGTTGAGTATATTTAAACACATTAAAGAAATACATAATGAAGTTATGTGAAATATAAGAAAAACAATTTTAAATAGCTATAGCATGTTAGTTATCACAAGAGCTTTTGGGTTAATTTAGGGTTACCTCTGGAGAAGCATTTTCAGTTAGATGTTCGGCAGGTTTTATAATTCAGCAGCAAAATCTGGAAATGTTCATATTTTTGGCAGTGGCAGCAGTTCCGGGGTTTCCCATGTGATAGCTTTCGATGGTATGGAGCAGCGGCTGGCTATTCCGAGGGGGACATAGCCATCTTAACACCTCTACTCTGTCATGTCAAGGTTAGCAAATTATTAGAATAGAACTTAGAATGATTTCTCTTAGAAACATCAGAAGAATAAAAACTAACTGGAGAACAAAAGAAAAACCTCCTTTTTATAGTAGAATTTAACAATAGAACTGCCCTGGAGCATTACAAAAATATCGGACTTATCAGCTGTAATTAAATCATCGGAATGTCTAAAGGAATTCAACATTAATTAATTTCTTTTGTTAATTTCCCTGTCGACATTCGAATTACAAACTAGATTTAGTTAAAAATTACTTTTATTAATTAAAGAAAACCTTAAATGGACATCTGCTGTTTTTAGATAAACTTATACAACATTTACTAATTAAACTATTGTCCCTCATTTATTTTAACAGAAATATTTGGAATAACTTTTATTAAATTAAAGAAAATGATTTTACTTTTTAAATTGCAATATTTGAATCTATTTTCTAAACGAATATTTACTAAATGAATTTTATTTTAAATCAAAATATATTATGACGGTAATATATTTGTAAATAGATTCAAACAAAATAACTTTAACAATTTATAATTTTGATATGTTTTAAAATGGATATCATAGTGTGTGCACAATTATGACTTATATAACTTACTTTTTAATAAATGTAAATTATGTGAACAAATACATAATTCATAATATTTTATTTTATTTGGGAATAAGTTATATATATATATAATATGAGCATTGTGCTCGTGGTTTAAAATTAGGCGGGATTTTCAGTATATAAGTGTATTGCAGACACCCTACGATAGATTGGGGTTCAAACTAAGGTATGAGGGTAGGAAGTAGGTGAGAAAAGGTGAAACGAAGATCTGCAAAGCTGACCTTACTGTTTCAATACTCATATCTATTTTTATAGAATTTGTATTTTTGTATTTATTAATTAAAACATCATGTAATATTATGTTTAGTATAATAGTGATTTCATGCAACAATATAGATTCTGATTACTTGTGGTGGTATTTTATTTTTATTTGTTATATCTTGTGTCAACTGTATTTTTCATTAAAGTTACCTGTAATATCTTTCAATTGTTTACAAGTACACACACATATTTGTAATGAGTATAATAACCTCATATTGTAATGGTTAATATAGGCATAGGCCATGATACCAGTTGGGGTTTAAACCTTAATGAGTTTTAGAATGTTTTAACAGTGATTGGGGATTTGCTAGAGTGTGGATAATTCATTTTTTGATGCATTAGGCACCACAGACAATCCAGCTATATATCCAGTTATTGGATGGTATAAAAATATTAACATTATTAGATAGATATAAAAAAACTGTAAAAAATATTAAGAAATCAAAAACTAATTGTCACTAAATAATGAAGTTAAGGAAAAATCATTACAGCAATAAATCTAGAGAGAAAGCGAATTTTCTAATAATGTGCATACATAAGGAATTAGCTGAGTGAATGTTCATTATGGAATTTGTAGAGATGAGTGAACAGGAAAAATTTTAATTTACAAATTATATATATATATTTCAAAACTTTGAGTTATTTAAACTGCGATTGTAGTTCCAGCTATCACACTTTGTAAATATAGATATATCTAATGTTTTGATTTTTTGTTTAAAAATATATTTATAATCTTTACAAATTCGTATGATGCCTTCTGTGCATCATAAAACATATTTTTGTTTCACATTACAAACAAAATCCAATTCAGATGTCACATGACCTAATTTAACAGGCTTGTATTACAAATGTTATTTATAGAGCTTGCAAATAAGCTCTTAACAAGCTTTTGCAGAATAACTCCAACCCCAGATTGGTTTCTGCTACTGGTGTTCTCAGTGAGGTGATAGGATATTCAAGCATTAGATTAAAAATATCAGGACAAGCCCAGCACGTTATTTAATGTATAACTATTAAGTAGAAAATCTGAAATTTTCAGACATCCACATGTCTTTTAATTCAGCTAACTTAAATAGCCATATGGGACTGAACTAAGTTCAGATACACCATATATTAATAGCTAACTTAAATAGCCATATATGACTGAACCAAGTTCAGATACATCATATATTAATAGCTTTGAGATATTAATATACGGTGTATCTGAAGGTAGTTCAGTACCATATGGCTATTTAAGTTAGGTAGCTGAATTGGAAGACATATGGATGTCTGAAAATTTCAGAATTTTCTACTTAATAGTTATACATTAGATAAAGTGCTGACAGTGTCCTGGTATTTTTAATCTATTTCTTGAATATCCTAGCATCTCACTGAGGACACCAGTAGCAGAAACCAGTCGGGGTTGGGATATTCTGCAAAGCTTGTTAAGAGCTTATTTGCAAGTTCTATATATAACTTTTGTTCCAATTAGATGAAAAATAAAACAGTTTTGCATTATGGACATTTTGGATATTAACTATTCTCATCAAGTGCTTTTAAAGAGATCAACAGTGACTCCCATATAGCGTCATCATTTTCATCAACATACCAAATATCACATGATCATCATTTCTAATGATTGCACATGCTGTTAAAACAACAACACACTCTCCAAACAGTAGTACCACAACATGTAAGAAGATTCATGCATAAAATCCCTATCTAGTACCTACTCATCCAATATTACCAGGTTAGTATCTGGCTTGTAGCTTTCATCAGTGAGGAACCTTAGAAGTTTTAACATAAAAATCCCTATCTAGTGCCTAGTTTCTAAATTATAAGATCTCAGTCCAGTGCTCTCAGATCCAAGGCTTTTCACTGATGAAAGCAACAACCTAAAACCTAGTCTTGGAATATTGAATGAGTAGACTCTAGATAGGGATTTTATGCATGAATCTTCTTGCATCTATTGATTTCTATGGCTTGCACTGTATGTCAATACTGTATGAAGAGCTTAAGTGTAAGTAAAGGGATGTTAGATTACTTAAAAAAAGCACAAAGAGAAGTAGAAAGACATGCATTAGATGCATATGTATGGGCATCAAAGGAGGCAATTCAAGAAGAAATCGGACAGACAAGTTTTTATATGAGAGACACAAAAAGCAAATTAAAAATGTTTGGTAGATTACAGTTTATGGATAATAAAAATAGCCAATATAGTATTTAATTGGGTTATGAGTAAAGGGCAGGCAACAAAACAGGTGAGAAAGGTAATATATTATGCAGAAGATTTGAATAAAGAATTTGCATCAGTATACTTATACAAGAGGTGAGATGATTTTGTTAGAAGAATTGTTGAATGTCATAGTTGCAAGAAATGGGATAGAAGAATAGATGAAGTAATAAAAATAGAGCATTGGAGAGATGGAGAATTAGTATGGAAAGTAAAAAGAGTTTAAATATATATAAAAGTAAACAGAATATTGGGTGTGAGTTAATTTATGCTAATAACAAGTAAAGTAATTTATTGTTTAAGGCATGAACAGGATCTTTAGCAATAAGGGAATATACCCATAAATAAAAAAGTGTGGGTGATTTAGTCTGAATGTTGTGTAAGGAAGGCACGGAAAATATTAGGCATCTGCTAATTAAATGTAAATGTTTGCAAGTAGAAAGGGCACACATAATGAAGTTGTGAAAAAATAAATATAAACAAAGTGATTATATAGAAGATGGGTTCTTCATTTTTATGCTGGATTTGAAAAAAGATAAGGGAATTTAGATATAAAGGCCATGGAAGTGACAAAGATTATGTTGTGAAAATGGGATGAAGCAGGATAGAGAAGAAATATGGGAAAAACTTAGGCTGGAGAATGGAAAGGGAAGGTAAAGTGGCTAACAGGTTTCTCTGGATATGGTAGCTTAGAGATTCCTGACTCTGAAAAAGGAAAAGTCACACCGCATCTCATCTCATCATCATTTCATTATTTACAATAATAGCAAGGAAAGCACTGTTTAAGGCTCGACAGGATCGTTAGCAACAAGGGAATATACACATAATTGAGAAATGTGGGTGATTTAATCTGCAAGTTATGTAAGGAAAGCATGTAAAATATTAGGCATCTGCTAATTGAATGTAAATATTTACAAACAGAAAGGTTAAAAATAATGAAGTCGTGGGAGAAATAAATATAAACGAAGTGATTATACAGAAAGTGTCTTGGTTTTTATGCTGGGTTTGGAAAAAGATAAGGGGGATCTAGAGGGATTTAGATATAAAAGCCATTGATTGGATAAAGATGATATTGTGGGAATAGGATGGAGCAGGAGAGAAAAGAATATGAAAAAAACTTAGTGGAGAACAGAAAGGGAAAGTAAGGTTGCTAACAGGTTTCTTTGGGCGTAATTGCTGAGAGATTCCTGCTTCGATAAAGGAGAAGCCATAGCGCATCGCATCACAATGATTTATCATAAACAACACTAATACAATCTATTTGATGTTAAAGGTGTGCATAAAAAATGGCAGTTTTACTTATTAAAGCCTATTTAACAGCAATTATTTTTTTTACATTACGCGATATGCTATGAAATAAGACCCCAAATATAGTAGATGATATTGGAAGTACGAAATTATTTAGAGTTATTTCACGTATTTATTGCTACAAATAATTGTTTATTTAACTCTAAGGTTTGTACATATTTTATTCATTTCATTTATTTATTTAAATTTCATTATCTATACTATTTTTACAGTTTTTATATGATAATATTCTTTATATTTTTTATTGCTTTTTTTGTTATTGTTGTGTTTTATTTAAATTAACAAATATGTCTTTATGTCAGAGTAAATCAAAGAACTTAAATGAAAGTAATTTAATATCCTTTTCTATACAAAAAAGATATTGTATTCCACTTATGAATTCATTTATTAGAAAGCTTTAAATTCGCCTAAAGGTTTAAACGACCAAGAAACAAAAATAGAAGCTTTCTAAAAGAGATATCAAGATGTTTTCTACGCCTATAATAGTATTTTTTTAATTAATTTCTTTAGAAAAAATGAAATTTGAAATATTCGTAATCACGATTTAATTATTTTTTTTTTTGAAAACACGAATTTTTAAATCATAAAAACATTGTTTAGATCAAAGATAAGACCTACAGTTTGATTTTACTTACTAAAAATATGATTATTTTTCTGTGTGGGAAATCTGTTCTGTAGCTATGATTTTCTTTTACAAATAGATTTAAACATTTTATTACCCCACAAAACTATTATCTGCCTTTTCTTTTGTGTAGTCACTTAACAGAGTGATTTGTGCTTCTTAAAAAATAATCATACTTTTAATTTATGTAGGCTATGATTTTTTTTAAAGATACTTGGATCAGGACCAGTGCAGCATTAGTCAGTGAAAATGTATTTCGCTACTAGCTTTTGTGAAAGCTAAGATAGACATACTAGTGCCAATAGTTGGCCATAAAAGAAGAAAAGGGGGTTGTAATATAAATTTGTCCATCATTAGTATTAAAGTAAGGGTTATACCCCAGTGAGCATTAAATCACTACATATCTTTGTATATGCTACTATAACATGTTTTAAAATCGAAATAATTGTTATGCACATTTCATTTCTTTTTAAGATTATTCTTATTTTGTGGCAATGTTAAACTACTAAACATCACATGATCATCATTTTTTATGCACACACATGCTGATTTCACAGAGGTAAAACTCTCCATACAGTAGTGCCACTAGTGCAAGCCAGAGTAATTAATGGATGCAGGAAGGTCCCTATCTAGTGCCTACTTATCAACTAGTTTCTAGCTTGTGGCTTTCATCAGTGAGAAGCCTGTGATCTGAGAGCACTGTACCTAGACCTTAGGATCTAATGTAACCCTCTGGCAACTACCTTTTACAATAAAGCTTTGAGTTCAAAATGAAAACACAACAATATTTTCAATTCAAGCTTCTTAGTTTGTATAGTCATATAGATCTGAATTCAGTGGCGCTACTGCATGGAGAGGTTTGTCTCAGTAAAAAAAGCTTGGGTAAGCATAAAGAATGGTGATCATGTAATGTTTAAAGGTTTAATACCAATCCTGCTCAATAGGATTATGTTGACTGTGGTTATTAAAGAACCAAAGATGCTGAAAAGTATGGATGCTGAACTGAGTTCGGATCTATACACCTATACAAGCTAATGAGCTTGAATTGAAAGCATTATTGGGTTTTCATTTTGGACTCAAAGCTTTAAAGTTAGCCAAGAAGGTAAAAGGTGGCTGTTGTAGGATTGTATTAGATCCTAAAGTCTAGGTGCAGTGCTCTCAGATCCAAGGCTTTTCACTGATAAAAGCTAAAAGATAGAAACTAATCTGGGAATATTGGATGAGTAGGCACTAGATAGCAATTTTATGCACAAACAAATCTTCCTGCATCTATTGATTAATCTGGCATGCAATAAATGATGCTACTGCATGGAGAATTTTGCCTCTTTGTGTCAATGTTACTATCTTTTTATGACCTAATAAATGCTAAAGAACTCATGCCTGCAACAATTAGAGTAAAAGAATTACATTAACCAACCATCTGCTCTAAATCTTTTCCTCAGAATGTTCAGTGATTATATTTATTTAGTGTAAAAGATTTAGCATCCCTTTTTAGGTTAATAATTATATATTTATATTTAACAGAGATAAAATACTATTAATCTGAAATTCCAAACTTTCAGGCTTTTTGGATTATGAATATTTCAGATTTCAAGAAAAAAACTTTTGCCCCTTTATTTTCATCTAAACCCTACTAAAACTGCAACAAACATGAATTTATTATATAATTCATATATTATATTTTTGTATAAATTAATTTTTTTAATAACAATATAAAACTTTAAAAGACAACATATGCTTATTTTTATATCAAACATTTTGCAATCAAAATAAATTCAAATAATATTTTACTTTTACTGATTAATCATCATTTGCTTTTTAATTTCTTGTTTTAATCTTTTTAAAAAATGTAAAAGACTTTAAAAACATTTTTTTTCTCTTCCTATGATTTATTTATTTGGTACTCATCATTTAGACAGGCCAGCCACTTGGTGGCATTCTTATCTGTTACAAACACATTATTATAACTATTCCGGGCTGACATTTTGCAAACTAATTTAAAGCAATTTATGATTGAACATTATTTGGTCCATTTTTTGGGATTGCATATTCTTTTACATTTTGAAAACTAATTAAGATCGGACATTATTTGGTAATGGTATTAAAGTCATTTTCAAACCATTTTTTTAGATCGCAATTCTTTTACATTTTGAAAACTAATTAAAAAAAATTTAACGATCGAACATTATTGGTAAAATGGGATCATTTTATTTTTAAATTACTTTAAACTCATTTTCAAATCAGAAAACTAATTACGATTGAACATTATTTGGTAACGGTATTCTTGAACTGTCGAACAAGGTTTGCTTGCGGATCGAACATTTATGTCTACATGAGGTGGACTTGCACCTGAACTGTGAACCCTCCTGTTTCATCCTTGCTACACAAACACAGATTTTGCAATGTGTCAGAATGTTTTCGATCACAGGCAATTGCCAAAACTTTAAATGTGGTTTAATGAATTCACCCATTTTTTTAGTATCACAGAGATTCTCATGCAAAACATGTATCAACACATTATCGCATATAAACTTTATTCTCAAATACACTTTCCAAATTTTTTGCTCTTCAAAAATGTGTAGGGAAGCATGTGGATAGGATAACAAATTTTACAACTCATTACTGCATCCGTTTACTTGTAAGATGATTATTTGAGACAATATTTAAAGAGTTATGGTAATTTAAAGTACAGCTACCCTCCAATCATATTGTATTAAAGTTTTAATAGTTAGCATATGGATAAACTGTGTAACAGCATACATACATAGCTGCTGTTATTTGCATGGAAATCAAATGAATAAGGGCATATTTCTGTGCTTTGGCAAAGAAATAATGCCACCAATGCCTGTCCTGGCTATAAAATGGCTGGAGGTGGCTGCCTAAATAGCATATTTCTGTGCTTTTGCAAAGAAATAATGCAACCAAGTGGCTGTCCTGTCTAAATGATGAGTACTATATTTTCAACTCGACATTGACCAGAAATAAAACAAAATATTGGATTAAAATAGAAAAAAAAATAACCCAGACTGTTTGTTACAATTAGATTTATTAAGTAATAGATATGAAATTTTAATCTTTAATTTTGTTTATGAAAGCGTTTATGGCATGTTTTGTTTAGTGTGGTATCAGATTCTGATAAGTTGGATCCTTATAATCGATTCTGAGATTGTTTTGTGCATTAAAGCCATTGGAGGGTTACAATAAGACATGGTATTGAAGTATTTCAAAAAGAAAGGTTTTCTGTTGAAGAAAATAAAAGACAACTTGTAAAATATCAAATAAGCAGAAAAATGGACCAGCATGTTCTATATGTGGGCATATGTGGGTTCACAGATTGGTTTATAGGGTCATTACAAAACTCATTTCTAGAATTATTTGTCACTATTTATTTTTTTTTTTTTTTTGTTTGGAGTGGGAATGATCATTATAAAAGCTAATTTATTTATTGTAAAATATTAAAGATCATCTGTGAAACTTTATTCAGATACCAAAAGTTTTGGAATAATTCTATCTGTAGCAATTTTTTGTTTCTTTTTTACACATCTCAGCACTGGAAATCAATAATGAAAACACATTAAAATAATGGATTGTTGAGGATTTTGCACCAAGCAGCACAGACCAATGGTAAGACATTTTGAAATTGGATTTGGAAGAATGTCACTATGGTAAGTCATTATAAAAATTATCAGAGGAAAAATTATTATTTTTTGGTGATATTATAAAATATGTTGAAAGTAACTTGTGAAGTTATGAGGTAAATCATAAGAGTAGAAAAGTTAATGTTACCTATGTGAAAATAAATAATTAGGTGTTTTTAAGCAGGCTGTCTTGCTAAGAGAAGATAATTATTGTGAAAAGTTCCTCTTGCTATCTAACTTATGGTACTACCATGAATAATAATTGAATGGTTTAATGCTCAGGACCTTATAAGAAATCCATGCATTAAACAGAACAGAGCTAGGACACACATCATAAACCTTGAACTCCAGAGTCTTCCATTGGGGTGAAGTAATCAAATGATTTATTGTTGAGATATCATAAAAAGTTTAAGCACCAGGAATAATAGGGCTGAACCTCTTCTTATGGATTGTGGATTACAGAATCTGTTATTATACCACTATACCAAACCAGAGATGGTCCACAATTCATGGATTTTGAGTGAAGTCTATCATTATATTACTACACCAAACCATACAGGGTATTGATGATGCTAACAAACTAATTAATTATATTGCATCAAATTTCTTTATTTAAAGGGTATTTTTAGATCTAGTGTCTGAAACTATCCTAGCGCTTCACTGAGGAGTGCCAAAGCATGAAACCATTGGTCTGAGGTTAGGGTGTGGTTTCTAGATAGAGCTTTTAAAATGCTTTCTCTTGCTGGCATTTATCAATAAAGTTTGTTAGAGAAATTGGCACAGCTCATTGTTTTTTATTTACAAGCTTAAAAATATTAGGTCATGTGATGTATGGCTTTAATTTTTATTGACTATTTATACAATTTTATTGTTCATTTGACAATGTACCTTCATTCAGTCCGATATAAGAACTCTTTAATATAATCTCAACTGTATACATTGTAAATAAATCAACATTGATATCCAAAAAGGCTGAAATCTTATTATTAGCGATGATTTTTGTCCACAAATTAATAAAAACAGCTTAATGTTTTATATATCATTTTGAATTAAATATTACTTATTTCAGCAGCATAAAAATAACTTTTGATATTCTTGTCTAAAATTAGACTGTTCTGTGATATGTTTATAACCTTAAACATTGTGTATTCAAGCAAGTAAAAGTTATTTACATACTGTTGAAATTAAAGTAGTCATGTTGAATTTTTGTACTTGAATAAATGTAGATTTTTGTACATAAAAATAAAACAATCCCTGAAAATAAGCCCTAAGCTGTCTTTTGGGAAAAAAAAAATTAATAGACCCAGTCTTATTTTCAGGGAAACACATATTTAAAAACAGACTAGAAAGTGATATGTTGGCCTATTTCCATCATCTATGAGTGAATGTTGAATGTATAGAAAATTTTAAACTTTATTTAAACTTTCCAAATACAAACAACAAATAGACAACACAGGTTAGTAATTACACAACGTTTTGAATAATATTATTCTCCACTCTTCAGGTGTTGCCTATATGCACAGTGACAATATTCACTTAGAAGTTGAACTCACACCTTTAGATTCTTGAATATTGATTTTAAGGCAAACACTCTAACCAGCTGAGCTATTCAAGAATATAAAGATGTGAGTTCAATTCTAAGTGAATATTGTTGCTGGGCTTATAGGCCAGCAACACCTGAAGAGTGGAGAATAATACTACTTCAAACATTGTGTAATGACTAACCTATGTTGTTTATTTGTGTGTTATTACTAACAATTTGTTTGTATTTGAAAAGTTTAAAGTTTAAAATTTTCTATACATTCAACATTCATTCACAGATGATGGAAGTAGTCCAACATATTACATCTAGACTAGAAAGTGTTTTAGTGATCATTCAAAATTAAAATATAAACAAGACTTTATTATAAAAATTCTCTTTTTAAAATGGGTATAATTTTGACCCTTTCGATTGTAAAAGTTGATTTTTAAAACATGCTTTCCAAATAAACAAAACTATACTGCCAATATCATCATCATCAATAACCATTATTAATTTACTGCAGAATGAAGGTCTCTCCAAGTTCAACCCATATTCTCTGATCTTTAGCTTCTCTTCTCCACATTACCCATGCACACTTTCTTATTTCATCCATCCATCTCACCTGTGGTCTCTTTCTGGGTCTTTTACAATCTCTTGGAATCCAGTTTAAGATTTCAATTGTCCATCTATTATCATCTCTTCTAGAAATATGTCCAGCTCAACTCCACTTTAGTCTTTTATTTTTTTCAATGAGATCAGTAACACCCGTTTGTTCTCTTACACATATATTGCATTTGCGATCTCTTCTTGTTACTCTCCAACATGCATCTCTCAATACTTCTTTGAGTGGTCTCTCTCTATTGCTCTTCTATTAAATATCCAAGTCTCAGATCCATAAGTAAGAACTGGTAAAACACATTTATTAAAAACCTTCCTTTTCAAACACATAGGCATATTTCCTTTTAGTATCAAGTTATTTCTACCAAAAGCACTCCAACCAAGTTTAATTCTAAAAATTATACTGTAAACAACTCTTAATATGCATGATTTTACTTCTTAATATTAAGCAGACTACAACATTTGGAATTATTTAAAAAATTACGTGAATGTTAAAAATTTAAAAATAATATACATCTATACCTCACTTAGCACTTGATCATTATGCAAAGATTCACAATAGTGATCATCATCAATTTGTACTCACTGTTTTGATTTATAATAGATTATTTATTATAACAATCTTTAAAAAAATGTTCAACTTTTTTTTGGTGGCCATTTTGTGAGACTGATGAATCATGGGGTAGTTATTAAAACCATGTTATCCAAAAGCAAAATAGTAACTTTCATGCTGTATATAATGTTTTGATTATACATTTAAAATACAATTATATTTAATTTTCATCCAAAATTCTTGCAAGTAAATTAGTACTTCATAAATGACATATTTGAAGTAAAGATTTTCATCGTTAATGATTATATAGGGTATATGAGCACAGACATTCACACTACCCACCATTCGCCACTCTATCTCATAACACTGATACCCTTGAACACATATATGTTGAAAAGATAAATAATCACCAATATACATATTTCATGCTAAACCAGAAATCATCAGTTAGTCCAGATTACTATCTCTACACATATATGCTATAAGTGTTCAGATATATATTAAGATAGCCAATCTTCATACTTTAATGGACAGGCTTCAATCTACTCCACACTCCAACTCTTCAACTGTCCATCCAATTGAAAATCTGATGATGGAATGCTCAAAGGTCACCCTGAGACTGAGATTCTTGTAGTCTGTGCTCATATATTCTATATATTACATATATAGACACAGGTATGTAATAATCCTGTGTTTCAGTTATTATTGTTAATGATTAGAAAACCAAAGCATAGGGTTTCATTCAGTATAATAATTAATCAAAATCATATTTTAATAACATATAAAAAACAAATATATTAATACATTTTCAAATTTAAAAAGATGTACATTAATTTAAAAACTGTAATCTGTATTTACTTTTATGGATTAAATTTTTTACTAACAGCACTTTGTTTGTGGTAAAAATTATGATCATCATCTTATAATCTAGTTATCATAATTATTATTTTTTGAAAAAAAAAAACTTTGTATGATCAAAAATTACTAAATCTAAGTTAAAATTAGAATTTAATCTATTTTCTTGATTTTAAAGTGTCTCATTTATTTCAGAATTGCAAATGTTATCACAGTTGTACTGCTAACGTATTTTCCATTTAATAAAATGTGAGCAAAATTGGTACATTATGCATTTAATAATAAATTTTTTATAATAAAAATGCAATATAAATAAACTGAAAAAGATTATTACTTTAATATTTATTTAAATAGTTAGTATCTCTGATTTCACTTGCACTAATATAAAAATTGTGAGTCATTTCACACTTAATAAAACTCGTGGCAAAAAAAAAAAGTGACAGCGAATGTATTTGTATATAAAGTGCTGTTTGTTTAGATTTGCATAGTATATATTGTAAAAAAAACTTAAATATTGTTTACTGTGTTCAAATAAATACTTTATTTTCCATTTCTACTATACCAGAGTATTTTTTTTTTATGTTAACTGTGATTAAGTTTTGAATAATATACTGTATGCTAGTTATGCTTCTCTTATGTTAATGATATAGTTAAAGAATGTTTTTACATAAAAAAATATAATCCTACTATAAATAGAATTAATGGAGTAGATAAGGAATCTAAAATAATGTATAATTTTTTTTTAAAAAAAAATTATAATTAAAATGAATGTTTAATGGGTTTAGGTAAATTATTAAAGGTTTTTTTTGTATATAAAAAAAATAGATGTTTATATTTGTTTTATATTCATTTAAAGCTATAGTTTAGGAATGTAGTTTTGAGATGGGTTTTAGATAAGATTTAAAAAGGGGGTTGGTTTTTAAATTTGTATAAAAAGTTTCTTGGATGATTTTAAGACAGATTTGTAATTAAATAATGTAAAAGAAAGAGTAATAAAATATAGCATTGGGAGAGAGATGTAAGTAAAATATAATTATATGTATTTAATATGTTTGTTACTGTTTATGTTAATGTAAGATGAAGGTATTTATATAATTGAAGTTTATTTATAAATATGTATTTTATATTGTTGTTGCAGATCTTTGAAAATGACTGTATGAAGATAAAACAATTGAAACATTGGCGTTTTGTATTATATATATATATATATATATATATATATATATATATATATATATATATATATATGTTCAGTATTGAGATAAGAAAATAAAGTTTTTGAAAAGAAAAAGGAGAAGGATTTTTAATTGTTGATATTAAATAATTTCATGTAAGGGATATAATATGGTAGAACGAATTAAAAAAATAAAACTTCAGCATGGATTTTTTTCAGTGCAATGAGAAACAGTTGCACAGACGAACACAAAGAAATGTTAACTGCTAGTTTACTATCATATTCTCATTTATTTTGCTGCACTTTTGGACAGTTATAAGACACTTTTTTTAGAAATTCTGTTTAAAAGTGTAAAGTTACATAATTTTAAATTAAAATCATGGCAACAACTAAATGACTATGAAAAAAATCAAAAAAATTTCTGAGCTTGGAACTGAAATGGATTTCTTACATCAAGCGAAAAGAGGAGGAAATTGTGACATGTTTTATGGATTTACACATGTTTACTATTGCCATTATTTTTAAATCAAAATAGAACAAAGTGCCCAAACCATCTATGTGCATCAAAACTTTCCAAAATCATGGAATCATGGCCATCCCATATGAAAAGAAAATCCAAGAAATATGTCAACCATTCATTCTAAATTTAAATGGCATCAAGGCTGAAGTGAAGCATGATCTATCCTTTTCTTTTAAACATCTATTAATGCATGAATTCAATCATTCTTATCTTGGAGGTTGTCTGATCCTATTTAATATATATATTGTAACAGGATCCGCCTTTTGTGTGAATCACATATATATAAGACCATACGCGTGTTTACGTAATTATAACATAATAGTTTTCTTTTCTCTCTCTTTTTTTTAAATTATTAAAAAAACATATATATATAATTCTTGATTCGGTCAGTAATCCTACATGTTACTCTTATTTCTTGCTCAGCATATTTATGGATGTCAATTTCTGACTCCAAGCACCAATCTTACCTACATATAAATAAGAATTATGCTGGAAGAGATCAAGTATTAACTTCTAAACAAAGAGAACTTCTACCACTGGCTAGCTCACTCAGGGCAGGTGGTTATTAACCATGATAAAGATATGGGGACATAAATGCGCACATAGACGCTTAATTGACTCTCTTATACCTTATTTTTACTATAATTCTCTATTACACAATCTAATTTAAAAGAAATCAACCCCTAGATACATATACTCATGTTTAAAATAAATATTTAATATTCATTAATAGAAATCCCCTAATAAATATTTTCTAGTTTGTGCTTGAATATTTTAAAGATAACACATGCAAATACATATACTGCATAGACAAAATAAATATAATAAAATCAGATAACATAAGACAAATGAAGTAATTCAGCATTGAGTCTGTTCATCTGCATAAAACGTACTTGACAATGTATATTAGATTTCTTTTGATTTTTCTTTTCCTTTCTTTTTTAGTCTTTACACATTATCATTATTGAAAATAAATTATTATTTAAAGAGTAGAACTTAAGAGAATGTTCATATTACCTTGATTTCTCCCCAGAGTATATACAAATAGCAGCAATGGTTCTCTCAACACTATGGCATTGTAATTAATTGCCTTTGGGTATGTGTATCTTGGTCAATCCTTTAATACATCAAGAATGTTTGGTCAAAATCATTCCATTTGTCAGGTTTAAGAGGGGCTTCCTTCCAATGTAGACAGCTTCTGTGGTATCTTCATAGGGTGGCTTGCTGAGCCCAGCACGCTTCTGTCCTTACCCCAACCTATTCATGGCTGATCTATATATATATAATTTCTTTAAAATAATATTCTTATGATCTGACTATTAGAACAAATCTTTTTAGAATGGCCTCGAAAGTCCGACAGTAGAATTCTCATTAATTAGTTCCATTGTTCCATTTTCTTTTTATTCTCTTTTTTTTCTTTTTTTTAAAAAGAAACCACATGTTAGTTTTAGGTTTGCAAAAACCCTTCAGCACCCTTTTTTTTTCTTGGCATCAAGGAATTTTAATCAACACCTCAAAATCCATATTTGACCATTCTTTTCTTTCTTAGCATTTTTATTTATCAAGATAACAATCTAATACATTTTTGATATTTTTCTGTCATTTAATATATCTTTTTGACTGTGCCATACTGTGACTTCCATCTTGAAAATAAAAACCTTGCCTTATTATTTTTTCCCATTCCACTTATTCATCCATACAGCAATACAATTACATGTTTTTTTTGAACAAAATACAAGAGCACAAACTCTATAACTCCCCCCACCCAACCCTTTCTGTTTAATCTCTGTTTTCCCTATTTAAAAAATATACACACACAAAATAAAATAAAAAAACATGAAGAAAAGAATCAAATTTTCTACAAATTTTGATTATATATATGTGTGTGCCTATATGCCACCACACTTTAGAACAGGATTTGAACCCAGCCCTGTTATAATATGTTGAATTAAATATTTCCATAGATTGTTATTATAATAAAGAATAGAAATTGGAATATAAGCATGTAAGAAGAGATAACTTCCTAGCTTTTGATGTTGTTAAGAAACTACCAATTACTACTAATTGACAATCTTTGAGGATAAAAAAATTTTCTCATTAACCTATAATAGCTTTTTTATCGGTATTTTTTTGTTGAAGTAAAACATTTACCTTTTTTTACTTTAAACCTACATTTTAAAATGGATTTAAATCCAGAAAGATATTTTTCTAGATGTAAGAAATGTGAAAGGGTAACATCTTTCTTAATATTCTGCCAATAGCATTTTAAACTTCTCCAGAGAGTTAGGTGAGAATATTCAGAAGAATAAAAATAATAGAAAAGTGAGAGTTAGTAAAAAAATAAAAGAGGGGGGGGGAAGCATACAGAGAATATGAATGTGCTATTAAAAACCAAGAAAGTGAAAAAGATAGTCTTGCATTGGTGGTTGAGAGGTCAGCGTGACTGCCTTGCACTTGCAGGCAGTTGCCCGGGTTGCGGGTTCGCGTCCTGGCCGATGCTATGACACTTAAAAAAAAAAAAAAAAAAAAAAAAAAACTATTTTTAAAAAAAGAAGTTGGCTAAAATAGATCATTATAGACAGAGAATGAAATTAAATAGTAAATTATTGGAGGATATTAATAAAAGTGAAAGAGATGGGAGTAAAAAGTTTTGGAAATATATTAAAAGAAGGAATGTAGGGGAGAGAGAAGTAGTATGACTAAATGATGAGAAAAAAGAGGGTAGCTCTAGAGAATTAGAGAAATCTTAAATAAGTACATAATGGATATAAAAAAATGTTAGATGTGAAAGACATAGTGGTAACAAATATAAAAGCATATAGTAATAGAAATAGTATGTTTACAGAAAATGAGCTGAATAAGGCAGGTAAAAAATTGAAAAGTGAAAAGACAAGATGTTTAGATGGATGGGCAGCAGAGATGGTGATGAATTTGGGAAATAGTACAAAATTAAATCTATTATCATGTTTTAATAAGATGACACAGAAGAAAGAATTTCCAGATAGCTAAAATAATATGAGAGTAAGGTTACTATTTAAAGAAAAGGGTAACGATCATAGAAAGTTAAACAATTATAGTCCAATAGTGATAACATCAATGTTATATAAAGTTTTTGCATAAGTGGATGTAAGAAAATAGTATAGTGTGAAAAATGCAAGGAAGTTTTTGATCAGATAAGTATAGGAGATAGTTTATATATAGTGATACAACTTATAGATATGAGTAGGAATATAAATATTTACATTTATATATGGTCTTTATAGATATAGAGATAGCATATGACAGAGTAAATGGAAATAGATTATGATAAGTTTACTAAATTTGGAAATGAATGGAGCTTTAGTGATTTTTTTAAAGAGATTATATAAAAATAATTACTATACGTATCAATTATGAAATATAGAATCAGTTAAAGTTAGAAATGGGCTGGAATTAAGGCAAGGATTCCCTATGTCACATGTTTTGTTTTTGTTATATTTGAGTGAAATGGAAAAAGCAATAGAAAGATTAGGAAGAGAGGTGATACCATTAATAGGTGGCAAGGAAGTATGTATATTATCAGGTATTTCTTTGCTGATACCATTTTCCTTTGCACAAAAAAATAGGAAAAATATCGAAGTTATGCTGAAGACACGCACAAGGGTGGGTAAAGAAATGGGGATTAAATTTAGTGAAGAAAAATCAAAATTAATAATGATAAGTACTGGGAAAAAAGAAGAGAAAGAACTTTTATTGGGGTATATAAAGTTAAATGTGGTGAATAACTATAACTATTTGGGAATCAGCTTGAGTAATCAGAAAAATTGCTTGGACGAATGGGAGAAAAAATTGATAAATAAAGCAAAGAAAAGAAAGGAACTGGCAAAGGAATTAACCACATTTTCATATAATAAATATGATGTAGCTAGAATTGTATGGAAGGGAGTGACAGTAGCAGGGTTAACTTATTGTAATGATGCATTATGTGTTAGTAAAGAGGTATTAATATTACTTAGAAAAAGTACAAAGAGAAGTAGGAAGATATGCATTAGATGCAGATATGTGGATGGCAAAGGAGGCAATTCAAGGAGAAATGGGATGGTAAGTTTTTATATGAGTGATACGAAAAGCAAAATGAAAATGTTCAGTAGATTGCAATTTATGGATAATAAAAGAATAACCAAAATAGTATTTAATTGGTTATGAGTAAAGGACAGGCAGCAAGATGGGTGAGAAAGATAGTATGGTATGCAGAAGATTTGGATAAAGAATTTATGTCAGTATACTTATACAAAAGGTGGAAGGATTGTGTTAGGAGAATTGTTGAGTGTTATAGTGGCAAGGAATGGGATAGAAGAATAGATGCATTAATAAAAAATAGGGAGTTGGAGAGATGGAGATCTAGTATGGAGAGTAAAAAGAGTTTAAATATATATAGAAGTAAACAAAATAATGGGTGTGAGTTAATTTATGATAATAGCAAGGAAAGTAGTTTACTGTTTAAGGCTCGAACAGGATTTTTAGCAACAATGGAATATGCACATAAAAATGGAAAATATGGGTGATTTAGTCTGCAAGTTATGTAAGGAAGGCATAGAAAATATTCATCATCTGCTAATTGAATGTAAATACTTACAAGCAGAAAGAATATAAATAATAAAGTTGTTGGAGAATAAATATAAACAGAATGATTATACAGAAAGTGAGTTCTTGTTTTTTATGCTTGGTTTGGGAAAAGATATGGGGAATTTAGATATAAAGTCCATAGAGCTGACAAAGATAATGTTGTGGAAATGAAATGAAGCAGGATAAAGAAGAATATGGGAAAAACAGAGTGGAAAAAGTAAGGTGGCTTCTCTGGGCATAATTGCTGAGAGATTCTGACTCTGAAAAAGGAGAAGCGACTGTGCATCACATTGCATAACTTTATTTGTACATTTTTAGTTTCAACAAAATAATTTTAAAATATGTACATTTTTTTACATTAACTTTTTTTTTTTTTTTTTGGTGGCTGAGTTGAGTTCAAAAAAGAAAATTAGTCAATTATTTTTCAAAAAAAGATAATTAAAACATACCGATTAAGCTTAGGAATATTTTTTATGCATCTAATATACCAAATTAATTAGCCATGTTTTTTGGTCAGTTAATAGGTATCCAGCTGTTAATAGCTAGAAAGAAAATGAAAATGACAATCACCCACTAAAACTATACTCGGAGACATTTTATATTTCAATTGCTCTCTGTAATCCAGAGGGTCTCCAACATCTCTTAAAAGTCAAGCATTAGTGGTCGAGAGGTCAGCAACAGCTGCTTTACAAGCAGTTGTTCCGGGTTAGCGGACTCGCTTCCCGGCTGATGCTATGATACGAGAGAAGAAAAAAATCTCTTAAAAAGAAACAGTAAAGAAGTAAGAAACACTTTCCAGGCTCACCATTTATGAATGATAAGGGTTTATGGTTCTCTTTGCTTGTTTTACTCTTCAAGACTAACCGAATAAACATTTATTAACCTATAATTGAATACCTATGAGCTGACACCAAAAAAAAAAATATTTTGAGTTAAATCTCGCATCAAGGTGAGACAGAAGTATTAACTACTTACATCCGACGTTTCCCTTTTCTGTTGTTAAATATAATTTTTAATCTTCCTTTAGAGGTTATAGTGAGGGTATTTGCGCAAATCATATTATTATTTATTAATAATTTAATATCAATTTTGCCAGTAGCCTGGCTTTTATTATTATTAAAACATAAATGTAATTAATAATAGCTTAACATAACTGAAATAAGCTACTGTAAATTCCCAGCAAGCTATATGTAAATTAATACAAATATATCAATAGATGAAAAAGTACAGAGTGGACCCATCTGTACTTTAACTTAGATTATATTTAATAGTTAGGATTAGCAGAGCAAAACTCTCCATACAGTATTGCCACCTGTGCTAAACAGAGTAATCAATGGATGCCAGAAGGCTTGTGCATAAAATCCCTATCTAATGCCTACTCATCCAATATCCCCAGACTAGTTTCTGGATTGTGGCCTTTGTCAGTGAGGAGCTTTGGATCTGAGAGCACTGCATCTAGATCTTAGGATCTAATGCAACCCTCTAGCACAAGTGGCAATACTGTATGGAGAGTTTTGCTCTGTTTATCAACAATTAATGTGCTAGTATAGGAAATGTGATCATGTGATGCTTAATAGTTAGGATTGTTAAAAATAACTGCGACTTTTCTTCTCTGATTATTTATAATAATTTCTGAATGGCTTAGTCACACTGAAATCGTATTAATATGCAGAATACATGATCTGTGGTGTAACCCTTCAATAAATTGAATGCCTAAGTTTAATCCAATATAAAGTATAGATGGTGCCACCTCAGTCAATCAAATGCTTAAATATGACCTGAGCTAAAGTACAGATGGGTTCACTCTGTACTTTTTAATTTGTTGAAAGGATTATAAAGTTGTAATTATTTATTAAGCACTCAGGAAGTGAACCACTAAACTTCACTGAATGACACTACTATATGGAGAGTGTTGGCTGTTTTCACTCAGGAAGTATATGTAAATATTTTCAAGACAGGCTTTAACCTGTATCAAATGTACCTTGAAATTTATAATAATCAAGCAATATCTTTATTTTGTCGATAGAGGGACCTCTCAAACCACACAAGATAGTGACTTTTTATAAAGATAAGAGCGAGCCATCTAGTAGTTTATATACTGCTTGCTCTATGTTATATAGTGGCTTCTACTTTAATATTATTAAAGCAACAAACTATATGATAAACCATTATTAATAAGGGCAAAAGCCAGAAATTAATCTGGGATATTTAAATGCACTACTATCAGGTAATTACTGATTACTCAAGTTTATTATAGATGGCGCTAGAGTGAAGAGATGTAAAAAGTAAAATGAAAATGTTTGGTAGTTGCAGTTTATGGATAATAAAAGAATAGCCAAAATAGTATTTAATTGGATTATGAGTAAAGGGCAGGTAACAAGATGGGTGAGAAAGATAATGCCGTATGCAAAAGATTTGGTTAAAGAATTTATATCAGTATATTTGTACAAAATATGGGATGATTGTGTTAAGAGGATTGTTGAGTGTTATAGTAGTAAGGAATGGGATAAAAGAATAGATTTATTAATAAAGAATAGGGAGTTAGAGAGATGGAGAAATAGTATGGAGAGTAAAAAGAGTTTAAATATATATAGAAATAAACAGAATATTAGGTGTGAGTTAATATATGATAATAGTAAGAAAAGTAGTTTATTGTTTAAGGCTCAAATGGGATCTTTAGCAACAAGAGAATATACATGTAAATGGAAAAATATGGGTGATTTATTTTGTAAATTATGTAAGGAAGGAATAGAAAATATTAGGCATTTGTTAATTGAATGTAAATGCTTGAAAACAGAAAGGGTACATATAATGAAGTTATTGAAGAATAAATATGAAAAAAGTGATTATACAGAAAGTGAATTATTGGTTTTTATGCTGGGTTTGGGAAAAGATATGGGGGAATTAGATATTAAGGCTATAGAGTTGACAAAGATTATGTTGTGGAAATGGGATGGAGCAGAATATGGGAAAAGCTAGAGTGGGGAATGAAAAATTAAGTGGCTAGTAGGTTTATCTGGGCATAATTGCTCAGATATTCTTGACTTCATTTAAGAAGAAGCCACAGTATATCACATCACATCATCACATGTTTCATCATATATTGTGAGGCTAAAGAAATTATTAATTATATTTAAAACCAAAAAGAAAAGATATCTTCAGTTAATGAAAATCCAAAGATATTATAAATATATAATTATTGAAGCACAATCAGATCTTATATAATTATTCAGGCTGATTGATTTGGGTTCAACACTTTATGGTATTTTCAATTTCAAACTTTTAACTTGAATTATAAAATGGAGTTAAAGGTGATTACTAGATACCAAATTGTTATTTCCACTTTTGAATTGCTAGCTTCATTAAATGGAGATTTAAGTACACTGGCATTGGCTAATTACGCGTGCTAAATATACTCACACTGATACTCTTGTTGATTTGTTGATCCTTTAGTAAAGACTTCTGTGTCAAGTGCATAATTATAACTTGACAAGCACAAGAATAGCATATGTATCAAATCTGGGGCTAAGTAAACTTGGAAATTTTTGAAGATCGTCTAAAGAGACAAAAAAAATTTTTTTCTTACAAAAATAAGATATAACTTCAAGGCATAAATACTTACTTTATCTATCTATCTTCCGTGACTTAGGGTTCAAATAATGACAGATAACACATAACATTTGATTTTTGATAAATAATATCTAGCTCTTCTAAGTAGAAAAAAAACTGTATTTGTCTATTTTTTAGACTTGAGTTCAATTCGGGTTTGAACTCAAGTCAAGTAAAATTAAATTGCTTTCTATTTCATAGGAAAGTGATACGCATGAAAAGTAAAGATTTCTGGTCCAAAAATTAATCTATTAATTTGAATGCCAACCATGACCTAGAAATTGATTTTTCTATTTCTTATTTAACACGCTTAAAAAATATTTAATTAATGATAGCTGGGCAATATTTTCCTTTACTTTTAATGTAAGTTTCTTTACAACATTTATCTATTCGAAAATATTTGAATATAAAGCGACGATTATAGAAACAAAGAGCAGAAAACAATTTGAAGACAAATAAAAGTGATAACAAATGTAAATACATCCTTATATTGCTGATATCTTATCTTTGAAAAATTTAAAAATTCCGGTTATAATTATTACTATTTTTAGAAAGAATAAAAAATAAATAATTGTTGTTAAAAAAGTATACTTTATTTTTTAAACGTTGATCTTTGCAATAATTTCTCTCTTCCTCACGCCTAAAGGTAAAATTTTGTTTTTAAAAAAATGACCTTCATAAAAATATCTAACATTATTTCAGTCAAGTATGCAAACAACAATAATCAGAATGAGAAATTTTCCCAATTATTATTTTAAAAAAAAAAAAAAATTATAAATACATATAATTGTTATTCTATTAGTCTAATTTATTATTGTCGAATTAATTTTATTTACAAGTATGTAGTACAGACTGCATAAAATTATCACTGTGAACTAATGATAGGTCCACTGGACATGCTTTAAGTTGATACCATTTATTTAGAAATTTGATGCGGAGAACGTCTAGATCAGGGATCGGGAATAGGCGGAGCCTCTTGCAGCTCCTTAGTAGAAAAATAGCGACTTTTTTATTTTGGATAAAAAAAAAAAAAAATTATATAAATTTGATTAAAAGTTTAGTAATATTTGTTTTGTTTCAATCACCAATATATGATACCCAAGCTTAAGAGTTATTCAAATCTTGCACATGCGTAGTTAATGTTATTAAATGTATAAATAATGAATGAAATTGATTTTAAGTAGTGGCTCCCTAAATCGTAATTTTTCTACGTTTTTTGTCAAAATGGCTCACTGGCTAAAAAATGTTCCCGATCCCTGATCTAGATTAAAAGATATCATGCTAAAATATCCAAAAATAGAATAATAGATCTGAATGTTCTGTATGTGGATATCTTTGTGGTTCATGAATTGGTTTGTACATCATTGCAGAAGCTATCTCTCTTAGATTATTGCCATTTTATCATTTTTCTTGGAGATAGAATGATCATCCTCATTTGCTAAAGGCTGCTATCGAATTAGTTTAATAATTATTTTAACATTGCCAATTAACATAATTTGCTGATAATTTGTTCCTGTTATTAGAACTTTTGAGTAATTAAAATAAAGACATCCAAAATGGTCAATATCTCCATATGATTACGTTTGCATTATTCTTTAGTGATTTAAATATAATAGCTGATTTTGCTTGTTAATTGAGATCCTAAGCTCTAGGTACAGTGCTCTCAGATCCAAGGCTACTCATTACGAAAGCCACAAGCTAGAAACTAGTCAGGGGATATTGGATGAGTAAGCACTAGATAGGGATTTTATGCACAAGCCTTCTGGCATCCATTGATTACTCTGGCTTACATTGAGTGGCACTACTGTATGGAGAGTTTTGCCTGTTTTAATAACAGTTATGAGCAAGCATAAGAAATGGTGATCATGTGATGAATTTTGATAGTTCAGAAAGAAAAACATTCCTGATCAATATTCTTTTAAAAATGCAATTCAACATAAAACAACTAAAGAAATTATCATTGAATTCTCTAGTCAAAAATCAGATATTTTCAATTTGGTTTCTACAAAATAAATCTTATTGGAAATAATACATTCATAATGAATAATAGATAACGCAGGTTAATAATGACACAATGTAGTCTCCAGTCATTTACAAGTGCTGCTGGCCTAACCAGCTAATACTGTCACTGGTCAAGACAGCAAACACCTGAAGAAGAGCAGAGAATAACTTGAAACATTGTTGCATTACTAAACTGTGTTGTTTATTTGATAATGAATAATATTTCTGTAGTGTAATTTTTACTACAGCTCTCTCAAACAGGTAGAGATTGGTTTCTATCCACTTTTAATACCAGACCCTACCTTGCATGAGAGTGGTGTAGTGACAACTACACTACAGAAATATTATTCATTACATGGATAATCTCTTGTCTAATGAATGACTAACAAAAAATATTAATAGATTCATTATCTTTTTTTTAAAATGGTGTTGGAATTAATGGTCAACAAGTATTATTGACTCTACTCCTTTGCGTAGGTTTATGAAAAATATTTTTTTCCAGATGAGAAATATTTCTGTTTATAACAGAAGTCTATTTTCATGCATATGGAGAATAATTTCAAAACAATTTAAAATTTTTGAATAATTATCTCAAAAATATTACTAGTAATTATTTATAACAAATTGTTAAATGTACAGATAACAAAACTTTATTCCAAACCCCTGGTTCGTAGCTTTTCAGATTTGATAATTTTTTTAGATTTCAAAAATAAATCTGAAACATCAATTTAAACTGTGGTTCTTGGCTATTTATATATACTGAACAGTGAAAAAATTATATGTGAGAGATTATGATCTTGGCCAACAGATGAATGCTGGTTCAGCACAAAATGTGCATCTTGGAAATCATGCATCCATTTCACACATCTTTGGTATTAAGTTTATGATTACATCTCTCTACAAGGTGTTAAAGGTGGACCAAAACCAATCCCAATCTTGGATGAGAGTGGTATAGTAAAAATTACACTACATAAATTCCAATCTAATAAATGACTAATAAAAAATATTAAGTCCTTTATTGTGTCATTATAGAACCAAACTTTCCTGAAAATATAAATAAATATTAATTTTACTATCCATAGTTTTGTTTGTTTATAAATTCTTACTGCATATAAATATATATTTGAAATATAGGATTATGTTTACATTGGTATAAAACATTTTTATGACAGTTATTAATACCTTGTACAGGATTAACACCTGCATTTATATATGTAATATATGTGGGATTCGAACTCAGACTTTCACATGATCCACAACTCTCAGTGCCATCTTATATTGCTGACCCACCTGCTCACACACATGTTGAAAAGATAAATAATCACCAATATGCATATTTTGTGCTAAACTAGCACTCATCAGTTGGTCCAGATTACCATCTCCACACATATATACAATCAGTATTCAGATTTTATATTAAGATAGCCAATTTTTATACTTTAATGAACAGGCTTCAAACTACTCCAACCCACAACTCTTCAGCCTTCCATTTCATTGAAAATATGATGATGGAATGTTCAAAGCCCACATTAGTGCCAAGGTTGTCATCCTACCCATGTTGATATTTAGTGAAATGGAAGGCTGAAGAGTTGTGGTTGGAGTAGTTGAAGCCTTACCATTAAAGTAGAAAGATTGGATATCTTAATATAAAAGCTGAATACTGATTGTATATATGTGTGGAGATGGTAATCTGGACCAACTGATGAATGCTGGTTTAGCACAAAATACGTATATTGGTGATTATTTATCTTTTCAACATGTGTGTGATCAGGTGGGTCAGAAATATAAGATGGCACTGAGATTCGTGGTCATGTGAGTCTGAATTCGAATCCCATATGACAGTTATTATAACAATGAATCAAAATATATTTTTACGATTTTTTTTATATTATTACAGATGTACCCCATGTAAATATGTTATTTTTATTAATTAATTGATTTAACTTTTTTTTAAGATTTAATGTAAATTAAACAAAAAAATTTAATATTAAATAAATAAATGTGAGAATTTTACACTGGCCTGAAAGCTGTCATTTTGACTTCAATTATATGCTAACAAGAACTAATTGAAAATACGGTACTATAGCATCGTTTTTCCCTCACTAAATATCACATTTCAAACATGAATTTATGTACGGTATTTACATTTTCTTTATGATTCAAATACTATACTTCTGTATTGTTAAAAGCACATGTGCTGATTTTTTTCCAAGGGTTTTTTTTTATTAAAGGTAAAATTACTTTCTTTACATAAATGTAATCTTTTCTTTGATTGTGTGAATTTGATAAATGACATTAATTGTAAATTTGACATGTGACAGCTTTATGAATAAACATACATTCACCAATCACAACAATGAAAAAAAAGATTTTATATATAAGATTATTTCATTATTGTTTCAATGGCAGGTTAGATTCCCATTTAACAATTTTATGTAATCATTTTTAAAGATTAATTATAGCAATAAATGAAAAAAGTGGTCAAATTGTTTATTGCTCAGGAGATTACAAGAATTTTGAGCACTGGAAGTAATAGATCTGGAACATAACCCATGCTTTGACTCCATATTCTACCATTATATCACTACCCTAAATTATGCAAATGAAATAAAATTGAGTAGTTTATTGCTTGGAACATAAGAAGTTTGATCACTGGAGGTGACAAAACATGGATGTGAATCATGGTCATTGAACTACCGAGTCTGAAACAGTGATTTCAAATCAAGCACAGTAAAATGTAATTGAATGGTTTACTGCTTGGAAATTCATAGGAGGTTTTATCCCCCAAAATAAGAGTGGATCATGTTCCATGGACTTTGTGTTTCATGTGTTTTAGGCTTTGTCTCTCTACCACTAAAATCAATCATACAGGAAAATATAGCAATGATCAAAAATTAATAGTTATTGCAGTAAGATTGATGAAAATGTGCAACTATGTGCAGTTAGGCTTATTAATTTATAGACTTGGATTCTTCTTTTTTTTTTTTGTAAATATATATACAAAGTAGCTTATTTAGTGTAAAAGGTTGAACTAGTTGAAATTTTATTTGGTTAATAAAAGTGTTTGAATAATAAATATTTGAATTAATGGCGTTTATCTGTATCAATTCCAACAATTCTGTAAAGCATTCAAATCCATCTATCTATTTGCAAGACTTCTAAATCCGAGAGTATTCAACACATAAATAAATTTCTTAAAAAAAAGTGAACTTATTCTGGAAAGATGATGTGTCAAACATCAAATATTTCCTATCATTTTGATAATGATAAAACTGATATATAAATCTTTTTGCAGTCATTGTTTGTTTGTTTTTTTTAAAATATATATATAATTTATTATCATGTACAATATGTTACAATTGATTACTTTTTTTTCTTGAATTACAAAGGATATAGTTCTACATTCATAGCCACTTTAAAGATCTGCTCTTGGCTATTAGTTTGTTATCTGTTGATGTATTTTGTGAGTTCATTTACAGAAATGATACCTTGTTGAAGGTTTCCTGAGTTAATTATGGAGTTGATAGCATTCTATTACTGTATCTGATGGTTTTACTATTGCAATGTAATCAGGCTGTGCATACAGAGTGTTCTGTCCCAATATTAATTGATGTCAAAAGTCACCAAGGTAAATGAGTGAAAAACTAGCCAGACTAATGATCGAATGATCTCTAGCGATGATGTTGGTTTTCAGAGAAATTTAAGGTCAAAATGTTCACTACTTTGTGTGATTTATCTGGGTTTTCATTATTGTTCCTTAATACTGTTAATTGAGTTATAATTGGGATTTTCAACTTCTTACCTTGAGATATTCAAAGTCAGTTATCACTTTGTTAATCTGCTGACATTGAGGGTTCAGGTACATATGCATTGTTATCCTGTTTATCATCAATTAGTTGTTTTGAAATCATTGTTAAAACTAATCTTAGTGACACCTATTGCTCTGTATGGCTTCGAAACGGATTCTGAGGCTCAAAGTATATAAATTGGGCACAATTCTGTCATTTCCAGTGCTTGACCTAATGGTACCATTAATTTTGTCTCAACTGTACTCCCATCAGTGTATTTCTTGATCATAGCTAATAAATCAACTAAGGTTTGTGTAATGGCTGAATAATACATTTTGGCTCCTCCCCCTATTATTTTAACCCAATAGTTAATGGAAAAACTATCTGATGCATTTTTACTAGGAAATGTTCATTAATGCAGTGAAAGCTTATGGTTAGGATACTTGAGCTAAAAGTAATTGCGTTTTGCAGTAGCACTCCAAAATATAAACAGTTTTGATTCTTGGTTTAGACAGGAGATGAAAAACAGTTTACAGGAAGTATAAACTATTAAATCAAGCATATAGAATGTTAACACCAAATGTTAGCAACAACTATGATTTACTAACATGTCTGAATTCTATATTTTTCTTTTATTTACCTCTCTTCTTTAATTTCACTGCTACCAGACTGTTTGTATTGTATAATCTATTTTTTCCATTGGATATATTTTAAATCTGTATCATTTTGTGCAATGAAAGAGTGCCTGATTTGGGTTCAAAGTTTGAATTATCATTTCCAGTATTCAAACCTCTTGTCTTATGAACTTCAAAGCACTAAACCATTTTATTCTTGATTTACTTAATCTTTTTCTAATGTGCAGTAATTTGAAATTGATAGTTGAATTATCTAGTTATAATATACTCTACATTATGAATTTTGAAAAGTTCTCCTGCAGCGGACACATGGACCTGCTAATGACTACCAGGCAGTGGGCACATTGAAGGTGGACCTGCTTATGACTACCAGGCAGTGGGCACATTAAAGGTGGACCTGCTTATGACTACCAGGCAGTGGGCACATTAAAGGTGGACCTGCTAATGGCTGTCAGCCTTACAAAAATTTAATTTGAATCCATGGAATTTGGACACTTGTGTTTTTGACTTACACATTGATCACAATTTAAACTAATTACAAACTTGAAAGACCACCAAACATGACATGATCACCATTCTTTATGCGTTCACAAGCTGTTTACACATAAGCAAAACTTTCCATGCAGTAGCGCCATTCAGTGCAAGCCAAAGTAATCAATGGGTGCAATGGATGCATCCATTGATTATTTTGGCTTGCACTGAGTGGAGAGTTTTGCCTCTGTGTAAACCTGATAGACAAAGTTAAAACATGGGATATTTTAATATCAAATCTCATCAACAAGATATGACTTATTGGCACTCCTCAAATCAGTATTTTTGTACTCTTTATCTACTATGCTTTTACTACTTGTATATTATCTCTTTGGTAAAAGGTTGAGCTTCTGTGTACATTTACAGTTTTTTTTAAGTGTCATAGCATCGGCTGGGATGCGAATCCGCAACCCGGCAACTTCCTGCAAGTGCAAGGCAGTCGCGCTGACCTCTCGACCACCAATGCAAGTTTTATTATGCAATTTGTGGCAAACATTATAAATATCTCCAAGCCTTGCAAAATGGTTGGAAATTGATTATTGATATTATTTGTATTTATTATTTACACATTTTTAAATATTTTTATTAAACAATAAATAAAATAATCGAGTTATAAGTTACTCGGATTCATATGAAGTTTTAGCTCCAAACTGACAGATTCTGTCACAATCCATGGACTTTTGAGTCCGCTATTCTACTACTGCACTAAATCATTCATGGATATTAACCAATGAATGATTTATTACTTATCATATATCTAATGAATATAAATATAGTCTACACTTATGTTAAGTATAATACCATTTCTATAAATTTTTTAATCACTGGATTAATCTTAAATCTATTGCAATTATAGGCATTCATGTATTTAGATCTGCTGCTCCTATTTGAGACGGGATGATGCTATATACATTTCTCCAGTGGGGAGTGTTTGCGATGGCAGCTCGGCATTCTACCGTCGCCAGCACCCCCCTCCCCCGCACAGGAGAAAGGTACAGCATTCTCCCATCGCAAACACAAGCAGCAGGAGGTCTAATACGTAAGTATCCAATTAAATTTAAATACCATGCATAGTTTGATCAGTTTTATAGACATTTTTTTTCGAAAAATTAAATATTGTTTTATCAAAAATACATCCGCTATTAAAAATTCCTCGTTGAAAAAGAACGAATTACAAATTTTAACCAGTTCTTTAATTATTCAATACAGTATGTGCAGTTCTTTAATAATTAGTTTTCGTTCGCATGGGTACATTATTATATTAATAATGCCCGGGGGTCATGCCATGATCCAGCATCAATAATAAATAGGCTAAACCTCAATTCAGAAACCTTTAGCTCTCAGTCTATTATTCTTACCACTTCACACAACTGCTATATAATATACATTAGCGAAACGTGTCTATATTTATTTGTGACAAAAGTCTTTTTATATACCAGTGCTGTTATATACCAATCCTTTTTTCAAACTAAGTACGAACATGCGTGGGCGTGGGTGTTCTTTTGTGGTTGACTTTCCTTGGGAAAAAAAAAACCTTTTGGTTTCTTTCGCAACGTAAATGGAAATAGAAGATCGCGTTTCCTTTGCTAAATTGATTAAACATATGGTATCTACAATTCAATACTATATATGAGATATAACAAATTTTAATAAAATGTGGTGAAATAAACAATTTTGTTTTTGTAAATATATATATATATATGTTTGTCTGAAAGTTTATGAAGTTAACATTTTACTTGTAATCATACATTGGGCTAATTTCACTATTTGAATTGTTAAACGTTTCGTGAAAGATTCACTTTATTTGTATTTTGCCAAATACTTTCGATATTTAATAAGAGTACACAGGTTAGTGTATAAGACAATGTTTCTAATAATATTACTCTCATCTTTTTTTCAGGTGTTTCTGGTTTGACCAGTGACAGTTCTCACACAGAATGTGGACCAGATATTTTTAGATTCATAATTACCGAATTTAAGGCGACTAACCAACAATTTTATTCTGTTTAAGTCATCTGTAGCAGAAATTCTATATACTTGTCTATGAGGATCCTTTTGATTTCTACAGTTTTTTATTTTTAAGAGTAAGGCCAATTAATTATGATATCCATGATTATTGCATTAGGTTGATAACTTCAAAGATCAATTTTGAGTGATAGTCCTTAATTTATGTAAACAATTAATTAATGTTGCCATGGAAAAAAAACTATGAAAACCAGGAAGAACTCTCATAAGTAAGCATATAATATTACTACTGATTACTGCCTTTGATAGAATAGAAAGTTGGTTAGCAGCACCATTTTAAAATCAATATGTATGATTCCCATGCCAGATTATCATAGATCAGATCAGAAATACCTGAAAAAGAGAAAAAAATGAATAACTTGTGCACCTGCGCATCTTTAGTTGAAGGTACTTGGAACAGTGTAAAGTTTGAACTTTTCAATAAATACTGAATAATTAAACTAATTAAATAATCCACTGCAGTGTAAAATCTTCTTATAAATCATATATTTGGCTATTTTACAAGGGTCACTTGGAATAGTGGCTGCATTTATCAGCCATTTCATGATATGGGATTAAGAAAGGACATCTCAGATTTAGATATTTTGCTAAAGGCTTTCTTTAATTTCATAAAGATGATTTTTCATCAAAAGAAATACTACAGGTAATAATATATATTCTTTTGAACACACTCATAATTATGTATTGGCCACATGTTGCTGTGGAAAGGTTTTATAAAGATATTACCTCTAGTATACTATAATAAGAACATAGTGATCTTACTATTTTAATGTAAATGTTGAGTTAATAATCAAGATCCAATCACATACCTGTCATTGTTTATTGTAGGTGGTGACAGAAATCTTAAATAATAAGATTTTTACAAATAACATGCCATCATCATCATTAACCATTATTATCCACTGCAGGATGAAGGTCTCTCCAAGTTCAATCCATCTTTTCCTATCTTTAGCTTCTCTTCTCTACATCACCCCTGCACACTTTCTAATTTCATCAATTCATCTCACATGTGGTCTCTTTCTGGGTCTTTTACAATCTCTTGGAATCCAGTTTAAAATTTCAATTGTCCATCTATTATCATCTCTTCTAACAATATGTCCAGCCCAAATCCACTTCAGTCTTTTAATTTTTTCAATGAGGTCAGTAACACCTGTTTGTTCTCTTACCCATACATTGTGTTTTCAATCCCTTCTTGTTACTCCCAACATGCATCTCTCCATACTTCTTTGAGTGGTCTGAAGTCTCTGTATTGCTCTTCTATTAAATGTCCAAGTCTCAGATCCATAAGTAAGAACTGTAAAAATACATTTATTAAAAACCTTCCTTTTCAAACACATAGGCATATTTCCTTTTAGTATCAAGTTATTTCTACCAAAAGCACTCCAAGTAACATGTAGATGCCTTTATTCACAGGATACATATACATATATTGTAATATCATATTTGCAAAGCAAACCATGTGTCAGTGTGTAAGTTGCTTGTGTTAAGTTTATAATGAAATATATTTAATCAATTATTCTTTTTAATAGGTTGTTACCATTGGATTGGCTGAATATATAGCTACACTTTAAAACATCATGGCTATAGATTTAACTTAGTTTAAAAAGCAGAGTTCCCATGTATAAAATAATTAATTGCCTTTTAATTCATTAAAAATATTAAATTATAACACATGATTCACTGTTGGGAAAGTATTTATTTCAGTTGGGAAGTAAGAAAAGTTGGCATATTTTGTTTTTCAATACTTATAGCATAATATCCAGCTACTAACTCCTACATGAAAGCTTGAGTATTAATCAAAAATGGCTGTCTTTTGAGTAGGAATTGCCTGCATAGTTTAATATAGCTTTCTCTCAGCTGCAGATGTGGGCTGATTGATTATTGCACTTTGAACATCATGGCAGTAAATTTAATTTAAATATAAAAAAACCAAGGAGTTCTCATTTCCAAAATAATTTAGAAAATAAAAAATTTTCACAACTAATTGGTTTCACTGCTAAGACAGACTTGTGCAAAGGGCCACTTAACACAACAACAAACCTATAAAAAAATAAATTCCCACAATTCTTAATCGTAGCTCATTTACTTTTAACATCACAATAACTCTTAAATAAGTTCTAAAAATTTATTATACTGAGATTATTAGCTTATTTAAGAGTTCTTTTAATATTAAAGATATTTGGAATGGGATTAAAAATTGTTGAAAATTTATTTACTTATATATTTGTTATGTTAGTGTTTATTTGCACTCGAAAATCTGGCTTGGCAGTGAAACCATATGGTTGTGAAATTTTTTATTTATATTTTTTAAATTTTGTTTAATTATAAATTTGGTATGATTTATTTATTCTATTGGCTGGTTTAGTTTTTAACTTTTGATATATATCATTAAAAGTCATTCAACACTTAGACAGTCCTAATATCAATAACAACCAATAATTTCAAACTGTTGTCAAGGTAATCTCCTTTTAACAATATATACATATATAAGCATTGAAAGTGTACTTGGTACAATAAAATATATTGGTGATAGTTTATCTTTTTGGCATGTGTGTGATCAAGTTTTTCAGCAATATGAAATAGCATGAAATGTTGAGGGTTGTGTGAAAGTCTGAGTTCAAACCCCCTATATATTATATATTGGAGTGCAGGTATGAAAAAGCATGTATTGCAGAAAAAATTCATATATTCAAATGCAACATTAAATTTGATATTTAAACTCTGTTTTAGTATTTTTTACATTAATAGTTAGAATAACAGAGTATCAAAATGTAATTATATATCAATAGATTGAGGTTGTTATTGATATTAGCATAGTGTTGGCTGCTTTCATGTATTAATATTATTTACCTATCTAGCCTTGGATATTATTAGCTTTATTATCTAATAATGTATAGTTGAAGTGCAGTTTGAAAGTTATGATTGCAATTTGAAAGTTATAATTGACTATTTGTCTGCTTTCAGAACAGGTAATATTTACCTGTTTAATGAAATTTATTTAAACTTATTTGAATTATTCATTTTTTGTTATCAAGTTGCAATATTCAGTGTCTATATAGATGGATTTCTACCTTTATTGTTTAAAGGAGGTTGTCTTGACAAACAAGTTTAGATTTTTATTGATATTATTTAAGTGGTTTCTGCTTTCATTTATATATACACACACCAAGATTAATACTCTAATTACTGGTTTATTAAGTAAATAAGTTAATCTCAATCTAAATCAAAAACAAATCTTTTATTTAAAAAAAGAATGGATTCTCTTCTCTCTACATCTCAATTTCTTTTATAGGGGCTTATCTGAAATTGTAAGAGAGAAGACAGTTCATTCGAATTTTAGTCTTGTGATTTTGGATTGAGAATATTTTATCCACTTAATAAACCAGTAGTGAATGTATTAATCTCAATGTATTACATAATATTATTCACTGGGAACATATATATATATAAAAGAAAACAGCTACAATTTTTGTGGTTCTTGTTTAAATTTTACCAATTTTATAATTCATAAACATTTTATCCCATAGGATATATAATCCTGAATAAGGCAATTATCTGATTTTACTATCCACCCCTTTTGATAAAGCATCATAACATTTAATTTTAGTGAAATGACTGATGCGTAACAATACTATTTGCAACTTTCTATATAAAGTTCTGTTAATAATTTTTGTTGTTGTTGATTTATATGATAGTAAAATGTTATGTTTTTAAAGAAGTCTTTGCATATATTTTTCTTTGGTATATCATTAAAGGTTAAATTTGACTTGCCTATAAATGGTATGTGTAGATATATCCTTCCAGTTTTAAAATAAATAATGTAAGCATGTGAGTAGATCCACTGGCCTGCATATATTTTTCTTTGGTATATCATAAAAGGTTAAATTTGACTTGCCTATAAATGGTATGTGTAGATATATCCTTCCAGTTTTAAAATAAATAATGTTAGCATGTGAGTAGATCCACTGGCCTGTAAATGATAGAGTTTTGTAAGGTCTATAATCCAAAATCACTATTATCTAATGCTATCCATGCACCTGTATGGTAATTTTCAAAATAGTTTATATTTCGTGATCAAACTTGGGTATAAATCAGATTATTTTCTTGTTAAACATCGTTAGACGAGAGATCAGTGCAGCAGCCTTGCAAGCAAGTAGTTGGTTGCAGACAATTGTTTCAGGTTCGTCTCTCAGCCGATGCTATGACATATGGAAAAAAAAAATCAGATTATTTTGATGATAAAGTGTTTTTGGTCAATATTGATGAATAAATATCAATAAGTTGTCATCACCAATAATCAATATATTTATAGAATGTCAATTAAAGATGAAATAAGTATTTGTTGAAGTGTGTCCAACACCACAACTACATTAAACATTCAATATATATAACGTCATATAAAAATTTTGCCAAATTTATTTTAAATAATAATTGAACTGCCCTCTAGCTGCCAAGTTCGATAACTTTTACAATACGAGAGTGAACCACCTCTTAATGTATTTTAGATCTTTATGTATAGCTATCTAGAACAATAACATAAATTGATCTAAAATACATTAAGAGGTGGAACACTCTCTTATTGTAAAAGCTATTGAAACTTGGCAGCTAGGGGGCAGTTCAATTGTTATTTAAAATAAATTTGGTAAAATTTTCACATGACGTTATATTTATTCATTATTAAAATATTATTACATATATATATGGACATTATCTATACTAAAGTTAATGTAATCACAAGTGACTTGAACTCAAACTTTCAAATTCCCTACATCTATCCAATCTATCTTATACAACTGATACACATGAGCACATATATGTGAAAAATGTAAATGATCTCCAATATACTTATTTTGTGAAGAACCAGCACTCATCAGTTGGTCCAAATCACCATTTCCCACACATATATACAATGAGTGATCAGTTTATATTAAGATAGCAAATCTTTAAACTTTAATGGACAAGCTCCAATGTTCTCCACTTTTCCAACTTTTTAGCCATCCATTTCATTGAAAATTTATGGATGGAATAAATGGCTGAAGAATGGAGAAGGTTGAAGCTTGTCCATTAAAGTTTAAAGATTTGCTATCTTAATATAAACCGAACACTGATTGTATATATACATGTGAAAAGTGGTGATCTAGATCAAATGACAAGAGCTGGTTCAGCACAAAATACATATGTTCGAAATCATTTATCTTTTTCACATGTATGTGGTCATGTACATCAGTTGTATAAAATAATTGGATAGATGTAGGAATCTTGAAATTTCGAGTTCAAGTCCCTTACAATATATATACTGCAAAAGTATTTCAACATATTAAACTCTACAGATTATTTAAAATATATATTTCCGATTCCAATTAAGGCTATATACCACATACACAGATCATTTACAGGTTGTACTTAATTAAAAAAAATTGATTAGGAATTCTGTATCAGAAAAAGGTTGCATTCCATGTGATGATAAAGATGTCTTATAAGATAATGTTACACAGAGGCTAAATTTTCCATGCAATAGTGTCACCAGTGCAAGTCAAAATAATCAATGAATGAAAGAAGGTTTGTGCATAAATTCACTATCTAGTGCCTACTCATCTGGGGATATTGGATAAGTAGGCAATAGATAGGGATTTTCTGTGCAATCCTTCTTGCATTCATTGGTTACTCTGGCTTACAGTGGTGGTGCTACTGTTTGTGTTAGCATAAGAAATGGTGATCATGTGATGTTTAGTGGATAAAAAACATGTTATTGTTAAAAAAATTTCCCAAAGCACTTTTAATAATTTTAGTATAGTACAAATTTAATATATTTATTAAAATGTAATCGTTGTTTAAATCGTTATGTAGGTAAATCAGCAAATAGTCTACATATTAGAATAACTAAGCATTGTTTTGACTTTTTACATAAAAATGATGACAAACCAGTATCAAAGCACATTAATTTATCAGAAATTTAATTATTTTGGAGTTGTCATATTATAACATTTTTTCCCCCACAAGAGAGTGAAAACAAAAGACTTATACCCACATGGAATAAACTTGAACGCAGGCACTATGACATCTTTGAATTACCTAGTTTCCTAGTGCGTTCTTCAAATTGCTTAGTCTCCTATTATGTTTTTTATTATCTTTGTACATTTATATATGTAAGTTACATTTTATTTATTTATTTTATTTTTTCTATTTGACCTTGCATGTATTATTGAAATCATATATACACAAGTCTCGTTACAATTAACATTTAATTATAAATTGTTGTTAATGTGAATACACTTTAATTTGTACTCTATATAATATTTATTCAATGTGTACACACATTTTGTTTTGATGTTATTTAAGTTTTGAATATAAATACATAATTATTGTATATATACACACATACGTTTGTTTATTTATTAGTCATATATATATGTTTTTAAATTAAGTCCTAAAACCATTGTAAGATTTGATAAGAAGATAATGTGTTTTTTTATGTATGCCAGAATAAATTAGCCATTGAGCAGTTAAATTTCTTGAGTAAATCTTTTAATCGATAAGTGTTTTTCTTGAATATGTTGCATATAACTTGTATTTTTTTTGTCAAGCGTTGGTGGTCGAGTGGTCAGCACAACCCCCTTATAAGCAGTTGTCCCAGGTTTGCGAGTTCGCTTCCCGGCCGATGCTTTGACACATGAATAATATCGCCATTTTGTTTTATTTCTTTGGATAAAAACCAAACCTCTTATTGAAATATTAAAGACAGTAGTTTTACATACAAGTTATTTTTTTTCCTCATTATTTTTTTGGATATATTTCATTTCGTTAATTTATGTAGTTTTTTTTGTTCAATATATATATATAGAAGCACTTGAACTCAGGATTTTTCAGTCTATTCATTCTCCACTTTACCTCAAGAAACCATACACATGGCCACATATATCTGAAAGAGATACATGATTCCCAATATATATATATATATTTATATGAAAAACAAAAAAACACAAGTTAAAACTTGCTGACGCTTGTATTTATGACAATAGATGGCGTTCTACCAAAAACACCATCAAGCATAGTTTTTTTGTTTACATAAACGTCAGAGCAGCAAGCATTCACTATCTCTAACTTTAATTTCCACCTTCAGATCATGATTTCAAGCTATTTGCTATCATCAGTGAAGGACAGGAATAAGAAAATAGATCTAAACACAAACTCTGAGCATTTATGAAACAGTTTCTATTCAGCTTGCAAGCATGAATCTTTTAGACACGTAATGTCTTCAAACTCAGCATAGCAAACCAGATAGCTACATGGGTCTGATCCCAGTTCAGCATCACCACATAGTAGAAGCCTCTGCAATATATATCATTGTAAGAAAGACTCAAAGGTACATTTATTTCTTGCAATGATATATATTGCAGAGGCTTCTACTATGTGATGATGCTGAACTGAGATCAGATCCATGTAGCTATCTGGTTTGCTATGCTGAGTTTGAAGACATTATGTGTCTAAAAGATTCACGCTTGCAAGCTGAATAGAAACTGTTTCATAAACGCTCAGAGTTTGAAGCTATTTTCTTATTCCTGTCCTTCACTGATGATAGCAAATAGCTTGAAATCATGATCTGAAGGTGGAAATTAAAGTTAGAGATAGTGAATGCTTGCTCTGATGTTTATGTAAACCAAAAACTATGCTTGATGGTGTTTTTAGTAGAACACCATCTATTGTCATAAATACAAGTATTAGCAAGTTTTAACTTGTGTTTTTTTGTTTTTCATAAATGTACCTTTGAGGTCTGTCTTGCAATGATATATATTGCAGAGGCTTCTACTATGTGGTGATGCTGAACTAAGATCAGACCCATGTAGCTATCTGGTTTGCTATGCTGAGTTTGAAGACATTATGTGTCTAAAAGATTCACACTTGCAAGCTGAATAGAAACTGTTTCATAAACACTCAGAGTTTGTGTTTAGATCTATTTTCTTATTCCTGTCCTTCACTGACAATAGCAAATAGCTTGAAATCATGATCTGAAGGTGGAAATTAAAGTTAGAGATAGTGAATGCTTGCTCTGACGTTTATGTAAACAAAAAACTATGCTTGACGGTGTTTTTGGTAGAACGCCATTTATTGTCATAAATACAAGCATTAGCAAGTTTTAACTTGTGTTTTTTTGTTTTTCATAAATGTACCTTTGAGGTCTTTCTTGCAATGATATATATTGCAAAGGCTTCTACTATGTGGTGATGCTGAACTGAGATCAGACCCATGTAGCTATCTGGTTTGCTATGCTGAGTTTGAAGACATTACATGTCTAAAAGATTCATGCTTGCAAGCTGAATAGAAACTGTTTCATAAACGCTCAGAGTTTGGATCTATTTTCTTATTCCTGTCCTTCACTGATGATAGAAAATAGCTTGAAATCATGATATGAAGGTGAAAATTAAAGTTAGAGATAGTGAATGCTTGCTCTGACATTTATGTAAACAAAAAACTATGCTTGACGGTGTTTTTGGTAGAACGCCATCTATTGTCATAAATACAAGCGTTAGCAAGTTTTAACTTGTGTTTTTTTGTTTTTCATAAATCTACCTTTGAGGTCTTTCTTCCAATGATATATATTGCAGAGGCTTCTACTAGGTGGTGATGCTGAACTGAGATAAGACCCATGTAGCTATCTGTTTTGCTATGCTGAGTTTTAAGACATTACATGTCTAAAAGATTCATGCTTGCAAGCTGAATAGAAACTGTTTCATAAACACTCAGAGTTTGTGTTTAGATCTATTTTCTTATTACTGTCCTTCACTGACGATAGTAAATAGCTTGAAATCATGATCTGAAGGTGGAAATTAAAGTTAGAGATAGTGAATGCTTGCTCTGACGTTTATGTAAACAAAAACTACGCTTGATGGTGTTTTGTTAGAACACCATCTATTATCATATATATATATTATGCAGAAACAATACTCATAAGTAGGGCCATATTGTAATCTCTCACATTTATATACAATCAGTGCTCAGTTTATATTATGATAGCAATTCCTCAAACTTTAATGGACAGGCCTCAATGTTTTCATCCTTCCAATTATTCATCTATACATTTCATTGAAAAACTGAAGATGAAATGCTCAAAGCTCTTATATTTGATATTACCATCATAACCATGTAGACATTACATCAATCTAACCCCTCATATTATCGAACATTATATATCATTATATATTAATAGAAAGGAATGGGCTAAGATTATACTATTTTCCAAGCAATATGTAATTCAAAATCAATATTTCATTTTACACTGAGTGTTTGTTATATATATAAATAGAGGGTTTTGAAGCAGACCTTACTGTTTCAATATATATATAAATAGAGGGTTTTGAACTCAGGATCATATATCTTTTTTACGTGTGTGGTCATGTGTATCAGTTATGTGAGATGGAGTAGAGGATGAATAGAAAAATCCTGAGTTCAAATCCCTCTATTTACATATATATAAACCATTCAGTATAAGAAAATGAAATACTGCTTTAGAATTACATATTTTTTGGGAAAATAGATTACATCTTAGTATAAGTTTAACTCGTCCCTTTTCTATTAATATATATGGATATAGGTCTGTAATTTCTAATATCTTCTTTATCACCTTTTTAAATATTAATATTAATACTGCATTATTCCAATCATCTGGGTGAGAGAACGAACAGGTGTTACTGACCTCATTGAAAAAATTAAAAGATTGAAGTGGAGTTGGGCTGGACATATTGCTAGAAGAGTTGATAATAGATGAACAATTGAAATCTTAAACTGGATCCCAAGAGATTGTAAAAAACCCAGAAAGTGACCATATGTTAGATGGATGGATGAAATAAGAAAGTGTGCAGGGGTGATGTGGAGAAGAATAGTTAAAGATCAGAGAAGATGGATTGAACTTGGAGAGACCATCCTGCAGTGGATTGATAATGGTTGATGATGATGATGATGATATGGATACGTAATGTCCAATAATATGAGGAGTTAGATTGATATTATGTCTAGACGGGTATGATTACAATAACAAATTCAACTTGGGATTTGAGCATTCCATGGTCAGTTTTTTAATGTAATGGACGCATGAATAGTTAGAAGGGTGAGAAAATTGAAGCCTCTCTATTACATTTTGAGGAATTACTATTTTAATATAAACCTAGCACTGATTGTATAGATGTGTGGGAGATTATGATCTGACCTAACAGATTAGTAATGGTTCTGCATGAAATATGAATATTGGGGATTATGTATCATTTTCGTATACATATGGTCATGTGTTTAGTTGCTTGAGAAAGTGTGGAAGACGAATAGACTAAAAATCCTGAGTTGAAATCTCTCTATTTACATATATAAAGACATTCAATATAAGTAAATGAAATACTGCTTCAGAATAATATATATTGACTGATGAATGCCCGTGAAAGCATTGAGTTAAAGTGAAAGACACACTGACAAAAACAAAAACGTGGAAAAAAATACATATGGAATAAATGACTTTTTATCCCCTGGAATAATAATCAATTAACTTCTTCAAATAAAATTTATGATATTACCTTTATTTACTAAATGTAAAAATTTCTAGACCAATCTCTTTTACTTGAAAAGTATAATGTAAGTCAAAATTTGATTCATTATATAGACTGATTATTGAATTTTCTTTTGTAGTTAAATGGATTAATGCATTAGTAAAATAATAATCTCTAGAACTCAGGGTCCATAGATCACAGCTCAGTTCTATCATTTTCATTATTTGTAAAAACTTTTAATATTTGTGTTAATATTAAGAATACACGCGCATATATAATTCGACTATATATAAATAAATCAAATCAAATAAATAAATGACAAACATTTATTGATTTCTTCTAGCGCTTTCAAAGGTATAACCTTCATTTTCACGAAGTGCAAATATGCAAAATAGGACAGATTAAATATGCAAATATGGATGGGAAAATTTAAATTTGCCATTTCTTAGATATGGCGTAAAATGTCTCTTTTTTATTCATCGCGTGTTCATCCGATATAATATAGCACGCCTCTTTCACTTTCCTACGCAATTCATGCCGCTTTCTACACATAACCGAGGCTTATCTGGCCTGCACTGGTGGCCCATAGCATAAGCGTGCTGTAAAAAAATAGAGAGGTGGGATGGGTCAACCGAGGCCTATTATATTCATATACTTGCTGGACTAGTCTTGTATGGAATTCTTGAATAACAAAGTGTTTGATTATTTATTTATCTATAAGTGAATGCAAAGAAAATATAATTCTAAATAGAGTTAGTAATTCCTGCTTACTTCTCACCATAAATGAAATTATGTGACTGCAAACCGAGCATTCACAGAGAAGTTGTCAAGCGTTGGTGGCCTAGCGGTTAGCATAGCTGCCTTCCAAGCAGTTGGCCCGGGTTCACTTCCCGGCCAATGCTTTGACATATATAAAAGATAACGTTTACCAACAATGAATATATTTTATAAGCAAACGATAAAACAGCACTTAAATAATTATTATGGGATAAAGGTTTTTTCAACATTCTCTCAGAGAGAATCAGGAGTGAAGAAAACATTCGCAAACTTTCTAACTGCTGTGAGATGAGGGATTGAATATTTTCTCATTCTTGCTTTAGTCTTTCACTGACGAGAATTGGGTGGGTAACTATATTAGCTAAGACTTATATACTTAAAAAAAATCCAAATCTTATTAATACTTAAATAAAATTTCCAAGTTTCTTAGCCTAGGTTTATTTTATGCCACAGGCTAAAAGTTTAATGTTAAATAGTTGATGGTGCTGATATAGTACATGCTCAGTGGCCATTTTGAATTTTAAAACACCCAAAAACACTGCTGGCACATGCAAGTGATAAATGACATCGACTAGAATCACTCATTTTTCAAAAAATTAATTAGCCTAAGGCACTACAATTAAAATAGGGAGAGGGGAAAGTAACATGGAGATTAAGTAGCCCAAGGCACTACACTTAAAAAAAGTGCAGGGGGTGAGGAGAGTAATGTGGGAAGTTAAATAGCCTGTCTTGGGTTATTTAATTTCCACATTACTTTATTCCCCCCTCCCTTTTTTAATTGTAGTGCCTTATGCATGGAGATTAAGTAGCCCAAGGCACTACACTTAAAAAAAGTGCAGGGGGTGAAGAGAGTAATGTGGGAAGTTAAATAGCCTGTCTTGGGTTATTTAATTTCCACATTACTTTATTCCCCCCTCCCTTTTTTAATTGTAGTGCCTTATGCTAATTAAGTTTTTGTAAAATGAGTGCTTCTAGTCAATGTCATTTATCGCTTGCATGTACCAGCAGTGTTTTTGGGTGTTTTAAAATTCAAAATGGCTGCCGTGCATGTACTATATCAGTACCTAGTTGATGTAGTTTAATATATATATATACAATTCACATTACAAATTTACATTTCTATTATACACTGGTTGATAAAAATCAGTTCCTAACTTGCATAAGAGTGGTGTAGCAAAAATAACACTATAGAAATATTATTCATTAAGTGGATAATCTCTAGTCTAATAAATAACTAATAAAAAATTATTAATATACTTCCATCAAGTGATTTGTGTCAAAGTTGTGAGGTCAGTAAGTTTGACACTTATCAATTAAACTGGAGTAATTGGTTATCTTTATTATTCTCTATATTTACTAAAGAATAATAAAGATAGGGGTAAGAGATTGCAATTTGGGCCAACTGATGAGTGCTGGTTCAACATGAAATGTGCATCTTGGAAATCATACATCATTTTCACATGCCTTTAGTCAGACATGATTATACCTCTTCACAAGGTGTTAAAAGCAAATAGAAACCAGTCCCTTCCTTGTGTGAAAGGGGCGAAGTGAAAATTAGACTCCAGACATATTATTCATTAAGTGGATAATCTCTAGTCTAATGGATGACTAATAAAAATTATTAATAATTGTAATCTTTATCATATTAGAAATTATTAATTCCTAGTATAATCTTTAATTTTTATCAAACATCAAATATATATATTATTGACATATATGTAAGATAACATTTTTAAAATTTATTCAACAAGATATTTAAATATAGGGGATTTGAATTCAGACTTTCAAGCACCTTTTAATTATCCACACTATCTCATATCACTGATACACATGATCACACACTCGTAGAAAAGATCAATAATCACCAATATCCGTATTTCGTGCTGAACCAGCACTCATCAGTTGGTCCAGATTTTCACCTCTTACACACATATATAATCAGTGCTCAGTTTATATTAAGATGACAAATCTTCATAATTTAATGGATAGGCTACAATCTATCTTAATATAAACTGAGCACTGATTATATATGAGAGATGATGATCTGGACCAACTGATGAGTGCTGGTTCAACACGAAATGTGATTATGAATCTTTTCTACATGTGTGTGGTCATGTGTATCAGTGATATGATATAGTGTGAATAGTTGAAAGGTACTTGAAAGTCTGAGTTCAAATCCCCTATATTTACAATTAGGCTCCAGGTATATGAAGAGTGCCTGTATTTCAAATATTAAGCAAGATATTTAGTGTTTATTAAAACTACAAACCCATCGCTTTTATAATTTTAACGCATGGTTTTGGATACTGGAGAAAAAATGAAATTATACTTGAGATATGTTTCGATTAAAATGTATATAAATATTTATATTAAACCAAGTAAACCAACTCACAATTAAATCGCCAAAATTGAGCACATTTTTTTTTCTCTGTTACGATAAACTTGTCAAGGGCAAAGTAACACAACCAAAAGTAAACATATTTTTTGATATATATGAGAGATAGTGATCTGGCCAACTGATGAGTGCTGGTTTAGCACGAAATGCATATTGGGGGGCATTTGTCTTTTATTATATCTTTATTTACATGAATTTAAAAAGAATGGGGAAGTATGGAGGTGTTTATTATATCTATAAACATATATTGTATTTTACCACAGACACAATTCACATTTCAATTATCTTAATATCAAAAAAACTTTTAAATAAAGTAATTGGAATTTGAGCAGAAAAAACACTGGTAGTAAATTTTTAAGTCTATTTTTGGCTAGTGCTTTAATTGTGATCAGATGTACTCGATTTATTACATTGTCTATTTAACTTTTGGTATTTGGTAACCAACTTATTTTTATCTGCAGTTTGAATAATTACTTCTCAACAAATTAACTTTAAAAGTTTTTTGTTTTTTTATAACAGCAGATCGCAAAATATTATTAATGCTATCGTCTTCAAAACTATTAGTTTGGTCTTTGTCACATTTTATATACAGACGATGTGAGATTAACTCATTTGTTTTAATATTAACACCAGTATTCGTAGTATTTTAAAAACGTAATAAATCTTTCGGAACTCTCATTTATTTTTCTAACTTTAGAAACTATTTTAAAATAGATAATATTTCAGACTTTTCATCTCCAAGCGAAGATCAGCTAACTTTTAAATATTTTCCTTTAAATATATTAGACACAGAATAGTTCTAGAAAGATGTTTATCGTTTAACATTTTTTTACTTTTTCCTTACTTATTTGTAATATATAGGGCATATGACCACAGACTTTCACATGACCGACCGCTCAGGTATATATTAAGATAGTCAATCTTCATACTTTAATGGACAGGCTTCAATCCACTCCACACTCCAATTTGTCAACCATCCATCCAATTGAAAATCTGACGATGGAATGCTCAAAGGCTACCCTGAGGCCAAGATTCTTGTCACCCCCATGTTGACGTAAAGACAATCCGACCTCTCATGTACAGGACATCATTCATTTACATATATTAATAAAGATATATAATAAGTCTGTATTTCAATTATTACTTATCTGTGTAATCTTTATTTTAATATATATAATAAACTGAAATTGGAATTAATATTCTGAAAATTACTACATTAGTATTAATTATATAAATAAATATTAAGCTATAACTATCTTATTGTAGGTCAGCCATAAGATAATTATAAATAATTAATATGAAACCTGAAATACTATATGTTGGTGTGGCTGTAGCCCTTCAAGCAATAAATGAAGTAGCTTTAACTTCTTAATTAACAAGTATAGGTCTTCAAGTGCTTTTAAAAGCATTAGTTATACATTTATTCAATAGGTGGAGACTTCTGTATTTTTAAAAAAGTCTTATTTGCACAGTAGGAAAAAAACAATTATATGAGGAAAAAACCTCCAGAATTGAAGCCACGAATGGTTGTTGGTTGCAAAACAAGCTAAACCATCAAATATATATATTTTAATTTAAAGTGTTATGAATATAATATTTAATAAATATATTAGCTTTAAATTTAAATTGTTTTTATATATAATCTGAGATATCTATAGACAATAAATAGCTTCAAATAATGCAATACATTTAATGCATATGTATAATTATTTATATCCCTTCAAGTATTTTATGTATTTTATAATTATATATTCTAAATGTACATTTATTATTTGTAAGATTATTTAAAATAACTTTATATTTTCTTGTTTAATGTGGTTTATTTAAGTGAATATAAAATTCTCAATCTGTTATAGCTCAAGTGCCTACTTTATTGTCTATATTAAAATCTTAGGCCAAATGAAAAATGAAATCCACCTTTTACTTATAATGACTGTATTAACAACAGAGCCCGAGATCATGTTATTCAAAATATATATACATATCTGAATTTTTTCATAAACTAAAATCATATATGTTAATCTTTTTTTTTTACCAATTTATTGCCAGAATTATAAAAAAAACAAGTACACTGCTAAAAGATAAAAAAATATTCTATTAATGTTCTTTTATTTTTTTCTTTTATTCATCTATTATGGTCTTTATTTGCATATCTTTTATTTACTTTATAAACCAGTGTTTGGGCATTAATCTAATGTATTACATAATATTAACTGCAGGGAAAAGTTTGTATTTACATATTTGATTTGATTTGATATTTACAAGCTGTAAACTGAAAAATTTTGCAAATATCAATTAAAATAATATAAAACAATTTGAAATATAGATTTAAAGAATTAATATAACCAATTTAAGATCTTCAAGCGTTTCCCCCAAAATGTTATAGATTTGCCTATATAAATGAATTTAGGTAAAAGAGCAAAGATGGTTTGCTCTTTTCTCTTAAAACATTTTATCATGTGCTTTGGATTGAGAGTACAAGTGTGGGGCATTAATCTAGATATTATATATATATAATATTCAAATGCAGGTATATTTTATATCCTTGGAATTTAGATGTAATTATAGAGGATTTAAACCCAGACTTTCAAGACCCCTTCAGCTATCCAATCTATCTCATATAACCAATACACATGACCACAGACATGTGAAAAAGATAAATGATTTCCAATATATGTATTTCATGCTGAACCAGCACTCATCAGTTGGTCCAAATCATCATCTCCTTTACACATATATAATCAGTGCTCAGTTTATATTAAGATAGCAAATCATCAAACTTTGATGGACAGTCATCATTAAAGTTTGAAGATTTGTTATCTTAATATAAACTGAGCACTGATTATATATGTGTATGGGATATGATGACCTGGATCAACTGATGAGTGCTGATTCAGCACAAAATACTTATATTGGAGATCATTTAAATTTTCACATGTGTGTGGTCATATGTATTGGTTGTATGAGATAGAATGGATAGCTAAAGGGATCTTGAAAGCCTGGATTCAAATCTCTTAGAATTATTGTGCCGGTCAAAATCGTGTATTCATTCAACAAGATCAATAATTCAAGCAAAAGTACCTTGAATCCAACCATACACAAGATACAGATATCAGGGGAATGGTGAATCCTAACCTATTTGCCTGAACTATTGCCTCTCTGACTAATGGATAACATTTGTGATGACACGAGCAGTGCTTGTTTTTATTCCGTCCCAGCTGGAGGTCATGGTTCACAAAGAGACTCAAAATAATAACAGGTTTATATAAGAAATTTGATTTAGTGAATTGCAGAATGATACAGAGGTGATTGGACATCGATTACTAATGGTTTGAACCATAATAATGATAATTCTTTCTGGCAACATTATAAAGAAGTGAATTAAATCAAGGAAATACTATAAATAAATAGAGTAATTAACCTTAGAGATTTGGAGTGATGACAAACTAAGCTTATTTAAAATAATAATATTACAGGAATTTATTAAGAAATTTAGTTACAAAATAAGTTTTGTTTATACAACTTGGTTATTTTTATTTAATTCGTTTTGATGTGGCTTTGACAACAATGTAAAAGTTTGTTAATTGGTCTGCCAAAACCAATCGGCAATAAAATATTATTAGCCCTTTTTAAGATATTACAAATAAATCTATTTTATATATATATATTACAGGACATGAAAGATGGGCATTTAAAACACTATTACATTTAAAATCATTTGTATATAATGAGTGTGGGAAGCAAAATAGTTCTTAAATAAATAATTGACAATTATACAGTCAGATTTAATTAATTGGGATTTGTTTGTGAAGGATGTGCCATCATGGCAGAGAGCATTTCAGGTTTGCTAAATAAAGATATAAAATGATGAAGAAGGCAGTATGCTATTATAGATTACAACAAAATAAATGAGGTCTGTTATGAACCTCTGGGTGGCTTTGCTAAAGGAAATTCCTAGTAAATGCAACTAGATGATGAGAAATGTTGGCCCTCCAGCCAAAACATGTCTCTAAATAATCATAATAATATTTTGATGTGCTGGACTTCCCATACACATCTTAATGGCAATGCCTGAAAAGAATCCCTTGGTATGAACTACGTCTACTTTGAGGGAGAGTGAAAGATTGGACTGGTCATAGTTAAATTTCCGAAGGTCCTGAGGAGTAAGTAGCAAAGCAAAATAATAAATGAATGGTTGTAGCTATAAATGCATTAATGCCTTAGACATATATAGATAGATAGTGTATCACTAACAAAATTAATAACTTAATTCCTGATTAAAATAATTGGCTCCCTGACATGCTAGAAAGTCCCACAAACCATAGGCCATCAATGAATGAATTATAAATTATATTATAAAAAGAAAGGCAATAATTAAAACTAAAATATAAATTGTTTTCCATACTTTTATTAATAAGTTATTAAATAGTTTATCAAAGATTACAAAATAAGACTGTCTTTTAATTAACATAGACTGGGCATTGAATATCAAACTCATTTCTGATGAAGTTTGACAATATAAAGCATAATAAATTATACATCAAATTTTTTTACTATTTTTGACAAATAAAATATATATGTATAAAACATATACTGATAAAATGCTTTTAACGATTTTTTTTAAGACATTTGTTTTACAGAAATTGTAATAGATTTAACTAACTGATTTAATTACGAGGGCAATTTTAAATTGGAGGTAATAATAGCACATCTAATTTTTAAAATAATTTCTATCATAAATAAATTTAAAATAAATTTATAATATAAAAGGTACTAAACTAAACGAGCTTTTCTATTAATTAATTTAAGGGAAATAAGTCTCCTGTAATGATTTTTAAGTAAAAAAAATAAGAGGGAAAGGATTTAAAGTTAGTTACTCGCTGAGTTTTGTACTTGGCAATTTCAGTAAGTCAAATATTCTAAATAAACCAACAAAAATTAATTTAATTTGCCGTATCAAAATAATGTGAGATTTTTGGAAGAATTGATATTTTAAATTTAAGAGAAAAATTAAAAGACGCATTTTAAACCAAGCCGTATAAACATTACACAGATATATATATAATATAAATTAATATTGATTTGGAAAACAAGTAAAATAGAATCAATGGCTTGCGGTGAATTGGATGTTACCTCAGAATCAATCAGTAGGCATTCCATGGCTTGAAACAGGCATTTATACAGTCAGATCATTTGCAGGCTTCCTTGACACAGACAGTCTCTGGCTAGATTTTGAAAGCACTGGAAAGGCATTGATGGGCTGGTGGAAACAGAGCTCCAGGGAGCAATGCCAATCTTTTTACCCCATAATTTCTTTAATCACGATGTACTGTAAATTTAAACTACTCTCTTCACATAAAACTCAATCAATAATCTCCTTCAATAATTTTCCACTATTTATGTGTTCTGGTCTTATCTACAGGATTCAATCTACAGTGACAACTGCCAATTGAAATTGCTCTAAGTGGTCCTCTGAGGTTGGTGCCTGCTTTGGAGGAAAATCTATAATTCTGTGTTAACATGCCCCAAGGGTTGATTTGCTAATAAAAAAAAACAACAAGAAGCATATTAAGTTTATCAGTCATTGTACTATCAAAATCTGTTTAATTAAGGCTTAGATTAACAAAAATGTAGATTTTATTCAGAAAAATTTTAGGAATTTGGTACAATGACCCTCAAACTTATATTTGACATAAACTTAAGCAGAAATTTACAAAACTTTTCAACTATTACACTGTTCAAATAATTGACTCTAATTACATTGATTAAAACATAAATATAAAATGTTACCAACTGATTAATTGAAGAAAAATGAACTTTAATAAAGAATTTGAAATATTTGTAACATTTTATAGATATCTAGGATTCAATTCAATTTAATAAAAGAAACACAAAATACATTTTTACAAATATAAAATAAATAAACTAATATAAAAAGGTTAGTTTTAATTATAAAATAAGATTAATGAAATATAAAAGATTATAATATTGCTTAAAATATACTACCACCTATTATGAGATGGGTGTCAGTTAATAAAGATTGGGTTCAAACCCAGACTAGTGCTGATGACATTGGCACTAGGTGAAGCAGAAATATGTACTATATTTCCAGCTTCATTATATATATATATATAATACCCACGATTAAAATTTATGCCACTGTACAATAAATATATGAAATACTCTCCAGTCCAGCATATTACAATAATTAACAAAAGTAGTAATTAATTTATAGAGCACACAGAGAGCTTATGTAAATAGTCTGAACAGGCACTAACTTGTATTCAATGCACTTTAAAATTCGCAATAATCAAGTATATTTTGCCAAAGGGATCTTTATAAAAGTCACTATCTTGTGTTGTGGTTAGGAAGATCCCTCTATCGGCAAAATATTTAACAAAAAAAGAGCAACTCTCTTCTTGTATTTTATCACTATAGAGGTTTGTCTAAAACACTTTGGCTAGGGAAAATGCCTATTTAAATCAATTGTACAATATATTTAAAGATATTTCAAATTATTTATATAAATAACTAATATGCCTGACAGTTTCACAAATTTAAATTGTCAAAACCAATTCACCAAATAAAAATAAATAATAGAATTATTCCAGAGGTTTAATATATAGATACATATATATTTTTCGATTGATTGAATAGTATTGACAGTGTTTAAATTGAGATACCTCTCAGGTGTGTCAACTATTGATATAAATCAATTTGAATATCTTTAATTATCCTGCATCTAACTAAAGTGTTTTAGACAAGCCTCTATATTAATAAAAAATGTATTAGATAAACACCCACTTAATTTGTAAAATTATTATCTTATGCTGGGCTGAAGGGTAGGTACTTCAGATATTTAAGGTACAGTGGTATGTGTCTTAATTTCGAATATTATATAGATTAAAGCACTGCAGGTATTCTATTACACACATATATATGCAAAGAAATCAAATCATATATCACATGGCTAATTTAACAAGCTTATATTACAAATGTTATCTAATAAGCTTGCCAATACCTTCTAATAAGATTTTCAGAATATCACCAACCTTAGACCAGTTTCTGCTTTTGGCTTTCTCAGTGGATTTGAAGACATATGGATGTCTGCAAATTTCAGATTTTCTACTTAATAGTTAACTATTAGATAAAGTGCTGTGCTTGACCTGGGTATTTTAAATCTAATGCTCGAATATCCTAGCATCTCACTGAGAAATCCAGAAGCAGAAACTGGTTATGGGTTAGGGATATTCCTAAAAGCTTGTTAAGAGCTATTGACAAGCTCATGAGATATTATATATATATATGTAAAATAAAACAAAACTTGAATTAAATCTACGAAAATTAGTTCATTAGTATTAATTATTATACCAGTATTAATTATATGAATAAATATTACTAAATCTATAACCAACTTAAGGTGAGAGCATCATTTTTAATCTTTTTTTTTTCAGGGCAAAGGCCCCTCCAAGAATCAATCGGAGAGAATAGTAGAAGGGAGGGGGAGCAATACTCACCAGGCTATTTAAATATCAGGTAATAAAGATTTGACAAAAAACATCCTTATGCAAATGCAACTAATTTTTCAAAGGTCTCTCAAAGAAAAGAAGTAAACAGACTTGGCAATTGAGACCACTTTTCTGGTCTCTTATTACCTTGCGTATTCAAATATCCAGTTTAATAATTTCGTCCTTTTTTACTACTCTTTCATAAATTGTTTTGATTCTTTCTTTTCTATTACATTTGTAATTTGCTTATTTATCATTAGTTTTAGAGACCCATTTCCTCTCCACAATTAAATATCCTTTCTTTACTTCTTACATCCCATCACTTCTTAACCTTCTTTTTGATAATACCGTAATTTAAAATCCTACCCCCCCTTTATAAGTTTCCCGAACTATAATATTTTTCATAAATCAAACTTTCTAATGATTCTTTCATCTTTACTATATAACTCCCACTTAATAAAAAAAATCCTACATATCCACAAACGTAACATTATTTCTCTAGCATAATTTTTTCAATCTATCAATTATAGAATATGACCTATCTAACATATACTTATTGTCGAATCTTGATAGTAATTCAACTATTCCTACTTTTTTCAATCTTATTCAAACTACTAATCAATTCTTTGTATTCCTTCATTACTCTCTCCGAAGGCTCTGACAAATTATTTGGCCCAACCACAACAAAAACATATCTGCTCCTCTGTTTTTTTTACCTTATCTGTAACCATCAAACTATGAAGAGTGTTATCTAGTTAAAACGAATAAGCTAAAAGTCTTTTTACCGACCAAACACTAGCTAACTGTGTTGGCTATTTAAAAAAATGTTCAAGATTACTACCTTAGTTTTGAACCTAGCTTTTAAGCTTGGTAACCAAATGCTGGCAAATACAGTTCTTACTTATGGATCTGAGACTTGGACACTTAATAGAAGAGCAATACAGAGACTTAAAACCACTCACAGGAGTATGGAGAGATGCATGTTGGGAGTAACAAGAAGAGATCGAAAACGCAATGTATGGGTAAGAGAACAAACAGGTGTTACTGATCTTCTTGAAAAAATTAAAAGACTGAAGTGGAGTTGCACTCGACATATTGCTAGAAAAGATGATAATAGATGAACAATTGAAATTTTAAACTGGATTCCAAGAGATTGTAAAAGACCCAGAAAGAGACCACATGTGAGATGGATGGATGAAGTAAGAAAGTTTGCAGGGGTGATGTGGAGAAGAGAAGCTAAAGATCGGAAAAGATGGATTGAACTTGGAAAGACCTTCATCCTGCAGTGGATTGATAATGGTTGATGATGATGATGAACCAAATGCTTTCCGTTGAATAATATGATTTACTCAATTGAAATAAATAATTATTAATTGTCCATGCTTTCTTTATCTTTACTTAAATGAATGTTTTAAAAATGTGCTTCTTAATAAAAACTTTCATGTTGAAATTGATTTCGGAATTTAAGAGTCATTTGAAGACTAGCCAGATTAATCTAAATATATATTATCTGATTGAATTCCAACTTAATCACTTAAACGCCGAGTAGGCGTAAAACGTAACAAGGTTAAAAAAGACTAACGCTGAAAATAATATAAAAAGTGAATGTAATCTAATACTTAAAAAAAAACCCTGAGAAAACACACAGAAATTTTATAAATGAGTAATATGATAAAAAAAATTAATTTAATATATGTAGTAATTAATTTACTACCCCCAATAAAATTATAGAAATAAATTTTATGAAGAGCAATTGAAAACGGATTTCATTTAGTTGTGTACCGTATATTCAAATTTAAGCAAACTTTTGAACTGGATTCCACGCATTGAAAATTATTTCAATAGGAAAAATCTTATAGAACAATGGTTGCAGACATAACTGACTTCCTATGACCTGGGTTCGAATCGATAATGGATAAAACCTGAAATTTTTATAGATTCTAATTAAGTTTAGATTTTTTTGTCTAAGTAGCTGACTCAAATAGCTCTTTGATTGTTTTCAGTAAATGGATATCCAGTTAGTCTTAGCTTAAAAAAAAAAGGGGGGGGGACTACCCCAACCTTCACTATCCATCTATAGGAAGCAACTTAGTCTTAAATTGAAAACAATATTTTTTTCCAGTTTGGGCTGGTAAGCATTATTTTTTTCTCTGTGAGAGTCTATTGAAAAGTCTTTGTCCCAAAATTGAGTTATTTAAAGACAGGTTGTACCTTTGATTATAGAAGTTGTATTTTTTTTTCATGTCATAGCATTGCCGGGAGGCGAACCTGCAACAACCGTCTGCAACCAACTACTTGCTTGCAAGGCGGCTGCGCTGACATCTCGGCTAACAATGCTTGACAGAAGTTGTAATTTACTTTAGAGATTTATAGATCTGAGATGAAATGAAGACTGCAGCAAAAGTGCTGAATAATGCTAATATATAAATTTCATAGTTCATTTTATAACATAGAAGTAAAACAGAGAAAATTAATATTGCATCATTAAAACAACACATGATCACCATTTCCTTTGTTTACACAATCTGTTAAAACCGTTGCTACTCTCTCCATTCAATAGTTCATCTAGTGCAAATCATTGTAATCAATGGATGCTAGAAGATTTATACATCAAAACGCTTATATCCAAAATTTTTAGACTAGTTTCTAAATTATGGTTTTCAGTGAGGAGCCTTGAATCTGGAGCACAGTATCTAGATATTTGGATCTAATGCAACCCTCCATAAGCCAGTTTTTACCTTTTAGTTAACTATAAAGCAGTGTGATCAAACTGAAAAAATAATGTTTTCAACCCATACTAGTTTGCAGACTTTTCAGATCCAAAGCTCTTCATTGATGATAAATGGAACTAAACAGGGGTTTGATGTACAAACTTTCTAGCCTCAATTATTATAGATTGCACTAGGTAGCATTATTGTATAGTTAGAGTTGCTGTTGTTTTAAAATTAATATTGCATGAATAAGAAATAGAAAAAAGGATACTCCAATGCTCCTACAAAATACCACATGACTTGAGTCTACATGTTACTTTTAAGTAGCAAATCTATTTCTCTTTCTCCAGTACTGACACCTTGTGTAAGTTTGAGTAATTAAATCCAAAAAGTACAGGTGCATTAGATCCAAATCCCAAACATTTTACTGATGAAAGCACAAATTATGGTAGGAATACGCATAGGATAACACTAAATAGAGATTTATTAAGCATTGCCATTGATGTCTATTAACTGCACAAAGTAAAAGAACTAGAGGAGGATTAAATAGATTTTACACTTAAAATAGAATATCTTGGCATGAATCATTTTATGTTGGTGTAATAGTAATCCAGATTAAGGAATGTAGACCCCAAAATATATAAATACTGGCCTGATTTCATATATATGGAATCTAATTGTTTAGATTCAAGCTTGATAGTGAAAAGGGATTAAATAATGGCTGCTGAAGGAAAGATGCATTTGATCCAAAAAACCCAGATCCAGACATTCTCACTGATGAAAGTCATAAGCTAAAAACTAATCTGGGGATATGGACAGAACAGCACTGGATGGGAATTCTTTAAGTATTACCACCTATCATCTTTTGATTACTCAAGTTTTCCCAAGGTGGCAGCACTGGAATAGGAGAACTAGGTTTATTACAATAAATTTAGCCCCAGGGATATTCAAGGATTGTTATATGACAGTAACAATGGAAACCTAAGAGTTGGAATCAACATGAAAAAGCAGAATATTAGTCGCAAGATGGATAGATGATATACAAGACTCAATATTGTAAGATTTTTGTTAGATGTGAATAAGCAATTTGAAATAATTTTTTAAAAGTTTTACAATTGTGATCTTTTGGTAATTTAGATGGACAGATAAATAAACAAAGAAATCACTTGGAAGTTAATGAAAAGTTTACACATTGGGAGTAGCGGCTCTATGACTGGATTAAACTATGCAAGGCAATGAATGAGATATCAGGTTTGATTTACAGTGTGTACACTAATACTGGGGTAGAATCAAATGTGAAATGACATTAAGCATGGAAGAAATATTAACAAGAATAATATGTGATAAAAAAGACATTAAGCTTATAAATTCATTTCTGAAGCACTTTCAAGCATAATGTGAAACATTATAAAATAGTAGGATTTAAGTAAATCATTTGATATTTAAGTTAGAAAAATTTAAAAATAGCTGGTTTAAAATGTATTAGTTTTTGGATCCATCTATAAGTATAAAAAATAAGAAAAAATTAAATCTGGTTAATTGGAATGTAACACATTTTCCAATCTTTGTGCCATTAAAATGTCTCTGTCTCCTAAGCAACAACTTTTTATAAAATTATATTTAGTTTGTATTTAACTTGCAAATTTTAAACTTTAGTTAACCTTTATAATTTTTAGTTATGTTTTATAATTATTATTTGTTTTGCTTTTCTCTGATCAATTTTAGATTAACAAAACAATGTCCTGAAATGCTCATAAGCTTAAGATATGTAATTCACAGCATGACTCTGTCACTTCTGGTGTTTAAATTTTGTGTGGCCTTCTGATAAGTTAAACCTTTTGATAATGCAAATTTGAATGCCTTTTACCCTGCATGGTTTAGTACAATAATAGAATGGTAGATTTTAGAACTCAAAATAAATCATTGACCCCAATAAATATATGAAAGAGAATATAATTGTTTTTAGATCATAAATATTGTAAAATATCTAAAGTTCAGCCCATGGGCTTTTTTTATTGTTGAACAAATTTGTAAATTTGCTTTGTCTATGTATAAGCACATTATTTCAACACTTGTCATAAATATTAAAAATTACATGAGATAATAATGTTGATGATATTTTTATTTGAGGATAAGTTAAGTGATTTAACATGATCAACTGAAAAGAAATGGAATAAATATATTGAATATTTTTATGTCTATGTGATGAGAGTTGGTGGTTTATTACATTATAAATTGTTAATTAAATCAATACAACAAAGGTGTTTTATATACATATGTCAAGAAAGATGTTATTTATTCACATTCTCACACCTATAAAAAGTTTTCTGAGCTTAAATCCATTTAAGAACTTGGGAAAAATAGGTATTACAGGTTAATGGAAAAATGTTTAACTTTAGGGATTGTCAATTAATAGTAATTGATAGTTTACTGGTAACATCAAAAGCTAAAAGTTATCTCTGTTCACATGGATATTATCTTCTCACTTCTACTCTTTGTTATAATAACAATCCATGGAAATATTTAATTCAACATATATTTACATGTAATAATTCAAAAGTACCAATTGATATATAAGTTAGCAAGTCTTAGATCTTTTTTTTTTTGCTTTGTAATAATAAGCTGTGATATTATGAAAGTAATAAATCACAAAATATTGAAAATTTTACAAAAAGATCTGATTGAAGTTAATCATGATACTAAACCAATTAGTAATATTGTTTGTCAAATTAAAAAGTATAATTTACCTGTTCTCTAGATTTATCCTTATTTTCAGTTTTGAGCTTGCTGTTAATTTCCTTCTACAATTGATTTCTGTTGATAATAATCTCTGTTCTACATTTTCACCTCGTATAAGAGTGCATTCTGTATCAGGGTATCTTATATAAGACTTTTCATAATTAGATTACTATTTTATAAAACTGAGTGACCATTCCTATTGCCAGCCTCAATATTCCATTTTTGTATAGTTGTTTTCTGGATGATGCATAAATTGCATTACACATTTTATTAAAATTTATAATTATTCTTTGTAACATCTTACATTGTTCAAGTATCTAAACACTGTGCTTAGGTCAGGCCAATCAATTTTGTCATCTGTGAAAAGCTTTAAAGAACTGTATCTTTGAAAATTATTTAAAAGACTATTTAATGGAAAAAACTCTCTGATGCAGAAGTGGCGTATCTGCTTACTGTGCTTACAAACTGGGGCTCAAATTCAGATAATAAAATTTCAATAAAACTTCAGAATTTTCCACAAGTAGCTGGTTCATAGCTAATTAAATTAATTGTCCTCATTGGACATTTAACAAGTATCTAGCTAAAGAATAGAAAACTATTCAATCCATCACCACCTGGAAATTAACCAGCCTGATGAATATATGCCTATTGCTTTATTCTGAATTAAAATGATATAGTTTGTTTAATTTGGCTTATTATTCAATACAAGCTGGTTAAAGTAAAATTTGCTGTACATAAGCTTAGTTAAAATAGAGTAGCCATATTTGTTGATACGCAATATTATTACAATCTAATTATTGCTTTCTTGTTTTGAGAAATGTGTTTGTATATATATGATTTTAATAAATAGTAAGAAAGCATTTTAATACAAAGTTAATATTTATTAAGTCATCGAGCCATAAAATGATATAATTTATATATTTATTCTTTATAAATCGGAAAGAAATAGGGAAAATAGTGTAATTAAGTTTAATATTTAAAAAGAACCTACTTGTTGCAGTGAGATTTTTTTCCCCATGTGTCATAGCATAACCGGAAGCGAACCAGCTAATCCGGGACAACTACTTGTAAAGCAGCTCCGGACCACCAATGCTTGACTTGTTGCAGTGAGATTTTGTAATTCTGTAAATTAATATCCTTTATTATAGATTATAGTACTTTTTTTTAAAATTTTCATAAAAGGGACAGAATGTAGTAGTTACGTCTTACTGTAAACTAAAAAAAAAAAAAAAGATATACACGATCTTTTAAAAAAAAAATGTTTTTTTCATTTTAATCCTATATAGTTGCAGTCAAAAATCTGACTTTATAAATAGAGATCTGCTATGCCTATTTGTTTTGTATGTTAAATTGTTTTCGTTTGTTTTATCTGTCCCATTCTGTAATATATTCTGTACCAGAATATCACGTCTTTTTCATTTTTGTCAATGATCATTACTTTATAAAACTGAGTTGACTACTGAAAATACAAATTGTTTAAATAGTAGGATTTTTTAAATATTGTTTCTTCTTTCTCTTCTCATATTTAATTCAGTTTCAAAGTATTAATATATAAACAAAGGATTCCTTTGTTTTAAATTTTGTTCATTATTGTATCAAATCCTAAACAAATTTGGTGTGAACAATGTAATTATGGACCAGGCAATGTAGTCCAAGTTCTCTAATTCAAAATCCATTACAGTAAATTTGATAAAAATCAAAAATTTTCTCAAAGTAATTGAGTGTTGTAATAAAATTAAATAAATATGAAAGATTCTATTTTGATGTAATATGCAAATTACAGATAGAAACCATTTCATTTTTTAGGAGTAGTATATATTGCAATGAGATTTCCCTCCTTTATGATTTATTTTATGGCTATTTTACTTATTATTTTACTTTAATAGTTTATATTAATCTTTATTTTTAGATACCATTAATCAAACAGAGAAGTAAATGTGATCAATACTTAAATATTAACCACACTTCCGGTTAGACCAAAATTTGATAAAAAATATTAAAACAATGTTCATGTTTTCAGATCGAAGTACACCCTCCATGACCGAAAGAAGTGTGACACCTCTCATGGGGATACTTATAATGGGTGTAAATCCAATGGAACCATCCAGACATAGACTGGACCCCATGAGATGACATTAACATGCCTCAAGTGCTTGACCCATAACTAGCTATTAAAACATGAGATTGGCATAAGACAGAATGTCTAAATAAGATTGTCTATTTGTTCATGGGTAGAGTGAGAAAGAGAAAGAAACTTAAACCACACCAATAATTTACAATACATTTATTAAATGATATATGTATGTATATATATATTGTACCAATCGGAATGAAAGTGAAGATCGAATCTAACCGCAAAAACAATATCTGCACTACAAGGGCGCCATCTAGGCATTTGAGCCTAGAAAAATTTATAAAGTAGGCAGATACGCGCTGTTAAGATTCCACTTTATTTAAATATTCCGATCGTTAGCCCAAGTCACTAGCTCAGCGGAGACGCAGAGATAAAAATCTATAAATTTTATATCTTAAATATAAAAGAATAAAAGCCACTGCCAGAAATTAACACATAAAAATATTTATTTACGCACATATAAAATAATATTTAAATTTTGAGGAATAAATTTAACGTTTATAATTTTATATTGATCTTTAATTCTAAATTTAAGTAGATTGCAAATAATGAGTTTACTATTTATTTAGAGGGTCGAGTATGAATGGACTACATAGGTCTGCATTTGAAAGGAAAATATTCTTCCCTGATTTAACCTTAGGCAACAAATTTCGCAATCAACTGGCGCCAATCCATCTGATACATTCATGTATTCAATGTAGCATGATACGACAACACAAAATACTATATTGTCAGGAATGTACATCTGAACAATAAGTAGAAATAGAGAAGACATTGACTCTCCACCAACAGGAATGTGACATCTGTTGGCAAGTAGATCAATAAACAAAAAACTCCATAGGAATGGACTGCGGTCTTCTGCCGACTTACAAACCCATCCATAGGCAAACAGAGGGTGTGTGGCGTATATCTATAATCCTGCCCGTAGCGGACCTCATACTACATCTACTAATTACACAAATATATCCAATCCATTGAACCAATTCAACTACGAAATGAATAACCTAAGATTACCCTCCCTTAATACAACTTTACAAAACTATATAGCCATTCACGCCCGACTTAATTTTAACATTTAAATACGTTCGCACAGATTTGTTTAAAAATGTTGGGTATAGATCGATTACATAGATTCCACGGTCAAAAACATTTCAAAATAAACATAAACGATCAAAATACAAAATTATTGATACCGACAATCGCAGAGGGAAACTTATAAGTAACCCAATAGTATTCACCATAAGATACTTGCGTTGTCACCAATAACTTAAAAGACATCCGAATAAATACATTTTAGATACTCACCGTAAGGTATCATTATTTATCGAATGTCTATATATTTTGATCAAATATGAAAACCAAAATATAATTAACCGCAAACGAATCCATGCAAGCGTCTATAAACAACTTAAATTTCATACATTTAAATAATCTTTACAATAAGAAAAAAAAATGGAAATGATGTTTATCAATCGGGAAACATATAAAATTAAACATTATTAATTTGATTTAAAAACTCACAAAAGTCAGATAAGAGTCCGTTTTAACATTTCAGTTGGCTTGTTTATCAATTTGTAAAACTTGACGAAAGTTCTTAATTGATTTTAAGAGTCCAGGCCTCTGCTTTCAATTCCCGCGATGCCTCCGTTGGAAGGTAATGTTCTGGAGATGGCAATAGCTGGTTCAAGGTATCACAGTCTTTTCATTTTTTTTTTATAGAGAGTGTGGTATGTGCGTCATACCACATCTCTCAAACACACAACGCTGGAACTGTCCGAAAAAACTGTATTTCCCTTTTTATATTATCCACATGGATTCAATGAACAAAACGTCACTAGTCTATCACTTTCGTTAGGGTCCGAGCCAAGGCTTAGTGCTTCCATTGGTCAAGCTAAAATTTCTTTCTTCTCTTATCTAACTTTTCATCTGACTTTTTAATTACACAGCTTTTAGATAATTAATAAACAATCATTTCCATTTACAGATTACAGGAATTAATTAATACCTGTTTTTACTTTAACTTACGTTATTTTTTTTATTAAAATATTTTTATATTTCAATCTTGTATTTTTTTATTAAAAAAAATACGTTCAAATACTTTTTTTTTTTTTGTTTATGAAAAAAATATTTTTAAAGTTTAGCATCTGTGCGAATATATATATGTTTAACAAACATTTTAATTTTAGCGTTTAGTTTTTTCCTTTTATTTGCGAACTTTTAAGTTTTTATTTTAAATTAATGTAACGACATATTTATATATCGTTACATATCAGTAAACTTCCTCAAAAAACAAAAAACATTAAAAAAAAAAAAAAAGAATTTACTTAGTGTTAGTAATTACGTTACACAAATTGATTATATATGAAAATTTCAAAAGGACAAAACTTTTTTTTTTTACAAGACAAAACAGTAATTACACACAAATATAATGATTAAAAAAAAATGTTGACTGTTGATTCCTTATTACCAGCTAAATTTCTGCCCCCTCCCTTCCAAGTTTCATTTCTCCTACCTTTAAGTATTATTTAGGCAAGTTAAACGATTAGATTTTAAACAAGACTTTTTTAAAAAAAATTATGATTTATATTTATTAATTACGTTTTATTTATTACTTTTTATTCCTCGAATTTATCTCTACATATGCGCAATTTTTCGACTGGCAGTACCTTTAAGACAAAATTTCAAAGTGTAACTCCACGTCAATACAACAAATCTATTTATACTATTTCAGAAAAAAAATTTACGGGCATGATTCACTTTTAAAATTCTCAGGGCACTCGTGTTTATTAAAGATCGGCCCAAGTTGGGTAGCCAGTTTGTACCAATCGGAATGAAAGTGAAGATCGAATCTAACCGCAAAAACAATATCTGCACTACAAGGGCGCCATCTAGGCATTTGAGCCTAGAAAAATTTATAAAGTAGGCAGATACGCGCTGTTAAGATTCCACTTTATTTAAATATTCCGATCGTTAGCCCAAGTCACTAGCTCAGCGGAGACGCAGAGATAAAAATCTATAAATTTTATATCTTAAATATAAAAGAATAAAAGCCACTGCCAGAAATTAACACATAAAAATATTTATTTACGCACATATAAAATAATATTTAAATTTTGAGGAATAAATTTAACGTTTATAATTTTATATTGATCTTTAATTCTAAATTTAAGTAGATTGCAAATAATGAGTTTACTATTTATTTAGAGGGTCGAGTATGAATGGACTACATAGGTCTGCATTTGAAAGGAAAATATTCTTCCCTGATTTAACCTTAGGCAACAAATTTCGCAATCAACTGGCGCCAATCCATCTGATACATTCATGTATTCAATGTAGCATGATACGACAACACAAAATACTATATTGTCAGGAATGTACATCTGAACAATAAGTAGAAATAGAGAAGACATTGACTCTCCACCACAGGAATGTGACATCTGTTGGCAAGTAGATCAATAAACAAAAAAACTCCATAGGAATGGACTGCGGTCTTCTGCCGACTTACAAACCCATCCATAGGCAAACAGAGGGTGTGTGGCGTATATCTATAATCCTGCCCGTAGCGGACCTCATACTACATCTACTAATTACACAAATATATCCAATCCATTGAACCAATTCAACTACGAAATGAATAACCTAAGATTACCCTCCCTTAATACAACTTTACAAAACTATATAGCCATTCACGCCCGACTTAATTTTAACATTTAAATACGTTCGCACAGATTTGTTTAAAAATGTTGGGTATAGATCGATTACATAGATTCCACGGTCAAAAACATTTCAAAATAAACATAAACGATCAAAATACAAAATTATTGATACCGACAATCGCAGAGGGAAACTTATAAGTAACCCAATAGTATTCACCATAAGATACTTGCGTTGTCACCAATAACTTAAAAGACATCCGAATAAATACATTTTAGATACTCACCGTAAGGTATCATTATTTATCGAATGTCTATATATTTTGATCAAATATGAAAACCAAAATATAATTAACCGCAAACGAATCCATGCAAGCGTCTATAAACAACTTAAATTTCATACATTTAAATAATCTTTACAATAAGAAAAAAAAAATGGAAATGATGTTTATCAATCGGGAAACATATAAAATTAAACATTATTAATTTGATTTAAAAACTCACAAAAGTCAGATAAGAGTCCGTTTTAACATTTCAGTTGGCTTGTTTATCAATTTGTAAAACTTGACGAAAGTTCTTAATTGATTTTAAGAGTCCAGGCCTCTGCTTTCAATTCCCGCGACGCCTCCATTGGAAGGTAATGTTCTGGAGATGGCAATAGCTGGTTCAAGGTATCACAGTCTTTTCATTTTTTTTTTATAGAGAGTGTGGTATGTGCGTCATACCACATCTCTCAAACACACAATGCTGGAACTGTCCGAAAAAACTGTATTTCCCTTTTTATATTATCCACATGGATTCAATGAACAAAACGTCACTAGTCTATCACTTTCGTTAGGGTCCGAGCCAAGGCTTAGTGCTTCCATTGGTCAAGCTAAAATTTCTTTCTTCTCTTATCTAACTTTTCATCTGACTTTTTAATTACACAGCTTTTAGATAATTAATAAACAATCATTTCCATTTACAGATTACAGGAATTAATTAATACCTGTTTTTACTTTAACTTACGTTATTTTTTTTATTAAAATATTTTTATATTTCAATCTGGTATTTTTTTATTAAAAAAAATACGTTCAAATACTTTTTTATTTTTTTATTTATGAAAACAATATTTTTAAAGTTTAGCATCTGTGCGAATATATATATGTTTAACAAACATTTTAATTTTAGCGTTTAGTTTTTTCTTTTTATTTGCGAACTTTTAAGTTTTTATTTTAAATAAATGTAACGACATATTTATATATCGTTACAATATATATATTAAACAGTATGATTTCATTTATGTCATAAATGTAACGACATATTTATATATTGTTACAATATATATATATATAAGGAATATTTGAAACATAAAAACGAAATATGAACACTTATAAATGACATTGAAATTTCTATATAGAAATAAAATTTAAAAGTTGTCACACTTGAAATAAAATTTAAAAGTTCTATTAATGATGTCTAGACATATTTATCTAGGTTTTAACACAGCATTTGGGTGATTACTCTTGTCTTCTGATTCTGTCAGATTTATAATGGGCTTCTCTTTATAGTAGCTTAGTTCATGGTATGAAAAACATCAGCAAAGGTGAGTCAAAGATGTATTACTGCATCTGACTATGTGTGTTCAGAAGACAGGTGGTGTAAAATGGACAAACATTCAGCTTTGGTCTAGCAATGCATTTTTTCTCAGCACACCTGTATGAAGATTGCTTCATCTTGTTGGACTCAATTGTTTTAGCTGGTGCATAGACTCTTTGGTCAACTATCCTGGAAAACTAACTGGCTTTCTTATTTTGCTTTTTGCTTCTTCTGCTGCTGCTGTTCTTTCTTTTCTTTTTCTTTTGACCTTGAACAATAGTTATCTTCAGTATTTATCCACTCTGATTTTCCCCTTACTCGAATTCTTGGCCATGATATCAATTTATTTGATCTTATTTTTTAATTAGTTACATTTTTTATTTTTTTTTATCTTATATTTTTGATTACACTGAAATTAGTTATATTAATCAGTCTAGAATTTATGTCCAAAAATTGATTACATCTTGTAAAAATTTGCTTTCAATTATATGTTAAATTTTAATACACAAAAGAAATGGAAGATAAGTTATGATTAGTATTTTAATGTAATCCCATATTTTTACTTTTTTTTAACTAACTTTTTTGTCCTGTATTGAAATATAATTTTTTTTCCTTATTTTATTAATAATATCATGTAATTTACATATATACACATAATTTAATATAACAAGCACATAGTTCTTCTTTTCAAAATAGTTCATAATATCCAAAATAGAAATAAAACAAACTAACTCCTTCTTTTTAAAACTTGTTTTTTATATTACTATTACATGGGGAAAAAAAAATCCAACGTTTTGACTATTTTAAATACTCGAAACATTGGATATTTTTTTTTTTCCATGTAATAGTCATATAAAAAACAAGTTTTAAAAAGGAGTTAGTTTGTTTTATTTCTATTTTTTATATATACACATACATATGTACAGTGTGTATATATACATTGTTACAGTATATATATAAACCTGATATTGATTTTTTTTTCAAATGAAAGGAGGTTTACTTTATATTATTTTTTATTACTTAGATTTTGTAAGTAATATTCATTAAGGCTGTAAACCTCAAGAATATGCACATAGAAATGCGAAGGTAGGGACCTCTACAGGTCTTAACCACAAGCTTATGCTTTGGAAAAAAAGAGGGGAACCCCTTCTTTACTTCAACCTACTTTCTATATGAATAGGTGAAGCTGAAGCGGTTAGATCTAAGAGTGTGAACCTACTCAATACTTCACTGATTAAGTCCACATTTTCTATTATATATTAGTACTCATGAAATCTTTCAATTTACAATGAGTCAATGGAAAGATCTTATAGTTAGAAATCTATTACGATAATTTAATGTTGTAATTATAAATTTATTTAAACACACTTTGATTACATAAGTAATATTTATTAAGTCTGTAAACCTCAAGAATATGCGCATGAAAATACGAAGGTAGGGACCTCTACAGGTCTTAACCACAAGCTTATGCTTTTGAAGAAAAGAGGAGAACCCCTTCTTTACTTCAACCTACTTTCTATATGAAAAAGTGAAGCTGAAGCGGTTAGATCTAAGAGTGTGAAACTATTCAATACTTCACTGATTAAGTCCACAATTCCTATTATACATTAGTACTCACGAAATCTTTCAATTTACAATGAGTCAATGGAAAGATCTTATAGTTAGAAATCTATTACGATAATTTAAAGTTGTAATTATAAATTTATTTAAACACCCATTGATTACATAAGTAATATTTATTAAGTCTGTAAACCTCAAGAATATGCACATGAAAATACGAAGGTAGGGACCTCTACAGGTCTTAACCACAAGCTTATGCTTTGGAAGAAAAAGAGGAGAACCCCTTCTTTACTTCAACCTATTTTTTATATGAATATGTGAAGCTGAAGCGGTTACATCTAAGAGCGTGAAACTATTCAATACTTCACTGATTAAGTCCACAATTCCTATTATATTAGTACTTGAAAAATCTTTCAATTTACAATGAGTCAATGGAAAGATCTTATAGTTAGAAATCTATTATGATAATTTAAAGTTGTAATTATAAATTTATTTAAACGCACATTGATTACATAAGTAATATTTATTAAGTCTGTAAACCTCAAGAATATGCGCATGAAAATACGAAGGTAGGGACCTCTACAGGTCTTAACCACAAGCTTATGCTTTGGAAGAAAAGAGGAGAACCCCTTCTTTACTTCAACCTACTTTCTATATGAATAGGTGAAGCTGAAGCGGTTAGATCTGAGAGCATGAAGCTATTCAATACTTCACTGATTAAGTCCACAATTCCTATTATACATTAGTACTTGCAAAATCTTTCGATTTACAATGAGTCAATGGAAAGATCTTATAGTTAGAAATCTATTATGATAATTTAAAGTTGTAATTATAAATTTATTTAAACGCACATTGATTACATAAGTAATATTTACTAAGGCTGTAAACCTCAAGAATATGCGCGTGAAAATGCGAAGGTAGGGACCTCTACAGGTCTTAACCACAAGCTTATGCTTTGGAAGAAAAGAGGGGAACCCTTCTTTACTTCAACCTACTTTCTATATAAATAGGTGAAGCTGAAGCGGTTAGATCTGAGAGCGTGAAGCTATTCAATACTTCACTGATTAAGTCCACAATTCCTATTATACATTAGTACTCATGAAATCTTTCGATTTACAATGAGTCAATGGAAAGATCTTATAGTTAGAAATCTATTACGATAATTTAAAGTTGTAATTATAAATTTATTTAAACGCCCATTGATTACATAAGTAATATTTATTAAGTCTGTAAACCTCAAGAATATGCACGTGAAAATACGAAGGTAGGGACCTCTACAGGTCTTAACCACAAGCTTATGCTTTGGAAGAAAAAGAGGAGAACCCCTTCTTTACTTCAACCTACTTTCTATATGAATAGGTGAAGCTGAAGCGGTTAGATCTAAGAGCGTGAAGCTATTCAATACTTCACTGATTAAGTCCACAATTCCTATTATACATTAGTACTCACGAAATCTTTCAATTTACAATGAGTCAATGGAAAGATCTTATAGTTAGAAATCTATTACGATAATTTAAAGTTGTAATTATAAATTTATTTAAACGCACATTGATTACATAAGTAATATTTACTAAGTCTGTAAACCTCAAGAATATGCGCATGAAAATATGAAGGTAGGGACCTCTACAGGTCTTAACCACAAGCTTATGCTTTGGAAGAAAAGAGGAGAACCCCTTCTTTACTTCAACCTACTTTCTATATGAATAGGTGAAGCTGAAGCGGTTAGATCTAAGAGCGTGAAACTATTCAATACTTCACTGATTAAGTCCACAATTCCTATTATACATTAGTACTCATGAAATCTTTCAATTTACAATGAGTCAATGGAAAGATCTTATAGTTAGAAATCTATTACGATAATTTAAAGTTGTAATTATAAATTTATTTAAACGCACATTGATTACATAAGTAATATTTATTAAGTCTGTAAACCTCAAGAATATGCGCATGAAAATATGAAGGTAGGGACCTCTACAGGTCTTAACCACAAGCTTATGCTTTGGAAGAAAAGAGGAGAACCCCTTATTTACTTCAACCTACTTTCTATATGAATAGGTGAAGCTGAAGCGGTTAGATCTAAGATTATGAAACTATTCAATACTTCACTGATTAAGTTCACAATTCCTATTACACATTAGTACTCACGAAATCTTTCGATTTACAACAAGTCAATAGAAAGATCTTATAGTTAGAAATTACATAATCAGTGTGCATTTAAATAAATTTATACTTAGTTTTTGTTAAAATTCGTTTATGTGAAAAGAAAAAAAAGAGCTTAAATGGCAATTTAACTTATTAAATTGAAAGTTTTTTTTACTATTTTTATTAGCACTTTTATCTTTGTTTCTTTGCATTATTTGTGTATACTGTTAGTATAAAACTTACCCTTTACATTGCAAATAATATATGCAAACCTACTGTATATTAAATATTAGTTATAAGTGCAGGGAGTCAGGGTTGGTGCCAATGTAACCAAACCTGGGTAATTTCTTACTACATCTATACTTCACCAGATGATTCACTAAAATCATATATTTCACAAATATATCTAAACTATAAAAATAGAAACAAACAAGTTTAAAAATAAAAAAATATGAAAATTAAAATTATTATTTTTATTGTGTATTTTGTATTCCATATTTTTATAAATATATTAAATAACTTCAATTTTACAACATATTATTTTAAATTCATATAAATAAAGATATCATAAAAGACAAATGCACCCCAAGTTGCATTTCATGCTGAACTAGCACTCATCAGTTGGTCCAGGTCACCATCTCTCATATATATATCTCTATTGTATGAAAAATATTTATCTATATTAAATAATTACATTTTGAAGAACTCCATGTGTTTGTGTGTTTAATTTTAAAAAATCAGATATATTAATCTTTGGTGTTTTCAAGTTTATATCTGTGTTAGAGACAACCTTTAGTTTAAATAAATGATTAATAATAGTCATTACTGCATTTATCTAAAGTGGATAGGGTCAAAGATTTGGTGAGTTAATTTGGCACTTGTAATTCAAAGTGTAATTATTTAACTTAGATAAATATTTTTTCATATAATAAAGATGTATATGAGAGATAGTGACCTGGGCCAACTGATGAGTGCTGGTTCAGCATGAAATGCATCTTGGGAGTCATTTGTCTTGTATTTTTACTTATATGAATTTAAAAAAATATGTGATAATATTGAGGTTATTTAATATATTTATAAAGATATTACATGTGGGAAAAAGAAATGTGAAGAACTGCATGTGTTTGTGTGTTTATTTTTAAAAAATCAGATATATTAATCGTTAATTGAGTTTTAAAGTTTATATCTATGCTAGAGACAATCTCTAGTTTAGTAAATGATTAATATTAGTCATTACTGTATATATCTAAAGTAGATGGTGTCAGAGATGTGGGTTGAGTTAATTTGACACTTGTAATTCAAAATGTAATTATTCCATGTGTGTGTGTGCTGTATTTTTAACAACAGAATGAAATTTGAAAATTTTAATCATTCAACATTTTTTTTTTCAAATGCAGTTCGGTTTTTTAATTTATAAATACTTCTTACCCATATTTCTTTGCAAAACTTATTTTGTTTTATTAAATTTATAATAAATATTTTACATAAATTATTATTATTTCAGATGATTTTTATACGTCCATTATCAAAGTATCTACAATATATACAAAATGAAAATTTTGAATCACAAATATTCCATGTAATACTTATGAAAAGCTTTTTTTTTTTTAAAAAAAAAAAAGTCTATTCTTATATAAAAGAATTTAATAGGTATAAAAATTATTTTATAATAAATACTTTTGTTTATTTACTTTAAACTAAAAATACACTAAATAATTGATTTCCTTAGTCACAAGGTTTTATATATTTAACTTGAAATATAAATGTGGGTGGTCCAAAAATCAATTAAGTCAGAGATTGACTGAATTAATTTCTGGACCTTCAACAAGTTAAATATAAAAATCCCAATTGTGGTTGAAGTAGCAATTGTTTTATGTGTTTTTATTCCAAAGTAAATAAATAAAAACATTTATTATAAAATATGTTTTCTATCTATTATTTTTCAGTTTTTAGCATTCTTATATTTTCTACAATTATTTCTTAATCAGATTAATATTTGAAAATAAAATCAAGTGTATTAAATTGTAGATGGACAATTGAAATCTTAAACTGGATTCCAAGAGATTGTAAAAGACCTAGAAAGAGACCACATGTGAGATGGATGAATGAAATAAGAAAGTGTGCAGGGGTGATATGGAGAAGAGAAGCTAAAGATCAGAGAAGATGGATTGAACTTGGAGAGACCTTCATCCTGCAGTGATTGATAATGGTTGATGATGATGATGATTAAATAAAGATGGTTTACAATTTATATTTATTTATGTTTCCTTGTAAATATACATTTATATATTTCAAAACATTTTTTTTTTAAATCAATTTTTAGAATCAAAAGAAAAAAAATATATTTTTTAAATAAAGTAAACTTTTACAAAGATTTATTTTTGTTTGACTTTTAAATGATCACTAAAATATTTTTTAATCCTTTCTTTAAATATATATATATACCCTCTTGCATGCATTACTCAAAATGTAGCAATCTGCTTAATATTTGAAAGCAAAATCACAAATTAAAAATTGCATACAATATAATTTGTTCATTTAAAAAACATTTTTAAAAATCAATTTTTACAATAAAAGAATAAATATCATATAATCAAGATTGGGTTTTATTTCAATTTTAAAAAAATTAAACACCTTTTAATGTAAACTATTTCTAAAAAAAGTATGCACATATATATAACAATCTCTGGGGCACATAACTGAAAATATAATGAAGTGATATGAAAGTTTATGAAATTTCTGCCATCAAATCCTTTGGATTTAAAATACCATGGAACTTACCAAAAATATTTTAGTATTATATTGCATTGCCAGTAGTTTGAAACAAATGTACAAAATTTGAACAAATTATATTATATTGAATATAAATATATTAAAACTCAATTTCAAAATATATATCAAACAAACAAACAAATCATCAGAGTTTGTAACTTAATAAAAACATTTAATAAAAAATATAGGTACTTTTTAAAATATTATATAGGTATGGTGTGAATTATCATAGGTTTTATATTTTCATTTATAAATTAATATCTATTGTTTTAAAATATAAAAGTACATAATTTTGAATTTAGCTATTGCATAGTGTGGATGGATAATGTGAAATAGACAAATAAAATAATAGTGAGTTTGGGTGATGTAGAGAAGAAAGGCCAAAAATAGAAGATGATCTGAACTTGGAGAGACCTTCATTATGCAATGGATAGTATGGAGTTGTCATAGCTTTATATTTTCATTTTGAACATATTGAAGCAATCTTGCTGATGACCATATAAAAATGGTTTAATTTATGTAATAATTTATGAATTCTATAAAATAAATAAAATTTAAAAAGAAGTATAGATGAAAAAATGTATATTTTATTGGCTGATATATTTTTGAAATCTTAATAAAAAATTTACCTTAGAAAGATATTGTATAGTTGTAAACTTATTCATCATCACCATTGATCTGAACTATCGATTCATGGATGGGTGATAATATGGATGAACTCTCTCCAGTCCATTTTTTTCTCTACTTTCCTACACACTTCCAATATTGTCAATCCCATCCATTTCATAATATTTATTTATCCATGATATTCATAATCATTTTCTTCCTCTTTATTTACTATACCAAATATGACATCTTTTAAATATATATTAATCTGCTTTGCTACATATCTAAAATATTTTAATTTTTATTGTTCATTACCTCCAACAGTCGTCTTTTTGTTCTCTATAACTCATTCATTAATATTTTTATCTAGCCAAAGAATGCCAAGCCTCTTTAATACTATTTCATTTCAAAAGCATCAATTTTTTCTTCTTTCCTACTTCTTCATTGTTTATGTCTCATATTTATATGATAACAAAGCTTTCAATAATCTACACTTTAAGCACATACTTATGCTTCACTTTTTTCACAAAAGCATTAATTTTGTAAATGCCTTTGGTACCAAGAGTAATCACACATTCATCTCTGTACATAACATTCTCTATCTCTGTCCTTACCAAATGGTCTACCAGTTCCTGCAGTTGTTTCTCTGATGTTGCAATTGAAACTATGTTTGTAAAATAATGTAGGCACTATTGCACCTGACTGCAAAGCTACTTTTTACTTAAAAACAAAATAAAATTATATTACTCTGCAAGTGCTTTCAAGAGGTGTGCTCTCATCTTCATAGCTCTAAGTGAAGTAATTATATGCAAATTATGCAAAGTTCAAAGGTTAATTGCTCCATTTTTTTGAGATTGCGAAGCACGTGTCCTTGCGGTTGATGGCGTTGCAATCCATCGCAATGAAGCAGGCCTTCTTAACTTTTCTTTTTACATCATGCCTTTCTTTGCAGACCAGGTTGACATCTTGAGGTTCACACTGGTTTCCTGTTAGTTTCTGATGAAATGCATAATTTGCATATAATAACTTCTCTTAGAGCTATGAAGATGAGAACACGTCTCTTGAAAGTGCTTGCAGAGTAATATAATTTTATTTTGTTTTTAAATAAAGAGTAGCTTTGCAGTCAGGTGCAATAGTGCCTATATTATTTTACAAATATATTTTCGCACGCAAAGTTTTCGAGTTAGGTTTGAATTACAATGTTAAATTAAAACTATGTTATCTGCATATCGTAAATTAAATACGTATCTTTCTTCAATACCAATATATTCTGAAAACAGTCTATGGATTACCTAATTGCCACTCCTGCCATAATATTATTTATGCTTGGTATTGTCTTATGCCATTTACCCATTTGGAACTAAATTTGAGTTTATCTATGTTATCTTCTGTATAAGAAAGATAACAGCTGCAGAAAAGATGGAGGATATAGTGACTGTTGAAATTTTTAAGCTTTATTGAGAATTATTTTCAGGATAGTTATTGGATCTCTTGTTTCTTATTAGGGCTAAATCCTGCTTGTTTTGGGAACAATCCACTCTGTGTCTTTGTCTGTATTCTATCCAAAACTATTCACAACATTATTCAAATTAAATCTGTTCACAATTTAGTTTGATATTATTTTTATTAAAGAAACGAGTGCAGCAGAAACATAAAGAAGTGAGAAGTGAATTCTTGTTTAAATTTGACTCAAATTTTTATTTGAAACACAAATGACAACAAATATATCATATTGGATTGAATTATGAGGTAAAGAATAATCCTTTAAAGAAGTGCCTAATAAGCAGAATATTGATAATTAAAAAACCAACAGAAAGCAATGATCCCTAAAACATCTCATGATCACCATTCACTATGCTTATACAAGCTGTTAATAACAGTAGCAAACTCTTCACATAGTAGTGCCACCCAGTGTAAGCCTTAGTAATCAATGGATACAAGAAAGTTTGTGCATAAAATCACTGCCTAGTGCTTACTCATCCAAACCCTTCAGAGTAGTTTTGAGCTTGTGGTTTTAATCAGTGAGGAGTCTTGTATCTGAGAGCATTGCATGCACTGGGTGATACTACTGTATGGAAAGTTTGCTATTGTTATTAATAGCTTGTGCAAGCATAAGAAATGGTGATCATGTGATTGTTTAGTGATTTTTTTATACCAATCTTGCCCATAGAATGATGGTGACTCTGGTTTTTTAAAAAAACAAAGATACTAAAATATATAGTTATTGAACTGGGTTTAGATCTACATGAGTATACAAAGAATTAGCTAGGATTGAAAGCATTATTGTGTTTTCATCTTGGACTCCTAGCATTATAGTTAACTAAATAGGTAAAAAATGATTGCTGGAAGGTTGAATTATATCCTAAGATCCAAGTGCCATGCTTGCAGATTCAAGGTTCCTCACTGATGAATGTCAGATGTAGGCAATAAATAGGGGTTTTATGCTCCTCACTGATGAAAGTCAGAAGAGTAGGCACTAAATAAGGATTTTATGTCCAAATCTTGTATCCATTGTGTTGTGTTTGGTTAGGCTTGCAGGTTCATTACCAAACCAACAGGTACAAAAAGAACAACTACTCAGCAATTATTAATATGTATAATTTATTAGTACAAAAGATATACACATGTTAGTTAAACAAATGAACAAATACAGTTGATATGCTTCAATGCTGAGATAGTCGTGCGAAGTATGGAACTCACTTCCAGCTAATGATTAGCCTGCATCGTGAGTTCTGGTAAGAAGACTCTTCCAGCTATGTAGTTAGCTTGCCTGAAGTCGGCTCTAGTTCAGACGTAGCAGTTTCCAGTCCATAGGTAGACTTGCCTCACTGCATGGACATCGCAATAATGACTAGATAAATACCTTTGCTGATGGCAGAAGGTTTAATGGAGAGCACATTCTGTCGTTCGGTTAACAGAAGTAATTGCTCTCTGTCTTGCCTCCAAAAGGCTGACTATTTAAAGGCTGATCCCCTACCTTACTGGAAACACACGGATTCGGTGCACAAACCCCAGTGAATCCCTTTGGATAGCAACTGGGTGCTATCCAATCAGGCAAGGAAGCTGGAACAGTCCACTTCTGAAGGCAGGGTCAGATATGACACATTCATTATGATGACTTGCATTGTATGAAGGATTTGCTGCTTTTATCACAAATCAATGATCTGAATTATGATAATAATCAAGGAATATGAAAGACAAATAAATAGTAGAGCATTCTGAAGAGATTCTTTTTTTATAATTGGCAGGGGTGAGTATCACCTTGTCACAGGGTCAAATTTAAGATTGGTCAAGGTTAAACTATATATTTGTTGAGATCCCATAACTACCCATGGGTATGGGTAATACATGAAAAAATCTATTGGCAAGATAAACTAGATTCCCAGAAATGCAAGAAATAGCATATCTTCTATACTCTCTTAGTCAATCTAATAAAGTCTTGCCAAAAATGAATCCTTATTTCAGTAATGTCAGATTTTGAAACGTATGTTCTCGGATGTTTCCCAATTCTAATACTTCCGGCTTTCAAATTTTTCTAAGCTCCAGGAGATTAAAATCATTAAATTATTTATTATTTTAATGTGACATTGTAGTTATATAAAAATATAATTAATGTAGTTAAATATATAAATACATTTTTGGTAAATTTTTATCAAAATCCGATATTGGCTAAGCTTACGCCCATAATAATAATATATATAAACTTTTGAAAATTACATAAATAAATAAAACAATTTCCCCTTTGAGCAGTTTGCTTTTCTGTTGTTTACCGGCTTTAAAATACAAAGTGATGTCAAGCATTGGTGGTCGAGAAGTCAGCGACAGATGCTTTACAAGTAGTTGTCCCGGGTTAGCGGGTTCGCTTCCCGGCTGATGCTATGACACATGAGAAAAAAACACAAAGTGATATGGCAATGGGTGGTAGGCGATATAAAATTAAAAAGAGGGACATTTTTATTACTTTTAACTCTTAATTATAAAGAATATTTTTTTTCTCATATGCCATAGCATCGGCCGGGACGCGAACCCACAACCGTCTGCAACCAACTACTTGCTTGCAAGGCGGATGCGATGACCTCCCGGCTGACAACGCCTGACAATTATGAAGAATATTTTGATACGTTACTACGTACAAATCTTTTTTTTTTCTAGCTTATGAAATGAAATATATTCAGTTCTTTTTATTTAAGAACACGTGTAGTGCGTTTTTTTTTCATTAATGGGATCTGCCACGGTTTTTAATGAAAGAATAACTGCTTGCCTATAGCATGCATATAATTAGTGAGTTCACTTTGTTTATATTTTTTAATTAATAAACATCTTTCATAGTTTTTACTGAGCAATTGCCAATTTATAATATTTGTAATAAAAACTCAAACAGTTTTGAACGTAAATAAATGTATTTTCAAGTGTTTTTTTAACTGTTATTAATAAGACTTCTAAAAATATACTACTATTATTAATAGGATGATGTTATAAAGAAAGATACGGGCTTTAGAGTGTAATGATAGTACATAGGCCTATGATCTGGATTCGAATCCAAGTTCAGTAAATGTAATTTTTTTTGAAACGATGTTTTAACATCTATTATTGGTTGGTAAATGGGTATCTATTTATTTATCTAGTATTATTTACCAAAGGGTAAAAAAGATGGCAAACTGCTCAGTCAGCGGAATTTCAAGCTGGGCGAATAATCACTTCTTTATACCTTTCCTATGAAAGGTTGATGGAGAGGCGGTTAGTCAGCAGTTAGATAAATAAGAACTGTTTTACCTACCTTATCTTATTATATAGATGATGTTGGTTTAAACGTATATGTATATGATAATACAATATTTTTAATAATCATTAAAAACTACTCAACATTTAGACAATCCCAATATTAATAACAACCAACAATTTCAAACTTGTTAAGGCAACCTCTTTTTAACAATAGTATTTTTAACGGATGTTTTTGATGGAAGTATTTAATGGGTGGAGTTATCCATTTATAAGTACTTAATTAGAAAGCACTTAACCTAGAACAAACTATCCCAGGCCAAAAGCTTATGGAACACTAATAGTCTTATTGCAAAAAAAAGGAGAAACCATTATATATATATTGTATTCATACAGTCTTTTTCATTTTATTGTATCATTTAAATGTTTGATTGATTAATTGAAGTTCAATCAATATCAGCTTTTTTTGACATTGATCACGACATTGTACTAAGCATGGCAGCAGAATAGTATGTATAATCAATAATATTCTGTCCTATAGGCAGATCCAAAGAGCAACCATTTCTCCATTCTGTTTTTTTTTCATTATCCATATCATTAGTTCCACATATCTCTTTCCATTTCTTACACCATCCAATAATTAATCTTTTTTGTTTTTTTTTGTTTCTATTCAATATTTACTCCAAAACATCCTTCATTAAACTCTTATTTCTTCTTAGGATATGTCCAATTTCATTTTTTCTAATTATAATTTCGTCAATCAATTTTCTTTTTTTATTTACTCTTTCCAAAACTTTCTCATTTTTCTATTTATTTATCTAACCGATTTTTTCTATTTTTCTCTACATTCACATCTAAAAGACCTCCAATCTGTCCTAATTCTCTTACTCATTGTCCAAATTTCACAACATAAAATAATATACAATAATATACTACAAACATAAAACACAATTAATCTTTTCTCTAATTCTGTCTTCAAAGATCCAAAAAGTATACATTTTAAAAAAATAAATGCCTCCTCTGCTAATACTATCCTCCTTGTCACTTCATATTTACCTTTTCCATCCTGACTCAAACATTTACCCCAGTATCTAAATCCAGTCACCTGTTGAGCTATCTTATTCATTAATATTAACTTGTATTCTTTTTGTATTCTTTTCTACCTATAAACACTTGGTCTCCTCAACATTAAGTTCTATTTCATATTCTATATATCTTTGCTCCAATTTATTTTAACATATTCTATAGAGTCTTTTCATCTTCATTTATGAGAATAATATCAATCACAATTTTTATACATTTATATTAGTTACTCCACTGTCTAAATATTTATTCAATACATATTAACAAGAACAAGTGTCGTGAAATATCCCTGTCTAACTTTTCTTTCTTTCCTGTCCAACTTTTTCTTTGTTCCTGCCCAACTTTTCTTTCCATACTCATTTCTATGATCTGGTTCTTATTTATTGTGTATATATGTAACCATAGACATCAGTTCCTTCTTCAATCATCTTTTCTTTATTTTGCATCTTCTTTTATTCTCTATTATATTTATATATGTTTTTCTTGAGTTCAAATAATGAGACTTATTTTCATATTGCTGCTGATATGGAAAGTTCATATCATTGCTGTTGGTATAGTAATGGAATGACAGATTCTACGGTTCAAAGTTCATAGATCGCTGCTCAGTTCTATTACTTTAAGTGATTATATTTTTGATGAATATTGCAGACAAATAGAAGTGCAACCTTTATTTGTTGATGCATCTATGAAAATTCTGTCTCTAATGATGGAGAAAAATGGCTTCGGAAGAGCAGATTAAACAATTAACAACTTTATATATAAAATGCGCTAACACGCACAAGCACACAAAGCTAAAAACAAATAAAAAAAATATATATTATTTTAATATCTATTCATTAAATGGCTAAGAGCTTTCAAGGTTCAAGCCCTCATAATCATAGCCGTATTACAAAATTGACTATGAGGGCTTGAACCTTGAAAGCGCTTAGCCATTTAATGAATAGATATTAAAATAATATATATTTTTTTATTTGTTTTTAGCTTTGTGTGCTTATGCGTGTTAGTGCATCTTATATATTTTGATTCATAATTAGCCACAAAGTATAAACTATTTGCTTAATTAACAACTTTATGATTATTGTTTTATGATAAATGTAATTCTATTTACACATCAATGATCTAACAAGGCTTGGATATAATCATATCATACTAATAAGGATAATTGGAAAATTTTATAACAATACAAATAAAAACAAAAATATAAATAATATGCCAAAAGCATGGATAAGCCTTTCATATATTTCTAAAATTGCAAAACATCTAAGGAATATATCTATTAACAAATATAGAATAAGCTTTAGATTGCCTTCATCAGTAAACAATTTTCTAAATAATTCAAATGACAAAATACCAGTTAAGCATGCTCCTCAAGTCATCTTTAAAATCCCATGCCATATGCTATCCAGTAGATCTGTATATTACGGTGAATCTCAAGCAAATATATACATGAGAATTGTTCAACACACATTTTTGTACATGAGATCCAAACAAAATAACAAGTGGAAATCAATCTTTCTCAATCATTAACTTACTACAGGCCACACTATCACTCACATCAACGTGAAAACAGTCCGTGCCAAAAGAATTGACAGAAAAAGATAATATTAAGAGGCTCAGGCAATCACAAAGGATCCACATTCTCTTAACAGAAAGAACTCATACATTTCCATTGTCGATAAAAATGGAACATTTAATTACCACATTTACATATTAAGCCTCATTTATATATCATCCATATATAGACATTTTAACTGCTAAACCTTAAACAATACTATGATTCTGGAAGTAATCTCCTAAAAGCTGGCTCAGTGCATTTAAAACTTTTGAATGTTAATTATTTTAACCGTTTCACAATAACTTAATTATAACAAGTTTATAAGAATTATACATCTCTTGTGTTTAGTGCAAATTCAGGTGAAAACAGAAAATAAAATTGTTTTCCTGAAGGTTTGTGATGATGGTGTTTTAGTTGTATTTATTGTTTGGACTATTTCCATCATCTAATATAACTATTGAATGTTTTTAGAAAAATTTAACTTTTATTTAAATATTCCAAAATTCAACTGTTAGTAATAGCACACCAAACAGGTTAGTATAAGCCTAAAGTTTTGAGAAGTATTATTCTCTTCTTCCGGTGTTGCTGGTCTGACCCGTGATGTGCTAGCCTGGAAATCTAAAGGTCCAGGTTCGATTCCTATGCTAGAACTGTCACTGGTCAGACCATCAACCCTTGAAGAGGAGGGAAGAATAATGCCTCTTGAAACATTGTGCATATACTAACCTGTTTGAAGTGCTATTAGTAACAATTAAATGTATTTGGAATATTTAAATAAAGTTACATTTTTCTAAAGGCATTTAATACTCATATTACATGATGGAAATAGTCCAAACAATAAATACAAATTGTTTTAAAAATGCAATAAGAATTGGACAATAAAGTGTTCAAAATTAATTGAATGGCTTTATGCTCAAGAGTTCATAAAAAGTTTGAACATTGAAAGTGCCAAAAATAAAATCATACTGAGAACCATACATTCCAAAGTCTGATGGTCTACCAAATGTGCTTCACCATACAGGGCATTTATCCATCAATGAATGAAGATTTTAATTTAGTTAGAATTGTAACACTACATGGGTGTTTCCCTCAGAAAATGCATGGTTGTTCAGCTGCTCCATATTTCTTTTTTACCATTACTTTAACTTATATTAGCATGAGATTTTTATAATGTAAATTCAGGGGTATTGTTTTTAGTGACTTTTTAATTGGAAAAAAAGGAATCTGAAGAAATCAGTATCTTATGGACAATCAGTAAATAATATTCTTTATTCTGTTGTTCTTGAAGGAAAGTTTTTCTTTAAGGGTATTACTTTCTTTCTGACCACACTTTATGTGGAAGTTTTTCTTTAAGGGTATTACTTTCTTTCTGACCACACTTTATGTGGAAGTTTTTCTTTAAGGGTATTACTTTCTTTCTGACCACACTTTATGGGGAACTTAATGCATAACCTTATTTCCTGTCAAAATTGACATGGTGTTAGAATTGGTTCCAAGTATTTGAATAATCATAAAGCAAACATCAGATTTTAAAAAAGAATTTGATCGAAACCCACATTCACTCATTTGCATTAAAAAAAGCTTAAAATAAAAAAGAATTAGTTCATTTTTTGAAAAAGTGTTTGCACTAATATCATTGGTGACATTTACATCTTCTGTTACTATTTACAAGTCTGTTTTTAATTTTACTGTTTTTCATTACAAAATTTTATTGGGCCAAATTGAATGTGTTTTCACCACCTACTTAGAAATTTTTTGAACCTTTTTTTAAACAGCTTTGAAATTCACATATATTTTTTTGCTAATATTTTAATTTTAAAAAAATTCAAAAGTTGTCAGGGTAGTCAAATAAGTAGGTATTCAAAGTTTCCTCAACTCTACGATTATATAATATATATTTGGTGATCTCAAACTTTGTGAGATTACTTTAAGAAAATATTACAATAGTCTAAAAATGATTTTTTTGAAAAGTTTATGATTGTTTTTATATAGTAATTGTATAATAATTATTGAAAATCAAAATATATATTATTACATATTTATTTTTACAGAAGTGTTTAATTTTTAAATATAAAAGAATATATTCTTCTGAGTAATGTTACCATAGAGATTATGGTTTCAGGAAATATAACTGTCTAGAAATGTCATCACTAAACAGTCTGTTACAATATTTAGCAATATTATAAAAATTACAAAAAAAATTTAAACTTTTAAAACACAAATTGATAGATTTACTAGATATTAAAAATAAATCATTCAAATTTTAATTTCTAAAGAAAAATATCTATCAAATGAGGTCAAATTTATTAGATTCTTATAAATAATAATGGTTTAATATTAAAAAGAAAATTGAAAGCTTAAAGTAAGTGAGAACAAAGAAATCTGTCAGAATACAGGAGGGTTAAATATTTATAAGGTTCAAATATTATTTTATTAAAATATTATTCATTTATAAATTTAAATTTAAAAAAAATCAAGTGCAATATACTGAATTTTATCATAAAATAAAGATTGTATTGAAAGATTGAACATTTTCAAAAATTTCCACCAGGAGTCACTATAGAAAATAACAGAATTCAAAAGGATTAATTCATTCTTTAATTGAGATATTTTCAAAGAAAGAATGCAAAATACACTTAATATAAATAATATTTAAGCCTAGGTGTTTCATTGAAATTAATCCTGTAAGATTTATATTGTTGTAATTCACAATTCAGAATTTGAATATTATATATAAGTTATATCTTAGTTAACCAATGAGCTAATAGTCGATACTTAAACACACTTATTCATAATATCAAAAGATATCACTATATAATATGTTAATTATTTAATTGATTGTTATAACCCTTTTTATTAATACAGATTTTGTTTGTTTTGTAAAATACTCTTAATAAGTAATTGTTGTTAATAATTCATTTGTTATTAATATTAATTGTATTAATTTTTTTTACTAATATATATATTGTAGTGATTTTATTTTGTTTGGTTAAGTAGAACATAATTTTCTTCATTTTTATTGTTATTAAAATAATATTATTAACATCATAAGTTTTATTATGGAATTGAAAAAAGATACAATGGATTAAGCCAAAGTTATAGAACTTAATGAAGTTATATGGAAGAGATAATGAACACATTGGCCTAAAATAGCTCTATGGTATGAGGAGTTAACAGATAAAAAATTATTTGCAATTATTTATAATATTGATACTCTTTTTGTTTATGTTTGGAATTCAAAATATGCAAAAATGTTTGAATGTTTACAGAAGAGCTTTTCCTTTTTTTATGATATAAAATTCCGGTGATTCTGGTAAATTTCACTAAAAGTGCACCCAGCTGATTTTATATCACAAAGAAAAAATAAAACCTTTCCATTATGCAGACATTCAAACATTTTTACCTATTTTGTATTTATTTATATATCATTAAAAGCTATTCAACATTTAGACAATCTCATTACCAATAACAATCAACAATTTCAAACTGTTGTCAGGAGGTTGCCTTGACAACAGTTTGAAATTGTTGATTGTTATTGATATTGGGATTGTCTAAGTGTTGACTGGCTTTTAATGATTACTTATAAACCCATTTAGCCTTTATCATTACTATTAATATATATATAAAGGAAATAAAATATTAAAGAATATATTCAATATTAATAGAGTTGAAAAAAATAGATATGTTGGTTTTTAGAGATATGATAAATGAATATAAATGTTTCAGAAATACAACCAATGGGAGAGAAGTTGTTCTGACTTCGAAGTTGATGGATCGTTGTGATATGATTGTGCTAAGGTGAAAGTTGCACCGAAGTAAGAATAAAATTTGAAAATATAAAACATATTTTACAATTTTGTGAATTAAAAAAAAAGAATATATATATATATCTTATATAAAATCCCTATTTTGGCATATTACATTGTATGAATACCTAATATTAGAACATTTTGTAGGGGATGGGATATTAATTAATCTGTTTAATATTTCCCGGGTACCAAAAATATACAATTAAAATTGTATTCACACATTTTAATTTTTATTATATGTTTCTGGGATATATGAAAAAACAATACACAATACCAAAGATAAAACTGTTTTCTCATAACATTCTCAAAGTGTGAATTCCATCCAATGTAAAATAGCTCAAGATATAATGTAATTTACAGTGATCACGAAAACAACCCACACATGTATAATATATAATTAACATAAACCCCTTATGCAAACACCATTTTTTTTAGAATACACACACACAGACACACACACACAAACAGCAGCAATTCTTCTGATACTAATAAAGTCATTTATCCACCAGCATGGTAATAGAAACTGAAATTTCAAAAGGCATGTCTTATCTCTAATTTATATAGAGCTGTGAGCCAGTAAATAATATTGAACTAAACATGCATTGAAACATAGTGGGGTAAACATTTGCATATATATTTATAATAGGTTTTATAATAATAAATAATACATTGATTTTATCAGGAATTTTGTGTAATGTAGAAAATGAATTTCATTAATTATTAGAGATTAATATGTGTTTACTCAACAATTAAAGCATAAACAATAATGACAGAAGGTGACTATTACATATATACATAAAAAATCGATTATTATTACATATAACCTTTAAAAAATATTATAATTTGATTTATGAGGGTCAAGATTTCTGCGTTCATATTTTTGAAACCATCGACTTCAAATTAATATATTAATGGGTATTACTAATTATTTATTAACCTAGAGATTATCATATGATTCCTGGTTCAGATATAAAATTTAAATCTCAGTTGAAGCTTAATGTCTGTCTGATTTTTTTTTATTAAATCACGTTGTAATTGTTTGATATTGATAAATACTAAATAAATCATGAAGACATCTATAAGAAATTGTGACCTGAACCGGCTGAAAGGTTGGTTTAGCATAAAATGTGTTTTGAGAATTATTCTGTGTATTTTGCTTTAATCAGTAAACAAATCTTAAACTGAGTTTAAAATTTATATCTGATATAAACATGATCTAGTAGATTCTAGCCTAATATATGAAGTGGATGGTTTCTAATTTGCGAGTACAGTAAATTTGACATTTGTACATCAAATAGTAACAATTTGTCACTGATATTAGTGAACAAAAGATAAAATCATGTGTTCATCATAGCTTGGGTCAACTGAAGAGTTCTGATTCAGCATGAAATAGCTTTATTCATATGTTTTTTAAAATGGATGGTAGAGTGGAAAGTTTTAAGTAATATCTAAAAAAAAAAATACTATTTAAAAATAAATGTATTCTGTTTCATATTAATTTAGATAATTATTTGTTGTAGAATAATATAAATTGTGTGATTGCATGCAGATATTTTAAATGTGCGTGTTACCTTTTTTGGCTGAACGTAATTTGAGGAACTAGGCAACAAAGTAACTATCTCAAATAAGAAATAACACTAGATAATCATTACTAGTAGGATCACTAATTTGCCCTCGTTTATAAAACATTATTTATTCTAGTTATTCAATTTTTAGCTAAATCTTAAACTTGAATTAGAATCGCATTACTAATTTTTAATAAAACTTTTTCTTGTATTTTTATATAGTTCGAATGTAATTTGCATATTCGTTCAGTGAGTTGGTTTTTTTTTTTCTCATGTGTCATAGCATCAGCCGGGAAGCGAACCCGCTAACCCGGGACAATTGCTTATAAAGCAGTTGTCGCTGACCTCTCGATCACCAATGTCAAATAATGGTTACAATTAAAAATGTAGATCACAGTATTAACATATAAATTACAGGGACTTTTTTTTTCCATATCCGGAATTGAGCCTGAATTTTTTGCTTACCAATTATTCACACTTAATTCGACACATGTAGAAATACTTAATAACTTAAATAAATTTCCCCCAAGGAAAAAATATATTATAATTATGGAATAATCCCCATACCCCTTTAAACACTTTATATACTAAAAACGAGTCAATATTATTAATATTTGAATTGGAATTAAAATCTAAATTGTTTCCGGGTTTACTAAAAGTTCACGTGTGAAGCAATTATAATTACGAATAATCGCTAAAATTTAATAAAGTTATTGCAAAAGAATTATTTTCTGTTAAAATAACTGATGTCAGAGAAATTTCCGAAATTTTAATCGGAAGTCGGAATAAAAATTCACAATTGAAGTAACAGGACTTGAAAAAAAGACACACCGAAAAAAAATTTACTATAGAATTTAAATCCTAAAATTGGTAAACTTTTTAAAATGATGCGTAAATTAGTAATAATTTTCTCTAGCGATATACATAATACATAGTTATTATTTTTTAAAAATCTTATATTACTATTATAGATATATAACAACTCTATTAAAATCATAAACGTTTACAACAATATGTATATAATTATTGAACGCACACTAAATGTATTAGTACATGTGCTGACACATGCTTAAAGATATGTAATACAGTTGATTAATCAAACTACATTCAAACATACATATGAATAAATAGATATGCATCTCAACCAACTGCACAAAGGGATGATTAGAAGATGTAACGTCATTTTTCCTTATATATTAACATAAAATATATTGTTCAATATGCATATCATGAAAGATAGGGATATTTGTAATCGAAAAAAAGTAGTGGTTTTTAACTTATTTTAGTATCATCTTTAAAAATAAATATGTATGGGTGGGGAAATATACTGCAGGAATAGACAGTATTATGTCTGTTGTCACAAAGGCATTTGTAAACCATTTTCAAGGGCCTACCACTGACTGCCATGTGGAAGGTCATGTTACAATCTTTTCAGGATACCATCAGCTTCTTATTTTCCATTACATTGATAATATATTTCTAATCTCCACAGTGTTGAAATAGTAGCAAATTAATCAAATATCAAGGAGTACTTGATCCTTAAAGAAATTAATGTGCTTGGAATTGAACATTGTAAATATATGATAAAGATATAACACAGTATTTCATTTCAGAAATGGAATTTAAAAGCCGATTTTGAAGATATAACACCAATCTTCCCTATTCATTGGCCTAGGGATATAATATTTAAATAAGAACTGGATCGCTTTATTCAGAGAGAAACCAACAATTACCCAATTGCTATAACGTATTTCATCATAGGGCTAAGACATATCAGGTAAAATTCTGAAGATATAACATCAGTTTCATCTGTTGATATATTGACCTCGTGAAAAAGAAAAGTTTTTAAAGCAAATATATTTCAGTCAAATTATCACATGTGGAATAAAAAAATTGTGCTCACTAGCACAGAGCATCTATGAAGCATTTTAAATGTGTCCATATCAACTGTTATGTTGCTAGCAAGCAATGCAACAGTCAACCTTTCAGAATACAAAAAGCCAACTGTTTGATAGTCATTGTTGTAATGATTTAATTGACTATTGGATGAAATTATTCTGTGAAATATTTGAAATATTGGGAATTAAAAAGTATAGTATACTTTTTTTTTAATTAGAAGCCTATAATTATGAAGCGTATAATATTAATGTCATTTACATTCTTTATTATTTTTACAATGCTTCATATAATTACAATCCACTATTGATGTTTTTTCTCAGCTCAGAACTTCTACCTATATTTTCAAATCTCAACTTAAGATTTGAAAATATAATTAGAAGTTCTGAAGAAGATTGTTGGGGCAATCGAAACTGACAATAGTGGGTTGTAATTAAAGGAAGCATTGTAAAATTAATAAATGTTATTAATATTATATAAATTTGGCAATGCAATAAGAAAAATAAAGTTGTAATATTTCATGAAAATTATGAAACATTATGGAATTTAATCAATGAAAATAAAAAAAAATTATGTAAAAATTGGGCTCTAAAATTGCATTTTTAGTTTGCTTAAATATATTATGGCGATCTCACTTTCAAATATAAAGAACCTAAAAATCCTAATTATCATTTAGTTCATTGCTCAGAAACAAGAAATTTTAGTTAATTGCTAGTTTATAGAATTAGAAAAGATGAGCAAAGATAAGAATCACATTCTTTATAAGCAAATGTAAAAGTCTATAACTAAAACATTTTATGTATTTAATTTTATAAATAGAGTTTTTAATTAATAAATTGACCCCCCCCCCCCCAAAGAAGTAAAAATAGTGATGCAATGCACTGTGGCTTCTTCTTTCTCAGAGTCAAGAACTCTCAGCCACTATGCCCAGAGAAAACTGTTAGCCACCTTCCCAGTCCATTTCCCACCCTGTTCTTCCCATATTCTTCTCTATTCTGTTACATCCCATTTTCACAACATTATCTTTGTCCACTCTATGACCTTTATATCTAAATCACTCTTATCTTTTTCCAAACCCTGCATAAAAACAAATAACCCACTTTCTATATAATCATTTTGTTTATATTTATTTCCCCACAACTTCATTGACAAACTCTCCATGCAGTAGTGTCACCCAGTGCAACTGTATGAAAAATTTGTCATTGTTTTAGCAACTTGTGTAAACATAGGAAATGGTGATCATGTGATGTTTAGCAGTTTAATGCCATTCCTGACCATGGGGTAATGGTGACTATGGTTATTAAAGAATCAAAGAGACCAAAATGTATAGATACTGAAGTGGGTTCAGATTTGTATGACTATACAAGTAAATGAGCTTGGAGTGAAAACATTATTGTGTGTTTATTTTGATCTCATAGCTTTATAGTTAATTAAAAAGGTAAAAGGTGGCTGCATGAAAGTTGCATTAGATCTTAAGATCTGGTGCAGTGTTTTCAGGTCCAAAGTTCCTCATTGATGAAAGCCACAAACTAAAAACTAGTCTGAACGTATTGGATGAGTAAGCACTAGATAGGGATTATATGCCCAAATCTTCTTGCATCCACTGGGTGACCCTACTGTATGCAGATTTTGTTACTGTTTTAACAGCTTGTGTAAGCATAGGAAATGATGACCATGTGAAAAGAATATATATTGGGTATATTTTATACTTACATTTTTCCTTATCCTGAAAACTTAAGATAAGCTGACTTTTTTTAGAACTCTGCAATACAAAATGCTCTTCCCAGTATATACAAAAATAAACCCTAATGTGCAGGTTACTTTATCTTCTGGATGAAGATGCACATTTTTGTGATAGGATTAGTAGGTATCTTATATTATCAATTCTGAAGAACAAATGATCTGTTTTAAAATATCCATTTTTTTAAACCTGCCTGTAGTGTTATGATATTTATCCAGATTAAATTAAACAATAAACCATTCAAAGTAATGTAGAAATAAAGCGAAGGCAGCTGGCCCGGGTTCGCTTCCCAGTCAATGCATTTGACATATGAAAAAAAAAAGTATAGTTAAGTTATTCAATAAAACTGGGATTAATGCATATTAAAATTATTAACTTGAATAGGCTGTCCATTATTTATAATTACAAAATAAAGACATTCTATTAATATCACACAATAAAACGGTGTTTCGCTTCTTTAAATAAATAAATTATATATATTATGATGAATTGCGAACCGAATCAAAGAGCTGATATAAATTTAAAACTAAATTAATTCAAAATATGCAGGGATTTAAATGTAAAGTATCTAGAAAATGAAGGTTTCGTTGTTACGGCAATATGATCGTAAAAGGTGAATTTAAAACTAAAATAGTATAAAAGTAAGCAGGGATTTTCGTTTGACAACTAAAGATCAAAGAAATATAGATAAAATAATTATCTTTTATTACAAAAAGGATATATGTTTCCTGTATAAAAGTATTAGCTAATTTCTATTGTTCATTTATTTAATTATCTAGGATAGTTTGGTTGTGTAAAAAAAAAATTACAACTTTCAAAAATTTTCAAGATTGAAATAATTTTAATATTTAATATCCGTCCAATATTATACAGTCAATAGAAGTTTTGTAGTGGATGTTCGGTGGACAAGAGTTTATTTTTGTGGATAATTACAGACATACAATGTGGGGATCAGTTTCTACAATTAAAAGTATAATTGCTTAATGTTATATAGGGTATATGAGCACAGACTTTCACACCACACACCTCTCTCCACTCTATCTAACAACACTGATACACCTAAACACATATATGCTGAAAAGATAAATAATCACCAATATACGTATTTCATGCTAAACCAGCAATCATCAGTTGGTCCAGACTATCATCTTTACACCCATATATAGTATAAGTGCTCAGATATATATTAAGATAGACTATCCTCATAGTTTAATGGACAGGCTTCAATCCACTCCACACTCCAACTCTTTAACCGTCCATCCAATTGAAAATCTGATGATGGAATGCTCAAAGGCCACCCTGAGGCCGAGATTCAGTTATTGCTTAATGTTATAAATTTAAACCATTTAACGATATAGAAAATAATGATTGGCAACCTGAATTGAAATTTTACATTTTTATTAGCTTAAAGTTAAAACTATTAAAAACTATACTTTGAAAAACAACTTGTTATCGATGAAAGCCACAAGTAACTAAATATTTAAAAAATAAGATGGAAAGGCCAGATGTTTTTGAAAACAAAAAAAAATGTCTTGTTCTGATCATCAGATTAGCTTCTGAGTTTGGGAAAATATGATTTTTGGAAGCAGATGGGTGGCCTCCTATAACAATTATAAAAAATATTTCAATGATGATTTATGATATTTTAAACTTCATCCAGAATTTTAATCAAATGGACATCTCATAGTTGCAGCAGTCTGTAAATTCTATCAAGTATAAAGGATTACCACCACTAGTGATTGGCTGCTTTTAACAGCAAGCTCTGGCAGCACCAATAGGAAAAGTACTACGTTTCAATCTACAGAAATAAAGCATGGTATGAAAGAGTATTTTTGTTCTTATATCCTGTGGAATGATGATAAGTGGTATTATGTTTATATTTTTATCAAGATGACCAGTTAAAAGCCCCCAGACATGCATTGAACCTTCACTTTCCAACTATATAGGGATTAGAAGACATGTATAACTTTCCAAAATCTACTATGAAGTTTTAAAATATAGCTTGCTATCTGCTGTACCAAATGTTGTGTTAACTCAGTCAATGTTATCTGGGAGTAAACCTTTTGAATCAGCATGAAATTTAACAATATGTAACTTCTACATGTATATGTACCTAATAATATTCACACGTAAAAAGACTACATCAATAAATAATTTTATTAAAACTTTAAGTATTTCAGTTCAAAAAAGATGAAGTTTGAAATAATGACAATTTGTAAATTTATAAGAGATTTATTCTTTTATAGATATAATGTAATTTTTAAATCTTATTTTGAAATTTTAGAGAGAGGGGTGTTAACATTTGTAAGCATAGAACAAGATTTTATATGCAAAGATAAAATTGATACAAAACCATTAAAACATCACATGACAATAAGCCATTATATGATTTTAGCTTACATCTTAATATTATTTAGCAAATTCTTCCATTTTCACTACTTTTATGTCACCTAGTGTAAATTTTAGTAATCACTAGGTGACATGTGATAGTATTTAATAATTCCTTATTCAGTATTGTTTATTCAAATATCCCTAGACTACTTTTAGTTTGTGACTTTTCTCATTGAATAAACTTTTGGATCTTTCGAACTGTGCACTTGGTACTTTTTTGAAAATAATGCACTTTTCAAATTCTTCCCCCAAAATAAAAGTGACTAAGATTATGAAAAAATTAAGTTCACAATATTCCACTCTGTTTTGTATTATTTCTGGAACAAAATCTATGTGTTCTTTGGTGAATTCTAGTTTGAAATTTCCAAACTTACAATTTTCAAATCCCATCTTTTTTTAAATATTCAATTTATTAAGAGAAAGAAAGTACTTTGTGGACCTTTGAAGAGAGAATTAAGGAAAAGATTAATTAAATATTATGTGTGGTTGTGAAACATGGGCAATGAATAACAAAATTAAGAATAAATTAGAAGTCTTTGAGATGTAATCATGGATAAGAATGAAAAAAAATATTTGGATGAATAAAATAACAAATGAAGAAGTTTTGAAAAGAGTAAATGAAAAAAAAGTTTGATTAAAAAAATTAGAAATAGAAAGAGAAACTGGATTGGACATGTATTAAAAAGAAAGTATAGTCTCATGAAAGATGTTTTTGAAAGAATGATGAATGTAAAGAAGAAAAAAGGATGTAAAAGATGGACATTGCAGGATGATATAAGAGATGGGAAGAGCTATGTGGAATTGAAGAGCTGGACAATGAAGAGAATGGAGTGGGAAAATGAATGAATTGCTGATATGATTACTTTCTGCACCTGTCCACAGGACAGAATATTATTTATGGTGATTTAACATATTAAGCATTATTATATATTATAATATTTAATTTTCAGTTTGTTTTGGATTTGTAATTTGATTGAAAAACATGTTCACCTCTGTGACACAAATGGGGTTTCTTCTATTTACAACTTAGACATGATTGAGTGTATCGTGTGTGAGATCCATTAGAATCATAGATCTCATAGATTGATTAAGTCTACTGCTCTATTTAAATAATGAGATGGTATTCAAATTAAAAACTTTACTTATTCCATTTGCTCAATAACTGGACATTGTTTTCATTCTTGTTAATAACATTCTTATAGTTAGTTATGACCCATACCTCCTTAACCTTTCTTTTTTTAACATCCCATGGTTAAGGAGGCATTTTTCATAGCAAACCATAAGAATGTAATTAACAAGAAAGAAAACAATGTCCAGTTATTGTGTAAATGAAATATGTAAATTTTTTTATCTGAATAAAGTGCATACATAATCTTCTCACTGTTTAAGCAAAGCAGCAGATTTAGTCTACAAGAACTATGATTCTTATGGACCTCACAAAAAGAGTCAGCCATGTCTAAGCTGCAAAAAAAAAAGCCATTTCAAATCACAGACATGAAGATATTTCACAATAAAATTATAGTTTATTATATTTTTATTAACTATAGTTCATATTTAAATAAGGCTATAACCTTAGTACATGCGTCTTGAGTGCTTAATTTATTGCAAGGGAGACCTCTACAAATCTAAATGCAAGATTCAACTTTATAAAGATAAGAGCAGCCATTCTTAATCTTCAACATATCTTTCTAAATATATAGGCAAATCTAAAGCATTTTGATTTGGAAGTTAATAAATTCTTCACTGATTAAGCCTGTTATTTCTGTTAAACATTAACAATCGTGAAAACTTTCAATTTACAATGAGACAATAGTCAGATCTTAAATTTAGAAATACTTTGAATCAATTTAAAGTTGTAAATATTAATGATTATTAAGTGCAATGTCAGCATGTAATACTTAAATAAGGCTATAACATTAGTACATACACCTTGAGTGCTTAATTTATTACAAGGGAGACTTCTACAAATCTAAATGCAATATTCGATTTTATAAAGATAAGAGTGGCCTCTCTTATCTTCAACCTATTTTTCTAAATATATAGGCAAATCTAAAGCATTTTGTAGAGATCTCCCTTGTAATAAATTAAACACTCAAGGTGCATGTACTAAGGTTATAGCCTTATTTAAGTATTACCTGCTGACATTGCAGTTAATAAGAATTAATATTTAACTATAGTTCAGTAATTTTTGTACTCTTTAAGGTTTTTAAACTTCTTTATATTCTTATATTGATTAAATTCTCAATTTTAATGTTATTTTTTTTGTATTTACTTTATTAATAAGCGCACTATGTGTATTAGGTGGACAATAACTTGATGTAAAGTTTTTATTCAGTATTTACCAAATGGATGTTAAATATGATTCAATGGATTGATTAATTTTCCAGGTTGGGTGATGTCTGAGCAACAAAATGAACAGGCATCTGGAAACTTTGGATTCTTGAATCAGTAAACCATAAATAGAAAAATCAAGTGGTTGGTTTTTCAGAAGTCTATATTTATGTTTAAGCAATCACATGATACTCTTTGATCCAGAGATCTTCTAGTCTCAAACCCATGATATTCAAATCGCTTATTACTCAATTAAATTCTATGTGATAAATCATATGGTTTATTACATAGAAGATAACATGATCTTTGGGCACTGTATGTATTAGTTGATTTCATTTCAGAATGTGTTTATTCTCAAATCCATTACTATTTTCACAACTCCAAAGCATAAGCTTGTGGTTAAGACCTGTAGAGGTCCCTACCTGCGCATTTTTCACATGCATATTCTTGAGGTTACAGCCTTAGTAAATATTACTTTATATAATAATGTGCGTTTAAATAAATTTATAATTACAACTCTTATTTCCGTAGGGGTAAATTGAAGTTTATTTTAATAAACAAAAACTATAATGTAACTGAAATATTAAACAAAAGAAGATTAATAAAAAAAAGTGTAAAATAAATTATAAGGTCACACAAGGTAAAGCTTTTTTCCTTTTTCATTTCAGCAGCTTCTTAGCAACATACCTATTTAATATTTTTAATTTTTTTTTACACAGATCAATATTTATTTAATTGACAACATATAAATTTACATATTATACAATCTATTTTTTATTATCATACAATCGTTTCTTATTACATTTTATTCCTATTTTCTATTTAATTTACAAAAGGATAATTAATGAGACGATAATAAATTTATATTGAATTACAAAAGTTGATTAATATTCTTTACAAGGGCTTTCCCTTCACCGATAAAAAATAGATTTGTTAAGGATAAAATTATATTTCTAGATATACTGCATACAGGAAGACATTCTTTTTATTAATAAAAAAATCAAATATTGGAAATTTATGAAACTGATAACAAAAACCACCAAAACATCACATGATTACCATTTCATATGCTTACACATACTGTTAATAAGAGTACCAAACTCTCCATCCAGTAGTGCCGCCTAGTGCAAGCCTTCATAATCAATGGATGCAAGAAGGTTTATGCATAAAATCCCTATCTAATCACTACTCATTCAACATTCCATGCTAGTTTCTAACTTGTGGGTTTCATCAGTGAGGACACTTGGATTTGAGAGCACTGTATTTAGATCTTAGGATCCAATGCAACTATCCAGCAGCTATCTTTTACCTATTTGGTTTACAAATACAATACAGTACAAATACTATACAAGTCCAATACACTTGGATTGGAAACCTTATCATGTTTTCATCTAGGGCTTCTAGCTTTATAGTTAACCAAATAGGTAAAAGATGGTTGTTGGAGGGTTGCATTGGATCCCAAGGTCTAGGTGCAGTTCTCTCAAATCCAAGGCTCTTCACTGATGAAAGCCAAAAGCTAAAAACTAGTCTGTGCATGTTATCTGAGTAGGCATTAGATAAGGATTTTGTGCACAAGCCTTCCTGCATTCATTGATTATAAATGCCTACCCTTGGTGGCACTACTGTAGGGAGAGTTTGGTACTCTTATTAAACTGATAAATAAAATAAAGAAATCTCATCACATGATCATTATTTTTTATGCTTGCTCTTAACTGTCATTAAAACAGGCAAAACTCTTTATATGTATTGCTACCCAGTTCAAGGCAGAGTAATCAATGGATGCCAGAAGTCTTGTGCCTAAAATCCCCATCTAGTGCCTACTCATCCAATATCCCCAGACTAGTTTCTGGCTGGTGACCTTCATCAATGAGTAGCCTTGGATCTGAGAGCACTGCACCTAGATCTTAGGATCTAATACAATCCTCCAGCAGCCACCTTTTATCTCTACTTAACTACAAAACTATGAGACGTAAATTGAAAACACCAAAATATTTTCAATCCAAGCTCATCAGCTTATATAGTCTAATAGGATAGTGGTGTCTATGGTTATTAAAGAACCAAAGACACCAAAATGTATAAGTAGTGAACTAAGTTCAGACCTATATAACTATATAAGCTGATGAGATTGTATTAAAAATATTTTGGTGTTTTCAATAGTTAAGTAGAGATAAAAGTTGGCTTCTAGAGAGTTGCATTAGATCCTAAGATCTAGGTGTAGTGCTCTCAGATCCAAGGCTCTTCACTGATGAAGGCCACAAGCCAGCAACTAGTCTGCGGATATTGGATGAGTAGGCACTAGATGGTGATTTTATGCACAAGCTTTCTGGCATCCATTGATTATCCTGGTTTGCACTGAATGACAATATGTATAGAGAGTTTTCCTGTTTTAATAAAGAAATCTCCCAATTGATTCTAACATTTTGTAACAGTTATTCAAATATTAAAGTGTTGGAATTTAGAAACTAAATATTTGGAATTTCTAATTAAAATAAATCTATCAACTCTGCCTAATAATAGTTTCTTTCCAATAGAAAGGACTTTGTGATCATATATACAATTATCTCTTTATCCAGAAGAAAAAAGATTCAATCATGTTTTAACATGTTTTTTCTTGCACAAACATCATTGCCTGAACTGTTATTTACCTCATTCCAAAATATTATTCTTGACATATAATAGATAGCATACATTTAAAATAAGACATCTTTAAAACTACAACCCTTGTTTTACAAAATCATTAAATGAAGTAAAAATTAGTTGGTCAGTCTCATTGTGACCCAGTGATGTGGATCTTGCTCTTATTACCATGGTCAGTTAAAGACATTGGTACCAGTTTAGAATGTGTTCTCCATCATTTTGGTTTTTAAGGGAAGTCCCATAAATAAATGGAACATTTCATATAAATGATGTAGGTATTATCTGACATTTTTTAGTGGTTGGTTGTGTCAGCATTGGTTTTGTGCTGCCTTTAGAATCCAAAATGGTGGAGAGCACGTTCTAAACTGGTATCAAAAACATTTTTCTATTTCTAAATAATTCTTTGTTATTTTGTACTTATATGTAGAATGAAGTCAAAAGAAAAAGTACACAACTTTTTATTATTAAATATAATTTTCCATTTCATTGAAAATGCGACATTTAAATGCTCCATTTTCTCGACAGTGAAATTTATGAATACATTCTCTTGATAGAATATACATCCTTGTGATTGCCCGAGTCTCTTTATATTTTCTTTTTCTGTTGCCTCTTTTGGCACAAATTGTTCTCACATTGGTGGGAGTAAAAGTATGGCCCATATTGAACTCATGATCAAGATAGATTGATTTGTATTCGTTATTCAGTTTGGTTATGTGGTATAAGTGTGTATTGCTGGGCAATTCTCATAGATCTAATATACATCTCTACAGAACGGAACACTGCATGTAATTTGATAGACGATTTGAGAAGTGTGCTGGTATTTTGTTTTTTGAGTTGTTTAGTGAGGAGATGGTTTAAAGCGTACTCTGTGTTAGCACATATATTCCTTAGATTTTTTGCAATCCTAGGGATTTATGGGAGTTTTATTTATGCTTTAGGGAAAGTATTGTTATTTATAGAAGCATTAAAGTATTTATTTATCTGTGGGAAATATGGTAATAATTAAGAATTGTAGGAAGTTTGGCACTTTTAGATTAATTTGTAATAAATTAACATGTTTTTTTTTTTTTTGCAAATTATAGTGACTATTAACACTGCTATCTTATATTCTAATGTTACGACAAACCATTGCTTTGTATAAAATAACAAGCTTTTATATAATTTTATTTTCACCTCTAATATAATAAATAAACGTTTTTTTAAAATTAATTTTAACACATTGCAATTTCACTTGAATTTTCTTTAAACATTTAACACATGTTTTATTTGCATTGAAATCAAATCTTATTTGCTTACTTAAAAAAAAAGATATATTTGATGCTAAAAAATTCTTTTGATAGTTAAAAAGAATTTTTAATATTTATATTTTTATTTAATAAAATAAAGTACTAAAGAAAAATATCACATGATTTTTCCTGTAATTACATTTTACATATGCCTTCAAACATTAATTTTTTTGTTTATTCTACTCCAGAGCAATCTGTACTAATATTGAGTAATCAATAGATATCTGAATGGGGTTTCTATTATGTTACAAGATTCAAAGTTCTTCACTGATAAAAGCCATAAGCTTGAAACTGGTCTGGGGTTTTTGGATAAGACAGCACAGGATGAGATGCACTGTAGCTTCTCTCTTTTCAGAGCCTCAGCCATTAAGCCCAGAGAAACTTATTAGCCACCTTAGATTCCCTTTCCATTCCACACCCTCAGATTTCTTCATATTCTACTCTATCCTTCTCTAGCCCACAGGAGCACTGCTCTCTGATATCTATCTGAATTTACTAAAGCTTTCAGCAAGGGGGTTAAAGGTGAAAAAGTATGCTGCTATAACAGCAATATGTAAGCTGAAATCATGTGATAAGTCATGTGATAGTTTATTTGCTTATACCAAATCCTGGTCACAGTATAGGGATGCCTATAGTTAACAAATAACAAAGGAAACTATAATATATAGAAACTGAACTGGATTCAAATCTATATGATTATACAAGCAAATTGTCTTAGATTGAAAACTTATATGTTTTTTAGTTTGGGCCGATAGCTTGATAGGATAACATAGAGGTAAATAATAATAGCTGGAAGGAAAGTCTATTAAATTCTAAAGATCCAGGTGCACAGCAATAATATCTAAAGCTCCTACCTGATAAAAGCCATAAGCTTGAAACTGGTCTGAAGATTTTGCATGTGATAAAAATTTATTAAGCACTGACATCTGACATGCTGATATTTCCAAAGTAGTGTCTGTATTATGAGTCATCTATAGTAAGAAACCATACTAAAAACTGGTATGGAGTTGTGAACACTCATGATTACAATAGATGGCTTTATGATAGAGTTATCGAATAACTGTTATTAAAGGAATATGTTATATGTAAGTAAAGAAAGTCATAAAGACATGATGTCTCATTGGTATATAAAAACACTCACAGTACTTCTCAAACTGACATTTGATTTATGTTTAGGTTTAATAAAATTTAGAATTGTCACAGTAGACCCAAATATTCAAGTTGTCTCAGAAGCACTTAAAATCTTTCTAATAACTCAGTTGAATATCCATCCCTTCCCATATTTTCAATTTTTAAAAAAAAATCTATTTCATCTTGATGAAATGGCACAATACTTTTGAAACTATGCTTGTTCAAGTTAAGGGAATTCTAACATTATTTGGATATCTCACTATTATTAACACCAAATCAAAAAAATATTGCATGAATTGAAATTAATTTATAAATCAGATTATAATAAATTTTTCTTATAATTCTGGTTGTGAATTTACATCTCACTGCTATTTACAATTAAGATGTATTCATATTTAAAAATATAAAAGATAAAAATAAAACAGACTTTTTAAATAAATTATCCACTACAGGGCAAAGCTCTGTCCAATAATCCCTCACAGAAGTATAATTTTAGGAAAAGACAACACTCTCTAGGCTGCCCATTGCCAAGTGGTGAGGCTTTTAGTGTTTTTCAAGTTTTGTTTTAACCGTTAGCTAAAAATAGCTAAATACCCATTTACTGATCAATGTTAGATGATTAAATGGATTGTCTATGAAGCAACTACCTGAGAGAAGATGATTCTTGAAAAGAATTCACTTGTTTCAGATTTGAATTCAGGTCATAGGCATGACAGGAGGAAGTGTTACTTCTGCGCCTTAAGGATATTTAAAGATCTCTGCAACAGTCCCTTATAGACAAATATCAATGCTCAGTAGGCTTGTCATTTACCAAGGAGTGTGGATTTTGAATGTTTTACATTCTTATTTTACCTTTAGCTAAGATCAGATAAATACCAATTTACTGACCACTGTTTAGATAGTTAGGTGGATTATCCATGGACCAGCCACCTGGAACAAAATATTATATCTCTTGAAAAGAATTTCACTTGACTCAGATTTGAATTCAAGTCTTAGACATGGCAGTCTGAAATGTTGCTTCTGTATCTTAAAGGCATTTAAAAATATGTAATTAATTATGACTGGTTCATAGTATAAATGATTCAATTCATAAGTTTCAAATAAATTTTTATATATGTCAAGAATTGTGAAATCATATAGATGACTTAAATTGCAATGAATTCTTATCTCTCAAAAATTTGAGTTAGAAATAACAGTGCAGAAAAATGTTAGTAAAATTTGATTACAATTCGACTAGCAATCCTTGACCAAAAACACAAACTCGTTAAAACGTATTCAATTTATGTCAACAGTTTAGTAAACAGAAAATTATTCATAACATATATATATATTAAATGATTTTATTTAATAAAATCAATACTTTTTAAAAAATAATATTTAGCCTTATTTTTTTTATAAAATGTATTAAGCTGCATTTTACAAATTGATGATCATCTGTAGAATATGACAAGGAACACTTTATTGCAGTGGTAGTCAACCTGGTCCCTACTGCCCACTAGTGGGAGTTCCAGCCTTTATGGTGGGCGATAGAGATTTTGTCCGACACTGAAGCACTTTTTTTAAAAAATGTAATTGACTTTTTAAAAAATTTCATAGAGATTTATATGCTTTAGCTCGCTGTAATTCTGCTTTATAAATTTTATAAAGTAAAGTGACTTCTGTAGTTTATAAATCACCATTACTGTGGAACCGGTGGGTGGTTAGAAAATGTTACTACTAACAGAGATACAAAAGCGTGTGCGTCTTGCATTGGTGGTCGAGAGGTCAGCGCGACTGCTTTGCACTTGCAGGCAGTTGCCCGGTTTGCGGGTTCGCGTCCCGGCCGATGCTATGACACTTTAAAAAAAAAAAAAAGCGGGTGCGGTAGGTATAAAAAGATTGACTACCTCTGCCTTATTGTATGATGGTTGGTATACTTTTTTATGAAAGATAAGATTGTTAGATTGGGTCATAGGGAAAAACCAAATGATCTTTGCAGATTGTATATTATGTGGCTTTGAACATATAATTAACATGCATTAAACAGCAATGCAAACAAGCCTTGACATTTTACATTTTAAATTGATTTCAAACTGTAAACTATTTTTATAATCCGTTTTGAAATTGCGATGTTTGAAATAAAACGACGAATATTAGACAAGTTTAAAATGATTAAGTAAAAGCTAGATTCTCTTTTAAGCTGTGCTTGGTTTAATTGAGTAGTTCAATCTCTTAATTTTTTTAAAAGAAATTTTATTCTATTGCTACATTGATACAAATACAAAAATGACATCAATTACATATCTATTTGAAACAAAGTAGATCCAACCTTCTCCCATGTTACTCTTGTGATAGAGCTTGGAGCAATTAGTCGGTTCCTCTTCATGATTTTCTCCATGATGTTCTTAAATTAGTTCCATGTGGGTCTCTCATCCCTTCAATTGTTACTTTACATCTGACACACCACAGAGCATAATTCACAAAAATTGCCAGTCTCTGTAAATAGACCCTGACCTATATAGTCTTTAATTGATTTATAGTTTCCATTCAAATTGCTAGATCATTCATGAGTTATCGATCTGTAATTGGACATACTGGGGCATCTAAGAAAAATGTGGTCAATTGATTACTTCTCTCTCTCACACATCCGGCACAAAGGATTGATCTTCGTGAAATTCCTCCGGTATGCCAAAAATTAGTTCGTAGGGAGGAAATCCAGGTTGATTTTTATTGCCTCAATGAACCAGAATTTTGATCTCGAAATGATTGGTAATCCCTAGAAACTCTTTGTTTATGTTATTTTCCCCATGTATTATTTTATGTGCATTGACAATGTTAATCAAGTGTTTTGCTCTTATTTTCAGGATTATGGTTAAAATTATTTTTATATATACAGAAGAATAATTGAGATCAGATAAATTCAGTATATTTCCACTGTTATGCATAAAAATATTGAGATAAATACTAAATTTATGCCTTAAGTCTTAAAAAACACGACTAAAATATTTCAATGTTTGTCTTCCTTGTACAAATCGTAATTTAGTAAGAAATGTGTTTGATGTGGAAATCGTTTACAATAGAAGTCTTTATCATAGCAGATCTTACTGTGTGTTACTAACTGTGAAGATCTCACACCAAAGCGATTCATTTTTTTAAAATTGATTCTTTAAACACAAGTGGCAATTATTTTTTGTAATTAGTGAATATGAAAAACAAAGTAATTATTAAATTAATAATTGCATCACTTTTAAAAATAAAATTTTAAATTTATTTAAGCTTTGAGTAGTATTAGTCTCCATTCTTCTTCAGGTGTTGCTTGTCTGACTAATCACAAGAATAGGAGATAAACTTACATCTTTAGATTCTTGAATATTAAATTTTAAGCTTGTGGTCTAACCAACTGAGCTATTCTATCAAAGGCTTACACAGTGTTTCAAGTGGTATTGTTCTCTGCTCTTCTTCAGGTGTTGCTGGTCTGACCAGTGGCAATGCTAGCATAGGAGATAAATTTACACCTTTAGATTCTTAAATGTCAGATTTTAAGGAAACACTCTAACCGGCTGAGCTAGAGCAATGCCTTAAAATTCCATATTCAAAAATCTAAAGGTGTAAGTTTGACACCCTTGCTAGCATTGTCACTGAATGGACCAGCAATACCCAAAGAAGAATGAAGACCATTAACTAATTAAAACGTTTATTTATTTTTTTATCAAGAAATTTTATTGTGAGTTCCAAGAATTACATCATAGCTATAACAGAGTCATGTTGCTAACAGAAAATATAAAAAAAGGTTACATAACCCAATACCTATGGTTTGGTGGAAAAATCAACTGTTCAATCACAAATTGTCCATTACTACAAGGCTCCATGTAGCATTGTAGATGTATGTTGGAGCTAGTTTTTCATCTCTGATTATGATGGCCTGAAGTTTTGCTAGAAGTAATTTCTTACAGTCAAGCAAGATGTGGCCATAAATGAGAGTGCATTTAGTTGACCAATAGGCAAACAGCAGAAAGGTTATGATTCTTATGGATGGAAAGATCCCATTAGATCTGCTAGAAATCAGTCCAGTGAGGAGAGGCACTTTAGTTTTGTATATGGATGCGATAAGGTCTCTGTCCCATTGGAGTGATGTACAATGTTTCAGGATATGTGTCATTGTATCATCATCTCATTTACATAAAGGGCAGACCAAAAAACATTTATTTTATAAATGTTTATATTCATAATTCAATTTCTGCTTTTTAATTACCATCTTCTATATAAAAAATGCATTGCGTTAAAATAATTTTGATCTATTTAACATTGATCATTAAATTGCAGGTGCATATACTTTTTTCTTAACATATTATATTAATTATCTAAAATTCACAGTTCATAGGCAGATGATGCTGAAGATAAATCAGAATGATACTGAAAATTATTGGATTAAAAAAAAAAACAACCAAATGGTTTATTGCTCAGGGGTTTGTAAGAAATTCAAGTACTGGAAGTGATCAAACTAAGCGTTAATTCATAGATTTTCATTTCAGAGATTGCTACTGCCACTGTAGTAAACCATGAAGGTCCATTCTTGTGTTAACACCTGCAGAGGATTAATGATCGGAACACTATTGAAGACATATTTGAATCCCTAAACTATTGTTTGACAAAGTAATAGTAATTAACTATTCTTTTCTGCTTCTCTAACATAATCACTTATCAAATTTGTTTTATAATATAGACAAAATTGAATATGCCTTTATGCAATATTGATGGAATGTCTATGACTCACTTCCATACAATAATAAATCTTCTAATATCAAAATGTCAATGTAGAACTTGCATTAATACTATAAGAGAAGTGATTTATCTATAGACACCGATTGTGTGATTCAACAGTTGAAAGCTAAAGATTTCTGGTTTAAAAGCAAATGTGCTACTTCTAGAAACACAACTTGACTGCCAAAACAAGTAACAATTTGATTTCTTTTTACTCTAGGGTCGCAGCCCCTCACATTCATAAATTAAAATATAGAATCAATGGAGAAATGTCAAATTTTGTAAAGAATAATGGAGCAGGACTCATATATAATATACTCACCCCTGATTTTCAACAATTATTTCATAATTAAAATACAAAAACTTATTCATAATTTTAAAGTCAAATGATAGTACAACTGTACATGGGATAGTACCAATCTGCCTATGACTAAATTAATGCCTGATCAGTAGATTTTTAGTAATAAAGTTGCATGGGATGAATTATAATATTTTTATATTTTAAATTATAGGTAACAATTTTAAACATGCCATCATCATCATCATCATAGATCACCATTATTGTTCTCTTCAGGATGAAGACCTCTCCAAGTTTAATGCAATTTCTCTGGTCCATAGATATTCTATATCAACTAAGAAACTTACTTTTTACATACAATCATATCACATGTGGTCACTTTCTAGGTCTTTTATAATTTTTTGAGATGCAATTTAAAATTTCAACTGAGCATATATTATCATCTCTTCTATAATATGTCAGTCCAGTTCCACTTCAGTTTTTTAACTATTTTAGTGATATCAGTGATACCTATTTATTGTCTGACCCAAAGTATCTAGCTCTTGATGTCATTTGTTTACTCTCTATATACAACTCTCCATATTTCATTAAATGATTTGAAGTCTTTATAATGCTCTTCTGTTAAATGTCCAAGTCTCTGATCTGTTTCAACACATACACTTACTTTCTTTTAATATTAAATTATTTCTACCAAAGCACACCGGCCAAGTTTGTTCTATGCATAATCTTATCTTTATAAAGTATTATAACTTTATCTTTCTTATTGAATTGCCAAATCCATATAATGTTAATATCATTTATGTTCTTTATTACTTTTTACAATGCTTTTTTACAACCCACTATGATGGTTTTGATTGCCCTAGCAATCTTTTTTAGAACCATAACAAACACAATACAAATACATAAACACAAGTACCCATGAACGTATATTTTTACATTTTATAAGACGAATATATATATATATATGGGTATTAGTGTTCATGTATGTGTATTGTGCTTGTTATAGTTCTGAAGAAGATTGCTGGGGTGATCGAAACCATCATAGTGGATTGTGAAAAAGCATTGTAAAAAGTAATAAAAAACGCAACTGATATTAATATTAATCTGATCTATTATGTTTTCATATGTAATTAATAATTTCATCAAGGAATTTATAGGTGATAATTTCTAATTTATGATTATCAATTTTTATTTTCTTTTTTTTTTAAAAAAAATATCTATTGAACATTAATTACTTTAGTCATTTTGAAATTAAATATTATTTAGGCATTTTAGCACTTGTCTGTAGTCTTTTTTTATCTGATAACTCTTGCAACATACACTAAATCTCTGAAGCATTATTTGCAAAAAATTATCTATTTATTTAGCATTAAAGTTCAACACTAATTAACCAATCAAGAGCTTTCAAAGTTATATAGAGCTAGAGGTCAACAAGATCCTGGTAAATTGGATATTCCTTGTAAATATGTACCATAGTTTGTGGTTTTCCACATTCACAGTTTGGAGAGTTTATAAATCCCTGTTTGTGCAACATGTAATGATTTCTACTTTGGCCTATTCTGATTCTGTTAATCTTTGACTGAGTTTTCTTGGAAGGGAGAAACCAGGTATTTTGAGGGTAGGATCAGGTATTAGAGTTTGATTATTTATATTGAAGTTACTCCAATCATGTGTTCACATGATGTTGATATGTGATGTGGGTAGCTTTGGGACCAGATTTTAAGATTTAACTCATGGACTCCTGGTTATGTCAGCACACCTCTATGTTTCTTTAATTTGCAAAAATAATCACAACATTTACAAAATCACATGCTTTTATTTCCTTAGTTTTTTATTTTAATCCACAAGGTACTTCTTGCCAAAATCTTTCAGAATTTTGAAGATGTATGTTCTTATCAGTGTTAATCTTCCTAGTTTCACCACATGATAACCCTCATTATATTTTGATAAGCATTCTTCAGAATAAGGCAATATTCTAGATCACTGCATGTTTGTGATGCAAAGCTTTAATCGGTGTGGAAATACTTATAGATAATATCTGTTTTTAATCATTTAAGACAATCATGTTTTCTTTTTATCATACCATTCAAAGTCAAATAATAATTCAACTTATAAAAAGAATTTTTTTTTTATTCGAAGGGGCAAACCAAATTTTATTAATTACAAAACTGTTAATTGTGGTAAATTAAATAATCTGAAATTTATTATGAGAAATATAATGATTTGAATACAATAGTCTTCCTATATGTATTGACTCACCAACCACTGTTTTACTGGTTGGAAAAAAATTATATAAAAGAGTTCAAAGTTGATAAATTTGAATTAAAATTTTACACATGTGTGTGAGTTGTATTATGAGTCATCATACCATATCATACACTCAATGTTTGGTCAGCTTGTACACAGTCACTTATACAGTTGCTTTCTATTTATCTTTTGATTTATTATGGGCTATCTTTTTTATAGCTATATTATTTTATTTTTATAGTAGTTATTTTTGTCAATGTCTTAATGTGCATGTTTCTAAAATTAAATTGTATCCTAGAAATGTGAATATATGTTAATTAAGTATACCATAAAGCAGTGGTTCTCAATCTTTGTAGAATTGTGGAATACATTTCACTTAATATATTTCATGTGGAACACTAACATACAGGTCATTTACAGATATTGTTATGTCTTGACCATTTGAAAATAACAAACAGACAGTATAAATTCATTTCATTTGAACAATGGTATATATGCATTGCACCAAGGTACACAGGTACTGACCATGCTGCACCCAGGAAGCCACAGCACATAGAAACAGCCAATCACACACAAATGTATGGCTACAATAGCATAGAGCAGTGATGGTGAATCTGTGGCACATGTGCCAGAGATGACATGTTTACATTTTTTACTGGCATGCAAACAATTCATATATCATAATTTTTTTCAATTTTTTTGTTGCTAAAATCTATACTAATAAAAATTTATTGTAAACTAAAGATAAAATAAATAAATATAATATTATATTATAATTCAATTTAAATTGAACTCTGATTAAAAGCAATAAAATTGTGATATTTTAAGTCAAATAAAGTGGTACTGCTACACTGCTGTATTATATTCTATAAACCTGCCAAATGATTCCAATAAAATTAGAAAGCAAACTCAATAAAATATTTTATAACTCTTTGAAGTAATTTTTTTCAAATTTAAAGTAAAAGTAATCAAATATTTTTTGTCCTAATCTTTTTTCACCTAAACGTGTTGACACCATTCATTTTTTAATGTAGTCAAAACCACAAACAAAGGAATAAAATGCGCTGTTTTTTTTTTTTTTGTTTGAAGTTTTGCAATCAAAGTGAAATGGTAAATCTTTGATTTATAAAATTATTAAAACTCATTTAAATTTCCTTTTAAATAAATTTGTTACCATTATATTAACATGACAAGTGAAAATAAAAACCAAAAATTATCAAGCAGTAGAGAATTTCAAAATTGGTGGACTGATGAGTATGGAATGTTTAACAATGGCACCAGAGTAGTATGTGTTTTATATTCTGGAGCAGTTGTATTGAGAACATCATCGGTAAAATGGCATTATGAGACCAATCATAAATTGCTCTGTGAAAAAGTAAAGATGAACAAAAAGAATACATTGACCAAGCATTTAAAAATATAAATATTCAATCAACATCTATAATGAAATTTATAGAAAATCATTCAAATATAACTGTTGTTAGTTTTTTATTTCAAATGTAATTGCCAAACATGGAAAACCTTTTAATGATGGAGAATATATGAAAGAAACTTGGATGAACTGTTTACCAGTTCTTTTTTGAAGATTTTGAAAACAAAACAAAAATTATTCAGAGCATAAAAGTTTTATCATTGACTAGAAATACAGTTAAAGAAAGAATCCTGCAAATGGCTAATAACATAACTTACCAACAAAAAATAGATATAAAATCTTCTAGTTTAATTTCTCTCTGCCTTGATGAAAGTACAGACATAAATGGATCAGCTTGTGTTGCTATTTTTATTTGCTATTGTGTTGGGAATAATATCAAAAGGGAATTGATCAGTTTAACTTCATTAGTATCAACAACAAAAGGAATAGATGTTGCCAAAATTGTATCAGTAACTATAGATGATGCTTATGACTGGAAAAGAAAATAGTTTTCTCCGTTTATTTACCAACCATATTGGACATTTAATTTTGGGTTTTCATTGCATTATACATCAGCAGGTTTTATGCATGAAGATCAGCTTTAAGCCACTGGGTGATGTTATGAACATTGTGACTAAGTTAATCAATTTTATATCTACACAATGAGTGAAGTAAACTCTGTATAATATGGTTTACTTAAGTACAACAATGTCAGATGGTTAAGTTGAGGAAAAATTCTTCAAAGATTCATTGAGTGTTTAAAAGAAATTAAACTGTTTTTACATAATGAGAAAATCATTGAAAAATATGAATTAATGGATGTTGTATTGCTTTCTAAATTAATGTTTTTTACTGAAATGTGTTCACATCTAAATGAATTAAATGTAAAACTATAATATTATAATAAGTCGATTGTTGCCATATTTGATTTGATCAAAGCATTTAAAGTTAAATTAAAAATTTTCTGATGTTATTTCTTAGACCTTCAAATATTTTTTAAATTTAAAAAAGTTCTTGACATTTAGAATCTCATGAGAAACCAGATCAAGTAAAATTGTTGCAAGACTTTTGTGCCGTTATTCAATCGATAATTGATGAATTTTCTTTAAGATTTACACAGTTCAGACAATTTTCACAAATGTCAAAATTTATTTTGTACTCGGACATAATATCAATGGATAGTCTCAAGTTAAAAATTTTTGAGTGGCTTAATTTGAAAGATATGAAAATGCAATCAGTCGATTTTCAATCCAGTTCTATATGGAAACAGAAATTTGTTGACTTGAGAAATGAGTTAGAAACAATGGAAAATAATCGATTATTGGATATATATATAAAGAATGCTGAAGAGGAACTATTGACTGCCCGGAATGCTATTCCTGAAACATTTAATTGTTTAAAAAAATTAGCGACCGCTATATTATCAATTTTTTCCTCCACATATGCATGTGAATCATTGTTTTCAGAAATGAATTTAATTTAAGACAGTTCGAGAAAGAGATTGACAGATGAATCTAGTTTAGCATGTACATTATTAATAATGATAAAATATGAAACAGATATAAAATATTTAGCATCCAATGTACAACAGCAAAAATCTTATTAAATAATATCATTTTATATGTTTATTTCCAAAGTTTTGTTTTAATTACTATTAATTTTTTACTATTGCATTTTATTCAACTTGTACTCTTCTAAATATATATCGGCCACTAGTACTTAGCTTATTTAGAAATTTTGTTTAATTATTATTAATATTATTTTGTTTTATAAACTTTTAAAAATCTACAATAATTAAATTGTTTATATTTTGATTTAATAACTTTATGGCATGCCAATCATTTAATAAATATTTTTTGAAAATTTTTGGCATGCACGCGCAAAAAGGTTCGCCACCACTGGTATAGAGCTATCTATTATTGTTTCTACATTTTTTTTTCATGGAACACCATAAAGTAGATTCACAGAACACCCAGGGTTTTGCAGGACATGCTTTGAGAACAACTATTATATAGCGGTCAGTATATATTATCTATTACTGAACTGAAGGCTTGACCCAAATGATTTTGGCCACGAGGGGAATATTGCAATGTAGATTTTATCAAATGATTTAAAATATGGTTCCATATGACACACTATTTATTTCTTTTCTTCAGATATGTAGGGCATCTTTATTATATAAACCAAGCCCAACTTCAAGCAAGTATTTCTCTTTCTTAGAATTTAAATAATCTTGGATGACTAACAAATCAAACATTTTAAAAAAATATTATTAATAATAAACAAATTACATTTTTAAGATTTTAAATAAATTTGATAATAACCTCACTGGATAACCGCACAAGTAAATAAGTATGCTATGTGATTAAACAAATCCGCTATTAGAAACAATGTAATTTGATAAATAATGATAATAATAGAAAGGAGGGAGCTTGATCCCTCTCTAAGCGTCTGTATTTATCCACTTAAATATAGCTATAAGTTCTGGAAACCAAAACTTAATTATAATATATAAATAATTTAATAATTAGTTGCCAGGGAGGTCATAAAAACGGTCGAGTATGGGAAGAGACAGATTTAATTTCAATATGTATTTTCGTGTATTTGTTTATTTATAATTTTTGTACTATTAGCAATTTACACATTTTTGTTTATTTTAATCTCAAGGATGTTTTGTGTTTCGCTTATTTATCTTTAATAAAAATAAACGTTGGAAGCAGATGTTCGAGAAACAAATGATTAAAAATAGTTTAAAAACAAATGACATAAAAGATAACAAATTTGCACTTAGTAAAAATGTAATATTTAAATTAAAATTATGCATTTTAATGATGTAAGAAGATTGTTACATTTTAAACCACTAAACATCACATGATCACTATTGTTACATTTTACGTGCAGTACTAAAATAAGGTGGCAAACAGTGACAAAGAATTGATGGTGATCAATTATTAACGCTTGGTCATAATACTCCGTACTCAGTAAACAAGAGTTGGGGGAAGAGATAGAACTTAAAACACATACACATATTTGCACTTTATTGGAAGCAAATATTGTCAGAAAAAGAGTAATAAAAAATATTTGAAATATGGAATCGATAGTTGTGCAGTATCCTTGCTTGAACTTTTATTGAGATTAATATTTTACGAAAGCGCGGATTCTGTGGATTCTTGACATACCCTCAAATGAAATGGTACGTTTTTTCTATTTGGTTCCACTTTGGTCGGCGTTGGACAATGGCTTGAGTTGGAGTGTGCAGTGATTTCATTAAATATTTGCGTACTTTGAAATTTTCTTTGCATATATATCAATATTTATATATGTTATCAATAAAAAAACAAAAAGATGATGTACTTTATATAAATGAAAATAATTAGTATACTTTTTTTTTTGGTTAATTTACTGATTTTCTTTGTTTTATAGCAAAAAGTATAAACACTCTAAAGTTGCACGCGCACACACACACGCTCATATTAAAAATAAAACTTCAAATATGTTGTTTTTCTTCAACAGCCTCTAATACTATAGAGCAGTGAAAAAAAGCATTACTCAGAAGGTTTTGTCAATTGCTAAATGATGACAACATTGATTGCTTACCATTAACTTTTAATTGACAATAGTTAGATACTCATTTAGTGACCATTCATTAGATGAATTGTCTATAGATTATCTAAGGGCGAAAAAAAATCCTAGTCTTGATTTACCTAGACACAATTTGATTTCAGACACAGGCACAGAATATAGATGTGTTATCACTCTATTATGAAGTCTTTCTACATATTAAAAAATATCAGGGGGGAGGGGATAAGGAAACGCTGCCCAGCGGTTTTTTTACATTAAATAAAAAGAAAAAAGGGTACAATTAAGCCAAGAATCAGCAGAACATCTATAGAATGAGATGTAAACAAATGATCATATTACCACAAGAGATTATACAGACATTTAAAATCTTTTTTTCTAATGCACGGAAACGAACATGATGATCTGAAAAATGTTATCATAATCATATTTCCACTAGATAACACTCTTTTATATAACAATTATAGATGCATTAATAAGAAATAGGGACTTGGAGAGGTAGAGAACTAGTATAAAGAGTAAAAAGAGTATAGATATATATAGAATGATACAGAATATTGGGTGTGTTAATTTACTATAATAGCAAGGTAATGTAGTGTTTAAGGCTCGAACAGCAGAATCATTAGCAACAAGGGAATATACACATAAATGGTGCATAAATAAAGAAATGTGGGTGATTTAGTTTGCAAGTTATGTAAGTAAGGCGTGGAACATATTAAGCATTTTTAGTTGAATGTAAATTCTTGCAAGCAGAAAGGTACAAATAATGAAACTGTGGGAGAATAAATATAAACAAAGTGATTATACAGAAAGTGGGTTCTTGGTTTTTATGCCAGGTTTGGAAGAAGATAAGGGGGATGTAGATATAAAGACCATAGAGTGGACAAAGATGATGTGGAAATGGGATGGAGTAGGATAGGAAAGAATATGGAAAAACAGTGTCGGAAATGGAAAGAGAAGGTTAAGTGTCTAACAGGTTTCTCAGAACATAGTGTCTGAGAGATTCTCAATTTCAATAAAGGGAAGCCATAGCACATTACATTGCATATAATATTCAAAAGATATGGGGGAAGGAGAAATATTGTGGTTGTTTTGAATATAGTTAAGAGAACACAGATGATGGTTTTAATCATATATTCTTGAAGTCTATACATCTCAATATGTTTCTGCTTTTAACATATGAAAAGATAAGGCATTTTGTCACTGAGATATAAAAAAGTACTGTGATTAAATTAGTTTTTTATGGGGGATGTTATCTAATTTATTATATGGATATAAAACCTGGGCTCTCTGTTGATATAATATAAATTTCATTTAAGATATTCCATAAAGCTTGAAAACTATTGTGATTAAATTAGTTTTTTATGGGAGATGTTATCTAATTTATTATATGGATATAAAACCTGGGCTCTCTGTTGATATAATATAAATTTCATTTAAGATATTCCATAAAGCTTGAAAACTAAAATGGTAAAATCAAAAGAACACACACTATGTACTTCATCTTGCTCAATGTGATATTAAAGAAATTACTATTATAAAATACATTGGACATATGAAATAAATGGATGAAAAAGATATCCTAAAAAGATACAATATGATGCAGTTGAGGTAGAGTTAAACCCATATATGTTATCAAGATTACAACAAAGTCACTCTATAAGAAGAACAGTTTTAAGTGTTTTGTTAAGAAAATATGGCTGAGAATAACATATAATCAAGAACTATAGCTATTCTGAAGATAAAACGGGAAGATGTAACTTTTTAAAATTTATTTAATTTCTAAACAAAAATATCTAACAAATGAGATCAAATTTATTATAATCTGATAAATAATAATGGTTTAATATTAAAATGAAAGTTAAAAACTTAAATCAAATGAGAATAAGAAATTTATCAAAATACTAGTGCAGGACAAGAGAGTTAAATAAACATAATAATAGATCAACTGGTTACTTTTTTATTATAAAATCTCATATATACTTTAATGCAAATTTTTTATAATTCCTTCTTTATTTTTCTAACAGTTTTGACTGTCCTGCAGTTTTCATCAGAGCTTTTTATGTCTTTCTTTTTATATTTATAACTATATTTTTTAAATTCTTTAACCTATGTAAAAAAAAAAGAAAGTCGTAAAAAGCTCTGATGAAGACTGCAGCACACTTGAAACTGTCAGAAAAATAAAGGAGGAATTATATAAAAATTGCATTTAAGTTATATGAGGCAATTTCTAAAAAAGTAATATATATATGAATATATAAAGAAATGCAAAAAAGTAAAGGAGAAAATATAAGAATAATAATTCTTAGAAGACCAAGAGGTTCTGTATATGGATTTCTTTGTAGTTCCTTGATTAGTATGTATCTCTAGTATATTGTTGTTTGTATTTTTTCTTCTTAGTTGGAATAGCAATAATTGTTTGCAAGGGTCTTCAACTGGAATACTCTAGAATATTACTCAGAATAGTCATTAAAAAAGCTTTTCCTTATGTTGGGAATTTATGATATCAAAAAACAAATTCTTCTTAGAAACATTATTGTTAACATTAGCATGAATGGCAAGCTATAGCTAACATTAATGGAAATAGTCTTATGAAATTTTGATAGTCTAATGTTCCAGAGTTTTTGCACTTATATGACATCTGGAAGATAAGTTTGAAGTCAGAACATCAAACAAATTAATATTTAATGAGCAAGTTACAGGCAGAGATTGTTGACCATATAATATAATATTTCAAAGTTAAGACCTAGATTCATTAAAATATATGTCCTATACTTTAGACTTATTGGTAAAAAATATAAAATTCATCCTTTGGCAGCAATGATTAGTCGTGTAAATTAAAACATCAGTTAAACATTTAAATTTCAAATTAGGATTTTTCAAAACTTGACATACTTCTGGTGTATGAAACTATCTTTAAAAATATTTCTGGATGAGAATGTTTTAAATTCAGAATCAATTCCTTTCATTGTAATTTTAAAGTCATGTACTTGTGCTGCTCTGACCAATTCAGTCAATCAACATTTTCAGTATTCTGGATATTAAATTTTGGTTGAGTAATTCAATCAATCAATAGTACCCTGTCCTATGAACACATCCAAGGAGTATTCACGTAGCAAGTTCATCTATGTCTCCAGACTGTGCTCTTAATTATTCATATCTTTAATTCCATATATGTCTTTCCATCTCTTATATTATCCAGCAAAGTCGATCATTTCTATTCTTTTTCCTATTTCCATTCACCATACCTTTCAAAATTCTGTGCATATAAAAAGGTCTATTTCAAGCTCATTCTAAGAAGGTTAAGAAGAAGGAATATTAAATATTTTTATGGGAAGATATAGTTTAGGTTGGAATAAAATGGAAACCTACAATCAGGAAAGATGCTGAAGGCTTCCAAAAAGAAGTTTTTGCCAAAAAATCATAAATGGAAGCCACAAGATATTACATTAAGGCAGGGGTCAGAAACATTTTTAAGAGAGTTTGACAAAAAAACATAGAAAAATTAAAATTTAGGGAGTGTCACAATTTGAAATCAATTTCATTCATTATTTATAAATTTAATAACTATGCATATACAAGATTCGAACAGCTCTTAACCTTGCATATAATATTTAAGTGGGTGAAACAAAAAATATATATGGAATGGGAAGAAGTGTTTCTATGATAGGTGAAAAATCTGAGGCAAAACTGATATTAAATAAAAGGGTATACTACTTCCAACTTTGGTTCTGATTTATATGACAGCAATTTCGGGAGTGATTTATAGTCAGCCTCATGAATCAGGAATCAAAATGAAACAGAAGTTTGATAATGGAATTTTTAATTTTAACAATTTAAAAGCAACGACAAAATCCATTCTCCTGGCTTTTAAATTTGAAGATTGTGCTATTCTTGTCAATTCAGAAGACAGCTACAAAATGCTCTTAATACATTGCACAGGCTTAAACCTGCATTTATATATGTAATATATGCGGGATTCGAACTCAGACTTTCACACAACCCACTACTCTCAATGCCATATCATATTGCTGACCCACCTGATCACACACATGTTGAAAAGATGAATAATCACCAATACAGGTATTTCATGCTAAACCAGCAATCATCAGTTGGTCTAGATTACTATCCTCACACATATATATAATCAGTGCTCAGCTTTATATTAAGATAGCCAATCTTCATACTTTATTGGACAGGCTTCAAACTATTCCAACTTTATACTCTTTAGTCTTCCATTTCCATTGAAAATCTAAGGATGGAACATTCAAAGTCCTTGTTAGTGCCAAGGTTGTCATCCCACCCATGTTGGCATATTAGTCATTCTGACCCCTCATGTACAGGAGAATAAAATGCTCTTAATGTTTTGAAAGCATCTTACAATGATGTTAATGCACTAAGTGATGTTAAAAAACGTTTCAAACTCTTAACACTTAGTAATGGAAGAAAATTTTTCAACAGCTTTTAGCGTGCATGGTTAATAATTTGAGAAGGAGAACCAATTTAGATATCTTTCTAGCTTTTTAAGTAGAAAGGTGAATTTAAATGTTGAGATGATAGGATTTTTACCAGAACGATATAACTATTTGCAACCAAATTAGTAGTATTAGCGCCATTTTTTAAAATTTATTGTATGGAAAGTGGAATTTTGATCCCCAATTGATGTAACTCATATTATACTAATGGGGTGTCCAAGTTTCACATCCATACAATAAATTAGGTAAATAACAGCTTTATATCCAGCTAACTTTGTTGCAATAGTTATTTCTCTATGATGAAATATACTATCTTTTAACTTGTTAAAAGCAGCAGCACATTGAATCTGCATTAGACCTTAACATCTAAGTCCATGTTTCACATCCATACAATAAGTTAGGTAAAATAATAGATTTATATACAGCTAACTCAGTTGCAATGGTATTTCTCCATGATGAAATACTCTATTTTTTAATTTGTTAAAAGCTGCAATAGCACACTGGAGTCTGTGTTGGACCCTAACATCTAAGACCACTCCTTTGTTTATAGAACTACTACGGTATTTAAATTGATTTACATTCTCAAATAGATAACAATCCAAGCTAAAACTTGCTGAGGATTTTTTTTAATCACTGGTTAATAAAAAAAATGCGATTTTTGGAATGCTAATTAATAAAGCAAATCTTCACATTCAAAACAATAAGAACATTCTGTATATCATCATTTGAATTGGAAACAAATGCTCAATCATCAGCATATCGTAAATCCAGAATCCAAAAGGAAGAAGTTCTAATTTTCACTTTAATCAATTCAATTAAAGACTCCACCAAACTTAGATTGTATTTTGATTCCTGTTTCATTAAGCTGTCTATAAAGAGTTCCAAAGACTACTGTCTTGAAAATTTAAAACAATATCGGTTGCAGCATAAATCCTTTATTCATGATCTGCTTCTTGCATTTGCCTGGCAACAAAAACCATATTTATATTGCTTACATTTGAAATGGTGGATGATGATATTCCATGATAATTCCTGCAATGTCTACTTCCCTTGGTTTTAAAAATTGGAACTGTAAAAGCACCCTTAAGATCAGGTACCATAATTTTATGAGTCCATACCTTCCTTAAAAATTCCAATATTTTTGAAGCTGACTTCTTCAGATATTTAATCAGGGCCTGTAGTCTTTCCATTTTTAAAAATTACAAAGAGTTGTTTTGACTTCGTTTAGCTGGATATCTTTCCCCAAACCTAAATGAGAAGATAAAAAGAATCTATCATTAAAAGTTGTCATCTTAATTCTTGTACTATTATTCAAAAATTGATCAAAATACTCTTTCCATTTGTTCAAAATATCATTGCCATTCATATAAGAGAGTGCCATTTCTGGATTTAATAAGATTATGAAACCATTATCAGGTCCCACATGTTGCTTTCAATGTAACAAAGAAGATCTGGAATGATGATGAACAGCAAAAGTTGATATCTTTGTTGCTTTAGTCCAGAAACCATTTTTAAACCTTCTTTGCAGTCATTTTACTTCTGCCTTCCAATCTTTTATATTTATTATGAAGTTCCCCATTTAATATTTTATGTTGCCAAGCACAGAATGCCACATGTTTCTTTTTAATTGAATCTCTAAATGTTCATTGTCTGATTTATATTCATATCACACTGCTTAAGATAATTTAATGCTTTAGTATATAACAATTTTGAGGATCTAAATTAGCAGGTTTAATATTTAAGAGCTGTTGAAATTTAGAATCTAAAGTAAATTCTTCTAAAGAACAAACATCAACTCTCTTGTGAATGTGATTGGAATAATGTCTATTTTTAATGCAACTATCAATTTAAGCTTCTAGTGTACTAATTTGTGATCTGACCAATGATCTGTGCATGTGACTGCTCATGTGAAATGAACTTCTAAACATCTCATGATTACCATTTTTTATGCTTACAAAAGCTGTTTACACAGAGGCAAAACTCTCCATACAGTGGCGCCACTTAGTGCAAGCCAAAATAATCATTGAATGCAGGAAGATTTGTGCATAGAATCCCTATCTAGTGCATACACATCCAATATTCCCAGACTAGTTTCTAGCTTGTGACTTTCATCAGTGAGGAGCCTTGTGTCTGAGAGCACTGCACCTAGATCTTAGGATCCAATGCACCCCTACAGCAGCCATCTTTTACCTTATTAGCTAACTATAAAGCTTGGACCAAAATACAATAATGTTTTCAATTCAAGCTGGATGAGTAGGCACTAGATAGGGTAGGGATTTTATGTGCAAACCTTTCTGCATTCATTGATTACTCTGGCTTGCACCAAATGGTGCTATTGTGTGGAGAATATAATTGTGTTGAGTGTGAATGTATCCACATTTAATTATAACAGGTTTTCTGCCTGAACAAAGTGTTTATGATAGTGAATTCATTTGTTATGCATAAATTCAATAATAACAAAACACAGAGGGGAAAATATGCATACAACAGTGCCACTCAGTGCAAGCTAGAATAATCCATGGATGCAGGAAGGATTATGGTGTCTGGTTAATAAAGAACCAAAAAAAAAAACAAAAAATTTAAATGCTGAACTTGAGTTCAGCTCTATATGACTATATAAACTAATGGGCTTGAATTGAAAACATTATTATGTTTTCATTTTGGATTCAAACCTTTATAGTTGGCTAATAGAGTAAAAGGTGGATGCTTGAGGGTAGCATTGGATCCTAAGATCTAGTTGCAGTGCTCTCAGAACCAATGATTCCTACTGATGAAAGCTGCAACTAGAAACTAATCTGGGGATATTGGATGAGTAGGCATGAAATGAGAATTTTATGCACAAACCTTCCTGCATCCATTGGTTATTCTGAGTAACTGAGTGGTACTACTGTATGGAGAGTTTTGCTTCCATGTAAACAGCTTGCATAAGCAAAAAGAATGATAATAATGTGAAATTTAGTGAATTAATACTAATTCTGCCCAGTAGGAATATGATGAATGTGGTTATTAAAAAACCAAAGACACCAAAAAGTATGGATGCTGATCTGAGCTCAGATCTATATAATTATATAAGCTAACAAGCTTACATTCAAAATATTATAGTGCTTTTGCTTTGGACTCAAAGCTGTATAGTTAGCTAATAAGGTAAAAGGTGGCTGCTGCAGGATTGCATTGGGTCCTAAGATCTAGATACAGTGCTCTCAGATTCAAAGCTCCTCACTTATGAACGCTAGAAGCTAGAAACTAGTCTTGAGATATTGGATGAGTAGGCACTAAATGAAATTTTATGCGCAAATCTTCCTGCTACCCTTGATTACTCTGGCTTGCACTGAGTGGTGCTACTTATAGATAACTTTGCCTCTGTGTAAACAGCTTGTGTACGCATAAAGATTGGTGATCATGTGATGTTTAGTGGTTTAATAATAAACCATGTGAATTTACAGTACTAATTATCATTATTTTTAATAACTTTTTGCCAAAGTCTATTATTTGTACCAACATGTGCATTAAAATAGCCATTAAGCAAAATTTGATTTTTTTAATAGTGTTGCTGTAAATATGCTATCCAATAGGAAATGAAAGCTGTTTTTTTTTATAAATTCTCTGAATCTTATATTGGAGCATTAGGCGCTAATTAAATGAGCACATTTATCTTTCATTGACTCCATAAGGAATTCCAACTATCAAAAATACTAAATTCAGCTTTTCACAAATCTATCACTATGTATTCACTTTTCACTAATTGAATTGCATTTTCAAAAAAAAAAACTTATATATATCCAGATGTTTTATGTAACATCCTTCCTCTGGAAGATTAGTTTCACTGAGAATAGCTATAGCAATCTTAAATTTTGACAACTTCTTAGTCACCATCATCAGTACCATTCTTCATTATGGTATGTATTGAGTAAAGTTCGTACATTTCATGTACCTATGTTTATGGAAAAATATATTTTTAATACTTACCTTTAATATGACCGGTGCCTCTTGCTTTCCCACTACTTCTGATATTATCATTACTACTCTTATTATTTCTATCATTGAAATGAGTAATCCACCAGTCATAACAATCTTTCCAGACTGTGTCAGAGATGCCATTATAAGACTATATTTTCTAGGCCCTTCCACTGATCTCTAAGTAGGGCTGCCTGAACTGAAATTCCTGAATCACAGAAATCCCATTCCAAACCTACTCATTAGTACTTGCCCTAACTCAAGCAAGTACCAACACTTCCAGCCTTCTAAACCTGTCTTTATCATTGCTTTCTTAATTCTCAAAGGCTTAAGGTAAGACAAAATGGAAAAGGGAATTGGAATGGAAAAGATGGTTAAAGGATGAAAATGTTATTGCATAAATACACAAGCCCATGTCACAGTTAGAATATAAAGATATCCGTTTGTATAAAAGGCTCATGACAACTGGGTTGTAGAGTAACTTAAGTGAATAGTGATGGGAAAGAGGTAGACAGAAAAAAGTGTGTAGGTATCAGAAACAGTTTTTAACATTTAATGAATCAGCATTTTATCCTGCAAGGCAGAAGGAGCTTTTAGTCAGGAACTGTTTATTTGTTACTCACTTTTGACCTTTGCATCTAAAAGTTATTCTACTATCTGCTGTCTGTGGAGTCCATTGTTAGTCTGAATGCAGCACCCAGCATCACTATTATACAATTGCTACAATTAAATTAGTTTAATGTAGAAACTTCTATTATATCCAATTTATTCTAGAACTAAAACATGGATCTCATATTGATTTATCATAAATCATTAAAGAACTTTTATTAAGAATGCTGGTATAAAATTCCAAAAATACGTTGTGAATTTCGATATATTAGAAAATATGTGATTCTAAAGCAATCATCGACTTTGAGTTCAAATGAAAAGGTATAAATAGTAAACATAAATTGATTCTTCAGTGTTTTTCTGAAAGCTGGCTCAGTGCAGCTAATTAATTTACGTTTACTATTTATACCTTTTCAGTTGAACTCAAAGCCAATGAGTGCTTTACAATTCATACCCTGGCAAAATAATTTAACCATAAATAGGTTCATTGGCCTTAGGAATGTGATACCATAAAGTCCATTATTATGAAACTGCGATAGATTGAACCATGTTAAATAATGAACTGTATAAGGTATCCTAAAAGAGGTATTTTATGATTAACTGGAACATGATTTGCATAAGAGATGTAGACTTATTGACAACACTAAAATTATATCAAAGATGCTACAATGAAGATGGCGTGACTGAAGATAGAATAACAATATAATACTATGATTAAATAATGTAAAAAAAGTAGCTAGAAAAGTTTGCTATACAAGTTAAGAGTCAGCATGAAAAGCATCATATCATTAGAAGTACTTAAATGTAAACTAAGTTGTGATTCGTGGATTGGTTTCTTATTGGCCAAACTCATTGTAGCAACATTACTGTGATTATTATTTTAGTCTTTCTATCTTTTTCCAAATTTCTTGCAATGGGCATACGAATTTGTAGATGACTGCTGAAAATGATGAAAGTGCAATAAAAATCTACAATTAGGTCAAATATTAGTGTTTAAAAAATAGGTAGAAACACACCATGTGACATCATCATCATCATCAATTTTGCCTATTATCAATCCTCTGCTGAGTGAAGATCTCTCCAAGTTCAACCCAGTTCAACCCAGTTCCTCTGATCTTGAATCTCTCTTCTCCATATTAGAGCAGCACACCCTTAATTTTGTCCATCAGATCTCACATGCAGTCTTTTTCTAAGTCTTTTAAATCTCTTAGGATCATTTTTTTTCTGAAGGTTTGTGATGATGAGCTGTCCCATTCAAAAGCGCTTGCAAGAACATAAACTGATGACTAGAAGAGAGCAAACAGATGTGTCTAAGGTAGCAGACCATGTATGGACCAAATGAACATACGTTTGATTGGGAAAATATAAAAATATTGGGAAAAGAAAAGGTACAAAGAAGAAAATTTAAAGAAGCTGCTCACATGACAATGGCAAAAAATCCCATAAGCAAACCTAGTGTGACTATACATAATGTATGGAAACCACTAATAAACTTTGCTCTGAAGAAAAAGTGGAGAAATCAGGAGGAACCTCGTAGATAAGTATATTAATTTTCTACTGACTGTTGCCTTTGGCAGGATGTCTCAGTTGGTTAGAGCGTTACCTTAAACTTCAATAATCAAGAATCTAAGGACTCAGGTTCGAATCCCATGCTAGTACTGTCACTGGTTAGGCCAGCAACACCTGAAGAAGAGGGGAGAAAAATACCTCTTGAAACGTTGTGCATATACTAACCTGTTTGCTGTGATATTACTAACAGTTAGTGCATATACTAACCTGTTTGCTGTGGTATTACTAACATTTGTTTGCTGTGATATTACTAACAGTTGATGCATATACTAACCTGTTTGCTGTGAGGTTACTAACAGTTGAATGCATTTAGAATATTTAACTAAAATTAACCTTTTCTAAAGACATTCAACACACATATTAGGTGATGGAAATAGTTCAATATAAAAACAATCTTAGAATCATGTTTACAATTTCAACTGTCCTTCTACTATCACCTCTTTTAACACTATTTCCAGCCCATACACTTCAGTCTCTCTTAATTCTTTCAATGATGTCAATAACCCTGTTTGTTCTTTTACCCTTGTATTTCATATTTTGATGTTTTTTTGCTACCCTAACATACATCTCTCCATATTTAAAATTGAGTGGTCTACAGTCTCTGTATTGCTCTTCTGTTCCATATGATATATGTGAATGTATTTGAAGTTCATGTACTAGTTTGTATAGTTATTGGATAATTTACCATTAACTTTTCATCTTTTGTGATACTTTTCTTCTGAAGGTGGAATGATCTTATTGCTTACAAGTTGTGCCAAATAATAAGGCAAATTTTGTCACATAAAACATTGGTGTTTAATTTGTTTTTATTTTTATATACGTCACAAATCTAGCCATGCAACTATTGTAATTGCTTTGTGTTAATCCATAGAAATTAAATTTTATTTCCGTATTGACAAAATATTATTTACAAATATTAACATATGTTTAAAGGAAAGTTTATATTACATAGGTAGCAAGCAGTTCATAAGGCTAAATACTTAAATAATTTATAATCTCTTCAAGAATGGGTGCTTTTGAGGAATATTAATGACTACAAAAGTTCAGGCTATGAGAGTGGTAAACTGTTCAAAACAAAACAACACTCTCCATATAGTAGTGCCATCTTGTGCTAACAAGAGCAATCAATGGATGCCAGAAGGCTTGTGCATAAAATCCCTATCTAGTGCCTACTCATCCAACATCCCCAGACTAGTTTCTGGCTTGTGGCCTTCATCAGTGAGGAGCCTTGGATCTGAGAGCACTGCACCTAGATCTTAGGATCTAATGCAACCCTCCAGCACCCACCTTTTAACTCTATTTAACTACAAAACTATGAGAATGAAATTGAAAACACTATTAATATTTTCAATCCAAGCTCAATAGCTTATATAGTCATATGGGTCTGAACTCAATTCAGTACTCATACATTTTGGTGTCTTTGGCTCTTTAACAACCATAGCCACCACTATCCTATTAGGCAGGATTGGTGTTAAACAACTAAACATCACATGATCACTATCTCATACTAGCACAATAATTGTTATTAAACAATTCAAAACAAAACAACACTCTCCATATAGTAGTGCATCTTGGAACAAGAGCAATCAATGGTAGAAGGCTTGTGATAAAATCCTATCTAGTGCCTACTCTCCAACATCCCCAACTAGTTTCTGGCGCTGTCAGTGAGGAGCCTTGGATCTGAGAGCACCAGATCTTAGGATCTAATGCACCCTCCAGCACCACCTTTTAACTCTATTTACTACAAAACTATGAGAATGAAATTGAAAACACTATTAATATTTTCAATCCAAGCTCAATAGCTTATAGTCATATGGGTCTGACTCAATTCAGTACTCTTCATTTTGGTGTCTTTGGCTCTTTAACAACCATACCACCACTATCTATTAGGAGAAACTAGTCTGGGGATGTTGGATGAGTAGGCATAGATAGGGATTTTTGAAACTTCTGATCATTGTTGTCTTGTTAGCACAAGATGGCACTATATGGAGAGTGTTTGTTTTGTGTTTATATTGTTGTATATGATAGGTATTGATGTTTAGTGGTTAATCTGTATGGGTAGTGGGGAAATTTAAAATAAAAAATTATGTGTTATAATTTTGATGTGAAATTAATAGTTCAATTTCATTCTTATTGGTAAAGTTGGATCTAGTCTAGGTGCAGTCTCTTATTTAAGTTATGGAGAGTGTTGTTTGTTTTTGTTTAATAAAATTATTGTGCTAGTATGAGATAGTGATCATGTGATGTTTAGTGGTAAACTGCCGAGTTTTGTTTCATGGTATTCTTGAGGAAGAATATGAGTGTACTAGTATGCATCAAACCATTCCTTGTTATTTCTTTTGCATTGTACTCTTTATTGTCAAATATCATGAAGTGGCATGCGAGTCACATGGTTGTTAATGTACGACCAATCACACATGAAAATGCTTTTTACATATTTTTAAAGCAATTGCTTGATGTTGACGGTGTGTTTGCGAAACACAACAGGTGCAGAAATAGAAGTATGAACAGGTTTGAAAAAAAATATAGCTTTCTACTGAATAATTATGCACATGAGACATGTGGGTTTGAGTTTCAAAAACATTTTGGTTGAAATTGTTCCTTGGATAGATTAAGCAGAAATTTTAACCACAGCTGAGGAACATAAAGGTTTTGAAATCTGTGAACAATCTGGGTGGATAAGTCATCTTTAAATCTCAAAATATGCTAACAAGATATTTAATATTATACTAGTCTAATAGAACAGCATGCTCAAAGACATAAACTAGGACAAAAAACCATCAACATATGGAAATGGAAAAAGCAGTGATATTGGAGGGAGCGGTTGATGAGAGTTGGGGTTGGAAGAGGCATTGAGAATTGTGTTAACCAGAATCGGAGTATACATTTTGTCTCTAATAAAATTAGTGATTATTAAAAATTTTGTTTAATTCGTTTTTTAAAGTTAGCGTTTAGGATTCTAAAGACAATTTAGCATTATAATAATAAAATACGTATTTCTAAATATGTTTTCGTATGTGCGTGATTAATTTTGCTATTTTAGACATAAGCAAATTAGTACTAATAGCGTATGTCTGAAAGTTTGGTTTCCTCTCATATGATTTATATATACTGTATAGTAATTTAAAAAAAAAAAAATTAATGTTGCTTAATACATTTATCAAATAAATGACGTTTATGTAAGAAATATACAAAGTTATTATCAAGCTGGCCAAGCAAATATCGATTAATAATAATTAAAATTTGAACAGAATAGTAATAATAAAATAATATGCATTAATTCATTTCAAATACGATGCAGATACGTGTAGACTTTAAAAAGTAAAATAGACAAGTAAAACTATTTTTATCTTTAAAAAGAAATTGTTCCAAAATTATCTGGCTAGATTACAGCTGTCATCTTACAAGATACCTATTTTTACAAGATACCCATTTTTTTTTAAGTCAATAAGATTATTTTTCAATCATGAAATTATAAGTTCACTATTTTAAGTGGCATATATTAATCAAGATCAGATGTTAGCATAACCGATAGACTAAATTTCGACAATTATGTAATAAATGTAAAATATTAAATTTCATCGTATATAATTTTAAATTCTTTTTTAAGATTAATGTACTCCCCCTAATTCCTTATGGCGAACATTAACTTTGATTTTTTTTTCATATGTCAAATGCGTTGACTGGGAAGCAAACCCGGGCCAACTACTTGGAAGGCAGCTATGCTAACCACTAGGCCACCAATGCTTGACAACTTTCTCTCTCTTTGTTACATTAATATCAAATGATATAATCGTCGTTTAAAATAATGATATAATTTGACAAATGTGAACATATTCAGATATATATATATAACAAAGACGCAAGAATGCTTGAGATGTAATTAATTCCTGGACCACCCGAAGTTACTACTTCTACCAAAATGTGGTGTGGACAGATTTGCACTTTTCCAATGTTTCTGGGTTAGACTGCTCTTGAATAAAAATAATTGCAGATTTTATTTTAATAGATTATTTTTACAAACTATTTTATCAATGAAAAAAACTTTAATGTAAAAATAAATGTTTTAATAATATTATTTACTTTTAACTATAAAATCTTAATAATGTATATAGCCTGAAATTATTTTTTAAGTGCATATATGCTCAGAGATTAGACACAATTATAGAACCCCTGTGAATCTTTTATTAATTTGATGAAGATAGAATTATAAATATATTTTAAAAATTCTCTTCAGTTCTTTAAGCAAGAAATCATTTTAGTACCAATATTTGTGTTTTCTTTTGTAAAAGATATAACACCCAATTAACTAAAGTCCTTGGAATGGGTCTTCTTTTGCTATATGGTAGCTATGCTCCCATGTAGAAGTCTCCTTTATTGCTTGGTGTAGAAGTCTCCTTTATTGCATGGAAAACTACATATATTATATATAAGATAAAATATATAAATAGTGTTAAAAATATATTAAGATATGCTCTTATGGAAAAAAATTCCAAATTCTCTAAAATTGTTGCTGGAGGATATTAGCATTTAATCTATATTGAGACTTAATAATACATAATATATATATAATATTTTTAATGGATGTTAGTTGTAAATATTTAATGTGTGAGTTATTCATTTATAATTACTTAAATAGAAAGCACTTTACCTAGAACAGTAGACATTGACAGTTTTAATTTCGCTCTTGACCTGAAATAGTTAGCTTTCATTGTCTATTGTGCTAGATACCCCCCAAGGTGCTTTCTAATTAAGTAATTATACATTGATAATTCCACACATTATATATATATATAATTTGTTAAGTGTAAAATTGTTTAGGCATATACAAAAAATGCCCAAAGATATTGGACATATAATTAATTCCTGAACCACATAAAGTTACTGGTTCAGCCAAAATCTGTCATGAGGCCAATTTACATTTTCTTGATATCACTGAGATAGTTTGCTCTCAAATAAAAATAGTTGTAATATATTATTTTTACAAGCCAATTTTATCTGTAAAAATAAATATAAGACACTAGTTGCCTAGAATTTGACCATAAAGCTACTTGTAGTAAAAATGATAATATATTTGAATTAGACAATATAGATATGATTCAGTTTACTACAGTAGAAGAGTGGTTAAATAGATTCAATATGATTCATTATTTAGATAATTTTAAACAGAAAGGAATAATTACATTGGAAGCAGGAGCTAATCTTGATAATGCATATCACATTAGTTGGATATTAGAATGAAATTATAAACAATGACTACAGAAATACAAATGATTACCAAAATATATGAAGGTTTTTATTACTGAAATAAAGTTTGTAGAAACTGCACAAAGTCATTTGAAAACATTCATTTATGTTATTATAAACAGGACAATGGGATAGATGAAGCCCACTCTGAGAAATGTTTGTAAATGTAATTTTTCATGTTTCTAAAAACAATATTATATAGAGTGGAGTATTATCAATCAGAATATGCCATTATTATCAGAAACCAATACTTCTTTTAATTAAATAAAGTCAGTGCTCAAAATGTTTATATAGACTCAGCTATGATTCATTCATGCAGAGACCTGACTGGCCATGATGATACCATGATATGTCTGACCACATAACATCATAAGAGAAATAAATCATTAATGACAGTGGAAGAGAGTCAGATAGGTAAACAAGCTTCTTTTGTCAACCACTAAGTAAATGGTTGAAAAAACGAAATATAGTTTTGATCATTTAGCATACATCTATTTATCTAATATTCACTTATTATGGTTGTAAAATTTTCTATATCAAGGTGTAGTCAGTGGTTTATAAATACTAGATTTGGCCACATTTTAGCTTTTGAAACTCATAAGTGATTGATTGCTCGTTAGACACTGAAATGTTAAGATGTGCTTTCATTTTACTGTGCATTAATGTTTTTAGTTACAATTTTTTACATTGACCTTCCTACTTCCTGTGTGTATCAGATAACAAAAAGTAGATTGGTACATTGCCTAGCATTAATTCAATTAATTGGGAACAGTAACCTACAATCTTATTTCAAGCAGACATTTTTTTATTACAGACTTAAAAACTGATGTAAATTTCCTGTCACATTTAACTTAACACAACTTAGGATTTTATTTGCAAAAAAAAAAAAATTATGTATTTTTAAATATTACATTTTCTTAAAAGCACAGTGCTCATATGACAATATTTCAATTATCCAAAATTTTATATGTCATTGTTAAACCTATATACCCAGATATCAAAATTAATCAAACTTTTAATTATATTCAGTAACTTAAAGATGAGCATCGCTACAGGTTGAATCCACTTTTTTCAGTCCATAACTGTTTTTCTTTAACCCTGTTTTTATTTCATTCATTAATCTCACCTGTGACTTTTTTCTAGGTGTTTTCCAACTCCTGGGATCAAGTAGAAGGTTTTATTTGTTTTTCTATTGTCATGTGTTAGCAACCTATCGAGCCTAACTTTATTTATAAACACTATATTTTTTAATCAAGGATTATTTCAAACAACAATGTTTAATAATTACATAAATAGACTCTATTCTTTATCAAGTTACAAATTATTACATTTTTTAAAATTCCCCTCTAATGTCATTAAAACAGGCAAAACTCTCCATACAGTAGTTCCAGCCAGTGCCAACCAGAGTAATCAAAATGTATGGGTACTGAACTGAGTTCAGACCCATATGATTATATAAGCTATTGAGATTATATTGAAAATATTGTGTTTTCAATCTCATTCTCATAGTTTTGTAGTTAAGAGAGATAAAAGATGACTGCTGCAGGGTTTCATTAGATCCTAAGATCTAGGTGCAGTGCTCTCAGATCCAAGGCTCCTCAGTGATGAAGGCCACAAGACAGAAACTAGTTTGGGAATTATGAGTAGGCACTAGATAGGAATTTTATGCACAAGCCTTCTGGCTTCCATTGATTATTCTGGTTGGAACTGGGTGGCACTACTGTATGGAGAGTTTTGCCTGTTTTAATAATAGTTATGTGCTAGCATAAGAAATGGTAATCATGTGATGTTTAGTGGTTCCCCTATAATGCAGATAAAACCCTATTGAAAAACAAATATATCTATCACAAATAATTGAAGGGTCTATTTCTCAGAAGTTTATAAAAAGTTTGAATACTAAAATTTTTATAATTTCCTAACATTACCCATTTTTATAATCTTATATTTCTGGTCTATTATTTTCATCAATATATTCTATTTAAACATATATTATAAACATTGGAGAAAATATGTAAATGGCTCCAATATGCATTTTTGATTGCCTTCTAATTTTTGTTTTTTTTTTCCAATGAAGAACTTTTTACTAATAAAGATAAATAATCTAGAAATCTGATGATTTGTATATAGCACACCATTATGCAATAAATTGATTACTCAAACTTCCGATAGATGTCACTAAAATAGATTAAATAAAGTGTGTCACTGCTCCTATTGTAGATATTAAATGTAAAATGAGAAGATTGTTAGTGATTTGTTTGTATAAAGTTTTTATAATAAATAATTAAAATGCGTTGCATGGTTGGTGCAGGGGCTCTCCGGAAATTAAAATGCGCTGCATGGTTGGTGCAGGGGCTCTCCGGAAATCAAAATGCAAGGAATGCAGTTTCAGTTATAATTTCCGGTGCTCCAAGATTCCTATAAATTCCCAAGGCTAATAAATAATTCAAATCACAATAATTAAAATGGCTAAAATATTATTAAACTTTAAAAATTGAAAATTTTCAATTAAATTTTATGAACATCATAAAACAACAACAACAATAAATTCTTTTCATAAAAAAGAAAAAACTGCTATTAAATTTTTTTTATTAATCCTTGACTTTTTAAAATCATTGTCAAGGATGATTTCATAAATTCAACCCATCAAAAAGAATGTCATGTGAACCAAGAAGAATTTAAACAAGTATATACTGAGATATACTAATGAAAAGAATAGTACTCTCCATACAGTAGTGCCACTAAGAGCAAGCCATTGTAAGTAATCAATGGATGCAGGAAGGTTTGTGCATAAAATCCCTATCTAGTGCCTATTCATCCAACAACTGATAGGATAATTGTGACTGTAGTTTTTGAAAAACCAAAGACACTAAAATGTATAGATACTGAACTGAGTTCAGGTCTACATGACTGTACAAGTGAATAAGCTTGAGTTGGAAACAGTATGGTGTTTTCATCTTGGCCTCATAACTTTATAATTAACTAAAAATATAAAAGCTGGTTGCTGGAGGATCCTAAGATCTAGGTGCAGTGCTCTCAAATCCAAGGCTCATCACAGATGAAAGCAACCAGCTAGAAACTAGTCTGGCTATGTTGGGTGAATAGGCACTAGATAGGGATTTTATCTAAAAACCTTTCTGCATTCAATGATTATTTGCAAAGGCTTGCACTTGGTGGCACTACTGTAGGGAGAGTTTGTACTCTATGGGAGGATAGACATGAACAAAGTGACTATACAGAAAGTGAGTTATTAGTTTTTATGTTGGGTTTGCGAAGAGATAAGGGGGATTTAGATATAAAGGCCATAGAGTTGACAAAGTTTGTTGTGGAAATGGGATGAGGCAGAATATGGGAAGACTTAAGAGTGGGGAATGGAGAATAAAATGGCTAACAGGTTTATCTGGGCATAATTGCTGAGATATTCTTGACTTCGTTTAAGGAGAAGCCACAATACATCACATCACATCACATGGAAAATTTATTTACTGTGATCAGAATAGATGATGATGATGATGATGGTTTGTGCCGACTCTTATTAACAGCATGTGTACGCATAGGAAATGGTGATCATATGAAAAAGAAGATTATGACTAGCATGTGTGCACAGTAATCCTCTGTCTCCACAAATTCACCAGATACAGTTTAAAAAAATTTTAAATAAACAAAAAACAAAATTTATGCATTAGAATCCATAAATTTCATGTATGCCTAATTGTATGAGCATCACCATGATTCATTTCTCAAGCAGTAATGACTTATTCTGTGCACTCAGTCAAATGTGATTTCTTTCTACACTTATTACTGTATTTTTCACAACTGCCCTATTCTATTTTTTGATAATTATATTTACTGATGTCTGATGATTAAATTTCTTCATAACTGTATATATATATATGCTTATTAATCGTGTAAAAGATAACATATTAATGATTGTGAATTTAAAAAAATAAATAGCATCTTCACAGATATATATATATATAAATAAAAGTACAATAATTTGGTAGTGATAAGTACTGAGCAAATGATGATAACATATGTAAAATTGTTATCTGGACCCATTGAAGAGTGTTGTTCCAATATAAAATGCATTTTGGAATCATTTGGTTTTTTTCAGATGCCTTTACTCATATGCCTTAAAAATATATTGTGGAATAAAAGTTTTAATTATATTTTATATTTATATATGAAATAAGGATAATTTCTAGATTAATAAATGATTAATAATAATAATCTAAAGTTGTAATTATAAATTTATTAAACACACATTGATTACGTAAGTAATATTTACTGAGGCTATAACCTCGATAATATGCATATAAAATGTGATAGTAAGGACCTCTACAGGTGTTTTAACCACAAGCTTACACTATGGAAGAAAAGAGGGTTCCCTCTTTTCTTCCATAGCATAAGCTTGTGGTTAAAACACCTGTAGAGGTCCCTACTATCACATTGTATACGCATATTACCCTCTTTTCTTCCATAGCGTAAGCTTGTGGTTAAAACACCTGTAGAGGTCTCTACTATCACATTTTATACACATATTATCAAGGTTATAGCCTCAGTTAATAATAATAATCTTAAATTTATGGTATTAATATCAATGTTTAGCATCAGTAAAGTCACTTAATAATTGGTTTTCTGGCAACATCAAAAGGTAAGTTATCACTGTTTACATGGATATAATCTTTTTATTTTTATTGTTTATTAAATTAAAAAACCCATGAAAATATTTAGCATATACACCTGGGTCTCTTTTTATGCGGATTTATTTAATGCAATTTTGAAGTTACGCGATTTACGTTTCTTCGGAAGTCGAACTCCGATAATGCGCTATTACTTTAAATAATAAATTTCACGCACTTACATCATATTGAAAGCAATAGCACATTATTGGAATTCGACTTTCATCTTAGTAATTTCAGTATTTTCAGTGCTTTATAATAGTAAGATTTTATGCAATAATGAAATTAAAATCATGATTTCCACATTTTATGTATACACACATTAAATTTTACAAGATTATAATGTAAATTTGTTCAAACATTGTGTGTATTAATTTTGCATTTTAAATCACATTCTGTTTTTGCTTTTTAAAAAGAATGTAATCAATTATTAATCATTTAGTGTCCGCAAGTTTATTTTTAATTATTTTCTTATTAATGAGACTAATCACGAACGTGCTCTTAAATTCCAATGAGAGCTAAATGGTTGTATGTCTGGATATTGTGAGCTTCATAAACAATTAATAAAATCATCATCTCAAAGATTAATTACTAATTACATTGTCACCAGAAAACCATTAATACAACATGAGAGTGAAGTTGGCGCTAGTTGTATTTCCTCTTGTGAAGAATCTGATTTTTTACCCGTTTGCAAACGAACCTGTTTATCGGCAAGTAGCGATAATAATTAAAATGTGTATAAAAATGTCAATTACTGTACTGTAAATTATGCATAAAAATATATTGTTTTGAATAAAATTAAATATTATAGTTAAAAAAAATTTATCTTGTATCAATTTTTTTCAAATTTGAAAATTTTTATTAGTCATATTTTATTTCCTTATTTTTTTTTGCACGAATTTTAAAGTAATTTTACATTGGTGCTTTGCTTTTACGTGATTTTTGAAAAATCACAGTCCGGATCCCCCCTTTTTCAAGGTAAGTTACATCTATTTTTGCGCGATTTTGTTTACGCGTGTTTTCTGAGGAACCTATCTATCGCGTAAAACGCGATCCAGGTGTAACACAAACAATTTACATTAAATTCATAATTAAAAAAATAACTAAAATTTAAAAACTAAAATTTTAAAAATAATTGATTTCACTGTTATTAGTTATGAAAATTTAATTTTTAAATCGTGGCTAGTTTTTAATTCAGAATTTGATGTTATTTGTTCATTTTTATTAACTTGTTTATCTTTTAGTTTTTGATAGCATATATATGGTAAGCTTTGAAAAGAAAAGATTATAATTTCTGTCTATCCAGAATAGAGTTATGTATGTATGCTTATTAACTATAAAAAGCATGACATTTAACAATTGTATTTATTTCAAGTTTATACTTTAAAATAAAACAAGTGATATCTACTTAATGGTAAGAAAGCTAATGCATGTTCTGATTTATGGTTAGTGGTGTTTGGTATTGACATTACTGATTAAAGGGATTCCTTTGAAATCTGTTCTGTGAGCTTAAATTCAGAATTTGTCCGTTATAATTAAATAATAAGCCAACAGAAGGCACTTGAGTACTTATATCAATACATATACCATATATAATTTGCTACTATTCATAGTTCAAATATACACAGAAAGCTTGGAATCAAGTGGGAGTGGACATGACCAGATTTTTAGCCTGAGGATGGATTGAATCAATTTGGTGAAAAAGCACTCTAATCTAGTAATAGCCTTTGATCATCATCAGTGGGGTGTGTCAATCTTTCCTACAATTTTTAAAATCTCAAATGTGGGATTATCCATAAATTTTAATGAATCCCACATGATTAAGACATATATTAGATGAACATCTAGAAGGCAGGTTTGATGACTCAAGGAATTTTTTGACAAAGAAACTAGCCATTTAATAATAAAACCATTGGATTATCACCATTTATCACCATTTGAATGTGAAAGTAGCATGGTAAAACTACAAAAGACAAATAAAAGAAGGCATTATTGAATATTGATAAAGAATGGTGGCTCTTGTCAGAAATAAAAATAAGCTAAAGAGTCTTGGTGAAGAAAGCATCTTATGCTTACAAGTACTGGGCCCATGATTTCTGATGATGATGATAAAATAACAAGCTAAGCAAAATGTCAGTCTTGCACAGTTTGATGTAGTGATAGAGTGATTATGTCAAGAACTAAAGTTCCATTGGCCAAATCTCAATTTTGTCACTTCTGCTGATTAAACATCTATTACCACCTAAGGTGTCATGTGAGAGACTTAAAAATTGAAGGATTATGAATTACACCTCAACTCTACCACTTTTATGGCTAGAACATCAGATGAACACTTGTCCAATAATACATTTGAAACTTTTCCCCCTATATATATATATATATATTGGTGCTTTGATAAAGTAGTTGGCTCAGAAGATAAAGGTTTGTGGTTCAAAATTTGACTATACACCACTTTCTGTGCTGAAACATCACATAGCTTACCAAGTGATAAACTAATTGTTTACTTTTCCCTTTATAACCCAGCTCAGTAGTGGAGTGGTGAACGCAAGCAGCTAAAAGTCCCTAGATCAAAGCTGAAGTGCTCAAATGTTACATGATGTAGCAAGCAAGCAGCCATTGAATTATTTTATTTTTGCAGCTTAATTAAATAATTTATTTCTACATTTTTATCTGAAATAAATGGTTTTAATCATATTAAAATTAGCATTGCTAATTTTACTAAAACTTAAACTTCATCATAGGCTAGGTTTTTGGAAATGAACTTTTTCCTATTGTATCTTTTCACATTGCAAAAACACTGTCTCCAACATATGTGATATGTTATGGAATACTGCTAATAATTTACCACTAAGGAAACCTGCAAGTGTGTGTGTATATAGAATTTATTTTATCTCCTTAAATTTGCTATAGAAATAAGTTACACTTTTTAATGTATGTTATGTTAGAAATTATTCTAAAAATAACAATATTTAGAATTTTGGTGTTTATATATGTATGACTAATGCAATATTTGATATTACTCTATTTGTTTTTGTTATTAAAAGAAATGTGTTTTTTTATTTTATTTGTTGTTGTTTTTTTTTGATAGGAATGAAAGGGGTTAAATTTGAGTGGTATATTAAATTTCAGATGATTGTTGTAATAGGAATTTATTATAAAGCTTTACTTGCAGTCTGTCAAGAAGTCATTCTAACTTGGTAATTTGCATAATGATTTTAACTACAATAAAAAAATTAAAATTATTATAATTAATCATAATGATGCAGTTCTGAAGAAGTCTGTTAGGCAGTCGAAATTATAAGCTTTTATTTCAAATTTTGGCATAATAATGTTTTGTATGTGCATTGTATAAATTGAAGAGAAGAGAGTCTTATTACTGTTAGTTTGGAATAATGTCTATGATTATAATTAATTATAATTTTGAAGTTCTGAAGAAGACTGTTAGGCAGTCGAAATTATCAGCTATTTTTTCAAATTATGGTATAATAATGTTTTGTATGCACATTGTATAAGTTGGACAGAAGAGTGTCTTACTAATGTTTGTTAGAATAATGTCTATATTTTTATTTAAAATCATGTTAAAGGAAAGAACATATTTGATCAGCTAACCCATACCCTCTCTCTAAAATTCAGAATACTTATAAAGTCCAATAATGAATTTAAAATGAGCAGGTAATAATTATGCTATGAGAATCAAATTCAATATGAAAACACATTTTCAACTGGAAATGACTCATTAAATATATCACATTCTGAAATGCTTATAATCGCTCTTAATACAACAATATCTAAAAAGAGTAAGATTCTAAGCAATAGCCAATGATTATTTAAGATTTAATTCTCATGACGTAAAAAATAAAAAAATAATTTAGTATAAAGTGGAGAAAGGAAAAATTTGAATTTGTTAGATTTTTTGTTGCACATGTGTCAATGTGAAGCGAATTGTGGTGAATATCTACAGACCATGTAATGCACAGTAGTTAATTAATACTAAAATCAACAAAATATAATCTGTCTAAAATATCCTGCCACAGGATATAGTTGTTTAAAAACTAAAGACACCATAATATGTAGATACTGAACTGATTTCAAATCTATATGTCTATACAGGCAAATTGACTAATCAAAAATATTTATATGTTTTTCAATTTAGTTTGATAGCATGATAGTAAAACGGAGAATAGAATGAAGATGGATAGAGGTAAGATACATTAGATGTTAAAGATGCAGGCATACTGTTTTATCATTCAAAGCTCCTCACTGTTAAAAGCCATTAGCTAGAGACAGTTTGTTGATATTGGATAGGACAGCACTAAGTAAGGAGTTATTAAGCACTATCATCTGATAGCTGTTAGTTAGTAAAGCTTACAGTAGATGGCATAAGTGTAGTAAAAATAAAATTAGTAGTACTAACTGCATTTGATCTCAGTTTTGCCATGAATGAATGTGTATATTAAATAACTCCATCATATATGCACACAATATGATAAGATAATAGCAGCTAATCCTTATAATATGATTGTAGCATAATTTTCAATATGAGTTTTTACCAGATACATATAAAATCCATATTCTTAATATTTGAACCTCCATCCTCAGCCTAGTTTCTAGCTTTTTCACTGATGTTTGGGACTCAAAATTGGAAGTGATGCAGATATAAATTTAGAAAACATCCAAAACTCCATTTTACTTGTCAATGTGAAACCTTGCAGATGGGGATTTAAATACTAAGAATAGGTACTATATAGGCATCTAGTAATCCAGAAATGGCAGCCTAATAGTAAACACATGTGGCCCTGTTTCCAAGTTTGTGGATCATTTTATCATAATAAACATAAATGCATTTTTTTTTTTTTTTCAATTGGTATGTAAATATTTCCATATCTCTAGAAAAGAAAAAAATGGACTCTTCTAAGTTACTCCTTGAATTCAGAGTTATTAAGAAATTGTAACTACAATGTACAATGAACGTTTAAATAGTAAAAATTTGTAACTCAAACTGTCAATGTGATTTTTTGTTTTTGTTTGTTTTAAGAAAATTTTAATTTCTGTTATATTTACACTGATTCTGTTACGTAAAATAAATATTCAACTACAACCACACAACGTTTAGAAATTCATATTTTTTATCAACCTCATCTTTTGCGACTCTTTTTAATTTTTTTTGGTCAGGATATTTAAACAAAATGGCTTTTCATCTTTAAAAGGTTGCCAATTCCTGTGGTAATCAGTGATTACCTAAGCTCACACTAGATGACACTAGACTAAAACTTGCTTTTGTCTTAACTTATTGGACCCATACATATGTATGTTAAAACATGAATATTAGTTATTGGCTTCTATCTTTATCAAAGAGTCAAAATTGGAAAAAATACAGATAAATATCTAGTAGCATTTTAAATTCCATTTTACATGTCAAGCTAAAATCAAGCTAAAATTTAAGAATGGGGATTTAAATACTAAGGGTAGGAATGTGTACATATCTGGTAGTTACTGTTTTCTCAAGCTTACACCAGATGGAAATAAACTAGAGAGCTGCTTTTATGTTACATATAAAATCCCTACTTTCTCTGTTATCTGATTGGTAAATGTATGAATATTTGTTTGATGTTAGGTATCAAACTCACAAACATTATATTTATGTGAAGGCAGTAATTTCATCATTGATAAAAAAAATGATTGGAAAAAAAATCAGTACATGTGCTTTGAACTGCAGAGGAATAATATTTAAATCATGAAGGAAATGTGATTATAATACATGAATTCATGTTTGAAATGTGATATTTAGTAAAAGCAAAAAATAGCTGTGATAGTACCATATTTACATTTATTTTGGGTTGGCATATAATAGAAGTAGAAATGATAGCCTTTCAGACTGGTGTCCAATTCTCACACTTAAAATCTTGTGTTTAATTTACATTAAATCTTTAAAAACAACCAATTAAAAAAAACAATGGTCTTTACAAGGTCAGATACACCAAGTTTTATCATATTATTTATACTGAAAAATTAAATGAGTTTACTATTAGTATTGTTAAATATACCTGGGTCTTGTTTTATGCGGTAGATAGGTTCCACAGAAAACTCGCATTGAAAAAAATTGCACAAAAATAGACTTAACTTACCTTGAAAAATGAGGGATAGGGTCTGTAATTTTCAGAATTCGCATAAAAGCAAAGCAACAAAAAAAAAATTACTTTAAAATTTGCATTAAAAAATAAGCAAATAAAGTATGACTAATAAAAAATTTCAAATATTTGAAAAAAATTAATACAAGACAAACTTTTTTTTATGTTTTTTATTACTACAGTATTTAATTTTACATTTTTCATATATATTTTAATCATTGCCACTAGCGTTTGTTTGTAAACTGATAAGAAATCAGATTCGATGTGATGGGATGTATTTTGGCTTCTCCTTAAACAAAGTCAAGAATCTCTCAGCAATTATGCCCAGAGAAACCTATTAGCCACTTTATTTTTATTCATGATGTACAACTAGCGCCACTTTCAGTCTTGTGCTGTGTTAATGGTTTTGTGTTTCTATATTAAAAAAATGAGATTGCAGTCAAAACAAAAAAGATTATACATTATCATTAGAAAGATTATTTTCAGTTTATAAAATCTTCATTTTTTATTTTAAAAATCTAAAAGATTATTTATTTCTGTTATATATAACAAAATACATTTTAAAAGTTTAAATTTTTTGAATATTTATTGTGATATTTTTATATGTAAGTATAAATCTATTATTATTATTTACTCATTAGTATAAATAGGTTATTTACATAGAAGCTAAGTTTCTAAATACAGCTTCAGGCCATATTCACATTAGATGCTAATAATAATATTCATTAAGGTTGTAGCCTCAAGCACATGCGTATAAAATGCGATAGTAGGGACCTCTACAGGTCTTAAAACAACAAGCTTACTCATTGGAAGAAAAGAAGGGTTTTAAGACCTGTAGAGGTCCCTACTATCGCATTTTATATGCATGTGCTTGAGGCTACAGCCTTAATGAATATTATTTACGTAATCAAGTTGCGTTTAAATAAATTTATAATTAGCTGCTAATATAACGTTATATTTTTGAAAAAAAAAAATATTTCAAGTGAAAATAAGTTATTAATAATTTAAATTTCTTGATATCTAATAAATATAGTGAAATATGAAAGATATTAAGAAAAAACATGAATTGCATAACTTCAAAATTGCTTTAAAATAATCCGCATAAAACAAGACCCAGGTGTATATACACAATCTATAATACAATTTAATTTTTAAAATGTACACATTAAGACATCAATAAAAATGTAAATAAAGTAGAATAAACCATGTTGGAGGCCATTTAACATTTTCTAGATGTTTTTATTCATATTGTTCAAGAATTTATGTTGAAATTGAAGTTATTGGTACATCTAAAAAATAATATATATTTAAAAACGAGATATGGGATTGGTTTAATGACACCATTTGGTTATATTTTATAACAACTGATATATTAATCTTTAATTCAGTTTAAAGTATATATCTAGATTAGAAATGACATAATAATCTCTAACTTAATAAATGATTTGTAGTAATCATTAATATATTTATTTACAATGGATGGAGTCAATAATGCGAGTGTAAGTAATTTGACTCCAATAGATCAAATTGTATTAATTTGATATTGATAAATACTGAACTTATAATGAAGTCATGTGTAAAAGACTGTAACCTTGGACAACTGAGCATCTTAGGGATTATTTTTCAGATATTTTTAGCAATATGGTTCAAGAATATGTGGTGAAATAGAAGGATTAAGTACATTTAAAAAGTCAATAAACATCACATGATCACCATTTCTTATGCTTGCTTATAACTGTTATTAAAACAGGCAAAACTCTCTATACGTATTGCCACTCAGTGTAAGCCAGAATAATCAATGGATTCCAGAAGGCATGTGCATAAAATTTCCATCTACTGCCTACTTATCCAATATCCCCAAACTAGTTTCTGGCTTGTGGCCTTCATCAGTGAGGAACCTTGAATCTGAGAGCACTGCACCTAGACCTTAGGATCTTAAAAATAATGAATATGCAGGGACCTAGGATGCAATTAAAGTGATGCTATTATATGAATTTGTTTAATAAAAAACAGATATTGTGGAGCTGAAAACTACACTACATCAAACTAAATGAGTTCAATAATGCACTATCCAAAAAAAAAAATGTAAACAAACACACAAAAAATTCATTAAAATTCACAAATTTTACAATATTCAAGCAATGATTTTCTCTCTCTGAGTACTGCTTATAATTACATTTAAAAAAGAGTAATTTTTTTAAATAAATTTTGCAATATGATAGTAGTCATTTTTCCACTTTGAGTTGCCATACTCATATATATATATAAATTTCTTCAGTTTTTGTTGAAAGCACACATTTTATTCCTACTTTCCTAAATTTCACATGCAAGACTTGGTATTTTAAAATATTTTCTAAATACAATGCAACATTTTACAAAATTATAAAATGTATTAAAAGTTAAAACTTAAAAATATTTAACTAATTAGAGCATATTTAATAGCTACACAAGCCAGACATCTTGCTATTTACTTTATTTTAAAAATATTAATACTTGTTAAGTGCAATGTCAGCATGTAATATTTATATAAGGCTATATAACCTTAGTACATGCACCTTATATAAATATTATATGCTGATATTGCACTTAACAAGTATTAATATTTACAACTTTAATTTGATTCAAAACATTTCTAAATTTAAGATCTGAATATTGACTCGTAAATCGAAAGATTTCGTGAACATTAATGTGTAATAGAAATAGTGGACTTAATCAGTGAAGAATTTATTAGCTTCATGCTCCCAAATCAAAATGCTTTAGATTTGCCTATATAATTAGGGAAAAAGGTGAAGATAAGAATGGCCACTTTTATTTTTATAAAATTGAATCTTGAATTAAGATTTGTAGAGGTCTCTCTTGTAATAAAATTAAACACATAAAGCACATGTACTAAGGTTATAGCTTTATTTAAAAAGTAAAAATACAATACCTAGATTTTCCCCCTATTGTTTCAATAAATGGCATGTGTGAATACACACAAAATCTATGCAAATGTGTCCCCTCAAGTTATTATTAATATATATATATATTATTTTTTTTAATTTTGTTTATACTATAATCTTAAATTACATATACATATTATACATATAAAAAGCATCTTTACTCTATATATGTCTGCATTGAATAATGTTATACACTTGCAATTCAATAAACAATATATATTCTAATCTAATCAATGCTTAAAACAAAATATGAGAGCTATTGCATAGTATATACAATTAAACTCAAGAGGAGCTTGAAACAAAATAAAGCATATTTCATGATGCCATTGGATATTAAAATTTAATTGATTTTAAAGTTTTATATCTAGAAATAATATGATAATCTGTATTCCAATAAATGATTAATAACAATTATTATGGTATTTATCTGAAATGATAGTATCAACATGGAAGTGCAGAAAGAGATCAGTATCGTAGAAAAAATTTTATCGTAGAAAAAAGTAATAAAAAAGTCAGTTCTATAATATATATACCTTTATGGTAGTTGTTTTATTGACATCCACGCCATGGGATGGCATTGTTTTTTTGAATAAATGTAGATTATGAACCTTCCCCGGCCCTTTTTTTTTTCAATTTGAATTGCTGATTTTTGACTTTTGAATTACTTGTTTTTGACTTTTTTTTATTTAAAAATAAATTAAACACAAATTTTATTTCATTTTTTGTAAACATTTATTTTTATTAACATCAACAAATAATAAATAAATATAAAATAAAATCACATTGTAAAAATTCTATGGTATATTTATATAGCTTGCGGCTTTTTTAAAAAAACTAACTTCAACAAAATGATGAAGTTATGGGGTTTTATACACAATTAAAGAACATAAACAAACTCAAAAGTTAGTAGGCATTTTTTTTGTATTACCACTTTTTTAAAAAAAATAACATCAATAAAATTATGAAGTAACACTGTTTTAAAGACAAATAAATCAAACAAACAAACTCCAAACTTCGTAGTCTTTTTTTTTTTTTTTAATAAGTTAAACTTAGTAGACTTTTTTAAAAAAATTATGATGTTTTTTTATTTTTAAAAATAACATTTTTTTAACATTTTAAAACAAACTTCAAAGTTATTAAGCTTTTTTTTTTGGTTACACAAATAAATCAAAAAGTATGGGGAAGTATGGAGGTGTTTATTATATCTATAATCATATTACATACAGGATAGAGAAAGGTGAATAAATCTGTGTGTGGTAAATTCAAAAAATCAGATATATTAATCTTTAATTGAAGTTTAAAGTATATATCTGTGCTAGAGCTAATCCCTAATTTCGAGGATGTTTAGTAATCATCATTAGTGCATTTAGCAGAAATGGATGGCGTCAGGGTTGTGAGTGAAGGGAGTTTGACAATGGTAAATGAAAATGGAACAAATAAATCACACAAACGAACGTTAAACTTAGTAGCTTTTTTTTTTTGAAATGCTGCTTTTTTTTTGGGATACACAAATAAATAATACAAACAAAGTTTTATTGGATTGCCGCTTTTTTTAAAAACAATTATCAACAAGTTCAAAGTTATTAAGCTTTTTTTTGTTTACACAAATAATTAACACAAACAAGCTTTAAACTTAGTGGGCTTTTTTTGGATTACCGTTTTTTTTTTTATAAACTAACATTAACAAAAATAAAACTTATTATGCCACCCCACCCCCCTATTACATGATAATATCTCTAATAGAATATATTAAAACCAAACAATTTTCTATAATAAAACTTTCAATTTTTATCACTTATTCAATCTGGTACGTGAGTTGTTAGTTAATGTATACCCAGCTTCAAGCAGATCAAAACTGATGCTTCTTGCAATCAATGCAAAAGATAAAGTCAAGAGATCAATTACTATCTTCAAAATTCATTATTGAGGAGACTTGGAAGTTATTCCAGTTTCCTAAAAACTTAACATAACAAAAACTATTACAACAATCATCTCTATTGAACAGTACGGACTAATACCAGTCTTTTTTAACAACCAATTGTATAACCTTTTTTTTCATTAATATTGTCCTTTTATAAAATGTCACCTTTGTTTAGCCTAATAAAAATTTGTTTAAAGTAAGATAAATAAATTGATTAAGGATTAAAAATAACATTGACTAAGTTTAATGACATTTTTTTGGTATTAAAAAAAAAACAACTAAGTTAAAACTTGGAAGGCTTTTTTTTTTAACTTGCCGATTTCTTTAAAAACTAACATCGACAAAAATAAAAGTTTTTAGGAATTTTTTTTTTTTTTGCTATAAAGATAAACAACTTTACAAAGGTTTAAAAATAACACAAACTAACTTTAAAACTCATTTTTAATAAAATAACATCAAATATTAAAATTATGATAAATAACTTTTCAAACTTTTTGTTTCAGTCAAAACTTGAAACAATTGTAAAAATACTTTCTTCTATTTACAAAAACAACGTAAAAGATTTTTAGATAAACTTTTTTTTAAATAATAGAAACAAATTAACTAATTCAAGATGCCTACTGTGTGTTGACGTGCTGTGATAAAGACATTTCTGCAAGTATGGTCAGGAAAACATTTTCATCTTTGTGGAGATGATGCCAAATAAATTCGGCCATGTAGTTGGACAGATATTTCCTGTGAGTTCTCCGTTGTTTCCTGTTGCAAGACTTTAGCAGGCCCTAAGGATGCTCAATGTTTTTGGGTGTGAGTTCCTGTGGAAGGGTCCACAAAGTTATAGTGTGGTTGACTGTCAGATGGTGGAACCCAGCTCCCTCAAGATCAACAGTCTTGTAACCCTTCCAACAGTCCAAAAAGATAGTCGATCCGGATTTGATGTTATCTTTTACAGCCTGCAGAAGAGTGGATGCAGATCTGCAAGGAACGCATGATAGAAAAAATTTGCGTGTCTCTCGGCACTCCCCCCAAAAAAAATCCATTGTGGATGTAGTACTCTTCCTTGGTGGTTCTTTCTCTGGCTAAAATGAGTTTTATCAACCTCAACTATCAAACCGGGCCTGCCGATTTGACAGCATGGTCGAGATGACAAGCTCTCAGAGCACAACTCACACAGACCATTGGTCCAATGCAAAATGGCATTATTGCCTAGGCCCAATTCTTTCTGGACAGCTTTGACAGTTAGGTATTCACAGCTCCAGAAATATATTAGACATATATATAGCTTTAACCAACAGTATTCTGGAGCCATCGCACCAAGTGAGATTTCTAATGGAAACCATTCTACTGCATGAATGAGACGAACATCTAAACTGACATGTATGTTTTTCAATCCTAAATTTCATTGAGGCTCCACATTCGCATTTCTTTGAATTTGGAAGTACATTTTTGCTTTGCAAAAAGGCCACTGCATCACATTGTGTTGTTGGCAAATCACACAATCGAATGACATCTGCATTTTCCTGCACCATTATTATTTTCTCATGGAGGTTCTCAAGTAAACACTACTTGATGCATTAACTATTTACGAGTACGTTCAAACATACCCTCAGACAATGTTTTACACATTAAAATTTTAATACACAAGTGTGTATACAGTCCGTTAATTATGAAATACTTAAATTGCATAATTTCAATAAATAAAAAAATTAAACTAAAAATAAGAACATTTGATTACTTGAATTAAACACACCCTCACACTACACCATAATAAAGGGTGAAAGTGTGTGCATTTGGCATAAATACTTTACTGTGATGCAACAAGGCAGTCTGTAATGTGTATTACAGCAGAATTGTTGAATCACACAGAAATGTTGGCTGCATAAGCATAAATGGCATTTTTTGTGTTTTAGCACATAAAACATGCCATCCACTGGCATGGATGTCAATAAAACAACTACCATATATATTGTGCCATTACAATTTAGTCATTAGCTAAATTTATAGTAATGTGCATGTAAGAAAATGTAAAACCAAAATCATCATCACATTTTTATATAACAATAAAGGAAGCTGTAAGGCATCCAAGTTTAAACCCTACAAGATCCAGTTTTAAAAGCTTTAGACAGAAAAAGAGTGGGTCAACAATTATATTCTTTATTTGTTTGTGTGTTGATAGAAAGGTAATACACACAATGAAATTATTCAATATTTAATTTTTCTGTTAAAAAGCAATGTTATAATGCATATGTATAGGCAGTGTGTGTTATAAAAGCTATTTAGTTAGCCACTTTTAAATTTCAGATATTAAACATTTAACTTTCTTTAAAACTAACCTATGCTTGATCAATTCTAATGTCTTATTCTATACCTCTATTTTGCTTTTCTATAATTGTAATTGGGATTTAAAAGCTAAGGATTTAATTTTAAATATTAGGGTTATAATTACTAAGCTAGCAATTATATTATTTAATGTCAGTTTATGAATGATTTGAAATGATAAAGTATGTGTGTAGATTACATACAGAAATTTACATTTATTAAATATTGAAAGAAAAAGAAGGGTTAAATCTGTCAAATTATTTTTTTTTACAATTTTGTGTTAAGGGAAAATCTGTTGAATCAGATATCTATTTTTGTAGCAATTTTGTTTTTGTAAATGATTGTTTGTCATTTTGGGAGCTTAAGCTTGGTGGGAACTCTAATTTTGAAATTGTCTCATCTTAAGATTAAAGGAAAGAAACTCCAATTTTAGATATTACAGATATACGTGAAAAAGGAAAAAGGATTTAAGTCTATTTTTTTAAGACAAAAGTGTCTGAAAACTAGGTGTGTGATTTTTTTGGATTGGTCAAAAATAGCAATTCACAGTATCACTCTAATTGGATGAGTTGACTCAAAAATCGGATATAAAAGCAGTCTGGAAAATCAGTTGAGCTATTAGATTATTGTTATTATAATATATTTGTGATAGAGACTTTAAAAAAAATATTGAAACTAAAGCAGACAAACATTTTTAATTCTGCTAGATAACCTTTTTCTTTTGAAAATCATTTTTATGAAGTTTTGAATGTTGAAAATATAAGAAATTAGATATGTGTCCCATCAAGACCTGACCATCGTGGAACTGCAGATCATATAGGAAAGAAAAGATGTCTTGTCTGAAAAATAATATTCTACACCTTTCAACTGACCAGAGAAATAAGATGTTTTTAAATAGAAAGAAGAAAACATTCACTGGCATTCGAAGAAGATCAGAAAGATGAATTAATCTACTGATAAATATTAATCATCAAGTCCAATTAATTGTTCCAGCAACTGAGTTTAAAACCCAGGAAATTTATAAACGTGAAAACAACTGCTGTATTTCATCCACTAAAAGAATCATGCTTGACAGGAAGAGAAGAAAAATTAATATAAAGATTTCCAAATTGTCCACTAAAGCAAATAATCTCAATAGGATCATCATCATCAAATAATTATACACTTTAAGAAAGAAATTGTTCCAAAGAAACACGGAAATTGTTGCTGCCAAAGATGGACATTAAACAAGAGAAATTTGACTCATTAGAAGTCGCTACAAAGAACTGGTAGTATAAAAAAAATTTTTTTTAATATATTTTCTTTATGATAGCAGAGTCTTAATAAATTTTAGCAATAAAGTGGTATATTTTATTTAAAGAACTCTTAAAGACTATTCAGATTGATTAAAACCAAGAATGTCTTACTAATAATAACTTTGAGCTTCATAAATGATCTTGAATGTATCAAAATTATTTGTTTATTAATTTACAGTTATGAAATATTAATATGTAAAATAATTTTTTGTATTATTATTTTGGTTTTAAATAATATTTTGTTATTATGGGATAAAACACACACCTATATAATAATATTTTTACATGTGTATAATTGTGTGCAAATGTGATGTAGTAATTAGTGGTAAAATATTAAATTACTTTGTTTTAAGAAAGTATAGGTTTCAGCTTAGAAGAGAGGGGGAGAAAATAATTTAAAACTTGTTTCTAAAACTTGCTCTTTCAATTTTACTAACATTTATTTTTGTCATTCTACTTACATGTTAGATTTATAAGGTATGTGTGCCAATGAGTGAATATTTTTTTTATACGAAATACTTTTCTTGTGGATGGAACATTTTAACAAATCGGTTACCCAATTTAATACAATATACTTTTGGAATACATTTACGGGAAAGTGGAAAGAATTTAAAATTTAATGTTATGATTTTAAAACAGTCGATTATGATTATTGTTGTTATTGTTAATATAGATTTTCATGTAAATATAAAAATTTTGATGTATATGTTAGAAATGCAGTAATAAATATTAGTTTATGTTATTAAACAAGGCATATATATTTCATTAAGAGTAGTCTTTATCAAGTGTGATCATTCATCATCAATGATTGAATATTAGTTGTTTAAGATATGATTAAATATGCTAAGATTAACAATAATTATGAATTTCTTTGAAACCATTGTCATTATCGTTAACAATAATTAAGCTGTGGTTGAAACCATTGTCATTATCGTTATCATTATCGTCATCATCATCAACGTTTTAATTAATGAGCTGTTTAAATGTTTAAAGGCCATAAATAAATATTGATTTCATAGTATTTAGTGATTTTTTAGTATTATTATAACCACCATCCCATCATCTATTGCATGCAAGGATGAGTGAATTGCCATCCTAAATTAATAGTAATCTGAGCTAGTAAAACTTATAAAAAAGTATTGAAACACATTTATTATGTTAAGCTCTAAGAAATGATTTATGTCTAATGAATTTTATGAATTCCACTTTAGTTTAAAGATGTTTTATGTTTACTTAGATATAGTGCATACAGTGATATGGCTCTAAAAAGCAAAATCTTCCATGTTTATTAGAAATAAAGTACCAAAAAGGGATTCAAACCCGGTACATGTGAAAAGGTTATTAGATATAACTGTGTCTAGATTCAGATAATCTAGTGGCGCCCTGATAGGCCATATTCACTTGTTGTTCACTTAGACATGCACTTAACATCAAACCAAGAAATGAAAGTGGATAAAATCTACTGTCTGTATACCTGAGAAGATATTATATTGAGTTACTAGTGTACTCACGTCATGTGATTTCATATACCTGAGTTATAGTAATCATTCTTAATAATTTGTTTATAATTATTGATATTGTGATATCTTGAGGAATCTAATTATAGAAGTATGTTTCATTTAATCCAATGACCCTTAATATGATTATTAACTCAGTCTGATCTTTTGTTATATGGCTTATGCTCATGTTAATATAAGTTTAAATGAATTCTGATCAGTTTCATTAAGTTTATTTACAACTTGTTTGAATTAATATTTTTAAAGACTACTTATTGAACACGTTTATTTGTTTAGTAGCTTATGCTCAGCAAGTTGCATACTTAATTCTTTGCTCTTTGATATAAAAATAATTTAATTTAAGCTACAATGCTTTTCGTTTATTAAGCTAAAGATTTATATTTGAATCTTTTCTTAATTATTTAATACATTTGGATCGTTTGATCATCTTTATTAAGTTACAATGAATACTTGAATATTTGCGATTTTAATAATATTTGGATTTTTGACAAATCCAATGATATTTTAATATACAATTGAATTTCTCTTTAATATGTTACAATGGACCTTTTTGAGCTACATTAATTATGTTACAATATATAAAGGAGAAAATACTATAATCATATGACTAACTGGATATAAATTGAGAGTTCAAGATAAAATGAAAGACTAAGAGATAATTTAAGATGATATTCCTATAGGTGAGAATTCATATATATTTTGTTAATATGTATTTAAGAATTTCTAGTTTTTAAAATTTTTTATTAAATATTTTTCAAACCATGGATAATGAAAAGTGTGGATGGTGAGTCTATAGAAAGGGAGATTATAGTATAGTAAATGAAATATTTTATTAAATCACATTAAATTTCAAGAATAATGTAATTCTGAAGATTTAAGATGTAGTATCCAATTTGCAGTCCACACACTACATGTGGTCCAACACAACAACACAAAATTACTTGTTTGTGATTATGCATCACAATGTCATTAAAACGAATTTACATTTGCTCTCAAATATACTGTCAAATGTTCCACTAGTTTTATGCTGCACTCTTTTTTTATTTTTATGTATAAAATATTAAAAAACATCAATAATATTTTTATAGTGTAATTTTTGCTACACTTCTCTGACTACTGGTTTCTAACCAATTTTAACACTTTGTGGAGGGTTGTAATCATAAACATATGACCAAAGATATGAAAAACATGTACAATTCCCAAGATGCAAATTTTCTGCTGAAGCAACTCTCATCAGTTGGTCCAAATCATAACCTCTTACACATATCTTTATCACTGTTCAGTATACACAGATAGCCAATTACTACAGTTTAATTAATAAGTGTCAAACTTACTGCCCTCACAACTTTGACACAAGCCATTTGATGTAAATATATTAATAATTTTTCTTAGTCATTCATTAGATTAGAAATTAACTGCTTAATGAATAATATTTCTGTAGTTTAATTTTCACTGTACCACACTCACACAAGGTGGGGACTAATTTCTATCTAATTTCTATCCACTTTAACACCTTGTGGAGGATAAAGTCATAAACATATGACAAAAGACATGTAAAAAAGATATCCTATCCCCAATATTCACATTTTGAGCTGAATCAGCACTTATCAGAAATGTTTTATTACTTAGACAGCTTCATGTTCTATATTAATAATTAAAAACTTGGAAATTGTTTGATGACTTTTAAGAAATACTCTCAGTGGGCTGTTAGATAATTAGGATTATTATGTAAGACCGTTTTTGTTTATCTGTGGTAGTTGAAACCACAAAGATTATGCATGGACTCTTTTTTGTTGTTTATCAATTTTTGGCAATATTAGGGTATTTAATGTGTGACACCAGACATCACTTCTTTCTTCTAACATGGTCCAGAGATGCCAAAAGTTTGGTCAGCCCCAGTTTGAAATAAAAAATATTTTTAATGCTATATACTTCTGATGATATTTGTTAGTGAGCTTAGTCAGATTTTTCGTCTTCTTTTATAAGAAGTCTCCTCATCTCCATCCATTATAAATTAGTACATTGTTAACCATGATTGAATCTAAAGATTAAAATTTATGAAAATCTGTCACTTCCTGTTCTCACCATTTACGCAAATGCCCAAGCAATAAATCATTTGATTTTACATATCTATTAGTGTTCCACGGACTCTAGTGAAGTGATAAAAAGGCAGACCCTAGAGTTCAAAATCTGTCCCCACTCATTGTTTCTCTTGAATTCTTGAATTTTGAGTGAATTCCTGATCTATAAAGCATTTGATTGTATATTAAGAAATATATATTGTCATTTTGTGCAGTTTAATAGTCTTAGGTAGGTAGATTCTGGAGTTCAAAATCCAAAGATCATGACTCAGCTGTGCCACATCTGGCACTCCAAATTCATATGCACACCCATACAATAAAACATTTAATTTATAATAAATATAAACAAAAGACTATGGAATAATATTTACAATATTTAAAATATCAATACATAAAAACAATTTATAATTATAGCTAGCTTGCACAAAACTGCCATCCTCAGTAACATTTTACAGTTACAATTTATAATTAAAAAAAATATCATTAAAGTCACACAGTGTTAATGCTTCCACATGAGTATCCAAGTTACCATAATGTATTTATATTAACACATATATTGGTTACTTAATAAATTGTCATATTTATAAAATGTCTCTGATTTTTGGGTCAGATAAATTGTACACTCCTTATAAATATATATATCATAGTTTGTGGTATTCCATGTTGTGAGAGTTTATAAATCCACACTTGAGCAACATATAATGACATTTACCCTGTTCTGTTCTTACACAGTTAATCTTCAACCAGAGTTTATGTGTAAAAGAGAAATCAGGTACTCTGAGAGTAGAATCACTTATTAGAGTGTGATTATTTATATTGGAATTATTCCAATCATGTGTCCACATGCTGTTAATATCCAATGTGGATGGCTGCTAAGAATTACTAATAAGCCAGAGAGGTTGTCTTGATTTTAGCCTGAGGTTTGGGGGGACTGATCAGAAAGACATTGATTGGATGATTTGGTAGCTCAACAAGCTTGATGAATTCATTGATAGGTGAAAACCCGCATCTGAGATTAGCGGTAGGAATATTTAAAAGAACAGGTAACCATTCTACTGGTGTTAATTTAAGAGTGCCAGAATAGTATGCAAATTTTCTTTGATTTGAATATCCATAAGATTGGTATGTGTACTGCTGCACTATATTGTAGAGCAGTACTCAGTTACAAAGTAAACAAGTACTAATACAAAAAATTCTAAAGTTGTCAGCATTAGAAGCTTGGAGATGATCCATTTTTAATTATTATATCCACTGCAGGATAAGTTTAATCTATTTTTAAGACTTCTAGGCTCTCTTCTCCACATTACTTGAACCCACTTCCTTATTTTATTCATCCATCTCACATGTGGCCTCTTTCTAAATCTTTTAAATCTCTTAGAATTCAATTTAAGATCTCAACCGTCTATCTATTATCTTCTAGAAATATGCCCATTCCACTTCAATCTCAGTTATATCAGTAATAGCTGTTTATTCTCTTGCCCATGTATTTCATTTATAAATGGTCTGAAATATCTCTATTGCCCTTCTGTGAAGTGCCCAAAGTGTTAGATTTACAAGTAAGCACTGGCATAACACTTTTATTAAAAACCTTTCTTTTCAAGCACAGAGGCATATTTTTTTTTAATATCAAGTCATTCCTACCAAAAAAACTCTCTTACTAATACACTATATAAATTTACACATAGATGGAAAAAGAAAAGTACTGAAGAGAAAATATAGATTAATTAGATTTTTTTACCATGTACAAGTACAATAAAAGAGTATGGAGTATGATTACATCATTGATTTCTTATCATTTTAATGTTAACCAAATCATAATCATCATCAACCATTATCAATACACTGCAGAATGAAGGTCTCTCCAAGTTCAATCCATCTTCTCTGATCTTTAGCTCCTCTTCTCCACATCACTCCTACATACTTTCTTATTTCATCCATCCATCTCACATGTGGTCTCTTTCTGGGTCTTATAAAATCTCTTGGAATCCCATTTAAGATTTCAAGTGTCCATATATTATCATCTCTTCTAGCAATATGACCAGCCCAACTCCACTTCAATCTTTTAATTTTTTCAATGAGGTCAGTAACTCCTGTTTGTTCTCTTACCCATACATTCTGTTTTCGATCTCTTCTTGTTACTCCCAACTTGCATCTCTTCATACTTCTTTGAGTAGTCTGAAGTCTCTGTATTGCTCTTCTATTAAGTGTCCAAGTCTCATATCCATAAGTAAGAACTGATAAAACACATTTGTTAAAAACCTTATTTTTCAAACATATAGGCACATTTCCTTTTAGTATCAAGTTATTTCTACCAAATGCACTCCAACCAAGTTTAATTCTATGATTAATTTTATCCATTATGTTTCCATATGTATTAATAATCTGACCAAGGTATTTTTTAACCAAATACTGATAGATTAATTATTAATGGTAAGTATGCAACTGATAAAATCAACAAATGTAATATTATATATAAATTGATGTACTGATAGGAGTACAGTTATATTGGCAAATTAAAAAGTCTGTTGAAAAAAAGAATTCATAAATATGAATTTTTATGGATTAAATTATTTATTTTGTGGATAAATTTGAATTTGTAATTGCAGAATATTTAGTTATTTGTAATGAAAATTTTTGCTTTACGTTTTTATTTTACATGTAAAAACTATTTGAAGGAAAGAAAAATTAAAGAGGCATATTTTATAAATATGACTGACAATTTATTAAATAAACAATTTTTTTGTGTTAATATACATAAATTATGGCATGTTGTCCATACATGTGGGAATGTTAATGATATGTGACTTTAATGAGAATTTTTTTATATAGTATTTTAAATTTTAACTGTGAAATGCTACTGAAGATGGCCGATATGCCGAAAGCTGACTATAGCTATTATTTATTTTTATATATTAGTAATATTGCAGAGATTGTTCCAGTTTTTTTTTTCAATATATAAATGGTGTATTTAAAATCAAATCAATGTCAATAAAAAAAAGATAATGTGGTTAAACTGAATGTACATATATATATATAGTCTTGGACCTGCCACTTTGGTACTTAAATGTCACATAAATTTCTGAGCAATTGGCCATAGGGCTTATTATAATTAGAGTACACACATAGTGGCAAGAAATAAAAAATTATAATTGATGATGATTAAGTGTTATATTCTAGTTCTAAATCTGCATCTGAACAAAAAATATAACATGCATATATAATTTTATTATTATACATATTGATAAATGGATAAAGAAATAGTCATCTTTAGCAACATAAAACTACTTTGTGTTGTAAAGATAAAATAGTAATATGGTTTCATCATTTGTGATCTTCCATTAAACCATAAACGCATAAATAATATAAAGTGATAACCATGAACTAAACCATGAGGTAGTCTTTTCCATATTTATGTTTTTTGGTTCCATGCTTTTCATGGGTATAGAAATTCATAAATATTAATGTAATGTGTTACAATATGTATATAAAATACAAACACATATATATTTAGGAATGTATACAAACTGTATATACAGTAAGAAAACATGTATGTCATTCATAAAATTCATGGATATCAATGCACTGCATAAAAGTATATTTGTAAAACATGCACACAGAGAGATATGTATACAAATTGTATATACATGTTTAAAATATGAAATTTATGAATATTAGTACATTGGAATATAATGTATTTATAGAACACACACAATTAAATATATATGCACATGTATGAACTTATATGTACATGTTGAAAACATATAAATATAAAGACATAATAAATCATAATCCCTGGTTAGACATTTCAAAAAGAAGGTACTGAAGAAGTTCCACTCGTTATATGCACCTAACTTATATGAAATTCGTTTTTAAGCTAATGAATGGTTTGTTCTCAACAACTATAGTACTAAACCAAAAACTACACACGAATTTGGACCAAACCTGTTTCCTATGCAAGATTGATGATGAAATATTCTTTCATTTATTCGAGGATTGCTTAGCATTTAGGCAAATAAGATTAAGTGTGTTCAACAGGCCATTTATAAACCTAATGACGAGAAATGTATTACAACCAATGCCTGAGACTCTTGCCTAGGAAAGGCATGGAAGCTATTTGGGGAGGCCCTGGTATAACAATCTGTCAAAATTATGAGATAGGGTAGTTGCCCTTTGTAATATTGAGCATTTATTTATCTTCTTTGCTTTCTGAAATAAATCCCGACCCCATCAGCTATCTGAACTGTTAAAGCCGAGCTTTGTATTGGTGTTTAAAAGTGTAATGGATGATTGACACCTGTATTATTACTTGTATATATTCTTTATATATGTTATTTTTTTCTTTGTTTTATTCTTTCGTTGTGTGTTAAGAAAGATTTGTATAATTATAAATAAAATACATAGACATATATAGGCATGTGTATGAATTTATTTATATGTTGGAAATTTACATACACGCACTCATATGAGTTATTTCTTCGTAGGCTCTGTAAAGTATTAAACCAATAAACATCACATGATCACCATTGATTACTCTGGCTTGCATTGAGTGGCACTGATGTATGGAGAGTTTTGCTCTGTAAAGTAAAAAAATAATATTTAAAAAAATAACAATTTTTTTGATTAATTACATTTTTTTAATTAGTAATTTTTACTAGATGGAGCAATAATCTTTCAAATGTTAATTATCTATGCTCTTTTGTATCAAAGTAATTCTGCCTTGCAGATAAACAATGAATCCATTTTCTTTTTTTTTTGCCTTTTATGATCATATATGGATAGTAGATTAGACAATAATATATATATTAGAATAAATATCAAATCAGAAGTGATTTCCACACAGCTTCAATACAAAGATTGTGCAAAGCAGACAAAAACGGATTCCTTTTCCATCAGCAAAATGCAATATTTTGCTACTAGGGGGCATTGATTATTACATGTTATTAGTACTATAGAATTTTGTATTTCAATATATTTTAATAAAAGATAATTGAAAATGTAAATGTGGAAAGTGCGGATGTGAGAAATCCTATACATTGAATATATAAAATAAACAAAAATAATAGGATAATATATATATATACATATAAAATTAAGAGCATATATATATATATATGTCATATTATTATTTGTGGGATATTCTGAGTAATGAAATAGCTAAATGCTGACATTTCAGTACAATATCAAGTACCTTCATCAGAGCGTCCTCTTTCTCAAATCATAATAACATGCATTCTTATGATTTGAAGAAGAGGACACTCTGAGGAAGATACTTGATATTGTACTTCAACGTCAGCATTTAGCTATTTCACTACACGGTATATCCCACAAATAATAATAATATGACATCTTTTATGCATGAAAATATTAGAATTAACATATATATATATTATTGGTTAATGTTTACTCCGTTAATATGAGCATGCGCATAAATCGAACATGACAAGAAATATGGCGACATGCCGGAGTAAAAGGGGAATTCAAAGACTTTACCATAATAGTGTTACGGATACAGAAGATACTTATAGAAAGATTGATTCTTACATACCTTTGGGGTGTGACTCTAAACCAACCCCTCGCACCATTCTCAGAAGGAAATTTAACTCTCCTCCTGAAAGGATATGCAAGTTCAAATAACATTAGGGCATATGTGTTGATAAATAATTATTCATACAAAAATAATAAATAAGCATCCTCGTTAAAATAAAGATTTAGGACCTGGTAAGAAGGTATCCCATTCGCTAGCTCAGCGTACTCTTATACTCAGTTAAAAGAATGGGGATCGGAAAACTCGCATAACTAATTAATATGGGGGTTAGAGGAAGTAAATGATAAAACAAAATACAATATATGGCAGTAATTGCTTTAGAATTATAATATCTTTTATTAACCCTATTCCCTACCATTTATAACATAAATATAAAATCAAAGTTCTTAAATTGAATAAATATATAATGAAAATCATACAATACATAAATCATTTTTATAAAACAAATTATAAGCATATAGAAATACTTGTTGAAATAATTGTTAAACTAAATAAAGGAAATTTCTTTTTTAATAATAAAAGTATATTAAATAATTAATATGGGAGAGATAGTGCTCTGTGGATTATAAACTCACACATGTGTGTTAAACAAATAAGGGAAAATTAATGTTATATACAAGGTGTATTAGTCTGCATATTTACATAAACATATTTATGAAGTGGGTATTAACTTGTTATAAAATAAACACACACATACAAAAAATAATAGTATACCCGACAAAGTTTGTAAGCTTCATTCTTCTATGGGTTTTGAGTGGGTGGTCTATCTGTTCATCGACTGCATCAAGGGCTTGATGGCGGTAACAGTTCATAGAATTAGTCATTATCACTTTGGTGTTTGGTGATCTCGGCCTTTACATTATGTTGGTATGGCAGGAGCGGAGCTGGACGGATGCACTGAAGTGGACTTCTACTCCATAATCATTTTATATGCAGGTGAATGCTTGATTGGCATCTTTAAGTTGGAGAGACAGATATTAAACAGGATATTAAACCCTATAGATCATCCTTTCTTGTTTTGTGAATCCTAGGTTAACTGCAGGCTTCGATGGCGTGTTGTAGTTAAGCTGCCATCAGGATCAACTGACTGGTTAACTGCTAGATTATTTGAATGATGGCCTCGATTAATGTCCATTGATTTAGAATGATGGAATGAGTATTATTTCTTTTTCTTTTGATTAGAATAAATCTTCCGGCTTATAAGGTATCAGAATCAGCATGATTAAAAAGTTGCATGACTTCGCGTGTTTCCCATAATAGCATTAGCTTCCCAAAATTAGAAATAGGCTCCCAATAAGATTTGCCTTTTTAACAGCAAGACAAAAGTGGACTGCTCTCTTTGAAAACTCAAAGGTAAACTGCTCTCTTCAAAAAGTAAAGGTAAACTGCTCTCTTTGAAAAGTAAAGGTAAACTGCTCTCTTCGAAAAGTAAAGGTAAACTGCTTTCTTCGAAAAGTAAAGGTAAACTGCTCTCTTCGAAAAATAAAGGTAAACTGCTCTCTTCGAAAAGTAAAGGTAAACTGCTCTCTTTGAAAAGTAAAGGTAAACTGCTCTCTTCGAAAAGTAAAGGTAAACTGCTCTCTTCGAAAAGTAAAGGTAAACTGCTCTCTTCGAAAAGTAAAGGTAAACTGCTCTCTTCGAAAAGTAAAGATAAACCCTCTCACAACTTCAGAACAGATATCCCACATCAATACAATCTCAATTCAGGTATCCCCTCCATGACACAAAATTAAATAATTAAATCTTATTGAATTGGTTTTAGTTTTACTAATTGGTTTAGGTAATTCGTAAAACATTCCAATGTAATCGCCCAAGTGATCTCAAAAATTTCATTTCCAATTAGTTTTATTTATATCCATTCAGATCTCAATATCTCTGATGACAATTTCAATAAATGATAACAACTTTTCACTTTCTTATTATTTTCAATATCACAATGGAATTTTTTTTTTGTTTTAACATAAAATTGTTTTACATAACTTGAGCATTCCTCTCTCCACGCATTATCGCAAGTTTAATTAAACTCTTTTTGTCCAGTTAAAATTATTTTAGAGTGGACAGGAAACCAGAATGCCTTTAGGCTTTTTCTAAATTTGAGACAATGGCCCCCCTCCATCGCTCAAATGCAACTGAAGAAAAAAATATCCATTACAACTCCGATTGGTGGTCGAGAGGTCAGCGCGATTGCCTTGCACTTGCAGACAGTTGTCCAGGTTGCGGGTTCATGTTCCAGCCGATGCTATGACACTTAAAAAAAGAAAAAACTCTGATTTTGAAATTATTTCTAAATATTTTTAAATAATAGTATGTTAAATTCGCCCCTTTACATTGATTGTAAGCACTCACAAAAAAAAAAAAATACGTACTGACAAATTGTAAATAAATGTGTTAGGATTTCTTTTAACAAACAAAACAAAAATCTTCAAAATTATAATTACATTTTGGAGTTTCTTTCTCTTTAAAAAAAAATAATAAAAATAAACAAAAATCAAATTACAAATTCATATTTCTAAGCCTTTAAATATTGGCTTTAAATGTATGTGTGTGCAAGTTTATATTATCGCCACAGTTCTCTCTCTCAATTTATTACGAATATTGACTATATAAATTGTATACCACCCCCTCTTTAATGGCTATTTAAATATTTTAGACCATTTATTCATTTAACCTTAACTTGTGCTTAGCCACATCAAACGTGCCTGGCACAATATATATATATATATATATATATATATATATATATATATATTTAAATCTTTACAAAATTAACATTCAAATATCTAATGCCTATTACCATTCTCAGAATAGGTTATTTGGTCAAAGCATTATCTTGAATTTAATATTCACAAAAAATCTAAAGGTCCAGGTTCGATTCTTATGCTAGTATTGCCATTGGTCATCGTAGTAATATCTCAAGAAGAGAGGAAAATAATGCCACTCAAAACTAATCTGTGTGGACTTACTAATAGTTGAATGTATTTGAAAAGTTTAAATAAAGTTTGAAATTTTCTAAAGACATTTTATAATTAATTTGAAATGATGGAAATAGTCCAACATGTAATTATTGCTAAAATGCCAACATTATAAACTTTCAAACACTGGAATCATTTACTTTCAATACTTTCAGAAGATGTTTTTTTTTTTGGCCTCCTACTGTTATATTCTTATTAAACTTATTATAGGAAGTGGCAATTGTAAAGATTTTATTAATATTCCATTCAAAATATCCAATATTTTAATTCCCATTTCAGATTTCATTAAATTACATCTCTGACAGGATAATTTTAAACCATAATTTAGTTGTTTAGAGTGTTGCCTTAAAATTTGATATTCAAAAACCTAAAGATGTAAATATGATAATAAGATGGACTATTTCCATTATCTATCAGTAAATGTTGCATATATAGAAAATTTAAAATTTTTCAAAACAACTTGTTAATAACAACACACAAGTAGACAACACAGGTTATAATGACACAATGTTTCAAATAGTGTTATTCTCCACTCTACTTCAGGTATTGCTGGCCTGACATAATGTTAGCACAGAAGCTGAACATGAACCTTTAGATTTCTGAATATCAAATTTAAGGCAAACGCTTGACCAGCAACATCTGAAGTAAAATGCAGAGTACTACTACTCAAAACATTCTGTCATAACTAACCTGTGTTGTATATTTGAGTGTTATTACCAAACGAGTTGTTTTTATTTAAAAAGTTTAAATTTTTTATATGTTCAACATTTACTGATAGATGATTGTAATAATCCAGCATATTATAATGTCTAATATAAAATAGGCAAACTCTCCATACAGTCATGTCACTCAGTGCAAGCTAGAGTAATCAATGGATGCCAGAAGGCTTGTGCATAAAATTCCTATCTAGTGACTACTCATCCAATATCCCCAGACTAGTTTCTACCTTGTGGCTTTTGTCAGTGAAGAGCCTTGGATCAGAGAGCACTGCACCTAGATCTTAGGATCTAATGCAACCCTCCAGCAGCCATCTTTTAGCTCTACTTAACTACAAAACTTTGGGAATAAAATTGAAAACACAATAATATTTACAATGAGATTGAATTGGAAATATTATTGTTTTCAATTTTATTCTCATAGTTTTGTAGTTAAGTAGAGATAAGAGGTGGCTGTTGGAGGGTTGCATTAGATCCTAAGATCTAAGTGCAGTGCTTTCCGATCCAAGGCTCCTCATTGTCAAAAGCCACAAACTAGAACCTAGTCTAGGGATATTGGATGGGTAGGCACTAGATGTTGACTAATTAGATAGGGATTTTTTGCACAAGATTTCTGGAATCTATTGATTACTCTGGCTTGCACTGAATGGCACTATTGTATGGAGAGTTTTGCCTGTTTTAATAACAGATATGAGCAAGCATAAGAACTGGTGATCATGTGATGTTTAGTGGTTCAAATCTAATATACCATCATCACAAATCTTCAGTCAAATTCTAAAGGTGTAAGTTTGACCCCTGCAATATTATCACTGGTTAGGCTGGTAACACTCTAAGAAGAGCATAGAATAATATGACTCAATAAAAGTATGAAATTCCAAAAGTGATTAAACTTAGTTTATGTTGGCTATTAAAGAACATGTTCAAATGTCAATAAATAAGCAACAAATGATGATCTATTTTTTTTTTTTTAAATTAAACTTAAATTAGTTGGCATCTCTAATTTCCATATTTTTAATGAAGTATTTTTCTTACTTGGCATCATAAAGATAATGCATGTTGTATAAATTTATTTACTCTAAAAGTTGATAATCTGTTTAATCCTCATTTGCATATTCCCAAAGGGTAATATGAGAGTCGGAGGATGCAGGAAGATCTGGAAAAGAAAGGTAGGGCTACTTTGTATTAAGAGAATTATATACTTCAAAGTTATCTTCCAAATGGTAATTACAATATCATTGGAATTATCTTTCTTGGAAGTTGTTTCCTTTATAAGATAGTTTAAAACAGCCACATCACTTTTATATTGTATTCTATTAACACTCAGTTTTGATGTAAAAATAAGAAATGATGATAATGTTACCAAAATATATGGATAATAAACTGAGTTCAGACTTATATGACTATATAAGCTGAGTTTGGATTGAGAACATTATTGTGTTTTCAATTTTATTCTCATAGTTCTGTAGTTAAGTAGAGATAAAAGATGGCTGCTGAGGGTTGCATTAGATTCTAAGATCTAGGTGCAGTGCTCTCAGATCCAAGGCTCCTCACTGATGAAGGCCACAAGCTAGACTTTAGTCTGGGGAGATGGGATGAGTAGTCACTAGATGGGGATTTTTTGCACAAACCTGGCATCCATTGATTATTCTGGCTTGCACTGAGTGGCATTACTGTATGAAGTTTTTCCTGTTTTAATGATGAATCCTGTGATATGTAACAGCAGGATCATTGTGATAAACAATGATATTGTGGGGATTTTCCCTTTTGATTCATCCTCAACATTGATTGAAATGAATTTAATGTGCTTCTTAAAAAGAGATAATCTACAAGACATACCCAGTAATTTCCATGGTTATTAAAAATTCATATCTCTGTAGTCTTCCAGACTTTGAATGGTTTTATTGCATGTTTTCATAATTTGTGGACTTTACCAAGATGTTCACCAAAATGAAGTCTAAACTTACATGTGAAGACAATTTGTTTCATAAATTAATATAATGTTACTATAGGTAAGCCATGGGTAGGCTGACATTGGACCATTCCTGTGTTATATTGAAATTAGTTCAGCTTTTAATTTTTAAGATGCATCACTATGATAACCAATGAACCAATTATTATATTAGAAAGTTTATATAAAATACTAACAGCTTTATTGCTTGGGAGTTTATAAGAAGTTTAAGCACTAGAGCTGTAAGTACCAGAAGCGATTTTGGGAACTCTCGATCCTGAGTTAGAACCTCTACCAACTGCACCAAACTACACAGGGTAGAAAGTTTATAAAAAATATAATGGAAGAAAAGATTTGGTAAAAATTAAAGATAAAAATAGTAAACAATCCATTAAAATAAGATCATGAGATAGTCTGTAAATTGGTATAAAGATAATTAAACGACTAAACATCACATGATCACCATTTCTTATGCTTGCTTATAACTGTTATTAAAACAGGCAAAACTCTCCATACAGTAGTGCCGCTCAGTGTGAGCTAGAGTAATCAATGTATGCCAGCCACTCAGTGTGAGCTAGAGTAATCAATGGATGGTATTCATTGATTACTCTAGCTTGCACTGAGTGTCACTACTGTATGGCGTGGCTTCTGGCATCCATTGATTAATCTAGCTTGCACTGAGTGGCACTACTGTATGGAGTGGTTTCTGGCATCCATTGATTACTCTAGCTTGCACTGAGTGGCACTACTGTATGGAGTGGCTTCTGGCATCCATTGATTACTATAGCTTGCACTGAGTGGCACTACTGTCTGGAGTGGCTTCTGGCATCCATTGATTACTCTAGCTTGCATTGAGTGGTACTACTGTATGGAGAGTTTTTCCTGTTTTAATACAAAAGAATGGCTGTTGATATAAATAAATATTACTGTGAAGTTGTAAAAAAATTATTAAAGCTAATAAAAGTCTGAAAGTCCTAAAGTGATATAACGATATTGAAAAAAAAATTACTTCAGTAAAAAAAAGAAAAGAAATTATGCCATAATTACTAAAAATTGAAATGACATCATCAAATTGTGAACATTTTTATAAAAAAACTTGACCATATTAAATAAAAAGAACGGTAAATAACTTTATCAATATCAATCATTTAAAAAAAAACCAAACATATAGAAGAGTTCCAGAAAGTGATGAAATCAGTATACTTTGGGCACTTTAAGAAGCAGCTAAATAAATAAAATATATAATCCAAGTTATATAAATGATAATAATAATCTAGATAATCAGAAGAATGTAGAAGTGTTTTCCTGAAAGTTTATGATGATGGTGTTTTAGTTGTATTTATATGTTGAACTGTTTCCATCATCTAATATGTGTATTGAATTTCCTTAGAAAAAATTTAACTTTATTTAAATATTCCAAATATATTTAGTAATAACACACAGGTTAGTATATGCATAACATTTCAAGAGGTATTATCCCTCTTCTTTAGGTGTTGCTGGCCTAACCAGTGACAGTACTAGCATGAGAATTGAACCGGAACCCTTAAATCCTTGAGTATTGAATTTTAAGATAATGCTCTACTAACTGAACCATCTGCCAAAGGCAACATTCAGTAGAAATTTCATATACTTATACGAGGTTCCTCTTGATTTCTACACTTTTTCCTAACAGATATATGAAATACCATGTGAATATAGAAGAACATATATTGGTGAGACCAGTCATTCCATTAAAAAGTTGTTGCAAGAGCACAAACTGATGATTAGAAGAGAGAAAACAGATGTGTCTAAGGCAGCAGTACCATGTATATACGAATGAACATATTCAATTGGGAAAATACAAAAATATTGGATAGAGAAGGAAAGGTACAAAGAAGAAAATTTAAAGAAGCTGCTCACATGAAAATGGCAAACAATTCCATAAGTCAACCTAATGTGACTATACACAATGTATGGAGACCACTAGTCAACTTTGTTCTTAGGAAAAAGTGGATAAATCAGGAGATAAGTATATGAATTTTCCACTGACTGTTACATTTAGTAGGATGGCTCAGTTGGTTAGAGTGTTATTTCAAATTTCAATGCTCAAGAATTTAAGGATCCAGGTTCAATTCCCATGCTAGTACTGTCACTGGTCAGGCCAAGTAACACCTGAAAAAGAGGGGAGAATAATACCTCTCGAAAGTTTGTGCATATTCTAAACTGTCTGTTACTACTAACAGTTGGATGTATTTGGAATATTTAAATTAAATTAATTTTTAAAGACATTCAATACTCATATTAGATGATGGAAATAGTCCAATACATAAATACAATATAGGATATTGATATTTAGGAAAGAATAAAAAATAAATATTATTACATACCTACAAATCTTTTATCAAATATCAGTGGAGAAGGTTCCTCAGAAAAAAACGATAATAATACAAAAATGGTTTCATCAAGACTAACTTCAAATCAAGATCCCCTGAGTTAGGGTGTAAAGGTTGAAGTTTTATGAAGTTTTAAAGAACTTTTTTTGGCAGATCCACTAGTAAAGCCAGTTGGATCCAATCTTACTAGATGTTGCTAGATTCTCTTCAACAGATTTTCACATTAACTCCTGTTCATTGCATTTATCTACTTTACAAACAGAATTTATCAGTCACTAAACTAATTAAGTATGTGTAGTATCCGCACTTACGACTGCTCCAAGGTTATAACTGCAAGTCATACTGTGCGGTCAGCAAATAACGTTTTACAATTCCCACGCTGTTCTTTCTTAACGAAGCTCTCCAAACGCATTGGTCTGCCACAAAGCTCTTCAAACGAATTGGTCTGCAACGAAACTCTCCAATGAATTGGTCTGCAATGCTCAGCCACGGATGCTCTCCAAGGCATGGTCTGCACCGACTGCTCTCCAATGACTGGTCTGCAAGCGGCTGCTCTCCAAACACATGGTCTGCAACTTGCTACTGCGTGACTGCTCTCTACAGCTCCCGATGTTACACCATCTTCTATTCGCTCTCTGACAACTGCAATGATCTCAATCAATGCACTGACCAATAAGGTAACATCTCTTATCTAGAAGCATTTGTAATTAGCAAATACTTCTAGGAATTGTCGATCGCCATTACGTCAATGCACTAATTAAATTCCTCAGCTATCAGAGCGCGATCTAAAAACAGCCTTACGAATAAATTCTAGTTTTTCTGGCGTGCACAAAAATGTCTGCCATTTTTACAAACACTACAGTATGGAAAACACAAACAATGAGATACATAATTAACGAATGTCAAATTGATGGTTTCTATTATAAATAAAACCATTTGTGATTTCATCTGTTGATTAAATTTCTAGAAGTTTCTTTACAATATTTTATAAATGTTTGACCTGTTGTTTTTTTTAAAAAAATCTATATGTTAAATAAATAAATATTAGATGGATACAAAACTTTTACTAAAAATCTTTACAGTTCATCTGCCTTAGAACATCAGCTTCAAAAAGAACATTAGGTACAAGCCAATCAAAAAGATAAGCCAGATTTAAAAGAGTTTGTAATACTACACCAACTGTTAATTTACTGATAATTATGATATAAACAAAAACTCATATGTTTATAATATATATTTATTAATGCAAATATAAAAATGATTATTTACACTATATATACAATTTTATACATTTGTCTAATATTGGCGGCTTGGTATAGGGTTAGTTGCCATGTAACTAAAGAAAGAAGGGATTTAAGGTACCTTATAAGTTTATCTACCATTTCTAATTGTACTGTAGCAGTCTGTCTCATGAATAAATGTGGTAAGACTTCTGGATGTACTATGATGGCTCGTCTCATGTCTGATTTAGGTTCTAGAAGCTTCTGGTCCTGAATGTGGATTTTTGTTACTCAGTGGACAAGTATACTGCCATTCAGCTTTGATAGTCATTGTCTGATCTTGTCTCCAAATGGATTGACTATTTATGGCCAGATCCACCATCTATAATGAGAACCAATTGGATTCAGTGAGCACCATAACCTATTAGCCCACTCTTGCCAATGGACATATTTATTTGTATATACATTGGTCCATGGCGATTATTGCTCCATCCAGTCAAGATAAAATGGAATCTGGACTAGTCCATTATTTGAAGGCAAGATGAGATATAACATCAACATTTACAGTAATAGAAATTATAGTTAAAAACCAATAAATACGAGTGATCATTTTGCATTGAAATTTTAAATTATGAAAATGTATTTAATTTTACATTTATTCCTGCTATTGTTAGAATCTTAGAAACGCTATGAGAGGTCCAATATGTCGACTTCTAACAATTATTGACCAGATACGAAAGTATGAATAAATTATACAAATAATATGATAATTCTACCTCTCCAAAATGTTTCACAAAAGGAAACCAAACTATTTTTTTTCACATATGTCTAGATTTTGTAACATGCCTTGATTATTTGCTTAGAAGTAATTCTTCAGAACTGCTTGACATTTTATAAAAGCCCTCAGATAAAAACAAAAAAAGGCTAAAGTTTAATATTGATGTTGACATATTTATATAAACAAAAATGTAGATTGATGTAATTTGCATAGGGATAGGATAGCAAACCCTGGAGTTTAATTTCCACAAATCACATATATGGTTGGTCACTTCCAGTATTCAAATTTTTTTATAAAGTCCTAAGTAATAAACCCGTCTATTTTTTAAAAAATATTGGTACAAACAGAAACATGATGAATGAAATTAGAGCTTCAAATTTCAATGTAGATGAAGTGTGTTAGTGGAAATATCTATACTTACAATTAAGCTCCCAAGTTTGTGAAGAGTACCTGGTTTTCAAATATTTAATGTTAAAAGAAAATATATCATTGGATCTGAAATATGCATTAATTCAGTTTTTATACGCTGCGTCGTTTAATACAGTGGTAGATTGTCAGACTGGAGAATGGAAGATCTTGAATCTCTTCCAATTCTAACATCTCCAGCACTCAAACTTCTTACGAACTCTCCGCAAATGGGCGCAATAAAATCATTTGATTACTATTTTTATTTTGTAATCAATTCTTATTTTTAAGTTTTAGATTATTCATTTAATAGAAGAGCAATAATACATTGTACAGGCTTAAACCTGCATTTATATATGTAATATATGCGGGATTCGAACTCAGACTTTCACACGACTCACTACTCTCAGTGCCATCTCATATTGCTGACCCACCTGATGTGTGTAATCAGGTGGATCAGCAATATGAGATGGCACTGAGATTAGTTGGTCATGTGAAAGTCTGAGTTCGAATCCCGCATATAGAAGAGCAATATAAATTTTAGATCCTACAATAAAATATGGGGAAATGTTAGGATAAACTAAAGCTGTCAAAAATGATATACATTAGTAGAAAACAAATATGAATAATTGATTTTATTGACATAGTTACGAGACTCACCTAGATATAAAATAGACATATTGCTAAAAGTAATAATGATAGATGATAATCGAAGCTAAATTTGAACTCAAAAAGAATTATTAAAATAGATGGATGGTATAGAGAAATTTTTTGGAATGATGAAAAGAAGAAAAACTACGAAACATAAAAACTAGATTAAACTTGGTAATATATCCTGCAACGTGTTAGCAAACATTAAGCAAAGATGATTTTACATTAACAGTACAAGCATATATTTTCCCTACACATCTATGGTAGTAAGTATTATCTGCATCCGAATATTGATAAAAAAAATATTAAAAGAATTTGGGAAAATACTTCTTTATTCGTCGCAGTCTTTAAAAATTGAATTACTTTTTTCTTTTCTATATTTTTATATTTATCCTTTGTAAAACATATTTTATAATTTTATTGTAAAATAATCGAAAGGTTAATTGTTCTGGAATTTGTAAAATATTCGAGCATCGGAGATATAGTGAAGTGCGATCGGAAAAAGAATCATGCGTCAGTTTACTATTATACTACCCACACGAGGTATTATCTTTTTAATAAGTACCTGTCTAAGGTTTAATTTCTTTTTTATAAGATCTTTTCTTTTCTTTTTTTAAATAATACAAAATTTCTAATTTTTTTAAAGCGCTAAATTATATTTACATATATTGTCATTTCAAAAATATAGAGTAAAAAAATATCACCAATTATAAAATTACTGGTAATTCCTGGGAGATTTTTTTTCCTCATAAACGAGTAGAAGCTAAGCCTTTTTTCCTTTTTTCAAACCGGATTTTGATTTTTTTGATGTCAGAGCCAAGCTATATAAGTTGAGTTGATAACTCACGCTGTTTAGTTTACTTTTAACTCTAATATGCTAATTACTTTAAATGAAATTATTTTTCGTCATTTTAATTATTTATTTTTCTGATACGTAATCATGTTATCACTTTTATGCAGTTACTTTGAAAATTCTTACTTTACGTTAGCGTTTTTGTCGGGAACTATAATTTTAACGCTTCTATGGACAACTAAACAACGTAAAAACTTGCCACCGGGTCCTCGCCGAATGCCAGTACTCGGTCATTTACCATGGATTAAGTCTTGCCCCCATGTCAAACTTACAAATATGATTTCACAATATGGCAATATTTTTCATGTGTACCTTGGAAATCAGCTGGCGATAATTTTAGGAGACCACGAATCAATAAAAGAAGCACTTGTTAAGGACGGTGACAACTTCGCAGTTCGTCCAATGCTCTACTTGTATGAATTAACATCTCAAGGTTACGGTAAGAAATACAGAAAATTCTATATTCATTGTTGCTGAACAGTGTAAATTATATAATTTTAAACTTATTTATTTTTGTATTATTTAAATGTGGAAGTATTAAAATTTGAAAAGACAAAATATTAGCTTTGCACTAAAGATTTATAAAATTCCGCACATACACGAGGCAATATATATATATGTTATCATATTTTAATATTTTAAAAGGGATGTTGTGGGTTTATTAAAAGTGCGTCCGTACAAGAAAAAATAGAACTGTAAAGTGGGCGGATGTACATTTAATGCTAAAAATAGTATGATATATTAAAAAATAATAGAAACAAGAATTCTGTAGTCATAAACGGTGTTTTAAATCAACAACCTAGATTTAGAAATACAATTCGAAGCGCAACACCCAGCCGTGAGGGCGAAAGATTGCTTAAAGATCGTCATACGTAAATGTTGATAACATAAGTTTTAAGTGCTAAATTTACAATTCTTTGTAGGCAAACCCAATTACCAATATATATTACAGTGATAGTCATAGGAATCCAAAAGTATTTTACTAGATCATAAAATCAGGCTTATTTTTTTAAAAATTAGTTTATTTTATATCAAGTAAAAAAAGCTTTATATTTAAAATCAAAACATAACGTTATACTTAGAAAAGTCATTGGTGTATTTTGCTGATTATTATTTTTCTTGCACGATTCTCAACACAAGTACTTAAATGCATTCATCATCATCATCATCAACCATTATCAATCCACTGCAGGATGAAGGTCTTTCCAAGTTCAATCCATCTTTTCCTATCTTTAGCTTCTCTTCTCCACATCACCCGCACACTTTTTTATTTCATCCATCCATCTCCCATGTGTTCTCTTTATGGGTCTTTTACAATCTCTTGGAATCCAGTTTAAAATTTCACTTGTCCATCTATTATCATCTCTTCTAGCAATATGTCCAGCCCAACTCCACTTCAGTCTTTTAATTTTTTTAATGAGGTCAGCAACACCTGTTTGTTCTCTTACCCATACATTGCGTTTTCGATCTCTTCTTGTTATTCCCAACATGCATCTCTCCATACTTCTTTGGGTGGTCTGAAGTCTCTGTATTGCTCTTCTATTAAGTGTCCAAGTCTCAGATCCATAAGTAAGAACTGGCAAAACACATTTATTAAATGCATTACTGCATAGAAAACAAATCTTCATTAATGATGATCAGTCATAAATCTGCATTTTACTTAGATATAGGAGATCCCATGAATTAAATATTTTCCATGTCCATATTGTAAATATTAATGTTTTTGGTAGGTATTTTTAAGTCTCTATAATACTGCTTCCATCCATCAGTATTAAGGGAACTGTTGAACGGAATAATAATGTTTTTTTTTTTGAGAATCAATCTTTATGCTCTGGTGTCCTGTGTAGTTCAGCACTGGGCTAGTGTGTCCAGCAGGATTGAAAATTTCCAGGATTGATTCTGGTGCTCACACATCTGGCACTGAACTTTTTATGGACTCATGAAAAGTCAAGCCATTTGCTTTTCGTTTTTTTATATTGAGGAGAAGTCATGAAATAAAATGTACTATCCTAAAGGTTTGTGTTTATTGGTTGAACATCTGCAGTGAATAAACTCCATAGACAAAAGGACTTTATGGTAAGCTTGATCATGGTTTTTGTGGAAAAGGCAGGTCCAGTTCACTTAATAAAGATTATCTTAAAATCCTTTAAATACTGCCTTTATTGAAACTGTTTCAATGGGTAGAATACAGTGACAGATAGAGTTAGGAAATGTATTAAAATCATTAAAATACGTCAGCATATTACAACTTATGGACTGATTTGTTTAATCTTGTAAAATTCATCATCATTAGTCTTTATTTGTTACTCTGATTTTATTTTCCCTGATAACCCTTCAATAATGCTGATGATTATTATCATCTTCCTTTATATGTAGGAATGAACTAGTGTTTGCATATTGTTAGTTAAAAGTTGAATGTAGTAACTGAATACAAATCAATGCTAGAGTGGTTCAACAGCACTACCTATGTTTAGAAATACAAAGACTTTGTGTTTCTAAATATAGGTAGCGCTAATGAAATGTTTTTGCATTGACTTGTTCTCAGTTAATATATATATATAAATTGGTAGAATTTGCAAAAATGTTCATATTCATTCTTAATATATATATATACACACACACAATATATTAAAGAAATATCAAATATTTAAAGTAGTATGTGGATTAAACCATTAAGCATCACATTATCACCATCTCTTATACTAGCATATAATTGTTTATAAACAAGGCAAAACTAGTGCCACCCTGTGCCAACCAGAGTAATCAATGGATGTCAGAAGGCTTGTGCATAAAATCCCTGGCTTGTGCATAAAATCCCTATCTAATGCCTACTCATCCAATATCCCAGTGGTGGCTATGGTTGTTAAAGAGCCAATGATGCCAAAATGTATGGGTGCTGAACTGAGTTCAAAACCATATGACTATATAAGCTATTGAGCTTAGATTGAAAATATCTTTGTGTTTTCAATTTCATTCTCACAGTTTTATAGTTAAGTAGAGATAAAAGGTGGTTGCTGGAGGGTTGCATTAGATCCTAAGATCTAGGTGCAGTGCTCTCGGATCCAAAGCTCCTCACTGATGAAGGTCACAAGCCAGAAACTAGTCTGGGGATATTGGATGATTAGGCATTAGATAGGGATTTTAAGCACAAGCCTTCTGGCATCCATTGATTAGTCTGGTTGGCACAGGGTGGCACTACTGTATGGAGAGTTTTGCCTTGTTTAGTATGAGAATTATTTTACCATCAGTTGTCAGATGATGTCAAAATTAATGTCTCAGGATCTACATTCAAGGAAATTTCTTATGACAACCATTTATAGAACTTCCACATTAATTTAAAAATAAGTCTTTATTTAATATAAATATTTTATTTGTATTTTTATATTGGACTATTTCCATCATCTAATATATATATATATATATATATATTGAATGTCTTTAGAAAAATTTAACTTTATTTAAATATCCCAAATACATTCAACTGTTAGTAATAACACATCAAATGGGTTAGTATATGCACAACATTTCGAGAGGTATTAGTCTCTCTTCTTCAGGTGTTGCTGACCTGACCAGTGACAGTACTAGCATGGGATTCGAACCTGGGTCCTTAGATTCTTGAATTTTGAATTTTAAGGTAATGCTCTAACTAACTGAGTCATCCTTCCAAAGACAACAGTCTGTAGTAAGTTCATATACTTATCTATGAGGTTCCTCCTGATTTCTCCACTTTTTCCTAAGAACAAAGTTGATTAGTAGTTTCCATACACTATGTATAATCACACCGAGTTGGCTTATGGGATTTTTTGCTATTGTCATATGAGCAGCTTCTTTAAATTTCTTCTTTGTACCTTTTCTTCTCTATCCAATATTTTTGTATTATTTCAATTGAACATATGATCATTGGCACATATATGTTCTGCTACCTTAGACACATCTGTTTTCTCACTTCTAATCATTCATTTGTGTTCTTGCAAGCACTTTTCAATGGTATGACTGGTCTCACCGATATATGTTCTTCCACATTCACATGGTATTTCATAGATGTAGTTTTTTGTTTTCATTATTTTATGTTTAGGCTTTGTAGATGTTAGAATTCCTTGAAGGGTAGTATGGCTCTGGAAAGCTGTTCTGATGTTATACTGATTGCAGATTTTCCTTAATTGGTCTGCTATTTTTGGAATGTATGGGTATACTGCAGTACCAATAATTGTATTTTCTCTTGATGGTTCTTTTTGTCTATTTAAAGTTTTCTTAATAACAGTTAATGGATAACCATTTTCCACAAGAGTTTGTTCTATATAGATCTTTTTTCCCAAATCACTGCTTTCTGAACAAACTTCTCTTGCTCTATTCCATAGTGGTAGGATAACTCCATGTTTTGTATTTCTGGTGTGATTGGATGTATAAGCTAAGTATTTTCCTGTATGTGTAGGCTTTTAGTAAACTGTAGTTTTCATTTTGTCATGAGGGAGTCTTGTCACAAGAACATCTAAGAATGCCAATTTTTGTTCTTGTTCTGATTCTATTGCGAATTTAATTGAAGGGGATATAGTGTTGATGTGTTTACAGAAAGTTTGTAGCTATGCTTCACCATGTGGCCATACAACAAATGTATCATCCACACAGTGAAGCCAAACTTTAGGTGGATATGGAGTAGTTTTTGTGGCTAAGGTTTCAAGTTCTTCCATGTAAATATTGCTAATCAGGGAAGACAATGGTGAGCCCATAGCGATTCCTTGATTTTGAAGAATTCTGTGTTATATTGAAAGTAAGTTGTTTTATGCAGAATGTTAACAGTTCTATTATACTGTCAACAGGAAAAGCTGTTCTAGTTTGTAAACCATTACCACCATTTAATCTTTTCCTTACAATGGACAATGCTTTATCATATGGTACATTCACAAATAAACTTTCCACATCAAAGCTTACCAGTAAGTCAGTTCTTTCAATTTTCATGTTTTTGATTAATTCTACAAAGTGTCTATTTTACATGATTATTTCTAATTTTGACAATTTAACAATTAAGGGAAACTGTTTTTGCTTAAACAAAGATGAGATTTTTTAAAGATATATGCAATTACAAAAGTTAATTTTAATGTGTTTTTACTTAATGATTAAGAAGAAAATTTTAATTAAAAAAACTTCAAATCTATTGCTGATTGATTTAGAAAATTAAAAAAAATGTTTCTAATGAAATTATAACTTATTTTTCTTTTTTATCAATTAAAAGATGTCAAGCATTGTTAGCCGAGAGGTCATCGCAGCTGCCTTGCAAGCAAGTAATTGTTTGCAGACGGTCGTGGGTTCACGTCTTGGCTGATGCTATGACATATGGAAAAAAATAAAATAAAAGACTTATTCTAACCCTGCTTATAAATTCCATATTATCCATTATAAATATTGTTCAGTTTAATTGAGGACATCATAAATAGACAACTTCAAAAATTCTTGCTGTTTTGTATATTAGTCAAGTTTGAGGTGGAGAAATATAGTGAGTCATGTTCTCTGTGATGGCTCTTATTTCAATATGTATGTAATGGGCACCACTTGCTGTACCTAAGTTTTGGAAATTATAAAAGCTGAAACTGAGTTGAGGACTATCATCATTTTTCTTTTCCAATTTGCAAACAAAGTTATGTTATACTGGCAATATATATGAGAATTCAGTCTAAGAATAGATTCCAGGGTGCACATTAAACTATAAAAGACATATAGGAGTACATACAGAAAAAAAACTTGCTATTGATAGACACACACCCTAGTGCATATATATATAAAAGTACAGACAGTAGATGATTAAATAGCATTACTTTTCTTTTCTTTTTTTATCTCCGGTTATATAAATTTAAATCCACACAAGTTGTTTTATAAGTATAAAGATTTAGAAAGCTCATATATTTTTTTGACATCTTGTAAATAATAATTCACTTTCCCAATATATGTTAGTTTAAATATTTTGATGGGTATATTATGATATAAACAAATTGTGGGCCTATATCCACATAATAAATAGAGATATGTTTAGTTGCAGGGTTACTGGAAAATCATCAATTACTATTGATAGTCTTAAGGCTAAACTATTTGGCTTTATGCCTTTTATTTCTAATTAAATTTAAGATCAAAGACAGAGCTATTATTGGGTATTAGAGCAAAGCAGTTTAATCATAGGATGTTAATAATAGTTGATAGCTTACTAGTAACAACACAATTAAACATATCTCTATTTATTATTTGGAAATAGGCCACATTTTTTGTTTATATTGAAACAGTAAGGTCTGCTTTGCAGATCTTCGTTTCACCTTTTCTCACCTACTTCCTACCCTCATACCTTAGTTTGAACCCCAATCTATCGTAGTGTGTCTGCAATACGCTTATATACCGAAAATCCCGCCTAATTTTAAACCACGAGCACAATGCTCGTATTATATATATAACTTATTCCCAAATAAAATAAAATATTATGAATTCTGTATTTGTTCACATAATTTACATTTATTAAAAAGTAAGTTATATAAGTCATAATTGCGCACACACTATGATATCCATTTTAAAACATATCAAAATTATAAATTGTTAAAGTTATTTTGTTCGAATCTATTTACAAATATATTACTGTCATAATATATTTTGATTTAAAATAAAATTCATTTAGTAAATATTCGTTTAGTAAATAGATTCAAATATTGCAATTTAAAAAGTAAAATCATTTTCTTAATTTAATAAAAGTTATTCCAAATATTTCTGTTTAAATAAATCAGGGACAATAGTTTAATTAGTTAATGTTCTATAAATTTATCTAAAAAAAGCAGATGTCCACTTAAGGTTTTCTTTAATTAATAAAAGTAATTTTTAATTAAATCTAGTTTGTAATTCGAATGTCGACAGGGAAAGTAACAAAAGAAATTAATTAATGTTGAATTCCTTTAGACAGTCGGATGATTACAGCTGATAAGTCCGATATATTTTTGTAATGCTCCAGGGCAGTTCTGTTGTTAAATTCTACTATAAAAAGGAGGTTTTTCTTTTGTTCTCCAGTTAGTTAGTTTTAAGTTTTATGCTAATGTTGCTAAGAGAAATCATTCTGAGTTTTATGCATAATTTGTAAATCTTGACATGACCGAGTAGAGTGCAAGAAGGCTATTTCTCTCCGAGATGGCCTTATGCTGCCGTATACCATCGGAAGTTATCACGTACGGGCCCCGGAACTGCTGCTGCCACTGCCAAAAATATGAACATTCCAGATGTTGCTGCTGAATTATAAAACCTGCCGAACATCTACCTGCAAATGCGTCTCCAGAGGTAACCTAAATTAACCCAAGAGCTCTTGTGATTCCTAACTAACATGCTATAGCTATTTAACATTGTTTTCTTATATTTCCCATAACTTCATTATGTATTTCTTTAACGTGTTTAAATATACTCAACATTTTGCTCTCTATCCTTGGGTTAATATTTTCTATTTATAAAGCTTTCTTTTATTTTATTATGATAATGTGTCAGAATCGTCTTTGACAGAGTGAACTATTCCCTTTATTGAAAGTAAGACGCCGCTATTAAGGCATATTTTAAATTTATAATTTTCCAATTTTATTATCTTGCAAATCACTCGTTCGAGGGCAATTCTTTTCTTTAATATAATATAATCACATAGTTTAAAATCTACATGTTATTGATTTTAATCTAATATAAGAGTATGTGCAAAGTCAATGATTAAATGTGTCCCCTAATGCATGATTGCATATATAAATCTATACTTTTTTACTTTTCAAACCCGCAAGCATGCATTTTCTTATTTTAATTACCGTGTTCCACTTTAATTATAAAGTTCATCATTGACGTCGAGAATGTGCGGACCCTTTTTAAATGAATTTCGGGGAATTTGATTGGGCATTTCTCTTAGTCCAAGTAAAACCCATTCAGTATGTTTCATATACTCTAGTCTCGTATTGCTGGTACATGAATTGGTTGTTGAGACCGCTTTGTTTTATTTCTCCAAGGATTCTTTACACGGCTAAGGCCGTTCTCTTCACGCTTGTGGTTTCCAGGCAGAGGGTGTCCCAAATGACACCCCTGGGAATTAAACGCAATCGTCACACAGTCGGTAAGTTTCAGCTGTTCGTCAAAATACTTTCCTACGGGTTAGCGGCGAGATGTCCTCCGTAATTATTCCGGAGCTTCAATATTGTTTTATTTTATATTTATTTTACAAAGCATCCGTGACTTAAATGTGTCACACCCTCCAACTTTAATAAATTTATTATCAGCAATACTGACCTCCCAATGTAACTCTATTAATATTATTATCAAATAAATGCTTTGATCATATTCCCATTTTTTTGCTTAGTAAGCTTTAGTCCGTACTATTCTCGAAATCAATAAATATTTTAGAACATTTAATTTCAAATATTATCTTAAACTTGTATAATTACTCAAAGCACCTCGCACATGTTCCTATCTCGTCAAGCACATTATCGTAATGCTATTAGCCCGAGGAATAGAATATATCTCTTTGTTTTAAAGTCTTTTTGTCATATAATGCCAAATTATTTAATACGCGTCCCTGTCTCATATAAGCAGACAGTGGCATTATATATATATTTATATAAATAAATTGTGTGAAATTATTTAAAACTAAATTTGATCTCTTATTTTATTTGATTCCTATCACTGTCTCGGTCTATATATATATTTTCTGCATTTCTTTTGTAAATCCATAGACGTTAATTAGCCACCCAAACTTCTTTTAGTATAGAGTCTTTTGTTTCTCCCTGACCACCAGGCACCGGTCAAAGGTCATACTAGTAGTGGCATCAGATGCGTTGTCACGTAGATGGCGCTGTGAAATTTGGGCTTTAGATTCGAACTTAGTATATCTAGAAGGCAACCCCTCCTAGAATGTTCAGTTTCGTGTCTGGAGTTTGAATTCTGCAGTGTGTTAGCGAGATAGACGATTCTGACTGTTACAATATATATATAACATGATAACAGCCTAAGTACCTACACCATGAATCTTCAATCTTTTTGCCAAAGTAACCATATATGTGATACGAAGAAGCTAAAGTGAAAGATACATTGTGATAAAAAATAAAAATTTGAGTACATATATAAAATATTTAAGTTGCCCCATAGCTATGTTGTTTCAGCCACATTCCTTCTTTAAATAAAGAATAGCCTGAATTTTAACAACTCATACAGGCTATTCTTTACTTAAAGAAGTAGTGTGGCTAAAACGATAAAATAAATATAATAAACAAAAAGCTCTGGAAATGTAAAGGATGACCTTTGAGCACTTCATCATCAGATTTTCAATTGAATGGACGGTTGAAGAGTTGGAGTGTGGAGTGGATTGAAGCCTGTCCATTAAAGTATGAAGATTGGCTATCTTAATATATATCTGAGCACTTATAGCATATATGTGTAGAGATGGTATGTGTAGAGATGGTATTGGACCAACTGATGATTGCTAGTTTAGCATGAAATACGTATATTGGTGATTATTTATCTTTTTGACATATATGTGTTCAAGTGTATCAGTGTTATTAGATAGAGTGGGGAGTGGTGGGTCATGTGAAAGTCTGTGCTCATATACCCTATATATTGCATATATAGACACAGGTATATAATAAACCTGTGTTTCAGTTAAAAAGCTCTAAAATAATCTCTAAAATATTCAAAATAACACTATATAAAAATAGCATTATTTTCGTACAATGGTATTTTCAATACTTCAGAGTTTATGCCAGTGTTTTTTGTTTATATGTATTAATTTAAAAAATAATATTATAACTATTCTTAAATTTTTTTTTATATCAACTAAATTACAATAATATATATATACACATACATATTTAAATACATGTATCTTTTCTATACTAAACTTAATGTAATTATAAGGGACTCGAACTCAGACTTTCAACCTTTCTACAGCTATCCAATCTATCTTATACAATTGATACACATGACCACATACATGGGAAAAAGATAAAAAATCTCCAATATATGTATTTCATGTTGATCCAGCACTCATCAGTTGGTTTACATCACCATCTCCCACACTTATGTACAACCAGTGCTCACTTTATATTAAGATAGCAAATCTTCAAACTTTAATAGACAAGCTTCAATCTTCTCCACTTTCCAATTTTTCAGCCATCCATATCATTGAAAATATGATGATAGTATGTTCAAAGCCCTTTTTTGCCAATTTTGTTGTCGTATCCATCTCCAACTCTTCAGCTATCCATATCATTGAAAATTCAAAGATGGAATGCTCAATCTTTGAATTTTTAATGATATGGATGGCTGAAGAATTGAAGAGTGAATATTAAAACTTGACCATTAAAGTTTGAAGATTTTCTATCTTAATATAAACTGAACACTGACTGTATACATGTGTAGGAGATGGTGATCTGGACCAGCTGATGAATGCTGCTGCAGTATGAAATATGTATATTGGAGATCATTTATCTTTTTCATATGTATGTGGACATGTGTAACAGTTGTATAAAATAGACTGGATAGCTGTAGGGAGTTTGAAAGTCTGAGTTCAAGTACCTTATAATTACACATGTACATATATATCATCACCATCATTTTCAACCATTATCAATCCACTACAGGGTGAAGGTCTCTCCAAGTTCAATCCATCCTCTTTGATTTCTAGCCTCTTTTTTCATGATCACCCCAGCACACTTCCTTATTTCATATATATATATATATATATATCATTTAAAGTTATTGAATATACTTTTTGTAGCTTTTTAAATATAGTAAAGATACTCTAAAGAAATGAAATATTAAACATTTCCGTTGAAAAATATGATTAAGAATAAAATACAATCGAGAACTGTAATTAGCCAAGGTACTGAAGTATTTCAGACATTAAAGGTCAATGCAGAAAATGTTAAATAATAACATTGCAAAATAATATAGTGTCAGGTTAATGGACCATCACATGATATACGTGAATGGAATTGTGCAGTCAATACAAACTCTTCGGGAACTAGAATGACTATAATCATTTACAAAAGGCTATTAACGATGATAAACAATGATGGAAAATGTCTCAAATTCTCACCACGAAGCAATTAGCAAGCTGGATACGTGTTTACTTTGTTTTCACCGCTAAGTCTTCCGAAAGACTTTGGCGAAATAATCGCCTATTTATAAAAATACCTTTTTTCTTTTATCTTTACAAGTAAACATGTTTTATGTGACTTTTTTTTTAAATTCTATAATTTAAAATTAAATTCATGAAACTAATTTATTTTACTATAAATAAAGTGAAAGGCCAAAAGAGTGAAAATTGGAAAACTATCAAAGTTATAAGCTATTAATTAACCTTGAAACCATAAATATAATGTTTAAAAATTGGCATCCAAGATACCAAAACATAGTTTTGTAATGTCAGAAATAATCAATTAGCATGCAAATCACGTAGTATTACTGATAATAGTTCTTTATTAAGCAGAAAAAGATAAATATATGTCACATATAATATGGGACATTGACCATCCTTATGAAGTTATAAGAAAAGCTAAAAAAAAATTCTGAAAAATAGGTTAGTATTTAACTGTTAAGAAAAAAAACATATTGGAAATGTAATGCATTGAGATTCGTTATAATTAAAACATCAACAAAGTTATTGATATTGCTGAGGTAGACAAAAAAGGAAGGCTAATTTCATTCTCAAAAAAAAAAAAAAAAAGAATATTTAGGTAGATACAACTTGCTTTTGAATGGGCTAAATAAAAAATTAGATCTTCATGGATATTTTAATGCTAGAATTAGGAAATATCCGGTAATATTAAAAAAAACACACACACAAACTCGTAAACTTGGTAGGGGAAAAATCATTTCCTTTAATTTTTTCCTTTTTTAGAGGGGGGGGGGCGAAGGGGAAAGCATACTTAAAATGAACAGATAGAAAAGAATCCAAGCAAAATATATGATTGAACTGAACTATTTTTCAATTAAGATGTTAACAATCGTTAGAGATTCACCCCTATACACATGCGCTGTATAGATTTAAACATAAATCTCTACAGCGCATGTGTTGAACGATAAATACCCTAATGATTATTACAAATTAAAAACACAGCACTAGATAAATAAATAACTCGTATAAATTAAGATCTTAATAAATTCTGCATGAAAAATGATCACTGATTAATAAAATATAAGAATATAACGATATAAATATAAAAAAATTAAACTTGATAAAAAAGGATAAGTTTGATATCTTTAAACTTGGAAAAGATTATAAATGTACGACAGATATTTAAATAAAATCAAAATTGTTAATATTTAGAATCAAAGCTATGAATGCCAAAGTAATGACAAAAAGAATCTGGATGCTTTTGAACTATGATGATTGTAAAGACTTGGAAATGTCAAATGAGAGCTGATTTATCGTATGAAAGGCAACTATCTAAAGCTTATTTTAATCATATCATAGATCTAATTGATTAGAAAAATATAAAATATTCAAAAATATTAATGGTCTAAAAAGAAAATGATGACTAGATATAATAAAATAAGAGAATGATTATTAGTGATGAAATAAAAGGGTGGCCAACAGTGTTGAAGTAAGAAGATGATGGCCAATGATGAAATAGGAGAATGACCAGAAATAATAAAGAGAATACAAACAATGGTGAAGAAAGGGGATGACCACAGTGATGAAGTACAAAAACACCAGCATATAAAATAAGAGAACAACCAAAAGGATAAAGTAAGAGAATGACTAACAGTGATAAACTAAAAGAATGAAGTGCAGTGATAAAGTAAGAGAACAATAGCAATGATAAAGTGAGAGGATGACTAATATTAACAGAATAAGATGAAAGCAGTGATAAAATAACAGGATGATGAGTAGTGATGAAATAAAAAAATAAGTAGTGATAATGAAGTAAGAAAATGTCAAGCAGTGATGAAGTAAGAGGATAACCAGAAATTATGAAATAAGTAAACAACCAGCCATGATGATATAAAAGAATATGAAACAATAAAGAACTAAAAAAGTGATCAACAATGTTGAGGCAAAAGAATGATCAACAATGATGACATAAAGCATGTTGAGCAATCTTGAAGTGAGAAGATAACCAACAGAGATGGTGGCATCTTTGGAAAACCGAAAAAAATCAGACAGAAGAGGGATCATTCTGAAAAAATGGTATTGATATAATCATCACAGTTTTAGGCCAATTTGGCATCTTCTACTACTACTACTACTACTACTACTACTACTACTACTACTACTACTACTACTACTACTACTACTACTACTACTACTACTACTACTACTTAATTAATTAATTAATTAAATTACAATAATACAGCAAAATAATAATAGCTACCAGAATGACTAGAGGTTAACATGGGTATGACAAAAATATTGGCATCACAAAGGTTTGAGCATTCCATCATCAGATTTTCAATGGTATAATAGATAGCTGAAGAGTTAGAGGGTGGAGAAGATTTAACTCTGTCCATTAGGGTTTGAAGATTTACTATCTTAACATAAAACTGAACACTGTTTGTATATGTGTGGGAAATGATGATCTGGATTAAGTGATGAGTATTGGTTCAGCATGAAATATGTATATTGGAAATCATTTATTTTTTCAGTGTGTGGTCATGTATATTGGTAATAGAAGATGAAAAGGATAGCTGAAGGAAGCTTGAAAGTCTGAGTTCAAATCCCCTTTAATTACATCTTAAAGTTCCATATTTACAATATACTAGTATTGATTTATTACAAATTTTTCAATTAGTAATTACAACAACAAACAAACAAGGATATATATGAATTTTGTGCAAAATATACAGCATAGCAAATTTACAAATGTTAATGCAAAAATAACATCAACAACAACAAAAAAAATAAACATAGTTAGCATATGATATGATAACTAAAGCTGCAAACATTTTTTAAACATAGAACACAAAACATGGCCAATGTTTTATAAACAGTTTATAAAAAAACAAATAGTTTAAAACATCATAAATAAAATGTGTAATAAAAAGCTGCTAATATCAACTAAAATGATTTTGGCAAAACAAGTATTTATGATGAATATTTTAGACATAAAATAAATGATGATGATACACATATATAATCCTTTACATGTAATGACTCATACAGATCATGTATAAAATTATTATAGATTTCATGCGACAAAAGCCAATCTAAATTTACCCAAAATAATAGGATAGTTTAAATTTGCAAAATACATAATCAGGATGTACATAATGGGAACAAGTGTAAACAGTGCACCCACCCCAAATAGAGATAATTTAAGTTATATCTAGGCAAAAATTTAGCTACATAATAAAACAATTAATCTGACATAATGAGAACATAGATAAGCAATACCACTTGAACAGATGACTTAGAATTAATAAACTTATTTTCCTATACTTGCAAAGACTAGCAACAGACAATATGGAGCAGTTATTATAGATATTGGACAGAAGTCATCCAAATATAATAAAATAGTGCAATATTGCATAAGGACATACATAATAAAAACAAGTGGAAACAATACAACTATCTCAAATAGAGAGAATATAAAGCTGTATACTTTAATGACAACATAAATAGAATTTTCTACTTCTTTTCCTATGTATTGATTTCTACTTTAACATATCATACCATTTACACATTTCTTAAACACTTTATCAATACTTTTATTTATATCAAACTAACAGTTTCGACTGTCCTGCAATCATCATCAGAGTACATCTTTTTTAAACACTTTATCAATACTTTTATTTATATCAAACTAACAGTTTTGACTGTCTTCTGATGATGAATGCAGGACAGTCGAAACTGTTAGTTTGATATAAATAAAAATATTGATAAAGTGTTTAAGAAAGGTGTAAATGGTATAACATAAATAGAGAAAATAAGTGTAGGTGAAAATTTAACTCAATAATAAAACAAATAATTAATCTGTCATAATGAGAATATAAATAAGCTATGCGACTTGAGCAAATAATTTAGAATTAATTTAAAAACTCCTAATTAATGGTAATTATCAACAAAACCAACATTATCATATACAATAAATAATATCCTTAAACCTCAAAAAATTCTAATGAATTTAAGTTAAAATTTATAAACTATATTAAAGGGTTAACCCACTTATGCTTAATAGTCAATTGGATATTGTTGTTATGCGACATGTTAAAAATTATTATCATATACCTCAAATCATATATTTGACAGAATGGGATAATATTATCTTGGGGAGACACTAAGGTCATCCGGAAGCAATGCAGTTTTCCCAGATTGTTCAAATAGCTGCAATACATCCATACAAAAGAATAACTGTCCATGAATCACAAATTGTCTAAAAATGTTTTTGAGGGTCTTGCAATGATTAAGAAAAGTGTGAATAATGATTTTCTTGACCATATGATATATTTTCAATCACAAATTACACAGCTGTGTTTACAACACTTCTGGGCCATTAAATTTAGACTGAAAATTAGTAATTTGAAACAATATCTCAATCATAAATGTTTTGATTGTGAAACTCGGTGTTGCATTGGGAGACCCTAGAGTATTCAGAAGTACATTAATCCTACCCAATACTTAAGGATAAAGCCAATAAACATCACATGATCACCATTTTTATGCTAGCTTATAACTTATTAAAACAGGCAAAACTCTCCATACAGTAGTGCCACTTAGTGCAAGCCAGAATAATCAATGGATGCTAGAAGGCACTAGATGGGGATTTATGCACAAGCCTTCTGGCATCCATTGATTACTCTGGCTTGCACTGAGTGGCAATACTGTATATAGAGTTTTGTCTGTTTTTTAACACTTAAGGATTCTCTCAACTTACTACAGCAAACCAGATCATATTCCTGTCTCTATTCTAGGGTTATCTGCTATTAACTTGAATAGTAGTTATCAAATGGTCTATTCAATTCTCATCCTCATTCTGGATTTTGTCTTATAAATGAAAACATGGGCTGCAAAATTAGAATTCTATGCATAATTATGTGTGATAATCTCTTTAGGATGATTTGTTGCATTGCATTTTTATGTATAGTATTTTTTACAGTCTCTTATAATGACTATTGTTCCCTTTCAATTTGATTCCCCTGTAGATGTTACCAGGTTTACTTTTTTTAAACTCTTAAGAATGCAGTTATCTTTCTTAAGACATCTGATTTTCAGACATTAAAACAGGTTTTTTTGACTCTTTAGAGTCATGACCCCTTTTTATAATACCTAAGCAATCCTGATCACTCTTCACAGCTGCACAAATAAATTTTAACAATGCATTAAAAGTGGATTTTTTATGAAGCAGTTGTAACTTATTATTTAAATAACTAATATTTAGTGGTTTCCAATGTAGGGCACATGATCCACAGATGAGCAATTTGTTTTTTTTAAGAAAGACAATTTGATAATGAGTTATTAAGAGTGAACTTGAAAGCCTGCTAACTGTTGTACATCTTATTATTTATAAATTAGGCTAAGAATGTTTTCTAAATTTCCCTCTTTTCACACCATCTTCTTCTTAGTGTCTTTTTGTTTAGATGACCTTTACTTCTTACTTCTCTATTTTCACTTGGAGATGTTAAGGGGTTGGAAACTCTACTATTCTTCAACTGTTTTTCATTAATGCCATTTAGTCCTCCATGTAAATAGAAATTCACTTTTTGAATAATAAGAATTATATGTCTCAGGTGTGTGGAGCATCAGGATTTTAGAGATATTTTGTGGGACATGGCCCCAAAAAAATTGGGAACTACTGATTTAGAGAGATGGTCATTTATGCATATGACAATAAGCTTCAGAATTTATAACTGAGAGTTTTTAAAAATACCCATATGTTTACCTCAATGTGCATTCCGTTTTTTTAATTTTTTTATTTGGAGTTAATAATTCAGCCCCCCCCTCCTCCAACCCCACCGAGACATGTGGAGTTAGCTGAAAGTAAAACTCAAACCAAGCATGGTACCACTTAGATACAAAGCCGGGAGCACTAGTAAAATTTTCTATAAAAATAATTCAACCAAAAATATCCATAGTGATTCTACCAGAACACATTATGAGTCCTTTGAGAATCAAGACTTACCAATTAGGAACCTAGATATTAAATGATATGACACTTTAAGATTCCAATGCTATAACTAAATCAGTTGTCAATTTGTCTCTCTTAAATTCATTCAAATTTATGAAAAGAATGAACTTTGTTTAGATTTTTTTTAGTGTCCAGGTGTTTGTTTTATCACTTCTTACTTATGGATCTGAGATTTTGACACTTAATAGGTGAGCAATACAGAGACTTCAGACCACTCAAAGAAGTATGGAGAGATGCATGTTGGGAGTAACAAGAAGAGATTGAAAATGCAATATATGGGTAAGAGAATTAAATGGATAAAAATTAACTTAAACAAACCAAGTTTTCTTTTGAATGTTTGTCTCATAACCATGGCTATATAAAAAAAGAATCATTATTTTTACCATTAAAAATAAAAAAAACACTTTTTTTTTCTTATGTGAACACTATTGACTTTCTAATTCATTTCTCAAAAAAAAAAAAAAAAGCCTCTTTAATCTTTCACTTTCTATCATTTTTTAATTCACAAATCACAAAATCACATCAACAATACCAGAATCAAAACCATGTCCATATTCCTTTTTATGACTATAAAATACATACAAATTTGTTAAATTACTGTTAGTCTTTTTGTGTGCAAGCAAATGCTGTGTTGTTTTTGTCATCAAATTGGCTTTAATTTCACCATAGTATAAATATGGGAATATTCAATTGTCACCTGAACACACACATGACATTAGACTGATACAAATTATATTCTCTAGTTTTCATATTATTAATGACCCTATTCAAATTTATAGATGTTTTAAATTCAACAATGAACTTCTCTGCACCCTAACTCTTATGTTCTCATACATAGTATTTCTTTCAAAATATTCTTCATATCTTTATATGTCGGCTATACAGATTCTACCATATCAGAAATATAAATTTCAAAATACTCAAATTTTGTCAGATTCGAACTTAAATAAGCAGTTATTAAACTAATAATCAGTTTTTTAAGCTAATGCACATGCGCTTTGTGGATCTTAACAATAAATGAATACTCTCATTTTCCAATACAAGATAAAGTCTTTGTGAAAGAATAGAATGAATCCACCTATTCTTTCAACTCAAATGTTTAAGTACGGGCAAATCTTAAGTACTGGAAATGAGAGAGTGAAGATATTAAACAATCACTTTAAATTACTTTAATATCTTTACGCTCTCATTTCCAGTACTTAAGAGTTCCCCTACTTAAACATTTGGGTTGAAAGAATAGGTGGATTCATTCTATTCTTTCACAAAGACTTTATCTTGTATTGGAAAATGAGAGTATTCATTTATTGTCAAGATCCACAAAGCCATGTGCATTAGTTTAAAAAGCTGATTATTAGTTTAATACAATTCAAAAATATCACGCTATATAAAATAAATAACACATTTACATAAGCAGTTATTTTGATGTGAAAATGCTCTCAAAAACCACAAATTTGTGACATTGGTACTTGATATGTCCACATTACCACATCCTCTAATTTAACCTGTTTAACAGTCATTTTTATAACACAATGAATTAACAATTCCACTTTATTTTTAAATCTAAGTAACAAATTTTTTCATCACATACCAACACACACACACTTATATATATATACATATAACAGCTCTCTGTACCTACAACATTTAGATACAAACCATGACATGCATATCAAGTTTTTTAAGTAGCATCAAGCCATATTATAATGAGTTTTTAACACACATTTATGTATGTATATATTGTACATATATGATAAGAAATATAATAAACCATAAGGGCCAACATAATCAAATATTATAGCCCTCAGGCTTATATGAGACAATGCAATATATAAAACTATTGTCAAACAGATAGTAAATGACAATTCTTACTACCTAATTATAAGACTGCTTTGAACGACAGACTGCTGAAATTCTGGTATGTGATATTAAAAATAGGTATATACATCTTTATATAGTATATATTTTGCACATATTATAAAATTGTTGTGTGTTATGTAATTAATGCTTTTTTATCCTTGTAAGTATTTGGTTTGCTTTATCATAATTTATTTATTGTTTTTGATTAATTATATATATATGTTAACCAAATTTCATTTATATTAAGAAGGGCATAAAAGTATTTTCCAAAAAACTTTTATAAATTATAAATAAAAACGTAGCTTAAACCACGGCACATGCGCTGCACATGCGCTACGTTAAGCTACGTTATTATTTATAATTTATATAAAAAATATCGCGCTATAATAAATAAAATGTTTAAAAAGCTTTTATATAGTATTATTATTAGAAATATATATATATGGGTCTTGTTGTTATATAATAATATTTTATATTATTGACCTATAAATAACACACACATATATAAATGTGTATACATGGAGGAAATAAGAGAGGTGCTGTGGAGAAAAGAGGTTAGAGATTGGAGATGGATTGAACTTGGCGAGACCATTATCCTGCAATGTATTGATAATGATTGACAATGATGATAATGATGATGTTGATACACATTATATAACAACTGTAAACTAAAAATTAAATTGTAGAAAATGAAAAAAAATATTAATTTTTAATTTTTTAATATATTATTTAATGTTATTTCAATAATCGATATGGAAATCGCGGAAACAGATTGCTATGTTTTAAATTACTGTCGCCAATGAGTAGTTATATAATTAACACAGACGTTTCTCTGAAAAGCCTTAATTAAAAAATTGCTCACCAAAATATAAATCATATTATTTGATAATTACTGCAAGAACAATTTCTTTATCGTTTGGTAAAAAAAAAAATTATCCACTTTATATCGTTTAACAACTCATTAAAAGACGAATTACTATTAAATAAACCAAGGAGGGGAAAAAAAAATACATATATATATATATATTTGATAATTCGTTACAATTCAAGTTATAACCAATATTGCAATTTTTCTGGTATATAAATGAGTAAAATTTTTCAAGTTTTATTAACATGAATTTAAGCGTTAGTCATGGAACATGTAGACAAATGCACTTTCAATGTAGCTAATTATATAAAATTGTTTGATAAACATCTAAAAACTCTGGGTATAGAATAAAACAAGGATAGAAAACCATACAAACTCTTTCCACGTGAGAATTGGTAACCCTGTTAAATATTGCGTTTTTCTTCATTAATGCTCAATTAATATCACAACCATATATATATTTGAAAATCTTCATATAAATACTAATTTCTTGCAAACAAATCAATGACAGCCCAGGAAAAGGGTAGTGGGTTTTTGTGGAGCTAGCTTCATTCGGATTCCCAAATCATCAATCCCCCAGATATCTTTATCAGTGCTCATTATTTATTCATCTTACTTTATCAGAGCTTTTTATACAATTTTGATTATGATTTACCATGTTTGGATAAATATGTTGTGAATAGCTAGTTTTTCTTAATGGATATATTTATCTTTAACTGAACACTCTCTATTTGAGTTAATATTAACATAATAATTATATTTATTCATGACATTGATATATTTACTAAAGGATGGTTGTCATTAAGATTATACAAGAGTTATTATATGTTTGTATATTAACTTGTAATAAAAATATATATTTTCCAGATGAATGTATTAAATAAAATCAATATACCTTTATGAGTTATTGATCTCAGGTTATAATTTTAACAACTTGTATAAGCATTACACAACATATTTTGCTTTTACCTAATAATAGTGATAATGATGATGATGATGATGGTAATAAAATCAAGTATGACTTCCAACTTTGGAAGAAAAAAAAGAAAAATGAAAAAAAAAAGTTCTAGAAATGAGTTTTGTATCAAACATCACATGATCACCATCTCTATACTAGCACATAATTTGTTGTAAACAAAGTCAAAACTCCCCATACAGTAGTGCCACCCTGTGCCAAACAGTTTTGCTTTTGTTTAAATGAGTTTTGTAATGACTATATAAACCAGGGATTATCAACTCTTTTGGTACCTTTACTCCCCCCCCCCAGCTGATAGTAAATTATTCACTATCCCCTATTCATTATAGTAAGAAATAAACAGTAATTAAGTTTTCATAAAAGCTTTATTTGGCCATTTTGGTCTCCATACCTCTTGGTTTTTAGAATATTATCTGGTACCATCTATTTATTATAAAAAGAAATAAACAGTAATTAAATTTTTATAAAAGCTTTATTCCTAAATAAATCTTAAGTGGGCATTTTGAGTTATTGAACCCTGCAATAAGAAAAAAAGTCTATGCATCCTCAGTGTCCATATCTGAAAAGAGACCTGAAATGTTACTGATGTGGCTGACAGACAGTGCCAAAAATGTTGATAATATAACTATTTTTTGAATATATAAATAGCAAAATATACTTATTTACCTGCTGTCTATCATATCTTTTGGATAAGATTCCTGTAACCCCTGGGGATATGAGTACCCATATTGAGAAGCCCTGATATTAACCTATCTATAAACCATAAATGCATCCACATATAGAACATATTGGTTTATTTTTCTATATTACCTGATATTTATCCAATGCACTCAAAAATTTCAGACTACAACAAGAATCAGCTGTAGGAGCAAATAGGAATATATTTTAATGTTAGCCGAATTTCAGCACAAAATAATCAATCCGCACTTTCATAGAATGTGTTTTGGCAAAGTCATTATGTAATGCATCTCTCATCCTCTATGTTAACATAATGGTAGTACACTAATTTAAAAACGTGCTGATTTAGTTTGTGCTCATGGCCATTTTGAAATCTAAAGACAAGCCAAAATTACCGCTGACACATCCAACCGATAAATGACATAAATATTGAATAAAAGCACTTTAAATTCATGGTTTAGAAATTATAAGCTAGTAAAAATAATATGCTTTATTTCATATGGACATATAGTATAATCTTTTAGTATTTGGAAATTATACCCTTGGTTTGATCAGACTTCTGCAACTTTTGGCTGATACTATGTATCGGCCAAACCATCTTTCCTCTTCCCCACAAATTTCAGCACTTTGTACCATCATATTCAAATATTTTATGAAGGTAAATTAAAAAAAAATCCCTAATAAAATAAAGCATATTATTTTTACTAGCTTATAATTTCTAAAATATGAATTTGAAGTATTTTTATTCCATATTTATGTCATTTATCAATTGGATGTGACAGCAGTGGTTTTTAGATTTCAAAATGACCACGAGCACAAACTAAAAACAAACTTTTTACATAATATATATTTTTATTATAGTGTATATTTTTTATACATATTGTATAATTTTTATGTGTTCTTTAATTAATATTACTTTTATTATATTTAGAGGTGATTTGAGCACAGACTTTCAAGCTTTTCATCTACCCACTCCATCTATATAACTGACACACATGATCATATACATGTTAAAAAGTGAACTGATTTAGTATGTGCTCATTACCATTTTGAATTCTAAGAAACGCCCAAAACCCCCATGATGTCATTTATCACTTGGATATGTCAGCAGAGGTTTTGGGCAGTTCTTAAAATTCAAAATGGCTGTGAGCGCATTGTAAATCAGTACTTAGGAATGGTGTAAAATAGATATAAATATTTCTGATGAATATAAAATAATTCCTTTTATTTTTTAAAAAAAAATACTTTTATAAATTATTACTTTTTTATTTATAATTAAACAAAAACTCATTCAATTTTTGTTTATTTATTTTAGGTTTAGTAATGGCTGAAGGTCGATTATGGCAGGAACAGCGCCGCTTTGTTTTAAGTACTTTAAAAGATTTCGGCTTTGGAAAAACTAGTATGGAAGACAAGATCAAAGAAGAAATTGATCATTTTCTCCAGTATATGTTAACTTACAATGCGGAACCTTTTAATCCTCGAGATGGATTGGCTAAAAGCATATCCAATAATATTTGCTCTATTGTGTTTGGAAAGCGATTTGATTATGAAGATCCTAAATTTTATATGTTTTTAGATATGATGACCGAAAATTTACATTTATTAGGGAGTGCGGGAGCAGTTAATTTTTTTCCTTTCCTACGATTTCTACCAGGTGGATTTGGAAGTGATAAAGTTCGTAAAAATATTGAAACATTTCATAAGTTTTATGATGAATGTATTACAGAACATTTGGAATCTCTCCAAGAAGATGATCCGCGAGATTTTATTGATGCATATTTGATACAGATGAAGAAAGAAGAGGAAAGTAAAATTGAAGATACGACCTTTACAAGTAAGTTTTTTTTAAGTATAATTTTTATTTATTTAAATATTGGGTTCTTTTTTTATTACAAGAAACATTATTATTTCTTACTTTTTTTTTTCATATGTCAAAGCATCGGCCAGGAAGCGAACCTGCGACAACCGTCTACAAGCAACTGCTTGCTTGCAAGGCCGCTGCGCTGACCTCTCGGCTACCAACGCTTGACTATTTTTTCATAGTTGAAATTGACAAATATATTAGTTATTTAATATACATACATATCAATATAAAGATATTATACACATGTTTATATATGTATATTAGTAAGAAAATCATAAGTCATACATCATGTGACTTAACTTATTACGCCTGTACTACAAAAGTAGTATAATGAGCGTGCTAATAGGTCTAAACAAGCTTTTTCGATAAATGTCTGAAGAGAAAGCATTTAAAATCTCATCTGCATGCATGTAAATATACCTATATATATAGCAATAGAAATCATCTACATATTTTTTCAAGTTTTTGTATTTTTATCAGAGTATCTTTCCATCTTAGCTCAATCATATTGCAAACACCCATTAGCCCAGAAAGCAGACCAACTCTTTTATTCTCGGTGCATCTTTGAAATATTCATTTCACTTTTTCAAATGAGTAAAACATGCATAGCACATATTGCAATTTAACTTCATATAACCATCTTTTTTATATATTGTTTAACATTTCAACCAGAAGACGAACTTTCATTAAAAAGTAAATGAAATATTTTTACAACAATTAAAAACTTAACTCCAATTACGCTGGAATGTGTCGAGGATTTCCATTGGCTGTAAAAAAATTTTGTTAAAAGGTTTAGCCAATTAACTATTAGTTTATTGTGCCAAAAAATTACATATGTTTCTTTCACTAAAAATTAAATTTTTAGAAAATAAAGTAATCACATAATTAACCAATTGATTCCAAACCGCAAACACACACACACACAAGCATCTACATAAGTGTATGTGAGAATATATAAGAGCAAGTATGCATTTCTAGCAAATCGCCAATAAAAGAAAAATAAACTGTTTATATATTAAATATTAGTTTTAATAAATAAATGAAGTAGATTATGTATACATCCACACATCTATTATGTGCATATGAATACACAGTTAAAGAGGCATACAGTCTCATATATTTATTAGTATGAGCAAAATAACCAATTAACTAAATGTAATGTATTAATTAGAAAACTAATTAATTTAAGGATGTAATAGTTACTATATGTGATAACATGTTGGTTTATTTCTATTATCTATCATTAAATGTTGAATGCCTAAAAAAATTAAATTTTATTTAAATTTTTAAATACAAACAATTTGTTAGTAATAACACAAAAATAGACAATACAGGTTAGTAATTACATTGTTTCGAATAGTAGTATTCGCCACTCATCTTTATGTATTGCTGGCATGACTAGTGACAGTATAGCATATGAGTCGAACCTACACCTTTAGATTCTTGAATATTGAATTTTAAGGCAATACTCTAACCAACTAAGATATTATATCAAAGGCAATATTCAGTAGAAATTTCATATAATTATGTATAAGGATGGGTTCAAATTCTCCTGAGCCCTCCAAATTATTATTATTATGATGATGCACTGGCCTGGCCTTCTGGCATCCATTGATTACTCTGGTTGGCACAAGGTGGCACTACTGTATGGAGAGTTTTTCCTTGTTTAATAACAATTATGTGCTAGTATAAGAAATAGTGATCATGTAATTATTATTATTACTATTATTATTATTAATTCTTTTTTTCTAAAAGTGAAGTTAATTAGAGGCTTCCAGACATTATGTACTGCCACACTGGGTTGACTTATAGAATTATTTGCCATTGTTATATAAGCAGCTTCTTTTAATTTTCTTTTTTGCACCTTTTCCTCTACATCCAATATTTTTGTGTTTTCCCAGTTGAACGTATGGTTATTAGTACATATATGGTTTGCTTGTGTTCAGTCAAATGTTGTTCCTCAGGACTACCTGGTCTCACCAATATACTTCCTTCCACATTCATATGGTATTTCATAGATGCAGTTTTTATTGATCAGCATTTCCAGTTTAGGTTTGGTAAAAGTTAGAATTCCTTGAAAAGTGAAATGGCTTTGGAAAACTGTTCTAATGTTATAGTGACTGCAGATTTTCTTTAATTTGTCTGCAATTCCTGGTATGTATGGATACAATTGTTTTTCATTTTTGTGCCTCTTTTTGTTGTCTATTAAAGGTTGTCTTGATGACAACTGATGGATAACCATTCTTCATGAGAGTTTGTTTTATGTCATTTTTTTTATTTTCCAAATCAATGGTTTCTGAAAATATTTTCTTTGCTCTGTTCCATAGTGATAGTATAATTCCATGTTTTGTGCTTCTGGTGTGATTGTATGTATATGCCAAGTACTTACCAGTGTGTGTTGGTTTTCAAAAATCATTGTTTTAACTTTACTCTGAGGGAGACTTGCCACAAGAATGTCTAAGAATGCCAGTTTTATTTTGATCTTGTTCTGATTCAACATTTAATGATAGATGATGGAAATAGACCACCATAGTATCACATCTAATATACCATCATCATAAATCTTCATGTAAATAGTAGTTACTATGTTTAGATTTGTTCCATGTAGGTGTAAGATTTTAAATTTGATGATAAAGAAAAAAATCCAATTTATTGTTTTTCCAGTGGAAAAAGGTTGTTTTGTAAAATGATTACTTTTTGATCATCGATTATGTGGCTGGATAAATTATAGTGTATAAATACTGGTCTACGATGTCAAATTTATAATTAATTACTCTAACATGTAAAACTATATGCTGATTCAACTACCTAATAGTCAGGGCTGCTACATTTTATAGAATATATCAATTTTTCATTTTTTCAATTGATGTAGTTGGTAACATATCATTTAAAGTTGACCCATTTTTATAACAATAATATTTCTGTGTATATTAAAATCTTTTATTTCCACATGAAAAGTAATTTTTTTGTCTAATTCTGTACATATATTATGATACCATTTCCAACTTTATGACTATTATAAAATTTTAGCTGGATTAAACAAAATAGTTTTTAATTAACTGTGTGCCTTACAGACTGGTTGTATTATGTATTTTTCTGTATGTTGTTCTGAAATTTTGAAGCTCTTCAATAAGTGAATTTATTTCTGCATGTTGTATGATGTATTGAGACTTCTCTTGTTTTAATTAACACTTCCTATTATGTCTGGTAATCATGCAAAGTATATAATTTGTTAAATACTGAATATGTTTTTATCTATAATATATATGAGTACATATTTGTTATCTTTGTAAATATCAAATGTAATTGTGTGTATATGCATAAATTATCTGTAGAAATAAGCAGAATCTAAAATAAGTTTAATTGTAAACTTAAAGCTGTAATTAAAGGAAATATATAATTATGTATAATTAAAAGCTTATTGCTGTAATTAGAAAATGTCCCTAATTAAAGTATTAAAATTACTATTTAAAAAAACTGTAAAAAAAAAAAAACTGTACTTATGGATAATTCCGAAATCTAAAGTTGGCAGCCATGTTAATTATACATTTTTAGGGCCATAGTTATCCCATAACCCTAATAGATATGTTTACTTATTAAAAGTAAAAATTTTGTTTTATTTCTGTGAATGGAATTTATACTACATTTATTGCTATTTTTTAAAGTTAACAGGAATTTATAATTGATTTATTGATACTTTTTCATATCAAGAAGTAAAACATACTTGTTAGGGTTATGAGATAACTAGGCTCCTAAAAATGTATAATTTAAAAAAACCATTGCTGCCAACTTTGGGTTCCAGGATTTTCCATAAGTACCAAAAAACAACAACAACAACAAAAAAAAACAACAAATGCAGATATAAAATTCCTTTGCCAGATAACAACTTATTTAGTTTCTCAAATGACTTTGCTCTCCAAAGAATTAAGAGTATAAAAAGACAAGGGAGAATAGAAGGAGTGAAAGGGGGGGGATTCACAAAATATCACTCCAGAGGGATGTATCTCTGTTGGTTCAAAAATAGATCTACAATTTAAATGCAGGTGACACATATTTTATAATTTTTTATACATCTTTGGGTTCAAGGCAATAATTGTTTATAATATGTACTTATGTAATATTTACTAAGGCTGTAACCTTATGAATAAGCATCTGAAAAATTTGAAGGTAGGGACCTCTACAGGTCTTAACCACAAGCTTACGCTCAGAAGAAAAGAGGGAAACTTATGAATTATTGATCATTGTATATTGGTAGTTATCTGTGCTATTGAAATTGTTGTGTTGATGTCTGTTCTTTTAACTACTGTGTAATACATAATAATTAATTATTCTGCTAAGCTATTTTAGTTATACTTTCTTTTAGTGCATATTCAGTTTGTAGCCCGCTTACCCAGGCCTAAGGCCAATGAGTAATGAGCACAACCACCACATATTGCACTTCTACCTTTACTAAAGAAAACCCTGAACCTTTATTATTATAATTCCCAATGCAGTATTTACCTACATTTTAGTTAAATAATAAGCTAACAGAGGGCGCATAAAATGCACTCATTCATGATATTCAGCTATATCCCTGCAATGTATTAATTACATATTGGTTATGAAACAAAGCATAGTCTAATAAAAACTATTACAGGAAACCTTTAATGGTTTCAGATATTTGATACCTATCTTACTTTATAGATTCTGTTTGTTTCTAAATGAGTTATGACATTGGGATATACCATGTGATAATGATATTCACCAAAACTCAAGAATATTAATTTTGGGTCCTTTTATTTTTTACCTTTTCAAGAATTAAAAATTAATAAAAGTATATATAGAAAATATTTGTTTCATTAAATTGAAACTGAAATAGTCGATTGTTTATTTCTCAGAGTTTGTAAGAAGTTCGAACACTGAAAGTGATAGATGGCACCACAATCTATGAATCATGAACTACAGAAACCTACCATTGCACAAAACCATACAGGGCAAAGTAATTTAATGGGCTATTGTTTGGAATAAAAAGTCTGAGAACCGGAAGTAATAGAGATAGGACACAATCCATGAAATTTGGGCTTTATCACTGGACCAAACAATATTGGGCAAATTAAATGGTTTATTCCTCAGGAGTTCATAATAAGTTTGAGTGCTGGAAGTAACAGAGCAGGCCACATTCCTGAATCTTAATCTCCAGAATCTGCTACTCTATCAATTGCATTAAATCACATGGAACAAAATAATTGAATGGTTTATTTCCTGGAAGATCATAAGAGGTTCAAGTACTGGAAGTAATAGGATTAAGGCATAATCCATGACCAAAATGGGACATCAAATGGTTTATTGTTCAGAAGTTCATAAAAAGTTTAAGTGCTGGAAGTGACAAACTGAGCCATGTTCTATAGTTCTTGAGCTCTAGAGTCAGCTAGTTTACTACTGCACACAGCCATGCTGAGTATAATTCATAAAACTGTGACAGAGTTTCCATACAGCAGAGCCACTTAGTGCAAGCCACAGTAATTAATGGATGCAAGAAGGTTTGTGCATAAAATCATTATCTAGTTCATACTCATCCAATATCCCCAGACTAGTTTCTATCTTGTGGCTTTAAGCATAGGCAATGGTGATCATGTTATGTAATACTACTTGATATTCATTTTATTTTGTCACTAATCTCTAAAAAGGTCAAAATGATCTTATCTTCAAGTTAAGCAGCAGTAGCTTATGCTTTATGATAGAGTGTACTTTGTCTTAGCTGAGGATACTTGAGGTTTGTTTTTTCAGAATATGGTTAAAGTATTGAGACATTGACATGTCATAAATATCCAAGGTATTCTTCCCTATTTAGTACAGTAATAAGAACAAATTGTCCTTGAATATCAACTCAGTTCCTTTTAATGCTGGAATACCATACAACTGCTTGAGCAATGAATCATTCACATTTTGCCTATACTGTTTATTGCCATTGGAAAGTGAGACTGAAGAACTAGAAATCCCTGAATCAAAGTCTAACTTATTCCTCCAGTGCTTTATGACCCTCCTGAATGGCAATCCCTTGTTATTTGTTTTAATCTCAAAGTATGTTAAAAATTTTGAACCATAAACAATACTACTCATTGTTATAAGAACACTATAAGAGATTCTAAAGATAATATAGTGCATGTTATATGATAGAAATCCTGCAGCTATGGAGGTGAATATACTGTTAAATTTGCTTTTAAAACATGTCTATTATGAGATAAAATAACATAATAGAAAAACAATTTTTTTAATAACCATATTGTTTATCAAAATAAATACATTCATTCATTTAAATACAGTTCAAAATATATTTACATAAATAAAAATGGCATTCCTCTTCTACTAAGCCCTAGTTGTGCTTTTATGTGGAAGAAAATTTTTATAACATTTTAGATATTTACACAAAATTGTAAACATAAGGGATAAAATATGCTAATAATAATAACAACAATAAATTACATTTCAATAATATATTAATTATATAATAAAAATATTGATTATATAACATTAGATATAAGTAGATGTTCTGAAGATTGAAACCATCAATAGTGGGTTATAAAAAGCATTGTAAAAAGTAATAAAGAACATAAATGATATTAATATTGTAATTTTTTTTATATACCAATTTTCTCCTTGTCATCTTCTTTAGTTAATACAATATGCTTCAATGTATAAAGATGAAATTACTAAATTCTAAATCTTATTATCGGCTAAGTGAATGTTGCAAACTTTATAATTCAGTGAGTAAATTATTAAATAATTTAGGAACAAAATAATTTCTTACTTTAGTTCCATATTTATTACAATATTTTGAAACTATATATTTTTTTTATAATACTTCTTTCATATACACTTCAATGCAAAAAAATTTTCTTGAAAAACTTATTTATTTTCCTTACAGTTTCGACTGTCCAGCAATCTTCATCATCTGTTTTTCTTAGATCCATTTTAAATTGTTTAATATAATGTTTTTAAAAGTACTATCAATTTTTTTTTCTCTATCTATAATTATCCAGAAGTTGATTGAATAATAAAATATTAATTTTGTATACACTTTTTTCTGTATTGATATATTTTTCTTCTATTAGACCAATTACTCCTTTTTGCAGTAATGCTAATCTATTTATACTAAAAAAGCTAGCAAAATCTTTAAGCGTTATTCCACATCTCAATAAAGATTCATATAAAGATTTATATATAACAATAAGAATATTTAAAGTAAAAATATCTTTGATATTGTAGAACATTGTTATAAAATATCTAATTTTATTAAGTAGTATATGTAAATAAATAATGGCTATAACATAGCTTATAGCATGTCTCTTATCTCCAATAGCATGTGCTGTAAATGTTACTGAAGATGGCAATCATGTCACAAGCTAGCTATAGATGTTCTTTATTTATTTATGTGTTGGTATATTGAAAATTTAGAATTATTTCCAGTATTTTATTTTAAGATATATAAAAGAGATTTATTCTGAATTAGAAAGTAAAATGAAGATGAAAAACAGCTCCAACTTTGATTAGATCATATTGGAGAATATAATAACCTAATATTTTTTTCACAATTTGTTTATGAGGATCTAGTGAAATCATATTTTTTCTGCAGTGAACTATTGATAGATTGTGTTTTTGCCTTACACACACTCATATATATATATATGCACACATAAATCACACGAAAGCAGCTTACACTTAAGAAAAATTAAAACTCTTCAATCAGTTGTCATGGCAACCTTTTATGTATAAGAAAAAAAAGATAGTCCTGATTTTTCTTGCTGATTCGACTGTAAGGTTGAGATTTTTAATTCCTAGAAATTTAAGTAAACTCAATTAATCAGACAAATATAATCTGATTTGGAAGTATACTAATAAATACTCATTTTAAAAACTTTCAAACATGACTACTATTTTGAGCAAAATCGGTTTTGTTATCTAAATAATAATGAATAACAGCCGGGCTTGAACGTTTGAAGAATAACTATTTATTAGATTACTTTCAAAAGAGGTTTTGTCTATTTAATAGTTTATTTAAACTTATACAAATTAAAAAGTCTTAAACCTTACAATCCAAGTTTCAACCGTTAATGTCTATATTAAAATTTTAAAGTAGAGAGAAAGGTAGGTATCTATTTTTCATTAATAAAGGGTTGCTATGACAGCAGATTCTTGATATTCGTAAGTGTGAGCTACTTTCAGTGATTTATATTTATAAACCAATCTAGTTTTGAGTAAAATCAACTTTACCACGTATATATATATATATACTCGCACCTAATCAAATTAATTCACAGCATTTTAAATTTACACTCCATAATCTTGACAGCTGTCAATCTAATTTAAAAGATGTCAGATCTGTGTCACCATTATACATGCACTTATCAAAATAGCCTCACATCAGTTTGAGATTGAAGCTTTAAATATGTGACTCTCTTTCAGAAGTAGTAAGTCAACTTTTTAGTTAATTAACATGATTGCATATTGATTGATTTTAAAGCTTAAATAGAGAATCTGGTTAAAATATTCATCTTAAGATCCAGGTGATTAAACTTTTAGCCCACATAATGATTGGACTTTATTCCAGTATATATATAAGGAAATAAAGAGCATGCTAATAGCTCTAAACAAGCTTTTTTTTAATGATAAATTCCACAAGAGACAGCATTTGAAATCTTTATCAGAATTGTCCCCATCCCCAGAGTGGTTTCGAGCTATGGGCTCTTTTCAGTAAGGAGCTAGGACATTAAATTCAGAATACTAATTCAGGTGAAGCATTTATCTATTACTTAACTATTAAGAAGAAGATTTCAAATGTTTTGTCTTGTGGCATTTATCATAAAAAAATAATAAGCTTGTTTAGAGCTATTTATTTATTATGAATTAGTAATGCAAGCTATATAGGTCATGTAATGTATGGCTTGTTTATATATATATATATCTGTTGTGAAAGAAATCGATCTGGTTATTTTACTAAGCCAATAGCATACAAGTTTTTAAAGTACAAATCACTAACACTGTGAATTAATTTGTTTGGTTACATATTTCTCTACAAGTGATATCCTCCATCATCGTGCTTACATATATAATATGTATTCTAAAGTGAACTACTAAACATCACATGGATTTTATGCATAAGTTTTCTGGCATCCATTGATTACTCTAGCTTGCAATGAGTGACACTACTGTATGGAGAGTTTTGCTTGTATTTTAAAGGGATTTCTTTAGATTCTAACACTAATTTTAGCTTTCATTTATGAAGCAAACCAGTTTTCGTTTGAAATATTAAACAGTAAACTACACATTTAGACAAGCGTCTTTTCTTTCCATAATACTTTCTTAATATATATATATATATGGGTATATTGTAGCAATACATAGTCAGCTATAAGCATCAAATATGAGTATCAAATGTAACAATAATAAATAATGACATTTTTATTAATCCTAAATGCTCAGTAGATAAAGAGTATAAGTTTTGTTTAATAGTTGTGTGTGTCTTAGCATTTTATCTCAAACAAACAGGAGCAGCTTGTAACCAAAATTTGTGGGAGGCGCTACTTCAGAAAATTTTTAGCTATTGTTTTAATATTGTGTAAAACAAAACAAGCATATAGAAAAAAAATTTATACAAACATTCTAAGTCAAAAAAAAACACTACCCTACACTTACATAATAGGTTCAACACTGTGTGAGTGACAGTGCTCTATCTAGCATATAGATTTTTATTTTTAAAATGTGCAACAGCCAAGCACCACATCACTAAAACTGCGGAGCACATGGTTCCATGCAAGGATTTTTCTAATTTTTTTATGAACTAGGGGATGGCTACTGACATTAAGCTTAAGGATTATATAATGTATAAATAAATAAAAAGAATTAAGGAAAAAAAAAACTTATTAAATCATTGTATTGAATGTTATAGGGGGTACTGCAGTTCACCACTGCAACCAAATATTTCTGTATCTAAAATTAAAAAAAATATTTTATTAACTAATTATAAAAATAATCATTGAAAAGAAAGAAGGAAGTAAAACAGATTCAAAACAAAGTAAAGTTATTAAATTATTAAATCCGTGATAGAATTCTCAAATATTTGAATTTTATTTATATAAATGTAATATTTTAAAATAAATTAGTATTACTAATAAGATCAATCTTTTTCTTATTTTCTCTGTTTTCCTTTTTTATTTTCAATTACGAATTATCACCATGTGTTTTATTTCCCGTATTTAAAAAACAAGCCATTGATAATGTTTGTAGGGGGTGGGTAACTAAACTGTTTTCCGGTAAACACAACATTGAGATGGGATTAAGATAAAGTTTTGGATAGAAGTTGTTAAGGATTATTTGTCAGAAAACATTCAATAATATATAGAAAGGGTTGCTATTGAAAATTTATATTAGAATATATGGTGCTGGCAAAGAGTGAGTGGACTAGAAAATTTTATTGTGACGACCATCATCGGACAGCATATCTATGTGCAAAAAAGTTGGAAGAATATTATAAATACTGCATTACTATTTAATTACATGATAGCTTCATACATATATGAATTAAATTTCATTTGATTGGATTGTTAGAAGCGCATGTGGTTTATCATCTAATTTATCTTTCCATGTTACCGTATGACAAAAGTGTCATCTATGTATTTGAGTCAAATGAGAGGTTTTAAAGATACTTTCTATGAATAAATCAGCTATAACTCCTGAGATAGGTGAGCCCATAGGAGTAGCAAAAACTTGTCTGTAATGCTGTCCATTGTATACAAAATAGGTGTTCAAGAGACAATGTTTAATCAAAGCAATAATATGGTTTGGTAAATTGTATGTATATATATTGAATTAAATATTTTCATGGATTGTTATAATGAAGAATAGAAATGAGGAGATAATATTCATGTAAATAGAACCATCAAACTTTGATGTTTTCAAAAAATTATCAATTACTACTAATTGACAATCTCTGAGGCTAACGAGGTTTTCTCATTAACCTATAATAGCTCTTTTGTTAGGGTTATCTTTATTTACATGGATATTATCTCATATATACATATTTTCTTCCAGCACAATTTTCCTTGTTATATGTAATTTGAATGGACAGTTAATAAGTGGGTTAACACAAATAAAATCACAGACTAACTAAAATGAGATTACAGTAGTGCAGGTTTACTAAATTGAAATTAGAGTTTGGTGATCATAAATAGTATACTAGGTTTAAAAAAGCAATGGTCATCAGAAGTGTGCCACAAGGACATGACAGAAATGATAGTGAATGCACCTTTAAATGATAAAGAAAAATGATCTTAATATAATAAATGGCAATATGATATATTATCATTAGATCCAAACAAAGATGCAAATCAAAAAAGTAGAAATTATGAAGATACACATCTCAGAACATCTAATAATAACATTAAAAAAGTAGGCTGGAGAAAGGCCATAATATCCAGTGGTAAAGAATAATGAACAAATTTAATATGATGATGAAGAATATGCTTAAAAAATTTAAAAAAACCAGAGAACCACTTCAAGCAAATATAAGATATTCAGTATCAAATGAATTAATAAAAAATGCAAAACCAATTCAAACAAATACAAGATATCCTGAATCAAATGAAATAATTAATAAGAAAAGGAAATAAGTGATAGACAGAAACAAATCAACAGCAGGTCCAAAGAAATAAAGGAAATGATAATAGATTTAAAAAAGGAAATGAAAGACAGCTACCAATATGACCTCTGTGTAACATCCTATTACAATATATATAAAAAATTATATAAAATAGCAATTTATTTGGAAATAAGAAAATTTCTTGGAAAAGGGGTATTACTTTGAATAATTTATTAAATAATACAAAAGAAATTTTTGATAGAAAGATTATACCTGTTGTAGTGTATATTATTCCTTGTTTTTGTAAGAAGGTATACATAAGTCAGAGTAGTTTGAGTTTAAATGGTAGAATAAAGGTACATAAAAGTAGGGCTAGAAATAAATCTTAGTTCTGCCTTATATATACATGTAAAAGATAAAGATAATTTCTTTCTTTCTTTCTTATTAAACATCACACATATAGATTATACATCCTGTTTTTTTAAATACTGTTAAAAGATTATTTTAATCTTTGAACTCAGACTTTTACATGACCCTCAACACTCTATGCCATCTCATATTGTTGACCCACCTGATCACACACATGTTGAAAAGATAAATAATCACCAATATACGTATTTCATGCTAAACCAGCAATCATCAGTTGGTCCAAATTACTATCTCCATATATATATATTGGTAATTATTTATCTTTTCAACATGTGTGTGATCAGGTGGGTCAGCAATATGAGATGACATGGCAAGTTGAGAGTCATATGAAAGTCTGAGTTTGAATCCTGCATACATTACTCATATATGCAGGTTTAAGCCTGTATAGTGTATTAATTTAATCTTTAAAGTAATTGAGTTGGAGGATCAATTTAACAGTCAACGCTGTTAATAATACTGTACACTCTTAAGACATTTATCTTATGACTTTTGAATTTTCCTTTTAATTTCAATAAACTTTACTATTCTTATATTTAGCACATTAATTTGACTGACATTTATTTACTGTGTCTATCAATTGTTTAATAGCTGTGAGTCCATACTATAAGCTGATCTAGTGTCTGAGCAGGTAATTTATTTTATGTCAGGATGCTCATCATCATTAATAAATATTCAGTCACTTCAAATAAATTTTCTAGGTTCATTAAGTTGCATACTAGCACTCTCAAATGCCAATGTTCAAATGCTGATGTGGTTCCAGTACAATATATAAACTATTTTATATTTTTAAAATCCTTTCTGCAGTGACAAAATAAATCCTAAAATTATTTTGTCACCAAGAATGTTAACCACCAATATGCAGATATGTATAATGTTTTAACTATAAAGAAAACATAGTCTTACTTGGTTTCTTGATATAACATTGTTTTATTAACGTATAACATATATACAAGAATATGTACAAGCCTTCTTTTACAGATAAACTATAAAACTGCAGAATTTGTATATCAATAAGAAGAGTAGACAGTGGTCTTATTTAAGAAATTACAGTTAAAGCACAAGCTGTTAGTAATTATTTGCAATATATAGTTAATTCAAACTCAGACTTTCACACGACGCACTCACTACACTCAGTGCCATCTTATATTGTTGACCCACCTGATCACACACACATTGAAAAGATAAATAATACCATGTGTGTGATCAGGTGGATCAGCAATATAGGATGGCACTGAGAATAATGGGTCGTGTGAAAGTCTGAGTTCGAATCCCGCATATATTACATACACATATATTATACACAAGCATAAGAGGTGGTGGTCATGTGATGTTTATTGGCATATATTACATATATAAATGCAAATTTAAGCCTGTACAATGTATTAATATATAGTTAAGGAAAATAAAAACATATAAATAATGACTATCTTTTTCTAGTATTGGGGATATATACCATGGACTTTAATTAGCAAATACCAAATAAAACTTTTTATGTCTGAAAGGTTTCCAAATAATAATTTATATCAGGGTAGCCCTTAATGAATTTCCTTAAATCCAATTTGTCTCATAAGGAAGCAGACTGCTCCTCAAAGAAAAGACATTCTTGATAATATGTGACAATTACCCTATGTTGGGTTCAAGAATGGAAAGAGAAAAGTGGTAGATTTATTTTCTTTTTTTTAATTTGTAGAAGAGTGGGATAATTAAAATGTTTACCCTATATTTATGTGGAAGGACTAATAAAAATTACTCTTAATACTTTAAGAGCAACAATTAGTTCAGACAAAATATCTAGACAGTAATAAATTTAAAGTTTAGAAAATTCCAGATAAGTTTCATTAAATTATGTAATTTAATTTCTACGACTGCAGTTTTGCAATTTTATATACATATATAATTCTTTACAATAACATACACAATGTCAATTTATATGCATACATATATATCAATTTACAATACATACACAACACTTTTGTTTGCATTAATGTTCACATTGCTCATGCACACACACACATATATATATATACGTATATCAACATAATATGTATACATACCTTTGACAGGAAATATACATGGCAATTTATATAACGTGCGTATAGTAAGTAAGATAGAGAATGTAGAATTGTCTAATGTCCATATCATGTATGTGTACATTTCGTTGTTTTTAGCAATATCTGCAATTTAAGACAATATCTATAATAATATAATGTCTTGGCACATTATTAGAATACGGTGAAAAATTAAAGAATGATCAAATTTCAGTGTTAAAAAATTTGTCTATAATGCTTTTTTTAAATATAAAATATAAAGAATCAATTTAAAACAAAATTAAAACAGACATCTAAGGGAAATAATAAAATTATTTAATTCAACTAACCAGGCTTTCATTCCTTATTGGAACCCTACCAAGATATTTCTTTTTAAAAAATCAATGACAACTACTCTACAGCAACTCCACCCAATGGACATTAGTTACATTACTATACAATAAATATAATTAATATATAGGGTATATGAGCACAGACTTTCACACGACCCACCACTCTCCACACCATCTCATAACACTGATACACCTGAACACATATATGTTGAAAAGATAAATAATCACCAATATATGTATTTCATGCTAAACCAGCAATCATCAGTTGGTCCAGATTACCATCTCTACACATATATGCTATAAGTGCTCAGATATATATTAAGATAGCCAAACCTCATACTGTAATGGACAAGCTTCAATCTACCCCACACTCCAACTCTTCAACCATCCATCCAATTGAAAATCTGATGATGGAATGCTCAAAGGTCACCCTGAGGCCAAGATTCTTGTCACACCCATGTTGACCTAAGATCAATCTCACCCCTCATGTACAGGACATAATCCATTTAATACATATGCAGGGATGGGCAGACATCTCTACTATGTAATAACTGAAACACACAGGCTTATTATATACCTGTGTCTATATATGTAATCAATTCCCTCGGACATGAGTTTTTTGGCCCGTTAAATAATTGTTATTTTTTACTAGGTAGATATATAAAAATAGTATGTATTTCGTACCTCCCTCCACTTAGACTATGCCTATGACAAAAAGTCGATCGCAACTCATTTTAAAAATAAAAAGTAGATCTTATGAACACAAAAGTTGACCACCCCTGTATTATACCATATATTATCTGGGCATAAACTTAATACTAGAATCCACAAATAAGTAATCTTATTAACTTGTTTAAAAATAGATAAAGTAATGAAATAAACATGTAAGTTTAATCACGGGTAAAATATACTACTACCCCCCATAGACTGCAGTTATATCATGAATATTGTAAAAATGTATATATTTGAATAAATTGTAGTGCTTCATTATATTTAGCCTTGCAAGCAAGTAGTTGATTGCAGACAGTTGTGGGTTTGCCTCCCAGTCGGTGCTATGACATATGAAAAAAAAAACTAAGGTTAAATAAATTGACAGAGTTTTATGTATCTAGCTGATCTAACAGGCTATTTAAAAAAAACATTGTTTATCTTATAATGTCAGACTGTGGAATCCCATGCAAAGTGCCCTTAGGTGATTTGCATGTGTGTTTTATATTTTGATTGTTACAGTATATTCAAAAAAAATTTCAAACTGTGTAAACAAGGTTAAATATCGAGTACTACAGGGGAGAAATGGGCATTGTTAAATTATGGAAACTTTAGTTATAATTAAACTTTTATTTTGTAGATTGTAAGTATATATATATTTAAAAAAAGGATTTTGCTAAGTTTATTCGTTTTTAGGTACATATATGTATTTTACTAATTATATTTACTGTATTGTAATGTAAATAATATCTATTGGGTGGAGTTATTGTAGTTGGTCATATAATTTTATAAAAAGAAACATTTTGATAAAGTTCCAATAAGGAATGAAAACATTGTTAGATGTATTAAATAAGTTTTTTATTTATATTTAGTTGTTTGTTTTAATTTGTTTTAAATTAATTATTCTAAGTTTTATATAAAAATCGGTTGTATTCTCATCCTTGGTGTTCACCTTAAGATGGCGTTGATGCTAATCGAAAACATATACATATAACGATTCCGGGCCAGACCTAAATGATCGATTTGATCTAAAAAGATCTGATTTCTTAGATTTGTAATAAAATATTCTACTAACTAATACTATTATATGATGTTAGTTTTTTTCATTTTTGTAAATGTTTATTAATCTTATCTTGTTTTTGAGTTTGTGTGTCTTTAAAGTTACGGTGTTTTTCTAATTTTTTTTTTTTTTTGACTTTACGTGTGTCTTTTTAAAGTTACAGTCTTTTTTTTTTGCAATAGTAAATCAATACTTTTATTCAAAAGCAAGATGTAAGAAGTAAATGTTTATTAATCTTATCTTGTTTTTGAGTTTGTGTGTGTATCTTTAAAGTTACGGGGCTTTTTCGAATTTTTTTTTTTTTGGACTTTAGGTGTGTCTTTTTAAAGTTACGGTATTTTTTTTGCAAGAGTAAATCAATAATTTGATTCCAAAGCAAGATGTAATAAGTCAATGTTTATTAATCTTAGATTGTTTTTGAGTTTGTGTGTGTCTTTAAAGTTACGGGGCTTTTTCTAATTTTTTTTGTTTTGGACTTTATGTGTGTCTTTTTTTTTAAAGTTACGGTATTTTTGGTCAAGAGTAAATCAATCATTTTATTAAAAAAGCAAGACGTAATTCTAAATCTATCAAAAGTAACATCATTTATATACTACAATTTAGAATTGATACCCGACTACTATTAGTAAGAACCGTCATTAAAAGACTCAATTGAAAAATGATACCCGACTTAATTTCCGTTTTCTTTTTTGTGGGGACAGTAATAAATCAGAAAGTGGGTTGTTTTTGTTAAGTCTGTCTATATAAAAAGGGTACCATTATTGAAATACTAAATTTTAAAATGATAGCCGACTAATTTGTGTTTCTTTTGACAGTAATTAATCAGAAAGTGGGTTTCTTTTTTTTTGGGGGGGGGGGTAAATCTTGTGTATATATAAAAACAAACAAACTGTAATTTAAAGACTCCATTGAAAAAAATCAAACCCCATTGAATTTGTTTTTTTTTTAAAGACAGTAATTAATCAGGAACTGGGTTGTTTTTTGTTAGTGTGTAGATATAAAAACTAATCTTATTTTGAAATAAATAAATATAACAAAACAAAAAAAAAATAATACCCGACTAATTTTATTTTTCGGACAAGTAATTCCTAATAATTAGACAGTGGGTTGTTTTTGTTTGTGAATATATATATATAGCAAAAGTAACTGGTCATGGACGAATTCTCACGAAAATGGTACTTTTCGCGTGATCCTTTATTTTTTTTTCCCTTTCATACCCTTAAAAGCAATTTTTGAGGGTTACCCCTTCATAATGGAATCTTCAGGACATTATTACTAAACTTACAACAGTAAAGTAAGTTACAACACATTAAAAAAAATAGATGTCTTATCAAATTTAAAAAAACTATGACTGCTTCAAAGACACACACTCTCACACGAAACTACAGAGAAAATAGATATTCTACTATTACGAGAAAATGATGAACAAAATCGACTACTACGGCAGCCGATCAAGGCATTTCTTTCTCTTTGCTTTTAGCATAGAAAAAAAAAGCCATAACCGGCAGCCGTCGGGAACTCTTTCTGTGTTTTATCATAGAAAGAAGTCTCTTTGTGTTGGCTTCTGTCGCTGCCACCTCCTCCGTCCAACATAATGTGAGGACTTTTCTGCATTTATAACGTAGAAAAATTCCTCTTTAGTTGGGTGAAGGCCGGTGAAATGGTATATTTCTAGGAATTTACCTAGAAGTAGCGACATCTTAAGGTGAACACCAAGGATGAGAAAACAACCATAAAATCTTATAGATTTATTGTAAAAAAATTAAATATGGAGTTTATATATGAGGCTAAATCAAATGTAGTAATTTCTCAATTATTAAAAAAAAGATTAGTAATCATTTATGTATTTACATAAAGACAATTGTTGAAAATTAGTATTTGGTATAAAAATATGAACTCATAAAATATAAACTGATGTATGTTGAGCACCTCATATTTCAGCATTAGTGTATATTCTTTGTATGATTTGACCTGAATTCAAATACAAGTTGGATAGAATTTGAAAAAAATATTGGCATGAAATTAAGTTCAAGATTTTTTTCAGGTAGCTGATCTCTAACTTACTCAGCGACAATCCAATAATGTTATTCAATTGGTTAACTTGTTATTTTTAGATAGTTGGTAAAATGAGAGTGAAAACAACTCAAATCTTAACTATTCAGCAGTTGGATAGCTTAGTAGATATGTTTTTCACTGTTTCTCCATAAGAGTCTTTTTGGCATGCAGTTGCTACCTTAAGACACATATATGTAAAAAATAACGCTCATATAAAATAGTATGTAAAAATGTCAGGTTTTAATCCCAAATCATTATTTTTTCACTAACAAAAGGGAATTTCTTCATCTAGCTGCTAGATTACATACTTATAATAATAAATTTAGACATTAACAATATGCAGGAAATGAAATAGTGCAAATGTGTATACAGCCACAATGTGTTTATCAGAAGAACCTTTTAGCTTGTGAACAAATAGTCATTTGTGTTTTTATGCTTTCTTACATAAGTTGTATTGTTCATAGAAATTTTAATTTATTACAATAAAGTACAAATATGAATTTGATTATACATACATAATGTAAATTAAGAAATTATAATCTTATAAGCAACAAAAGATAAATTTACTTTTGACGTTGTTAGGAAACTATTTTCTCTAGTAACTCTATTATAGCTCTTTTTTGAGCTGAGTTTAAATAGATTACTAGAACAAACTTGTTTAGCCTTAGGACTGTCAATTAATGAATGACAATTTCTTACCAACATCAAAGATAAAAATTATCTATGGTTGTTTACATGAATATAATTCCTCAATTTCCATATATATATATGATAATATTTAATTTAGCATATACAATGAAGTCACAATATCTGCTGTGTATTGTGCCAAGTCTCCGCATCATGTTTTATTGATAAACAATGATTACAGTAGAATTTGTATTATTTATTGAACTACAAATATACAGTTCTTTTCATCACACACACATATATGCATTACAAACACTTTTTTATATTAAAGCAGGCAAAAAATACAAATTAAGATTAGAGTCTCAACAAAATTTTAAAAAGTAATAATATAGTTATTAATAATAAATTGAGGACACACATCATAAAGTATTCCTCATTCATTTAATGAAAAAATAAGAATAAGAAAAAAAATTACTATACTGTATTTTTAAACTTAAGAGCATGCTAATGCTCTAAACAAGCTTTTTTATTATTATTATGATAAATGCTACTACAAGAGAAGGCATTCAAATCATCTTTATCTTAGATTGTCCCCATCCCCAGACCGGTTTTGACCTATGGGTCTCTTCAGTGAGGAGTTGGGACATTAGATTTAAAAAACCAACTCAAGCTAAGCATTTATCTGAAAGGTAATTCTCAAGAAAAAGATCTAAACCTTTAGACATCTGCATGTCTTTAAAGTCAGCTCTCCAACTGAAAAAATTATATGGGCCTGAACTTAATTCAGATACTCCATATATTAATAGGCTTAGCCATTTAATTTAGCCAAAGCCCCAACAGCAAAATAATAATAGTAATAACAAAAAGTCAGATGTCACATGACTTATATATAGCTTGCATTTACCCATATGTAAACTTAAGAGCATGCTAAGATGATTTGAATGCCTTCTTTTGTAGTAGCATTTATCATAATAATAAAAAAAGCTTGTTTAGAGCGTTAGCATGATTTTAAGTTTACGTATTGGTAAATACAAGCTATATATAAGTCATGTGACATCTGACTTTTTGTTATTACTATACTGTATTTTAATATTTTCATCCCAATTAAATATGCTCTGGTTGATAAACTTTTTCTAAAATAACTTTTTCCTCTTATAGAAATATAAAAATAGTCTTCTTATCAAGACACTATGATCTCTTTTATTGTTTTGGAGTTTTAAGTCAGTATCAATTTAAATAAGTTCTTTGCATTATGTTAAAAAACATTGCACTTAAATAAGTTATTTGCATTATGATAAAACATTGCATTATGGGAAATATTGCACATTAAATTCTGAATGAATAATAAAAGAATAAACCATATGTGCTTTCAACATAAAGTGAAGAAATTTTATTAAAAAATATGAGCTTGTATGGCATCCAGAGACATAAAAAAAAATGCTGCTTAGGTTACCTAAAATATATTAAATTTACAAATTTGAACGTTTTCTTGTTTCTTCATTTACATTTTTGTTTGTTTGTTTGTTCATCTTTATTTTTGAGTATCATATAATTGAAGTTGTGAATATTGATCCAGAATAATCTTCAACTTATTTTTTGAACAACTTACTTTATTTTATTGTAAAGAAAAGAAAGAAATGCCCTAATATATATATATATATGATTAATGGGATTACTCAGTATTTATAAGATAAAAATATATAGGGTATATGAGCACAGACTTTCAGATAACCCATCACCCTCCACTCTATCTAATAACACTGATACCCTCAAGCACATATATGCTGAAAAGATAAATAATCACCAATATACGTATTTCATGCTAAACCAGCAATCATCAGTTGGTCCAGATTATCATCTCCCACACACATAAACTATAAGTGCTCAGATATATATTAAGATAGACAGATGGATGGTTGAAGAGTTGGAGTGTGTAGTAGATTGGAGCCTGTCCATTAAAGTATGAAGATTGTCTATCTTAATATATATCTGAGCACTTATAGTATATATGTGTGGGAGATGATAATCTGGACCAACTGATGATTGCTGGTTTAGCATGAAATACGTATATTGGTGATTATTTATCTTTTCAGCATATATGTGCTTGAATGTATCAGTGTTATTAGATAGAGTGGAGGGTGATGGATCATCTGAAAGTCTGTGCTCATATGCCCTATATATTACATATATAGACACAGGTATAGAATAAGCCTGTGTTTCAGTTATTAAGATAAAAATACTATAATAAATAATTTAACACTTAATTCACTTAGTATACTTTCAACATATTAGGTCCCTACTAATATTTGACGAACGATAACCCTTCAATGTAACGGATTCAAATTGAAAATGCCATAATTTGATATCTATGAGAACTACGCTAAAAGTTTTTTAAGTTTTGTGAATTAACTATTAAATTATTTTCGCGATAGTCTTTTATGTTACATATATAAATGACAGATATTGTCTTTATTACATATTATTATTATTATATTTTCATTTAACTCTACCAAACATACTGCGCACACATATTTTTAAACAACAGTTTAAAATTAATATAATTTAATTAAACATATACGCATGAAATAACACAACTGCATTTCTCTTTTTCAATGTGTAATATGAAAGTAAATACTGTACTCTTAAAACATAAATTGATGCCTTCTCAATGGAGATGAAAGCCGGTTTGATAAATATAAAAATATAGTTATTAATAGTAATTTATTTCCATCTTGTTTCGATTGATTATTGATTTATGTATTTGTGACAATATTATGGATAAATAAAATTTTATTGGATATTTAACCATTATAGTAACTTAAAACGTTCACTCTATTACACGCACATATATTTTCTATCTATCTATCTATCTATCTATCTATCTATCTATCTATCTATCTATCTATCTATCTATCTATCTATCTATCTATCTATCTATCTATCTATCTGTCTGTCTGTCTGTCTGTCTGTCTGTCTGTCTGTCTATCTATCTATCTATCTATCTATCTATCTATCTATCTATCTATCTATCTATCTATCTATCTATCTATCTATCTATCTATCTATCTATCTATCTGTCCATTCATCTGTCTATGCATCTTTACATCCATCCATCTATCTATCTATTCATCTATCCATTCATCTATATATATATATGTAGAAAAGTATATGTATAGGTAGAAGGCTGGATTGATGTAAAGATGGAAAGATAGATAGATGGATAGATAGTCAGATAGTTAGATAAATAAATAGATAGATAGGTAGATAGAGAGATAGATAATTAGATCAATAGATATGTGAACATAATGGGGTAAAAGTTATAAGAGTACTTAATTTTATTTATATTATCTTTAGTTAAATACTTTCTATATATACATGATTCAAAAACCTATAATCATATGTTTAATGCATAAACATCTTTTAATTTTGATATATTAAACCAAAGGTTTTTTGCAAATAAAAAATGTGAGTCTAGATTTTGGATTAGTCCACATGCCAATGTTTTAGTAGGGCTACACTTATCACCATCATCCAACCGATATCTTTGCAGTATTGTCTTGAATGACCTCCTCCAATAACCAGACAAGAAACAATGTGATCCTTTTGATACATTGTTATGATAATAATAATAGCAAACAACTATTTACATGGGTTAAATTTAAAATAGATATTTATACACACATACATATATTAGATATACTTAAAACTTCTATTCTGCCATACATTCTTGAAACATATGAATAAAATCTGCATGAATCTACGTGAAAATGAGGCACACAAAGCATTTATCCTGAACTAGCATTCTTCAGTTAGTTCAACTTTGAAGTATATCTAAAAAAATAATATATATGGAAAAAAAGGGGTTGGATTGAGGCTAGTATGTGAAAATGTTCAATAATTAAATAAGTATATTAATAATTACTAGTAATCATATATTAAACTATTAATTTTTAACCAAGTTTAAACATTATATCTAAATATGATAATCTCTAGCTTAATATATGATTACTAGTAATCATTAATATACTTATTTAAAGTGGATACTGGCAAAAATGTGAGTTCAGGAAATTTGACACTTGTTTTTCAAATTGTAATATATATATAGGAATGTGTATGTTAAATTTTCTGTCAGATGTTAGATTACGTCACATTAGGTAACAAAACACTATCTACTGATAACATTTGATTCTCAAAAGTTTGCTCTTGCTTATTATTTTTTTAATACTATTAATGTACAAACTTAAATTTAGAACTTTATACATGACTTTAAAAGAATTACCTGGCGCAGAGTTAGCATATTCATAAGCCACCAATCTGGTTCAAATCCAAATCAAATAAATGGACAGTATTTTTTAGGCAACCAGTTCATTGTCAGTGATTATTGGTCAGTAAATAGGTATCTGTTTTAGTTAGAGAATAAAACAAACATTTCAAAGCACTCAAACCTTTACTACCAGTAATTGATAAGCCTTGTTAATGTTACATTATTTCTCATTGATTCTGTATGAGGAGTGGGGGTGTTCTAGAAACTATGTCTTATGTGGACTATTTGCAAATGCTGATTTATCTACTATTTTACTACATGTTTTATAATAGTTTTAACAAGGCTGTAAACCTTAGCAATGAGCAATAGTGAGCGTTTAATAAAATTTATAATTACATGTTTTATAATAATTGATCGTATATAGCGAATTATACATTTATGAAATATTCTGGAAATCAACTCCTCTTCGTGCGTTATAAAAATAAATACTCATTGTTTCGTCATTAAATATTTTCGGACCATCTGTGCTTTTAAAACACTGACGAAAGAGTGCGTGTGTGTGCATGTTTTTTAGTGCGTGTTATCAAAATAGTTTTGTGTTTATTTAATGGATTTGAAATAACGTTCTCAGGTAATGCTAACATTATACATTGTCTTTGTTTTTGTAGGAAGACAGTTGATCCAGATTCTTCAAAATATTTTTGATGCTGGAACCGATACCACCGCCACAACTATTCAATGGGCATTCCTTTATTTGTCAGTTTACCCAGAAATCCAGAGTAAATTACAAAAAGAAATAGATGCTGTTATTGGTTCATCTAGAACTCCTGTTTATGAAGATCGTATCAATATGCCTTATACGGATGCGGTGATTATGGAGGTACTCAGGCTTTCATGCGTGCTTCCCATGCCAGTGCATACAAATAAAGAAGCAGCAGTAATAAGTGGTTACGAGATTCCCAAAAAATCTATCATATTTCCATTGCTGTGGGCAGTCCACAGAAATCCCGAACACTGGAAGGATCCAGATATATTCTCGCCAGAGAGATTTTTAGATGAGAATGGAAAAATTATTAAGCCACAAACGTATATGCCGTTTTCTATAGGTAATTAATTTCTATTTATATATATATAATAAATGGACAGGTGTTTATTGATATTAATATATTAATGTAGTAACTCAGATTTCCTTTGTTATATTGGGCCAGATAAAACTTGAAAAAGGTTCAGATTTCACTTGAAAATAGAATTTTTTCCAGATATCTATCTATCTATCTATCTATCTATCTATCTATCTATCTATCTATCTATCTATCTATCTATCTATCTATCTATCTATCTATCTATCTATCTATCTATCTATCTAATTGTTCGCCTGTCTGACTATCCATCTGTCTGTCTGTTCATCCTTCTACTATTCATCTACATCTATCTATCGATTCATCTATCTATCTACATACCTACATTTCTATCTAATCTATCTATCTATCAATCTAATCTAATTAATCAATCTATCAATCTAATCTAATCTATATATCTATCTATCCATCCATCTATCCATCCATCCAAATTATCTATCTTATAAATCATTAGTGGTATTGCATATGTATTAATTTATATGAAGTGGTATTAGGTCTTGAAAGTGCAGTAAATTATTTTTTATTTTATTCATCGTTACATTGTGCAGATGGAACTTTGAAGATATAATGTCACTTCAACTACCTTTATGTATATGTGCTGTCTGTTATCAAAAAATAAACCCATGTTCATTTTAGATTGTTATGAAATCACCAGTCATTGAAAAAAAAAAAACAACGATACAATAGGTTTTTCTTCTTAGGTGTCACCAATGAATCAATATAAAATAAAATATAAAATTTTTAGTCTTAGTAAATATATCATGGCCAGATTTATGGAAGATAGTCATTTCTAACAAGGTTCAATGTAAGAGACTTACATTATAAATAAGCTCTCTCTCTTACTTTCTTTATGAATTATTATAACTTTATCTTTCTTATTGCATTGCCAAATTCATATAATATTAATCAACAAGGTTCAATGTAAGAATCTTATATTATAAATAATCTTTCTCTTACTTTAGCTGCTTTATGAAGTATTATAACTTTATCTTTCTTATTTCATTGCCAAATCCATATAATATTAATATCATCTGTATTCTTTATTAATTTTTACAATGCTTTTTTATAACTCATTATTGACTGTTTTGATTGCCCCAGCGATCTTCTTCAGAACTTCTACTTGTATTTCCAAATCTTAACTCTTTAAAATTTTTATATTATTATTAATATTATTTAATTTTATAATCAATGTCCATCTTTTATTTAAATAGTCGACAGCTTTTTTATTTTTCTTCTTTTTAACATAGTCTATTAAATTTTTGATGTTCTTTATATGCTCCATGTATCCATATATATATATGCTCTTTATTTTTTTTATTTTTTTTATTTTAAGTAACACACTTTATTAAATCACAACATATTTACATAATTACAAGATCAATTTTTAGTACAGACAAAAAAAAAAAAAAAAGAACAGTATTATCCTTCACTTGTCCATTATACACATTGCAACACGTTCACTTAATTCTCCTGTTACCTGTTCATTGTTTACGATTTAGACCCTTTTTCTTTAACAACATTACCCTTCTTTATTTTATGTTTTACTCCCAGATTTCACATCTGGAGAGAGCAATTCCTCCCCATACATGTTGGAAGGTTTTTTGGGGCCAATATTTTAGGCATAAGTTGAAGTAGTTCTCCCAATCTCTATCCATTTTTTTTAACCAATTGAATTTCTTATTATCAAATAAAAGTGAACATCTTATTGCCCACAATGATTTCAATGTATGGATCATTACATTCGCATTGTGCGGGTTAAAGTTTATAACATATTTTTTCATAAGATATTTGAGATTTATTATAGGCCTGTGAAAGACCTTCATTCTAATTTCTCTAAAGGCGTAGCATTCTTCAAATAAGTGGATAAAAGTTTCATTGTGCCTCTTACACATAATGCAGGTTTCATTCACACTCAATCCCAGTCTTTTATTAATATAGGTAGTTGTAGGTAGAATCCCATTGATTAACTTAAAAATAAATCTCATTGATGTCTGAGGTATATATATTGAGTGAAATTTTTTTAATACATTTTTCATTGAACAACTCAACCAATTATTTTCATTTTGGTAATTTGCTTTTTTTAAATCTTTATATCTAATACCATCTAGGGTGGTTACATTAAGTTCATCTTGCAAATCTTTATATGCCATCAACATGTCAGTAAGATACGATCTTTTTTCAGCTCCCAATCCATTAATAATAAATATGTCACCATTTGGGAGATTAAATGACTGATCCTTGGCTACATTCATATAAGCTTTAGCAGTCACAAATTGAACATAAGCTTTTGGGTCAATTAAATTGAGACCACCCTTATTTATTGGAAGCTGTAAAAGCGAGGTAGAGAGGAGATAAGTTTTCTTTCCCCATATGAATTTTTTTGCCATCTGTATAATCTTTAGGTTTGATTTATTATATAATTTTAACCATGGGCCATAATATCCTAGCACTCCCATTGCAATTGCATTAAATATTTTGGTTTTAGTTATTTCATAGAGTTTAAAAGGCATAAAACCATTAATTCTTTTCTCAATTTTCCTTGTGACTAATTTGTTTAATAGTCCATTCATCTTAGTTTTTGGTAAATATAATGTAAGGCCAAGGAAGGATTTAGGTAGGGCTACAAACTCATTGGAAATTCTTTTGCCTGTTGCCAATTGCCAAGCTGCTGATTTATTTACTTGAATTAATGCTCCAGTTGCCTGCTGAAATTTTCTGATTATATTCATTACAACATCAATATTATAACAGTTTTCAAAAATTATTACAATATCATCTATAAATGCTGTGACCTTTACTGAAACTCCCAATTGGGGCAGGTAAATTCCGTTTATTAGTGTCTCTATTTCTTTTATCATGGGATCTACATAAATTGCAAACAACAGTGCTGCCAAAGGTGATCCTTGCGGAATTCCTCTATCTGGGGCAAAAAACTCTGATCTTCTCATGAAATTTTTATAAGAAATTCTATTATTCATAATGTAATTTTTTATTGCATTCAATAAGAATGGATCATCTGCTATAAGCTCCTTTAGGGTATTAAATAGATAAGACCAGTTCACGAGGTCAAAGGCAGATTTAAAATCAATTTGCAATGCGAAATACTGTGTTAGATTATGCGTCCTGGCATGCTTAATAGCTTCTTGGATTTTAATAGCTGCATTTACTGCTCTCTTGCCCTTTACTGCATGATGCACCATTGATATCTTGTTACTGACATTTCTAAATAATTTTTTTTGTAATATTCTAGCAATGATTTTAGCATCAATATCCTCAATTGTTATATTTCTTAGTTCTTCAAAGTGGGGCATTTTCATATTCTTTTCTTTTTTAATGCTGAAGATTATTCTGTTGTTAATATATGGCCAATCAAAAATCTCTGAGCACATTTGATTATAAAATTTTAATAAAGGGCCAATCAGAAGATAACCAATTTGCTTATACACTGATGCTGGGATTTCGTCATTTGCTAATACTGTTTGCAACTTTAATCTCTTTATTTCAAGCAAGACCTCCTTGAATGGAGAATTGTTCACTCTCAATCCTTCGTTCGCCCATGATTTCTTTTAATCTCACAACCATATATTGATCTACCTCATCACCCGATATCACAGAGTCTTCGGCTGTCATCATCAATGGGATACCATTGGAGTGAGGGATGTATATTTTCGCATAGTTAATTGTTGGCTTCACTATTTTGTTAAGATCTGGGATTAATTTTCTTATTCTTCGTGTATATGTTTCTTCCTGCATTCTTTTATATATATCATTATATTCCAGTTGTAGCTTCTTCACTAAATCATTATTTTCTCTGAGGCCATATATAGTAATTAGTATTTTATTGATTTCAATAATTCTATTTCTCATTTGGTTTTGTGTTAACATATTATTTGTGTTATTACGGCATAGGCTTGAGATAATTTTTTTCATTTTATTCCATGCAATACATGGAGGTAGCTTTGATTGGCTTGTATAGTAGTTTGATACTATCAAAATGTTAGACATTTGATCAACTGTAAAGTTTATCTGACTCATAATGTTCTTTTTAATAGAAAAGACATAGGCCTTATTTTTTATTGCATCATAATTTTTTATCTCCAATAGTATTCTTAGGTGATCAGAAAAGCCTACTAGAGAAGTTTCAATGAATGAGTCTTTCACTTTACCATTTGACACAAAGAACAAATCTATTAGTGACATATACCTGCTGTTAAAAAATGTGTAGGCATGCTTACCATATTTCATTTCCAATGGATATACTGCAAGAGCTTCTAGTTTGTTTTCCAGACTTTTAGGAATATCCCGGTAGGAGCAATTGAAGTCACCTCCAACCACAACAATGCCCGGCTTCTGCATTAACTTATGTTGTATACCATGAATTAGCTTAGAAATATCTTTACCTTTACTAATCGAGTATACTGCAATTAGATAATGAAGCCTACCACAAAAGGTAAAGGAAATCACTATAAAATTTATTTGTAACATGATTATTTGTATGTTTCTTATATTTGATCTCATATTTATTAGTATTGCAACTCCCTGTGCTGATTTTGTATTCATTCTGTACAGAAACACATTTGCCTTTGCAAGTCTTTCAGTAATCCAAATTGGTGTGTTGCTACTAATCTTTGTTTCTGATAAGATTATAATGTCATATTTTTGGGAAGCAATGTAGTCTATAATTTTAATCACTTTATCACCTGCATTCATTCCTCTAACATTCATAGATATTATATTTAGTGAATTCTTCATATCTTGATAATTTAATAATCATTTTATTAGCATATTACACCCCACATCCTCATCTTTTCCCTTAGTTTTTAATTCATCATCTTTCTTATCATAGGAGTCATTGTTTAATTCTGCCAAATTAATATTCAACATTATTTGATTATCACCATTATTATCTTTTGTAACTTTATTAATCTTTTGATGTGTATTTCTTTTGAGTGTTTTGATACTATCCTCATTACCATTTATTTGCTTGTTGCTAAGTTCTTCTGTTTTGATACTATCTTCATTATCATTTACATGTTGGTTGATAAGTTCTACCGATTGTGTTATCATAACCCTGTCTTCGTTTTCATTTTCCATTTGCGAGTCTGTGTTATTCTCATCAAATGAATCTATAAGACTATCAATACCTGTGACATTTCCAACCTGCAATAGATCATTTTGGCCTGGTAACAATTCAACTTCATCTAATATGTCCATATTTTTTAATTTATCAATTTCTTCTTCATACAATAAATGCTCGTCTCCTGTGTTACTAACTACATTAGCCCATGTCTTAATTGATGATGATACATTACATAGGTGATTTAATAGGTCAAATTTGTTACACTTCATGCAGTTAGCAGTGTTACAGCCTGCTGCAATATGCCCCACTCGATTACATTTAAAACACAATGGTGATCTACCCTTTATTATTATGGAAATGGGCATTTGATCTTTTGTTATTTTATGTGGTATCTGTTCTTTCGTTACCCCTTTCTTTAATTTAAGTACTACTGTCCATGAGTTTGACGGAATTTGGAAGGCTGTGCCCGGCGTCATTTCTCTTTCCAAATTTATTATCTCAGCATAATCCAATAGTTGGATTTTAAAAAATTCAACATTGAAACTTGGAGGTGTATGCAGTATTCTTCCATAGACCAATGGATTGGGATCTTTTGTAACGTAGTAAATTTTTTTATTTTGAATTTGCTTAATTATGTTTTCAGCTTTATCTTTTTGTTCTTTATTGAAATATTCAATCGAAACGAACCCTCTAGCGGGAAAAAAGAAGTATATTTGACCGTGTTAATGAGTTCATGAGAATATAGAGCCTTTAAGTATTCATCGATATCTGGTTTATCAAGTATATGTTCCCCTGTTATTATATTAGTTTGAATAATTAAGCTAAAAATTGATGTACTTGGTGACATACACTTTACAAATATCTTTTTCCAGTATTCATTTAATTTCACGAAAGATTTTGTTGTAAGTTTCTTGCTACTTATATTATCAGCATAGTTATCATTAACATCAATAAATTGAGTTTTATTCACAGAGTTTATTTGATTATCTACTACATCTTCCTTTTTAATTAATTTTGATCTCAATCCAGCTTGTTTTATTGCATCAGATTGTAAGCTCAAAACTTCACTTGAGTCAAAATTATTATCGCTATCCATTTTCCCTTTTTTATTATTATTTAGTATTACGCACTCTGGATTTTCTAGGCCAACGTTACTACTTAGGCTTTTTTCAGTTTTTTTGCTAATAATTCCTTTTTCCGTAAGTGCTATATTGTTTTCTTGATTTATTGATTTATTTGTATATTCTTTTAAATTTATACTATCACTATTATTATCATTTTCTTCTCTACGTTTATTTAAAGAAGTATCACTATTATATTTCCTTAATTTACTTTGTTTTCTCAGAGACTTAAACGCCATTTTCTCATTATGATTTTTATTTTCCTCCAGATTATTAGTATCTAAGACTTTAAATTTATCTTTAACTTCACAAATACTTACTTTGGTATTCTCGTTCTTTTTATTCTTTCGCCCCATTTTAATTTTTTATTTTAAACAATCGTTCCCGTAAATCAAGCAGGAAAGATACTTGCACTACCAGCCATTACTCGAAGCGGAAGTCAGTCATATGCTCTTTATTTTATCCAAGCTCTATGTCCAGTATTCTTTATCTTCTTTTTGAAGTATTATAACTTTATCTATCTTAATGCATTGCCAAATTCATATAATATTAATATCATCTATATTCTCTATTACTTTTTACAATGCTTTTTTACAACTCCCTATTGACTGTTTTGATTGCCCCAGCAATCTTCTTCAGAACTTATACTTGTTGGAATTGCTGGAGCAAAGCATTGTAAAAAGTAATAAAGAATATAGATGATATTAACATTATACTTTCTTTATCATCATTATCATTTTCAACCATTATTGATCCATTGTAAATTGAAGGTCTTCCAATTTAAGCTAATTTTCCCAATCCTTATATTTTTTCCCACACAGCATCAGCAAACTTTTTTATTTTGTCAGTCCATCTCACATGTTGTCTTTGCATAGGTATTTACAATCTATTGGGATCTAGTTTAAGAACTTAACTGTTTGTCTACTATCACTTCCTAGCAGTGAGCTCATTTGCTACATTTCACTTATCTTTCAATGAGATCATTAATACCTGTTTATTTTCTCTTCTGGTATTTCAGTTTTAGTCTCTCCTTGTCACTCCTAACATGGATTTTCCTTTACTTTGTTGAATATTTGAAATACAGGCACTCTTCACATACCTGGAGCCTAATTGTACATATAGGGTATTTGAACTCAGACTTTTAAGCAACCTTCAACTATCCATCTCATACCTCTGATAAACATGACGACATACATGTAGAAAAGATAAATAATCACCAATATACATAAATTCATGCTAAACCAGCACTTATCAGTTGGTCCAGATTATATCCCCCCATATATATACTGATTATATATATATATGTGTGTGTGTGTGGTAGATGATAATCTGGACCAACTGATGAGTGCTGGTTTAGCATTAAATACGTATATTGGTGATTATTTATCTTTTCTACATGAATGTGGTCATATATATCAGTGGTATGAGACAGATAGTTGAAGGTTGCTTGAAAATCTGAGTTCAAATCCCATATATTTACTTTGTTGAATAATCTGAAATCCCTGAATTGCTTTTCTGTTAATTGTCCAAGTTTCAGATCCATAAATAAGAACTTCGAAAATTTCATTTCAAATATGTAGATATATTTCCATTTAATATCAAGTTATTTGTACCAAAAGCATCTCATCGAAATTTAGCTCTATGATTAATTACATCCATTTTATTTGCAACTATGTTAGCAATCTGATCACGATATAGGTAACTGTTTACTTCTTGGAATGATTGAATTAATTGGATTTCTGGTTGCTCACATTTTTACTTCACATTAAATATAGAAACCCACATTATTGTTGAAGAAAATATTTCTAGCAGATAGTAAATAAAAGTATTTATTATAAAATATTTTACAAATTTTCAAATGGCAATATTTGATGAAAATTTCATTCAATCTCTGCTGGAAATATATTTCTACCAGCCCATGCATACGTTGAGATCCCATAAAGCATATCAACTTAAACTTCATTTAACCCTAACCACAGCATTCAGTGTGATATTAATGTTTGAATATAATTTTAGAAATAATTTAACTAAAGACTTCTTAATATTAGCTTAACGTTATTAAACAAAAAAGCTCTTTTAATTAAAGTCACTTTTAAAGAGCCTCGTTTTCAACTAAACATTGACTTATGTAAATATTTAATTGAACACAACATAAATAGATAATCGTACTACTAATATTAATTTGTGTAAACTGTCTTATCTATTAACATTAAGCTGGTACAGGTGAGAATTTATTTAAATTACTATTAAAATTATGTTCAGACGTTGATATCAAATGGAACATTGGAACAGGTAAATTGCATTGCTATGTGTGGTAGGATTTCAACTAATTTTCAGGCAACTAATTTTCTCAATTACTAATAAAATCATAATAACATGAAATATTATATAAATCTATTGAAAGCCAACACACTCCAACCTTCACATATCATCATCATTTCAAATCAATGTTGATCAACTGTAGGCTTCATCGTTCAACTTTAATGCAATTTCTCTGATCTCTAGCCTTTCTTTGGAACATTACACCAGCAAACTTTCTTATGTCCTCCATCTATTTTACATGTGATTTCTTTCTAGGTCTTACATAATCTTTGGGATCAATTTAAGATTTCTACTATCCATCTGTTATCATCACTTTTAGCAGTATATCCAATTCAGTTCCATTTTAGCCTCTTAATAATTTAAGTGATGTCATTAATATCTGTTTGTTCTCTTACTCATAAATTTCACTTTCAATCCCGTCCTGATACTCCTAGCACGTATCTTTCCTTACTTCATTAAGTGGTCTGAAATCTCTGTATTATTTTTCTATTATGTATCCTATTCTTAGATTCAAAGTAAAAACTAAGAAAACACATTCATTAAAAACCTTTTCACACACATGGCATATTTTTAGTACTAAGCTATTTCTACCAAAAGCACTTCACCCAAGTTTAAGTCTATGATTCATTCCATCCATTATGTTCTCATCTGTATTAATAAGCTGACCAAAGTATTTGTAGTTGTTACCTTCTTTTAATTCATCATTCTCATCTGTATTAATAAGCTGACCAAAGTATTTGTAGTTGTTACCTTCTTTTAATTCATCATTATAAACTTTCTTTTGTAAAAATCCACTGAACATGAGTCTTTTAATCAGTGAACAACCCTAATATCTTGAAGAAATTTGTATATCTAACTATTAATCAAACAATTCATCTTTTGTTTCCTTGACAGTCAGATTATGAGTTTCTGAAAGATTTTAATCATTGTTTGTTAGCACCATGTTAAAACTGTAGCAACTTTCTCAATACAGTAGTACCACCCACCTAGTGCATGCCACAGTAATCAATGGATGCTAGAAGATTTGTGTATCAATCCTTATTTATTGCCCACTCATTCAATATTCCAATACCAGTTTTTATATGGAGCCTTGAATCTGAGAGCACTGCTCCTAGATCTTTGAGGCTTATGACCTTCATGAAGGTGGAACCTTGGATATGAGAGCACTGGAGCTAGGTCTTTGGAGATTATGACCTTCATCAGGTTGGAGCCTTGGTTCTGAAAGCACTACACCTAGATCTTTGGATTTAATGGTCTTCATCAAGATGTAGTCTTGGATCTGAAAGCGCTGGACCTAGATCTTTAGATTTAATGGCTTTCATCAGGGTGAAACCTTGGATCTGAGAGCACTGCACTTAGATCTTTGGATCTAATGCAACTCTCTAGCAGCCATTATTTACCTTTTTACTTATTTATAAAACTATGTGTCCAAAATGAAAATACAATAATGTTTTCAATCCAAATTAATTTGGTTCTTTAGTCATACAGATCTGAACCCAGTTCAAGATCTATATATTTTGATGTCTGTTTTTGTTAATAATGACAATGATCAACTTGTTTTGGCTAGGATTGATATTAATTTAATAATACATCACAAGGCCACTATTTATTATCCTTATACAATCTGTTAAAATAGTAGAAATTTTCTTCATACAATAGTGCCACCTAGTGCAAGCTATAACAATCAATGGATGGTAAACAGTTTGTGCATCAAAATTCCTATCTAGCGCCAAGGGGATTTGCCCTCAGAAAACCAAGGTTCCACACTGATAAAATCCACAAGCTAGAAGCTAGTCTGGGAATAGTGGATGAGTAGGCACTACTTAGGGATTTTGATGCACAAACCTTCTAGTGTCCGTTGATTACTATGGCTTGCACCATGTGCCATTAGTGTATGGAGAGAGTTGCTACCGATACTGCTAACTACTATTGTTATTAATGACTTTTGCTATATTAATTGATATGTATTCTGTGTGCTGCATTCAATAATATATATAATGAAAGAAAGATAGTTTTTATTCTGCTTTATAATTATGAACAACTTTACTTAAAGAAATGAATTTTAAATCAATCAAGATAAATAATACAAATTAATTTATATTAATTGATATTTTTAATTCACAAAGCAGAGCAATTTCTTCTCATTGTACTTTATAAACAAGCAACTGTTACTATAGTAATTAATCAGCTCTCTAGACACAGAGGGCAGCACTATCTGCAATCTGTATTGCATTAGATGTAGATGGCAAAGGAGGCAAATCAAAAAAGAAATGGGATGATCATGTTTTTATATGAGAGATGTGAAAAGCAAAATAAAAATGTTCAGTAGATTGCAGTTTATGGATAATAGGAGAATAGCCAAAATAGTATTTAATTAGATTATGAGTAAAGGTCAGGCAACAAGATGGGTGAGAAAGGTGGTACAGTATGCAGAAGACTTGGATTAAAAATTTATGTCAGTATACTTATACAAAATGTGGGATGATTGGGTAAGGAGAATTGTTGAGTGTAATAGTTACAAGGAATGGGATAGAAGAATAGATGCATTAATAAAGAATAAGGAGTTGGAGAGATGGAGAACTAGTATGGAGACTAAAAAGAGTTTAAATATATATAGAAGTAAACAGAATACTGGGTGCAAGTTAATTTATGATAATAGCAAGGAAAGTAGTTTACTACTTAAGGCTTGAATAGGATTTTTTAGCAACAAGGGAATATACACATAAATGGAAAAATGTTGGTGGTCTAGACTGCAAGTTGTGTAAAAAAGGCATAGAAAGTATTTGTCATCTGTTAATTGAATGTAAATGCTTGCAAGTAGAAAGGACACAAATAATGAAGTTGTGGGAAAATAAATATAAACAAAGTGATTATATAGAAAGTGAATTCTTGGTTTTTATGCTGGATTTCGAAAAAGATAAGTGGATTTAGATATAAAGGCCATGGAGTTGACAAAGATTATGATGTGGAAATGGGATGGAGCAGGATAGGGAAGAATATGGGAAAACTTAGGGTGGGGAATGAAAAGGGAAGTTAAAGCTACTAACAGATTTCTCTTGATATGGTAGCTAAGAGATTCCTGACTCCGAAAGAGGAGAAGCCACAATGCATCTTATCTCATCTCATCATCCCATGTTATGTGAGAAGAAACTGCTTTAACCTGTGAATTAAAAATATTGATTGTTTTAAACTAACTTGCAATATATTTTTCGATTGATTTAAAATTCATTCCTCTAGATTTTGTTTTTTATGTATGACAATATAAGTGCAATAAGGGACAGGTGCTCTTTTATTGCATATATTGCTGAATGTACAATTAAAGGGCAGATCAATGATTGTAGTAAGAGTCACTTTTTTAAAAATAATTCTCAAATGTTACGTATAATCAATACTACTTGTTTAACTTTAATATATATATATATATATATACTGTATATATATATATAATTCAACTTATACTTTTATTTTATTTTATAGGTAGACGAAATTGTATGGGAGAAACACTGGCCAAGTTAGAAATTTTTCTTTATCTGACATATACCTTTCAGCGTTTCACTATCAAAGTAGCAGATAAAAATAATCCTCCTAGTTTAGACTGCCAATGTGGGCTTGTTTCCTCTCCTTTTCCTTTCAGCATAATAGCTGTTCCTAGAGATTAGAGTGAAAATTATTTAAATACCTATTTATTGCAACTGATAGCTAAAAGAACGGGTTGAGTTCCATGGATAAATATCTAGCATAATTTTATTTTGGCAGTCATAGAATATCATTAGTGACTAAATCTTATATATTGCCTCCTTTTTATATGTTTTAATCATTGGTGGTTATTATATTCATAAAACTTTAGTGCACTTTATAAGTTGTTGCTATACCTACCGATTAGCCAAGATCCTGTGTCTGTACTTCAAATAGATCGCATTATTTATTTTTTCATATATCATAGCATCGGCCGGGAGGCGAACCCACAACCGTCTGCAACCAACTACTTGCTTGCAAGGCGACTGCGACGATCTCTCGACTAACAACGCTTGACTAGATCACATTATTTTTAAAGCCGTTAAATGAAAAAGGTAGTCATGCCAGGAACATATTTAGGTATTCCTGTACTCGATATTTCTTTATAGAAAATCTATAATTGAACAATACTGATTCATTATATGTAAAAAAGACTTTAATTAAGCATTTAATGATAAACTGTTCAAAGACAGGCAATATCATTAAAAAGATACGTGTAAATATGTAAACATATACTATTTATAAAAAAATAACTTGTTCCTTGTTAGTCTTTTAGTAAGTTATTTGCTCATAATTTATTAATATTAACACCTGCTGCATTACAACATAAATATTTACATATGTTAAAAGTATGCAGCAATCTGTCCATAAGTATGAAATTTGTTTCCAAGTCTCAAGCGTCGATTCTCAAATTTGTGCATAGTCTCAAACTGTAAATAATGTGTATTTTAAATATGCATATATATATATGTGTATATGTACAATATATAGACAAGTAAAACATGTAAAACACATATGTAATTGTGTATAATATGTAGTGTATTGAAAATACTAAACAGAGATTAAAAATTTGTTAAATGAACTTAAGTAGACCGAGTGTGCTTTCGATATATGTTTGCGTCATAATCATCCTCTTAAAAATTTATGAGACCCATATTTTGATAATTTGAAAATTATTAGATCTTTGGTTCATTACATATTCATTTTTTTGTAATGAACCATGCCTCCTTGATCTTACATTTTCTATTGTTTCTCTCTTTGCTTATAAAACTGCATCCATATTCTCTTTCGTGGTTGTAAATATAGATGTATTAGTTGATCTAGGTTTGGCATTTTTGTACATTAAGGTGTGTTGTGTTAATCTTGTATTCCATGGTAGGTGTAAAGACAGTCCATTTGGCTACACCCTACTGCAGATGCAATGTTAGGTTGATCCAATTTATGTCCTTTGTATTATTAATTAGTCTATATCAGGGGTGGGCAATTTTTTTGGCTTGGGGCCACAGAGTTTGGTGGAGGGCCACACTTTTTTTCATGACACAATAAACACACTGCTTTATGCCCTGTATTACTAAAGAAATATTTGTTTGTCCATTCTTCATTTAAACATACAACATTCATCACCGATTTTACATTTTTTTGGAGGGTTCATGCTTTCACTAAAGTTGGAAATGTATATATTTGCTAATGCAAAGAGAAAATTGAAATTAAGCAGATCAACTGGAAAAGCACTTCACACCATATCTATACTGTGCATGTGTATTGTTGTGGTCATCCTAGTGGAAAATACGAGATGAATCTTCCGGATGGGAAGGAAATCTCAGTTCAAGGCAGATTTTTCTGATTGTCTTGGTGGGAAGCATAAAAACTCTTAGCAGGCCACATGTGGCCCTCAGGCCACTATTTGTCCACCCCTGGTCTACGTAAATTGATGGAAATCTAAATCCCACATTCATTCAACTAATATTTACAACCACAAGAGAATATGGAAATAGTTTTGTTCCTAGTATTATTAAAATAATGTGCAAAGAGGGAAACTAGAAAATATAAGATCAAAAAAGCATGGATTCATTACATAAAATAAATATATAATGAACCAATTAGCAGAATAACCTGAGTATAATGCACACACATTGAAAGTATTATAGGTCTACTTAAGTTTATTTAACATATTTAATCTCTGTAGTACTATTTTCATATTACTGTTAATAATGACAGAGAATGTAGATAATATATACTGTATGTGTATGGTGAATTAAAAAATTAAAATGTAGAAATAAAGTTTGTATTTTTTTTATTTTTGACTTAATTTTTTTAAATAACATATTACTGCAACCACATATTTTAATGAAGTGATTATTAACTGAAACACACAAGCTTATTATATACCTGTGTCTATATATGTAATATATAGGGTATATGAGCACAGACTTTCACATGATCGACCACTCTCCACACTATCTCATAACACTGATACACTTGAACACATAGAATGTTGAAAAGATAAATAATCACCAATATACATATTTCATGCTAAACCAGCAATCATCAGTTGGTCCAGATTACCATCTCCACACATATATGCTATAAATGCTCAGATATATATTAAGATAGTCAATCCTCATACTTTAATGGACAGGCTTCAATCTCCTCCACACTCCAACTCTTCAACGGTCCATCCAATTGAAAATGTGATGATGGAATGCTCAAAGCCTGTCCATTAAAGTATGAGGTTTGACTATCTTAATATATATCTGAGCACTTATAGCATATATGTGTGGAGATGATAATCTGGACCAACTGATGATTGCTGGTTTAGCATGAAATACGTATATTGGTGATTATTTATCTTTTCAACATATATGTGTTCAAGGGTATCAGTGTTATGAGAGAGTGTGGAGAGTGGTGGGTCATGTGAAAGTCTGTGTTCAAAATGATTATTGTGTGTAAGTATATATTATACACAGTATATTTATAGAGTCTATTCTATAACACGGTCTCCAAACACATGAATAAGAACAACTGTAAAAGATAAATGACTTCAAGTATTCATTTCAAGCTGAACCAGCATTTCCATTGTCCCACACCACAATCACTTACATGAGGAGGGGGGATCCAAAAATAACTGGATTTATAATAAAAAAATTGTTTGTCTATTTATAAGTATTACAAACTGAATCCCTTTCTAAGTACAATCCATTTGATGCAACGCGCCGGTCTAAATCTGTTTTTCACTTTTCAAAGTAGTTTGAAAACTCATGCAAAGTGATGCCTTTTAATGTCTGCATTGTTTATTTCTTCATCACTTTTAAGTCAGTAAAAAAAATGTCTTTCTTATTCGAGAGAATAAAAGAAGACACCCACAACAAATATGGCTGATGGATAAGCTGGGTCATGGTGAATTTAATTATAAATTGTTTTACACTCAAGGCTTTGCATTCTAGCACATTGTTGTGGTAAAGTCTGCACTCCCTATTAATCCAAAAATGAGACATTTTTGTTTTACCATACCATGCAAACTTCTCAGGATACATAGGTTTTAAATGTTAAAACAGGAAAAACTTACTATATGTATTGCCACACGCAGCAAGTTGAATAATCAATGGATTCCAGAAGGCTTGTGTATAAAATCCTCATCTACTGACTACTCATCCAATATCACCAGACTAGTTTCTGGCTTGCGGCCTTCATCAGTGAGTAGCCTTGGATTTGAGAGCACTGCACCTAGATCTTAGTATCTTGCCTATTTTAACAACAGTTATACACAAGCATAAGAGGTGGTGGTCATGTGATGTAGGTTTTAAATGCCTTGTCATTACAAAAAAATCTAAGTGAACAAAGCCATTTGCCAACAAAAAACATCAGCACCATCTTGACACCAGACTTCATTCATCATGCTTTTTGGGATGTGGTGAGTTTGATACTTTTATTAAACCACTTATAAAATCTTGTTTTCCCCAGATCAGCTTGCTTATAAACTGTTTTGAGCATTCCAATTGTTTTCCCTACCATTTTCCCTAAAAGAAAGCATTTTGTGTTGTTACAACTTTTCAGCCATTGCAAGTAAAGAAGTAAAATGCACTTAACAAAAACATTTACTTTACCATAAGAGGACCTCTTGATAATGAAAATTAGCAGACCAGTGTGATGCAATACACTATGGGTTCTCCTTTTTCAGAGTCAGGAATCTCTCAGCTACTATGCTCAGAGAAACTTGTTAGCCACCTTCCCTTTCCATTCCCCACCCTGTTTTTCCCATCTTCTTTATCCTGCTCCATAATTTCCACAATATAATCTTTGTCAACTCTATGGCCTTGTTATATAAATCCCCATTATTTTTCCCAAACCCAGCATAAAAACCAAGAACCTACTCTCTGTATAATCACTTTGTTTATAGTTATTCTCATACAACATCATTATTTGTACCCTGTCTACTTTCAGGCATTTACACTCAATTAACAGATGCCTAATATTTTCTGTGCCTTTCTTAAACAACTTGCATACTAAATCACCCATATTTTTCCATTTATGTGTATATTCCCATGTTTCTAAAGATCCTGTTCAAGCCTTAAACAATAAACTACTTTCTTTGCTATTATCATAAATTAACTCACATCCAATATTCTGTTTACTTCAATATATATTTAAATTCTTTTTACTCTCCATACTAGTTCTCCATCTTTCCAACTCCCTATTTTTTATTAATACTTTTATCCCATTCTTTGCCACTATAACACTCCACAATTCTCCTAACACAATCATTCCACCTTTTGTATAAGTATACTAATATAAATTCTTTATCCAAATCTTTTGCATATGTACTACCTTCCTATCCCATCTCGTTGCCTGTCCTTTACTCATAACCTAATTAAATACTATTTTAGCTATTGTCTTATTATCCATAAATTGCAATCTACTGAACATTTTCATTTTTCTTTTTGCACCTCTCATATAAAAACTTGACCATCCCATTTCTCCTTGAATTTCTGTGTCTGCTGTCCACACATTTTCATCTAATGCATGTCTTCCTACCTCTCTGTACTTTTTTTAAGTAATATAACACTCCTTTACTAACACATAACACATCATTACCATATGTTAACCCTGCTATGGCCACTTCCTACCATACAATTTTAGCTACATCATATTTATTATATGAAAATACTGTTAATTTCTTTATCAGTCCCTTTTATGAAGAGTGATCTTTGCAAGAGGCATCTAATGGCATAAGCCTGTACTATGTGCTCGTTTTTTGAGAGAATGATTCTGGTAATTTTTAGGTACTCCATCATACAAATCTTCATTATTTGTTGAGCATTCATCAATACCAAACTATTACAACTCTACTTACTTGTGACAAACTTTCTGCATTGGCAACTTAGATACTATCACTTTAAACATATTAATCATTTATTAGAATAGAAATCATCATAAAATTCATAGACAGTTATAAAACTAAAAATATATCATTCTAGACAGATGTAAACATTAAATCTCAAAAATTAAATATTATTTCATGAGTTTACACTTAATTAAAAACAGATATATCAATTTTTAACTGACGTTTAATATTTATATCAAGATATGAATGATATACATCTCTAGTGTAAAAATGATTAATAATAATTATTAATATATTTATTTACCTGAAGTGGATAATTTCAAAATTGTGGGCGCAGCGACTTGTCATTGGTAAATTAATTGTAATATATATATAACTATTAGAAACTAGTTAAAACTTAAGCAATCTCAATATAGCTAACAATCAATAATATCAAACAATTGTCAAGGCAACCTCTTGACCATTATTACACACACACACATATATATATGTATGTGTGTGCGTGTGTGTGTGTAAGAGAGGCAATTTCAATTAAAAATCATCCGTAATTTTACTCTGTTGAATAAAGTATAATTTAAAATCAATTTAAATAAAAATTGACAAAATCCAAACATTTTTTTTTTACAAGATCGATATATATATATTATCTAATTAATTAGTATTTGATTTAAGTGATTTTTGAAGATATATAATAAAAATGAAAGTTATAAAATTCATGTTTTGATTATAATGAGAAAAACGCTCACAAGAGGGTGGTACTATAGTTTATTTAGCTAATGAGATTATAAGATAGAAGATATCTCAAAAAATATTCTAAATGAAAATAAAACAAGTTAGATGAAGTAAATATATAACTTTTCTTTTTCTACTTCGAAAAAGCCTCATTTGGAGCTCATATAGTCATCTATTAAGATACTTCATTCTTTTTTTAAATAGTAAAGTTCATGTACATTTTATCCAGATATTTTAATTTCACAAAAAATCTAAAGATGTCAGGACAATCAAAAATGTGGGATTTGCAACATTTTAAAATCTTGCTTGATGGCTTGTCTTTGTAAAAAAAATATTTCACATGCACTACAAAATTACTTCAAGAAAATATTTTAAATGAATATCAACCTTGAATTTTTTCAAGTTCATTAAGATTCATAATTATTTTTGCATAATTATTGTGTAACAATTAATAAAAATCAAGTGAGCATGGGTACACATTTTTTTATATGCATATGTTTTATTTTTAAAAATCAAGTTAATATTTTGCAACATAATGTTAACAATGCCAATTACAAACCAGACATTAATTAACTGATTGATGACATCACCACCAACAGTCAGTTAGAACATATTGCAATATCATAAAAATATGTAAAAAAATATTTAAAGTATAATTTGATAGATTTATCAAATATTGATACATTTTTATTCAGATTTAAAAAATAAATGTCAATAAAAAGATTTTGTTGGTGTTATAAATTCAGTGTTTCTCTTGTCCATTGAAGAGTGAAAGTGTTCTAATTAAGAATTTATTTTTTCAATAGTTGCAAAGTTTTATTTCATTTATAAAAGTAAAATTTTACCAAATCAAGTCTATTATATTATGATATAGAATAGCAGATTAGCAAGTGTTGAAAGTTGATAAAACTCTCACCAGGTGGAACAATTAAATCTGTCACAGTGCCAGAAGATTAATTTTTTTTAAAAAAAATCTGACTTTCATCGAATTTTATTTAAAATAATTTAAAATTATAAAAGTATATATAATTAGAGGAAATTGAACTCAGGGTTTTTCAATCTATTCATCCTCCATTTTATCTCAATCAACCAATACATATGACCAATACACGTGCAAAAAAGATACTTGATCATTAATATAAGTATTTCATGCAAAACCAGCACTCATTAGCTAGACCAGATCATAATCTCCAACACACAGTGCTTGATTTATATCAAGATAGCATTTTCTCAAACTTTAATGGAATGTTCTCACCTTTCCAACTATTCAACTTCCCATTTCATTTAAAAACTTATGATGGAACATACAACACTCTTATTGGATTTGATATTGTAGTCATATCCATGTAGACTACATCTTAGTATAAGTTCACCCCATCCTTTTCCTCTTAATATATATGGATACGTAATGGTATAATAATATGAGAGGTTAGATTGATCTAATGTCCACATGGGTATGACTGCATTATCAAATCCAATAAGGTCTTTGAGCATTCCATCATCAGTTTTCATTGAAATGGAGAATTGAATAGTTGGAAAGGTGAGAAGATTGACGCCTGTCCATTAAAGTTTGAAAAAATGCTATCTTAATATAAACTAAGCACTGGTTGCATATATGTGTGAGAGATGAGTTCTGGTTCTGCACTAAATATGCATATTGTGGGTCATGTATCTTTTTTGCATGTGTAGGGTCATGTATAAGTTGCTTGAGATGGAGTGGTTGATGAATAACTAAAAAATCCTGGGTTCAAGTTCTTCTAATTACATATTCAAGAAACATCAGTATACACAAATTACATACTACTTTAGAATTAAATGTGTGTGTGCATGTTTCAGATATTATATACTTTCTAGTATATTTTGAAGCAACCAAACTCTCAATTCAATATTTTATCTATATCATAGATTCATTAAATCGATCTAAACTTATGTAAATTGCACAAACGTAATAGTAAGTTCATATATAACCAGTTTTTTGTTAAATAGTTTTGAAAACCTGTTTAGAACTTTGTTAAATAGTTTATAAAACCTGTTTAGAACTTTGTTAAATAGTTTTTAAAACCTGTTTAGAACTTAGGCTTATCTGAAGAATCTAGGTTTTAGATATATTGGTCTGACTTCTAGGCTGATGGATCATTGTGATGGAATTGAGCTAAAGTTGAGTGATGCATTGATAAAAACAAAGCTTACAATATATATATATATATGTGTGTGTGTGTGCATGCGCATGTGTAATATAGGGAGCATACCAATAGCTCTAGCAAGCTTTTATTGATAAGTGCCAAAAAGAAAGCCTATAAAATCTCTATCTAGAATTATTCCCATCCTCAGACTGAATGGTTTCAAGCTTTTGGCTCACATCAGTGAGGAGCTAGAACATTCAGACACTAGATCTAAAATACCAATTCAAAAGCCAGGACTTATCTAATATGTAACTATTAAGTAGAAAATCTAAAATTTTTAGACACCTAAATGTCTTAAAATCCAGCGAGCTAACTTAAATAGCTATATGGGACTGGACCAAATTCAAATTTACCATATATTAATAGCCTTAATGATATAACATCATCAAAGCCTCAATGGCAAAATTATAATAAACAATAAAGCAAGTCACATACCATGTGACTTTGTTTTTTAAGCTTGTATACATTACAAAAATGTAATACAGGGAGTGTACCAATGGCTTTTGAGTTGGTATTTTATATCTAGTGTCTGAATGTTCTAGCTCCTCACTGACATGAGCCAAAAGCTTAAAACTGACTAGTCTGAGAATGTGAATCATTCTAGATACAGATTTTATTAGCTTTCGTTTTGGCACTTATCAATAAAAGCTTGTTAGAGCTATTGGTACGCCCCCTATATTACATTTCTGTAATACAAGCTTAAAAAGCAAAGTCATGTGATATATGACTTGCTTTATTGATGATATATATATAGTAGTACATCAGTCTTTTTTATGCTACATAGCAATAGGTACAATTCCAGTTATATTAAAGCTGATTAGCTTTGTCATGTGATATAAATAATAGTAATAATAATGTAATTCCAGGAAACTTCTCAAAAAATGTTATTCAATATAAATAATACATACAACATTATACTAAGAAAAGCTTGTATAATAATTTAAAATAAATATGCTATATATATCAAAATAAAACCACTGAACATCACATGATCACCATTTCTTATGCTTGCTCGTAACTGTTATTAAAACAGCCAAAACACTCCATACAGTAATGCCACTTAGGGCATCTATTGATTACTCTGGCTTACACTGAGTGACATTACTGTATGGAGAGTTTTGCCTGTGTTTATGTCAAAATAGTATACTAAGCATGCTTTCAACTAATTAGTAGCTATTAATTATGACTGTTAATTAGTTGAAATTATGCTTAGAATACTATTTTGATATATTTAGCATATTGTATTAAACAAACTTTTCTTAGTATACGTGTTGTATGTATTGAGTAGTAATAATAATGATAAGAAGATGGACGAGAAGGAGAAAAACAGCAGCCACTCATAAACAAGTATGGATATTCTAACTCCAAAAAGAAATGACAGAAGAAAAACTGCTTTAGAAATAAGTTTTGGTGATGATTATACAAATAAATCAATGAGCCATAAATACATCCACATATAAAACATGTCAGTCCATTTTTCTGTTTATTTGATATTTTTAATTTGTTTAGTAGAAAACTTTTTTTCTGCAGTCTTCAATGCAATGTCTAATTGGGGCTCTTTACTGTATTCTATTTTTTTTTATCTGTCACAGCATTGGCCAGGAAGTGAACCAGGGATAACTGCTTGGGAAGCAGCTACGCTAACTTCTAGGCCACCAACGCTTGACATGTATTCTATTTTTTTGCCCCAAATACCCAGTGAACATAAGTGGCCTTGCATTTCTTTAAAATGGCTTTGAGATAATCCTTATAAAGAAAGTGAGTAAATGAAGTTTACCTCTAACATTAAACAATGCTCAATTTTACAATAAAACACCCTCTTCAGAAGTCTTGCACTGTTAATACATTTTACATACCCAATGTAATGATGACATGATTTATAATTTGAAGATTATATTGTTTGAGTTCTTCCATTGCATTTTTAAAACTTTATAGAATTTTCTAGTCATTCATATTTCACCAATTAAGCATCCCAGCTTTATGTACAGCTAACTTAGTTAACTTACCAAAATCAATAGCAGCAGGTTAGAATCTATGTTGTATTTCAATATTCTATGGCCACTTTTTTATTATAAAATAATAAGGTATGCAAACCAATTTGCATTCTTGAATTGATAACTATTCAAACTACCAGTTTCTGAGAATTTTTCTTTCATTATAGACATATAAAGACTTGAGGTTAACAATTATTGTTCAAAAAACCCCCAAGTTTTGAGTTTGTTGAATAATGTTGTGTAAATCATCTTAGAAGTGGCATAAATAACATTGTCAACAGCATATTCTAAATACAGAATCTACGATGGTGTTTTTGTTTTCACTTTTAATCAATTCAAATTAAAAACTCCACCATCAGACCTGTAGTGTGTCTTGAACAGTGTTTTATTAAGTGATTTATAACCAAATTTCAAAGGCAATTATCATAAAAATTGAAAACAATGTTGGAACAAGTATACATCCTTATTTAGACCAGTTTTATTTCAAATGCCTTATATTCTCCACATGTAGTAAAACATTCCCTCCCATTCCATCACATAGAAGCTTTATAATAGTAATAAATTAAAGTGATAGTTGTATTAAAAAGTAGATATTCCAATCATATTCATGTATTCATTCTTTATAAGAATCTACTAAATGGACTAAATTCATCAGTTGTTTGACACTAAAATTCCTAATTTGGACCTTTAAGACTGTCATTTGATTGAAGCATAGAATTCTCTTAAAGAGTTATGAATATAAATAAATCGATCAAAAAGAAGAATCAAGACTGTTTTTCCAATAATGATCTTATTATTAGTGATTTGATTAAAATGGAAGATAGGACATTTTCTATTTGTCAGAATAAAAAATTGAATGTGGAACTTCGTGATAATTATAAAAGATCTGAAAGCAGAAGTTCAACAATTGAGAAGAAGTCTTAAAAATGATTGATGGATTAAAGCTGCAAAGACATCATTTGCTGATCATAGTAATTTTAGATCTTTTTTCAATGTGTTGAATGTAACACATGGATCTAGAAAACGTTATTACAATTATATTTAATGTAGCAGTAGTGTTGACCATGATATTTTGAACAGGAAATAGTTTGATCAACTTTTGAATAATAATGCAAGAATTGGAATAACGAATTTTTATATCTATTTGGTCTACTAAGTCAAAATAGTTATCTAAAATCTTAAAAATAAAAAGGTTGCAGGTCTTATTAAATACCTGGAGAAGTTTTAAAATATGATGGTGATATATTAATTTCAAAAATATTAGAACAGTTTAGAATTATATAGACTTGTGAAATTGTATTGCCTGAACTTAAGAATGTTTCTACATTTAGTAATATATGTTTTAGAAAAATATATAATCATTTATTTTTAGCGCTGTTTCTAATTGTAATAAATTTAATCAGCCATTTAAGCTATTGTGCGCTTTTTCACGAGTGTTAAATAATAATAAATGAGTACTTCCGCTTACAACACAAGATATAGTATTTAGGAAAGAATAAAATGAATCCACTTATTCAATCCAACCCAAATGCTTATATATGGGCAAACCTTAAGTACTATATCTTGTGCTGTAAGCGGAAGTACTCATTTATTATTATTTAACACTCGTGAAAATGCGCACAATAGCTTAAATGGCTGATTAAATTTATTAAAAATATATAATGGACAATTACAACCAGATTATAACTTTATCTTTTCTATTGCATTGCCAAATCCATATAATTTTAATATCATCTATGTTCTTGAATACTTTTACAATGCTTTTTTACCCCTAATATGAGTTTCGATTGCCCCAGCAATCTTCTTTTGAACTTCTATTATAACTTTAATAATATGGCAGTTTCGATTGTTCCAGCAATGTTTTTCAGAACTTTTGCTGGGGCAATCAAAATTGTCATGTTAGGGGTAAAAAGCATTGCAAAAGTATTAAAGAACATAGATGACATTAAAATAACCAGATTATATGATAAATTCTTCCTGAAAAAAGCATGGTTAAGTCTTGCCAATACTCGAATTGTTATGGTTAGATAACAAAAATAGATTTCTTTTCTAGCAACCAGATGTTATATAGAACAATAAATTTAAAATAGCAAAAACTTGTAACAATGACATTAATTATCAGACATTTTTCTAAACAACAAGCATTTTCTACCATCATTAATTGTGAGCTTAAATAATCAGTGAATACTAGATAAGCAAGTCCTCATTCAAAAATCAAAAACCAAAAGCTAGTCCAAAGATGGAGATTAACTAGATTATTAATTGGTAATCTGTGATTATCCAAGTATGTAGCAGATAGTCCAGTGAAGTCACATTATACATTGTTTCAATTATATGGTATCCAAAAGAAAAAATGTAAATATACAAACGATAAAACACTAAAATTCTTAAATAAATTATACCTGGATTATGACAGCTTTTACAGAATATACATTCTTACACATTTAATGTCAGCCTTAATACACTTTCAAACCTAAATGAGCTCCTAAAATAACATGATGGACAGGTTGTTCCAGTACCAAGTCCTCCAGATTGTTTACAAGATTTAGCTGAAGTGAGATTGCTTGCAGAGCAAACCACATGCTTAGAGCACCATGAGGACTAGTACAACATAAGTATATTTGCAACTATGCAAAGAAAAATATAAATATGAAGTCTGTGGTTTTTGGAGCATGAAATGGAATCAGGCCATTGTTTTGATCCAAACAATATTAAAGTAGTGTGTGCAGACTGCAACAATCATAAAAGAAAGTTTAAAAAGACATAGTTCATTGTCAACAACACCTACACAATAAATAAAAATGACTCATGTATAATTTACCCCAAAAGTAGAATATGCAAATTCACAAATTTACATATTAACTATCAGTTATTAAATTTTTGCTTTTCTCTTAATTGATCTCAGCCATTAAGTTTGAGCGCTATGAATACAACCTTCTAGGTTGAAAGAAGTGCTCAACAAAATATTGTTTAACTGAAATAAATCTAATCTTTTCTTCAAAGGCAAATGAACACGATTAATAGAATTAATTAAATTTTATGATAAGAGGCCATTTTTTACCTTGAACACCATATGCAATCATGTTTATTAATGACTATTTTTTTTAGCTTGTGTTAAAAACATCAAACAAGTAGACAGGCAATGGTTTTCTGAAAACAAAATGTATTTTCTTTTCATTGGGAAAAAAGTTATTGAAGAAAAAGGATATTATCCAGAGCACATTAGTTGTGATGAAAGTCTGACATTTTGTTATTCATTTTATTTAAACAAATAACAATCAATCCTTAAGCTATCAACAATCTCAATCTGTAGTCATGGCAACCTCCTTTAACAATAAAAGTGGTACCACCTTTATCTATGGTCTGATATGTTTATATAGGCACTAAATATTACATCTTGATCAAGAAGGGTGAGATTAATAATGGAAACAAGTTTAAGCAACCCTCATTAATCAGACAAATATAACCTATTCTGAAAGCTGATAAATTAATAGTCAATTATAACTTCCAGATTTTGAAAGAAATAAAGATACATTGTATAGTAAGCCTATAATTATTTTTTTTTAAGTGTCAAAGCATTGGCCAGGATGCGAACCCACAACCCGGAAAACTGCCTGCAAGTGCTGGGCAGTCGCTCTGACCTCTCGACCACCAGTGCAAGACAGCATATAATTATTTTTATTTTGGAAATGAATGTGAGTGAAGGAATATAGACTCACAGTAAATATACATGTAAATGGACTTCTTCAATTGATTAGTAATAACCACATTATTATTATTTTCAAATTTTATTTATACAATAATCTTACTTTATATATGCTAATTATACACATAGAAAGGCATTTATGTTATATATGTGAATATTAAAAAGTACTATATGTGTACAGTTCAATAAATAAAACATTCCATTGTAAGAAAAGCTTAGCAACAAAACACAATGTATATGAGGAGCATTTGAAACAAAATATAGTTGATGTGGTGGATTCCCTTGTACTGCAATAATCTAAAGAATCAAATAATGTTTTGCTGATTTGATTTAAAATTACAATTATCATTCTCCTTCTCAAACTGTTCTTTCAGTAAGAATCAAAATATTCACAAATTATAACACATCTTTTTATTATTTAAAGCAACTTACTGGGATCAATACATAACTGTAACCATATTTTTTATCCTGTGATTTTATTCAACATTCATATGCCTTTATTTATATAAAAAATCATTATTTTCTCAAATCAACACTGCACTAGCTAATAATATTTACTCAACCATATGAGTAAGAGATTTCAACATGTCTTCTAATACATTTGTAAATAATTTTTATACTTTCTCAATAAAACACTCATCAGTCCTGGAAATTCCTTTCCCTCAACCTTTTCCTTTTATACCAAGTATCAGTCTTTTATTGACCTTCTCTTGCACTCGCCTAAACTACATTGCTCAACAAACTGTCATGAACATTTGTCTTCTCTGACAATCATGCACTCAGACTATCACTCTTACAATTTAAAATCCAATTCTCTTTTATTAACCCTCTTTCATGCATAAAAGAACTAATAGTATTATTTATAAAACTACAATCCCGAAAACAATCCTCTCTAAAAATTTATATTTATTTCAGTAAAATTGTTATACTTTCATTTGATTCAATACAAGTCTGGTTTTTTTTATTAAGATTATTATCTCCACCATAAACCATTACATACAAAAATACAGACATTAAGAACTAAATAAAACCCACTTAAACAAACCACTGTAAGTCACCACAGAGTTGACAAAGATTATGTTATGGAAATAGGATGGAGCAGAATATGGGAAAACTTAGACTGGGAAATGGAAAATAAAGTAGCTAACAGGTTTCTCTGGGCATAATTGTTGAGAGATTCTTGACTCCGTTTAAGAAGAAGCTACAGTACATCACATCGCATCACATCACATGTCTTAAAAGCAAAAGATACACATACAAATGTTAACTAATTAGTTGTCAATAAAAAAAACCAAATATTTGTTGGCAATTCTCACTCTGGTCATGAGATATTTGGGCTTTGATCTGTAAGCTTAATACATTCTTACATTTAACAATCATAAATGAGAATATATTGAAATGGCTAGAGATTTAAAAATAATGATATGAATAGAGTAGAGCTGGATGGTGGACTAATTTTAATGCAGTGATTTTTAGAGTCTATACATTGGGACCATATATGGATGGAAAGCTGTGGAAGGAAGTGATTTTGCAATTTGAGCTTGAAGTAATAAAAAATTTCATTTTCACCTATGTAAAGTATGAAAAACTCAAATTTTAAATCCACACTTTTTTATAGCTTGCCATCTATATATTTGGTCTCAGTGTATGACATCTAAAAATCGCCGAATCAGACCCTGCATTAAAATTAATCCTTCATCCAGCCCCATACTATTCACATTTTTATTTGCAAAAATGTAGACATTTCAATATTCCTATAATTCTCTACCCAATAAATATTCTCTCCCCAGAAATTAATTATATTCTATCTGGCACTTGCATTTCTCAAAACTCAGAAATGCCCTTAACACACTTTACAATCTCAAACCAATATCAATGACTTCTCCCATTACTAGGATTATGGTACATTTAAGGCAAAATAATGACCAATTACACTTTCTCAAAATTCCAAGTTCTACATTTCAAAACAGAGTTTCTTTATTTACATATTAATCACTTTATTAAATCTTCAATTCTTTATAATAGAAAAGGTAGCAACAGTGTGCCATTTGGGTCAAACTTCAGTTTTTGACTCAGTTCTCATCTCAAATCTTATTCAAATTCTACATCAATAAAATATTTCCAATACCTTAAACTTTACCTAATCACCAACCTTACACTAAATCAGAAAATACACAGTCCATTGAATAAAAAAAATATTTTCTTTTATACTCTACAATTCGATGCTCCAGGTTTCTTCTTTAAGCTCTAAACTATTCATTATTTACATAAAACTCCCTACCAATAAGAATTTGACCGATTGGAAATTCAAAATAATAAACTATCTGGAAAACATGGGTGTTACTGTCATTGTTCTTTTACCCAAATTTTTTTAAATCTAAACTATCATTCTAGATAATTATGGAATATCATCTTCAATTCAATACTGACACATCCTCAATTTGAAATCAGATCTAAGAACATAGCTTCTTCAATTTATAAATACTTCCAAACAAAATTCCTAGATCTCCCTATTCATTTAACATTATCTTACTTCAAAGTCAATATTTTAAATGAGACACATTACCAATCCCCCCCCCCCAAAAAAAAAAAACATTTTTTTAACAAAAACGTATCTGTTTATACAAACCAAGATCTCGTTTACCAGTATCCTAACATTTCCTAAATCAATTAAGTGTCTATAATCAAATTTCTTTATTAAAAATATTTGTTCACTTTGCATTTAGTTATTTTGAAATGGAAAATCTGTTGCGATTTCAGTCAAGAAATGGGCCAGATTCAGTGTTATATCTTTGACATTCTATTCCCATTATTCGTTTACAATGCCCTGTTAATGTCTTAATTATTTTTCAAAATCTTTTTCCTGCTATGCATGAGATAATGAACATAATTCCTATTGAACTTATTTATATCCGATATAATTAACAATATACAAAAATTCACTGCTTACCCCCCCCCCATTTCTTATTTACGAACAAAATCAAAGATGAATAATATTCCTGTAGTGTACTCTTCACTATACCACTTTCAAGCATAGTAGGCACTGGTTTCTACCTGATTTTAACACCTTGTGGAGGGATTTAAACATAAACATATGACCAAAGATGTGAAAAAAAATCTATAATTTCCAAGATGCACATTTCATGCTGAACCAGCACTCACCAGTTGGTCAGACCACAATCTCTTACACATATCTTTATCATTGTTCAGTATAGATAGATAGATAGATAGATAGATAGATAGATAGATAGATAGATAGATAGATAGATAGATAGATAGATAGATAGATAGATAGATAGATAGATAGATAGATAGATAGATAGATAGATAGATAGATAGATAGATAGATAGATAGATAGAGGTAGATAGGTAGTTAGATAGTTAGGTAGGTGGATAGATGGGTAGGTGGATAGGTGGCTAGGTGGATAGGTAGAGAGAGACAGACAGATAGATAGATAGATAGATAGATAGATAGATAGATAGATAGATAGATAGATAGATAGATAGATAGATAGATAGATAGATAGACAGACAGACAGACAGACAGACAGACAGACAGATAGATAGATAGATAGATAGATAGATAGATAGATAGATAGATAGATAGATAGATAGATAGACAGACAGACAGACAGTAGATAGATAGATGGATAGGAAATTACTACAGATTCTTTGATGTGTCAAATGTGCTGCACTCAAACTTTGATACAAATCACTTAATGAAAGTATATTAATAATTTTTATTAGTTCATCCATTAGACTAGAAATTACCCAATAATATTCCTATAGTATAATTTTCACTATACCAATCTTATGCAAAATAGGGGCTGGTTTCTATTTGCTTTTAACAGCTTGTGAATGGATGTAATCATAAACATATGACCAAAGACATCTAAAAAAGATTTATGATCCCCAAAATGAACATTTCATGTTGAGCCACATTTGACACTTATTAAATAAACTGTAGTAATTCACTATCTAAATATATACTGAATAATGATAAAGATATGTGTAAAAGATTGTGGTCTGAATCAACTGATGAGTGTTGGTTCAGCACAAAATTTTTGCATCTCAGGAATCATAGATCTTTTTCAGGTCTTTACTCATATGTTTATGAGTACATCCCTCCATAAGATGTTAAAAGCAGATAGAAACCAGTCCCTATTTTGTGTGACAGCGGGCTCATGAAAATTACACTACAGAAATATTATTGATTATTGAACAATCTTTAGTCGAATGAATGACTAATAAAAATTATTAAAATCATGGTATTAAAAAGTTAAATCACCTTTCTGTATTATTTGCTGATTTACAGTTTCAACTGTACAGCAATTTTAATTAGAGTTGTAATATATATAAACAGTAATACATTACTGTTAAATTCATAGTGCTTATATATTTATATCCTATATTATAATTTAATATAAATCAATTTGTTTAAATTACATATCTTCCAGTACTTTTTTTATTAAAACCGTAATTAGATAGGACTTGAACTCAGACTATCAAGCTCCCTACAGCTATCCACTCCATCTCATACAACCAATACACATGGCCACATAACATGTAAATGTCTGAGTTCAAGTCATGTCTAATTACATTTAATTTTAGTAATAGACAATATTTAAAACTAATTATTTTTTATTTGTATTGTACCGCCCTCTATTATTGTTTTCAGTAACTATATCATTGTATTTTTATTTGAAATTTTTTCTAATTTTAATTTATTTTTAAATATTTGTTCATATCAACATGAGTGTACATATATTACAACTCAAACTGCTGGTTAGACAAAATTATAAGCCGTCAAATAAATTAAGTAAAGAATAAGATGTTGTATTAAGTAATTTGTACAAAGAAAGAAAATTTATTTCTTTTTATTAATAGTAATACAATTATTATTTTGATAATTTCTTTTTTAAAAAAAATCAAATATTGAATATTTACAAAATAGCTCGACACCATTCTCCAAAAATCTATTTCAACTCAATAATTGCTACATTATTAAAAGGTTCAAAATTTGTTCTAGAACCTAAATATTTTGACGTTTTTAAGATAAATCAATATCAATGCCCTTAAAACAGTAGTAAACTCTCCATACAGGAGTGCCATCTAGTGCAAGTCTTGTTTAATCATTGGATGCAAGCAGGTTTGTACACAAAATTCCTATCTAGCGCCTACTCATCAATACCACCAGATTAGTTTCTAGCTTGTAGTTTTGAGGAACCTTTGATTCGATAGCACTACACCTAGATCTTAGATCAATTTATGTTCAAATTCAAATTGAATATTCTGAGAATAATTATAAGTTGTTTTGCTTTGTTTATTGAGGTTTCATCTCATATCCAGATAGCTGATGATGTAATTTGTTGAAAGAAATATATGTCTAACAGATGTTGGTTGTTTTTTAAACATCACTGTTTGAAAGATCTTGGAACATTTCCATAGAGGCATAAGTAAAACTTAACATTAATAATATTATTATACATGAATGTGTGTAAGAAGAATATAGGTGAAAATGCAATACAATCAAGCACTATTAATAGACTAAGTACTGGCATCTTTAAGAAAAAAATATCAGAAGTTTCAAAATAGATCTCAAATGTCAAGAAAAAATAAATAAAATACAAAAGAATAATAGGTGAGCAAGTTTTATACATAGAAGAATTTATTAGAAAATCTTTTCAAAACTCATCTCTAATGTTGTTGTCATTGTTGTAGTAGTAGTAGTAGTAGCAGTAGTAGTAGTAGTAGTAGTAGTAGCAACAGCAGTAGTAGTAGTAGTAGTAGTAGTAGCAGTAGTAGTAATAGTAGTAGTAGTAGCAATAGTAGTAATAGTAGAAGCAGCAGCAGTAGTAGTAGTAGAAATAGTAGTAGTAGTAGCAGTAGTAGTAGTAGCAGTAGTAGTAATAGTAGAAGCAGCAGCAGTAATAGTAGTAGTAACAGTAGTAGTAGTAGCAGTAGTAGTAATAGTAGAAGCAGCAGCAGTAATAGTAGTAGTAACAGTAGTAGTAGTAGTAGTAGTAGCAACAGCAGCAGTAGTAGTAGTAGTAGTAGCAGTAGTAGTAATAGTAGTAGTAGTAGCAATAGTAGTAATAGTAGAAGCAGCAGCAGTAGTAGTAGTAGTAATAGTAGTAGTAGTAGCAGTAGTAGTAGTAGCAGTAGTAGTAATAGTAGTAGCAGCAGCAGCAGTAGTAGTAGTAGTAGTAGTATTAATCCTTGTTGTTGTTGCTGTGATCCAGTGGGATTCAGTAGAGTATTAAACTCTGGAGTTTGAAGTATAAAGGATTAGGCTAAGTTCTATTACTTGTGGTACTTATATTTATGTGAATGTCCAAGAAATAATGCCACTTGATGATCATGATTATTATTATTCCTTTTGTTCTTGGAGTTGGATTGGCCACAGTTATTTATGAGCAGCCAATGATATTAACTTTACTATCCAAAGACAGATTGAACTAAGTAAGCAATATGAATATAAGAGTTATGACTAAACTATACCAATTGATCACTGAGATGATAATCTGCCCTCACCATACTCATCCCCAACATTTTTTGTAACTCCAAAATCAATTTAGTGATGCTGCATTCCCATAGTTATTATTTACAAATTAGCCAAGTAGCATTGACCCATTTATAACAAAAAAACAACAACATCAAACTCGAATAAAACTTAAACAACAGTTTACTAACTCGTAAAAGCTAATATGTATAAGTAGATGAAAAACTTAAAGCATCTTTTTCTTCCAAAAATACGATCTCTAATTACAGACTTATCTTCAAGCAGTGTAATTAATAACTCTTTACATGCACACTTAGCAAACATTGTCCACAATTATGTGCGTTATCTTTACTACCATTTGTTATATACACACACAACTTTACTAGATCATCAGCAGCTTATGTATCAATCCAGTTTTTGCATTAATCTGCATATTTTAGCATACATTAATTTTATTAAGTTTGATGCATGCTTATCACATATAAATTTTTCTAGGTAAAGAGTCAATTTATTCATATGTTGTCTGACTGTAATTACATCAAATATATAATATTTAATGTATATTATATATACATAAGCTAGATGTAATTAGAAGGGTTTGAACCCAGACTTTCAAACTCCCTTTAGTCATCCACTCCGTCTTATACAACCGATAAACATGACCGCATACATTCGAAAAAGACAAATGATCTCCATTATGTATTTCTTTACTTACATAAATACAGTAACTTTATTTACAATATAATTATAATTAGAGGTAATTTGAACCCAGAATGTCAAGTTGCCCTCAGTCATCTATTGAATCTTATATATTTGACCCACATGACCACATACTTGTGTAAAAGATAAATGATCTCCAATATACATATTTTGTGCTGAACCAGTAGTCATCAGTTGGTTCAGATTACCATCACACATACACACACATATAATCAGTGCTTAGTTTATATTAAGATAGCAAATCGTCAAACTTTAATTGACAAGCTTCAATCTTTTCAACTCTCCAACTTTTCGGTCATCCATATCATTGAAAATATGATGATAGTATGTTCAATGCCCTTGTCTGCCAATTTTGTTGTCCTACCCATGCTGACAGTAAATTATTCCGATTCCTCATATACAGGACCTTAAGCCAATTTAAATACATTTACGGTCAACATGGGTATGACAGCAAAATTGGCGAACAAGAACTTTCAACAGGCCATCAACAGATTTTCAATGATATGGATGGCTGAAAATTTGGAGAGTGGAGAATATTGAAGCATGTCCATTAAAGTTTGAAAATTTTCTATCTAAATATAAACCGAATACTGATTATATGTGTGTGTATTGGAGATGATGATCCGAACCAACTGATAAGTTCTGGTTCTGCATAAAATATATGTAGAGGAGATCTTTATTTTTTTCGCATGTATGTGGTCGTGTGTATCGGTTGTATAAGATGGAATGGATGACTGAGAGTAGTTTGAAAGTCCGGGTTCAAATCCCCTCTAATTACATCTAGCTTATAAATATATGTAATATACTTGTATTTCAATAATATAATAAGTATATAAATATCCGCACACACTGTGTGATGACTTGAACAGATAGACCTAATGAACGCAATTCATTTCGTGACAAAATTAAACTCGGTCCGTGACATATTTGAAAATAAGTGAAACCGGCGTGCGATTAAGTTTGTTAGAGTACATTTAATCAAACGAAAGTAAAAAAAAAACTTAATCAACAACTCGTAACGATAGATAATCTAAAGTGAACCGAGGCTGAACTTAAAAAGTAAACGGATATTTTTTATTATGACAAAGTAATCGTAAACATACATAGTTCTAAAGATTGAGAGCCGGGGTGGGGAAATTGAATGTATTTTTTATAAAAATAAATTATTTATAATATTCACAATTCGTCTAATAAAAATAAACCTAGAACTAAATTACATTACTATTAGAAACAAAATTCTTCCTTGTAAGTTTAAAGTTAAATTTATCTTTCTATTTTAAAACATTTATCTATTACGATCGAAAATAACAAGAATTAAATAATAGATTACATGATTATATTGTCATTTTATTATTTAACATAGGATAGTTAAGTTATATGCTGCAGAAGAAAAATTATTTATTATCTTAGTAAAAAAAATGTATTTCTAAAAGATGCCGTAATAAGGGACTATATTAATAATGTTTGAAATACTATTTATCATTTTAGTAGTTGTTTTATTTAGTGTTTCTTTGAGAACTTACTCTCGCTACAAAAAACTTTGTAAAGGATTACCGCCTACTCCAATCTCATGGCCAAACATTGGAACTACGATTTCTCTAGGAGACTATCCGTATGAAACTCTAACTGAATGGAGTCAAGTATATGGACCTGTTTTGCGTTTGCATTTGAAATCCAAACTTGTTGTGGTTGTAAGTGATGTTAAAATCATGAAAGATCTTTTACTCCGGAAAGGATACGATTGTAGCCACAGACCTTTGTTTTCCAATGAAAAATACAGTAAGCCTATCTTAGCTTTTGTTTGTAAATAAAACCTATATACTCGTACAAACATATTCACGTAGATGTGTGTGCGTGCGTGATCGATTTATTTATTTATTTTTAAAACTAAAATGAGATTTTTAATGATCTAAATAAGCTTTTCTCGTAGTTAAAATCATTTATTTATTTAGGTTTATTTTTAGACATCTTTTCTTCCAAGGCGTATGCTTGTGATTAAGACCTGTAGAGGTCCCTACCTTCGCATTTTTCAGACGCATATTCCTGAGGTTACAGCCTTAGTAAATGTTACTTAATTATTAATAGAATATCATAAAGAAGCCGATTGCAACTAAGAAATAAAATAATTAGGGTAATATTTCTGTAGTATAATTTTCATTACATCTTGTGGAGGGGTGTAATCATAAACATATGACCAAAGACAAGTGGAAAAGTTGGATGATCCACAAGATGCCATAAGGAAAGTTTTGATATTTAGATATCCATGATACTATCAATAGAACGCTGTGCAAACTTATTTAACTTATAACAGCAGCTTGTCAGTAATCAGCTATTGACATTCCTGATTGCAGCTTTATTACAGATCTTTATTTTTTCTTATTTGCATATATAAGCAGAATCATTTAAAATCTAATTATTTGAATGTCATTGTGATACAGAGGTAACGCATATTCCTGTCATGCTTTTGACATCGGAGTTAGAATCTGGGCCAAAACAGGCAAAACTCACTATACGTATTGCCACACGCAGCAAGCTAGAGTAATCAATGGGTGCCAGAAGGCTTGTGCATAAAATCCCCATCTAGTAGCTACTCATCTGAGAGCACAACACCTAGATCTTAGGATCTAATGCAACCCCCCAGCAGCTACCTTTTATCTCCATTTGACAACAAAACTATGAGTCTTAAACTGAAAACACCTTAATGTTTTCAATCCAAGCCCATTAGCTTATATAGTCATATGGCTCCGAACTCAGTTCAGCACCCATACATTTTTGTGTCTTTGGTTCTTTAATGACCATAGCCACTACTATCATATTAGGCAGGATTGATTTTAAGCAATCCTCTCAGATCCAAGGCTCCTCACTGATGAAGGCCACAAGCCGGAAACTATTCTGGGGATATTAGATGAGTAGGCACTATATGGGGATTTTATGCACAAGCCTTCTGGCATCCATTGAACACTCTAGCTTGCTGTGTGTGACAATACATATAGAGAGTTTTGCCTGTTTTAAAACAGTTATACACAAGCGTAAGAAGTGGTGGTCATGTGATGTTTATTGGCTTAAAACCAAATCTGGGCCAAGTAAGTAATATAACATTTCTTGTGATATTATTCTTACTTTTTCAGATAATTCTGGCCTGATTCAATGACAGTACTAGCATGGGAATCGAATTAGGCATCTTTATGTATGCAAATATTAAATTTAAGACAATGCTGCAACTAGGTCCTTCTGTTAACGTCACAACACCTGACACCTGAAAAAGAGAGGAAAATAATACTACTCGAAATGTTGACATGTATAGTATTCATTAATCTGTGTGTTATTACTAATAGTTGAAGGTATTTGAAAAGTTTATATAAATTTTGACTTTTTTAAAAAAGCATTTAACAATTAACATTAGATAATGGAAATAAATGATCGGGTTATTACAACTAAAACATCATCACCATAAACTTCCCGATAAATTATTTAGATTTTTGTTTCACATGTAGGACTTATAGACAATTCATTTAACTGTTCAAATGGATATCTACTTGTCCCTCTAACACCTGGAAACTGTAAAATCTGGCGAGTGTTGCTTTTCTCCTTGATTGTTCCTCTATAAAAAGTTACTGGAAAGATCCTTGCCTCCAAAAGACAGCATTATTTATTTATTTTTTATCTATTTGAATTATAACAATACATTATTTTATGATAATATAATGTTTTTATTTCAAATTTAATCTGAGATCAGATTAACCTTACAACAACTTAAAAAGTTATCAAATACATTATGCAAAATCAATACACATTTAAATTAATCTTATTTATTTACAAAAATTAATTTCTGATGAGAGTTCAGACTATTTAACTAAACACTTTGCATATATAAATGCTGTTTTTTTCGATTGAATTAAAATTTTATTTAGTATACATTTTCATAAAAATCACAACTACATTTTAGAAATATTTTGTATCTGTTAAATAGATCACACGACTGAATGTCTTTGAGAAATACTATTTTATAAAAAAAATTAAAATTAGCTAATGTTTCTTTTAATACACTATACAGGTTTAAATCTGCATGTATATAATGTATGCGGGATTCGAACTCAGGCTTTCACCCGATCTTCAACTCTCCTTGCCATCTCATATTGCTGATCCACCTGATCACATACGTTTCTTTTGTAAAAGAAATTAATCATCACTCTTTGCTTTGATTTGAAAAAAAAATATTTTTTTCTCTGGATCTAGTGAGTACGGTGTGCTCCGACTTGAAATACTATTTCGCTCTACGCTATTCCGCTGATCAGATCTACCAAAATTTTGCAAACTAGTTCTAAAGCTAAAAGGTCTTGGAATTATTATCAAGTCAGACAATGGCATTACAAATTTTGGTTTAGATGTGCATTCCTCTGCAAAATCAATGGATTTATTCTCTCCTGAGTGAAACAAGGTGGTGTTTGGGAAAATGTGGGGGTCAGGTGGTGGAGCATTAAATTGTTCTTCTGTAATGTTAATATTAAGCATGATATAATGAAAATTCTATCGTAGTTTCGGAGCATTTTCTTGTCATCGATTAAATTTTTTATTCTGCTTGTGTGTTAGATTTTGTAATTAGCGAAGAATAAATTGTTTGTCTTTTCCATCCTGTAAAGAAAATATTAAGATATTTAGTAGAAAGAAAAAAAATCAAGATTTAAAATTAACTGCTATGAAATAATTTTTTGTTTTTTCTCATGTGTCATAGCATCAGCCGGGAAGCGAACCCGCTAACCCGGGACAACTGCTTGTAAAGCAGCTGTCGCTGACTTCTCGACCACCAATGCGATGAAGTAATTTGTGTTATTTTTTCACAGATAAACGAGCTACTTCAAAATTATTATCAGAAAATGGCATATAACATATTTTATTAATGTATATAAATAAAGTAATAAATTTTATTCCTCTAAAAAATTATTTTTACGTTTTTTTTTGCTTTTCATTATTATTTCTGGAATATTTAGATGACACTTAATATTTTTTCGCCTATAAAAACATATATAATTTATATATCACTCTTTCCTTTGTAAGAATATTTAAAATACCAAAAAAGTAATAAAATTAAACAAAAATTTAAAGATTGAGTTTTTGGAATACTTTAATGACTAAAAAATTTTTTTTTAAAAAAAAAGAAAAGAATTATAATTTCTGATGTTTGATTTGTATAAAATGTATTTAAAAGAACTGAAGATTGGGTAAAGAAAGAAAACTATTGAGTATGATATTTTCCAATGAAGGAAATTATCATGTGTTCAAAATTAAAAATACAATCTGGTCATAAGAATTTTAGGTGAATGTTAATATGCTATTTCTTGATTTCATCTCTGTTCATTGTTTTCTTTCACCTTGTCTATTTTGTATAATTTTAGCACACATCATATGTTTTGCATTACAAAAACACCTCAAATTTTTATTAGAGGCAAAACTCTCCATACAGTGGCAGCACTCGGTGTGGGCCAGGGTGGTTGGTGGATGCTGGAGGATTTGTGCATCGGATACCTATCTGGAAGCTGCTCTTCCAGTGTCTCTAGACAGTGTCCAGCTTATGCGTTTCATCAGTGAGGAGCCTTAGATCTGAAAGCACTGCATCTAGATCATAGGATCCAATGCAACCTTCAACAAGCTGGAAACTGGTCTGGGGATATTGGAAAAGTGGGCACTGGATGGAAATTTTGTGCACAGGCCTTCTGGTATCTATTGATTCCTCTGGATTGCACTGGATGGTGCTGCTGTATGGATGGTTTTGTCCCTGTGTTATCATACTGTGTAAGTATAAAGAATAGTGATCATGCGATGTTTCATAGATTATCTATACTATATATTCTTGAATAAAAATTGCAACACCATGTTGCCTAATTACATTTGTATACATTGTGTAAAATTTTTATATTTTTATTAGAGATAGAATAATAATTTGTATTTAAAAGAAATCTTTTTCAAACCAAAATGCAATTCCTGCTGTCAGGATTACAAGAATTCGGCAGGGGTGAATAATAAAGATGCTTTCCATTAAATATTACAATTGCATTTTGGATGTCCAACAGAATAATTAAATCTAATTTGGGAGATCAATTAAAAATTGCTAATGATATACATATATCTAAAATCTTTTAAATACAAAAATGATAAAAACTTTAATTTTTTTTAGGAATAATTAAAATATTAATCATGCTTGGCATGGAGGAGTTAAATATTTCAAATTGGATTATTATGCTTGTGTGTACATACTTGTATATGCATGGATGCATGTTATTTTAGGGACTCCTTTGCTTTTACTAAACCAAAGAAAAATTTGCCTTAGAGATGTCTGAAATTCTTTAATAAAAGAAGACAGATTTAATAGGTTGCATGGAGAGTCAAAATTCATATTTAAATATTCTTGGGCAGATAAATGTTGGTCATCTCCATTCTAGATGTGACACTTTTGTCAAAACATAAAAAAAATGCAAATCTAAATGGGTATCAAAAATTCAGTTAACTAGAAGTTAGAATACTCCACAAAACATAAAAGTGAAATTTTTGTTGGTTATAAATGAGAAATTTTGAATAATTGTCAATATATTTTTATTTATAAAATTATGGTAATCATAATAAAAATAATAAATATAACAGTAATAAACTATTATAAAGTCTCAATCTGCAGAAGTACTTTTGGTTAATTTCTTAAACCTGCCTCAACTGCCATTAAATTCAAAAAACAATGTGGAAGCAAAGGTCATTAATTCAAATCCCATTAATTCCCATATTTTAATATTAGCAACTTGTCTATTTATTAAATGCATTTTATTCCTATTTATAAAATTGCCTTCTCAATTTTTCTTTGATTATGGTTTCTCTCTTCATGGAAGAATTTTCACACTTTCAATATCAAATTTAAATTTATATTTACATGTTTTTTCATGATCAAAGAAAATTGAAACAGTCATTTAATCACCATTATTCTTTATTTTTACACACTTCATGCTCCTTTAATCTCTTCTCAATACTGCACCTCAATTAACCTATATATGATAACATACATTCACAAAATATTTGATATATAAATGTTACTTTTTTGCTTGGCAGGTATGGCATTCTTAGAATTATTCACTAATTTATTAACATTGTTTGGAACATAGAATGAAACATTGAACATGTTCTTATATATATCTTTAAAAAATTTCACTTGTGGATTTGAAATAAATGAAATAGATATCCATTGTTTTGTTATCAATATTCATTTCCTTTAAACTGTTATAACTCTTTTTAAATTGACATAATGTATTTGGGAAAATACACATAGGCTTGTTTTGAGTATATCAGTTCAGATAAAAGATGACTCAAGATGTGTTCAGCATGTTTGACCAACATGTAACTTAGAGGTAAAAATACTAACTGAAAAATAGATTTTGACTTTTTAATAACCTTTCAGGATAATTTGAATTCTCACTATGGAATTACATTCAGAAGGTTGCTTTATGTAATGCAAAATAATATTTACATAAAGAAGGTAGAAAAACAGTCTTCTAAATAGCCTATTATAGAGTAAAGACATCTTTAACAGCACCTCATTGAAGAATAATGTCACAGAAGGAATTACTTAACAATTTACCAATTCAAGATTTGAACAGTTTTTTTTATCATTGGTATATATTATATCTGAAAATAGTTATATATCCATTTACCAATCAATATTGAGCAGATATCTCTCCAATATGTCCCTCACAAAAAGAACAGTGATAAAGAAGACTGTAGAAGATGGTACAATTTCTGGTTTTATGAGAAATTTTAGCAGCTTTCCATTCTTGTTTTATGGCCTGTCTAATAATAGCTAAATATATAATGACCAATATTGGAAGCTTAGGTGAATTGTATTGGTTAATAACAAGTTGGTCTTTGGGCCAGCTATCTGAAAAAATTAAAATACTGTGCCTGATAGAAATCTGAGTTTAATTTGGATTATGTTTGAATAAAAATCTGAGCTTGGCAAGTGAATATGCTGCACCATAAGGAATTTTGCAATGCATTTGTACTATTTTACATAATATTTATTCACTAAAGATAATATTTAGAAGTGTATAAAAACCCTTTATAACATCATCATCATCATCATCAACCATTATAAATCCACTGCAGGATGAAGGTCTCTCCAAGTTCAATCCATCTCCTCCGATCTTTAGCTTCTCTTCTCCACATCACCCTTGCACACTTTCTTATTTCATCCATCCATCTCACATGTGGTCTCTTTCTGGGTCTTTTACAATCTCTTGGAATCCAGTTTAAGATTTCAGTTGTCCAACGTATATGTTAGTATATAAAATGAATAGGAAGTTTGCTTAAGCTATAGTTCAATTAAGCATTATTAGAACTTTTCCTCTTGGAATTTTGCACCAACCATCACAAGCATGGTATTTTTCTGAACCAGTAAACCGAGAAAGGGAAGACTATTCATATACATTTGCATTTATTCATTACAAGATGCTATATGGTTAATATCATATAAATAGATGAGTTATTTTTGCTCCTTACTCACAAAGAAAATATGTTAATGTTAAGAATTTTAATCATTAGATAAAATTCCAAAATCTAAAAAAAAAAAGCATTTTAATATTCGATAAAATGAATAATTGAATCATTTATTGCTCCTCTGTGAGTTACCGGAAATAACAACTAAAGTCTCATCTTTAGACCTTTAATTCCAGAGTTTTGTCACTATCACATACTAAACCATGCAGGGCTTAATCATCATCATTATCAACCATTATCAATCCACTTCAGGATAAAAATCTCTCCAAGTTTAATCCATCTTCTCTGATCTCTAGCCTATCTTCTCCACACAACCCCCTTATTTCATCCACCCATTTCACACTTTAGTTTTTTTACAATCTCTTGGAATCCAGTTTAAGATTTTAATTGTTCATCTAATATCATCTCTTTTAGCAATATGTCCAACCCAACACTTCACTCTCTCAATTTTTTCAATGATATCAGTAATATAAGCTCTCGTCCATGTATTTCGTTTTCGATCTCTTCTTGTTACTCCTAATATATATTTATCCACACTTCGTTAAGTGGTCTGTATTATTTGCCAAATAATATTTAATGACTATATATATATATATATTATTGCTTAATAATCAATAACATATATATATTGAAAATTACAGTATCATTTCTTTAAAATCATTTCTCCAGCGCAGTGTAAATATTTTTTAATTTATCTTAGATAAGTTATTATAGCTACATTTTAAATTTTCCTTCGAAAATCTTATCATTTTATCACAATTTCCTTTAATTTACTATGATTAGAATATATCGCTAACTTTTTACGTCGGCGGAAATTTAATAAGGTTTCGCTCTTGGTTTATTTATTTGTAGTCTCACGGATTGGGGAACATGTTTTCTGTAAATAACACACAGTAATTAACAACATAGTTGTGGTTTCAAAATTAAGGAAGTGGATAACCTTGAAGTCGGTTAGCGTATAATTAAAATATTAATAGCAAGATCGAGTTGATAAATATTCCTCACTAAGCATGTTTATTTGTTAATATTATAAACTAATAAAAATTAATAAATAATATTTCGCATAAGATAACTCGAGAATTCCGATTATTCGAATGACAACTTTACTACAATTTTGATGTTTATTAAAAAATAAACTTTACTGCAATTATCCGAATAAGGCACTGATCTTCTCTTAAATTTATATTATAGCTCAGAATTTTCTTTTAGTGAACTTTAATTATGCATTCTTTTCTGATGATTTGAGAATAAATTTATCCTAAGAAAAATGATTGTGCGTTTATAAAAGAAAAAAAAACGACAAATAATTTTAGAAAGTTTAAAAACTATTTAAGATTGCACTATATATATAAAAGACAAACTTTATTGCTCGGCGCCAGCATCGAACCTAAGACCAGCTTATCTCAAGTCGGACAGCTGTACCAACTGCGCCAAACCACGTAGGGCAGGTCTATAAAATACTGGAATGGTTGGTTACTCAGGACGTCATGTGACATTAAAGTACGGTGGGGGTGCATATGATAGATTGAATTTTAATCCAGGGACATTTAATTTTCGAAACCGCCGTTGCATTAAACACTCCAAGGAAGCATTTAATTAAAACTAGTACGTTGAAATTTGTAAATTCCTAAAATCAAAAGCAAGGATCGTTTACTATTAAAATAATGAATCAAATGTATAGCTTGAAAGTTCAGAAGATGGAGAGCCGGAAGCGATGGAATTGGAGCCATAATTTGTGGAATTTGAAATTTCAGAGCACACCATTGACCATTGCACTTGCTAAGACATTAAATGAATTAAGAACTGTCATTCATTAATCTAAAATATTAAATGACCAATAGAATGACAATTATTTTTTATTTTTTGGCATGGCATAGTATAAGGATGGAGTGGCAAACTTTAGAGCTCATGGTACGTGGATCATGGCTAAGCTCTGTTACTTCCAGTTCTAAAACTTCTTACGAATTCATTTATTTTTACTGTTTATTTTGATGTGTTTATATTTACACATAAGATTTCATGGTATAGTTGTGGCTTGTTCATTTGTCATGTCTACAACCTGAGTTTGAATCCAGGTTAAGTAAAATTTTATTTCATTTTTAGTTTCTAATAAGACTTTGTTGAGGTGGTTCATAATCAACATGTCTAGTGATCCAAAATTGTTTTGTAAATGGGTTTCAAGAAAATAGACAATGAAAAATACGTCAAATTATCATCATTTGACAAATATCAAGCTTAACGAATAATGCATTTATATATATGTAGTAAGGGTGACTTACAATCCATTTCAAACCCACCCTTATATGTCCACAGTAGTAGACTAAACCCATAAAAAAGACATAAGCTGAAATAATAGGCTAAATACCTGATATTTAATTTTATGTGCAGACATACATGTAAATGCACACACACTTGAAGTTTGTTTAATAAGCACCAAACCAAGATAATGGTGAAATAAAATAATGCTTTTTTTAATGAAAAAAAAAAGCTTAATCTTAGAAACCTCTTATATACATATATATCAATTATGACTTGTTAGTTGATATGTAGACATCATGATAGCAGACAGTAACTTAGTTGATGTGGTGATGACCTGAGGTCAAGTCAGTATCTAGGCAACCAAGTATTGGAAAGTGAGAATAGAATTTTATTACATAAAATTATCACATAATTTTATTATGTAACAACAACAACAACCATTAATTCACATAACAATGGGCATCTACAGTGATACCAAAGGAAGTTGAAAATGTGAGCTTGCTAAACACCAGAAATGTGATCTAGTATAAAATCAAACCCAAGTCATTTCCATTCTTTTTTACATTTTATCAAGGGTTATAACAATAGCCGACAGTAAATAGCTTAATATCGAACATTAATAAAATGGACGATGTGTTCAAAAATATTATCTATTCTGCATAGACTTTCTTTAGTATTTTTCTTTAGAGTTTTGTTGAAGAAGTCTTTGCTTTACAATAAGCTATTTAAAGGTTCTTTTATCTTTAAATACAGGGCGCCTAAAAGTCTCCTTACACATTTAACATGCACATTTGTCAAAAGAAAAAAAGAATTAAATATTTTGTAAATAAAGCAACAATTGAGACTTTGGAAGATTATGTTAAAAATTGCTGTTGCTATTGCTACTGTTACAGTTACTGCTACTAATACTACTACTGCTTCTACTACTGCTTATTTAAACTATGTTTTATTATTTAATTAAATTTCTTCCTAGGTCAGCTCTCATTTTTATTTACATTGCCTGTTATCAGAGTATTTTATCTTATAATATCATTATTTGGGGTTATGCTTCTCCATATATTTTATCTTCTTTGTGTGTTTTACAAAATTATATATTGTGCATTATCTTTGGTAGATCTCGTTCCTCTTCTGTTCAAGATATTTATATTGTGTTTGGTTTATTTGATGTAAATCATTTATATCAATATAAAGTTATTTTTGATATTTTTTGTGCAAAACTTTTTCTGATTTCTAGAGTTTATGTTCTAAATACTCGTCTTTCTAATAAATTTCAATTACCTTTACCAAATTTGTTTAATGAATCTAGTAGAAGACAATATGTTAATTCTGGGTCAAAGTTATTTAATAAATTTATATACAAGTGTTCAATTGATCTGAATATATCTTATGCAAAAATATTTATGTCAATGGTTGTGTAGTATGTGTTAATTTTGGTATTTATTTTATTAATTTTCTAAACTGTTCTTTTCTATTTTGAGTTTTTGGTTGTATTTTTATTTTATTTTTATTTAATTTGTTATTTTTACAAAAAAATTCCACACACAAGATTTTTCTTGCTCAGAGTTTTTAAATAATTGTTATGTACTTTGTTTTATTTCATAGAATAAATTGAATTGAACTGAATTGACTACTACTACTACTACTACTACTACTACTACTACTACTACTACTACTACTACTACTACTACTACTACTACTAGTTTTTAGTTTTAAAGTTACTTTATTTGATTAAATTGTACTACTACTATTACTACTTCTACTACTACCGCTACCACTACCACCACTGTTATGGCTACTATTATTACTACCACTACTACTACTACTACTACTACTACTACTACTACTACTACTACTACTACTATTATTATTATTATTATTATTATTATATAATCTTTATAAAGTATATATTTTCATTTCAGATTGTCCCAATTCTGAGTTTGAACTATGGCAGCACTGTAGAAGATCATCATTCACAATACTGCAAAATTTTTGCATTGGAAATCCTCTTTTGGAGGAAAAAATTAAAGAAGAAATTATATTTTTTTTGAAAGAAATTTGCACTTACGAAAAACAAATTTTCAATGTAAAAAATATGGTAGTCCAATCGACTCTCAACATTATCTATTCAGTTTCCTTTGGTGAAAGACTTAGCTACTCTGATCCAGAGTTAATTCAGTTAATAAAACTAGTTAACAATGTGCTTGTGCATTCAAGTAGTATGGATATTACTGAAAATATAAATACATTTGAAACTTGCTTTTCAAACAATGATAAAAACTTATGCAAGGCACGGACAGATTTACAAACACAAATCAATTTATTAATTGATGCATTGTTTAATGAACAACAGGAAAATTTAGATGCAGAAGAAAATGAAAGTTTTGTTACAGCATTTATAAAAGGGATGAAGAAACATAGTCAGGAGATGTTATTTATAAGTAAGAATTTGAATCTATTAATCTATTTATTTGCTTATCTATATTTATAATTAAGTATTACACTTTAAATTTTTTTTCATTTTTTATCAGTTCATCCCTCATTTTAACTTTGCATATTGCAACACACTTCAACTCAGCTGTTTCTCAATCATTTAGCTGCAGAAAACTCATACTACTCTCACTATTCATGCATTTCATAAACAATCTTCACTCATAAAAGAAATTAGAAGAGTCAGACACCTGAATCTCACTGCTGGTCTTGTTGGTTCAATACTTTTTTACTACACCCTCTCTCACATAAGATAAGGACTGTTTTTATCCTTTTTTAGCATCTTGTAGAAGAATAAATAATTGTTACATTGCAGAGATATTTTTAGGCTTTATCGATGCACCTCTCATTTGAACTTTATTATACTGCATTGATCAATCAGTGTAGAAACTCAGGCCAGCTTTTCTGTCCATGTACATATTCTACAAACAATCTTTATTCAGCAGCTGAGCTAAAGAAATCAAACATATGGATTTTTATGTCTTTGCCTATTGTCTTATCATTTCTTCCTACCCCACTCTCCAATCTCTTTTATTATGCATGCTAAGCTGGAAGGCAAAGGCACCAAAGATCTGAATGGCCATGCTCATATAAACAGCCTGATTTGTTTTATTATAGAATTCTCACATGTGTCAGAGGATAGTTTCTACTGCTTTTAACCTCTCATGGAAGGGTAAATAATTGTTGCACTACAGAGATGCTTTCAAGCTTTTTTTTTTTTTCATTTTAATCATGCATCTCAATTCCATCATATCATAAATGTTTATCAGGAGATAAATTCAGATAGTCAAAATAAGAGTAACAGATCACATGACCCTACTCTCTTAAGTTTGTAAGTTATAAACAATGAGGATTCCAATTCCTCAACAAGCTTTGTGATAAATGCTTAGCCAGGAGCCAGCATTTAAAATACCTCTGTCAGGAACCCCCCAAACTGCTGACCATGGTTTCATGCTTTGGCACTCCTCAGAGAGGTGCCAGGGTAGGTTCAGACATTAGATCTGAACCTACCCTGGCTAACGTATCCTGGCATCTCTCTGAGGAGTGCCAAAGCATAAAACCATGGTCAGGGGTTTGGGGGGGTTCCTGATAGAGATATTTTAAATGCTGGCTCTAGCTAAGCATTTATCACAAAGCTTGTTGAGGAATTGGAATCCTCATTGTTTAGTATCGTATTTGATTCTTTTTTTTTCTTTTATCTCTACTGTATTGTATTTCATTTTCCACACATATCTACAAACACATTTATGCAAAAAAAATCATTTAAGCTTCTCTTTAAAAAATATTATTATGTTATAGAAAAAACTACACAATAAATGTAGGGTCTCAGGGTGCAGAGGCCCTGTCTGTTTTCTATGCCTATAACCTGGATTTGAATTTGGGTTGAATGAAACTTTTATCATGTTTTATGTTATAATAAACTATAAAATAAATGCAAGCTCTCATAGTGCCAAGTTTTCATGTCTGTTTTCTATGCCTATGATCTGAATTGAATCTGGGTTGAATGAAACTTTTAGCAAGTTTTATATTATAAATGTTACAAAATAAATATAGGCAGGCCCCCATAGTGTAGAGACAGCATATCTGTTATGACCTGATTTGAATCTAGGTTGAAAGAAACCTTTAACAGGTTTTGTAATTTTTCAGTAAGTAAAGGTAATGCAACATTTAAAATAAATATTCTACTGCAGGGTAAAGGCTATTCCATAGTCTTTATTGAGGAGCAGGGAAGAAGAAAGGAGTGCTTACCAAGCTTGCCAGAGGTTGAGATTTGAATGACTTTTTACTCTTGTTTAATACTCTATCTAAGTATAATAAACATTCATTTACCAACCAATAAATGTTGGTTAATTGATTGTCTTGGAGTCATCAAGCTGAGAAAAAAATTTTAAGCTTTTTGAAAAAAATTTTCTTGGTCTGAATTCAAACCTTAAGTCATATGCCTGGTAGATAGATACCCTATTTCTGCAGCAAGAGATATTACACTTTTTTCAATACTGATAAGTAGGCAGGTATCTAGATTCTTAAAATAGCAGATTAATGAAGGATCAAAACCTTCTCTAATTCTCAATTGGCAACCTGGTAAATTTTGGATTTCCCTCACTGTTGAAGAGGTCAAACTAATACATAGGCATCACTTACATCTATATATTAAATATTTTATCCATCAACAGGTTGTCATTTCTATTATTCACTCTGGTGACAATTTTTGTAAATATTCAATATTTTATATTAGAATTCATTTAATTGAACTTGATTTCTTAGAAATATAAGTTTACAAATAAAAAATATGATAATATTCACATTTGAACCCAAATATACTTAAAAATGATAACGTGAAATACATAATGAGAACATCAAAAAAGGAAATTTAATCTATTATGCTGCCTTTTTATATATTTAAATAAATCACATAATATAATATAAAATATCTTTATAATATTATTTTTAACATATATAACTTTTTCTTATTGAATAACAACTGGATGAAAGAAAGAAATTAACAAAATCTTTGATGATTAAACTTCATATGTAAAATGGGGCTGAATTAATGTTAATTCATCATAAATCTATGATTTTTTTTTATAAAATTTAAAATTGTTTTTATAATTTTTAAAATAGGATTTGAATACAGATTTTTAAGCTTTCTCCAGTCATGTACTCTATTCCATATAATCAATACACATAACCATATACATGTGAAAAAGATAAATGACCTCCAATATATGTATTTCATGCAAAACCAGGACACATCAGTTGGTCCTAATCAACATCTCCCACATATATATGTATATATTGTGACCATTAGTTTCTTCCGTGGAGAAACTAAAGTCTAAAGATCGGTAAACTAAAAGCAATGCTGATTTTCAATAGTCTGAGAAGGAAAAAAAAATTTAAGAGTTTTAAATTAAATAAAAGTCTATGTATTTTTTTTTAAAGAATTAAAGATCTTAGATCACAATTATATAACATATAAACAAGAGTATGTTTGTACTTATTCAAAATTATAATGTATCAGCATACAGAAAGAAAGGGGTTTTGTCTCACAGTAAAACCATAAAATCAGATTATTTCATGAAAGTTTAAATGTAAAATTAGATAAATGATATTTTTAAAAGTGAAAGTTAGTATTACGGTTAGAAATCTAACTTGCTGATTATAGCGATTGTTTAGTATTTAATTATATGGGGGGGGGGTAGCTCTTAAAATTTTAAAAATTATGAAATAAGTTTAATGTTATTAAAATTCGCTACAAGTAGATCACGAATTCATCATCATCATCATTATTATCAACCATTATCAATGCACTGCAGGATGAAGGTCTCCCCAAGTTTAATCCATCTTCTCCGATCTTTAGCTTCTCTTCTCCACATCACCCCTGCGCACTTTCTTATTTCATCCATCCATCTCACATGTGGTCTCTTTCTGGGTCTTTTACAATCTCTTGGAATCCAGTTTAAAATTTCAATTGTCCAGCTATTATCATCTCTTCTAACAATATGACCAGCCCAACTCCACTTCAATCTTTTAATTTTTTCAATGAGGTCAGTAACACCTGTTTGTTCTCTTACCCATACATTGCGTTTACGATCTCTTCTTGTTACTCCCAACATACATCTCTCCATACTTCTTTGAAAGTCTCTGAATTGCTCTTCTATTAAGTGTCCAAGTCTCAGATCCATAAATAAGAACTGGTAAAACACATTTGTTAAAAACCTTCCTTTTCAAACACATAGGCATATTTCCTTTTAGTATCAAGTTATTTCTACCAAAAGCACTCCAACCAAGTTTAATTCTATGATTAATTTCCTCCATTATGTTTCCATCTGTATTAATAATCTGACCAAGGTATTTGTAACTGTTAAATTCTTCTAATTCATCATAATCAATCTTTATTTTCATATTTTGAGCAAATCGATTAAACATTACTTTAGTCTTTTTAACATTTATCTTTAGTCCTACTTTCCTCTGATAATTCCTGCAACATTTCCTGCAGATCTGAAGCATTATTTTCAAAAACAACTACATCATCTGCGAAATCTAAATGACGTAAATAATCATCATTTACCTTCACTCCTTTAGTTTCCCATTTTAATCCACAAAATATTTCATGCAGCACTGCTGTAAAAAGTTTTGGAGATATGGAGTCACCTTGTCTTACACCTTTCTCAATGTTGACTTTCCCAGTGTCATTATGTAATCTATCACGAATTATTACTATTTATATGTGCGTGGATGCATGCATGTGTGTGTGTGTAATATATGGAATTTTAATTATAGAGATAATCGTAAGGTTTTATATATCATACAATATACCATTCAATAGGAATTTGAGAGAACAATTATTTTATCTCATTTATACAGAAAACAATCATTATCTTCATTCATAAATCTTTAATCAAAATTCTAGTCTATTTTTTTTATTGAAAATATTTTTCTCTCAAAAATTTCAGACATTTTTATTATTATTATTATTATTAAAAGCGGGAAAATATCTCAAACACACGTGGTATTAGACAAAGTAGTGAATAATTACTGTCAAAATTAGACTTGATAAACCAATTAAATTTTAATATCTTGGATCAAAGATCAAATAGGTTGAATCAGAACATAATTGATAGGCGATTATATAAAACTAAAGATATATTTGGGGTGAGGTCTTCTCTAAAAATTGAGTGTCAAGTGAACACGTATCAGATTTTCTTCTCAATTATCGTCTGATCACAATTTTTTTTTTTAACAGATTTTCTTCTCAATTATCGTCTGATCATATTTTTTTTTTTTTTTTTTAAAGGGTATATTTTGTTCTTTTGCAAAATGGGTCACTAGATATTAACTGGGCACATTGGTCTCCTTCCAAAATCAATTGCTGCCAAAAGTTTGCCAATCCAACAAGATTAATTGATACACCATGATTACTTCAGCGTCTAGCTTGGCAGCTCCAATCTACACTTCAGACAATGTTTCCGGTACTGACTTTTATTGATACCTATCCTGTCTTAAAGAATCTGCTTCTAATATTTGGATGGATGATTATATTACAAACTTTTCTTGATATTTTATTCTATCTTAAAGAATTTACTTTTAATATTTGGATAGATGATTTTATTACAAACTTTTAGTGATATTTTATTCTATCTTAAATATTTTACTTCTAATACTTGGATGGATGGATTTATTTATAAAATATAAAAAAGATTGAAAGAATAACAACTGAATAGTATATTTGTGTTACATTGTAAGAAAGACAAAATAAAGTCTAAGCAGTAATTCATATTTTCTTTAATTAAACCACTAAACATCACATGATCACCATTTCTTATGCTTGCACATAACTGTTAATAACACAGGCAAAACTCTCCATACAGTAGTACCATCTGGCATCCATTGATTACTCAGCTGGCACTGAGTGACACTACTGTATGGAGAGTTTTGCCTGTGTTAATTTTCTTTAATTGTTATTACTAAAGTAAACTTTTGCGTTGTCATGAGAGGAAAAACTGTAGCAAAAAGTTTGAAATATCTGTAGAATAACCTATTAAATTTGAAAACGAAAGGAATATTGACTAAATATTTGTTAAATAATTCTAGAAGTATTATTATAATAAGCATCTGTTCCAGCTAAATCTCTGAATAAAAGAAATCTTATATAAGCATTTATTAAATAATTTCATAAGTTTATTATAGTGAGCATCTGTTTCAGCTAAACCTTGGAACGAAAGAAATTTTATATAAATCTTTGTTAAATAATTCTAGAAGTATTATTTAGAGCATCTGTTCTAATTGAATCTCAGAATAATGGAAAAGTAAACCCAAAGGATGATTCAGTACATAAAGCAGGGAAAACTAATTAAGTATATTATGATTCATAAGGAAAAGTGCAAGAACCCGGATAATAAAAGTAGCTACTATTATAAAATGTGCATCTTTAAAATCGATTTTATGCCAATAAACAACATTAATCTTTGGACAACTTCGAGATCATTCTGCCATGACCATGCATTTTTCATTTAGGATAATATATGAGTTTGTTTTCTCTTTGGATAATTTTATACTACAATGGAGAACTATTGCCAAGATTGTTGTGTGCCAAAAGAGACTTTCCGTAAAATTTTCTTTATTATATTTATTGTTATATTTTATGTTAGATTTATTCTAGTTTGAGCCGATATTAAACCTATATTAAAATTAAAAATATCTTTTATTCGTTATACCATTGCTTGAGCCCGTAAATTTTTATAACAAAATGATAGGAAAGTGTGAAGTATGAAAAGGTTTTTAAAATATTACTATGCTAATAATTTTAAATGAATGTTTTCATGTTTATTAATTCTCATATATTTAGTATTTTATTGCTATGCCCTGAAGAGTGAGTTAGTTAGAATGTGTATTTTAAAATAAATGCCTTTTAGCCGATAGAATTAGCCTTTAAATAAAATTATTCTTAGTCGTATTAGACTAATCGGTTCATGCATCAATAATATGATACCCTTATGCTATGTGAGAGTGCAAATGACCTTTGTTTGTTTGAAGTGAGTGTAGTTCTGACCATCTCAAAGGTTGAGCTGGAGCATAGCTCTCTCACGATTAAATATATTGATATTTGAAGGTATTTAGGAGATCGAAGATTTACTCCCAGCTCCATTCTTATTTGTATGCTTCTTAAGAGAAATATTTTTATACAGTTGTAGAATGTGGTGTTTGTAGCATGCCTCTTACATATATACAGAGACGAGTTCCTCACATACTTTATAGCCTCAAGGAAAAGACACTCTTAAGTCTATGCTATCACCAAGAAGTTATTATTAATTTATTCTCCCTTATGAAAGTTATTATTATCATTACCCAGGAGTGAATGATAGATTACTGTTTACTGTTTGTTAGGTCATTGCATATTAGTGAAGAGTAATTATTTGTTTAGGGAATAATTTATACTATCCTATTTCATAACTTGATGCACTGAGTACCTGATCTTAGCTCTGGCTTGTGTGGGAACCGATATTTATTCTAAATTTATAGTTAAGAATTTGAATTCAGGCAAGGCACGCTCATCATACTAGCTTCATGCAGAAGCAAATCATCGCTGGACTAGTAAAAAAAATAATAGATAGAGTGTAATAAAATTTAAACGTTATATATTACGGGTCAACATAACTGATATAATCACTTGTATTATAGAATAGTTATTTGTCCCAAAATATTTGTATCTAAATGTCATTGTTGGGATCGGGCTATATACTAGATAGGATAAGCCTTGTGAGAATTTGTAATCGTAGCCAGTAGAGATCCCTTGTAAATAGTGTGTAATTATTATTTCGTATTTTTCTTTGATTTGGGATTGCTACGATGTTTATTTTAATATTGTAATGTTTAGCTTTTTATTGTATTAAATACATGTTTTGTTTTTAAATGTAAACTTGTGTCTGGTGTCTCAATGCTTGGGTATCCATGAATTCACAATATCCGTGAATTCATAATATTCACTTATTCACAAAATCCATTGATTTCCAAGATCCATTGATTCTAAAGATATAACCTAAAAAAATTATAAGAATATTTCATATTTCTCTTACAGATTGATCACGAAATATCTTTATTAGATTTTATAGCTAAATTAATATGTTTTATTTGCTGAGATTTGAAGAGTTAAACTGATAAACGTATGTGTTAAAAATATAAGGATCATATAAAAACAAAAAATACTTAACAGAAAGGACACATGCTTCGAGATCTCGAAAAAATGGGCTACGTAACAGTAGCTTATTTGAATATTTACATTTGCATATATTTATTACACTTTTCATGAAGGCTATGAGTATGAGGCATGGTTCCTCGAAAACGTTCAGCCGAAAATTTTTAATAGTAAGTTATATTTTCTCTAATTAATAATTACAATTAAGTATTTTTTGTTTTTACATATAAGGAGAAATTAAAACCATATTTAAGGATCATATAATTAAATACTACAAACAATTAAGTCTCATTTTCCTCCTTTCTTTACAAAAACTGTATTTTTTGTATATATATCCACTTGTTCATTATATCCCCAAGTGGATATATATACAAGAAATAAAGTTTTTGTAAAGAAAGGATGAAAATGAGACTTTTAATTGTTTGTAGTATTTAATTATATAATTATATGTTTATATGTAATGTATATTTTGAAAAGAAAAAAAGGATGGAGTGTTGATTGGAGATTTTAAACAGAAGTAATAAATGGATTTATTATAAGGATCATATGGCAACCGATTGAGAGAATGATTTAATTGTAGATGTAATATTTAGTTATTCAATTCATCACACTTTGACTAATGTTACCAGTGGATATAAAATCCCTTCTTCACTCCTAATATTTGGATGCTTCCCAGTTGCTAAAATTTTATTCAAAATTTATTAGAATTAAATATTCATTTAATTAACTGTATAACAGTTGATAATATGAATTAGTATTATTGTGATTCATATTGTTAGCTTTAGTTAAAGTAGACATTAGCTTTAAATGAGTGTATGTTTATTCAATTTGTATTCGCTGGGATAGTGTCCAGGGGGTTGCAATGAATTGGAAAATGATAATATGTTGCCCCTCACTACAGGTCAAGATCTTGAGAATGAGAGTATTTATAATTCTGAAATTTTAAATAAGAAGATTATCATTGTTAATATGTTACAACAGATTGTAGATTCCACTCCTATGTGTATAAGAAATGGTCTTGAAGAGCCATGTTTCTGGGAGAGGTGACTGAGAACATAAACACAAACATTTAAGAGTAAATAAGAAGGATGATCATTGTGGAGAAGGAAGAGAAAATTTGTTTGAAAGGGAGGGGGTGAGCAGAAATTTCTCCTCGTCTTTTATTTAAGTAATGAGACTCATATTTTTTTTATTAGTCTAATTCTCTGTTTTCTCTGCATGGATTACCAATCCATTTCCATTAGTCTAAACATCAGAAATAAAGAAATGACATTATTATAGTTGCCACTGGAGATCATATAGCTATGTGGGTCTGTGGAGGAAAGGTGCTTCAGTTTTAAATCATTAATTTATTTGGGTAATAATTACTGAGTTCGAAAATAAGAACTTAACACACTATTCATAATTTAAAGTATTAGTATTATATTTTTCTTTTGGAAAATTTTAATAACTTGCTTTCTTCATGGACCTGCAATTTATTAGGTGATGGTGATTTTGGGTGAGCATTATAGATAATTGATACAGTTGCAATTTGGCACCCTGGTAAACACCTCATTACATATCTATCTCTTTTTTTCTCAGTGATGAAAGCTTTTATTCATCAAAAAGACAAAATACACAACAGTTAAAAAGGTTTACAAAGAGATGATTACATGGAAAAATGAAATTCAAGTACAATATGGTGAAGGGGAAGGGAATACATATGAAATGGAAAGGGTATATGGAAATGGTGTGTAGTCCAGGCAAAGAAGAGTCTTTGGTAAGGAGCAATGTTGATAGACTTGGTAGCCCTGGTGGATTTACAGGAGGATCCATATATGGCATTAACTTTAGAGGAATAGCTATGTGTTAAGTCTTTAGAGGTTTTAGGGATGGTGCGGAGATTTCTGAGTTATGCTTAGATGCAACAGGATGATTTTTGTCTTTTGTAGATGAATAATTTTAGTTTTTCCCATTGTACTTGGAATGGCATTATGATTGGACATGTTATTCTTTTTGACTTGCTTTTTACCTTTGATAGAGAAAACCACAGCCTGAAAGGGAGGAAGATCCAGAGGGCAAGGAGATGGAGACTTTGAAATAAGTTATTTGGTGATGATGTTTTTAGTTAAGTCTTGTTTGAAATTCAATTTGGATAAAATTTGGATAATTTTGAAGGTTTTACTTCATGTAGTTTAGGTCTCTGCACATTTTTCCCGCTAGGGGAGCGGCCATCTTTAAACCGTTTGAAAAAATGAAAAGTAATATGAAGAGAACAATTTTGAAATGGAAAAATTAAATATATTGATGTAAAAGCAAAACAAACCCTGGGAAACTTGCTATTCATAATTTCAGTTGAGTAATAAGAAAATTGAGTGGAAATTTAGACGGTTAGTTACCCCAGAGGGGCGGGGGGTGTCTGAAAAAGAAGATTGTTTAAAATGACCTAAATAACTGGAACCCCACACAAAAAACTTTATAAACAAGTTCTGAGTGAAAGGGATCTTGGGGTAGAAGAAATGCTTAAGAGTCTAAGAGGGAATAAAATCCTGTATTGTCTATGAAACAGTTGAACCACCCATAAAACAGGGGGGGAGGTGAGGTAGTTAAATGCTGATAAGCACAAGATAGACATATGGAAATTTATGTTAAAAATGCACTAACACTGAGATTTAGTGAATAAAAGAGTACATTAGCAGCAAAATAAGGCCTTTAAAGGGGCAAATAAATAAAAAAGGCACCTTTCACTGCTGCACCACCAAGTTTTCACAGCCATTCTGTGCTGAGCTGTGAGCACATATCTATCTCTTTCTCTGTCACTTTCTTTATCTCCACATAAGGTTATATATAGAATTTTGACTAGCCTGAAAAATTTCTAGGTGGGGGAAAGGTTATAATATATATTGAATTAAATATGAATAGAAATGAGAAGATACTGTACATAAAATAGAGATAAACTTTAACCTTTGATGTTACAAAGAAATGATCAACTACTACTAATTGACAATTCTTGAGGCTAAGCAAGTTTTTCTCATAAACCTATAATAGCTTTTTTGTTGGGGTCTTTTGTTAAAATAAAATGAATAGGTCTTTTTTACTTCAAATCCAAATTCTTATATGGATTTAAACCCTGAAAGCCAAATTTTATAGGTGTGAGAATGTGAAAGAATAGCATCTTTCTGACTTTCTGCAAATAATATTTTTAACTCCTACAAAGAATTGTATATGCTAATTAAATATTTCTATAGACTTATTATAATAATGAATAGAAATGAGGAGATAAATCCATGAAATAGAGATAAATTTTAACCTTTGATGTTACCAAAAATTATCAATTATTACTAATTGACAATTCCTGAAGCTAAGCAAGTTATATATATATTGTAACGGGATGGGTGAAATAGGAAATGGAATGAATGAACCTGGGGTAATGGAATAACATCATTACTCCCAGTCAATTTATAAAATGAAACATTAATAATTTACAAAAGTATATATAAGTAATTTGGTAAAGATATATTAAAGAGCAGCATGAGATCAAGAGAATCTCTAAGAGATCATTGAGAGATCAGAAGGGCAACTAAAGGCATAATAAACCATCAACCAGCATTATAAATAAATAAATATCAGTAATACTCAAAATACCACTCATTGTCATGAATGATCCATAATAAAATATATTAAAATTAACAATCCATCTTGTGGCTGAATTTGAACAATAGAAAATATAAATCAACAGTCAACCTTGTGACTGGATTGGAAATGGGTCTTCTGTAGGCCAGGCTAACTATTGAGCCTTTGTCAGCTTGGGCAATTATTTAAACATAACTTGGATGCACCAACTTAGTGCTCACCCATTAAAATACACAATAATGCTGGGATATTTAAAACATGCTGATCATCATCAATGCTCAGGCCACCAACTATAAACTTAACTTCTAATAAGAGTAAACTGAAATTAAAGGTAGTTCATGGGCTTTAAAGAGTATTCTCTTTTGCACCAACCAGGATGATGATAATTAATCATCTCTGGATGCCCCAAAAGCACTAATATACCTTCCCATTTATATATTCATCCCATGCTCAAATCTAGCTCAGAGAACATAAGCTCTATTACTGTTATGTGACCAAGAAATGATGATTTAATATAATTTTAACAATTCAATACAAGTTTATTAATAACAAAAAAATAAATGATATTAAGATCTACAGAATCAGGCTTCTGATTTTGAATAGTATACAAAATTATATACACAATTAAAGTTATTATATTGATTTACAATATTACTTAATAAGTTTCTATAAATGCATATATATATATATCCATGCACAGATGTGCATTTTATGATAAATACATTTCAATTGATATTCTATAATGACAAAAAATGATTAAAATTTTATATATGTTATACTTGACTAGCATTGATATATATGCGCATACACATACATATGTGTGCTTGTAATTTCTGAATACATTTGACTTGTTACAAATAAACATTTTTTTAATTGTCACTTTTAAATGATATAAAATACATAGGTTAATTCAAAATGTGTATATATATCAGCACAGACATGCATTATATTAATCTATTAACACAAATTCAATTTTCTCAAAATAATAAATGACATCAATTTTTACCTAAATGGGTCTATATGACACACATTGATTTATAAATATGCACACAGAGTGCAGTACATTTGAGAAATAGACATATTTGAATGTTATACAATATATGATTTGTGCGTGTCATACAATATATGAGTGTGCGTGTATATATGCACACTGACTTTTACCTATTTAAACTTGTTATAATAATATTATATTTTTCATAATTAATTCAATATTGAAAGTATATAGAAAATTTCACACATATGTGCATAAACAAAATATAGATATAATTTAAAATCAGTTATCAAAGTGTATAGTCAATTTTTGAGAGGTTAGAAAACTTTTTATCAGATTACCTCTTAACTAATTATAAATGTCTTTAAATTTAAAAATATAGATTTAAAATGTCTACCAAATGAATTATTGAAAAACAACTCACTTTTGTATACAGGTTTATCTGTGCTTCTCTGCATATAGTCACAGCAGTATAAGCATAACTATTTTATTCAGCTGGTGTTTCTCTTAGGAAAGCTGGTCTTTGGTCAATCCAGGCAATTGTCATCATCAGGTAAAAGTATATAATTCAGGTATGGTTGGCTTTCTTTCTTCTACAGTTGGTTCCACTTAGATTTGGATTTGGTAAGCTTCAGGTCAGTAAGCTGTTTTCCAGAACACTTTTAAGGCGATGAATTTCAACACAAACAAGTGGCTCATTTTTCTCCATGTGAATTCAAACTCCACTATTGAACTGAAGAGCAGCTACTTCCTTGCATTCTTACATCCTCATGGCAGTTCTCTATATAATTCTACTAGCCATCTCTGCAGCTAGCTTTACTGTTACCATTCTTTGCTACTGCTACCACCTCTTCACAAAATACTTTAGCCAACGTTGCAGCTACTTGTTCTGCTAACTACTTATCAGAAAATTAAAGCCAAATGTTGCAGTTGGCCTAGTTGGCCACTGCTTAAAATAGTAAAACCAGACTCTTCTGGCCAACTCTTACAAAACTACCAGCAAAACCTAACTGATATTTTTTTATCAATCTTTTTATAATCTTGGTTGGGTCAGGTGATAAAAACAGTGACTGTTTTCAATTAACTTTAATCCTTTGGAATTTGACCAAAAGTGTGATATATATACATGTATTTATTTTGATAATAGAAATTTACAAATTAATTAAAAGATTTCAAAAATAAACATTTTTACAATTATCAGAAAGCATTTATTTTTAAATTATCAAAATCAATAAAAATATTAATTTTTATTTATCAGACCTTTTTTTTAATATTTAATTTTATAATAAAATATTATTTTAAATTCAGAGTTATTTAACCGTTTATTATTTTTATTTCAGTGAATGTAAAAAATATCTACTACAATTTTTGTCTGTGTTTATTTCTACTTTTCCTTTACTTTATATATGTGTATACACACTATATTATTGTGTGCTATGTAACCCGACTGCTTACAATATATTACAAATGGATAGAAACAAATCCCTACCTTGTAGAGGTGTTATGGAATATAGAATAAATAAAGGTAGTATAATGAAAAAACATTGAGATGGCATAAGTTTTTACAGTAATGAGTAATTAGATAAAGGATGCACTGACAAACAAAAATTTTTTTCAATATATATATATTGTAACAGGCACATACGACGTTACATTATTTTTTATTATTATTATTAAACATGAAAAAATAAAAGTTCACAAATAAAACTTCTTTTTTTTAAGAATTAAAAATTGAAAATTAAAATTCTATACTAAACTCATATATATAGAAAATCGCACAGATAAGAAATTAAAAAAAAAAAACTTTATTAAAAAAAAAGAAAAAGTATTTTAAAACTAAATTGTCAGTAAAGATTTAAAGATAAAAATATATCTAAGTTTTTACAAAACAAATTAATTAATGTTATTGAAAAAATGGAAATGATTATTTTAATTAGTCCAAGTGAACTAGCCCTTGTGCATTTAAATGTATAAGCAACAGTCATATAGGAAAACAATAGAAACTAATGGCTAATGAAAAAAAATCCATCAGGAAATCGGATCTCAACGGAAGGATCATCATCATCGATGATGTAACATCAATTGGATCTGAAAGTTACTTATAAAAGAAGTTTGGAAATAAAATGAGGGATTGAAGAAAATTTAAGAGAGGACTGAGATGTGTTAAGTCAGAGAGTTGGAGACGAAGGGATTGAAAGACGCACTTTCAATTCCTTCAGTTGTTATAACAAAAAGTGAAAATGAAACATCGCTTTTCCTATATTGAGAACCACACGATCATTAGGGGATTTAACACTGGATTCCAAATGGCAAGCAATGGATAACTAATGAACATTTCTAAAACCGTAAGCACATTATGAACTTAAATGAATATTAATTTGAAAACACTAAGAACTTTAAAATATAAACTTTCCCAGTATTTAAAAAAATAGAAATAGAATCCTATCTGACCAAACTAAATTCTTTATTAATTCTTTTTATTTGATGTATTTTTTTTTTAAATCATTTCCATTTATTTATTTTTTTTTGGTTCTTTTAAGTTTTATTTATGATTTTTGTTTTTTGCTAAACTAAATTATATAAATGTTAAACTTAAATCGGGCGTGAATGGCTATATAGATTTGTAAAGTTATATTAAGGGAGGTAATCTTAGGTTATTCATTCCGTAGTTGAATTAGGTCAATGGATTGGATATATTGGTGTAATTAGTAGATGTAGTACGAGATTCGTTACAGGCAGAATCGCTTTATATGCTGCACACTCTTGTTTTGCCTATGGAAGGAATTATAAGACAGAGACCGCAGTTCCTTCCTATGGAGTTTTTTTTTATTGCTCTTCTCATCAGATAGATGTAGTATTCCTATCTGGATGAGAGGCAATTTATTTTCTTAACCTATAATTGTGCTGTCATATTCGTATTACATTGAACACATTGATATATCAGATGGATTGACATTGGTGTAACTGCAAATTTTTGGCCTAAGGTTAAATAAGGGATAAAATATTTTCTTTTCAAATGCAATCTATGTAGTCTATTCATACTCAACACTCTAAATAATAATGCATTAAATTTAAGTTGGGTATAGACACTTGCATGGATTCGTTATCGGTTAGTTGTGTTTTTGGTTTTCATATTTGATCAAAATATATAGACATTCGGTAAATACTGATACCTTATGGTGAGTATCTAAGATGTATTTATTTCAGATGTCTTTTAAGTATTGGTGTCTATACGACATCTTATGATGAATGCCATTGGGTTTCTTATAAATTTCCCTCTGCATTTCTATCAATGACTTTATATTTTGATCGTTTATGTTTATTTTGAAATGTTTTTAACTGTGTAATCTGTGTAACCGATCTATACTCAACAAAATAAAACAAACTTTTATAAATCCATCTGTGCGAACTTATAAAAATTAAAATGTAAATTAAAATCTAAAATCAAAGTTAAAAATGTAAGTTAAATTTTAAAATGTAAACATACTAAAATAATAACGCTAAATTATATATATATATATGTGCATAAATAAATGTTTATGTGTTAATTACTGAGAGTGGCTTATTTTATTCTTTTTTTTAAAAAATATTCTTAGATAAGAATTTATTATAAAATATAAATCTCTGCTGTCCACTGAGATAGTGCCAATGGGCTAACGGTCTAAATATAAAATAAGGTGGGATCTTAACAACGTATCTGCCTACTTTATAATTTTTTCTAGGTTCAAATGCCTATATGGCGCCCTTGTAGTGCAGATTACAGTAAGATTCGATCTTCACTTTCTTTTGGATTGTTATAATATATAATTGAAATAATTTCCAGTTCAATGTATAATATTTTACAAAAGAAGCTTCTTTCCTTGTACCTCACTTATTTATACAGAGGATTATCTGAAATACTTTTGCTAGCAAGAATGATCATTTAAACCAATTGTGCAATGTATTTAAAGATATCTTTAATTGATTCTTACCATTAGATGTAATACCACATGACCACCACTTCTTATGCTTGTGTATAACTGTTGTTAAAACAGGCAAAACTCACTTTACGTATTGCCACACACAGCAAGCTAGAGTAATCAATGAAATCCAGAAGGTTTGTGCATAAAAGCCCCATCTAGTGCCTACTCATCCTGATGAAGACCACAAGCCAGAAACTAGTCTGGGGATATTGGATGGGTAGGCACTAGATGGGGATTTTATGCACAAGCTGCATCCATTGGTTACTCTAGCTTGCTGTGTGTGGCTATACGTATAGTGAGTTTTGCCTGTTTTGGATGTAATACCCGAGAGGTTTTCTCCAATTTAAAGAATGTCAACAACGATTCAAACAAATGAATGCATGATATAATAATATCAATCAATTTAAAATATTTTTAGATACATTGAACAATTAATTTAAATATTCATTCTTTATAGAAGAAGTGTTTTAGGCAACACTCTAAACAAATAATTGAGATATAAGAATGTATGAAGATAAGACAGAATATGTAATTTTTAAAAAATATTCCATTAAAAAGACTTTAATATTTAGAATTATAAACATATATACTGAGTTATTTATTTATATAGCACTATGTTTTTAATTTGTAACAATCATTAGGAATCACTCCCCTATAACTATACTACATAGATTTAAACACTTCAGGAATACTCTTCTTTCTAAACACAAGGTAAAGTCATTTGAAAAGATAGGATGAATCCACCCTATCTTTTTAACTTAAGCATATATGTATAGGCAAATCTTAAGTATTTAGAAATAAGAGCTTGAAGATATTAATTAATCTCTTTTAATTCCATTGTGATTAATGCCTACCACCACCATAGCTATGGTTGAATAAACGAAATCTGCTAAAAGTATGCCAATAAATGAAGTCTGAGCTCAAACTCTTAGTGATGAAAGGAAATGGGCATGAACTTTAGAATGTATTCTTATAGTATTAATATTAAGTATTTATCTCCATTATCTTGAACATATTTTATAATTGTCATTATTATTGATTTTGTAAATCTGTTTATAAATTAGTATGACAAAGAATTGCCCTGTTATTTTATTTAATCATAACAGAATTCAGGCGGCATAAATCATAAGAAAAAAGTAAAGTTTTATGTAAAGTAATTAGTTTTTTTTACCACAATCCTTGGTGATATTGATAAAGACTTAGTATGTTAAAAACAGTCATTTCCACCATCTGTAAATATAAAAAGTTGTCAAAATAATAATTTAATCGTAGCTTGATGAACTTTAGATCAGATACAGAGTAAATTAAGTTGCGTCTTTTTACTATTTTTAATAATTTATAGTTTTAAGTAAACTACCCTTCAGTTTTGGGAAAGGATAATTAGATGTATTGATGTAAGTAAACTGCTGTAACTTTATTTCAGGCTGTTTTGTTTATATGTGAGATTGGTTTGTATGTATTTTATTTATTCATGTAAGGCTGATTACGATTTCTGGTCTCTTACATCATTAGATTACTTAGAGCAGTAATATATGGCAAATGGAGTCTCCTCCTCCTCCTCCTTCTCATCATCAACCATTATCAATCCACTGCAGGATGAAGGTCTCTCCAAGTTCAATCCAACTTATTTGATCTTTAGTTTATCTTCTCCACATCACCCATGCACTCTTTCTTATTTCATCCATTCATCTCACATGTGGTCTCTTTCTGGGTCTTTTACAATCTCTGGGAATCCAGTTTAAGATTTCAATTGTCAATCTATTATCATCTTTTCTAGTAAAATGTACAGCCCATTTCCACTTCAGTCTTTTAATTTTTTTAATGAGATCAAGTAACATCTGTTTGTTTTCTTACCCATATATTGCGTTTTTGATCTCTTCTTGTTGCTCCCAACATACATCTCTCCATATTTCTTTGAGTGGTCTGAAGTCTCTATATTTCTCTTCTATTAAGTGTCCCAGTCTCAGATCCATAAGTAAGAACTGGTAAAACACATTTATTAAAAACCTTCCTTTTCAAACACATAGGCACATTTCCTTTTAGTATCAAGTTATTTCGACCAAAAGCACTCCAACCAAGTTTAGTTCTATGATTAATTTCATCCTTTATGTTTCCATCTGTATTAATAATCTGACCAACATATTTATAACTGTTAATTTCTTCTAACTCATCATAATCAATCTTTATTTTCATATTTTGAGAAAATCCATTAAACATTACTTTAGTCTTTTTAACATTTATCTTTAGTCCTCCTTTCCTACTTTCATCTGATAACTCCTGCAACATTTCCTGCAGCTCTAAAGCATTATTTGAAAAAACAACTACATCATCTGCAAAATCTAAATAACTTAAATAATCTCCATTTGCTTTCACTCCTTTAGATTCCCATTTTAATCCACAATATACTTCTTGCAGCACTGCTGTAAAAAGTTTTGGAGATATGGAATCACCCTGTCTTACACCTTTCTCAATGTTGACTTTTGCAGTATCATTGTGTAATTTAATTGTTGCTGTTGCATTTTTATAAATATTCTTTAAAATATGACAATATCCTGGATCTATACCTTGATGATCCATTGCTTTAATCACTGAAGAAATGTTTATAGAATCAAATGCCTTTTCATAATCTACAAATCCAAAGCATAATGGCAACTCATATTCATTTGTCCTTTCTATAACTTTTCTCAATACCTGGATATAATCTACTATACTAAAACCACTTTTAAATCCAGCTTGTTCTCTTGGTTGGTGGAAATCGAATGTTCTTTGTAGATGAGTTGTAATTATCTTGGTAAAATTTTTGTATAAAAACTGATAGAAGCCCGATAGATCTGTAATTTCTAATATCTTCTTTATCACCTTTTTTAAATATTAATATTAATACTGCATTCTTCCAATCAACTGGTACATCTCTATCTCCTATCGTGTGTTATATGCTTTGTTTGTATACATGTCTTGGATGATATTGTTTTGCTATTGCCATCTTACAATTAGTAATTTTACAATAGCTTGTGGTAGATGAAAATTTCTATCGTGTTACTATCTCACATCAACTGTAATGCAAATGTTATTTTCCTGTCTCTTACATTCACTTATACAACATTTAATTACCTGACTGTATTACAGCCTGAAAGTATTTATAGCAGTCAAGTTCTTTAAATAGTTTATAAATTTATAGTAGTTAATGAATACAGCGTATCCGCAAACTGTAGGTTTATTATATCTTAAAACAGTAAAAATAAATGGTTGTGATAATTGATCTATAAAGCAAGTTTATATCTGTTCAGAAACAATATTGCATTATATGGTATTACATCATATATTTTCTATGCATAAAATTAATAGCTAACCGTATTAACTTATTTATAAATTGATAGGGTACTCAATTTATGCTATCGCGTGTGTGTTATAAAAATGTATATGCTTCAATAATTTGGAGTGTCTCATTATCTTTAGCATTTGTCATTATTTTGCAATCAATAATTTAATTAGAATATTATAAAAGTCTCACATACCTAGCTGATCTTAGCAGGCTATAAAAAAAGTTTATTCGGTGACATCGGAATGAGGAGATCCCATACATTTTGGACAGTTACAATATATATACACACACAATTTTACATAGTTTTTATATATAATAATATTTTAAAAATCAAAATGGCATACCTCCTATATTACAAAGTGAAAAATACCAATAGCTAACTGAACACACACACATATATATATAAATTAAAGTCAGTCATGCTTGTCTTCAGGTCAACAATAAATATTATCTTAACCATAATTGTAGCCATTTTTTGATCTTGTCATAATGTAACTATGATTATAGTTAGTAAAATATTTATTCATGACCCATAATATGTCTCTTTGGGTGCACATTCATTGTTTATTATGAGGGAGGACCCAAAAATAACCGGAATTTTGTAAAAAAAAATATTTACTTTTAGGTGTTACCAATTGAATCATTATCAAAATACAGTTTACTTAAGGCGATGCTCTAGTCTAAATGTGTTTTTCACTTTAACATAGTATGGATAATCTTGTAAAGTAACGCCTTTTAATGTGTGTGCTGCTTTTTTTACTTCACCGTTCCTTAGTCTACAAAAAAAATTGGAGAATAAAAAGAAATTACAGGGAGCGAGATCAAGCAAATGTGACTGATGGATAATCTGGATCATTGCTGAATTTAACGAAAAATTCTTTCACATCCAAGGGTTTGTGCACTGGTGCATTGTAGTGGTGAAGGTTGCATTCTCACTTTACCACAAAACGGGATGGTTGCAGTTTTCCGCATCATGCAAATGTTTCAGAACATATAGGTTTTAAATGCCTGATCATTACAAATAAATTCTGAATGAGCAATGCTGTTTTCACCATAAAAAAATTATCATTGGTTTGACATTGAACTCCATTCACCATGCATTTTTGGGACTTAGTGAATTTGATACTTTCATTAAATCACTCATAAACTTGTGTTTCTCCAGATGTCAAGCATTATAACTGTTTACCCTCCCAATTTTTCCTAATAGAAAAGACAATTTCACATTGTTCCAATTTTTCAGCCCTTACAAAATTGACAAATAAGTGAGACACATGTGCCCCCCAGTAACTTCACTTAATGATGACAGTTGGCATACTGATACAGAGGTATCCCCACAAGAAGCAGCTAGAAGCAGAGGCATGTACTACAAAGTGCTCCCTTTCCAGAAAATTATGCTGGTTTTGGGTACTCCTGCATGTGTATAATTTTATTTAATGTTCCCCTAAAATCAAAAATTTAAACCAAGTAATTTGTATTTAAAACATATTTGAAAATTTTATTAAATATTGTCTTTGGAATTCAATATAATGCTTTGATTTTTTTTGTTTTTGTTTAGAGCAACAACTTCAAGTCTCAATTTTTAGCTTTTTTCTTACTGGAATTTTTGTTTTTGTTTAGAGCAACAACTTCAAGTCTCAATTTTTAGCTTTTTTCTTACTGGAATTATAGCTATTTCTTCAACACTGCACTGGGGTCTGTTATTACTAATGAAAAATCCATTGTGCCAAAAAAAAGTCCAGCAAGAAATAGACAGATACATCGGCAATGGCAGATTACCAACTATGTCTGACAGTTTGATTCTTTCATACACTGAAGCAGCCATTTTGGAAATTCAACGCATGGCTGTTATATTTCCATTTACTTCCTATGTAAATGCTAATGAAACATTATTAGCTGGTTATAGGATTCCAGCGGAAACTATTATTTGTGGTAATTTTTGGGCATTTCAAAGAGATGGAAAAATTTGGCTAAATCCTGAGATATATGACCCAACTCGGTTTTTAAATAAAAACAAATTAATCAAGCCAGACATGTTTATGCCATTTTCATTAGGTAAGTTAATTTATTGCTATAAAACGTTTTTTTTTTTAATTTTTTATTTTTAAATTTTAAAAGATATTTTATTATGAAAAATCTTAATGTAAAAATAAATATAATCTATTATGTTGTTTTATATATTTATATATAATGCTTTTAAAGAGTGTTCTGTGAATAGATTTATATACACACACACATATATAACTAAAACTAAAAATAGTTGTATAACAACAAATATATGTAAAGTAAATAATCAAATGGATTTTTGGTTTGGGAGTACATGAGAAGCTTAAATATCAGAAGTGCCAAAATTTAAATCAATCTAAGGAACTTATACTCTATTCTGACACTGTATCACTTCATTAAACTGGATATCAATAAATACTGTAATACTTATATAGTAGCAAATTCTCCTTACATTAGTGCTATCCAGTGCAAAGATCAATGGATGCAATAAGGTTTGTGCATAAAATCCCTATCTAGTGCCTATTCATCCCATATATCTAGATTAGTTTCTACCTTATGGCTTTCATCAGTGAGAAGCTTTGGATTTGAGAACACTGCAGTTAGATATTTGGATCTAAGGCAATCCTCCAATAGCCATCTTTATACCTTTTTAGTTAATTATAAAGCCATGAGTCCAAAATGAAAACCCAATGCTTTCAATGCAAGTGTATAGTCATACAGATCTGAACCCATTTCAGTAACTATTCATTTTGGTGTCTATGGTTTTTTAATAAGCATAGTCACCATAACCCCATAGGAAGAATGGGTATTATACCAGTAATCTGTACGAAGAGTTTATTACAGCTTGTATAAGCAGAGGAAATGGCAATCATGTGATGATTACTTAATATAGTAAAGTTTCTTTCAGAAAATGAAATCAAATCTTAATTTCAACTTGCCGTTATGGTTATAAGTGCATAATATTTTCTTATTGCTGTGTAATGTATATTATGATTATATATGAAGAGGGGGGGAAAGATGTAGTTACATAAAAACAATGTAGATGTCTCTATAGTTTGTAGTCAAGAAGACAATGAACTTTCAATGTGATGTGATGTGATGTGGCTTCTCCTTAAATGAAGTCAAGAATATCTCAGCAATTATGCCTTGTGTATAGCAGTGCACTGCCCTCTATTGTTATAATTTGCCTTAATTACAAAATAAGTACATAATAGAAAGCTTGAGCACTGGAATTATCAGAACTGAAATGGATGTGAGTATCTTACAATCCAAGAGTCTAAACTGAGAATCACATACAGAATCTGACATTCTATCAATGCACTAAACCACACAGGATAGGAAACAAAATGAATTCAAATGAATCAACAAATGTTTACAATAATAAATATGCTGCAGTAAAGAAGGCAATAAAATATTTCTGAAAGAAGCTTTCTGTATTAAAAATTATAATATTTATGTTTTTCTAACCTATTTAGGTTTTATTTACTTATTTTTTAAAACATAAAGATTGTTGATATAACTTGATGTTATTTTAACTATTTTAAAATCCTTTAAACTAAAAGTTAAAATATATAGTACTTGGGCATTTTCCTGTCTTTCAAACTTAACAGTCATTTTTTGATAAATATACAGCTTTGAGAGTTTTTTTTCTAATTTTTTATTATTGAATATGTGTTAATTGTTAAATTTAAAAACTCAATAAATTGATTGTTAAATTTTAAAAAAATAATAAATTGATTACACCCAAATTCCATTCAAAAGCATCATTTCTATTTTTTTCTTTATATTCCAATGTGGAAATTCCAGCACACTCTGAACCTTGTCGTAATTTGTTTACAGTGTCTTTATTTTTGTCACTGGGATTTTGGAAAAACAATGAAAGTTTGGGATCTTCCTCTAATTCTTAGACTGTTTTTTACGAGACTCCTCGTCGACATCTGAAATCACTCTAACTCAGCCAGTTTTTATACGAAAATATTCGTTAAACACGTATTGAATTCGTTTTTAAAAGTTCTGTACGATGGTGACATCTTCCGATTTATTTTAGAAGTAAAAAATAGAAAAAAAACGCATTTAAACCTAAACAAAGAAGGAACATTATTTGTGATTGGTTCTTAGCATGCTCTCAGCCGAAAAAGACATTCTGATTGGCTGGAAAGAACAAAGAAACTGCCTGATCAAAGAAAATAAAGAAAAACGCTGAGATTTTCATTTCGAATACGATTTAATTATTATAAAAGAATATTTTGAGAAATTAAAATTATTTTCAGAGAGAATAATAAAAAAACAAAATTATTTTCGAAAAATATTGAAGATTTAAGTAAATATATTGAAGATGTAGTAAAAAGAAATATTTACTTTTCTATAACGTAAAAGTCGATCTTTTTGTTTACATTATAACTTTTATGTTGCCGATATTGAATATCTTAGAATAAATAAATAGCAATTTATTTTTGAAAGAACTTTCGTTCTCTTCACAACCTGAAAAATTAATTATATACTTTTTATAAACGTATCTGAGTTGAATTTAATATTATAGGCAAATATGTTTTAACAATAGGCTTTGTCTTCAGTTTGTGAGTTGGCCAATTAAAAGATTTGATTTTTATCTGATACAACCAATGATAAAATTAGCGGTTAAAAAGTTAACAAACTACATGCTATGAAGTATTTACAAAAATATGAGTTCCTGCCTTCTGAAAAAGCATGCAATATGACACTTTACATTTTTTTATATTAATAAGTTGAAGTCTTCATTAATGGGCATGATATGACACTTTTCATTTCTTATATTTTTATATTAATAAATTGAATTAATATAAATAATAATAATAAATTGGATGTATTATAATCAATTTTTGCAGAAATTTTTCTTTTTTTAACTAACAACAATAATAAAAAAATGTAAATATTAAATATGAATGCTACTTGTCAGCCATTTTGTTTTTGAACATTTATTCTATGCCCCTGAAACTGTATACTTAAAAAATCATCTGCTAACCTTGGTAGACAGAATAACCCACAAGTACCAAAAATATTTTAAAAAATAATAAAGGATCCTAATTATTTATTTCATTGTGTTAGAAAGTCATTGCAATTTTATTGGAAAAAATATAAAAATTAATGACTAACAGGATAAGACATTCTTGATTGGAACACAATTTTTACCATGATAGACTTTTATGAGATATTTTTGAGAATATAATGCAAGTTAGAAGAGTGACAGGAATAATTAAAACATTTTAATATAGTGCAGTTATATAGAGATACGTCAAGGCTACTTATGCAAAACTCAAGAGGAAGATAGCTTTTTAATCAGAAGATTGAATTATTAAGAATAGTCATTTATGCAATCAAAAATTAATACAGTTTTTTTATGAGAGTACAACTTATGACAGCAATTATCTGCAAATAAAAAAATAAAAATGTAATAACCAGGTTAATTTAGCTGATATAGTGCACAATTTTATTTGTTAAAAATACTCTTACATTCAACATTTTATATAATAATTAACATGAAACTGCCATAAAAATCCAATTTCCACGAAGAGTTTCAGACTAGATCACTTAAATAATTACAAAACTGCTTGAACATGTTACAATAATTTTGTAAGAAGAAGAGCTTTTATTTATGGGATTTAAGAGGCAGAAATTAGAAAAATAAAAACTTTGTTCAAGACCACATCATAATTTCTCAATTTTGGTAAATGTATTTTTTATAAAAATAATATATTTATCCAGGATGGCTCTAGTTTTTATTAACTATTCTGTGACTACTTTTGAAAAATTAATTTTTCATATATGTGATCTTCAGTCTAAATAAAGTTTTAGTGGTACTTGTGTGTTATCCTGTCTACCAAACATGGCAGCCATTTTTTGTTTAAATGTGCATTTTCATGGGTCTACAAATTCTATTCAGAAGGTTCATTTCAATTTTCTTCTTTATAGTATAATACTACAATTCTATTTTTTTTATATTAATACAGAAAATAATAAATAAAATGGAAATATCATAATTAATTATAATTAATAATAAATAAAAGATAAATATTACATGAAAATGTCAATATCTATATATATTAAGACAATAACTGAAAGAAGACCCTTTGATTCCTCTTGGAGGCCTTAAAGGAACTGAGCAGGGCAAATTTCTAATGTCCACTCCATACATTTTTGTTGTTGCAGCTGTTATTACTATGTGATTATTCATATAGTATACAAACATGGATGGGCTGCTCACTAACATGCATTAGCCAGCATGGTGAGTTTATTGGCTTTTTACTTCTGAGTTTAAGATCAAGAAACACCATGGTCTTTCTTCTCAGTTGCCTGATAAGGCAGAATGAATGTTTGTGTAAATGACATTTTTCCAATAGATATAAACAAATTTTGACAGACAAAAAAATCATGTTCCTTATTCCTAGGAGGCTGTAAAGTCACCAACCAAGGTAGCAGTTGGTGGCAGAAGGCTGAGGGTGCTAACAATCCCCTGATTGTGGACACAGGCTGCCATTTGATGACGACTTTTTATTTAGGTACTTATAACTGCAGATCACTTTCAAGTGAAGGAAGATTGCAAGAATTAGAAGAAGAACTGTCTTATATTAAATGGGACATTATTGGACTTTGTGAAGTTAGAAGAAAAGGTGAAGAGACAATTGATTTAAAAAGTGGACATGTACTCTATTATAAAGGCACAAATATTGGAAATACAAGTGGAGTAGGATTCATTATAAATAAAAAGTGGAAGAACAACATTGTGGAGATTGATGGTGTATGGGACAGAGTTGCAAGATTAGTTATACAACTTAATAGCAGATACCAAATGCAGATAATTCAGGTTTAGCCCAACTGATGAAGTAGTAGAAGATTTTTATATGGATGTACAAAAGGCTTTTGATCAGAGTAAACAACATTTTAAAATTGTTATGGGAGACTTTAATGCTAGAATTGGTAAACAAATGAAAGATGAAAGTGCTGTAGGTAATTTTGGTTATGGTAATAGAAATGAGAGAGGACATAGACTTGTGGAGTTTGCTGAAAAAGAAAAACTTTATATTATGAATTTTTTTTTTGAGAAAAATGTTAAAAGGAAATGGACATGGAAGCATCCCAATGAAGGTACAGCAGAATTGGATTATATTTTGACTAACAGAAAATACATATTTCAAGATTGTAATGTTCTTAATAAATTTAACACAGGAAGTGATCATCGATTAGTAAGATGTAAGATACGTGTTAATGCAAAACTAGAGAGACAAAAATTATTAAGAAAAACAATTTTTACAGTTGATATTCCTAATCTTCAGAAACATTCTAATGAATTTAAATTAGAACTTACAAATTGGTTTCAAGTATTAGTAGATTTTGAACATGATTCAGATTTGAATGAAATTAATATGAAAATAACTGATACACTTTTAAAAACTGCAACAAAGATAGCTGGTAGAAAAAAGCAGCAATTGACCAATAAAATTTCTACTGAGACTAGAGAATTTATGAAGAAAAGAAGGAATATGAAGATATACAAAAATGATGCATTAAAAAGGATTGAATATCTCGAATTTTGTAAAATGGTATGGAAAAGAGTTGAAAATGATATAAGAAAGTATAACTGTGAACTAGCAAGGAAAGCTGTAGAAGAAAATAAAAGTCTCAAGAATGTAAAACAACATTTTGGTATTGGTAGGAAATTTATATCTGCAATAAGAAAAAAAGATGGAATTATTACTAAAAAGAGAGATGACATTATGAAATGGGTAGAAGACTTTTATCAAGAATTATATAGTAATAAAGAACAAGTACCTCCTATTTCTATTACATCTTCTGAATTGCCCAGAATTTTAAATGAAGAAGTGAAACATGCAATTAAATGTATGAAGAAAGGAAAGGCTCCAGGTAATGATGGAATTATAATTGATATATTAAAAGAAGCAGGTGAAGAAATAGAATTTTTTTTAGCAAAGTTATATACCAAATGTCTAAATGATAAAGATGTACCAGATGATTGGAAGAATGCAGTAATAATATTAATATTTAAAAAAGGTGATAAAGAAGATATTAGAAATTACAGACCTATCAGCCTTTTATCAGTTTTATACAAAATTTTTACCAAGATAATTACAACTCGTCTACAAAGAACATTGGATTTCCACCAACCAAGAGAACAAGCTGGATTTAAAAGTGGTTTTAGTACAGTAGATCATATCCAGGTATTGAGAGAAGTTATAGAAAGGACAAATGAATATGAGTTGCCATTATGTTTTGGATTTGTAGATTATGAAAAGGCATTTGATTCTATAAACATTTCTTCAGTGATTAAAGCATTGGATCATCAAGGTATAGATCCAGGATATTGTCATATTTTAAAGAATATTTATAAAAATGCAACAGCAACAATTAGATTACATAATGATACTGGGAAAGTCAACATTGAGAAAGGTGTAAGACAGGGTGACTCCATATCTCCAAAACTTTTTACAGCAGTGCTGCAAGAAGTATTTTGTGGATTAAAATGGGAAACTAAAGGAGTGAAAGTAAATGGAGATTATTTAAGTCATTTAGATTTTGCAGATGATATAGTTGTTTTTGCAAATAATGCTTTAGAGCTGCAGGAAATGTTGCAGGAGTTATCAGATGAAAGTAGGAAAGTAGGACTAAAGATAAATGTTAAAAAGACTAAAGTAATGTTTAATGGATTTGCTCAAAATATGAAAATAAAGATTGATTATGATGAATTAGAAGAAGTTAACAGTTACAAATACCTTGGTCAGATTATTAATATAGATGGAAACATAATGGATGAAATTAATCATAGAATTAAACTTGGTTGGAGTGCTTTTGGTAGAAATAACTTGATACTAAAAGGAAATATGCCTATGTGTTTGAAAAGGAAGGTTTTTAACAAATGTGTTTTACCAGTTCTTACTTATGGATCTGAGACTTGGACACTTAATAGAAGAGCAATACAGAGACTCCAGACCACTCAAAGAAGTATGGAGAGATGCATGTTGGGAGTAACAAGAAGAGATCGAAAACGCAATGTATGGGTAAGAGAACAAACAGGTGTTACTGACCTCATTGAAAAAATTAAAAGATTGAAGTGGAGTTGGGCTGGACATATTGCTAAAAAAGATGATAATAGATGGACAATTGAAATCTTAAACTGGACACCAAGAGATTTTAAAAGACCCAGAAAGAGACCACATGTGAGATGGATGGATGAAATAAGTTAGTATGCAGGGGTGATGTGGAGAAGAGAAGCTAAAGATCGGAGAAGATGGATTAAACTTGGAGAGACCTTCATCCTGCAGTGGATTGATAATGGTTGATGATGATGATGATGACATGTAAATGCCAATGTTTATATATATGTTAAAACAGTAATCAAATATCCTCACCTTTCTTTATAAATAATGTATATAAAGATATTTCCAGTATTTGGTGAAGAAAATACATAAAACTTCTTCATATGCGTTATTTATAATAAAGAGTGAGAATATTTGATTACTGTTTTAATATATGTAGACATCATGGTTTACATGTTATAGTATTTACCTTTTATTTATTATTGTTAATTGTAATATATCCACTTTATTTATTATTTTTTTGCATTAGTATATTAAAAAATAGAAATATAATGTTACAATATATATTTAAAAAAATTGAAATAAAGATTCCGTATTGAATTTGTAGGCAGTTGAAAGTATATATTTAAACAAAAAATAGCTGCCAAGCTTGGTAGACAGAATAAAACATTTTTTAATAATATTATTTTCTAACGTTAATTTTAAAACATAAGCAAAAGAATGAAAAAATTATAAATTGTAAATATTTATTTTTAAAATGAAAAAAAAAAAAATAAAATTTACTTTTTACATTAACTGGAATAATGTAACTTTGCCCCCCCCCCCCCCACGATATAAGTTTACATCTTAAAACATTATATAATTATAAAAATATTTTATATTCATTAAATAAAAACATCTTTCAAATTATTGAAAATAACAATAAAATCAAATAAATTATTTTTACAATCATTTCTAGTTGACAAAATGTGAACAGATGTGATTTTTTTTTTGTGTGTGTGCAATTTAATTCTGCAAATTGACCTTTGAATTTAAAATCTTTTTTTTTTCTGGCTGATAATTACTGCCATCTCGTAACAAAAACAAAAACTAACATATATAATCTTCATTTCATTTAAAACTATTTACAGTAAAATTCCATCATGGCTAACAGCAAGCAGATTGTTCAGATGCTGTATAAGTTATATTAGCGTCATTGAATTTAATCGCCAATGCTACTCCAAGGTATTATAAACTTTACTAAGAAGTTGAAAGTATGACGTCATTGAAACTGAATTTAACAAAACTTAAAAAATAAAAAATAAACTTTTTAATAATAAAGTGTTTATACTGTTTTTATAAATTAAGTAAACAAAATATAAATTGTTGACTCTGTTGTAAAATGAAGAGGTAATGCAGAGAGATATAAAGATTTCATTCAAGGTCTATTATAGCTGACTTCAAAATTTGATAATTGCATACACTCCCAAGAAACATGATAAAAACGTCGTATTATGAAAAAAAAAAACACACACAACACAGAATTTAATATAATTTTCTAAATCAAGATATCCAAGATAAGAAACACTATTATATAAAATAAATAGTTATTCCATAGTTATAAGAACAAAAAAATGTATGGAATAAATTCTTAAAAACACAATTTAATCTAAACTAGATTAAGGATGATTTTTTTTTTTAAACTTTAGTTTCAAATTTACTGCCTGCCTTTATATTAAGTCATAAATGTTTAATGTTTCCTAGTCTTAAAGCAATTAATATCCACCATTTTGTTTGATCTGCAAATAAAATGTGCTTAAAGCACAGCTACTATTTTGAAAGGCTTTCTAATTATTTTTAAAGAAAAAGAATTGAGAAATATCAGCAAATAGCATTGAACGTATGCCACTAATTACAGCTTTAAATTAAATAATCAAATGATCTAAATTCATAAGCAGTTTCTTTCCAGAAATAATAGATTTGGGCTACTGGGCATGAACCTTGAACTAATCTGCTATACGAATACTATATACTAAACCTACAGTTAACCAATTAAGGACAGGACTCTAAATTATTTGATAAAAGAGTTGCAAGTTTAAATTTGAATGTGGAACCTTGTGTGTTTGTTTTTTTATAAATAAAAAAAAATTAAATGATTTACTTCTTGGGGGACAATCTGTGAACTTTGACCCCAAAGTCAATCATTGTATCACTGTGCCAAACTCCAAGGGCCTTACTTTTTGTTATATGTAAACAATAGATGCATACAACAATCTTTATCAAAACTACCCCAAATCTAAAATTAAACCAGACCAGCATAAAAATAATATTAAAACACAACCGAAGGTTTCACTGCTTCAAGCAGACTTCTCAAGTGTAAAGAACTACAAAAAAACCACACATTATATATACTATTAAAAACTACCCACAAATCCATTCACTTCCCATCCACCCTTAATATTAAAAGAACTCTTTATGTTTGTAATGTTAACAATCTTTATAGACTACCTTCCCCCTCTACCCTCATATCGCTGATTTTAGTATCAGTGATTTAAGTTATATCCACAATTCAATGAATATTACATACAAGAAAGAAATGGAAAATAAATAAAAAAATAATTTTCTATATTTTAATTTTAAAATTCGCAGTGCATTATATAATATATACATTACATATTTTTTAATATGCACATCCAATATTATATGTAACTTTATGTATGTGATAATATGGCTCAATACTATTTGCAAGTTTTGGTGTCCATGAGATGACTTGATGCCAAATATCATCCATGTAAAAGAAACACCGTATTTTTATGATTACATACACTACAATCAATGGAAACAAATTTCTTTACATAAAAAAATATCAAGATAGTTATTGATGATGAGCAGCTTTTTTTAAAGGTACAATATTTAAAAAAAAGAAAGAAAATACAAACTTTTACATTTAATTACGCATGTTCAAAAATGCATTCAACTAAACTCTTTTAAATATTATATTTTAGGCTCATTATTGAATTTAAGTTATTAATGAATTGTGCTTTTCTATTTTTCATTTTCTGACATTCTGTTTACTGAAAACCATCTGAATTTCTTTAGAGTTGAAAAAATTATCAAATAATCTTTCATGTTCTAAAAATATGGACTATACGTTGATATATTTTGATTTTACACAGATAGATAGATAGATAGATAGATAGATAGATAGATAGATAGATAGATAGATAGATAGGTAGATAGATAGGTAGATAGTTAGGTAGGTAGATGAAGGTGTAAGTGAGTAGATGGACAGGTGGATAGATAGGTGGGTGGTTGGGTGGGAGGTAGAAAGGTGAGTACGTAGGTGGAAAGGTTGGTAGGTAAGGTGAGTAGGTAGGTGGAAAGGTTGGTAGGTAAGTAGATAAATAGATAGGTAGATAGGTAGGTAGACAGGTAAATAGAAAGATAGATAGATAGATAGAGAAATAGAGGTAGGTAGATAGTTAAATAAGTAAGTAAGAAGATAGATTGATAGATAAATGGATAGATATATGGTTGAATAGACAAACAAATGAATAGATGGATAAATAGATAGATAAGTAGATAAATGTTGTAAATGGATAGATATATGGATAGATAGATAAAAGAATGATAGGTAGATAAATAAACAGATAGATAGATAGATAGATAGATAGATAGATATATGGATAGATGAATGAATGATGGATAGATAGATTGATGATTGGATGGTGAGTAGATAAATGGATAAATAAGTACATAGATAGATGGATGGATATATATATATAGATGGATGGATAGATGGATCGATAGATAGATAAATTTCACAGAAAAAATCTCTGCCAATATTATATATATAATGAAGACAATATAACAAAATGTAAATTTTAATAGTATATTTTAGAAATAAGTATACTTTCAATATATTATGTCATAGTCATATTAATTTTTTTTTTTAAAAAAAGTATTTATTTGAACATTATTGGCTCTCTTTTCTCATAGTAATCCAAATTTCCTAAATCTTTCTCTGCAATGTTTTCTTCACAAATTACTTCAACAATACCAGGATCAAATTCATGCCTATATTCTTTTTCATGTTTATAAAATACCAGTACATTTGTAAAGAATTCGTTTTCTTCTCCCTATATATAAGCAAATGCTTAAATTTCACGAATGCATTGCTATTTTATAATCATAAAAAAAAAACAAAGACTTGAGTTTGATTCTGGTATTGATTAGATAGTTTATGAAGAAAAAAAGAAAAATTCAGGAAAGTTGAAATGAAATATGAGCTGACTCATTCCATTAGTTTTTATTCCGGATACTTGGTTTTTTGCATGAAATAAATATGAGATTCATTAGTTTTTGTTGTTGACTATAAATTACATATATTTTGACCTTCAACTCTAGATGCAAGATTTTGTTTTTGACGGGTTCAAAGATAGATGTTAAAATATTTCCGTCACATTAATAAAGGCAAAATAAAAATATTTGCTGGAAAAAAACTTTTCAATATTATTTTTATTATATACACATACAATTATTGCTGTTATATCAAAATATTTTATTTATTATATTGTTGTTTTATTTAAATATATGAAAAAGCAGCTTAATGGATTAAATTTCCATTTTTTTGATGATATCAATTTCAACGTATTATATTTTGCTGTAGACCACCTCTCCAGAAACAAAGAAAATCCAGATTACAAATCGCAACATGTAAAACTGTTAATTCGTAAATTCTTAAAATTAAAAAAAGCAATCGACAATTTTAATAAATTGAATTATTGATCAACAGAATGCCTAGTAATAAGCTAATGATTGATTCAGACTAATTCTGTCTTGTAATGAAATGTCTGGAAAAGATATTTAGATATAGAGACATATCTTTAAACGTGAAGATTAAAACTGTTCGAATTCTAGTTTTTCATAACTCCTTATAGATGTAAAACTTAAGCATTGAAAAAGACATAAAAAGTGCTTTGAACTGTGTGTTGGTGGTGATGATTTCTGAAAATGTCATGGATTGCAAGATATTTTATTACATTAGAAATGAACTCTTACTTGAAATATAAATTATGTATTTGGTATTGTCTTATTTTCTCAAATCATTACTGATTTAATTCATTAAAAAAGCATATAACAGTTTGGAAAGATTATGGTTGAAAAAAGAGGGTAACCTTCTATGAGATGAATAGATTCCAAGTTTTTTGTGGAGGCCATTTACCAAGTTGCTTTCATCCTATTTTTATTACCGTTCACTGACTTACATAGTTTGGCATATTTGTAGAATGATAGACCCTGGAATTAAAGATTCTTTAATCATGGACCAGTTCCATTGTTTTTGGTGCTCGATTTTTTTTATGAATTTCCAAACAATAAATTCATTTTTAATTATTTTATAATGTCAGTTTGAGCCGTGTGGTGTCGCATTTGGGAATTTTTTATAATCGTAGAAAGACCATATAATGGTAGCAATAATAGTAAAAACAAATGATAATTCCACCCAGAATATATTTAATAAAAATAATGGTTAGCTTCACTAAAACTGTTAGACCTTTATTTATTGTAACATTTTATCATATTATTGTTTTTTATAATAATTAAATAACTAATATCATGCACGGTTTAATGCTATGGTTAATTGTTAGACTCCAGAATTAAAGTCCTAAGATCGATTTTAGTTCTTCTACCTCTCAATTTTTTTTTTATAAACTCCCAATCAATAAAGACATCCAGTTATTAATAAACAATAATACTGAACCCAGTTTATTATTGTGACAATTTATAATTTACAATCTGATTTGAGACAGATATATCTTATATTTTTGAATATTATAACTTTCAGCAAAGGTTCTCTTCACTCTATCTCAGAGTCATCTATTAGAAACTTTAGTAATCAATGAACTACAAGATGATATTGTCATTATATTCACATCCTCAGACTCGTTTCTAGAATATAGCCTTCTTCAATAAAAACTTTGGATTTAAAGCTAGAATTAATATCTAGCAGTCACTTTTAGACAATCAAAACATTAAGATTTTGAACCCAATTTAGCTTACTTGCATAATTTTATATGACATTAACTAATGCCACTTTATATTTTAGTGACACTATTCATATGACTTTTATTGTCCTCGTTTACCTCTTTTTTATGTCAGATTTATATAGTTATAGAAATAAATTGACTTGGGTTTAAACCCTTAAGGTTTTTTATACTTTCTAGTTAAAAAAACTGATAAAGATAGCTGTTATAAGCAAAGTGTTTTACTTTCAGCTTTGAATACTACGTCCTCATTTAGCATTATCATCTAGCATCCATTGTTTATTTAATCTTACAATAGATGGGTCTAAATTGGAATTAAAGAGTTTTGTTTCTGAAAAGGGTTATATAATGTTTGGTTGCTATATATGATACCTTTTAAAAAAATATTGAGACTATAGAACATATTATAATTCTTAGAATAAACTTCTAACTATTTCTAACTAATTATTAATTAATAAAACTAAGTTAATTGTTTAAGTTATAAACATGAAACTTAAAGCTTAATTATTATTACATTAAATTTTTTTCATTAGTCATTTATTGGAGATTATCCAATAATGAATAATACTTCTATAGTATAATTTTTACTTCATCACTCTCGTGCAAGGTAGGGACTGATTTCTATCCACTTTTAACTCCTTGGGGAGGGATGTAATCATAAGCATGTGACCAAAGACATGTAAAAAGGTCTATTGTCTCCAAGATGCACATTTCAGGCTGAACCAGCACTCATCAGTTGGCCCAAATCACAATCTCTCATACATATCTTTATCATTGTTCAGTATATATATATGTAGATAAAAAATTACTACAGTTTATTTGATTAGTGTCAAATATGCTGCCTTTACAACTTTGACCCAAATCACTTAATAAAAGTATATTAATATTTTTTATTAATCATTTATTAGACTAGAGATTATCCAATAATGAATAATATTTCTGTATTGTAATTTTTACTACACCACTCTCATGCAAGATAGGGACTATTTCCATCATCTAAAATTAATTGTAAATAAAAAATTCAACTTGATTTAAACTTTACAAGTACATTCAACTGTCAGTAATAGAACGCAGGTTAGTAGATAACCCAATATTTTGAGTAATATTATTCTCCTTCTTTCTTCAAGTGTTGTTGGCCAAACTAATGACGGTTCTAGCATGGGAATTGAACTGGATTAAAATTCGTGAATAATGAATTTAAAATGAAACTGAATATTGAGTTTAAAAAATCTATTTAAAGTATCACATTAAATCCAATATTTATGAATGTAAAAATCCCTGAAGCAAAGAAGAAAACATTCAAAACGTGTTATATATTAATCTGTGCGCTATTACAAACATTTGAATGTATTTGAAAAGTTTAAATAAAGTTTGAATTTTCCTAAAGACATTTAACAATCAATATTAGATAGTGGAAATAGTCCAATATATAATTACTTTTTAAAATATCAAACTTTTAGACAAACATAAGCGTAACACGTAATTATTAAGAAAAAAAACTAACTAAAATATAGTCAAAATAAGAGTCATACATCACATGACCCAATTCTCTTAAGCTTGTAAGATATAAACAATGAGCATTGTCAATTGTTAAACAAGCTTTGTGATAAATGCTTAGCCAGAGAAAGCATTTAAAATATCTTTGTCAGGAAACCTCCTCAAACCTCTGACCATGGTTTCCTGCTTTGGCACTCCTCAGAGAGGCGCTAGGATAGATCTAGGGTCTAAAGCTATTCTAGCGCCTCTCTGAGGAGTGCCAATGCAAAGAAACCATGGTCAGAGGTTGGGAGGGGGGTTCCTGACAAAGATATTTTAAATGCTTTCTCTGGTTAAGCATTTATCACAAAGCTTGTTGAGCAATTGGCAATGCTCATTGTTTATATCTAAAATATTTCTATATTTATTAAAATCAATATTCTGTTAATCTTATTATTATTTTTAAATAATTCTAATGAAATAATAAATTATTCTTTAAAAAGCTTACACATATATACTTTCAGTAACATTACACTGACTGACTACATTCCACATAAATAAATAAATATTTAATTTTAATATTTGCTAAAAATAAATATTTAATTTTATTGTTCCATTAATTTAAGATTCTTAACAATATCATCATCATTTTCAACTATTATCGACCCCACTGCAGGGTGGAAGTCTCTGCAAGTTTCTCCAATCTCTAGCCTCTCTTCTCCACATCAATCCGGAACACTTTTTTATTTCGTCCATCCATCTCATATGCGGTAACTTTCTAGGTCTTTTACAATCTTCTAGCATTTATATATCCTTTTGTGACTCTCTAAACTTCTACAGACATTCCTTATAGAACAATCTAAACTTCTCTACACAAATATGCTGTGATTATTTTATAACTATTAGTCTTTATGAAGTCATACTTATATACGTCAATCTTACAACAGATTACAAAAATATGTAAAATAATAATTCTTAATAATCTTGGTGAAGTGTAAGATATTTGAATATGTAAAATAAGTTTAACATTAGACAATACTTATTATCCAGCATCTAAACCAATCTAGTTGACGAGTTATATACTGTATATATAAATGAGATTCCAGGCCTGTACTTATATATTTTAATAACCTCCAATTTTTTTTTTGTATTGAGTGAAAGGCATGACTTGATTTTTTTAGTTTTAATGTATGACAAAAGAAGAGCCGTTCTTTAATCTAGGGATTATCATAATAAACTTGAGAAGCCAGTGGTTCCCAGGTAGGGTACTGTAATTTAAATCCTGGCCCCTAGACCCGTTTCTGGCCTTTGCATTGATGTAACTGTGAAGAAAAGTCGGTTAAAGTTCAACTCTTAAGATTTTTTTAGTTTAAGATTTTATGTTTAATAGTAAAATGGAATTGCATGTGGTAGCTAGATGCATAATTGCCGTTGTTCCAGGTTTGAATCCTAAGTTCTTGTTTTAATCTCATTTTCATATATATAGTAAGGTTTAACTGAAATAATTGTTAAATTAAAAATTAGGGGGAGGGATGAGTTAATCCTTATAATCACTCTGTCTCTAAGTATATACCCAAAGGATAAAATGATTTGAATATTAAAAAAAAAAACTACAATTATATATTTTATATTTGAAGTGTTTGCTATACCTAAATGTAATGTTTCCATCATTAACAATTAATGGAAGAACCGAAATTAAATATTTTCTTTATTAATACGACAAATTCTCGGGCACTGTAATTTTATTGAGAGAGAGAAAAATATAAGCCTTTCGCACAAATAATTTTCTATTTCATTAGAATTATTAAAAAACGTAATAAGATTAAGAGTGAGCAGACTGTTGATTTTAATAACAATAGAAATATTTTAGATACTACTTTTTTAATGAATGACTCATGAAAAAAAAAAAGAGTTCATTAAGCTTTATATTTCATGCCAATAATTTCGAGGATTAATTTATTTTTCTTATTTAACATTATTCATAAAATTATAATAGACTTCACGAGCATATTTTTTTTAAAAAAGTTATCACATATATATACTAGCTAAACATAACATAATTTAGAAGTAGATTTCTTTAAGTTCACTTCAAAGCAATCTGTAGTATGCTTAATTAATCAATGGCTGCTAAAAGGTGACGCTAAAAGAGGACATAGCATTTGCTTTAATAAGATGCACAGAAGAGAGTTTTTCCGAGTAATTGAAGTAATACAAAAGTAAGATTATTATTTAAAAGAAAGAGTAAGGATCATAGAAAGTTAAACAATTATACACCAATAGCGGTAATATCAATTTTGTATAAAGTTTTCTCATATATGGTGGCTGGAAGAATTGCAAAATGGATGGAAGAAAATAATGTAATGGGGGAAATGCAAGGAAGTTTTAGATCAGATAGGCATACAGGAGATAGTTTATTTGTAGTTACACAACTTATGAATATGAGTAGTAATTCAGATAGGCAGTTGTATATGAGTTTTATACATATAGAGAAGACATATGATAGAGTCAATAGAAATAAATTATGGATAAGTTTAGCAAATTTGGGAATGAACGAAGTTTTAGTGGATATTATTAAGAAATTATATGAAAATAATTACTATACCTATCAATTAGGGGATATAGAATCAGTTAAAGTTAAAAATGGGGTGGGACTAAGACAAGGATGCCTTACATCACCTATTTTGTTTTTGTTGTATTTGAGTGAAATGGAGAGAGCAGTAGAAAGACTAAGAAGAGGGATAGAGATACCGTTAATAGGTAGCAAGGGAGTATATAATTTGTCGGGTCTTTTTTTGTGGATGATGTCTTTTTGTGTGCAGAAAGTAGAGAAGATATGGAAGTTATGCTGAGGATATGCACAAGAGTGGGTAATGAGATAGGGATTAAATTTAGTGAAGAAAAAGCAAATATAATGATGGTCAATACTGGGGAAAGAGAAGATGAATTTTTATTGGGGGATATAAAGTTAAGTGTGGTGAATAGATATAGTTATTTGGGAATCATCTTAAATAAGCAGAAAAATTGCTTGGATGAATGAGAGAAAAAAAATTGATAAATGAAGCAAAGTAAAGAAAGGGATTGATAAAGAAATTAACAGTGTTTTCATATAATAAATATGATGTAGCTAGAATTGTATGGAAGGGAGTTGCAGCAGCAGGGTTAACATATGGCAATGATATGTCATGTGTTAGTAAAGAGGTATTACATTACTTAAAAAATGTGCAAAGGGAAGTAGGAAGACATGCATTATATGCAGATGAGTGGGCAGCAAAGGAGGCAATTCAAGGAGAAATGGGATGGTCAAGTATTTATATGAGAGATGTAAAAAGCAAAATGAAAATATTTGGTAGATTGCAGTTTATGAATAATAAAAGAATAGCCATAATAGTATTTAATTGGGTTATGAGTAAAGAGCAGGCAACAAGATAGGTAAGAAAGTAATGTGGTATGCAGAAGATTTGGATAAAGAATTTATATCAGTATATTTGTATAAAAGGTGGGATGATAATGTTAGGAAGATTGTTGAGTGTTATAGTGGTAAGAAATTGGATAGAAGAATAGATGCATTAATAAAAAATAGGGAGTTGGAGAGATGGAGAACTAGTATGGAGAGTAAAAAGAGTTTAAATATATATAGAAGTAAACAGAACATTGGGTGCGATTTAATTTATGATAATAGCAAGGAAAGTTGTTTATTGTTTAAGGCTCAAATGGGATCTTTAGCAACAAGGAAATATATAAGTAAATGGAAAAATATGGGTGATTTAGTCTGCAAGTTGTGTAAGGAAAGCTTAGAAAATATTGGGCATCTGTTAATTCAATGTAAATGCTTGAAAACGGAAAGGGTACAAATAATGAAGTTATGGTAGAGTAAATATGAACAAAGTGATTAAACAGAAAGTGGGTTATTGATTTTTATGCCAGGTTTGGGAAAAGATAAGGGGGATTTAGATATGAAGGTCATGGAGTTGACAAAGATTATGTTGTGGAAATGGGATGGAGCAGTTTATGGGAAAACTTAGGGTGGGGAATGGAAAGGGAAGGTAAAGTGGCTAACAGGTTTCTCTGGGTATAGTTGCTGAAAGATTCCTGTCTCCATATAAGAAGAAGTCACCGTGCAGCACATCACATCAAATATGTAACAGTGATCATAATTTCTTTATAGTAGAAATGGTTCATAATGTGTTGGAAAATAGTAATAAAAGTAGAAAGAATAGTGAAAGATGTGGATGAACAGTCAATGATAAGAATAAGTTAGAAGAATATAAAATAAAAGTTGAAGAAACCATGGAAGAGTAAGTTGGGAATTAGTATAAGGGCAGGTGTGGTGAAATAGAAAAAGTTGCAAATAGGGATTTAGGTGAGAATATTCAAAAAATAAAAGTAAAAGAAAAATGAGAGTTAGTAAAAGTGTAAAAGATAGGGAAAAAACATGCAGAAAATATAAGGGTGCTATTAAAAACAAAGAAAGTGAAAAAGATGTTAATGTTAAATGGGAAAAGCACATAGAAAAAAAGAAGTTGGCTAAAATAGATAATTATATAGAGAGAACAAAATTGAATAATAAATTGTTAATGAAACTGGAAAAGATGAGAATAAAACATTTTGAAAATACATTAAAAGAAGGAATGTAGCAAAGAGACAAATAGTATTACCAGATGATGAGGGAATAGAGTGTAGCTCTAGAGAAGAATTAGAGATAATCTTAAATAAGTATGTAATGGATATAGAAAAGATGTTAGATGTGATGGACAGAATGATAGCAAACATGAAAGCATATAGTAATGGAAATATTAGGTTTACTGAAAGTGAACTGAATGAGGCAGATAAGAAATTGAAAAATGGAAAGGCAAGAGGTTTGGATGGATGGACTGCAGAGATGATAATGAATTTGGGACATAGGGCAAAATTATTATCATGTTTTAATAAGATGGCACAGAAGAGAGATTTTCCAGGTGGTTGGAGTAATACAAGAGTAAGGCTACTAATTAAAAGTAAGAGTCATAGAAAGTTAAGCAATTATAGACCAATAGTGATAACACCAGTGCTATATAAATTTTTTTCTTATATGATGGATGGAAGGGTTACAGAATGAATGGAAGAAAATAATATAGTGGGAGAAATGCAAGAAATTTTTCAATCAGATAGGCATTTAGGAGATAGTTTATTTGTAGTTACACATCTTATGGATATGAATAGGAAAACAGGAAGACAGTTATATATGGATTTTATAAATTTAGAAAAAGTATATGATAGAGTAAATAGAAATAGATTATGGGTAAATTTGGGAATGGATGGAGCTTTAGTAGATATTATTAAGAAATTATATGAAAATAATTACTATACATATCACTTAGGGAATATAGAATCAGTTAAAGTTAAAAATGGGGTGGGACTAAGGCAAGAATTATTATGTCACCTATTTTGGTGTATTTAAGAGAAGTGGAGAGAGCAATAAAAAAGACTAGGAAGAGGGGTAGAGATACCATTATTAAGTGACAATGGAGTGTATACATTGTCTGGTCTTTTATTTGTGAAAGATGTTTTTTGTGTGCAGAAAGAAAGAAAGATATGGAAGTTATGCTGAGGACATGTACAAGGGTTGGTGAAGAGATGAGGATTAAATTTAGTGAAGAAAAATCAAAAGTAGTGATGATTAATACTGGGGAAAAAGAAGACAGAGATTTTTTACTGGGGGATATAAAGTTAAATGTGGTGAACATATATAACTATTTGGGAATCATCTTAAGTAATCAGAGAAATTGCTTGGATGAATGAGAGAAAAAATTGATAAATGAAGCAAAGAAAAGAAAGGGGTTGATAAAGAAATTAACTCATATAATAAGTATGATGTAGATAGAATTGTATGGAAGGGAGCGGCAGTAGCAAGATTAACATATGATAACAATGCATTATGTGTTAGAAATAGGAAGACATGCATTAGATGCAAATGTGTGGATGGCAAAGGAGGCAATTCAAAGAGAAATGGGATGACCAAGTTTTTATACGAGAGATGCAAAAATCAAAATGAAAATGTTCAATAGATTGCAGTTTATGGATAATAAAAGAATAGTCAAATTAGTATTTAATTGGGTTATGAACAAAAGGCAGACCACAAAATGAGTAAGAAAGGTAATGAGATATGCAGAAGATTTGGATGAAGAATTCATGTCAATATACATATACAAAAGGTGGGATGATTGTGTAAGAAGAATTGTTGAATGTTATAGTGTTAAGGAATGGGATAGAAGAATAGATGCATTAATAAAGAATAGTGAGTTGGAGAGATGGAGAACTAGTATGGAGGTTAAAAAGAGTTTAAATATATATAGAAGTAAACAGAATATTAGGTGTGAGTTAATTTATAATAATAGTAAGAAAGTAGTTTACTGTTTAAGGTTCGAACGGGATCTTTAGCAACAAAGGATTATACACATAAATGGAAAGATGTGGGTGATTTAGTATGCAAATTGTGGAAGGAAGGTATAGAAAATATTAGGCATTTGTTAATTGAATGTAAATGCCTGAAAGCAGAAAGGGTACAAATATTGAAGTTGTGGAAGAATATATGAAAACAAAATGATTATACAGAAAGTGAGTTGTTTTTTATGCTGTGTCTGGGAAAAGATAAAGAGGATTTAGATATAAAGGCCATGGAATTGACAAAGATTATGTTGTGGAAATGGAATGGAGCAGGATAGAGAAGAATATGGGGAAATGTAGGGTGAGCAATGGAAAGGGAAGTTAAAGTGTCTAACAGGTTTCTCTGGGCATAGTTGCTGAGAGATTCCTGACTCCATATAAGAAGTCACAGTGCATCACATCATATCGCATCAAAGATGGAACTAATATATTTTTATGCTTCTAAGAGCTATCAGTTATAGTATTAAGCTACTAACCAGAAATTAAAAAAAAATATCAAAGCGTTTAAACCCAAGCCAATTTATTTATTCCAAGGGTATTAATTAAATACCAGTAAGGAAAATATCAATAACTTTAAATAAATTAACACAAGTATAGTAACAAAACAATTTACGTAACAATAATAAAAACAAATAAGTAATAAAATAAATAATTTTAAATTTCATAAGAAATATTTTATTTTCTAGTTGCCTGTTTCACTTCTCACAATCACAGGATAATATTACAAGCAAAATTATGTATTTAATTACCAAGTATTTTATTCACATGTGCTTGTTACTGTTATACATATATGCAAAAAACAATTATAAACAACAATTTGCCAAGCGCTTTCAGTAATGCATACAGTACCGAAAGCGCTTGGCAAATTGTTGTTTATAATTAATGTTTTTTGCATTTTGGCTGCTCTGTTTATCACGCTTTATTCGCGTGGAATAACTACTGTAGAATAGTTTTTTTTGTAAGGTTTTGAAGTGATTAAGTTAATTATTAATTTTATTTTTGAACATGCAATCGTTGACCGCTTTCTTGAGTTTTTTTTTTACTCTCGAATGATTTGTAATTTTTCTCTATCTATTGTTTTTCATCATTTTATTGTGATTATATAACCATCTTAAATAAGGATAGAAAGTACATTTTCATTTTTATCTATGTGTAATGTAACCTTGGCAACAATTGTTGAGATTTGGATAAGTATGACAGGGTATGATTTGTTAGTATATAGTATAATTATATTAATATAAGTAAATGAGATGTTTTTATAAACTGTAATAGTAATTATCAGCCATTAAGCTAATGCACATGCACTTTGTGGATTTTTAACTATAAATGAATACACTCATTTCCAAACACAAGATAAAGTCTTTGTGAAAATAGAATGAATCCATCTATCCTTTCTACCCAAACGTTTATGTATGGGCAAATCTTAAGCATTTGGGGAAGTAGTAAATGTTTTGTAAATTATGCCAATTAAAGACAGAAAGTAGTTTTCTGTTAACTGAAAGAAGTCCTTTTGATTTCTCTTGGAGGGCTTAAAAAACCAAGCAGGGCAAATTTCTAATGTCCACTCCACACGTTCTTGCCATTGCAGCTGCTATTACTATGTGATTATTTATATAGTATATAAACATGGATGGGCTGCTCACCACCATACATTAGCCAGCATAATAACTTTATTGGCTTTTTACCTCTGAGTTTAAGATCAAGGAACACCATAGTCTTTCTTCTTAGTTGCCTGATAGCTTTTAACTGAAAGATCAGTGAGTTTTCTTGAAGGCAGAATAAGTATGGGTATGAATAAAAACATTTTTTTTCTTATAGATATTTACAATCATGACAGACAAAAATAAATCATGACACTTATTCATGGGGTGCTGTAAAGTCACCAGCCGTTGGTCATGAAGGGTGTTAAAAATCCCCTGATTGAGGACTCAGGTTGCCATTTGATGACAACCTTTTATTCAAGTACCAAATGAAGGAGGATTGCAAGAACTGGAAGAAAAACTCATATTAAATGAAACATTATTGAACTTTGCAAAGCTAAAAGAAGAGGTGAAGAGATAATTGACTTAAAAAGTGGACATGCTCTCTACTACAAAGGAACAAATATTGGAAGCTCAAGTTTAGTAGAATTCATTATAAATAAAAAGTGGAAGAACAACATTGTGGTAAGTGATGGTATATCAGACAGTGTGGTAAGATTAGTTATTCAAATTAATAGCAGATACCAAATTCAGAGAATTCATGTTTGTGCCACAAGTTTTCATAATGATGAAATAGTATAAGATTTTTATAAGGATGTACAAAAGGCTTTTGATAAGACCAAACAACATTTTAAAATTGTTATGGGAGACTTTAATGCTAGAATTGGTAAACAATTGAAAGATGAAAGAGTTGTAGGTAAATTTGGTTATGATAATAAAAGGTGAGAGAGGACATAGACTTGTGGAATTTGCAGAAAAAAACATATTATGAATTGTTTTTTTTTTTTGAGAAAAGTGTTAAAAAGAAATGGATATGGAAGCATCCAAATAAAGGTACAGCAAAACTGGATTATATTTTGACCAATAGAAAATACATATTTTAAGATTATGATGTTCTTAATAAATTCAACATAGAAACATGTAAGATACATGTTAATGTAAAACTAGAAAGATAATTTTTTTTAGAAAAACAATATTCACAGTTGATATTCCTAATCATAAGAAACTTTCTAATGAATTTAAATTAGATCCTGTAAAGCATTTTCACATATTAACACATTTTGAACATGAATCAGATTTGAATGAAATCAATGGGAAAATAACTGATACACTTTTAAAATTTGCAACAAAGATAGCTGGTAGAAAAAAGCAGCAATTGACCAGTAAAATTTCTACTAGGAGTAGAGAATTTAATAAAAAAGAAGTAATACGAAAATATATAAAAATGATGCATTAAGAAGGATTGAGAATTTTGTAAAATGTTGCAAAACAGAGTTGATAATGATATAAGAAAATATAATTGTGAACTAGCCAGGAAAGCTATTGAAGAAGATAGAAGTCTCAAGAGTGTAAAACAACATTTTGGTTTTGGTAGGAAATTTATTTCTATAATACAAGATAAAGATGGAACTATCACTAACAAGAAAGACGATATTATAAAAATTGTAGAAGAGTTCTTTCAAAAAAGTATATAATAATAAAAAACAAGGAAAAGTACTTCATACAACTATTATATCTTAGGAGTAGCCCAGGATTTTAAATGAAGAAATGAGACATGCAATTAGCTTTATGAAGAAGGGAAATGTTCCAGATAATGATGGAATTATAATCAATACATTAAAAGAAGATGAAGAAATATAAATTTTTTTCGGCAAAGTTATATAACAAATGTTTAAAAGGAATGATATAGAAGATATTAGAAATTACACACCTATCAGTCTTTTATCAGTTTTATACAAAATTTTTACCAAGATAATTACAACACACTTACAATAAACTTTGGATGTCAACCAACCAAAAGAACAAGCTGGATTTAGAAGTAATTTTAGTATAATGAATTATATCCAAGTATTGAAGAAAATTATAGAAAGACCAATGAATATGAGTTGCCATTATGCACTGGATTTGTAGATTATGAAAAAGCATTTGATTCTATAAACATTTCTTAAGTGATTAAAGAATTAGATCATCAAGGTATAGACCCAGGATATTGTTATGTTCTGAAGAATAACAGCAATAATTAGATTACATAATGTTATTGGGAATGTTAACATTGAGATGGGTATAAGACAGGGTGACTCCATTTTTCCAAAACTTTTTACAGCGATGCTGCAAAAAGTATTTTGTGGATTAAAATGGGAAGTTAAAGGAGATTATTTCATTTAAATTTTGCAGGTGAAATAAGAAAGTAGAACTAAAGGTAAATGTTAAAAGACTAATTAATGTTCAATGGTTTTTCTCAAAAGACAAAAATAAAGTTAGATTATGATAAAAGAAGAAGTAATACCTTGGTAACTACAGATACAAACATAATGGATGAAATTAATCACAGAGTTAAACTTGGTTAGAGTGACTTTGGTAGAAATAACTTAATATTAAAAGGAAATATGCCAATGTATTTGAAAAGTGTTTAATAAATGTGTTTTATCAGATCTTACTTTTGGATCCAAGATTTTGACACTTAACAGAAGAAGTATGTAGAGATGCATGTTAGGAGTAACAAGAAGACATTGAAAAGGAAATGCATGGTAAGAGAACAAAGAGGTGTTAGTGATATCATTGAAATAATTAAGAGCTGAAATTGATTTGGGTTGGACATATTGCTAGAAGAGATGATAATAGATGGAGAGTTGAAGTCTTAAGCTGGATTCCAAGTTATTGTAAAAGATCTAGAAAGTGACCACATGTCAGATGGATGGATGAAATAATGAAATGTGTGGGAGTGATATGGAGAAAAGAGGCTAGATATCAGAGAAGATGGATGGAACTTGGGGAGAGATCTTCATCCTGCAATGGATTGATAATGGGTGAAAATAATGACAATGATATGTTAATAGAAATTTGAGTAAGAAAATTTATTTAAAAAATGAATCAATTCTCAACCTCAGGGTGGCCTTTGAGCATTCAATCATCAAATTTTCAATTGGATGGACAGTTGAAGAGTTGGAGTGTGGAGTGGATTGAAACCTGTCCATTGAAGTATGAAGATTGGCTATATTAATATATATCTGAGCACTAATTGCATATATGTGTGGAGATGATAATCTGGACCAACTGATGATTGCTGATTTAGCATGAAATGCATATATTGGTGATTATTTATCTTTTCGACATATATGTGTTCAAATGCATCAGTGAAATGAAATAGAGTAGTGAGTGCTGGGTCGTGTGAAAGTCTGTGCTCATATACCCTATATATTACATATATTGATACAGGTATATAATAAGCCTGTATTTCAGTTATCAAATGGTTTATTGTTTAGGTGTCCATAAGAGGTTTAAACAAGCTGTGATTTATGAACTTTGAACTTCTTGATATATGCAACATTAATTATAAAAAAATCTCCATATTTCCTGTATTTCGTATATATATACTTGTGTAGTTTAGTGCAGTGATAAATAAAGTAGTAAACTCCGATGCCCTAGATCTATTAATTGTGGCTAATTTATCACTATCAGTACTCAAACTTCTTACAAACTTCTACACAATAATCAATGCTATTATTACTTTTGTTTTATATCTGTATTGTAATGTATTGTCTATTTTTAATTACCTTTTCTCTGCTTTTTCTCTTGATTTATCGACATAGAAAATTACTTTTACCAGAAAAAAGTAAATTCATTTAATACAAACTGTGTGTATTGAATTAATGAAGATTTTTACGGCAATTTCTTTGCAAAAGGTTATTTCCTGCTATTCTCTTTCGACATTTAAATATGTGTGACTGCAAGTCTTCTGATAATTAGTAAATAAATAGATGATAATTTTTGAAAATGAAAGAATTTAAGTGATTAAACGGATTCATTAGTAAAATGAAAATCTAAAGACTAACTGATACAACTCAACAAGCGTTTTCTGCCTGAGGCAAGTTGGGTGACTAGGCATAAAGTAAAAACTAGTCTGGATATATAAATAGGACAGCCCTGGATCGAGAGTTATTAAGTACTGCTATCTGGCATCTATTGATTACTCAAATACAAAAGGGGGCAGGACTGGAATAGATGAGAGTAATACTACTCGAAACATTGTGTTCTGTAGCAGTCTATGTGATATTACTAATAGATGAATATATTTGGAAAAGTTATAAATAAAATTTGAATTTTTCTAAAAATATTTAGTAATACAATAAAATGATGGAAATAGACCCACATATAACTACAAATAAAATCTTCAGGCAAACAGATATAAAGTTTAATTAATTACAAGATTACTGCCAAAAGGTAAAGCCACTGGAATTGATAATGTTGCATCATAACTTTTTTCAGAAAATTGAAGATAAATTAATAAAAATACTGACAAAATATGTCTATTAATTTTAAAAAACTATTTGGGGGCTTATATATTTGAACAAATCAAGTTTCATTCCTATATCAAAGAAAGATGTCTTGGCAAAATGTGAAAATTTATCTTAACACATTCAAATAAGATCATTCTAAAAATTCCATAGCTTAGGTTAAAGCTTTACATTTAAGTTAGAATCATCAATGTATAAACTGGTTTCAGAAGTCATTGGGGTACAAGAGTTTCTGAACATGCATTTCGAAAAACTCAAAAAATTAAGTTATAACAGAAAAGTCCATATATGTTTCACTGATTATTAAAATTTTTCATTCACTGCAACTTTGATAAATATATGAATTTTTTCTATAAAATTAAATATATCCCAAACATTTTATTGTTTCTATGATGAATTTCTACATGAGTCTAGAGACTGTAATGAAATCAACCAGAATGAAACAGATTAGTTTTAGTCTGAAAGTTTGTGATGATGCTTTTGTAGTTATGATTATATGTTGGACTATTTATATTATTTAATATTAATTGTTAATTGCTTTTAGAAAAATTCAAACTTTGTTTAAACTTTTCAGATATATTTAACTGTTAGTAATAGCATCAGATTATAGTATATAACACAACATTTTGAGTCATAGTGCTCTCCTTTCTCCTTCATGTATTGCAATCTGACCAATGATAATGTTGGTAAAGGAATTACATTTGGGGATCTTTAAATACAAGAATATTGAATTTAAGGCAAAATTCTAAGCAACTAGGCTATTCTATCAAAGACAACAGACAGTAGAAATATCATAAACTTATTTATGAGAGTTCTCCTGACATCTCCATTTTTTTCTTAATGGCAGAGTTAACAAGTAGTGATATTCACAAATCTAAAGGTCTCAGGTTTGATTTTCTTGATAGTACTATCACTAGTCAAATCAGAAAAAACCCGAAGAAGATAGGAGAGCAATACTACCCTAAATGTGTTATCAACTAATCAAAGTACTATTATTAACAGATGAATGTTTTTGAAAAGTTTAAATAAAGTTTGCATTTTTCTAAAAACAATTAACAATTAATATTAGATGATGGAAGTAGTCGAACACATAATTATAAGATTTGTTTTACATTAGTGAAGTAAAACAGTATTGCATATCATCACTATACCTATGTTATTGTATATGAATATATAATGAGTGATGCCACATTGAATGATGATAAATGCAGTTTCGAGATTAATGGGAAGACATCCACATGCATTGATAATATCACAACACTTATAGTTATAAATAAAAAAGTCCTCACAGCTTTTATTAGAAAAGTTAAAAAAGTAAAATAAAAGAAGGGATTGTAGCTAAATATGAAGAAGTCACAGATTGCAACAAGAGATATAACAATGACTTCTAAATTGATGATGAAAGAACATAATGGATATTGCTAGTTTCTGTTTTTTTAAAATTATATATTAAAAGTATAGTCAGAGGTGTAGGGACATGTATTTAAAAACAATGAACCAAATTGTTCAAAACTGTGCAGATTATTGTAACTTTCTATCGGATGTGAAACCTGGACATCAAAAAATAAAAAGTATTAATATTTCGAAACTTGATGCTGGAAGAGATTCATGATGATTCATGAATTGCTAGAAACATAAACAAATAGATGTTTGATCAAGTAAGATTTAGATTTTTTCTTGAAGCACAAAAATTATGAGGTAACATAATTCATAGATAATAGCCATTAAGTCTGTTGGTGTAAAATGAACAAAAAGTAACTTATCACAACAATAATGAATTTGACTTTGATCAACCTGAAAGCTCAGTTTATTCTGAAGAAATGATATTCATATGGTCATTCGTCTATCTTATATCTCTTTCTACATCTTATACCATCTTTTGGGATCCAGTTTAAGACTTGTTCCTATATTATTTTTTCTAACAACATGCCCAGACTAGTTCAATGGATGCACTTAATCATCATCATCATCATCATTTTCATAATTATTTCATTGCTGGATGAAGATTTCTCAAGTTTAATTCAATTTCTCTGATTCATAGCTTATCATCTCTACATCACTACAGAAAACTTGATCTCATTCACTTATCTCACATGAGGTAACTTTCTAGGTCTTCAAGAATCTTTTGTAATCCATTGCTCATCTTTTCTAGTTGCATGTCCAACATAGTTTTATTTCAGCCTCTTAATACCAACAAACTTCTATCTCATTCTTTCATCTAACATGAGACAACTTTCGAAGTCTTTGTCAATCTGTTAAGATCCGTTTAAATTTGTAACTGCCACTTTCTTATCATCTCATCTAGAAACACATCCAGCATAGCTGCATTTTAGCCTTTTAATTCTTTTAATGATGCTAATAATACCTTCAGTTCTCTTACCAGATATTTTGCTTTTGATTCCTTCCAATATACATCACTCCATACTTTATTATGTGGTCTGAAATATTTATAATATTCCTTTGTTGATCATCCAAGACTCGTATCTATATGTAGAAACAGAAAAAATATCTATTAAAATTCTTACTTTTCAAACAATTAGGCTTAACTTCCTTTGAATGCTAAGTAATAATAAAATTAAATATTAATTTTTTTTTTATAATCGTATATATTAGCAAATTCAAATGAAATAAGATTATAAAATATCTATTTTGGATTAGTAGGAGAAGCTAATATTTCTTCTAGGTTTTCCTGTTTTTATATCTCTCACCTCAACTTCAACCAGCAAAGATAATCAGACCAACTTTTCTTGCTATGTATGCATATTATGAACAATATTCATTTTTTGGGTAAACTGAAGATATTAACCATCTGGATCTCTATAAATGTGCTGAAAGTTCAATATTTTTTTATTCAATTATTTTCTTACAATATAGGGATGGATTAGCTTCTATTTTAAAAGCTTGTAAACGAGTGAATAATTATTGCTTTGAAAAAATATTTTCAACTTTTTATTAACACATCCCTCATCTTCACTTCATCACATCACAATCATGCATTAGTAGAGAAAATCAGACCACTCTCTATAACTATGCACACATTTCCTAAACAACCTTCACACTTCAGTGAGAAATGCTTCAGACACATGGATACTCTTTGCTCATGTTAGTAGCTTGATAAATTTCATTCTGAGGTAGAGTGGTCTGGGTTCTTGTGCTTATGTATGTTTTCAGTATGGTTATTGAGATTGAGGAATATACTGACAAAAAGCAAAAGAGTCTAAAAGAACTACCATATATTTAAAAACTAAGAATGAGAGTTATGATGAGATTAATTGCATCATAAGAATAGATGATTAAATTAATTTGGAAGAAGTGGATTAATATATGAAAGCAAATAGAAAAAATAAGTAAAGGATTTTAGATTTTATCAAGCCTGGTCCTTCTAAATTAAAAAAAAAAAAGCCAGAGAGTAGAAAATTAAAGATGTGTTTTGCAATAATTATATAAAGTAATTAATTCATAGAACACAAAAACATCCATAATAATCTTTAATCTGTTTATTCAACTTCTTATAAAAGCTCTCTTACAGCATTTTATTCAGTAAACTTTATGAACGATTTCAATATCTAATAGTTCTTTGTCACATTCTATCAGCAATCAAATCTTTTAAGCAACATTACATTTTTTTAGAGTACTAATTCACTAAACTTTTTAAACAGTAGTGATATTCAAAATATTTGTATAAAAAACCTATATACTTGGGCTAGAGATAATGTCTAGTTTGGTAAACCATTAGTAACAATTATTAATATATTTCTATGGAAGTGATTTGTAACCATGTTGTATTGCAGAAAACTTAAAACCTGCCAATTAAACTATGGTAATTTGCTATCCCCTCCCTCCCTACCTATCTACCTGCCTGCCTGACTGTCTGCCTGTCTACCTGACTTACCTCACTATCTACCTTCCTTCCTATCTATCTATCTATCTATCTATCTATCTATCTATCTATCTATCTATCTATCTATCTATCTATCTATCTATCTATCTATCTATCTATCTATCTATCTATCTATCTATCTATCTATCTATCTATCTATCTATCTATCTATCTATCTATCTATCTATCTATCTATCTATCTATCTATCTATCTATCTATCTATCTATCTATCTATCTATCTATCTATCTATCTATCTATCTATCTATCTATCTATCTATCTATCTATCTATCTATCTATCTATCTATCTATCTATCTATCTATCTATCTATCTATCTATCTATCTATCTATCTATCTATCTATCTATCTATCTATCTATCTATCTATCTATCTATCTATCTATCTATCTATCTATCTATCTATCTATCTATCTATCTATCTATCTATCTATCTATCTATCTATCTATCTATCTATCTATCTATCTATCTATCTATCTATCTATCTATCTATCTATCTATCTATCTATCTATCTATCTATCTATCTATCTATCTATCTATCTATCTATCTATCTATCTATCTATCTATCTATCTATCTATCTATCTATCTATCTATCTATCTATCTATCTATCTATCTATCTATCTATCTATCTATCTATCTATCTATCTATCTATCTATCTATCTATCTATCTATCTATCTATCTATCTATCTATCTATCTATCTATCTATCTATCTATCTATCTATCTATCTATCTATCTATCTATCTATCTATCTATCTATCTATCTCTATCTATCTATCTATCTATCTATCTATCTATCTATTATCTATCTATCTATCTATCTATCTATCTATCTATCTATCTATCTATCTATCTATCTATCTATCTATCTATCTATCTATCTATCTATCTATCTATCTATCTATCTATCTATCTATCTATCTATCTATCTATCTATCTATCTATCTATCTATCTAAACAAATGATGAAGATATGTTTAAGATATTGTGATCTTAGCTAACTGACGAGTGCTAGTTCAGCACAAAATGCACATTTTCGGGAGCATTTATCTTTTTCACATGTCTTTTTGATCATATCTTTTAGTAATGTGTGATGGAATTGTATTTAATAAAAAAAAAATAAGTTTGGGCTTTCTCTAGAAATTGAGTTGTAGCATGTGCTACAAAACTTGACAAAGTGTATGTTTCTAATGTAAATATGGAGTGAGAAGTTGGTTTGGATTCTGGGCTGGTGGATGGCTGCGATAGGATTGCAAACATTATGTAACTCATTAGAAGCTTCAGTTACTTCCTGTTCAAATAATGTACTAAATTTAAATCTTTTCGTTTTTATAAGGGCAAACGTAAACAAAAATCATAAAAAATCTATATAATTTTTATTACTGAGAATTTTAATTTTAAAAACATGATAGAAAAACGAGAAAATAACTTCGTATAAAATGTCTAAACATTTAGATATATAATAATTAGCATTTTTTCCATAACATAATAATGTACTGAAGTAAAAAATGTACTTTAAATATTGTTTACTTTAGAAAGATTAATGAATTGGTTCAGGTTTCGTTCGTGCGTTGAGCAGATTTTTCGTGTTTGGAATTAAATTTGATCATGTTTGGAGTTAAATTTCATAATAAAAATGTTGGAACAGTTTTCAAATTTGAATCCAGTCCATCATTATTTTGTTTTATTTTTAGCAATTTCACGGACAAAAATAATTTTTACAAAAAACAAACTTCTAAGGCTTACAAAGATAAACACAAGCTACATGCTTAAAGATGCTAATTAAATATAAATAAATCACTTGTTCTGTATAATACGGTCAAGATTAGACAAGTATCAAATGTAAAGTTACATTTAGAATGAGCATTTAAGTTTGACCCAATGTTTTAATTTTTTTTTACGTTATGAGGGCTAGTTTCGCTTTTTATTTTTATAATCAAAAATTCAATGTTTCACATCTAGTTCCACAACACCCTATGTCTGACTCATGCTTCATATGTTGATCAGTTCTACTTTAAATCTTCAAAACAAAACTTGTACTTTTTTTTTTAATATGTCAAATGCGTTGACCCGGAAGTGAATCCGGGCCAGCTGTTGGGAAAGCAGCTATGCTAACCACTAGGCCACCAACGAGCTGCTGCAATCACATACAATTAATACTCCACAACAATTAATTCTTGTCTAATTATGTACTCATGGAGTGTATGTTAGATTAAAAGCATTAAATATGTATGACGATAATAAATATGTACAGTATATTTGTAAGAATATTTAACAGTCATACAGAAGATGTAAAAATGTTTACAGATACATACTGGATGGATTTCATCACTGAATATAGACTTCTCACCAGTTATTGAAATTTGGTCTTTAAATCTCTATATTACTTATGAATTCTCATATACGCTGCACTATTCTGCTAAATAAACAAAACCATGTTTCTTTTTAATCAAATCATTAATTTTATAATTATTGACAAAGTGTCAATCAGGAACATATTAATAGACTTACTTATATATATATAACTTTATTAATAACAAACTATATATAAATATTTACATATTTACAATAGAATAAATTTATCGGCAAACGTTTGATGAAACTGCAATAATAATGGTACGATAACTGGTTTAGCTTCGATGATGTGTAATCCAAATTTGAAGAGGGCGATATTTTAATATAATCATGGTGAATAAATTGAAAAAAAGTTAAGATGGAAAGAGTTAAAGGAAATAAAGATTTAAGCAATGAGAGAGCACACCTGAGATAGATTGTTGATTGCCAAGTTTTGATCATGATGCTTCCAGATAAAATTTTGAGCTTTATAGGTATGAGTTGAATCATTCCTTATTGTTTCTTTTGAGTATATTGTAATTCTTATTGTCAAATATTATGAAGCAGCATGCAAGCCATAAGTTCTTCATGCATAAATAATAATAGATGCATTATAGGACTGAAAGATTTTATATATTTTTAAAGTAATTAATTGAAATTGATTGCACAATTACAAAACATAAATATGCATAAGAATGAGAAGTATGAGCAGCTTTGAAAAAGATGTCACATTTCTTCTAAATAATTGTTGCACAAAACATGTGGATTCAAGATTTAGCTTGAATCAATCATTAAGAAACATTTTGGTTGGAATTGTACCTATAATAAATATTAAAAATATTTCAACCATGATTGAGGAGAACAAAGGTTCTGGGACTTAGAATCTTAGCTAAAAATATTTATTTTAAGACTCTCTCTCTATGATTTTAAAAATTGTCAGTTAATTTGTTCTAATGATATTATTAGAATTATATTGAAAAAATTGAATAAATTGGAGAAAAGAAATTATTAGAGAGCTCAAATTTTTTACCTCTTCACTCGAGTCTGTCAATTCTTGTTCTCCAATTTATTCAATTTTTTCAATATAATTCTAATAATATCATTAGAACAAATTAACTGACAATTTTTAAAATCATAGAGAGAGAGTCTTAAAATAAATATTTTTAAAGTGATACATAATTGGCAAGATTGTCCATAGATGTCTGAATGGAAGCCATTTTATTTAAATCTTTAATTGATATATTGATGAGAGATTTGATGCTATACTGATCTAATAGATAAGCATGTTCAATGGCATGACTTGTAAAAAAGGAATATTTGACATATGGAATTGAAATATGCAATGGTATTGGAAAGGGGATGGCACTAAGGATTGGATAGAATAGACTTACTTGTATTTGCAAAACACCCTTAAATATTATGCCTGAGTAACATGACAGTGTTTAATCAATGTTGATATTAAGTACATCTAGTAGATGCTTTTAAATAATGAATACCAAACATTATACAATATGGTTAGACATGATTTTTTAATATAAAAATCATTTTAAGCTCGGAATAAACTGATGATCTAGCCAGAAATGTGTACAGGTAGATGCACTTTAATATTATAATACTTCTTAACAAATTATGTAGTTAATACATATTATGAATGAGGAGACACTTTCTATAAGCTCATTATTTAAATAAAATGGTTACATTAGTACTCAAATTCTTAAAAATGATATATGAACTACAAACTTTATATGATCAGTTTTAGAATAACCACAAGACTTATATGGTCAGTTTTAGGGCAACCACACTGTTGTTTGTGGAAAATTCTAATATTAATACTTATAATAGATAATGGGTTTTAAATTTATTTATATTAAGGAAGATTTCACTTGCTTTATATAATCATTGTTCTCAATTCATAATTTGTCTGTTACATATATAAATGAAAAGAAAGTTACTGTTAACACTAACTGAAATAATTATACAAATATATAACCCATTATACAATTACATATATCCAGTACCGCCCTCTGTTTAAAGATCTATATCTCAATAATAGCGAACTTCAAAATGATACCACTTTAAGGTTGTATGCTAAACGATGTTAAATATTGAAATACAAACCTACTCAAACACAGAGCATTAAATTTTAAATAAGCAAACGATCATAAATTTTTCTAATAAACTAACAAGTTTACAAAGTTATTAAAGACAAACTAAACATTAGATTTTAATCTTTAAATAGCCCTCCCAAACTATAAATGAAAAGAAAATTACTGTTAACACTAACTGAAATAATTATACAAATATATAAACCATTATACAATTACATATATCCAGTACTGCTCTGTGCTTGAGTTAGTTTGTTATTTCAATATTTACAATCGTTTAGCGTACAACTTCAAATTGGTATCATTTTGAAGTTCGCTCTATTGAGATGTAGACTTTTAAACAGAGGGCAGTACTGGAAGCAAACGGAGCTAAGTTGAATTTGGATATTTTTAAAATTTGTTTTAGTTCTGTTTTTTTTTACGTGCGAGATTGATCTTTTGAGAGCAGTCAGATAAAAAACAATTATTGTGAATGAGAGTAAAATTGTGATCGAGAGAGTTGTGTTTAACTGTCTGAAAGATTTTCGTTCGTCATTTTAGGTTGGAAGTTTTTTTTTTTTAAAAAAAAGTTGTTCCTGTTGAATGTGTGATAGTAGAAGGATATTTATAAAACAGTTGTATCTAAGTTTAATTTGTTTTAGTTAAGTTTGTTACTGAAGGTTTTTTGAATTTAAAATAGGTATTTGGTTTGAGAAAAATGGTAATGTTTGTTTGGGAGGCCTAACATTAGAAGACACGTGGGTATAGTTTTGATCAGGTTTGGGAAAAGTAAAAAAGTTTTATTTTTCTGTATAAGTGTGTTTGAAGACTAGGTGAGATATTATAAACAGGTATTTATAAAAAATTGTATGTAAGTTTAATTCATTTTAGTTAAATTTGTTACTGAGAATTTTTTAAATTTTAAAATTGGCATTTATTTTGAGATAAAGGCCTAACGTTAGTAAACACGTGGTTGTAGTTTGATCAAACTTTGGAAAAAGTAAAAAAGTTTTTTTTATTTTTCAGTATAAGGGTGTTTGAAGAATCAAATATAGAATAGGTGATTTGAAAAATAAGAATATGGATTCCATTTGTGTGGCACAATGTATATACGATCGACAGAAAGGAGTTAGACGAGCAGTAGTAGAGTGTACAGTGTGTGCTGATGTGGGTAAAGGTTTACTTTAGCGACCAGGGCATATTCGCCATCTAGTTTTTAAAATTAGAACTAAAATCTTACGTATCTGCTCTTATATTACAATTACAGTAAATATTTATTAATTAAAACGTAAAAGATAATAATAATAAAAAATAATTTACCTTTTTAAGCATAATTATACCCTATGCATAGCAGGAAGTTGGAGAAAAGGGCGGCAGTGCTATATCTACTGCGGAAGGCAAATTCTTGGAGGTAAAGAGATGAGGATTAAGTTAAGTGAAGAAAAATCAAAGGAAGAAAGATAAATGCTGGGGAAAGAGAAAAGAATTTTTATTGGGGCATATAAAGTTAAATGCAGTGAACAGATATAACTATTTGAGAATCATCTTAAGTAATCAGAGAAATTGCTTGGATAAATGGGATAAAAAATTGATATATGAAGCAAAGAAAAGAAAGGGACTGATAAAGAAATTAATAGTGTTTTTATATAATATATATAATGTCACTAGAATTGTATGGAAGGAGTGACAGTATTAGGGTTAACTTATGGTAATGATGTGTTATATGTAAGTAAAGGGGTCTTAGATTACTTAGGAAAAAATACAAAGAGAAAGACATGCATTAGATGCAGATGGGTGGATGGCAAAGGAGGCAGTTCAAGGAGGAATGACATGGTCAAGTTTTCATACGAGAGATGCAAAAAGCAAAATGAAAATGTTCAGTAGATTGTAATTTATGGATAGTAAGAGAATATCCAAAATAGTATTTACTTGGGTTATAAATAAATGACAGAAAACAAGATGGGAGAGAAATATAGTGTGGTATGCAGAATATTTTTATGTTAGGATACTTTATACAAAAGGTGGGATGATTGTGTTAGAATAATGGTTGTTATAGTGGCAGGGAATGGTATAGATGAATAATTGCATTAATAAAACAGGTGGAGTGGAGAGATGGAAAAGTGGTATGGAGAGTTAAAAAGTTTAATTATATTTACAAGTAACCAGAATATTGGGTGCAAGTTAATTTATGATAATAGCAAGGAAAGTAGTTTACTGTTTAAGGTTTGAACAGGATCTTTAGCAACAAGGAAGTATACCCATAAATGGAAAAATATGAATGATTTACTCTCAAATTATATTAAGGAAGACATAACAAACACGTACCTATGAATTGAGTGTAAATGCTTACAAGCAGATAGGACTAAATAATGATGTTGTGGGAGAATAAATATAAAGTGATTATAAAGAAAGTGGGTTCTTGGTTTTTATGCTGGGTTTAGGAAAAGATAAGGGGGATTTAGATATAAAGGCCAAAGAGTTAATAAAGGTTATATTATAAAAATGGGATGGAGCAGGATAGAGAAGAATATGGGAAAAACAGAGTGAGGAATGGAAGGGGATAAAAGATGGCTATCAAGTTTCTTTGGGTATAGTGGCTGAGAGATTCCTGACTTTGAAAAAGGAGAAACCACAGTGCATCCCATTGCAACAAAAGCAAAACTAATTGATAAAAAATAACATTTCGACATATGTTACTGAATTCATGGTTACAAGAGTTTAGTAACAAAAGTCAAGAAAATACTATATTCAACAATAAAAATAATTTATTCATCAAAACACTATCAATTATTCATTAACAAACATATCACTAACAAATGAAATACATACACAGAAGTAAAAAAAATCATAAAAGTGACTACATTTATTATTGAATGTTTATTAAATAAAAAGAAGCAAATAGTAATTCACACATAAAAGATGTAATAAACATCACATGATCACAATTTCCTATGCTTGCTCATAACTATTCGAACAGGCAAAACTCTATACATATTGCCACTCAGTGCAAGCCAGAGTAATCAATGGATACCAGAAGGATTATGCATAAAATTCCCATCTAGTGCCTACTCGTACAATATCCCCAGTTCTGGCTTGTGGCCTTCATCAGTGAGGAGCCTTCGATCTGAGAGCACTGCACCTAGATCTTGGGATCTAATGCAACTCCAGCAGCCACTTTTTATCTCTACTTAACTACAAAACTATGAGACTTAAACTGAAAACACTAATATTTTCAATCCAAGCTCACCAGCTTATATAGTCATATAGGTATGAACTCAATTCAGTACCTATAAATTTTAAGTGTATTTATTATACACTTGCAGCTATAAAATTCCAGAATAAACATTGACACCATAAATTCACGAATAAATTTAGACATTTGTTATAGATTTGTTTTTCTTCATACATTTTATTTGATGAAATATTTAATAATGTTTTAATAAATAAAATTATTTTGATTACAAAAACCATTTTACATTTTTAAATTATCTTTTAATTTGTAGGTAGACTGTAGATTATATTAGCACCATTTTTTCACTAAATTTAAATTTTATATTTCTTTCATCTCTGAAAATTTTGCAATAACAGTTCCTAATCTTATTTGCAAAACTGAACCAATATCTATGCAAGAAGAATGTCCATGTTCTGCAATTTTGTCATTCCCACTAAATAAATTCACATTTTTATCTCTTTTTGCATCTCAATCTCTAATTTTTTAGATACAAAATAAATTAAACTTAGATTAGAGATACCTATTTCAATACAACTTACAAGAATAATTTTGTAAATGGCAATAGATGGTATAAAGTCAATGAAAGTTAATGTGAAGAGTCTTAATTATTTTTATTAATGTTAAACCTATTCCCAAGCAAAATTTCTCCATAATCTATTCCTACCCTATCATTCATCAGTCATTCATTCTGTGTAATCTAGTGTGCTGATAGAATAATGAACTCTGTGGGTCAGTATTCATGAATCATGGTTTTTATATTGCAGCCATGCAAGGAATATTGGCAGTTGAATTTGAAGATTTTGCTGAGAATGGAATATAAATTAAAAAGAAAGAAAAATGTATGTTACGTGAATTTTGTATATATATATAAAATAACATAAATCTTTTATTTGATTAAATTTAGAAATTTTTTTTCCTTGAGGCAATACACATTGATTTTTTAATTTACAAAATGCAGATAGTTGAAACTGAAATAAACTGAGATACTTCCAAATCTCTTTGCACTCATTATAATACTTAACTGACAACCAATCATATGTTACGATAGCTGTCCGAATGACAATCAAACCTTAAACACATGACAAAGATTTTACGAGAAAAGGGCAGCCACTTTTCTCTCTACCATTTTTTTTATATATCTAAGCCAGTCATAAGTATTTAGGTTTGAAACTTTGAAGCTTTAAATTTCTTCACAATTAACTCACTGTTGCATTGTACATTTGTTATTTAAACTCAGTGAGTTAATTGTGAAAATATTTAAAGCTTCAAGCTTTCAAATCTAAATGGTTATGACTGGCTTAGATATATAGAAAGAAAGGTAGAGAGAAGGGTGGCTGCCCTTTTCTCGTAAAATCTTTGTCGTGTGTTTAAGGTTTGGTTGTCATTCAGACAGCTATCATAACATATGATTGGCTGTCAATTAAGTATTATAATGAGCGCAGAGATATTTGGCAGTATCTCAGTTAATTTATTACATTAAATTTTTTTACTTTCAATAAAAAAAGGGAAAAGAGCAAATTTAAATAATAAAATCGATTATTGATTTTAAATATCAATAAAAGTTTTGCAACATGTGATATGGATAATTAAATATGGCCACATTAGTTACAAGAAAGAGAACTTTGAGAACAAAAATCTAATGAAAGATAAAAAGTTTGAAGAAAGAATTTGGAAGGTACTCAATGTACATATGCGTGATGAGTTTTCAAGGGGATATAAAAGGGGTGGACATGAATAAAGAGGGCTTTGTTTTAGATACACCTCAAGATGCAGAATCACCCCATGATAGTTGCCAAGATGCAGATGGGCAGCTAGAATGCCTGTACATCACTGGTCTTTCCTTTCTCTTGGACATCATTATAATGATTTAGAAGAATGAAGTCATCACCTGACTGAAACAGAAGCATCACATCAAAGCTAGAACTTAACATATGGATCACAGAGTAAAGGCTGAGAATTATATTTATTGCCAAAAACTATTTACTGAACAATCTTACCAATAAGAAATTAACTTTAAACTCATAATATTTTTTGGAGTAACTTTTGAAGATATTCTCATATCACATAAACTATTAAAAAAGAAAAAAAAATTCAATGAATAATAATGAACTATAAATATGGTCAATAAATCTTTATAATTATTATATCACATTTTTTTAATTATTTATTCAATTAAAATAAATTTGCTATTAATAATAAACAAGAAAAAAACTGCATTGCATCATTTGTTTAAACCTTGTAAAGATATTCTCTCAGCAACAAAAATTCAACTGTTAATGCCAACCCACTTTATTGTATTTTAGATTTATTATTTAGAGTATCCAGATATATAATACACTTCCATTGTCAATTTAATAGGGATGTCTAAGTGGAATCCTGATGCCTAATAAAGAAAAAAATAAATTTAAATTATTAAAGATGACAAATGTGAGTGAAGGTTATCATCTATTTGTAGAAGGTCAAATTGTTCTTACTTATGTTAAAAGTAGATAGATAATGCTAACCACATCATAAGTGCTGGTGTATTATACCAGAATGTATGAGTCAGTTTATTATGATTAGGGCTGTATTATCTGGAAATACACAAATGCTTATGCTAAAGCTTAAAGGACTATCTGCAATAATGTAGATTAGGTGTGAGTGTGGTAGGTAATGGATATATTCCTAACCGATATATATAAACCTAATCATATGGCCATTCGCATCTAAGAAAATAGGTTAGGCAAAAAATGGTATAATGGCCACCCAAATGATGGGTCTCAAACAAATCATGACCTGAGATAGGAGTAGTCAATGGGAAGAATATGTTGTTATTAATATATTTACAATTTGGATTGTGAATGCAATATATTGCGATAACGGATAAGTGATGTTTTTTTTTTTTTCAAATGGCAAACAAGGAAAATATGATTTGTTAATATATTGTGGTAATAGATTATTCGGTTGAAATAAAGTATAAAATCCTTTTGAATAATGAGAATGAGAACCGGTACTGAAGGTTTTTTTTTCTGTCATTATGTTAAGTAAGAATAGGGCAGGTTAACAGACCATCATAACTATAAAAAAATACAACACATTTTTTCTTTCTCTATCTCTGGGATTGGGGTGAGTGGCAATGTAATATTCAAGCAGCAATCAAAAGTTATGACAGGGGGAAGGGGGTATTGGCATATGTTAAGGAATAAAATAAAATATACAGTAAATATTAATAGTGTTAAGAATTTGTAAAAGAAAGGAATATATATAGATAGTAAACAGTGAGGATTGCCAATTCCTCTACAAGCTTTATGATAAATGCTTAGCCAGAGCCAGCACTTAAAATATCTCTGTCAGGAACCCCTCCCCAAACCCCTGACCATGGTTTCATGCTTTGGCACTCCTCAGAGAGGTGTCAGGGTAGGTTCAGACACTAGATCTAAAAATACCAACCCAAAGCTAAGCACTTAGCTAAAAGTTATCTATTGAGTGGAAAATCTGAAATTTTCAGACATGTACATGTCTTCAAACCCAGCTATCCAACTCAAATAGCTATATGGGGCTGATAGATCTTCAGCCATGCCACATAGTAGTAGTCATAGCAATATAAAATTGCATAAGACTTTTTGGCAGAGACTATAAATAGTCAAAATAAAAGTCATAGATCAATTCATAGATCACATGACCCTATCTCTTAAGCTTGTAAGTTATAAACAGTGAGGAGATAGTTTTTTTTCTCGACACATCAAATGTATACATATAGCAGTTGAAGGAAATATCAAAGAAAACTTGGAAATTGGTCTAATAACTTATAACTTGTTATATTGTATATATAGTACAAGAACATGTTATATATTATATATATATATATATATATATATATACAAGAACATGAAGCAAGGTAGAACTATACATAACAAAAAAAGAATAGATAACGACATCTATGAATGGACTATTAATTTCTTATCACAGAAATGCCCTAAGATTGACATGTACATAAATGATGTAAAAGTATGGATGCTATTTGATTCTGACAGTCCAGTGTCAGTCATATCAGAAAAGATATTCAAGAAGATGGTTCAGCAACAAACAAATGTTAAAACATTGCCAATAAAGGCAGCACAGGTAATGATGGTGAATGGGAGGAGAGCACAGTTAGAGACCAAACAAATATGGGCACAGTTAAAAATAGAGCAGAGATATGTATACCATGCTATATTGATTTTAAAAGGGTTAGTGCATGATGTCATTTTGGGTTCAGAATTTATCCACAAAACAGGGTGTTTAATAGATTATAAATGCAGGAAAGTTATATGTGATGGCAAAATAATACATTTTGTATTAAGAGGTGAGAATAAAAAGGGGTATGTAATATGCAATTAGAGAAAGAGAAGGACCCAATAATAAAACAAATAAAGAAATTGAAACAGACAAGGGATCTTGAAGATCGTCTGGGTACATATAAGGATGTTTTCTAAGAGAAACTGGGGGTAAAAAAGGTTATGAACACTATATCAAAGTAATGGAAGGTTACCTGGTGCCTCATCAATATAGGACTGTGGTAGAAAATCAACTTGATCAAATGGTAGACTGGGGGGTTATATCAAAAGTATCACCCCCATAAAATAACACTTTGGTAACAGCAATTAAATAAAATCACATGGCCTGATCATAATGTACCTCCACTGGTTAATGATCTGTTAACAAAATTCTGAGGCAAGAAAGTGTTCTCAATATAGGATATGACTGCCAGATATTGGCAGATAAACAGCATTTTGATGCAATGGAAAGTCATATCACTTTAATAGGATACTCTTTGGGTTGAAGAATAGCAAGCCAGGACTATTAAAATACTTGGACCATGTACTAAATAAAGAAATATAGGACTTGGTAACCACATATATGGACGATGTTATAATTGCATCAAAAAGAACATACACAGCATCTGCAATTATTCCTCCAAGAATGTAAGGATAAAAACCTTAGGATTAATCTGTAGAAATGTTGGATAACAGTTACAAAAGTGAATTTTTTAGGGCACTTGGTCAGTTATAAAGGCATTAAACCACATCTGGAGAAATTCCAGGTCATTAGGAACTTTCTGCCTCTAGTAATAAAAAACAAGTCGGATCATTGTTGGGCCTATGCACATTCTATAATAAATTTTTATGAGAATTTTGCCATAGATATGAAACCATTGATACAGTTATTATGGAAACCTAAACCATGGAAATGGATTAAAACCAAGAAACAGGTTTTAGGAGAGTCAAAGAGAATTTTTTTTAAAGTGAAGTCATGCTTGTATATCCAGATTTTCATAAACCATTTATCATACAGAAAGATAGTAGTGGGTATAGCCTGGGAGTCACCTTAATGCAGAATCAAGAAGATGGTAGACATAGTGGTATTGTATTTTAGCAGCCATCCACTACAAGATCCAGAAAAAAATATTCAGTAACTAAGAAAATGGTCATTGCTGTGGTTTCAGCATTTCAGAAAATTTAAACAATTTCTTGTTGGGTCAGAAATGATTATGATATCGGATCATAAGAGTCTGGAGTTCTTGAACCACAGTTATTTCTCAAATAGTTGGGTAATCTGGTAGCCCTTCTTTTCTGGGGGTTTATAACCCCCTTCCTCATTTTTGGGGGAAAAAAAAGTGGGGAATAAATTGAGTTGGGTCACACCCTCGGCTTTTTTTCCCAACCCATTTACAAAAAGACAATCTCAGCAACAAAAAAAATGGTAAATGGAAAATAAGTTTTAAAAAAAAAACTTAAGCCATTTGGGGTTGAAAGAGACAAATACACCTTGCAGGCATATTTTGGGTAGGGGGTAGGAAAAAAAAAAACCAAAAATGGGGAAAGGGAAAGAGGGAAAAGAAAAAGAGATAATATTTTTGGAAAAAAAATTTTTGGGTTTTGAGGTGGAAGGGGAGGAAAGGGGGAGAGGAATTGAGAAAATAAAAGAAAAATAATTCCCTTGGGGGGGGGGAAGGGGGAATGTGTGGGGGGGGGGGGGGGGGGGGTGGGGAGGGGGGGGGAAAAAAATATGAAGGTCAATGACAATCCATTGTTCCTCAGAGACCAAATGACCTGGTGGCAGTTGGATTTCTATGGTCCATTACCTAGGTGTCAAAGAATTAAATACATCTTGGTAGCTTTGATGTATTCTCAAAATTGATAACTACATACCCAATAGCTCAAGTCAATGTTAAGATTGCCATTAGAGTATTAGATATCCAATATTTTAATAAGGTAGGAAAACCTAATGCCATATTGTCTGATCATGGCACACCATTTATATCTGCAGAATGGCAAGACTGGTTGGAAAGCATTGGAGTATGGCATATCTTATCATCTATTGGAAACACTCGGTCTAATCTGTGTGAGCAGGTTATGAGGGAATTGGGGTGGCTTTTCAGGGTTTATACTTTAACAGACCATAAAGGATGGGCAAGATAACTTCCATCAATTGTAAATTATATGAATTAGATGAACAATGAATCAATGGGCTTTACTCCAATTCAGCTTCATTTTGGTCAACCCATGTCAGTATTATACAAGTCAAAATTGCCAATTGTTCCAGAGCAAATCAACCAGGAGGTGGACCAGAAAAGAGCACAGAAATGATTTGCACATTGTGCAGAGATATGGGCCAGGAGTAACATGATTAGTCATGCAGACAGACACATTTTCCAAAAAATTTCAAAATATATATGAAGACCCATATCACATAAAAAATAAAAACAAGTTAAAAACACTTTTACCCTAGCCAATGATAAAGAGGAAAAGTGGACATATAACACAAGGCTTTAAAACCATATAATCCAAGACAGTAAATCATGGTTGGGGGGAGGGGTAAGTAACAAATAGAAATATACTATAAATAAGAAGTGGAATAAACTAGCCAAAACACCTAGTTTACTCTCATAATTAATCATGGGGAGTATTGCAAACATGCAAGGTGTGTTGGCAGTTGAATTTGAAGATTTTGCTGAGAATGGAATATATATATAAAAACAAAAAAAGACTTTAAATCCAATAAATAATATTATATTTCAACCAGAGGACTGGTTTTCATCAGAAAGAAAAAAAAATACACAGTAAAATGGCGATAATCAAAAATTACAGATTTGGTAAAAGATTAAAAATTTAACAAAACCCCCCTGATTGGTCACAAAATCTAACACAGAATATCTACCCAATCAATGATAAAATTCAAACAAAAAAAAACTACATTCTCTCCTAATCAAGCTTAAATTCTATTTAAATTAAAATAAATATAAAAATAAAAAATCCAAAATTAAAATATACATATGTGCATACATAGAAAAATTAAACTATGCTCACATACAAAAAATAGCTGTGCTCACATTAATATTCATTAAAAACTAAAATACTTATACATTTTAATCAAAAATTATAGTTAGTGCAAAGTACAATAATTTATAACTAATTATTTATCTATAAACCAATTAAACACAGATATTAAACATCCATATAACCAATCTTTACATAAAAAACCTCATATAAGAAAATTTTCACATAAAAAACATACATATAAAAATCATTTAGGAGACCAGGTAGCCCAGAGATGTAATAGTTCCAGTGTTCAAATTCAATCCATGTGGTTCTAAGGTCTTGAATTTAAAAATAAAAAAAACTCTCCCTTTGTTTCCTCTCCCTTGTAGAAGAAAAACCTTCCTGAAGAATCACTACTTTTAAATCATCAATTGAATGATTCGGTAAGTTAAAATGTTTTGAAACCAGTCTATCTTTATTCTATATATATTTGAATATATATATATATATGTTAGATTAATTTTGTATATATATAAAATAACAAAATAAATCTTTTATTTGATTAAACTCAGAAAATTTCTTTTCTGTGAGGCAATAAACATTGTTTTTTTTTTTACTTTCAATAAAAAAAGGAAAAGAGTAAATTTAAATAATAAAAGTGATTACTGATTTTAAATATCGATAAAAGTTCTGCAATATGTGATATGGCCATGATAGTTACAAGAAAGAGAACTTTGAGAACAAAAATAAATCTAATGAAAGATAAAAGTTTGAAGAAAGAATTCATGAAGTGTTCAACCTACACATGCATGATGAGTTTTCAAGGGGATATAAAGGGGCTTTTTTCTTGTTTTTCTTGGATACACTGCAAGACGCAAAATTATCCCATGATATTTGGTAAGACACAGATGGGTGGTTATAATGCCAGTACATTGCTGGTATTTCCTTTTTCTTGGATGTCATTATAATGATTTAGAAAAGTAAATTTGTCACCTGCCTAAAATAGAAGCATCGTGTCAAAGCTAGAACTTAACATATGGATCGCAGAGTAAGGGCCAAGAGTTATATTTATTACAGAAGAACTATTTACTGGACAATCTTACCATTAAAAAATTAACTTTGAACTCATATATATTTTTGTGAAGTAACTTTTGAATATATTTTCATATCACATAAACCATAAAAAAAAGAAAAAAAATTTCAATGGATCATAATGAACTATAAATATGGTCAATAAATCTTTATAATTATTATATTACGGTTTTTTTTATTATATATTCAATTAAAATAAATATGCTATTAATAATAAAAAAAGAAAAAAAACTGCATTGTGTCATTTGTTTAAGCCTTGTAAAGATATTCTCTCAGCAATAAAAATTCAACTGTTAATGCCAACCCACTTTATTGTATTTCAGATTTATTATTCAGGGTATTCAGATGTGTAACACACTTCCATCATAGATTTAATAGGGATATCTAAGTAGAGTTCTGGCACCTAATAAAAAATAAATAAATTTAGACTATTAAAGATGACAATGTGAGTGAAGGTTATCATCTATTTGTAGAAGGTCAAATTGTTCTTACTTATGGTAAAAAGTAGATAGATAATGCTAACCATCTCATATAAGTGCTGGTGTATTATACTAGAATGTATGAGTCAGTTTATTATAATTAGGGCCGTATTACCTAAAAATATGCAATGCTTATGCTAAAGCTTAAAAGGTTATCTGCTGTAATGTAGATTAGGTCCGAGTCTATATTCCTAACCGATATATAAACCTAATCATACTGCATTTGTATCTAAGAAAATAGATTAGGCAGAAAATGGTACAATATGTTACTTCCAATGCATGATTATTTATATAATAGAACAATTTTAAGAGAAGGACAATAGTGAGATGCAAAAATATTTTTCTACTTATTATTTTAATTGTTTCCTTATCCTTTTGCTGAATGATCATTGTCCAAAATGTTAAATGATAAACTATTTGTATATAGATATCTTATAGTTCTGAAGAAGATTGCTGGTCAATCGAAACAGCAAGGATGATTAATTTGCATGAAATTATCATTGTAAAAATAATAAAAAGGTAGATTTGTTCATTTTTTCATTACTAATTTGCAATATTACAATTTTTTTTTTATGTTAGCAATTTAGAGAATAATTTTACAATAATTAAAGCACTTGCAATGAAATATAAATTCATACTTCGATGCTGATTAATTAAATGGGCACTTCAAGATTAAATAATTATATGCAGCTTGCAATATATATTGCTTACTCTATAAACTTCATTGTTGTCAAAATAAAATAAAAAGCACCTGACCCTATGACAATCATAAAGCAAAATGTTGGTGGATTGTCACTGTGACTATAAAATGAAATAAAAATTTATAAATATATAAAATTCAATACTTACAGTGGGGTCATGATATTCTCTATATTTTGTTACAAGTCCACCTTGCATACATCATAATATTGTATAATAGCTCACATTTTGTTGATAAATTTTGATTAGAATATAATACACATGCATATTGAATTGGAAATAAACTATTATAAACAAATATACACATGCATATGTACTATACATGCAAACTGTTATATGTTCACCATATACCATTGGTTTGGTATAGCATTTAGTTGCCATGCAGCTGTAGCAATGAGGAAATTCAGGTACCTTTCTAAGTTTACGTATCATTTTCAGCTATACCATGATAGCTTGTCTGGTGTATAGTTACAATGACACTTCTGGCTGTTCCGTAACAGCATGTCTAGTGCTTGGTTTATGTTTAGCAACTTCCAGTTCTAAGAGAACTTGCCTTGCTGCTCAGCTGTATAGTGGACAACATACATACTTCTGTTCGGTTTTGACAGTTGTTGCCTCACCTTACCTCCAGATGGATTGACTATTTATGGCCAGATCCCCCATTCATCATGAAAGTACTCAAGATACAGTAAGCATCATTGCCTACTGGCTTATTCTTGCCATCCATTGGTTTCTGGTGATGAATGCTCAATCTGATCAAAATAAGATTTAAGCTGAACTAGTCCATTATTTTGAAGGTAAGATGGGATATAAGCATTATTATAAGTAAAATAAATTACTATTTTTTAGTCATATGTGACTTAACGTTAATAGACGAGTAAGCTCAACTAAACTTTTTATTTTGGATTGATTCTTAGCTGAGTAAAATATACAGTATTTATCTGTTTAGTCAATTATGTTAAACTAGTGCAATTTGGCTAATCGAACGTCTTTTAATCGCTAGACGATACACTATTTATTATTGCAAAATTAATATATATATATGTTAGAGAAAACGATCTTTATTGCACTTATAAAAACAGAAATGAAGTGGGAGGCATAGTATGTGTTACACTAATTTAGAGGGCTAGATTTGCTACATTTACAGCTCATATTTGCATATTTCTATATTTAGTGTAACTTCCTTATTTTTATTATTAGCTACAGTTTTTATGGTGATTATATCTAATTATTGTCAGGTATACTGAAAATAAATTATAAATTCATTTACCATTCTTTTCACATAAATATAAATTAATGTTTCCTTGACCTCTATACACAGAAGCGTCTACAATTGAATTTCTGAATATATCCAGAAATAGATTTTTTAAAAAGTGTGAAAATGATTATTTTTTTGATTATATATATATCAGTTTTCATATTAATAGTTTTAGCATAAAATATACCTAGATTAGATTATTAAACAATTATTGCTTTGAGTAATTTAAATTAGAAAAAAAAATCGATTAAAAAATTCGGAAAATCACATGACATACGTGCACCAATAATGAACGGTTTAAGTTTTTTATCTTTAGCTCTTAAAAAATATTCTATTAAAGTCCGTAACTGCATGGGGCGAATAAGAACTTATTATCGCATCGGTTTTTTTTTTTTTAAAAAATAATTTACATATTTAATTAAAATTCAACTTTTCCTTTTGTTGTTTACTAATAATGGTACTTAAAAGATGTGAACGAGATATAATTGAAAATTTTGAATATCATAATTTAGGATTAATAATAATAATAGGGTGATTCCAAATCTCCAAACTTCAAAATAATTTTATACGAAATGTTTCGTATATTGAAATGAATAGCTGATAAAATAAAGATAAATGCATCTTAGTGTTTTACTGAAGGTTTGTGATGATGGTGTTCTAGTTGTACTTTTATATTGAACTATTTCCATCACCCAATATGTGTAGTGAATGTCTTTAGAAAAATTTACTTTAACTATTTAAATATTCCAAATACATTCAACTGTTAGTAATAGCACATCAAACAGGTTAGTATATGCACAACATTTGGAAAGGTATTTTTCTCCCCTCTTCTTCAGGTGTTACTGGTCTGAACCAGTAACAGTACTAGCATGAGATTTGAACATGGACCCTTAAGCTAACCTAGTGTGACTATACATAATGTATGGAAACCACTAATCAACTTTGCTCTTAGAACAAAGTGGAGAAATCAGGAGGAATCTCACAGATAAGTATATGAAATTACTACAGATTGTTGCCTTTGGCAAGATGGCTAACTTAGTTAGAGCATTACCTTAAAATTGAATACTCAAGAATCTAATGGTCCAGGTTCAAATCCCATGCTAGTACTGTCACTGGTCAGGCCAGCAACACCTGAAGAAGAGGGGAGAAAAATATCTCTCAAAACGTTGTGCATATACTAACCTGTTTGATGTGCTATTACTAACAGTTGAATGTATTTGGAATATTTAAATAAAAGTTAAATTTTTCTAAAGACATTCAATACACATATTAGATGATGGAAATAGTACAGTACAAAAATACAAATAAATGGATCTTATTTAAGTCTTGTAGACTTTTTGCAAAAGATATGCTTATTTGTGAAGCAATATTTCAGAGTGTCTGGAAATGTTACAAATTAGATGAAAATAAAAAATTAGGATTAAAAATAAATGTTAAAACAAATAATGTGATCAGTGTTGAATGATTTTTCATAGAAAAAGAAAATTGATAATATAAATTAGAAGAAGTTAACAACTATAAATATCTTGGTCAAATTAATAATAAATGTGGATGAAATTAATCCTAGAATTAAACTTAAATGGAGTGCTTTTGGGAAAAATAACTTGGTATTAAAAGAAAATATCTGTATGTGTTTGGAAAAAGTTTTTAACAGATGTGTTTTACCCAGTTCTTACCTACGAATGTGAGACTTGAACAGTTAACAGAAAAAAATGATACAAAGTATTCAGAAGCATATGATAAAGTATGGAGAGAAAATATTGGGAGTTACAAGAAGAGATTGATAATAAATTACTTAGATGAAATGGAATTGCACTGAAAATATTGTTATAACATATGAAAATAAATGTACAGTTGAACCATGTTTCCCTGAAAATAAAACAGTGTCTAAAAGACACTGTAGGGTTTATTTTCAGAAGATGTCTTATTTTTTCAATGACAAAAATTTACTTTTATTCATGTACTTCATTTCTTTATGAAGATTCTTATCCAGGGTCTCCCCAGAATTCCTTTCTTTTACTCATCAGAATACTTTCAAAATATATTTTATTTATTTATAGAGCAAGGTACATAATTGTATATACAGGCAATGGTTGAAGCTGCTGTATGGGTCTATGGGGATACAGTTCAAATAGGAGGGTTAGGAGGTAGGTTGTCCCATCCTTTTCATCACAGCAATAGGGGGAGGAATCAGTCTTTATAAGGTTAGAGGCATAGTACATAGAATGAAATGGAATGTCTTGAAACATATTTTTAGTTGTTCTCAGGTCTGAATCGCCAACTAGTCTGGGCAAGTCCTCTTGTCAATCTCCCTAGCCTTCTGTATGAAAAATATTAGGAAGTCTTCAGGATGGTGGTCAATCCCACTTTCAAACAATACTTTGCAATGTATACACCCACTCATGATTAGAATATTATTCCATTTAAATTCTCCTTTAAATTAAGTGTTAATTGAAGACTTGCTAGACAGGAGTGATAACAAAAATAATTGCAGTTAAGAAGTACATAAAAATTCAGAAAATGTTTCTTTATTTCACACATGCAAATTAAGTCATCCATTATAACATATAACATATGCCACATTGAATTATGACAATTCATATCCATTATCAAGTACGCAAATTGTAAACACTTTCCAAATTACTTGTAATAGTGCCCTACTTGGGTATTTTTTAAAAAAACTTTTCTTTAGGTGAAAAATAATCTAATTTAACTTAAGCTAAACTTTAATTTTTAAATCCCTTTAATAAAGACTTTCAGGAGAAAAGAAAATGTTTAAGAATTCAAACTAATTATTCTTTTATCTTGAATATTTAAAAACTATCATACTGAAAATCTAATACTAAATTAAGCATTTTAAGTCTAAGCATTAAATATAAATAAAATAAGTACCTAAATATATATAAATGAAATTATCAATTGTCCAATATACTAACTTATGGTAGTCAAACTGAGAGAGTGCAAATTTCTCACGTGCTTATGACTACCAACATCCAATCAAATCATAAGCGTGGGACAGAGAATTTAACAAGGAAAGAGCGGTTTCACTCTCTTCTTTACTTGTCTCTCTATATATCCAAGCCAGTCCAAAGTACTTATATCTGAAAGCATGAATCTTAAATATCATCACACTTAATTCACTGAGTTCAAATTATAAACATAAAGCGTGAAATCTTTCAATTTGAACTCAGTGAATTAAGTGTGATGATATTTAAGATTCAGCTTTCAGATATAAATACTTTGGACTGGCTTGGATATATAGAGAGACAAGTAAAGAAGAGAGTGAAACCGCTCTTTTCTTGTAAATTCTCTGTCCCAATGCTTAAGATTTGATTGGCTGTTGGTAGTCATAAGCGCTTGAGAAATTTGCACTCTCTCAATTTAATTTCAATATCGACTGCGCTTTATAAAATAATATTATTTACATATATTGCTGCAAAATTATAACATCGAAAAACTGCTGCATAGTAAATCGAAAGATTTCACGCTGTATGTTTATAATTTGAACTCAGTGAATTAAGTGTGATGATATTTAAGATTCACGCTTTCAGATATAAGTACTTTGGACTGGCTTGGATATATAGAGAGACAAGTAAAGAAGAGAGTGGAACTGCTGTTTTCTTGTTAGATTCTCTGTCCCAGTGCTTAAGATTTGATTGGCTGTTGGTAGTCATCTCAGTTTGATTTCAATATCGACTGCGCTTTATAAAATCATAATTTATGGTAGATGAATTGTTTTTCTATACAGGTAGAATTATGTTTCTCAAAAATAGTCAACAGGAGAATATAAAAGAAGTATATAATTTATACTATCATTTATTTAAGGCATTAATGTCAATAATATTGTTTATTTATATATTCATTACTCTATAATTCAATACATCCATCATATGTTCCAATGGGCAAACAAAACCATCTATTGGGCTGCCTATCTTAACTAGGGCTTATATTTGAAGAGGGCTTACCTTCAAAATCATGCCAGAGCTTATTTCTTATTAGGTCATATTTTGGGGGTAACATGGTATATGTATTACACTGTAAATAAAATTTATTAAATTTCTGTAACTACATACAGATGATACATTATAGTTGTCAGCTTTTATTACTATTATTACACTAGAAAAATTTTGCATACAGCATGAATATTGTTGAATTATAAATAAAGGTAATATATGCAATTGTGCATATATAATGCAGGAAAGGACTAATATACAAACCTGCAATGATCTACTCAATTGTGGGCTGATATATTATATATATATATAATTAAAACATGTTATAAATTTCGTAACTTGCTTTTAGGCTTGCATTTTATGATCACTAGATGGAGCTCGAAACCAGCTGGTCTGGAGATAGGGAGGAACGATAGAGATTTTGAATTCTATCTCTCTCAGCACTTATGCAAACAGAGCTTGTTTAGAGCTATTGGTAAAGCTCCATCTAGTGATCATATATATATATATATTTATCAGCAGAGTGTTGGCTGAATAATACAAGATTATTATGGAATAGTTGTGTATCCAAGATATACAATATCTCTATGTAAGAAACTACAGTTAGTGGTAACACATAGATACATGGACTAAATTTAATTACTAGGCATGTGAATAAGTTAATTTATACATCTACAGATTATAATGTTGTTTACAGATTATGAAGTAATTTCTAAGTATTATTTATTCTTTTATTTATATACATTTATTTGCAAATCAATAAACTTGTGTTATTAAATTTAAACTGTCTTAGTTTTCTCTTTTAATAAAATTATTGTCATAGCCAGCTAATATTGAAAGAATATCCTAGAACATTGTAAATAGGCATTCTTTTATTAAAAACTCAATCTTACAATAGGTAATAGACCTGAAATATTATAAATAGAATTTCTCTTGAAAATCACTATATAAATTGGGATCATGTGACATGACTTTTAGTTTTATATTAATCCTAGACAAAGAACAGAGATACTTATAGTTATTACAAAACTAGTCACTAAAATATGGAGATACTGAATTGGTGTAGAACTATACAAGCAAATTGATTAAGATTTAAAAGTTTAATATGTTTCTGCTTTCAGGCTAGTGATTTAATAGTCCCATCTCAAAAAATAAACGATGGTCCCTGGCTGAAAAGTGCATTAGGTCTCAAAAAATTCCAGGTGTGCTAGATAAAGGTTCAAAACTCCTCTCTAATGAAGACCTTCAGCTAGAAATGAGTCTGAGATTTCAAATGAAATAGCTCTGAATAGGGATTTAACAGCCAATGCATACAATATTTATATATATATTAATAATACTACAAATCGATGTCTGTATTTTTTCAAATAATATATGTAAACTTATAAATAAATATTAGAAAATACAGTAATTAAAATTTGTTAAAAAGAACAAAAAATATATATGTCACTCATGTACATATAGTTTTAATTTAATTATAATGTAAAAATATTGCAAAATGAAAGAAATAATAATAAAAGGAAAATCAAAGAAGAAACACAAGCAAAACTTAATCAATAGGCAGGCAGCAAACATTAAGATCACGGAATTATGGAAAGATGACCATTCAAAATATTAGTTAACAAGCTCTCCTAAGTGATGTTTATATTTTTTGTTCTTTTTAACAAATTTTAATTACTGTATTTTCTTTTATATATATATATATATATTGTGACGGTCAGATGATGTATGTTGGCTTAACCCAGTTCGAATACTAGGCAAAGGTACCTCGGGGCCACTCATACGCGAGATATTAAATCAAGCATACTATGACTCCTGCCCTCTTCGTGCCCTCTTCGTATATTCTCGAGACTAACCCACGAACCAATAACACTATTTGAGACACGCATAGATATTTTCTTCCCGAGCCACGAGCTTAGCATCAGCGGGATACATGGACAAAACACCTGCGGAGCTTAAATAGTTAAATTGCAAAAATACTTAGAAATATGTGTTCTGCGTGCCTGGATCATTTGAAAGTAAAACAAAGCATTAAAAGATAACTAGCAATCGCAAGCTTTTTAGTGAAATAAATATCTTTAATAAATGACATTTGAAATATTATTAATAATTTAATGGCCTTCGCTATTCCCCGAAATTTCTAAATAACTAATGAGACAATGAAAACCCGATTAATATACTTGAGGTCTAAATCTTTCCTTCCCAGTTTTATTAAACATTGTCAACTCGAATCTGCTCGATAATGTGTAATAATAAAAATTTTCCGCAAAGCAGTTTCTAATTGCTTTGCACTAAAACAGAGTTTAAAACCATTTAAGATGTATATCGCTAAATCTGACATACGTAAGAAGCTAATGGCGAACAAAAGAAGCGTTATCGAGGAGATCAAATTGGCAAACAACAAAACAGAAAAAAAGAAACTTACTCGTACTAAATTTTACAAGTATGAATAAAACTGGAAAGGGATTTTTATATGAACAATTAACTAATAAACTTAACCGCAATGAAATTAAAATATTTACACATGGGAGTAATGAAGAATAGCGAAGAAAAGGGGTTAACTATCTAAGTAGATGATCACAAGATCGGATATCTAACTAGTCTAATAAAAATAGTTACATTATAAATATCATTAAGCAAACATTTCATAAATATTCAAGAAAGCAATTATAAAAAGTATGGACAAAAAGGGTAGCATAATGAATAGTTCATGAGGAGAGATATGATTACCGTCCTTATTCCTTGGTCATGTTCCATCGATGGGCGTAGCTTGATCCGTCTGATGAGATGTGTTCGACCGGACAAGGAAAGTGGAAATCAGTAGCCTGGTTTCACAAAAAGTCCTCCAGACACGGCACAGAGTTCAGATGATGATTGAGTAAATACTACGGCATTTTTCTGGTATTGAGGAACCCTGGCGATAGGCAAAGCTATTTATTTGCCTAGCCGAGCATATTAGAATCCATCATACTTATACGATTTTTAGCTTGAGCAGGTTCAAACTTCTTCATGATTTGTAGACGATAATTGTAGACTTTTTGGAATAAAATCACAAACAAAATCTGACAAAGTTCTCCTAAGAGAAATCTGAATGCACCTTGCAATAGCAGATCTGACTGAAACTTGCAATAGCAAAATCTGAATGAATCTCCTCTTTTGTTCTCTCCCTTTTATAACTTTTTTTCTTAGCTACCTTCTATTGTTTGTATGATCTGAGATCTTGATAAGCCTCCCCATGCTCCTTTGTTTCAAAATAACATTTTCTAAAACTAACTTTTACTTTTTTACTCTAGATTTCTTTCTTTAAAGTTTGAATTCTATTAATTAAAAAGTTAGAAAGAGAAGGCCATCTTTAATTAGACTTGAATGGCTCACTAATCAAAACTATACATTCTTTTAGAAAATGTTGGCGGGCTTATCTCAAAATCAAATCATACTAAATATTTTAACAAAATTTTAACAACAATATATTATTATTTTTTTATAGTAGAATAAGCATTTTATTTCAGCAGAATTTTGCATTAACTCATATATATACGCTAGATGTATATATATGTTTGACTAATAGGTTAAGCAATTTTTATTAATAGAATGAAATTTATTTAAAACAAAATATTTAAATGTAATACACATTTGATAAGCATAATTATTTTTAACTCTAATGCAAAACCCTGCTGATATTGAACTATAAACTTAATTCAGGTCTACAATACTAATTAAGTTTATAGGAAGATGTGAAGCATGGATCGGGCTTCAGATCCATTGCTTCAATATATATATATATATATATATATATATATTGATTAATCAAACTAACAAATAAGGGAAGAGCTAGAATGGTATAATAATCTTTGAAAAATATTGTAAAAGCTGAAATCATGGAATGTTTATTGGAGGTAATGTGAGGTTTGAATGACAGAGTTAGTTGAATTGCATTTGAGAAACCTTTAGTTTTGAAGCCAACATTTTACCATTGCCACAGGGTTTCAACTTCACTCAATTTGGATAACTATATAGAAATGTAAAGGAGTCAGAATAATGAATATATTATTAAAACTAGTCATCTAAATTTCATTATTGTTCTTTAAACAGTAATTTGAATATTTTTTTCACCTGTGTAAAATATCATTTTGCCATTTTTGGCTTATTTTTAGGAGTTTTTAACATAATTGGGAGAGCATTGGGGATTGGAAGATTCCACATATATTCACATATACATGTGTATATATAAAAATCATATTTGAGTCTGTTATTAAATGTAAATTACTTTTTTCTCTTTCTTTTTTCTTTTATAAAAATGAAGTCAATCTTGATAGAATTACTGTTGATTGATTAATTATAAATGTATTAAAAACAATAGACTTACAAGTTTCTTTTAATTCAAGCAAAAGTTTTTATTTTACTCTTTTACAATGTCTTTTTCCCCTTTAATAAAATTTAAAATATCATTGTTTCTATATAGATATCACTATCATAGCCTACTCTCAACCATAATGTTTTAAAATTAAAATATAGGTTTAAAATGACATTTTTATGAAAGAAATTTAAAATTTCATTAGCATTATATATAATGTTACTCACCATCAGCTGGATATACATTTATTTGTGCTTCACTGCACAAAGCTGACACAGCATACATTAATAAATTCTTCAGCAAGTTGAAATTCTCTCTGGATAAATGTTCTCATCGAGGAAAGTATAATCAAGTAACTGTTGGTGACCCCTTTTCTGTCCAGGATTTGATAGATTTCAGGCTGGAAAACTGTTTTCTCCACATTTTTAGCTATGAAACAGTTGAAGTTGATCTTCTTCTTCATGTGAATTCAAACTCCACCTTCATGAACTATAGAGCAGCTTTTACATTTGCTGATATTTTCATGTCAGTTTTCTGACCTGATCTGGATTACTCTGCTAGCTAGCTACATCTCAAAACATTATTAGCCAAAACTTCAAACACCAACTCTGCTAGCCAATTATTCTGGCAGCTAATTATTGCCAACTCTTCTCAAAAAAATTACTAGCCAAACTAAAAACTAAAACCAAACTAAAATAATCTTTTTATCAACTTTTTTATAGCTAGGCTGCTGAGGTGATAAAAACATATTAATTGAAAACTGTTCTTATCTTTCTAATTCTTTCAAAAGCACTCAATTAAAATCTACATTTTGGAAATTTTATCAAAGATTTTTAAAAATGCATAATAGAATTTTTTACAATTTATTCACAGAGGGCATTGCAGAAAAAAAACAACATTCAGAATGGTGATTTGAACATTTTATATATATACACACATTACAAAAAATGAGATTTTGGATTTGGTGCACCTGCTAATATACTTGAAACCAGTTATCTTTTAATAAAAATTCTCATTTTAATTGTTCAATAGATGATCAGTCTAGACTATTGCCAATTTTAATTTGTAATAATATGTAATTTGTTTTTTTATATTTAATAATAATATTTTTCTTTTTAGGAAGAAGATCATGTTTGGGTGAAACTTTGAGTAGGATGACACTATTTCTTTTTTTCACATCTGCTCTACAGAGATTTACTTTTTATTTACCTGAAAACACAATGCAGCCTTCCTTAAAACCTGTGGGTGGTTCCATATTAAAAATTCAACCATACAATTTATGTGTAATTTCACGAAAATGTACTTATGAGTATGATATAAAAAAACAGAAAAGAAATCGACAAACAACTGTGTAGTATAAATATATATTTTGTTAATAAAAGCAATAAAAATTACTTCATTTGCATTTATAAAAATAGTACATACAAAATATCATATGATCTTTGCTTACACATTTTCCTGTTTATTAGCAATCTATTAGTAATTTGCTTCCAACCTTACTACATTTGTGCCATCTAGTGTAAGTTTTAGTAATTGATAGATACCAGATGGTAGTACTTAATAAATTCTTATTCAATACTGTTTTATCTAATATTTCCAGACTAGTTTCTAGCTTATGGCCTTCTTCAGGGAGAAGCTTTTGGATTTTTGAACAATGTACTTGGACCTTTTGGATTTGATGTACCTGTCCTCTAGCTGCCACTTTTTACCTTTTTATTATACTTTTGTACATTGAAAAACACATACATTTTTTAAATCCAAGTCAATTTACCTGCAAAATTATAACAAAATAGTAAAACTGACTTATAGAGGAATGGTTCGTTAGATCCAGAAATTCAAATGCACTTCTCAAAAATCCAAAAGCTCCTCATTGATGACAGCCATAAAATAGATAGTAGTCTTTGAGATGAATTGTATAGAGCAACACTGGTTAAAAATTTGTTGAATTCTAAAGCTTACAGCTGATGGGATAAATATGGTAAAATCGAAACAAAATTACATAGAAATTAACGATTTTAGTGATAAATAAAATGGTATTAATCAGAGAGATAACTTCTCTACATACTGATTACATTTATGAAAAACCCTTCACTGCCAAGGCTATTAATGTAAAAAATAAAAATGAATCATTTTCATTATTATATATACTTTATTGTTTATTTACAAATTTAATAAAATGATTAATAATTAATTCCACATTTGTAAATTAGATTAAACGCTGAGTTGAATGAGACCATATGAATATCACTGTTGATGTAGATTTCACCTTTACTAGAGTTATGGCTTAATCTAATGTCCATAGAAGATCTGATAAAATAATTGAAAATAATTCATTTTGTTTGTTGCAATGATAGTCTTGGCAACTGAATGGTATTGCATTAATGTTGCTGATGCCTAGAAGTTGAGAAATTATTTCCAGTTACCATTACTTATCATTTAGTGTTGCTTAATTTAATCTTTATATATTGCACAGGAAAATGATTTAAAAGGTAATAATAAATGTGTATTATCAATTCTTACTTATGGGTCTGAGACTTGGATACTTAACAAAAGAGCAATGCTGAGACATCACACCTCTCAACAAAGTATGAAGAGACGTATGTTAGGAGTAACAAGAAGAGATCAAAATGCTTTAATGAGAGAACAAACAGGTGTTACTGAGATCATTAAAAGAATTAAGAGACTGAAATGGAATTGGGATTGGAAATATTTCTAGAAGAGATGATAATATATGGGCAGTTGAAATCTTAAACTGGATTCCAAGAGATTGTAAAAGACCTAGAAAAAGACCACATGTGAGATGGTTGTATGAAATAAGAAAATGCACTGTGATGATGTGGAGAAGAGAGGCTAAAAACAGAGAAGATGGATTAAACTTGAACAGAGTTACGTCCTGCAATAGATCAATAATCGTTAAAAATTATGATGAGGCAGCAAAAGTAAATAAATAATAACTAATCTTCAAGTGACCAAAGATGCCTAAAGAAGCATGCTGTGTTATTTATTACTATTCTATTACAATGTTTTTTTAAAAAATACTGCTTAGATTTTCAATACATGTTCAATATTAAATAGCTGCTAAAAGATATAATCTTCTTAAGACTGTTTACTGGACACTGGTAAGGGTCAGAGTAACAGATGTCAATTTTTTTTAGTGAAAAGCTATTCCTGCAGACTTAATAACAAATAGTTATGCATTTTTAATTATTCTACTCTATTACTTCCAGGCTTGAGCTAATATATAGCACACTTATAATGGATGATGGCACACACACTAACTAGCCTTAATTAAGTAAATGTTTGACAATATCTGACTATTGAACTAACCCATTTTATGACATAAATGTTAATATGCTGATGGAATGTCAGCATAAAAAGAAAAAAAACATAAGATCTCATTCTCAAGTACAAAATCTTAATCTGTGCTAACAAAATTTTCAAACTCTCTCAAAAAATTCATTAAATATTTTCTGTTTTACCCCTAATCTTATCAAATTGAAAGATTTTTATTTTTTATGTTGTCAGTATATTTTTTAATGACATACTTTGTGCACTTATGATTATTATTAGATATGTTGTATCTTAATGTTTTTCAAATATTACCACTAATCTCCTTAAAGAAAGTCCTCTACTAATATACAATAGTGTTCACTTTATTAGCATGGTTTTCTCTAAATCCCTGTGTGAATCAGCTATAGGTATTCCTGCAAGCTAGTTTCACCAACCATTAGTATTTTCAGTATTGATAGATAGATAGATAGATAGATAGATAGATAGATAGATAGATAGATAGATAGATAGATAGATAGATAGATAGATAGATAGATAGATAGATAGATAGATAGATAGATAGATAGATAGATAGATGGATGGATGGATGGATGGATGGATAGATAGATAGATAGACAGATGGATAGATGACGGATAGATAGATAGATAGATAGACGGACGGATGGACGGATAGATGGACGGATGGATGGACGGATGGACAGACAGACAGACAGACAGACAGACAGACAGACAGACAGACAGACAGACAGACAGACAGACAGACAGATAGATAGATAGATAGATAGATAGATAGATAGATAGATAGATAGATAGATAGATAGATAGATAGATAGATAGAGAGAGAGAGAGAGAGATAGATATTAGGTATCAAAGCAACTTGACTTTATGATCATGGACAATACATTCCTTGGTTCACCAGACAACTACTGCAATGTAAAGCTTCACATTAAATATGGAAAAGCCATCTATTTTTCTAGGCACTACATAGTTGTAAAGTTAGGGATTGATACTTATCTGATAATCCTTAATCAAGTGGTTATTCAATAAATAGGGAAGATTCACTACATAGGAAGGATTAAAAATTGTAATTGCTTTTACTGTTTAGCACAGTTTTCAACCAGGCTGGTCATATTCCTAACACAAAGACAGATATGGATATGACCAGCCTGGTTGAAAGGAGTGCTAAACAATGAAGGCAATTACAATTTTTAATCTTTCCTGTATAGTGGACCTTTGCTATTTATTGAATTACAAATAAATAAGGAAAGATATAAAACTATTGAGGTATAAACATGATTAATTCTCATGACAATGGGAAAATAGTAAAAAATTATTTTTCTACTATGGGAATTTGCTTATTTACTTTCATAAACTCAATAACAAGGTTTTTCCTATTTGATGCAGTTGGAAAATATTCTTGGTATTACTAACAAACATTGCCAAAATCCTTTTACTTGACTTGCTTGTTTCTGAAAATAACGGATAACTGAATTATCTCTGAAGCAATCTGAAGTTTGCAGTTTGTAATTCATCAAAAAAACTAAAATCTCATCTTTAATATATGTTTTTTATAAATTTCCTATATGACATTCACTTTTTTTTGCCAAAAAAGAATTATTATTCTCAATTCAAAAGCTAAATAACCGCATGTGCACAGGGAGTTTTTCAGAAACATTTTTGAACATTTTTATCTTCTTTTGGAAATGGTATATATAACTTTTCTTCACTTTTTGATTCTTTGAGCAGTGATTGTATACATTCATATAATATCATTTAATATAGTTTTTTTACTCAATTTTTATAATGCAGTCATTTTTTCTTTATTTCATGATCATATTTCTTTTCAGTTTCAATTGACTAGCAGTCTTCATCAGAACTGATCAATTGAAACTCTTAAGAAAATATTACAAACGAATAAATAAAATTTACTGCATTGTCAAAAGTGAATATAGAAAAGTATATTAAATGACAATATATTTATTTTTATCTTGTTTTCCAAATTTATAATTATTAAGGGCTTTCATGTACAATAGATTGTTTATCAAATTGTAGTTTTTAACATATATTTTTTTAAATTTACAAATTAAAAATCTATAAATTGAAGATATTTATCTTATATCAAGACTGAATAAAATTAAATTTTCTGCAAAAAATTGCTAATTTTACCATCAGTTATACAACTTTGCACATATATCTCTGGCAATCACGTTTTTAACACTGACCAAACACAATTACTTGTTTACATAATACCTTTTAATATTTCAACAAGATGACTGGGTTTTATCAGAAAATAGCAGCAAATGACTTCTTTCAAAAGCTAAACATGAAAAATCATTTCCATTTGTATATCTAATAAAAATTTTTTTAGGGGTTTTTAACTCTCCTTTAAAAACAGTAGTCAAGCATACCCATATAAAATGCTACATTCTTCAAATATTGGCTTATTCTTAAATGGAATTAAACAATTTATCATATTTTTTATACCATTATGGCTATAGTTTCATCATATCTTTGTTTATATAAATTGAATTTCACCATAATCATTTTCAACCAATATCAATCCATAGTCAGGTGAAGGTCAGTCCAAATTTAATCCAGTTTTTCCAATCTCTAGCCTCTCTTCTCCACAAAACCACAGCAAACTTCTTTATTTCATCCATCCATATCACATGTGATCTCTTTCTAGATCATTTAAAATCTCTTGGAATTCAATTTAAGATTTTAACTGTCCATCTATTATAATCTCTTTTAGCAATATGTCCAGTCCAACTCCACTTTGGTTTTTTAATTTTTTCAATGATGTCAATAATACCTGTTTTTTTATTATCTATGTATTACATTTTCAATCTCTTCTTGTTATTCCCAGCATGCATCTCTCTTTACTTTGGTGAGTGGTCTGAAGTCTCTGTGTTGCTCTTCTGTTAAGTGTCCAAGTTTGAGATTCATAAGCAAAAACTGATCGAACCTATTTATTAAAAATCTTCCTTTTCAAACACATTTTCACATTTCTATTTAATATTGTTATTTCTATCAAAAGCAGTCCAACCAAGTTTAATTCTATGATTAATTTCATCCATTATGTTTCCATCTGTATTAATAATCTGACCAAGGTATTTGTAACTGTTAACGTTTTCTAATTCACCATTATCAATTTTTATTTTCTTCTTTTGACAAAATCCATTGAAAATTACATTAGTTTTTTTAACATTATCTTTAATCTTATTTTCTTACATTTATCTGATATCTCTTGCAACATTCTGTGAATCTCTGATTATATGCAAAACAAAACACAACAATTCCATCATCTGTAAAATATAGATGACTTAAATGATCTCTATTTACTTAGCTTCCAACTTTAATCCACAAAATACTCTTTGTAAAACTGCAGTTTTGGATATAAGGTGTTACCCTGTCATACACCCATCTCAATGTTAATGTTTTCAGTATCATTAATTAATCTAACTGTTGCTGTTGTGTTTTTATAAATATTTTTCAGACTATGACAATATCCTGGGTTTATATCTTGGTAATCCAGTAATTTAATCACTAAAGAAATGTTTATAAAATCAAATGTCTTTTCACAATCTACAAATCCAAAGCATAATGGTAACTCATATCCATTGGTTCTTTTTATAATTTCTCTCAACACTTTGATATGATCCATTGTACTAAAACCATTTTTAATCCAGAATGCTCTTTTTGTTTGTTAAAATCCAAAGTTTGATGTATACGATTTTTAATTCTTTTGGTAAAAACTTTGTATAAAACTGACAAAAGAATGGTATGTCTGTAGTTTCTAATTTATTATATCACCTTTTTTAAACACTAATATAAATACTGCATTCTTCCAATCGTCTGGTATATTTTTATCATTTAGAAATTTGGTATATAACATTGCCAAAAAAAATGTCTATCTTTTCGCCTGCATCTTCTAAGATATGAATTATTATTCCATCAATACCTGGAGTTTTTTCTTTTGTCATGGATTTAATTGCATATCTCATTTCTTCATTTAACATCTTAGGCAATTCTCTAGATATAATAGTTTAAGAAGATACTTTTCCTTGTTCTTTATTGCTATATAGTTCTTGATAAAACTCTTCTACACATTTCATGATATCAGTTCTCTTTTTAGTAATAGTTTCATTTTTTTTCTTACTGCAGAAAATAAGTTTCCTACCAATATCAAGATATTGTTTTATGGTTCTTGAGACATTTATTCTTTTCTATAGTTTTTCATGTGAAATCACAATTATATTTTCTTATATCATTATTAACTCTTTTTCACACCATTTCCCAAAATTCTAGATATTCAATTCTTCTTACTGCACCACTTTTATACACTTTCATATAACCCCTTTTCTTCACAAATTGTTATCTCCATAAAAATTTTAGAGGTCAATAGCTGCTTTTTTGTATCAGCTAGAGGTTGCAATTTTTAAAAGTGTATTTGTTATCTTTCTATTAATTTCATTCAAATCTGAACTACGTTCAAAATCCATTAATATTTGAAAATGATTTGCAGGTTCTAATTTAAATCCATTGGAATGTTTCTGAAAGTTAGGAATATCAACTGTAAATACTGTTTGTCTTAATAATTTTTGACTCTCTAGTTTTGCATTAACACATATCTCACTAATTGATGATCATTTTCTGTGTTTTTAAGAACATTACAATCTTGAATTACACATTTTCTGTTAGGCAAAATATAATCCATTTCTGCTGCACCTCCATTTAGATGCTTTCATGTCCATTTTCTTTTAACATTTTTCTCAAAAAAAGAATTCATAATGTAAAGTTTTTATTTTTCCGCAAGCTCCACAAGTCTGAACCCTCACTCATTTCTATAAAATAACTAAATTTACGCACAGCACTTTCATCTTTCAATTGTTTACCAGTTCTAGCATTAAATCGATGGCAATTTAAAATGTTGTTTGGTCTAATGAAAAGCCTTTTGTACATCTATAGAAGAATCCTCTGCTTCCTCATTACAATGAGAATTTGTAGGGGCATAAACCTGAATTATCTGCATTTTGTATGTTGAATTATGTAAATATGTTAATATTTGTTTATAATTTTTTATCAGTACAATTTTTTAATATAACAGTAAAAAAAATCATGTCATACATTACGTGACTTAACTTAATAAGCTTGTATTATGCTCATTATATTACAAGCTTAGTAATGTGATGTATGAATTGATTTTTTTACTATTATAGTTTGGCTTTTGTAATATATTTCTAAGGCTATAAATACATGGTGTAGCTGAAGTTTCTTCAGGCCCATTTAGCTATTTAAGTTAGATAGCTGAATTTGAAGACATATAGATGTCTGAAAATTTCAGATTTTCTACTTAATAGTTAAGTATTAAATAAATGTTGAGCTTGAGCTGGTAGTTTAGATTTAGTGTCTGAATATCCTAGTGCCTCACTGAAGATTGCCAGAAGCTTAAAACTGGTTTGGGAATAGGGATAATTCTACATAGAGATTTTTAAGTGCTCTCTCTTATGGCATTTATCAGAAAAGCTTGTTTAGAGCTATTAGGATGCTCATTGTATTAAATTTTAAATATATATACAGGTGCTAATTAATCAAACATCTAAAGCAATAGGTGGTTAGTACATCCATAATGAATCTAAAGTATAATTAATGCAATAAAATATTCTTACTATGTGTAAAAAAAAATGAAAAACTAATCGCGTTTGGTTTTTATTTTTTTATAATATATATGAGATTTAGTAAGAATACACAATTTCTTGTACACATATGATTTTTTGTATTTTTTTTTTTTTACTTTAATGAATTAATTATTATTTTTGTAATCTATGATAGAAAAATGAAGTTGTTTTGTCTTTTTGAAAAAAAATATCTAAGATATTTATCACAATACATTAGCGGTTAATTGATAAGAAAAATTTGACTTAGTAAAAACAATTTTCTTTTTATCAAAAAGTAACTAAGATATTTATTACAGTAGATAAGCAGTTAATTGATAAAAAAAATCAACCTATAGAAATAATTGTATTTTTTTAAATTGTATATATATAGACACTGTGCTTAAAAGTTATATTATAGAAAGAAATAATCAAGCATAGATGAAATTGCCCGTCCAGTAATTATTGGTACTTTGGTATTAGAACTGCAACATAGAGCATGTATTAGACCTCCTTTGCCTGATTACATTCATATCAATTCGCTGATAACTTTGTAATATTGAGATCTGACCAAAATAACATGTCCATGGATCTTGTACATGACTTTTTTTTTGGCAAAAAAAACATGTACACAGATCTTGTACATAGTATTTTGGCAAGATTTACAAAGTTATCAGGAGGTTGATACAAATGTCAACAGGCACAGTAGGTCTAATACATGCTCCATGTTGCAGGACTAAATATAAATGAAAGTAAAAACATAATATAATTTTAAACAAGACATTCAAATATGTATGACTTGGACACTAACAACTTTTTAGAACATTTGAAATCAAAAAAAAATGTGATTTGCGATCTTAATGAAATGACAGCATTACATAAAAAAAATTGTTAGTTTAAATACACACTAAACAAACAGTAAATGATTTTAGTTTTTAAATAATATTTATAAAAAGACATTAACTATACATGCAACTTCTACAGTAACAACTTTTAAGAATGACATTAAAAAAAGTGATTTGTGATCTTAATGAAATGACGCCATTACACGAAAAAATGGTTACTAAACAAACAGTAAATGATTTTGGTTTTTAAATAATATTTATAAAAACACATTAAGCATACTCATACAATATTTACTATGTAATATATAACAGGAATTATCATCTTAAAACAAAAAATAATAATATTATCACAGAAAATGGACATCTGTACTAAAAAATTTCCCTTTGAAAATGTAGCACATGATTACAGAGTATGCTGGAATTTTCAATAAAAATGCTAATAAACGTAGTTTTTTATAAACAAATTAAGCCAAAAAAAATGGAACAAAAACCACGAAAAAAAATACATATTAATTATGAGATTGATTGCAGAGTATGCTGGGATTTTCAACAGAAATGCTAATAAACATATTTTTTTTTATAAACAAATTACCCCCCCCCCCAAAAAAAAAATGGAACAAAAACCACAACAAAAAAAATACAAATTGTGAGACTGAAAATGTCAAAGTACTACTAAAAAAGATCACCTTGATAAAAAAAACACACGTTTTCATATATACTAGCAGTAATTTTTTTTTTTTTCAATTTGATGTCATTGCGACATTACACATTTACTGTGGGTGTGAAAAGGTTTCCTATCTCCCCTATTCTACATTGTAGCTCTAATACCAAAGTACCAAAAAATTATTGTCAATATGATATTAAGTAAAAGATTTTTTGGATAAAAAAATTAGTAAACATTTTCGGCTTTCAATTTATTTAATTCAAATCTTTATTTATACCGTATTTATAATAATTTTTTAAAATTAACTTGAATTAAAAAAAAATCATTTTTTAAATACAGTATAATGTTTGTTAAACCTAAAATAATACTTCACAACCAATGAAAATATATTCACAAAGCTAGAATAATTATGATTGGACAATTACATCATAACAACGCTAATCCCAAAGTACCAATTTTTTAAAAATTTAGTTGAATTCGAAAACTCATTTTTTAAATATAAAGTTTGCTAATCTTTAATGAAGTAACAAGTGTTAGAATAATTCACAAAGTTGGAATAATTATGTTGAGACGATTACATCACAGTAGCACAATAGCAGGAACAATTTGTTGTTAATGATGGAGTTTATACTGATAACATACATATACATCAACCCATAGATAGCGCTTTTGGTGTATATATTAGTTAATCTAAAACAATATGTATTTCGTCCTTTCCCCAAAGGTTAACTGATATTTGAATTTCAATTAATAATGATATTTAATTAAAAATTGATCTTGATAATGATGATAAAACCTGTCTGTTATATAAATGTTTGTATAAGATACCCTGATTATATTTTCTGGTTATCATACATCACATCCTAGCCCAGAGAGTGTCTTAATATTTATTTATAAAGGTTTATTTGATTGTACAAAGTTTGAACCTTGTTAACTTGCATTCAGAGTGACATTTTCTTCTAAAAGAGATAACATAAAAAAATATTACCCTCTGACATCATAATTCTCATGGTAACAATCCCACCTTGCTTAGTGTATTTGTTATCTTTCTATTGATTTCATTCAAATCTGAACTACGTTCAAAATCCATTAATATTTGAAAATGATTTGCAGGTTCTAATTTAAATCCATTGGAATGTTTCTGAAAGTTAGGAATATCAACTGTAAATACTGTTTGATATGTACACATTAGAAATTTGACTACTGAGAAAACAATGCACAGACAACTAAATAAGTTAAATATTATTTATTTTAAATAATCGATTGATTTCAGAAATTTCCTATAAACACTATTGTTTGATGATTAATAAATCAATAAACATCATTACGTAATATTTACTAAGGCTGTAACCTCAAGAATATGCGTGTAAAAATGCGATAGTAGGGATCTCTACAGGTCTTAACTACAAGCTTACGCTTTGGAAGAAAAGAGGGAAGCAATGTGCATTTAAATAAATTTATAAACATCATTACAAAAATATAGAAGATTAATTATGTTACAATTAAATATGCAGACACATTTAATTAGCATATATATCTGCTTATGCTACATTAATAAAAATTCATTCGTAATAAACAGAAAAAAAATTAAACGATGTATATATTAAAAAAATATTTACTTTTGTTAAAAGATGCATTTGATAGTTATGTTTAAAAACGACTTCTTATATATATATAACTTTAAATTTTTAGCACAGTTTCTCTAAACAGTTTAAGAAGTTTAATCATCAATAAGTTTGGGTCTCAAATACGATAAAATCTTTCTTTGTTGACTTGGAATGGATTTTTTATATTGGATCTGATTAATTTGTAAGTTATATCTACCATGGACAAAAAGCTTTATTTTGTATCTTCTTCACTTACACTTTTTTTAGGCGAATGTGTTTTTGTATTACGCACCAGGAGGAGAGTTCGAAGAAGAAAAAAGCTTTAGATAATACTCGTCAATTGCGGAGCCCCCAATTTGTTAACATAACTTTTATCAAAGGATTTTATATGAAGAGAAGAAAGACATAATTTTAAATTTCATTATTATTAGTTATTTATTACTTTAAAAAATATTTTTTTACTCAGGCACTGACTGACACATGGGAGGGGGGGGTAGCAAATCATGCTTGTGTTTTTTATTTCAAAGAATTTCTACATTTTATCTGGTTTTGTCAGCAGTCTTATTAGACAATGTAGAATACTTCCACAGCTAGAATTGAACACTGTATGATGCACATAACATATACTTACTCTATAGTGATTGTTGTTTCTTTTATCTTCTTTCACTTTTGTAGCAATTTCCAAGAAAGATTATCCTTTTCCAAAAAGCTTTTACTTAATTTTCATTATTATCTTTAATCCCTGTTTTCCATTTTTTAATGATTTAACATTAATTGGATTTTTCGTCAATTCTTTAATTACACATAATTGCAGCTTGTTTGAATGAATTTAATCTTAATTAATCTTTATCACTAATCTTAATGAGTTCTTGCATTTTTGGTTTTCTTTTCTTTTTTTGCTGATAGATTTTAACTTTTTTTTAAAAAAAAAAATATCATAGCATCGGCCGGGACGCGAACCCGCAACCCGGGCAACTGCCTGCAAGTGCAAGGCAGTCGCGCTGACCTCTCGACCACCAATGCAAGACTAGATTTTAACTTTTAATTAAATTTGAAGCAAGGTTGCAAAACACATAATTTTGTTTTATAACTGAACCTATTAAATCTCACTTTATTAATACAAATTGTATTACCTTATATAATTATTCAAATATAATTTACATTATACAATCAGACTGATACAAGATATTAATCAATATAATCTTTTCCCTTTTATATTAATTTTCTTTTACTTTAATCAAATGTATTTAGTTTATCTCCCATTTTAAACTTGTTTAAGGAGACTTGTAATGCATCTGACTAAATTGGTCAATTCCATAACATTACTATATTAAACCTTTAAACATCACATGGTCACTACCTCCCATTCTTGCTCATAACTGTTGTTAAAATAGGCAAAACTCTCTCCATACAGTAGTGCCACTCAAAGCAAGACAGAGTAATCAAGGGATGGCAGAAGGCTTGTGCATAAAATCCCTATCTATTGCCTACTCATCCAATATAAAAAGTGTCTGCTGGAGGGTTGCATTAGATCCTAAGATCTAGGTTCAGTGCTCTCAGATCCAAATCTCCTTACTGACAAAGGCCACAAGCCAGAAACTAGTTTGGGGATATTGAATGAGTAGGCACTAGATAGGGATTTTATGCACAAGCCTTTTGGAATCCATTGATTACTCTGTCTTGCTTTGAGTGGCACTACTGCATGGGGAGAGTTTTGCCTATTTTAACAACATTACTAAATATTGTAACCTTAAATAATCACCAAAATATTTCATCAAGATGATTGAGTGGATTCTTCTCGGTGACTGGAAGTTTACATGTTGGACAAGCCCAAATTCTTATCTGAAAAATAGTGAAAATGGTATAAAATAACTTCAGTGGGTTTCAAAATAAATGCCATATGCCCCAATAATAAGAAGAGAAATACAAGAGTAATCATTAAGATCAAAGTGATATGAATAACTTAAGTGGAGAACTCTCAACTCACACTTATAAAAACAAAAGACTTAATATTAGAAGGATATGTTATTAGGGTAAATTAAAATTCTTCTCTTCACAACCCCTACTAACACCACACTTCTTATCAATCCTTTAAGCATCTCATTGCCATGATCAGAGAAAACAATTATGATATGGAAATGTTTTCTTAAATTACAATAACAAACAGAGCAAAACTCTCCATACAGTATTGCCACCTGTGCTAAACAGAGTAATCAATGGATGCCAGAAGACTTGTGCATAAAATCCCTATCTAATGCCTACTCATCCAATATCCCCAGACTAGTTTCTGGCTTGTGGCCTTCGTCAGTGAGGAGCTTTGGATCTGAGAGCACTAATGCAACCCTCTAGCCACAAGCCAGAAACTAGTCTGGGGATATTGGATGAGTAGGCATTAGATAGGGATTTTATGCACAAGTCTTCTGGCATCCATTGATTACTCTGTTTAGCACATGTGGCAATACTGTATGGAGATTTTGCTCTGTTTATCAACAATTAATGTGCTAGTATAGGAAAAGTGATCATGTGATGTTAAATTACAATAACAATAATAGTATTAATATTTTAAATAAATATGATAAACTCTTAATTTAGAATAACAGAACAATAATTTATTAGGATGACATTTAGATATCAAGAATGGATAAGGGATTTTATGGTCATTCCAAACATCATACTAATAAATCTACTTAAAATATCTTCTGAATTTGAATTCAGTAATTTCATAATCTCAATGTATTATGGAATAATATCATAATCTTATAAGTATGGGAAATAATTTAAGGATTAGTGATCTTTAATAAACAAATAAAATTGACTAAAGTGATCTTAAATAATGCATAAACAATTATAATTCTTTGTTCAACAAATTCATCTCTTTCTTAGATGTAATTATAATATTTTAAATATTATTTTAATAAAGGTACTCTTGGGTCAAATTTCGATACCCATGTATTCTTAATGCATCACATCTAAAATAATTTGTAATACTGTTATAATTTATTAGATTTCTGAATAATAAGTGGATGATGTGGGAAATAAAAAAATTTAATTAACAATAAACAATATTTATTTCTGATAAACAAGGCAAAACTCTCCATACAGTAGTGCCACCCTGTGCCAACCAGAGTAATCAATGGATGCCAGAAGGCTTGTTCATAAAATCCCTATTTAATGCCTACTCATCCAATATCCACAGACTAGTTTCTGGCTTGTGGCTTTTGTCAGTGAGGAGATTTGGATCTGAAAGCACTGCACCTAGATCTTAGGTTCTAATGGAACTCTCCAAAGCTTTTCACTGATGAAGGCCACAAGCCAGAAACTAGTCTGGGAATATTAGATGAGTAGGCATTAGATAGGGATTTTATGCACAAGCCTTCTGGCATCCATTGATTACTCTGGTTGGCACAGGGTGGCACTACTCTATGGAGAGTTTTGCCTTGTTTATAAACAAGTATGTGCTAGTATAAGAGATGGTAATCATGTGATATTTCTGATAAAACAAATAACAATTACGGACTGCATCATATCTTTCAATATAAACAAGGCAAAGAGCTTCAACAAGTATAATTTTCTGTTTTTCAATATCAGGAAATTAAAGCTTATAAATGTCCTAAAAAATAAAAACTTTCTATTAATTTGAACTGTAATCAGTTCTCATGTTGATAACATTTGTACCATAATAGTGTCACTTAAGAATATTTACTACAATTAAATATATAAGCTTACCAATCCAGTGATGAAAATGGATGATAAAGAATGTATATTGTCTATTTTATGCCAAAATATAATTAAAAATTTTAATTATTTATATTTACATGCTAAATGCTAGCAAGGCGTAAATACAGGATTTACACACCAACATAATTTACACTTAGATAGATCAAGAATGTGACAAGAGAGAGGTAAGAATGGCATTCCACAATACCTAATGAAAAAGCAATCACCAGAATAAAGTCATGGAAAATACTACATATGGCTTCATATATAAAACATACTATCAACAATAAACTAAATCCATATTTGGATAACAAAGTAAAGGCAACGTAAAATGTTGATGGCCTGAACTCATAAATCAATGCACCTACTTTTGAGGGCAATAAAGAAATGAATTAGAACTTAATCTCTAATCATGAGACAATGGGAATAAATCGTCAGGGACAATCGTAACTGAGTTTGCCTTAAAAAGGCATCATATACTTAAGATATAATAAGAGTGATAAAATACATCTGAAGATATCACAACAAGATAGAGCCTAAGCCACAATCTCCATTCTAAAAAAATAGAAGAGACTATTGTTATTATCAAATACAATAACTAACAGATGTGAGAAATGATATATAATTGCTAATGCTAATATAGCTTAGTAAAATTAAGCAATAAAGTAAGCAATAAGATAAATATATTATTTATTATTTATTTATTCAATAAGATAAATAATAGAAACATACATTCATTTATACCTAATTCTGCATAATTATACATCTTTAATAAATAGATAATTTATAAGAAAGGGCACACATAACATGTCAAAATGTGTAATTATCAAATGATGATATTTTGAGAACTTTGACAAAACTGTCTATAAAACAGAATATAAAATTATATCAAAACAGGTAAAACTCTCTATAATATTGCATAATATTGCCATTCAATGCAAGACAGAGTAATCAATGGATGCCAGAAAGCTTCTGCATAAAATCCTCATCTAGTGCCTACTCATACAATATCTCCAGACTAGTTTCTGGCTTGTAGCCTTTGTCAGTGAGGAGCCTTGACTGTACCTAGATCTTAGAATCTAATGTAACCCTCCAGCAGCCACCTTTTATCTCTACTTAACTACAAAACCATGAGTTTTAAATTGAAAACTATAATATTTTCAATCCAACGTCATTAGTTTATATAGTCATATAGGTCTTAACTCAGTTCAGTGTCTATACATTTTGGTGACTTTGGTTCTTTAATAACCATAGCCACCACCACTATCCTATTAGGCAGGATAAGATCTAGGTGCAGTGTTCTCAGATCCAAGGCTCCTCACTAGCAAAGCCACAAGCCAGAAACTAGTTTGGGGATATTGGATAAGTATGCACTAGATAGGGATTTTATGCACAGACCTTCTGGCATCCATTGATTACTATGGCTTGCATTGAGTGGCAATACATATAGTTTTGCCTGTTTTAATAAGTTATAAGAAAGCATAAGAAATGGTGATCATGTGATGTTTATTAGCTTAAAATTATATAATATGCATATAAAATAATGATATTATAGAAAAAATCATAAACATAAATAATGAAATATTAAACCCATTTACCAATTAAAATCAAAGTCCTTCTTATGTTTTCAACCATTAAACAGGATACACTTTATCAAAAAAATAAAGTTCTGTAAACAATGAAGATATCCAAACACATAAGAATATAGCATAATTGGAGTCCAAAGACTTCACAATTATCCTTAAGTAAAACATCTAGAATTAATGATGCTAGCAAAATGTGTAGATATGGCCATTCATTTAAGAAATTCTTAAGGATTAAGCAATAAGAATATTTATTTCACATTTAGAAGAGACATTACACACTTCATATTTCACTAAATAATAATAAGCAAGATTAAACAGAAAAAATAGTTCTTTCTTGAAATGTTAATTAAAATTATTAGAGCAGTCTCTAGAACAATGATGAGAGAAAGAGAGAGAGAAGAGGGGAGGGTGAGCAGGTTTTTGTTAGTAATGGAGAAAAAAATTCACATAAACCTCTCTAAAGATTATATGATTTCAAGAATTTTCATATTTCCATCTACTATATATGAGCAATTTGCTAAAAATACTTCCAAAGCATTTATTATAATTTTTTCAAATAATATCAATTGTTTTTCGTCTACAGATCCAAGAAAAATATATTTCTTTTATTTGAGTGGAATAGACACAATAAAATTGCTTTTACACTGCTATTTACTAATAAACAATATTTTCTTGAAATAACAGCTTAAACAAACGTACATCCAAGTAATATCTTTTTAATTAAGTGAAATGGTTTTCTTTATTGAAAGGAATAATTTTATATACCAGACTTTAAATACTACTTTCATCATAACAGAGAAGTATTTATTATAAGGAGTTTAAAGTTTTCACAGGAAGTGAATTAATTCCAAATAATATTATTTTAAGTAATATTTAAGCGTCTGAAAAATTCGAAAGTAGGGACCTCTACAGGTCTTAGCCACAAGCTTACGCTTATTCCTAAGGTTACAGCCTTAGTAAATATTACTTAATATAATAATGTGCGTTTAATAAAATTTATAATTATAATATTATTTTATATAAAAGTATTTTTAAGAGTAATTAGTAAAGTTATTGAATAATTTTAAAAACGTTATTGCTATGGAAAATTAAAAATATATTATAGCAAACTTGAATATTATGTAAGCATAAGGAATGGTGATCATGTGATGTTTAGTGGTTAAAATATTAAATAGACTTTAAAATAAGTCTTAAATGACAGTTTTTACATAGACAAAAAAATGTCTTTTAAAGCTCCTTAAAGTGTGAAATTTAAACAGCATAAATTTAAACCTTATAATAACTAGTTAATTTTACCATTACTGTTGCCTGCAATGTACATTCCTTGTATTTGGAATCCTAATTTAGAAGTTGTGCCTAGATAAGTTAGCCTTTAGGCAACCATAACTTTCAAAACTAATAAAATAAATATATTTAAACAAAGTTAAACTTATTAAAATAACTGCAACTTAAAAAAAAAACATAGATGCATCAAGTAAAAATTATACCATGTTTTTATTACCGAGTGTGTGTTTTATTTCCAAGTGTTTTTATTCCACAATGATTTTATTCTTACGTGTTTGCGCAGGTTTCAATTTCTCCTATTTATATCTTAAGTCAAATAATTGTTTTATGATTTCTAATATTGACATTTTAATTTCCACCCACTTTATTAATTGGGTTTAATCCACCTTTTTATAAATTCTAAGGACATATTCTAAAAATAATCTTATTATATATTCATTTTTTAAAATCAATTAATTTATGTCTAGACAGATAAATTAATAATTACATTTCCTGTTAGAATAAATTATAAAATCAAATGTTATATTGAAAATAAAATACATTACAAAATTAAAATTATCCTATTCCAAATTTATCTTGTAATATTTATTTAACATATTCATTTTATTTTATTTTTTTTTTTTTTCATATGTCATAGCATCGGCCGGAACGCGAACCCACAACCGTCTGCAACCAACTACTTGCTTGCATGGCGACTGCGATACCTCTCGGCTAACAACGCAAGACTATTCATTTTAATTTAACTAAGTTTTTACAACATTTAATATTGTCTTCTTTTTAATAATAAAAAAAGATATTTATGTACATTTTAAATAAGGAAATGTTAAGGAAATTAATTACTTTACATTCATTCATCCAGATATTCATGTATTCACTATTATTACTTCCTAGTTTTAAAATTATCAGCTTTATTATGACTTCTTTTAATTAACTAGATTTAAAATATGTAATTCTAATATTTGATATTGCAATTAAAATTAGAATAAAGCATTTTAATATTTAAATTGAATACTAACAAACCTGAATATAAGGATTTGAATTTGGTTTTCAATTTAAGACTGATATTAAATCTTTCAAATACTTTAATAGTTAAATTATAATATAAATAAACCTTATTAATTTATAAACTGCACTGCTTAATACTTTAAATTAACAAATACTTAAAATTTAAGAACTTTAACATTATAAACAACTATTTATAAGATAAAAATATTATAACTTAGGCTGTTAAACTTATTTCACAATTATAAAAGATTACAAAAATATTTATATAATAACTTTTCATATACATAATTATAGCATTATTCGGCAACAACAAAATTTATTCATTATAAAATTAAATTACTGATTTTTTTTAGACATATTAGCTCCAAGCCAAAGCTAAAGGTCACAATATATATATATTGTAACGAGCACAGACGTTACATTGTGTTTTTATTGTTAAACATGAAATTAAAATACAAAGTTCGCATTTAAAAATTTTCTTTAAGAATTGAAAATTGAAATTAAATATCATCTTAAACTCGTATATATAAATCGCACAGAAAAAAAAAATTATTAAACGAAAACTTTATTAAAGAAAAAGTGTTTTAAAACTAAATTTTCAGTAGAGATTTAAAGATAAAAATATATCTTTAAGTTTGAAAACACATTAATTAATCAGAAATGGAAATGATTGTTTTAATTAGTTAAATGTAAACTAGCCTTGGGCATTTAAATGTAAAAACATCGGTCAGATAGGAAAACAATAGAAACAAATAGCCAATGAATGAAAAACAATGGAATCGGACCTCAGCGAAAGGACCATATCATCATCATGACGTAACGTCCATTGGATCCTTCAAATTAATATAAAAGGACAAGTTTGAAAATTATTAATTAATTATTATTGAGAGAGGACAGATATGTGTTAGTGCGGAAGTGAAAGAGATGGGATTGAAAAGACGCACTCTTCAATCCCTTCAGGTTTGCTAAGAAAGAAAGAGAAATGAACTATCGTTTGTCTACATTGAGGACCAGTTAAAGCAAAAACCTCCGGATGGATAAACAAATCAGCCAACAGAATACCAATCTTAGGACGGCATGGGAATTCACATTCATGGCAAGCAACGGATAAAGATGAACTGTTTTAAACTGTAAGAACTTTATAAATAATGAACATTAAATTAAAACTTTCCATATTTAAATGATTGCAATATTATCCTATCTGACCAACTTAATTTATTAATAATGTTATTTGATGTATTTCTTTTTTTTATATATATATTTAAAATCATTTCCATTTATTTATTTATTTATTTATTTTTTGTTCTTTAAGTTTTATCATGATTTTTGTTTTTCGTTAAATTAATTATATAAATGTTAAACTTAAGTTGGGCGTGAATGGCTGTATAGATTTGCAAAGTTATATTAGGGGAGGGTAATCTTAGGTTATTTGTTTTGTGGTTAAATTGGGTCAATGGATTGGATATATTGGTGTGATTAGTAGATGTAATATTGATTCGTTACGGGCAGAATCGCTTCATACGCCACACACTTCCATTTGCCTATGGAAGGAATTATAAGTCGGATACCGCAGTTCCTTTCTATGGAGTTTTTGTTTTATTGCTCTTCTTCGCACATAGATGTAATATTCCTATCTGAAGAGAGGCAATTTCTTCTCTTAACTTTTTATTCTGCCGTATTTTGTTACATTGAATACATCGATATATCAGATGAATTGATGCCAGTTTGACTACGAATTTTAGCCTAAGGTTAAATAGGGATAGAATGTTTATTTTCAAATGCAAATCTATGTAGTCTATTCATACTCGACACTAAATAAAAATGCAGTAAATTTAAGTTGTTTATAGATGCTTGCATGGACTGGTTATTGGTTAAGTATGTTTTGGGTTTTCATATTTGATCAAATTATATAGACATTCGATAAATAATGATACTTTATGGTGAGTATCTAAAATGTATTTATTCGGATGTCTTTTAAGTTATTGGTGACAATGCAAGTATCTTATGGTGAATACTATTGGGTTACTTATAAATTTCCCTCTGCAATTGTCAGTATCAATGATTTTATATTTTGATCGTTTATGTTTATTTTGAAATGTTTTTAACCGTTGTAATCTATGTAACCGATTTCTACTCAACATTATTAAAACAAATTTTTATAATTCCATCTGTGCGAACTTAATTAAAATGTAAACTTATAATATAATAGAAATTAAAATGTAAATTAAAATCTAAAGTAAAGTTAAAAATAATGTTAAATGTTAAAATGTAAACTGATACTAAAACAATTTTCAATCTTATATATATATGTGCATAAATAAATGTTTGTATGCTAATTACTGACAGTGGCTAATTTTATTTATTTTTTAATGTTGAAATATAATTAGATAAGATATGATATTATTAAATCTCTGCTACTCCCTGAGCTAGTCACTTGGGCTAATGACTGAAATCAAAATTTAAAAAAAAAAAAAAAATTTTTTTTTTTTTGACTTACGTATCTGCCTACTATATAAATTTTTCTAGGTTCAAATGCCTAGATGGCGCCCTGTAGTGCAGTTTACGGTAATCTCTAATCTCCAGATCGTTACAATATATATATATCACTACTGACACAGGTGTGGACATCCATGTTTTAAATCTCCTGTTTATCTAGATGAGTGAAGGTTGATTACAGAATACATATACAACATGAAAGAAAAGTCAAAACTATTATATATTGGTGAATGGTTACAACCTAATGGCTTTTGAGTTATTTTATAGAAATCTGTTAAATATTACATCATCATCATCACCTTTATTTTAACCATTATTGATGTATTGATGTACTGAAAAATGAAAGTCTTTTCAATCTATATTCTACAATCTCTAGTCTATCATCTCCATATAACCTCAGCACAACCTCTTATTTTATACATTTATCCATTTTACATGTGATCTCTTTCTAGGTCTTTTATAACCTGTTGAAATTCAGTTTAAGGTTTCAACTGTCATCTATTAGCATCTCTTTTAGAAATATGACCAGCCCAAGGTCTTTTAATTCTTTCAATTATGTCTGTAACACACACATCCATATATATTTATATATATTCATTAAGATGTAATAGTATTTTGCAAAGTGTTATAAGGGTGATAATAATTATTCTCACTCTGTATGAGAGCAGTGTGAAAAAGGGTGTGTAAACAACTTTGATTCCTGCTTGGTTATTTCTATCTGTAACAGAACCATAAGTTATTATTTGTATAAACAGAAACATCCAGTAACATGAATGTATTATGTACAAGTCTTCCTGAAAGTATGACTGTAGATGGTTAAACTGTATAACATAAACAAAAATGTGATATGTCTGTATTATACCCCAAAAAAATGGTCAAAGCTTTAAGTTTGCATAAAGAAGCAAAATTATGCAAAAGAAAGATATTTAAGGTTGACTAGTTGGTCTGTAAATCCAATGATAGGAGAACAAATGCCTAGTTATTGAAAACAGCTTTTAGTTTAAAACAGTCACAAACTCTCCATGCAGTAGTGTCACCCACCACAAACCAGAGTAATCAATGTATGCAAAAAGGTTGTGCATAAAATCCCTATCTAGTGTCTATTCATCCAATATCTGCAGAACAGTTACTAACCTATGGCTTTTGCCAGTGAAAAGCCTTGAGTCTGAAAGCACTGCATCTGGATCTTACAATCTAATGCAACCCTCGGTACTCTGATTTGTACTGGGTGGCACTACTATATGGAAAGTTTACTACTGTTTTAACAGATTGAGTAAGTATAGGAAATGATGATCATATGATGACCTTTTATTTTTATTAACACAATAGATCTCATAACTTCAATGAGTGGACTGATCAATATCTAAAGCAACTAAATAGACACACATATAAATGTTACCTATCATAGATGTTAACAGTAAACATAGTATTATAGTCAACCCTCCATATATTGCAAATATTGGAGCAAGAGAGTAAAGAACTAAGACAGGTTTAATAATAAAACAAATATTTAATTATTATTAATATTATTATATACACAAACTGACTATTTAAAAATGATTTCGTAAACAAACAAAATAGTATTTCTATATAAAATTACAAGCATTGACATTCTTCAAAATTCCTTTACATGAACAGATTACAAACCACTGATTAATTTTAAGATTAGCTTAATTTTTAAAATGTATATATTACTAAAAAAAAGATATATAGATTCAAGTATTGCACAAAGAACAAAGTATATTGTTTGGTAAATTATTAAAGATCACATGATCACCATTTCTTATGCTTGCTCATAATTGTTATTAAAACAGACAAAACTTTCCATACAGTAGTGCAATCCACAAGCTAGAAACTAATGTGGGGGTATTGTACAAGTAAGCAATAGATAGGGATTTTATGCATAAGTCTTCTGGCATCTATTGATTATTCTGGTTTTCACTGAGTTGCACTACTCTATGGAGAGTTTTGCCTGTTTTAAATTGCTAAAGAACAACTACAAAAGTTATGTTTTAAATAAAGTCTTACATACAGTGAAACCACACAGTATGCTGTAAAAAAGAAATGTAAATAGACAAATAAAAAAACTTTAAAATTCATTAATTTAATATATTTTACTATATGTCAGCTACCATTTTTTTTTGTCTCTGAATGTTTATATGTGATTATGTTTTTGTTGTATTTTTATATTGGACTATTTCCATCATCTGTACAATTAGAACACCATGATCACAAACCTTCAGGAAAACACTGATTATGTTTTTGTTTTATACAAAAAAAAATTCATAAATGTAATAAATTTTATAATATAGAAATGGCTTCATTGCAAATACTTCAATATCAAGTCTTCATCAACTGAACTATTTTTAGGAATTCCTAAAAATAATTCAGTTGATGAGACTCAGTATTGAAGTATCTGCAATGACTCTATTAGCAACTAGCTGAAGGTCACACAGGGTTAATATTTGTATTTCCTCTCAGTGTTACTCATAGTTTCTCAGAATCAATTGGTTAGAAGTTATTTTTTGGATCATTTTCTTTCTTCTGCTTCCTGATTGTCAGTAACCACTTATCAAAGATCATCATCACTAGTATAAATGAAGGTTGCAAAGATTATATCCTGTGAACTTGAAATGATACTAAATTTCTATAATTATACCATTATCAAACTTCTCAAGTGTAAAGAACTACAAAATAATATATTTAAAACTAAACATTAGCCACAATTCCACTTACATGCCATACATCCTTAATATTAAAAGAACTTTGAAATAAATTGATTGTTTTAGAATCATAAATTGTTCATAATATTCTTTAATTCTTCTTTTATTTTATATCTATCAAAGAAGACAACCTTAGCTTCATCAAAATTAATTGTATGGCCTGTATCTTTTTCATGCACCAGGCCACAGTATTAATTTTGATGAAGCTAAAGTTATCTTCTTTGAGAGAACTAAAATAAAAGGAAGAATTAAGAAATCTTTATTATTAAAAATTTATGATTTTGAAGAAATTAACTTATTTAAAAGTTCTTTTAATATTAAGGGTATGTGGGAGGTAAGTGGAATTGTGGGTAATGTTTAGTTTAAATATGTTATTTTATAGATATTTACACTTGAGAAAAACCATTGGTAGTGTTTTAGAGTTTATTTTTTGGCTAGTCTGGTTGAGTTGTGAATTTAGGGTAATTTTAATTATTTATTGACTAGTTTAGTTTTATGCTTTTAATTGTTTATATATATATATGTGTAGTAATTCTAATATTCTCATAAATATTCATAGTATATTTATTTCCATTAATAAAAAAGAAAACAAATCAAAATATATAAATTAAATAACAAATAGATATTATTTATAACATAGAAATGATTTAAACTATTGACAAGATATTGGGTATATTTAAGAAGTGTTGACAATAGATAAATAATTGACACCTTAGATTAGATCCCCAAAATACAATAAGAAATCTAAAAAGAGAAGTCCCATGTGAGATGAAAAAATGAGATAATGAAGTTTCTGGAATGTGGTAGAAAACAAATCTATTAATTAGAAAAATTGGATACCTCATGGAGACTTTTACTCTGCTAGTAAAGAGGATGAAAAGATAACAAAAATGGAAATAATTTCAGAATGTAAACAGGATTGTAATGTTTTTATCTATTGATGATTTATCTGCTTTCTTCAAAATAATAGCTTTTAGCAATTTACTAAAAGTTTATATCGATAAACGCTTTGAAGATATTTTTTTAAAAAAATCGTAGAATGTCATTGGTGTTCGAGAGGTCAGGGCGACTGCCTTGCACTTGCAGGTAGTTGCCCGGGTTGCGGGTTCGCGTCCCGGCCAATGCTATGACACTTGAAAAAAAAAAAGTTAAACTTTCTAACATTAGGTTTACATGTTTTCTCCATAGTCATTTCTTTGGAAATCTAAATCTAAAGTATAAGAATTGATTGTTTTTTATCACTACATTTCTCACATCATTTCCATATTACAACGATCTATCCGTGTAGAAAGTTAAATCACCCTCCCTTAGGTTTGTGGGAGAGATTAAACATGAGTATATAAAGAGCAATTTGATCTGTTTTTCCATGTATATATCCATCTAACTGTCTGTCTGTTTGTCTGTCTAACTATCTATATGTCTGTCTACCTATCTGTCTATTTTGTCTGTCTGCCTATCTATCTATCTATCTATCTATCTATCTATCTATCTATCTATCTATCTATCTATCTATCTATCTATCTATCTATCTATCTATCTATCTATCTATCTATCTATCTATCTACCTACCTACCTACCTACATACCTATCTCTATCTCTCCTCTATCTATCTATCTATCTATCTATCTATCTATCTATCTATCTATCTATCTATCTATCTATCTATCTATCTATCTATCTATCTATCTATCTATCTATCTATCTATCTATCTATCTCTATCTATCTATCTATCTATCTATCTATCTATCTATCTATCTATCTATCTACCTACCTACCTACCTACCTACATACCTATCTCTCTCTCTCTATCTATCTATCTATCTATCTATCTATCTACCTACCTACCTACCTACCTACCTACCTATCTATCTATCTATCTATCTATCTATCTATCTATCTATCTATCTATCTATCTATCTATCTATCTATCTACCTACCTACCTACCTACCTACCTACCTATCTATCTATCTATCTATCTACCTATCTATCTATCTATCTATCTATCTATCTATCTATCTACCTACCTACCTATCTACCTATCTATCTATCTATCTATCTATCTATCTATCTATCTATCTATCTATCTATCTATCTATCTATCTATCTATCTATCTATCTATCTATCTATATATATATCTGTTATCCACAGTTAAAAGTTATTTCTTATTGTTTACCTGCTTATAATCTCTTAATTTCCATTATTTACATTATAATATTTACAGGATATCAAAGGAAGATGAGTCTTTTGAATTCTTATATTTGTAAAAATAGCTATATGAGTTTAAATTCTTAAAGCAATTTGGGTTTGAAAAAGAGGATCTTCTTTCTTTTAATTAAATTTGGGATTAAAGAAATACTACAGATTACTAAAAAAACTTGTTTAGCCTCGTAGCTGTCAATTAGTAAGTGATAATTTCCTAGCAACATCAAATATAGTTATTTTCGGTTGTTTATATGACTATAATTTTTTAAATTTCCATTATTTATATTTAAATTAATACACTGTTCAGGCTTACACACACCTGCACATATATAATGTAATATATAAGAAATTCGAACTCAGACTTTCACACGACTCTCAACTCTCCATGCCATCTCATATTGCTGACCCACCCTATCATACACATGTTGAAAAGATAAATAATCACCAATGTATGTATTTCATGCTAAACCAGCAATCATCAGTTGGTCCAGATTACTATCTCGACACATATATACAATCAGTGCTCAGCTTTATATTAAGGTAGCCAATCTTCGTACTAAAGAAAGAGAAAGAGGGGGCGGGCTGCAATGTGTGGCCACATTATGTTCTTGCAAATTTATTTCGAATATTTAGAAATTTATTTGAAAAGTCATTTGTATGCTAGGATGCAATTGAAGTAAAAGCTGCTATTTTTTATGGTATTATAGTAAGTTAAAGAATCAACTGATGTTAGTGTTACTGTTCTAGCCAGAAAATAATGACAATTACAGTTATAAAAAATGAAGGGTTACAAAAATATAAATATTTAAAATAAAGTTTGGCACTAACATGGGCTTTAAACATTTCCATCATCAGATTTTTAACGAAATGGAAGGGTGAAGAGTTGTAGGTTGGAGTAGCTTGAAGCCTGTCCATTAAAGTATGAAGATTGGCTATCTTAATATAAAGTTGATTACTGATAGTATATATGTGTGGAGATGGTAGTCTGGACCATGTGATGAGTGCTGGTTTAGCACGAAATACTTATATTGGTGATTATTTATCTTTTAAACATGTGTGTCATCAGGTGGATCAGCAATATAAGATGGCATTGACAGTTGTGGGTTCAATTCCTGTATATATTACATATATAAATGCAGGTTTAAGCCTGTACAATGTATTAATTTATGTAAATAGTGTGTAATAGGTCTGCCCATCCTTCGCACATGTATGTATAAATGGATTATTATCCTATACATTGAGGGGTCAGAACGACTAAGCGTCAACATGGGTAGTTGACAACCTTGGCACTAACATGGGCTTTGAACATTCCATCATCAGATTTTCAATGAAATAGAAGGCTGAAGAGTTGTGGGTTGGAATAGTTTGAAGCTTGTCCCTTAAAATATGAAGATTAGCTATCTTAATATAAAGCTCAGAACTGATTGTACATATGTGTGGAGATGGTAATCTGGACCAATTGATGAGTGCTGGTTTAGTGCGAAATATGTCTATTGGCGATTATTTATCTTTTTCAACATGTGTGTGAGCAGGTAGGTCAGCAATATAAGATGGCACTGAGAGTTGTGGGGCGTGTGAAAGTATTAAATGATTACTATAATTTAATAAATTATTTTTTTCTACTATAATAAATAATTCTTGAGAGAAATGTATCATGTAGATATAAAAACAGTATTGAATTACGAAGAGATAACGGAGATATCTTGTGAGATAATCTACAAGTACATCTACAATATATATTCTGAGAATTTTACAAACAAAAAAAAGCAGTTGCGTAAATAATAAAATTCATTTATATAAACTGTATTTTATTTTAGTTTTTGTTATAATATTAATTATATTACGGAAATGTAGTGTATTGTTAATTTATAAATAAAAATTAGTTTTGAAATGCGCTTAATATTACCGAAAACATTTTAAATAATGGCACTACCTCGACTTAAAGTTATGGAGAGACGAAAAACAGATACAATTCTAAACGACATTTAATATAGGATATATGAGCACAGACTTTCACACCACCCACCACTCTCAACTCTATCTAATAACACTGATACACCTAAACACATATATGCTGAAAAGATAAATAATCACCAATATACGTATTTCATGCTAAACCAGCAATCATCAGTTGGTCCATACTATCATCTTTTACACACATATATAGTATAAGTGCTCAAATATATATTAAGATAGACAATCCTCATAGTTTAATGGACAGGCTTCAATCTACTCCACACTCCAACTCTTCAACCGTCCATCCAATTGAAAATCTGATGATGGAATGCTCAAAGGCCACCCTGAGGCCGAGATTCTTGTCACACCCATGTTCAATCACCTTAGGTCAACATGGGTGTGACAAGAATCTCGGCCTCAGATTGGCCTTTGAGCATTCCATCATCAGATAGGTCAACATGGGTGTGACAAGAATCTCGGCCTCAGGGTGGCCTTTGAGAATTCCATCATCAGATTTTCAATTGGATGGATGGTTGAAGAGTTGGAGTGTGGAGTAGATTGAAGCCTGTCCATTAAACTATGAGGATTGTCTATCTTAATATATATTTGAGCACTTATACTATATATGTGTGTAAAGATGATAGTCTGGACCAACTGATGATTGCTGGTTTAGCATGAAATACGTATATTGGTGATTATTTATCTTTTCAGCATATATGTGTTTAGGTGTATTAGATAGAGTGGAGAGTGGTGGGTGGTGTGAAAGTCTGTGCTCATATACCCTATATTACATATATATAGAAACGACATTTGTAAAATCTTTAGCGCATTTGAGATGTTATTAATTCGTTAGAATGTGCTCCATTAATATGTTTAATAATGAAAAGAATTCTAGTGTAAATAATGTTGTAAATCCGCAAAGAATTGTTAAATTAATAAATGTTGATTTTCAATTAACTCCGTTTTTTAATGGTTTCTAATTCAATTTAATCTATAAATTAATACACCATACAGTCTTAAACCTGCATATATATGTAATGTATGCGGGATTCGAACTCAGACTTTCACACGACCCTCAATTCTCCTTGCCATCTCATATTGCTGACCCACCTTATCACACACACGTTGAAAAAATAAATAGTCACGAATATGCGTATTTCGTGCTAAACCAGCACTCATCAGTTGATCCAGGTTACCAACTCCACACATATATACAGTCAGTGCTCAGCTTTATATTAAGATAGCCAATCTTCATACTTTAATGAACAGGCTTCAAACTACCCCAACTCACAACTCTTTAGCCTTCCATTTCATTGAAAATCTGATGATAGAACGTTCAAAATCTATAAGGGAATTCAAGTATTGTTCAATTCATTTGCTTGGCTAATAAATATATATTATATCTCACTTTGTCTTCAAATAATAAACTAGCATAGATTCATCTTGCTTTGATCAGATTAAGCATTCATTGCCACAAACCAATTGTAAGAACAGGCCTATAGATGGTGATGTTCACGCAGTGTTTCCATTACGGAAAGAAACCTGGCTATAAGTAATCAATCCATTTGGAGGTAGGGAAGACAACAACTGACAAATATGAATGCCAGTACCTAGTTTTCCACTACACAGTTAAGGTAGTGAGGCAAGTCCCTGTTAAGGATAGTAAGCTGCTAGAATCTAAATCAGATATGAATCAAGCTACCAGAATACATATGTAAGTGTCATTATACTTACTCATGAGGCAAGCTGTCACAGTAGAACTGAAAGTGATAGGAAAACTTATAAGGGTCCTCTGAAGTCTCTGCTGTCTACAGTTGTATGACAACCAGAAGCTATTCCTCACCAACAGTAGGATGCACAGATATAACATTATACATAGCGTAATCCTTAATAATGGTCAAACATAAAATTGCCCATAATGTCGTTTTCAATAATTAATAACAGTTCAACACAATTGAAATAAAACAACTATATAAAAATAATAAATATTTTCTTTATTGAAACGGTTTTCACCCTATATTAGGGCCTTTTCAAAATACACTTTTCTACAAAGTTGAGTAGTAAATGGGCATTGAAGGATAACTGGAAAATTTAATATATGGTTGATTTGTTTTGTTGTTGTTGTTTGTTTTTTTCAATTAATATATATGATATATGTAAATATTTAGTTAATGTAAATAATTTGTTAATTATAAATAAATAAAGTTATATTTGAAGATATAGTTAGTAGAAATATATGAGAAATGACATATCATTTAGTGTATAAAGTATGTGTATATAATTTTATGGTGTATAATATATGTATATAATTATTGAATTGTATTTAATGTAATTTTATTTATTGTATAAAAATAATATGTATATAAAATTAAAAAAATGGGGGGAGGGGGAAGTATATATATATATATACTGTATATGTGTGTGTGTAAATAGGTTATGTGATTATGTACAATGATTATATAAAATGAACGTTAGAGGGAGTATTGATAGATATAAGAGATATGCAAAAAGTAAAATGAAAATGTTTGGTAGATTGCAGTTTATGGATAATAAAAGAATAGCCAAAATAGTATTTAATTGGGTTATGAGTAAAGGGAAGGTAATAAGATGGGTGAGAAAGGTAATGTGATATGCAAAAGATTTGGATAAAGAATTTATATCAGTATATTTGTACAAAAGATGGGATGATTGTGTTAAGAGGATTGTTGAGTGTTATAATAGTAAGGAATGGGATAAAAGAATAAATTTATTAATAAAGACTAGGGAGTTAGAGAGATGGAGAAATAGTATGGAGAGTAAAAAGAGTTTAAATATATATAGAAATAAACAAAATATTAGGTGTGAGTTAATATATGATAATAGTAAGGAAAGTAGTTTATTGTTTAAGGTTCGAATGGGAACTTTAGCTACAAGAGAATATACATATAAATGGAAAAATATGGATGATTTATTTTGTAAATTATGTAAGGAAGAAATAGAAAATATCAGGCATTTGTTAATTGAATGTAAATGCTTGAAAACAGAAAGGGTACATATAATAAAGTTGTGGAAAAATAAATATGAAAAGAGTGATTATACAGAAAGTGAATTATTGGTTTTTATGCTGGGTTTGGGAAAAGATAAGGGTGATTTAGATATAAAGGCTATAGAGTGGACAAAGATTATGTTGTAGCAATAGGATGGAGCAGAATATGGAAAAATTTAGAGTGTGGAATGGAAAATAAAGTGGCTAACAGCTTTATCTGGGCATAATTGCTAAGATATTCTTGACTTCGTTTAAGGAGAAGCCATAGTACATCACATTATATCACATCACATAATTATATTAGAAAAGTGTATTTTGAAAAGGCCCTAATATAGGGTAAAAACCGGTTCAATAAAGAAAATATTTATTATATTTATATAGTTGTTTTATTTCAATTGTGTTGAACTGTTATTATATACATAGTGTAAATATACATTATATATTTGTTTCATTAATAAATATTATAAACATATTTCATGAGATTGTGTTTACATGTAATAATGCTGTAAACATAACAGTACACCAGAAAGAACTAAAGAATGAATTACTTATAAAAAGAAAAACAAATAGAATTAAGAAGATTTCTTGATCAAGGCTATTCAATCTTAAGTAATTCAAGGGTAGCCTAAAAAATATTTATCTGAGGGCCATATCTATAATAAAAAATGTTCTCTGACCATATGTGTTGGATCAAACAGAGCCGAGTTACTGGACCTGGATATATACCAGAAAATAATATCAACATCAAGATTATTAATTAGTGGTAGAATTATTAGATTTATCTAGTAAGCATTTGATTCAAATTATTTTATTTTTTATTTAAAAAATTTAAAATCTTTAGGAAGGTCACATACTATCATTGTGGATTGCATGAGTTCATAGGCTATGTTTTGGATAACACTATTCTAGATCACTAGGCAACTTGTAGACTATACAAATTAAAAAGTATCAAAAAAAAAAAAACATCTACCGATGTCATAAACCAGGGAATCAGTCACTCATGATGATAAACAAGGCAAAACTTTCTTCATACAGTAGTGACACCCTGTATCAATGGATGTAAGAAGGCTTGTGCATAAAATCCCTATCTTATGCCTACTCATCCAATATCCCCAGACTAATTTCTTGCTTATGGCCTTTGTCAGTGAGGAGCTTTGGATCTGAGAGCACTGCACTCTGGTTGATACAGGGTGCCACTACTGTATGGAGAGAGTTTTGCCTTGTTTATAAACAAATAAGTGCTAGTATGAGATGGTCATCATGTGATGCTTAATGGTTTATCACTCAAGATGAATGAGCATAAGTCTTATTATGAATTAATATGCTTTATATATTGAACCATTATGCATATAAGATAATATTAACTTAATTATTAGTAATTTAAAGTAGAATGTTATTGAATGTAAAGTATAAAAAACACATTCTATCTGTTTATGTAAATAATTAAGTTTGAGTTCTTTATATATAATCCAGTTTTTTCCACTTCCAGCCTGTTTTTCCACATTCACACTAACAAACTTACTTATTTCATCCACCCATCTGGGCCTCTTTAAAACAGGCAAACCTCACTATATGTATTGCCACACACAGCAAGCTAGAGTAATCAATGGATGCCAGTAGGCTTGTACATAAAATCCCCATCTAGTGCCTACTCATCCAATATCCCCAGACTAGTTTCTGGCTTGTAACCTTTGTCAGTGAGGAGCTTTGGATCTGAGAGCACTGCACCTAGATCTTAGGATCTAAGGCAACCCTCTAGCAGCCACCTTTTATCTCCTCTTAACTACAAAACTATGAGTTTTAAATACTGAGTTTTGCCTGTTTTAATAATAGTTATAAGCAAGCATAAGAAATGGTGATCATGTGATATTTATGGAGCCTCTTTCTAGATCTTTTATAATCTCCCAGGATCCAGTTTAAAAACTACCTATTCATTTACTTTCATCTCTGTTAGCACTATGTCCAGCCCAATTTCACTTTAGCCTCTCAATTCTTTCAACATCAGTAATATTGCTTGTTTTCTCATCTATGTATTTTATTTTCGTTGCTTTTTACTCCTACTGTATATATCTTCATATTTTATTGAGTCATCTGAAGTCTCCGAATTCCTTTCTATTAACTGTTCAAGTCTCAGATACATGAATAAGAACTGGTTAAACTTGACTACAAGGATGAAAATATTAATTTAAAGAAATCTAAATAAACCCCATTAAATAAATTTAAAGTAGAGAAATGATCCCTGAGATGCATTTCATGCTAAACCAGATCTCTTCAGTTGGACCAAGTCACAATCTATTACACACATCTTCCAGCATTTGTTCAGAATTTATCAATACCAAATTATTACAAATATATTTATATAATTATTTTATATAAAAAGTGTCTGGTCTGTATACTAATTCCACGGTCCATTTTATCTTGATTAAATCCCATGTTATATAACTTAGCCAGGTATTATAGATAGTACCTATATATGTCACTTTAATCATTACATATTAAGAAGAAAATCTTTATAATCATGTTAATATAGGAATAATATGTATTCCTAAAATATTTCCTGTTGGCAAGAACCAAATGGAACTTGCATCATCTAACTAGCCCCGACACAGTAACACCACTATTTATTATCATACCATTTCTAGAGTAGATACAGGCTATCTGTTCTTTAATTAAGCATATATATTAATTGAAAGTAAATATTAAACAATAATATACTTTTGATATCTTAAAATTTTGCTAAAAATCATGTGGAGCAGTTTGCAAACGTGTTTGCCTGAAATGTCATAACTTAAGGTTCAAATCCAAAATGGAGCTGAAAGCCTGCAAATATTAAAAAAAAAAAATTCAAGCTCATAATGTTTTAAAATAACAACTTTTCTACATAGTTATTCAATATTGGCTAATTTATGAATACTTATTAAAACTTATCTATAGAATAAATTAAAAATTGGCAGTTACTTCAGGTAGTTAATAGTATTTATACATTCACTATCATTCTACTACTTTCCACAATTAACAGCAGATTTCATATCTAAGAATTCTTGGATCAATCACATCTGTGGAATATATATATATATTAAAACAAAATAAATGTCCGCTAATATTAATAATACAATAACGAAACTTAAATATATTTCAAACAACGGTAAACAATTTATAATATTATATAAATAAAAACTCATAAATAAATATTTTCGATTATATTCATAATCATTTTCAACTCAACTTTCAAAATGGAATCATCAATTATCTAATTATCAATTAGATAATTATCAATTAGATAATTGATGATTCCATTTTGAAAGTTGAGTTGAAAATGATTATGAATATAATCGAAAATATTTCTTTCTGAGTTTTTATTTATATAATATTATAAATTGTTTACCGTTGTTTATATATATAACGCAGATTCTTGATGATCTAAACACAAATCAAATAAAGAGATTGTATTTTTATGTATTACTAGCCTGTTTTATGTGTTATTATTAATAATACTTGAATGTATTTGGAATATTTAAATAAAGTTAATGGTCCAACATAAAACACAACTAAAATACCATCATCACAAACCTTCAGGAGAACACACAGAAAGAGAATCTCGAAAATCACGTCAACTATAAAATAAAAAATTTTAAACCTATAATTATCAATAATTATAAAACAAATATAAAGTGTTAATTAAATCTTTAAATGTATATAATAATGTGAAGTAGAAGTCCTCTATTCAGAGTGGAGGATGAAAAGTATCTTCCAAATATGTTGAAAAAATTGGAAGGATGTATGTAATATGGACGAAGATTAATGTTGAGAAGACAAAGTGCTTAGGGAATAGGAAGAATGCAAAAAACCCTGTAAATTGAAATCCATTATAAAATACTTCAACAGGTGAAGGGATTTACATATATGGGTAGTTGTTGGGTGTGAATGGAAGATGTGAAGATGAAATTAACAGAATAGCCTTGACAAAGTAGGCATTTATTAAGAGCAAGAAAATATTTTGAGGACCTTTGAAGAGAGAATTAAGAAAAATATTAATTAAATGCTATGTGTGAAATATACCATATGTGGTTGTGAAACGTGGATAGTGAGTAATAAAATTAGGAACAGATTGATATGGACATGGAGAAGAATGGAAAAAAATCAGTTGGATGAGTAAAATAATAAATGAAGTTTTGAAAAGAGTAAATGAAAAAAGATTGTTTGAGAAACTTAGAAAAGAAAGAGATGGTTTGGATATATATTAAGAAAAAAGTATAGCTTAATGAAAGACATTTTAGAGGAAATGGTGGATGAAAGCAAGAAAAAAGGACAGTAAAGATTTGTCACTGTTGGGTGATATAAGAGATGAAAAGAGTTATGTGGAATTGAAGAGGTGGTCAGTGAAGAGAATGGAGTGGGAAAATGAATGATGTTGTGACTACTCTCTGGAGCTGTCCATGGGACAATGCTTTTGATGATTCAAAGCTAGTCCAAGGATTTTTAGTATTCTAAGCAGATTTTAATCTTTGGAATATATTTTATTTATAAAATTCAAAAACAATATACACGCAAATTAAATCAAACGGAAACAATACCAAAATGACGCAAACTTTTCTTATTTAAATTTAATTAAATTATTTGATATTTCCTTTTTATTGAAACTGATTGTAGCACCACTAGGTGGCATAAGATCTGTCTCTATTCTAGATAAATGTAATTTTGGCAGGTCTTAGGGTGTTTAAGATATATATGTGCCTGAAGATTTGTGATGATGGTATATTAGAGATTAATATGTTAGACTATTTCCATCATCTATCATTAAAAGTCTAAAAAATTTTAAACTTTATTTAAACTTTTCAAATATAAAAAACTTGTTAGTAAAGCAAACATATAGACAACACAGGTTAGTAATTGCACAGAACTTTGAGTAGTATTATTCTCCACTCTTCTTCAGGTGTTGCTGGACTGACCAGTGACAATATTAGCATAGGATTCGAATTGACATCTTTAGAATCTTGAATATCAAATTTTAAAGCAACGCTCTAACCAACTGAGTTATTCTGTCAAAGACAATAGTAAAAATTTCATATACTTATCTATGATGGTTGGTTCAAATCCTCCTGTTTCAATTTTTTTTAGCTCAGTTGGTTAGAACAGTGGTTCTCAATATTTATAGAATTGTGGTACATATTTCACTTAATATTTTCATGCTAAACACTAACATACTAAAATTCAAAATTACAAAATAATTAGTTAATATTTTACAGAGGTGATTTATCAATAACATCAAATTGTCAAAAGAAAATATAGAAATTTTATGAGAAATTTAAAATACCATGTATAAGTGAGTATAAGGAAGGGAATAAATTAATTTGCACCAGGTTACACAGAAACTAACCATGCTACCCAAGGCAGCCACAGCTCATAGATACATCTAGACACACAAACAATGCATGGTTACAATAGCATACAGCTATCTATTATTATTTCTCCTTTTTTTTTGCAGAACATATTCACATAACACCAATGTTCCACAGAACATGCTTTGAAAACAACTGAATTAAAGTGTTTTCTTAAAATTTGATATTCAAGAATGTAGAGGTGTTAGTTCAATACCTATGCTAATATTGTCTCTGGTCAGCAGCACATGAAGAGGAGTGGAGAATAATGCTACTTAAAACATGTAATTATTAAACTGTGTTATTATTCTAACAAGTTGTTTGTATTTGAACAGTTTAAATAGTTTAAAAAATTTCTATACATTCAACATTTAATGACAGATGATGAAAATAGTCTAACATATATCACATCAAATGTTATGTTCTCCATCACCTACTTTGAAAATAACCGTTTTTTAAGTACATTGAAAGTATGGCAGTAACTTTAGGTTCTAGAATCAATCAACATTACCTATAACAATGCTAAACACAAGCATCATAAACAGTTTCATCATTTGACAAATTTATAATGATTTTAATGTATACATAAATAATTTTAGGTTTTAACAAATATATAATGTTAAGAATATTAATCTATTCATGAACAAACAAGTTGGATTCTCAAAGAATTGTTCAAACAAAATTTTTAATAATGCTCATATAACAAAAGGTGGGCATTATTTATTGATGATTATGTTCATTTAAGTGATTCTTTTTACTGGACATAATTGATTGGCATTGATATACTGAAACAAAGGCATTAATAATTTTTTATTACTCATTCATTAGACTACAGATTATCCATTTAATAAATAATATTTCCATAATGTAATTTTCACTATACTATTCTCATGCATTGGTTTCTATACATTCTTTACACCTTGTGGAGTACACTCCTCCAGTCACATGACTAAAGACATGAGAAAGAAAGTATGATCCCTAAGGTGCACATTTCATCCTGAATTAGCATTTATCAGTTGGCCCAGACCATAATCTCTCATACATATCTTTATCATTAAACTAAAATAAAGTGTGTGCTAATAACTCTAACAAGCTTTATTGATAAATGCCACAAAGAGAAAGCATTCAAAATCTTTATCTAGAAATTATCCCCAGCCCAGACCAGTTTCTAGCAATTGACTTTCCTCAGTGAGGCACTAGAATATTTCAGACATTAGATCCAAAATACCAATTCAAAGTCAGCACATATCTCATAGTTAATTTTTAAGCAGAAAATCTGAAATGTTCAGACACCTACATGTATTTAAATCCAGCTATCTAACTGAAATAGCTATATGAGACTGAGAATCTTAAGCCATACCATATACTAATAGCCTTAGCAATATAAAATTTCATAAGACTTAAAAACAAAATGGCTGAAGATTTCTCAGTCCCATATAGCTATTTAAGTTAGATAGCTGGATTTGAAGCTGTATAGTTGTCTGAAAAGTTCAGATTTTCTACTTAAATGTTAACTATCAGATAAGTACTGGCTTTGAGTTGGTATTTTGCATCTAATGTCTGAAATATCCTAGCACCTCACTGAGAAAACCAATAGCTAGAAACTGGTCTGGGGATAATTTCTAGATAGAGATTTTGAATGCTTTCTCTTGTGGCATTTACCAATAAAGTTGTTAAAATTATTGGCACACTCTTTATTTTAGTTTACAATTACAAGCTTATCAAATTAAGTCACGTGTTCTATGACTTTATTTTATTTACTATGCCTTTATCATTGTTTAAGTATATATAGATAACAAATTATTTTACACTTTAATTGATGAGTCAAACATGCTGCCCTCACAAATTTGAGACAAACCACTCAATAGAAGTAAAATAATTTTTATTAATATTTCATTAAATTAGACATACACTTAATGAATATTGTTCTGAAGTGTAACTTTTACTACAACACTCTCATGCAAGGTTGGGACTGGTTTCTATCTACTTTTACAACCTTGTGGAGGGATATGATCATAAACATATGACTAAGGACATGAAAAAAAAGTATGATGCTCAAGATGTACATTTTGTGCTGAGCCAGCTCTCATATTCTTTGAGGGCATTATTTATAATTTCATTTAAATGATTTTTTAAAAATCTATCGTGTGAATTATTTTACTAACATATTCAGAGTTTGTTCTATAAATAGATAGATGAACTTGAGGAGAGACATGAAATATGCTTTTAGACTTGGAAAAAGTCAAGAAAATTGGTATGAAAAATAACAAGAAAAGAGAAAAATCAAAAGAATAATAATTCAATACACATTCAAAAAGTGTCTTGAATTTGGCACTAACTATAGTAAAATTAATGAACACACAAATTTGAATACAACTTAAATAAAAAGTCTGTGCCACTGCTTAATAATCACTACTATTCAATCATTATGATGTGAAAGCATCGAAAATAGTCTAGTCAAGAAATTTAAGCTGTCAAGCGTTGGTGGCCTAGCGGTTAACATAGCTGTCTTCCAAGCAGTTGGCCGGGGTTAGCTTCCTGGTCAACACTTTGACATATATATATATATATAAAGAAATTTAAGCTCTAAAGTGCATCTTCAAAATGTAATTCAGATAATCCCTGTAGTAATACCCTATAACTGACCAATAAATTTTATCACATATCAGATTAACCAGTTGAATCAACCTGCTATGCTCTTTATCATTTTGGAGCTTGAACACCATTCCACCTCTGAGTAATTTTTCTAATTTTTTTTTTGTTATTCCTCAAATGTAATGAAAATATGCCCCAGGGGGGGAGGCTAAATTCAATATGGAATTCTTAAATTTTATTTTCCAATATTCAAATTCATGATGTTTATATGCCATGTTCTTTGCCTGGTGGCAGATAGAATAGCTAGGCAATCCAGGTCTTGAATCGAGCACCATCTTTGTAATAGGTCACTGCCTGCCTCTCAACACAATTTATTTTAGCACTTCAATCCCATAACTATTCATAAATTATATTACTAAATGCATGTTTCTGCTTGGTATGGGGCAGTGGTAGAATGGCGGTTGTAGAATTTAGGGTTTAAGGTTCATGGCCAAAAAGTTAATTCTGAAGCTCATGAACTTCCGAGAAATAAACTACTTGGTTATTTTTTTATTGAATGAGTAGAAGTTTATTTGTAACTCTAAAATTGAGATGTAGCAAACTATACTGCAATGATAATTAAATCTAACTTTTATTGTCTAGTTTCTTTAACTACCTTGGGCAAATGCAGGTAGACGTAGATAGCCAATCTAGATTTCATGATAATTTAAAATAATTACTTCTAGTTCATTAAATTTAATTCGTAACTCTTGGTTTAAATAATCAGTAATTTATTTCCTGCGCGAAATAGCTGGCTCAACAAATCAAAGTTTCTAAATCACCATTACTTAAATGCAAACTCTTCCTGGTTTAATACAGCGATAAAGTAGGAATCGCGAGCTAAAAGCATACGGATCACACGGAGTACAATTTCCCAACTTCCAATCATTTGGTATCAAAATATTATATATATAAAAAAAGAACGCAAATCACATTACTTATTTACTTCGCTGAAGGCAATATCAAATTTAGAAAGAAAAAAAATATCAGGAATATAAAAAGTAATTTTATTACCTTAAAGTATCAAACGACAGTTTATATAACGACATAACTTGTTTGTTATATAAGTACGTCTTTGGAGGGGTAAAAACGACGGTTAAAAAAACTGATTTCATTTGCAGACGTTCCGAGGCTATTTGGACGTCTTTTTACAATGATTCCCTCGCTTTTCTTTGATTCCTTTTTCCCGATCGCAATTGCTTCAATTTTAATAATTTTTTTAACTTACTTTTTGTGTTTTAAACCAAAACATAATCTTCCCGGACCGTTCGCTTGGCCTTTGTTTGGTAACATTTTTTCCCTCGGAAAACACCCGTTTGATACTTTAGCCTATTGGAGCAAGAAATACGGTCCTATTTATCGTATCTATCTTGGCAGAAATTTAGCGGTAGTTTTGAATGATATAGACATTGTTAAAGAAGCGTTGTTGGTTCAAGGGAATAACTTTAGCGGACGCCCGCATCCATTACCTTATACAACTCAGCTTATTAGCAATGGAGTAGGTAAGTATCATATTAAGGATTTATCTTACACGTGTATAAATGCACATATTCATATTTACATACATGTATTAATAAGAGTTTGTGCGAGTTTGAGTTAATATATAGTCTTATTAGTTTTGCTACATATGAATACGTAATGTGAATCTGATTCAGAAAACTACGAAAATAGAGAGAATTCAGTTGTAAACGATGATAAACTCGGTGTGTATGTACGGTTATATGAGAAAGATAAAATGCTAGAGTGTCAGTATACATCATCATCATCATCATTGCCAATCATCATCAATCCACTACAAAACAGTTTCTCCCAAGCTTAAATTTAGGTTCATAGGCTCTCTGCTTCACAGCACACCAGCAAGTTTCCTTATTTCATCAATCTATCTCACATGTCTCTTTCTAGGTCTTTTACAATCTTTTGGAAGTCGTTTTCAAATTCCATATATTATCAACTCTTCTAGCAATATGCCCAGCTCATCTCTTAGTTCATACATTCTGATATATAATGTAATTATAAGCCAATAAACATCACACGACCACCATCTATCTCTTATGCTTGTGTATAACTGTTGTTAAGACAGGCAAAACTCACTATACGTATTGCCATACATAGCAAGCTAGAGTAATCAATGGATGCCAGAAGGCTTGTGCATAAAATCCCCATCTAGTGCCTACTCATCCAATATCTTCAGACTAGTTCTGGCTTATGACTATATAAGCTAATGGGCTTGGATTAAAAACATTAAGGTGTTTTCAGTTTAAGACTCATAGTTTGGAGTTAAATGGAGATAAAAGGTGGCTGCTGGAGGGTTGCATTAGATCCTAAGATCTAGGTGCAGTGCTCTCAGATCCAAGGCTCCTCACTGATGAAGGCCACAAGCCAGAAACTAGTCTGGGGATATTTGATGAGTAGGCACTAGATGGGGATTTTATGTACAAGCCTTCTGGCATCCATTGATTATTCTAGCTTGCTGGGTGTGGCAATACGTAGTTTTGACTGTTTTAATGTAATTATAATAAGTTCATGCAATAAATGTAACACAAATAATTTATAAATAATAGATTGTTACATTTTGATTTACAAGTGTCAAACTTCCTCCTCCCAGAACTTTGACACAATCTTTTACAGAGGTTCAAAATTCATATCTAGGCTAGAGATAATTTCTAGTTTCATAAAGGATTAGTGATAATCTTTATTGCATTTATCTAGAGTGGATGGTGTCAAAGTTGTGATTGAAGTAAGTTTGACACTTATAAATCAAAATGTAATATGTTAATATTTACAAATATTGTATATATGTATGTGTGAAAGATTTGACCAGGGTCCAACTGATGAGCACTGGTTCAACACAAAATGTATCTTAGAGATCATTTGTATTTATTGTGTCTTTATTCATATGTTTTCAAAAAAAAGTGTGATAATGTGAAAGTTTTTTAATACATTTATATATATATATATACTATGAATGCAATAAGGACAACGTTCTTATCTATAATATGTCTGCAGTATTTTATTTTTTAATACAGATAATGTATACTCCATACAAATTGAAAATTTCCAATAATTCGAATATATATATATATAAACCATTATACAATTACAAATATCCAGTAACGCCCTCTGTTTAATAGTCTATATCTCAATAATAGGAACTTCAAAATGATATATATATAATTGTATTCCTTCAAGAGTGTGAGGACAATTAATAAATAATACCAGCATATGAACTACAAAAGAACAAAATTTGCTAAGCCATGACTTTAAATGCAAAAGAGAATCTTTATTAAAACTAGATCACAATTTATTATAAGAAATGTTATATATATATTCCTAGTTTTGTTCTTCTCTCAATGCATCTTTCACTATAATTCAATCATATCACAACCTTTCATCATCCAGAAGTCAGTCCAACCTTTTTGATGCATTTTTGCAACACCCATTTTACTTTTTTTAAGAAGAGTAAAAAATACACAGCTCATATTGTAATTTTAATTTCATAAACACATTTCTTTTGTAAATATACTTTAACTTCGCACTTCATTGTAAATTAAAAAGATTGATATTGCCTCTATTATTTACTGCATATATTGTGGTAATTGTCTGCCAAGCATTTTTGTGTTCCTCTTTCTGTGGACAAATAAATTTCACATCAACAAATTCAAACAAATGACCAGCCTCTTTTTTTTTCCAAAACATATATATATATATATATATGGGCTATTGATTTTAGCACTATTTATATAAAAAAAAACTGTATTGCTATTCTTGTATTTGAATTTGGTTTTTATTTATAAGAGAAATTGCTTTTCTGTGTAAATTAGGAATATGTTGATAATAAAGAATAAAAATGAGATTATAGTCTTGCGTTGTTAGCCGAGAGGTATCGCAACCGCCATGCAAGCAAGTAGTTGGTTGCAGACGGGTGTGGGTTCGCGTCCCGGCAAATGCTATGACATATGAAAAAAAAAAAAAAAATGAGATTATATCCATGTAAACATAGATAACTTTTAGCTAACTATTAATTACTACTAATGGACAATCCCTGAGGCTAAACAAGTGTTCTCATTAACTTATAATAGTTTTTTATTGGAGTTTTTTTATTAAAGTAAAAGGGATTTTTTTTATTTCAAACTCAAGTTCCTATATAGATTTAAACCCAGAAAGCTACTTATTTATGTGTGAAAATATGAATGAATAACATCTTTTTTGACATTCTGCAAATAATATTTTAAATTTCTTTAGAAAATTGTACATGTTAAATAAAATATTTCCATGTATTATTATTATAATTAAAAATTAAAAATCATATTATATTTATATGAACAGAGATAACTTTTGGCTTTTGGCGTTACTAAGAAACGATCAATTACTAGTAACTGGAAATCCCTTAGGCAAAACAAGTTTTCTCATTAACTTATAATGTCTTTTTTCTTGGAGTTTTTTTGTTGAAGTAAAAAGAAGTCCCTCTTTATATATATATTTTAAGTCCCTCTTTTACTTTAAATCCATGTTCTTATGTTCATTTTATTTAATTTTGACCCCCCCCCCCAATTTTCTGGGACCATATACTTAAAAGTCTAAGACTAAGTTTTGATTCTATATATATATTATAATTTAGCTTATGCCATTTATATAAATTGTATGATCTTTTAAAAAGAACTGTTTGAAGAAAGTATCAACTCATGTTTAATGGACATGTGTTTCTATCATAACCAATATTATGAATAGTATGAAAAATAGATGATTTCAATCAAAAATTTCATGGCTGATTATGAGACAAATTTTATAATCTTTTAAAAAGCAATGTGTGATGAAAATATCAACCAATGTCTACTGGCCATGTCTTTCTGTGATAACCAACATCATAAATAATCTCAAAAACATTTGACCCCAATTAAATTGGTTTCATGTCTGATGATGACATCAATTATGATAGAAATATATCTCCAGAAAAAATTGGTTGATTTTTTTATTAAAGCATTATAAAATTTTTATAGCTGTAATAAGTTAAATTAACATTATTTAATATTAAACAATTCAAACAAAGAAAAACTCTCCATATAGTAGTGCCATCTTGTGCACTATTTAATATTATTACATCATTATTTTCAATTACTATTAATTCAATGACTCCATATTTAATCCAATTTCCTAAATTCATAATGTTTTTCCATGTATCTCTCCAACAAAATTTCTTATCTATCCATCTAAAATGTGTTTCTTTTTGAGTCTTTTACTATTTTCTGATACCTAATTAAAACATCAGCTGTCCATTTGTTGATAGGTATTCTTATAACACATCTAGTCTTAATTTGTTTCATTTTCTTAATTCTTTCATTAACATAAATGATACTTAATTGTTCTCTAATCTATACATTACTTGATTTATTTCTTGATGCTATCAACATAAATTTCTCTACACTTTGTTGTGTGATATAAAGCCTTTGTATCATTTTTCTGTTAAGAATTCAAATTTCAGATACATATGGTAAGAACTACTAAAGTGTCCCTACTTTCCATTTCAAACAGGCAAATTCCTTTTCAATATTGTTATTTTTGCTGAAAGCATTTCATTCAAGAAATTAATTCTGTGATTAATTTTGTATATTATGTTTTCATAATAAATGAAGTGTTTATAGTTGTTAACATTTCTAATTCATTATCTTTATTTTTTTATTATATGAAAAATCACTAAACATAACTTGTCTCTTACCCTTGTTTTTATATGATAATTCTTACAATATTTCTGGAAGCTCTATAATATTATTTGGCAAAACAATCACATCATCATCAAAAATCTAGATGACAAATAAAATTTATGTATTTTTTTATTTCCTTAGTCTTCAATTTTAATCCACAGAATACTTACCAAGACTTGATATTAATTAAACAGAGAAAGGCTTTAACTTTATCATATGTGCCTTCAATGTTTATAATAGTCAAACAATGTCTTTTTTTGACTATAGAGGGAGCTCTCAAACTTCGTCCCAAGATAGTGACTTAAAAAAAATAAAAATGACTGTCTTATCTTTAGCCTAAATTCCCACTTATAGGCCAATCTGAAGCAATTTGATTTGAGGGTGTAAAGCTGTTACCCTCTTCACTTTTTAAGTCCACTATTTTCTTCACAAATTAATTTGGTGAAATCTTGTGATTTACAGTGAGTTAATATTATGATCTTTTCTTAAATAAAATCAAGATGCTTCAGATCATCCTATATAAAGCGAATTTAGGTTAATGATAAGACAGCTATTCTTATCTTTATAGAGTTGCTATCTTGTGTTGAGATTTAAGAGGTTCCTCTTTAGTCAAAAACTAATCATTTGACTATTATAAATGCCAAAGGCATATAATAAGATAACGGTTAAAACCTTTCTCTATTTAAGTACATACTTCCTATGTACTTAATAAGTAATCAGAATGTTACAAGTCTTGATATATAAACTTACACATTGTTCATTTTTATTAATTGTAATTTTTTCTAGCATCATTATGCACTCTAATCAATACTGTTGAATTTTAATAAATATTTTTCAGCATTTGACCACTTTCTGCATCCATATCTTGATGCTACAAGGCTTTAATCACTATAAAATATTCATAGATGTAAATTCTTTTTTATTATCTATAAATACAAAGTACAAAGTCTTCCAATATTCACTGATGCTTTTTATAACATATGGAATCTACTGGTTAAAATCCCTTTTAAATCCAGTTGTTCTTTTGATTACTTTGAGTTCAAAGCTCTTTGTAGATCAGTTAAAATAATCTGAGTGAAGATCTTGGTCTATAAATTCTAATATTTTTTTTATCTGACTTAAATATCAATATGATTATTGTACTTTTCCAATCATCTGGTAAATAATTATTAAGGTATTTAGTAAATAGTTTTGCTAACAAATTCTCTATATATTTGCCTATTTTTTAAAATATCAATGATTATTCCATGATTTCCTGGAGCTTTTCCATTCTTCATAGATTTAAATCACACTTCTTCATTTAAATTATTTAGCATTATAAATTTATTTAATGCACATTGATTACCTAAGTAATATTTACTAAGGCAATAAACCTAAAGCATGTGTGGTTGAAAATGCGAAGGGTATAATTTAGCATTATAAATTTATTTAATGCACATTGATTACCTAAGTAATATTTACTAAGGTAATAAACCTAAAGCATGTGTGGTTGAAAATGCGAAGGGACCTCTACAGGTCTTAACCACAAGCTTACGCATTGGAAAAAAAGAGGGAAACTCTTTTTTTCCAATGCGTAAGCTTGTGGTTAAGACCTGTAGAGGTCCCTACCTTCACATTTTCAACTCTTTTCTTCCAATGCATAAGCTTGTGGTTAAGACTTGTAGAGGTCCCTACCTTTGCATTTTCAACCACACATGCTTTAGCCTTATTGCCTTAGTAAATATATTTAGCACTGTAGACAGATCCATGTAGTTGTAGAGACTACACTGTTTATTTGTTCTCATTATTATATAGTTAATTTGCAGAAGTCTTACACATGCACATCATTGAAATCTTTCACATATATTATAGAAGCCTTCTACCTATATCATGGAGATCTTCCACAGAGATCACGGAAGTCTTTCTTTTCTATCATGGATGTTTTTCACAAACATTACGATGTCATCATTTTTTAATAATATTACCTTTTTTTTTATCAGAAAAAGAAATAAATTAAGCTCAATAATAATAAAATATGATAGTCAGATAATTTGAGCAGAAGAAAAATAATAACTGGATTTAATTGTAGAATAAAACCTGATGAAATGTTTTATCATTGAAATATGTTTATTTTAAATGGAATTATTTTCATGTCCTTAAAAAAATCATTTAAGAAGTGAGTTTTATCAATATTGACTTATGGCTGTAGTAGTTAGATATTTAATAGAAACGAAATACAGAGATTTCAAACAACAAAGAAAATTATGGAAAGATGTGTGATTGTAAGGAACAGAAAGGAAAATATATAAGTAAAAAATAAATAGGTATCACTGACTTGATAAAAGAATTAAGAGGTTGAAATAGAGTTGGGTTGACCATATTGTTAGAAGATATGACCATAGACAAACAGTTAAAATCTTGAAGTATATCTCAAGAAATTAGCAAAATTTTGAAAGTAATCATGAACAAAGTCAAGCATTGGTGGTCAAGAGGTCAGTGACAGCTGCTTTACAAGCAATTGTCCTGAGTTAGTGGGTTTGATTCTCGGCTGATGCTATGACACATGGAAAAAAAGTGTACAGATGAAATAAGAAAGCTTGTTGAGTCATGTGGAGAAATGAAACTCTGAATTGGAGAAATAGGATTAAAATTGGAGTCATCTTTATTTTTCAATGGACTGATAATGTTTTAAAAATGTTGATCAAAATGATAGCAATTCTGCCATATCTATCGTTTATTATCTGGAGTTTGAAAAAAATGTGAAAAAAATTCATAAATTTTGCATGCGAACCTAAGTGAGTTATTTTACAAATAACCATTTTATTATGTACACATTTAATCATCTTCTTGCTATCATGGTGAAGCATTTTACATGTATGAATTACTGTTATGAATTATCCAATGAAAACTTTGGTTAAAATTATCCATCCCACAATGTTATTGATGATGATAATTCTATCAAGCTCAAGAAACTTTATGAACAGTATTATTTATTGTAAAAATTAAAAATAACAGATTTAGAAATAAAAAAACAATATATATATATATATACAAACATCATTTGTAAAAATGGCACAAAGTTATGCAAATACTCTCTCATTTTATTGCTATGTTATCTCTGTTTGAAGTGCATTATTCTGGTTTTTTGTTAATTACTTTTTCCTGATGCTTTAATGTGCATAATTTTTGAATTCTACTTAATCACAGGTAAGTTAAAGCTTATGTAAGGTTTTGAAATTATTTGTAACCTCCAGCATTCGCAAGAAGTCGTAGAATAAATTTTGCAATTATGGCAAAACAATTATATAAGATATAATACAATATATATCTTATTACAGCATTGGAGAAATGGATTTCAAATCTAAATAATTTGGATGGTTACAAATATTTATCAGACTCATTCTTCAATTTATTTAAAAATATATATATATACATTTTATATAGTACCATACAACTGCTTCACTGAATGTTGTGAGGCGATATGATGCACTATGGCTTATCATTTCTTGGAATTAGGAATCTCTCAACCACTAGGCCCAGAAAAACCTGTTAACCACCTTCCCTTCCCTTTCCATTTCCCACCCTATGTTTTTTCCATATTCTTCTCTCTCATGCTCTATCCCATTTCCACAACATTATCTTTGTCCCTTCTATAGCTTTTAGATCTAAATCCTCCTTATCTTTTTCCAAACCCAGCATAAAAACTAAGAACCCACTTTCTGTATAATCACTTTGTTTATATTTATTCTCTACAACTTTATTATTTATACCTTTTCTAGTTGTAAGCATTTACATTCAATTAACAGATGCCTAATATTTTCCATGCCTTTTTTACATAATTTGCAGACTAAATCAACCACATTTTCCCATTTACCTGTATATTCCCTTGTTGCTAATGATTCTGTTCAATTAAACAGTAAACTACTTTCCTTGCTATTATCATAAATTAACTCATACCAATATTCTGTTTACTTTTATATATATTTAAACTTTTTTTACTCTCAACACTAGTTCTATATCTCTCCAACTCCCTATTTTTTATTAATGCATCTATTCTTCTATCCCATTACTTGCCATTATAACATTCAACAATTCTCCTTACACAATTATCCCACCTTTTGTATAAGTAAACTGATATGAAGTCTTCATCCAAATCTTCTACCATACTACCTTTCTCATCCATCTTGTTGCCCATCCTTTTTCATAATCCAATTAAATACTATTTTGGTGATTCTCTTATTATTCATAAATTACAATTTACCAATGTGTATAATGATTATTGCCACCTATTGAAAAATAGAAATACTAAAGAATTATTGAGTTTAATAATTATGATTAACTGACCAATTAATAAAACAATCAATCTCTAAAATCGAGTTAGTTGAAATTAGGATATATATAATATAAAAGTCTGCCTATCATTTGTCTGTGGATGTTCAGAAGTTTTAAGAATTTCTCCTGAAATAAATATGAACAAAAAGGGATTGGTGTGGAAGAAGTTACACTGCATGACAAAAGATTGGTTATTAACTCATATTTCACTTCAAAATGCAGTAAAATATGAATTAATATTAATATTATGCTGTAAATCATTTTTAATATTAAATTTCTATATGTTTATCATGACATTTATGAAAGATAAGAATTGAGCCTGCAAAAGAATATACCTTCAAATCCAGTCATTTTAAGTACTTAATCTCATTCTAATCTTACAGTGATTAACTGCAATAGGAGCTTAATAACTTAAAAATATATATTTAACTTTAATTTGGATCTTCAATGTATATGCTTAATAAAGTGAAAGACTTAAACTATTGGCAGAATAAATTATTTTTATCTGTCCAATGCTGACCTCTGCAGATTATTATATTCAATAAATGAACCCTTAAGTCTTTGTGTAATAATAATGACTTTTGAATCGTACCAAATTTCAAGAATGTTGTGATGAAATTGTAGTGTATCTGCCTGTCATGCCCAATGACATGGATTCAAATATGAACCAGATTAAAAAAAAAATAGTTTGTAGACAGGCTTAGGTTTTTAAACAAAATTAAAATGTACTCAAATTCTCACTATGTGGTCTCAATTAATCTGGTAAATAATCCCCTTTTCTTGCAATCCATTTTTAAATCGTTCCTCTGTGAAGTTAAACTGGCCCCAATATTTACAGCAGATACTAAAGAATGGACAGATGTCTAAACAGGAAGATTAAAGTTAAATATTTTTTTTCATTAAGAAAAAAAAATTATAATTATAATACTTATCTTAAATATGAAAACAAATAGAATCAAAAATATTTTTTTAACCATTTTTTTTCCCCTAATCCTACAGAAATCATTGTCCAAAAAATTGCACTGGACATTTTATGTATCTGAAAGATGCATTCATTAATAATATGTGCTGAAAGTGAAAAAAAAAACATTGCTAATTTGTCTTATATATAAAATCCCTAAACAGCCTTAATGCTCTCATGTGATATTCAAGTTAAACATTTCTTTGTTAGGTGGCGTATTTTTCAAAAAAAAAAAAATGATTCCACCATTAATAAAACCTAATAATATTTTGCAAAGCATTTTATGTAAAGAAGTAATTTGTTAAAGCAACTGATTTAAAAAAATATATTTAAAAAATGCCAGCCTTTCCATAGGCTAAGTACATTTCTGGATTGTAAAAGAATATGTTATTAGAATTTTTTGAAAGAAAAAACGCTGGGAAAAAAGTGTGCTTTTAAAAGTAAAATCCGCCATTTAAAAAAAACGCTCAGAAAAAAAAAACATGCTTTTAACAACAGAGGTATAGTATTTAAATCGCAAAGAAAATGTGATTACATTACATACTTTCATGCTTAAAATATAATATTTAGTCAGAGGAAAAAATAAATACTATAGTAACATAGTTTTTGTTAGCGTATTATTACATTTATACAGAGATTAACAAAAAACTCTCAGAAAACAAAAATCAGCATATCTACACTTCTCACGTTTAATATATAATATTAAATTTTTTTGTTTAATTTACATTAAATCTCAAAAAAAAATTTTTTTAAAGCAATCGATTAAAAAAAAAAACCTGGACTTTACATAGCATAGGTATGAATATTTGCTGAAATATGAAAAAAAAAAGGTTAAAACATCACGAATTTGCTTTTATAGTTATATAATATATAAAAAATCCAGAAATTTTCACAATTATGCCAACATTGATTTTAAGGTCACAGCATGTCTAAGGTATAATTTGCCGTAGATTTTCACACATCCTTATAAAACATGTTATAACCACATCGATGGCTTAAAATTTGTCATATAATTATGTACAGGTAGCCATGATCATAAACCTATGTATCCAATATATGTAACAACATTTAAGAAAATATTTTCTTTGCATCTTTTAGATCACTCATAACTTCTTGGGGTTAATGTTTTTAAGTGCAAACATGTAGGAATTAACGTTTACAAAGCCCTAAAATAAATACTTTTTATACAATAATAGTTTTATGAAAATTAAAATTTTTGTCAGTTTCAAAAATAAATAATGTTTGTATCGAGATATCTTTTTGTATAATTTAAATAATGTGTTTCAAAATATCACACCTATTAATATCTCTGTAAAAGTCATTCTAAACTTTATTTTACATTTATGTCAGTAACTTTGTGTTTTTTTTTCTTTTAAATGTTAAATCTATATGCACATACAATTTTAAATCTAATTATCATTATATTGTAGATAACAAGAAAATCTATTTTAATATATATATATATATATGGGATCAGTTGGTGAAGAAAGAAATTAAAACAGACAGAACTCTCTATACGTATTGCCATTCAGTGCAAGCCAGAGTAATTAATGGATGCCAGAAGGCTTGTGCATAAAATCCCCATCTAGTGCCTACTCATCCAATGTCCTCAGACTAGTTTCTGGCTTGTGGCCTTCATCAGTGAGGAGCCTTGGATCTGAGAGCACTGCACCTAGATCTTAGGATCTAATTCAACTCTCCAGCAGCCACCTTTTATCTCTACTTAACTACAAAACTATGAGTCTTAAATTGAAAACACTATAATATTTTCAATCCACACTCATTAGCTTATATCATTATATAGGTCTGAACTCAGTTCAGTACCTATACATTTTGGTGACTTTGGTTGTTTAATAACTATAGCCACCACTATCCTATTAGGCAATCATGTGATGTTTATTGGCTTAAAGAAAGGAATGTGCTATTATCTGAAAGGACTCCATTGATTCCATTTTTAGATCTTAAAGTAACACTTTAGAAGACATTTGTAATGTCCATTTTATATATTCTCATAGGTGGAAGGTACTGGTTATGTCATTATTCATATGAGGAATGAACATCAACAGAATGCTCACCAACATATTATGATGACTTTGCTGGCTCTTATATCTGAGTTTGAAACTAAGAATCACTATAGTTTTCTTCTCGGTTACCAAATCATTTTAAATTAAACATCAGTTGGATTTACTTGAAAGACAAGGATGAATATGTATGCAATCATCTTTTGTTTCCTTATAAAAAAGTCTATTAATATGTCAATTTTTATATAAAAAATAATTCTAGTGCTCCTTTTTCGGAGCCAGAAATATCTCAGCCACTATGCCCAGAGAAGCCTGTTAGCTACCTTCCCTTTCCATTCACCACCCTAAGTTTTTCCCATATTCTTCTCTATCCTGCTCCATTCCATTTCCATAAAATAATCTTTATCAACTCCATGGCCTTTATATCAAAATCCCCCTTATCTTTTTCCAAACCCAGCACCAAAACCAAGAACCCACTTTCTATATAATCACTTTGTTTATATTCATTCTTCCACAATTTCATTATTTGTATCCTTTCTGCTTGCAGGCATTTACATTCAATTAACAGATGCCTAATATTTTTTATGCCTTCCCTACATAACTTGCAGACTAAATCACCCATACTTTTCCATTTTTGTGCACATTCCCTTGTTGCTAAAGATCCTAATTGAGCCTTAAACAGTAAATTACTTTCCATGTTATTATCATAAATTAACTCGCACTTTATATTCTGCTGATGTCTGTATATATTTAAATTCTTTTTACTCTCCATACTAGTTCTTCATTTTTCCAAATCCCTATTTCTTATTAATGCATCTATTCTTCTATCCCATTCCTTGCCACTATAACAATCAACAACTCTCCTAGCACAATCACCCCATGTTTTGTATAAATATACTGACATAAATTCTTTATCTAAATCTACATACCATACTACATTTCTCACTCATCTTGTTGCCTGCCCTTTACATATGAAAATACTATTTTGGCTAATCTCTTATTACTTATAAACTGCACTCTAGTGAACATTTTTATTTTGCTTTTTGCATCTTTATCATCTACATTGCATGCATAGTGACATCTATCTTTTTAATATATATAAAATTATTTATAACTTATTAAAACTATACAATATTTTTAAGATGTGCAAAGAAAAACCTGTGTAAATGTATATTATATAACCTTCCATTCATTTATCATTAGCCAATTATTAATCAAATTAATTGATGTTTTATATATGTGCTTACAATTATTTTTGCTATAATTAATGTAATTGGTTTCATATATCTTCTATTAGCTTCTTTAATATAATATATTGAACCGGATTGAAATCCGATTCAATGGTGTTATTACAAAAAAAGGAAAAAAATTAAGTTTTTAATTTTCACTAAACGTTTAATGTTTAAATTTTTATTATTAGTTAAAAAGAATACGTGTATCAAAATACACACACATTTATATGTAAAACAGATCATTTCAATGTTTATCGATTTATTTTAAAATAGTTTTCTTATACCACTTGTTTTTACTTTAAATCAATTTATTAAAAACAAGCAACCTAGCTAATTACATTCCTGTGGCTTTTATTTTAGTTATGTAAATTAATTCTAAAAGCGGAGATTTGATTTTTATGTAGTTGTTTTCGTTTCAATAATCCCTGGGTAGAATTCTTAGATTAGATTGAGCTAGAGATTAATACTTGCCCTGCCTTAGGCATAGAAATTCGACAACAAGGAAAGTGTTTTGCGGGAAATGGAGCGAGGTATAAATAGCCCCGAAAATTTGGACAGTTAGTTATTACTTATTCTTGACTAAACAAGCTTTTTCCCAAGTGAAAATCTGAATTGTTTTTACGTACTTTGATTGCAGCCTGTTGTGATCCAGAATATTGATAGCAGTTCGGACATTTAAATTCTTCAAGGAAATTCGCTGTTGTTAAATCCTTTTGCTTGCAACAAGATGTCAAATACTTCACGTGTTGTTATCATCAGAATGGCATGCTAACTTAACAAAGGATGGATCCCTAACTTCCAAATCTGCCCCAGTAATGCCATAAACCTCTAGAAGAAGCCGGAACCTCTTTACATCTACCTTGCCATTGCCAAAGAACCTGAAAATGAACTAGAACAATAATGCGCACTCTACTTGGACAGTACATTACCATAAGCTAAAATTTTATTTTATTCTTCCCGGGGTAAATTTCTTTTCATTAAATCTCCGCTCAATCTAATGATAAATATGTATTCCTAACCAATATAGCCTCATATTTAATATTTGCTGTGTTTTCTAGTATTTTGTAGTGTGTCTTGGAATCTTAGTTTTTAGATTCCAAGTTTGCTTTCAATTTTTGTTTATTGGAGAGTGGCGTGTGAGTTTTTGTATTTAATTTTATGCCTAACTTTTACTAAATGCTTTAGCAGTCATGTATATTTTAAATGCTTACCTCTAATTATTTTATTATTCAATAATTAATTTTAAACACTGTGTTTGCGCTTGTGCAAACCTTCAAAAATCTTTTGGCTGGTGACTTTATTGTCTAATTTTCCACAGGTGGAGATTTCATTTCTTATATCTCTGAAAGCAAACATTAGAATTGTTTTTCTTTGTAATTTTATAAGTTGTCAGCAGAAAGATAATATTTATCCCTTTTTAAATTACAGGTGAGAGAGACTTTCGTTCTGCTAAAGTATTTAAAAATTTTAATATGTGCACTCTCCGATAGATTTATATTTGTATTTATTATGTGTGCTTTAAATTTATCAGAGCATGCACTCAGAATTTGTTTGTAATTCTTTTTTTTTTAATTGCTGGGGCAGACGTAACTGTTTTTTTTTTTAAGATTTACTTCTCTCCTATTGAGACCTTTAATTATTCTTAGTTTTCGCCAACTGTTTGGTTGGGGATTTGCCGGTTTTAATTGTTTGTTTTCATTTCATTTTTAAATCATATTTTTTGGTCGTTCTTGGGGTAGATCAACCACCTTTATTTTAAATGTAATAATAGGTGCAGCTTCTACCAACACTTGACATTCGGGGTCCGACACATTTTCGGGTCTCGAAAAGCTCGTCAGCGCTGGTTTCGTTGATTTATTTCAAGAACGTATTGTTTAAATATCTGAAAGTGAAAACCAAGGTTTGGGTGAATCCTCTGCTGAATGAAATTTGCTTCCTCCCTTTATAATTTGTTTATTAGAGAATCAGTAGATCTGCCAGAGCATTGCATTTAGTCTTTCTGGTACACGCCTGAGCTAATCATATTTGTTAACTTATGAACTTTTCTTATAAGTTATTCTTCTCTGAATTATATTTTTGAAATTTGTTTAAACTTAATTTGGCTGACGTTCGTCTTTGTGCTTTTTGTCTCAATTGTCTAAACAATTTAAGATCTCTTGTTTCTCCCTGAGTCTAGTCGGTGCAAACCATCATCATCATCTATTCTGATTACAGTAAATAAATTTTCCAGACATGTAGTGGTCTGGTGGCGCCCTCTGTGTCAGAATGGATTGAATGTCCAGTATAATATATATATGTGCTCTGCGCACAGATAATGAAGCTATTCAATGTATGTAAAATTCTCAAAAGTTACCACCAAGCGCTTTCGGGACAGTTTATAGTCCCATATTCATGGCGACTTGTATTTGGTTAATAACTATAATATTAATGCAAATTTTATGCAAATTCATATGCAGATGTTACGTGGACCATTTTCGAGACAGAGAAAAGCAGACCTCTTTTCTATTGATTGCTGCTTTTCTCTGTCTCGAAAATGGTCCATGTAACATCTGCATATGAATTTGGATAAAATTTGCATTAATATTATAGTTATTAACCAAATACATGTCACCATGAATATGGGACTATAACCTGTCCCAAAAGCGTTTGGCGGTAACTTTTGAGAATTTTACGTACATTGAATAGCTTCATTACCTGTGCGCAGAGCACATATATATATTAATTGATTTCAAACGCTAATGAAATAAAGCCTTAACTATTTTAATATAATGTAAAGGACTTATATTTTAACAGAATCTATTTTATATCCATATTTTAAATAATGAATATATAAGGCAGATCTATTGTCTCTTCTATTAATAACAGACCTGCCTTATATATTCATTATTTAAAATGGGACAAAATAGATTGTCAAAAATATGTTGTTTAAATTATATTAAAAAAACTAATTGAAGAAAGATATATGAAACCAATTACATTAATCATATCAAATATAATTGCAGGAATATATGTAAAACATTTAATTTGAGTAATAATTGGCTAATGATAAGTGAATGGAAGATTTTGTAATATACATTTACTCAGTTTTTTTTTTATATGTCTTAAAAATATTGTATAGTTTTAATAGGTTATAGTTAATTTTATAAAAAGATAGATGTTGCTATGCATGCAATGTAAATCGTAATTAAAAATTAAATTAAAGCATATTGAAAAGGGCAAAAATTAATATTTGCCGAAAAGCCCTTTTTTGTATATGATTATTATATATAAATATTATTGCTGTTATATAAAGATATTTTATATTATATCATATAATTTATTTAAATATATGCAAAAGCAATATAATGGATTAAACTTCTTTCCATTTTTGAGGATATATAAAAGTCTCCAGCTCAAGCAATGGACATTTCTTAACGTTTGGAAATGATTTGGTATTTAATTTCCGCTAGCATTATGCACTGAAAATATTTCTTATATATTTATGTTGGCAGATTGCAAAGATTAAAATGACTAATGTTTTGTCTTTCTTTGTATAGTATATTAAATATGTGTGTTTATGAGCAATTTAAGATCGTTGCTTATTTAAATTTGCGCACTTTATTTGAATAAGTCCGTTTCGATATTTAACATCATTACAACTTATAGTTCAAAGAGATACCTTTTTCAAACTGGCTGCTTGAAATGTGTACGTTTATATATTTATTGATAGAAGGTATAGCTGAGATTTCTTAAAGTCTTAAGGTGATTTGATATTCAATTTATATATATATGTTAGATTTTGACATTTAACAAAACAGAAATTTTAGATCATACAATGAAGTGTGGAAAGATACACAATAAAAAAAAAACAACAAGAAATCATTAAAAGAGAATTATACGAGTGAGAGAATAAATAGGTTTTAGTGACATTATTGAAAAAAAAATAAAAGACTTAAATGGAGTTGGGATAAATATGTTGCTAAAAGGATGGCGATAGACATACAGTTGAAATCTTAAATTGGCTCTCGAGATTATAAAAGTACTAAAAAACGATCATATATGAGATGGATGAGTAAGTTAAATAGTTTAATGACGAGATGTGGAAAAGAAAAACTACAGATCATAGAAAGTAAATAAATATTGGAGAGATCTTTATTTTGAGTGGATCAATATGTTGAAAATACGATAATATTGATGATTTATGAAATCAGTGTCGATTGTGAATTAATTTAGTAGATTATATTATAGTAGCTATTTTTAAACCACTACTGTATGGAGAGTTTTGCCTGTTTTAGTAGTTATTTTTCTAATATTGTAATTTTATTCTTTGCTTTTCACTATCTTCGTTGATAAACGCTTATTATAATCAAATAAAAAATTGAATTAAAGTGAAATATAATAATGTTTTTAATTCCCTTCGTAAAAGAAACTCTCCATAGCGAATGTACAGAGTTAGAAATTAATATACCGGGTTTGAATACAGACTTTCAAGCTCTCGTTAGCTATTCATTCTATTTCATATAACCGATACACATGACCACACACGTGTGAAAAAGATACCCATTTATGAAAAAGTAACTAATTATAAATTGAAGATGAATACAATTTTATCAAATCAATAATTGATATACTATGCCGACTATTTTTTAAATCTCTGTTATAATAAATGTTGAATTTGCTTATCCTAAATCTGTCGTTAGATTTCCTGACATCATTATGAAAAAATGTGAAATCAGTGAATATATGTTATATGTGAAGCAACTATTTTTCTCAGTGTATCACGTGAGTGGAATTATATAGAGCAGTCCGTGATTAAGAAACCACCAGTCTATAATTAAAGTTTTAATAAGTAATTGTTGTAGATTTGTTTATATACAAAGTTTTTCCATGTATGCAATTATCTTATAGTTTATCATTAACATAGTGATAAGAAATTCATTAAGTCATTATTTCTATAAAGATATTACATACGGGACAGAGAAAGGTGAATAACTCCGTGTATGTAAATTTAAAAAATCAGATACAATATATTAATCTTTAACTGAGGTTTAAAGTTTATATCTGTGCTAGAGATAATCTCTAGTTTCGAAAATGATTACTAATAATCATTAGTGTATTTATCAGAAATGGATGGCGTCAAAGTTGTGAGTGGAGGAAGTTTGACAATGGTAAATGAAAATGTAACAATTTACTCTAGATAAATACTTTGCATATAATAAAGATATATATGAAAGGTAGTGACCTGGGCCAACTGATGAGTGCTGGTTCAGCACGAAATGCATCTTGGGGGCCATTTGTCTTTTATTGTATCTTTATTTATATGAATTTAAAAAGAATGGGGAAGTATGGAGGTGTTTATTATTTCTATAACAAATTCATTATATATAATATTTCAAACACAAATTTTTAAAAAAAAACCACGCCAGTAATCTCAAAGATTAATTTCAACCACCGACGTCTCTTCAACTGAACCAAGAATCACATACTTCTCTACCCTTCAAGCTATATATTGGGCAAATTTACTTTTAAAAAAAACATTTTTTCCCGAGCGCTTATAAATTAAAAATGAATAACATATTTTTTATAAAGACAAGGATAAATATAAAGGACTTGAACGGAGATTTTCAAACTTCCTACATCCATCCAATCCATTCTATACAATCGATGCACATAACCACATACATGTGAAAATGATCTCCAATATTCGTTTTCCTTATGAGCTAGCACTCCTTACATTACATTAACTTTAGTATAGAAAATATACATGTATTTAAATATTAAAGACAAGGATAGTAAAATTAATAGGCCAAACTTTGAACTATTGACTTTAAAAAATGAATGCTGACTCGTTGAATCAAATGCCCCAGAGTGATAATCTGAATAAAGACAAAAATATTTATAAATAAAATATGAATTTTCAGTTTCATTATACGTTTAATATCTTTTAATGCCCAATTAATGTTTCTTAGACAATAAAAGATGGCTAATTTTAAGAGAAAAAAATCTTTATGTAAGTAGAATACTGTTAGCTAACGAAAGATGGTAATTAAAAGATAAAAACTTGTTCAGATACTTTTAAAAATGCATTTTTAAACCACCCACATCTATAAAAAAAGTTTCTTTTAAGGCTACTTATTAGTCAATGTTAGAGATTCATTTTCATATATGCTAGACAGCAACAATTTAAAAACTCAGGCGTCATAGATCCGTTATTAAAATACACATATATACTTAAATAATAACAAAAAAATCTATTTCAATTTTCTAACAATTTTTTTTTAAAGCAGCGAGTCATTTATTAAAAAATATACATATTTGCTTACATAAACATTTGATATACAGTAGACATCAATTTCTGACATGTCATCTTGATATTATTGTACAATAGATATTTATTTTGTTATAATATAATTTATTTTGAATTACAATTGATATATACAAAAATCTTTCATGCAGCATTTTGGTTTTACATTGAACTGTTAGTAATGAAATATACATTATGATACACGCAGCATTAAATAGCAAGAAAAATATGAAATAAGACATCTAATAGCAAGAATAACGTTAAAGAGAACATCTAAAGACATCTAATAGCAAGAATAATATGAAAGAAGACAACTAATAGCAAGAAAAATATGAAAGAAGACATCTAATAGCAAGAACGATACAAAAGAAGACATCTAATATCAAGAATAATATGAAAGAAGACATGTAATAGCAAGAAAAATGTTAAAGAAGATATTCAATAGCAAGAAAAACATGAAAGAAAACATCTAATAGCAATAATAATACTAAAGACATCCTGTAGACATATCAAGAATATTAAAAAGACATCTAATAGTAAGAATAATACTAAAGAAATAATACTAAATAAGACATCTGGTAGACATAGCAAGAATAATAGTAAAGAAGCTATGTCATAGGAAAAAAAAATCGGATGGCGCCATGTTTGTCATTCCTCGGAAAAAGAAAAATAATTCCATCCACCAAAAAAATACATAAATTAATAGTAATTTACTAAAATTATTGTAAATTCAAATTGTCTACAAAATAATTATAAAAAATTTTGGGATTTTAAAATTAAAAACAATAAAAAACACTTTTCCTGATGTACTGCAAATCTATCATACAGTGGAAATGGCGGACAGACAGCACCATGTTCGCCATTCCTCAGAAAAAGAAAAATAATTACATGCGCCAAAAAATACATAAATTAATAGTAATTTACTAAAATTATTGTAAATTCAAATTGATTACAAAATAATTGCAGAAAAATTTATAAAAAATATTTGTAATTTTAAAATTAAAGACAATAAAAACACTTTTCCCGATATAGTGCAAATCTGTCATACAGTGAAAATGGTGGATGTAAAACACATCTTAATTAAAATGTATTATATAAAATTAGGAAATTAAAAGTGTAGTCTTTTTTTAATGAAAATAAGGATAATTTATAAGAAAAATTGAAAGAAGATGACCCAAAAGAAGCAAAATAAAAAAATAACCTAAAAGGTAGTACATAAAATTATGAAATTTGTTTTTTAATGAAAGTTAGAATAATTTTTAAGGAAAATGTAAAAGAAGCAAGCATTAAATATATATGGAAATATGTAGAACTATGTTTAAAATAATAAAACAATTATCATCACAAAATAAAAAATAGCCTGTAATGGTGACATATAAAAACATCTTAAAAGCTACTATATTTAATTATTAAGAAACAAAATGAAAATTACTTCTAAATAATGGCGGTGGAAAATTACTATAATATCATCCAATCAACAGTTAAAAAATTCACTCTATATAGTAATATAATGTTCATATTAAATATAAAATATATGAAAATATTCTTAATATGATCAAAAAAATCATTGTGCTCACGTCGATATCAAAACCGCAAAAGACAGAGAAATGACAAAATTTCCCATAGGTCTCTCAACTTTTTAAATCTCACAGGACACCATGGTCAAAAAGTCACTATTTCCATGGATTAGTCATGACAGTGTGTTTGTTGCCATGACATCATTTATCTAATCTTCGATGAAATCTTACCGGAAAAAAACATGTTAAGCGTAATACGTCATAGCAAGAAAAATACTAAACTACCGAAGAATGCATGGAATAATCCATTTAAATCAATTTTAATTAGAAAACACTTAACCAGAACAACTGTCGCAGGCCAAAAGTCAAAGAAAACTGACAGACTTTGCTTCTTAACCTGAGGCAGTTGTTCTAGGTTAAGTGCTTTCTAATTAAGTTGATTTAAATGGATTACTCCACATGTTCAAAATTTTCATCTAAACAGGGATTAAAAATATTATATATAAACTATGTTTTAGTTTGGTTTAATTCCCAATGTTTCAACAAAATAGCATTTGCCATTGTTAAGATTAACTTTTCAAAGGAGAACGGTTATATCTTAAATAGTAAAAAGATTGAGTGTGGATAAAAAATGAGATTGACAATGGTGAATGCTATTTTGTCAAAACACTGGGAATTAATCAAAATTAACACAAGGTTTAATCCCAGAACTATTTTATCTACATCGTATAACCATGAAAACATTAAATATTAATATATAAATACATATATATATATACTTCAAGTCTGGCTTCAAATCCCTCTAATTATATATGTATTACATATCACTCTTTTGAGTGTATTATTGAAAATGTATCAAACTAATACCAATGTCTGCCAACCCCTCTAGAATAAAGGAATTCAGGGAACCTAACTAAAATATTTCATTGTCAAATTGCATTGTCAATGATTAATAACAAATATTCAAAATTTGAACCAATTCTAATGGATATAAATATATTAAATATCCATATTAAAATTTTCCCAAATAAATAAACTAAAAATCAAAAAACTAATAGAGATACTAAAATAAATAAAAGTATTTAAAAATATTTTTGTATGTATCACATAATATAATAAATTCATTAGTGACATAAAGCAATTATAAACAATCTTTTTTACTTCTTCTCATGTGTCACAGAATCAGCCAGGAAGTGGACCTGCTAACCCGGAACAACTGCTTGTAAAGCAGCTGTCGCTGACCTCTCGACCACCAATGCTTGACATCTTTGAACATTTGTTATATTTACAAAGCAACTTCAATAATACTAAGCTTTCTTTAAATTATTTTAGTAATAACTATATTAAGCCTATTAATCTAGTCACATTTAAATACAACTTGCTTGTTTATTGGAAGTGCTCTATTTACCCTATTCTGGACCTATCTACTATAAATCTCAGTTATCAGTGGATATATGATGTAGGTTTTTAAATATCATTCATATTTCCAAAAGCAGTTATTTCCATCTTACTCTGGAGCCATTTATTATAAGTCTGAGAAATCTATTGATAACAAATGGCATAGTGCCATAATATTACTCATATATTTCAAAAAGAAGTTACCTTTTCCATACTCTAGACCATCTTCTGTAAATTTGAATAATCAAGGAATACCAATATAATGTTATACTAGTCATCACAAATTTTCAGAATCAATTCTCATCAATCTATTCTAAAGCTTTTTACTGTAAACTGAGAAATTAATGAAAACCAAATGGAATGGTGCTATAATGTGCACATTCCCAGACTAATAGTTGGCTTTTTTTTTCATCAATGAGTATTTAGGGTTCAAACTTGAAACTAATGCATTTATATGTTTTGCAGCTTCTGTATATTCCTTCATACTATTTAAAACTAATTGTCTGAAATTAAAAAAAATTCTCAAGATTTAAACCCAGGTCAATTAACTCAGTTGCTTAATTATATAATTTCATACCAAGTCAGTTTCTATATATTTTGGTGATTTTATTTTGGCTAGGGAGGTTAACATTAACAACAATATCACATGACTTTTAAATTACTCATACTCTTTCCATAGTCATTCTTTTCAACCTTTAGAACCTTGGAGGGACAGCAGTAAACTCAGGAAATCATGTGATATTGTGAATTACTTCCTATTCATTTGCATGGTAGCCATTGAATAATTCTATAACTCAGATTAAGCTAGACTTGTTTTTTTAATACTGTACTTGATGTCTGCTTTTGAAGACAACTGATTCAATAGCTGCACTAATAATAATAAAAATAAATGGTTAGTTGCTCAGGAAGTCATGTGACATTTACAACACCAGAAGTGTCTAGGTTGAGCTTTGATGTAGAAACATTTGGATTTCATTTTCACTATTCAACCACTACACTATATCACACAGGGAAATAATTGAATGATTAATTATTAAAGAGATCATCTGTCATTGAAACACCATATGTGACAGTTGAACTTCAGTCTAGGAACTTTAGCTTTCAAATATTTCACTGTACTGATGCACTAAAGCACTCAAAGCAAAATTGAGTGATCAGTTTTGCAGAAGGTCATGTGACACTTGAATAACAGAACTGATAGATTGAACTTCAATTCAGTAATCTCTAACTCTCAAGTTTATGAACCATACTGAGCAATAATTGATTGATTGGTTACTCAAGAAGTCAGATGACCCTTAAACAGCAGAGGTGGCAGATTAAGATTTAATCCAGGAACCTCTAACTCTCAAACTATTATTTTAATACTGCATTAAATCATACAGGGCAATAATTGACTGACTGATTCCTTAGAAAATCAAGTGACATTTCAACAGCAGAAGTGACAAGTTGAGTTTTAATCCAGAAGTCTGTCATAGTATCCTGTAATAATATTAAATTTCACAACATAGTGTACACCTGGGTCTCGTTTTATGCGGATTTATTTAATGCGATTTTGAAGTTATGCGATTCATGTTTCTTCTTAATATCTTTGTATGTGGTTTTCTTTTATGTGATAAAAATTATTAGATCAGAAGATAATTCCAATAATGTGCTATTACTTTAAATATTATAAATTTTGCGCACTCACGTCATATTTAAAGTAATAAATGCATTATCAAAGTTCGACTTCCATTTAATAATTTCAATATTTTCAGCACTTTATAATAGTACTGTAATAGATTTTATGCAATAAAAAAGTTCATAATTCACTTAAAATCAGGATTTCCTCATTTTATATACACACATTAAATTTTACAAGATTATAATCTATAATATTAATAAGCCAATAAGCTAATACACATGCGCTTTGCAGATGTCACTATATAAATGAATATTCCCACTTTTTCAAACACGAGATAAAGTCTTTAAGAAAATATAGAGTGAATCCACCTATATTTTTGACCCAACAATATATGTATGGGCAAATCTGAAGTGTTTGAAATAAAGAGTGTGAAGTTATTAATTGATCACTTTAAATTACAAGATTATAATGTAAATCTGTTCAAACATTATAGAAGAAAAATACTATGTATGTTGTTGTTTTTGCATTTTAAATCACATTCTATTTTTGCTTTTTAAAAAAAGAGTATGTAATCAATTAATCATTTAGTATCCACAAGTTTATTTTTAAAAGATGAGTAATAGCGGTGGGCACAATTAAATTTGACAATTAAAATCTGATTTTTAATTGTAATTAACAATTTAAAAATTATGTAATGTGATCTGAAATTAATGTGATGTGAAACAATGAAATTTGATTTTTAAATGGAATTGAAAATTAAAAAATTAAAGACAAAAATAAGAATTTACTTTTTAATTGTTAGTTTTAATTAATTTTGCCCAACAGTGGTGAGTCGGTGTCTTTTTATTATCGTAAGTCTAAGTTCTTATTTTTATTTTAAACTTTTAGTTTACCCTAATGGAGAGGGAAAAATGCCCAAGAAATTAAATTTCTTTGGAAACAAAAATTTCAATTTTAGATAGCTTAGTGAAATGGGAAGGATCAACAGCGATTGGAAAATGTTTTAGTTGTATTTCCTCTTGACTTTGTTTAAGGAGAAGCTACCGTACCTCATATCACATCGCATCATGATGAATCTGATGTCTCAAATAGCGATAATGATTAAAATACCATTCATGTATGAAAAAAATATAAATTACGCATAAAAATATATTGTTTTGAATAAAATTAAATACTGTAGTTAATAAAAAAAGTAAAAAAAGTTTGTCTTGTATCAATTTTTTTCAAATTTGTAATTTTTTATTAGTCATATTTTCTTTTCTTATTTTTTTAAAGGCAAATTTTAAAGTAATTTTACATTGTTGCTTTGCTTTTATGCGATTTTCAAAAATTACAGTAACCTATCCCCCATTTTTCAAGGTAAGTCTATTTTTGTGCATGTTTTCTGAGGAACCTATCTACCGCATAAAACGAGATCCAGGTGTATTCCCAAAATAGTATTTGTGATGATTTTATCTGTATATGATGCATGAATTTATGTTGCTTAGTTTGGAAGTCTTGTATATCAGTTGAATTCATATCTTGCCAACTATAAATTAATAACATCCCATTTATTTTAATTCTGATGATTATACCAAACAGTATTTTATAAAAGTGTCAATTTCCCATATACATCGCATATGTATGCAATACACATTGTAAGTGGCAGGCATGGGTTATTATTGAAAACATCCCTCATATAGCTTAATGACTTAATTTTATGCAAATTAATATCCCTATTTACTTTTCAAATCATTTCTATAATGCACATCTGTAGACTGCATATTCAAAGGACAAGTATTTTCAGTTTCAGCAATAGTAAATAAAACATTTCAATTTCTCTTGAATTGTGCATTCATATACACACACACTTCTTTGACCACCATACACCAGTTAGCATTGAATTATAGGGTATATAAACGCATTTTTCAAAGCAGGGCAAACAGTATTTAAGCTATTTTCTTTAATTTATTTTTTTAATTAGATCCTAAGTGTAAGAAATGTGGAAAAAGACCACTAGTGAATTACTGGTTAAGAAAACCTGCTGGATGATGAGAGAGAAAACCCTAAATAAACAACCTCTGGTTTTAAAAAATGATTAGCGATAATCATGACTTGATTTGTCTAGCGTGGATGACATCAAAGTTGTTGGTGGAATAAGTTTGACATTTGTAAATTAAAATATAACAATTTACTAAATAAAACCTGGAAAGATTTTCATCCTAAAAATGAGTAAATGATTAGTAATAATAACTACCGTATTTATCTAAAGTGGATGGTGCCAAAGATGTGAGTTGAGTTAGTTTGACACTTGTAATTCAAATTGTAATTATTTAATATAGATAAATATTTTTTGTACAATAGAAATATATATGAGAGATGGTGACCTGGACCAACTGATGAGTGCGGGTTAAGCACAGAATGCATCTTGGGGGTCATTTATCTTTTATTGTATCTTTATTGGAATTTTTTTAAAAAAATGTGGTAGTATTGATGTTATTTAATATATTTATAAAGATATTACACGTGGGAAAGAGAAATGTGAATAATTCCACGTGTCTGTATGATTGATTAAAAAAAAGATCAGACATATTAATCTTTAATTGAGTTTTAAAGTTTATACCTGTGCTAGAAACAATTTCTAGTTTAGTAAATGATTAATAATGATCATTACTGTATTTATGTAAAGTGGATGATGTCAAAGATGTGGGTTGAGTTAGTTTGACATTTGTAATTCAAAATGTAAAGATTGAAGATATAATTTTAAAAATATTTTGAAATTAAGTATTTTTAAATACACCCATTAAAATAGACTTTTAATGTAGATAAAATGTTTGATAAAATATTAGATACATATAGCAAACTTTGTTTGTATTTGTTACGTAACCAATTTAAATTGGATTGAATTTAAGGAGTGATTTTTTCCTTTATCTCATGCTCTTAACTACTAAAAACTATTCTAAACGATCACATGCTTCCGCATGTGAATGTATATATTTTACACCTATCTGTAAATTTGAAAAGTGCGTTTCAATTTCCCAAAAATTAATTTGAAAATTTGATTTATTTGGTGGTGTGCCAGAATAACCCGTAATAGCTATTTCCAAGCTTTGGGCCTCACCTAATTAAATAATTATTTTAAAACACAGATTCAATAGACCGTACAATATTTTCTTTACTTAACGATTAAATCTCTTTTTGGCCGGCTTGCAATCAATTAAAGTTTAAAAATATAGCAGTATAAACATTTGTGCTGCGTTACTTCAAAAATATAATGTTGGAATACAATCTTTTACAATTAATTACAGCGATTTTTATTGTTCTACTACTATATTATTTTTGTTGCCGCGGAAAAACTAATCTTCCAGGACCATTCGCTTGGCCTTTATTTGGTAATCTTTTTGCACTCCGACAAAGTCCGTTTGAAACTTTGACTCAGTGGCAAAAAAAGTATGGACCTATTTATCGTATTTACCTTGGAAGAAAACTTGTTATTATCCTAAATGATATAAATGTTATCAAAGAAACTCTAGTAATTCAGGGTAATAATTTTAGCGGTCGACCTTTTCCTCCATCTTACGTCTCTCAGCTTATAAATAATAGGCAAGGTAGGTGAAAAATACATAAAAATTTAATATATATATTTTCAAAGTTCATTTGTTTTAGTGGTATATATTTTATTAATCTTGAATTCCTACATATAATGTATTTTTTAAAACCAAAGTCATTACTCTAACTTATTATTATACGTTTTTAAATTTTGTTAGGGCAAGTTTATTTTAGTTTAAAAAGGGGAGATAGCTTGCAGCGTGTGACATACTAAATAACGCTGTTACGAATAATTAAAAAATTGCCTAGCCGAGTTTTTTTTTTTTCAATAATAAAACTAATAAATATGTTGCTAATCGAGTTAGGAAATAATGAATATTTATATTTCTCTCTCTGAAAAATAATACACATATAAAAGATGAATCTGTACACCTTATTAATGGATAACTTTACTAACTAGATGCTACCATTACTGATAAGTTCGAATGATGAACAAATGGTAGATTTACTTTATCCAGAAAAACTTGGAAATTAACTATTAAAAGCTAACTAAATTCCCTGAAGCAAAAATACTAGTATGGAAACCAATGTCAAAGTTATCTCGCTTGACTCTTATTTCCTTCTTGAATAATTTTGTATAATCGTTTATGTAAAGAGAACACACTGTCAATGACTCATAATTAGACAATTTGGCACACATGCACATTATATATAATTGTAACTATGTGTATCTTGATCAACCACCTGCTTTTAACATAAACGCAAGCAGTCGTATATCTTTTAGTTTCTGAGCACTTATAGTATATATGTGTGGGAGATGATAATCTGGACCAACTGATGATTGCTGGTTTAGCATGAAATACGTATATTGGTGATTATTTATCTTTTCAGCATATGTGTGCTTGAGTGTATCAGTGTTATTAGATAGAGTGGAGAGTGGTGGGTCATGTGAAAGTCTGTGCTCATATACTCTATATTAATTATAGAAGGAAAAATCGTAATAGGAAAATGTGATGTTTAAGCACCCAAGAGACAAGCTGCGCATAATAATTTCCCACAGTTAACCAAACTGATATTTTTACGTTATCCACCCGATTAGCAGACCAGAAACTTTTAGTAAAATTACCAGACCATCCACTCCTTTTATTTGCCTGAAGGTTTGTGATAGCAATATATTGAATGTGATAATATGTTGGACTATTTCCATCTTTTATCATTAAATGTTGAACATCTAGAAAATTTTTAACTTTTCAAATACAAACAAATTGTTACTAAAATACACAAATAGACAACACGTTAGTAATTACCCAACCTTTCGAGTAGTAATATTCTCCACTCTTCTTCAGGTGTTGCTGATCTGACCAGTGACAATATTAGTACAGGTGTTAAATTTACACCTTTAGTTTCTAAGGTTCTAACCAACTGAGCTATTCTGTCAAAACAACAATCAGTAGAAAATTCATATACTGATCTGTGAGTGTTGATTCAAATCCTCCTGTTCCTTTCAATTTTTTTATTATTAATAATTAATACTTTTTTCCTAAGAATGAGGTTAATTAGAGGCTTCCAGACATTATGTTTTTACACACTGGGTTGACTTGTAGGATGATTTGCCGTTGTCATATGAGCAGCTTAGAAAAAAGTATTAATTAATAATGATAAAAAAAGGATCAAAAGGTTTGAACCCACCCTCATAAATAAGTATATGCAATTTGTATTAATTTCTTGCCTTTAATGGAATCACTCAGTTGGTTAGAACATTGCCTTAAAATTCGAAATTTAAGAATCTAAAGGTGTAAGTTTGACTTCTGTGCTAATATTGTCATTGGTCAGGCCAGCAACACCTGAAGAAAAATGAATACTGCTCGAAACACTATGTAATTACTAACCCATATTGTCTATTTGTGTATTATTACTACCAAGTTGTTTGTGTTTGAAATGTTTAAATAATGTTTAAAATTTTATAGACATTCAACATTTAATGATAGATGATGGAAGTATTCCAACATATATAATATCACATCCACTCTTTTGGCTTTATTTTTTTGAAATGTATCACTTCATTGGTTCTTAACCTATGGTCCTTAGATTTCTAGAGAACTGTGATGTCATTACAGGAAGTTGGCCAAAGGTTTAAGAAAAAATCACGAGCTTTTGCAACAGTGGCAGATGGTTCGTAAGCTCTGAAAAAACTGCAGCACCCCAGAAAAAATATAACAATTGTTAAATTTGTTCTTGAAAATATTAGTAATATAACATCATTCAATATTTTGCATAATTATTAAATAAATATAAGTAATTAAACCATTTTTAAAATGATTTATTTTAACAGATGCTTAAATTCTATTCAAAGACACTGTTAATCATGATAGTGCCAGAAATTTCATATTCAGCAAATTTCAGCAAATTCTATTAAGATTTGTTAATTTTTATCAATGGACATAATTAGCACCATTGGATCTGTTTCAGTAGTTATGTTGATCTATTTTCCTTTCTTTTCAGAATGAATAAATTGTTTTCATTTGAGCAATAAAATATTTTGTTTTTCCTTTTATAATTAACATTATAAATTAATATAAAAATATTTATTACAGAAAAATATAACAAAATAATAAAGGAAATATTATTTTAAATATTTATCACAGTAGGTGTTAGAAAACCACTGAACATCACATAAATACCATTCTTTATGCCGATCTAAGCTGTTAACACAGAGGCAAAACCTTCCATTCATAGTGCCACTCAGTGCAAGCCAGAGTAATAATGGATGCAGGAAAATTTGTGCCTAAAATCCTATCTAGTGCCTACTCATCCAATATCTCCAGACAAGTTTCTAGCTTGTGGCTTTCATCAGTGAGAAGCCTTGGATCTGAGAGTACTGTCTCTAAATCTTATGATCTAATGCAACCCTCCAGCAGTGACCTTTTACCTTTTAGTGAACTATAAAGACTAGTTTCTAGTTTGTGGCTTTCATCAGTGTTTTCATTTGGGACTCAAAGCTTTATAGTTAACTAAAAAAGTAAAATGTAGCTACTGGAGGATTGCATCATATCCTGAGATGTAGACACAGTGCTCTCAAATTCAAGGTTCCTTACTGATGAAAGCGGCAAGCTAGAAACTAGTCTTGGGATATTGGATGAATAGATAGGAATTTTATACACAAACCTTGTATTTCATTGATTACATTGGCTTGCACTGAGTGGCACTACTGTATAGAATTTTGCTTCTAAGGTGGATGTTAGTGCTGAATATAATTTCCTAATTGACATTATATGCAAAAATTGAATAAAAAGGAAAGGTTGATCTATTCCAGATGTTATTATTCATCACTCAGCAGCTAGTAAAAGCAAAACTATATTAGATATTTTAACAATGTTTGACATGGAAAAATAAAATGGTTGTGTGGTTGCAAAATTAGAAATGCACTGTTTTGCTTTCCTGTTTACTTTTTGATGGGTGATATTGTAATAAAGCACTCCTACTTCAAAATGTTATGGGTTGCCACTGTTTTGCAATTAAAATTAAAGGAAACAATGAGTGAATGGAAAAATTATTTAATAATATAGAATATATTCAGCATTTAATACTTCTATATAAGAAGTATGCTTAATTTATTTTTGAAAAAATATAATTTCACATATGTCAAAAAGGCAGCATATGAAAATAATGCAATGAAAAGGGGGTCACATTATCAAAATGATTGAGAACCATGGTATTAATCTATTTAGTTCTCATTTTATCCATCTTTTTTTGTAATGATTTTTTTGAAATCATTTTCACGTTCCTATTATCAAAAGCCTGTATTGAAATTATAAAATTAAGCAATTTTCCTTAGATGGTAAATTAAAGCTACATGCACTGACACTCATAAGAAAAGCTATAAATTGAAAATGTAAACTAAGCACTTTTGAGCATGTTAAATTTCATCATAGACATAGCATTAGAACAGGGGTCCCCAACCCTATGCCTGTGGGCACCATGGTGCCCGCAGACCATTTTACGTGTGCCCACCGCTATCTGAACATGATAAAAAATTATTTATCTGATACAAATAAATTTAATATTTAAAATTTCTTATAAATTATTGCATTATATTGTAATCAAATTGTAGGGCATACTATACTTTTACAGAATAAAAATATAAACGTTAATTATATGTTAAAGTTTTATTTTTGAAGTAAATATTTTTTTGTACATTATGTGTATTATTAACAGTATCCAACTATAAATTTACATTGAAAAAAATAAACGGTGCTCACCACCTGGTTGAAAAAATAAATGGTGCCCATCACCTGGTTGGTATTATAGAATGTACTCTTAAGTGCAAAAAGGTTGGGGACCCCTGCATTAGAATATTTGTGATTGTATATATACATATAGACAATAGATTACTCAAATTAAATGTAAATCAGATAGTCAATTTAGGGGGAAGCAATATTCCTTCCCATTTATGGCATAATGATTGTTAGCTATATGATAGGTTTTTTGATTTTCTGCTTAGAGTTGTTTTGTTCAATGCATACTATGGTGGCAGATGTGAGCTCAAATGTATGACCTATAGTGTTTTGGTGCTCAAAGAAAATTGACTATTTTGGGGATTATCTGTGACTTGTCTGTAAAGATGTCAGGGTTGTGAAATTTGATTAGAGAGAGATGAGCATGATTTATCATAATATATAGCATTGTACCTTGCTTGGGGTGATGTTTGATCTACATTGAGTCTATTCTTAGAATTATTTATTAATCTGTTAGTTGAAGAAGAAGCACAGTAGCTAACATGATGCATTTGTAAACAAGCTTTGTTAATGGTTTTGGCTAGCCGAGGAATATATATATGGCAATGGTATCGAGGGTCTGTTGCCTTTAGGAAGAATTGATTTCTTCCTGCTATAAAATTATTTTTAATTCTTCATATGTCTTGCCATGTCTTATTAACATATTTGAGACTTGGACATTTAATAGAGGAGAAGAACTATACAGAGAATTTATATCATTCAACAAAGTATGGAAAGATGCATGTTAGAAGTAACAAAAAGGCATCGAAAATGAAATACATGAGTGAGAGAACAAACATGTGTTAATGTCATCATTGAAAGAATTAAAAGACAAGTAAAGTTGGGTTGGACATAGTCCTATAAGAGATGATAATAGATGAACAGTTGAATTCTTAAATGGGATGCCAAGAAATTGTAAAATACTTATAAAGAGACCACATGTCAGATGGATAGATAAAATAAGTAATTGTGCTAGGATGATATGGAGAAAAGAGGTTAGAGATCAGAGAAGATGGATTGAACTTGGAGAGATCTTCATTCAATCAGTAATGATTAAAAATTCTGATGATGATGAAGCAGAAATACTTTCAATTATATTGTAATCATTATCAACTACATTTACACTGACAAAAAGCAGATGTCACATGACTTCCCAAGAATTATGTAGATTAATATTTGAAGATTGTCTGCTTATTATGGTTGATTTTTCTATGATGTCCTTCTTCATGTAAATTTGTTGTACAATCTGAATTAAAGAAACATTTAAAATTGCAAGAATTTTTTTGGTCAAAAAAATAGAAGCAATATTAGACAGTTTATTTCTAGTGTTCAGTTAAAAATAATTGCAGCATAATTGAAAGTATTTCTCATCAAATTTCGATATTATTAGTTTATTATCATTATTGTAATTTAAAATTCTAATAGTTTGATGTTCATAAATATTGAAATGATCAAACTGTATAGGAGATGGTAATTTGTGAATGTAATAATTTAGATCACATGAAAAAAGAAATATTAAGTTGGATTAATTTTACACTATATTAGGTCTAAACACAATATGATAATCTTTAGCTTAATAAAAGATTAGTAATAAGCATTAATATATTTTTCTAAAGTGAATGGCAATAAAAATGTGAGTACAGAAAATTTGACACTTGTCAATCAATATATACTCATATTTATGAAGTATTATAACTTTATCTTTCTATTGCATTGCAAAATCCATATAATATTAATATCATTTATGTTCATTACTTTTTACAATGCTTTTTTACAACACTATTGACAGTTTCAATTGCCTCAGAAATCTTCTTCAGAACTTCTACTTATAAGTAGAAGGTCTGAAGAAGATTGCTGGGGCAAACTGTCAATAGTGTGTTGTTAAAAAGCATTGTAAAAAGTAATAAAGAACATAGAACATAGATGATATTAATATTATATCATTCATATAATATTATGTTCTTTATTACTTTTTATAAATGCTTTTTTTAACACACTATTGACAATTTTGATTGCCATATTCTTCAGACCTTTCTTTATTTTTATAATGCTTTTTTACAACACACTATTGACAGTTTTGATTGCCCCAGCAATCTTCTTCAGACCTTCTAATGCTGGGGCAATGAGTCAATGGAAACTGTCAAGAGTATTGTAAAAAAGCATTGTAAAAAGTAATAAAGAACATAGATGATATTAATATTATATCAAAGTACATTCACTTGATATTTATAAATAATTAATGAAGATGACATGGGCCAGTTGATAATTACTAGTTCAGTATGAAATGCATCTTGAGGAACATTTATCTTTTTCTGGTGTCTTTATTCATATGTCTTAAGAATTGTGATACAATAGAAGAGTTAAATATATGGAAAATTAATGATGAAATTGACTTCTTTCATGTAATAGAAAATAGATATATGACTCATTGACTGGATAATGTGATAATTGAGAAACTTCTTAAACTAAGACACAAGATAGAGACTTTAGAAAAGATAAAAATAGCTGTCTTATCTTTAAATCTATTTTCTAGATATTATAGACCAATCTAAAGCATCTCAGTTTAAGAGTGTGAAGATGTTTCTCTCTTCATTTTACTTCCATTATTTTCTTTCTGTGTAGTGTGTGAGTTTTCCCAATACTCAACAGTATCGTTAAGATATTATAAAAGCAGTACAGTGTGTGTTAGAATGAAAAATCCTTATGGTCTAAAATTAGCTTAATAAATGATTGGTATTAAACATTAATGTCTTTATCTAAAGTGAATGGTATTTTATATATGGATGCAGAAAGTTTGACATTTGTAGCTAAATTGTAGTATATTAATGTATATAAATATTGACCCAAATGATGGAGATATATGGGAAAGGTAGTGATGTGAATCAACTGGTCCAGATGGAAAATGCATCTTTGGGATTATTTATCTTCATATATCTTTATTCATAGTTCAAGAATATGTGGTCAAATGATAGTTTTAAGTATTCCTGCATATACACTATTTTAGGAAAGTTTTCTCTCCAACATTTCAGCTGATAACCAGTCTTTTTCAAAGCTATAAATAGCAATGTATTATTTATTTTAAATTTTGTTTAACTGACTAAGAATCTTCAAGGTTGTAAAGGATAAGAGAATTGCTTCCAAATATATATGTTCCATAAAAGTAGTGAGAATTTTGTTATGTTTTGTTGTTGGATACCATACTGACAAAAGAGTGAGAAATTCCTAATGTTCATATGAAACTAAGATCATTAAAGTCTATAATTGTTCTCTATTGTTATATATATATATATATATATATATATACATATAGAGATATATATATATATATATATATATATATATATTATGCAAGTAAATTGGCTTGGCTCCTAAGTCATAGGGTGATTTAAATTTCAGACTGCTAAATTGATAGTATTAGAGAAAAAGAAGATGGCTTCTTAATGTGCAGTGTGTCAGTAAGCCATAAGGCAGAAATTACCAGCTGGTGTCTATAGTTCTGGTATGCAATCAAGAGAGCTGCCCCTAAAAGCAAATGTTAATAAGAAACTGAGAAAGTCATGGGGTGTGTCAAAAAGTTATTAATATATGTAATTATAGATCTAGAATCAGATTTATATAAGCATTTACCAACAAAGCATTATATGAGATGTATGCTTATGTTTTACACATCCTTTCAAATGCAACTCTTTTCTTTCTATTCATGAGTTATTTATTACATTTTTGCCAATGTGGTGAACTCTGGAACTCAAAGCCTGTGGATCGTAGCCCAAATGGCACTTCCACTGATCCAAGGAATAAAACAATTAATAATTTTGTTTATATTGTGAGAATGTATGACTAATTGACACTAGATGGTAATGTTATTATATCCATATAATCTTACCTAAGATTCTCATCAATGATGAGTTTGAATCTAATGTTGACACTAATTAGATCCAAATTCTTCACTAGCCTAGTTTCAGATATACATGCAAACTGACTTGGGTTCAAAACCTTAGAGTTTTTTCCTCCAATTTTAAGCTCACAAGTACAATATTATAACAAAATTAAAGATGGATGCTAGTAACAACTTCAGATCCAAAATCCTTACTGACAAAGGTCATTAGCAAGAAACTAATGATTGGATATGAATCCAATGGTACAACCATATAATATTCATTGTTTACACAAACATACTATGAAAATGTTCTGGGATACTGTAAATAACACTGCACTTAAAGATATGTATGAAATGTAGGCAGACTAAATCATATGATATTCTGTTGCTGTAAACTTTCTTTACCAAAGAGTGAAAAAGAGTACACAGCATAAAACTGAGTTATCAGGATATATTGTTACTAGCTTAATAACATATCTATAAAATTATACAGGCAAGTTGGCATGAATTCAAACCTTACAATTTATTTATTTTCAACTATTAGTTTTATGGTGTAAAGGAATTATTAGGTAGGTGTTAGCTATGTAAGTACCTTTGTCTTGGCTTTAGATTCCTAATCCTCAATTATGAAGCTGATATGCCAGAAAGCAATCTGGAGATGTGGATGTAGTAGCCATGATATCTAGTGTCCACTAATTATTCAAGATTACAGTAGAATACTCTACATTAATTAATTTCTCTCTCCTTCCATTAAAAATATATGCTCTTAAAAGCCTTTCTCTTCATTATATAGAGTACAGTATTTATCTCCTCACTATATTTTAATGTTTTGTTTCTATAATTTTGTAATAAACGATTTATTACCAAGAATTGTATGTTATGAAAATGAAACAATATCCAGCATTAATCTGAAAAGGGGGGTCAATTGATTATTGGTTACTCAAAGTGTTTTGCAAATCAAGAATCTCATATAAACTACAGCAATTATAATGTTTCCTGTGGAACACCTCAGTTATAAAATATATATAATCATCATCAATAGTATTCTGTCCCATGGACAGGTCCAGAGAGTAGTCACTTCACCAATTCATCCATTTTTCACTCCATTATCTTCATTGCCCAGCTCTTTAATTCCATGCAACTCTTCCTATCTCTTATACAACAATGTCAATCTTTTTCATCCTTTCTATTCCTTCCAAAACAGCTTTCATTAAATTATCCTTTTTTAAAATATATATCCAATCCAGTTTCTCTTTCTATTTCTAATTTCCTCAATTAATCTTCTTTCTTCATTTATTATTTTCAAAACATCATTTATTTTATTCATCCAACTGATTTTTTTCATTCTTCTCTATAACCATGTCTCAAAGGCTTTCAATCTTTTTCTAATTTTATTATTCATTGTCCACATTTCACAACCATACAATAATACACTCCACAGATAGCACTTAATTAATTAATTAAAATATATAATAAAAATTAAAAATTCAAATTAAAAAAAAATTAAAATTGAAAAAAAGCCTAATTAATGAATTAACATTTTACTAAATGTACTGCCAATAAAAAAGTGGTGATCTATGTATTGCAAATACATTACATTAGTTGTGACTTCTTTTTTTTTAAAAAAAGATAATTTTATGGTCACCATTTTGATTTTTTTCCATTAGATGAAGTTAATATTCAATTGAAGTATGATTGGGTAAATTAATATGAAATAGATGAAAAAAAATATATTAATTTTTAAATTTATTTCAGGGCACTTTATGATCAATATATTAATTCATCTATAAATACTTAACAATAAGAAATTATATATATATTAATGAAATCAAGTCATACATCACATGGCCTATTTAGCTTGTATTTACAAATGTAGTACAAAGAGCATAAATTTAGTTCAGATCCATATGATTATTTGAGTTGGAGAGTTGGATTTGAAGACATATAGATGTCTGAAAATTTGATTTTTTACTTAATGGTTAAGTATTAAATAAATGCTGGGCTTGAATTTGTATTTTGAATCTGGTGTCTGGATGTCCTAGCTCCTCACTGATGAGAGCCATCAGCCTGAAACCGGTTTGGGGATGGGGATAAGTCTAGATATATTTTGAATGCATTCTCTTGCTGTATTTATCAGTAAAATAAATAAAATGAAATAATCGCTAATTTAGATGTATTAGCATACACTTTATATTATATATATATATATATATTTGCAGTGTTATTAAGAAAATTTTTTTAATCAATGGTCAGCCATTTATTTTAATGAAAGTGCAGTTTTAATTAAATAAAAATTAAATCAAAAATTATATTGTACAGTAATGTTAATAATGGAAGAAATTAAATCTTTTACTTGTGAATATTATTTATGGGTTCAGATAACATAATTTTATCTGGGTAATAATTACAATTTTTAACAGTGTAAACATTTTAAATTAAAGTAGTTATTAATTTTTTTTTAAAAGTAAGTATACATTTTTAATTATTTTTAGAGCACATTAATTCTGTATATAATACTTTTTTTTTTCATGTGTCATAGCATCGGCCAGGAAGCGAACCCACTAACCCAGGACAACTGCTTGTAAGGCAGCTGTGCTGACCACTCGACCACCAACACTTGACAAATTTATTTAGTGAATAATATTTGCATTTTTTTGTGGAGAGTGTTTACATTTATAACCAAAACCCATTTTTTCTGTCAAGCATTGGTGGCCGAGGGGTCACCACAGCCGCCTTGCAAGCAGTTGTCTCGGGTTTGCGGGTTCGCTTCCAGGCTGATGCTTTGACACGTGAAAAGAAAAAAACATTTTTTTCTTTTCAGTGTATCAGAAATTTTATTATAGAATGTAATATGAAATGCTGAATAAAAATTATATAAGTTATATATTGTATTTATTAAAACTTTCATTTGCAGTAATAAATCATCTTAAATATTTTTAATTATACTGTGAATAAATCACATGCTATTTATAAATTACATGCTTTTTTTTTTTTTTAGGTAAACCTTGTCATTTTATCTCAAAAGTTATTATTCTGTTAATAACAATAGTCTTATAAAATAGCTGTTATTTAAAAAAAAAAGGAGTGGATATTAAAAAAAATCATTGTTTTAATGATTGTTATAGCATGTCAATGTAATGAATACAAATTAATGATTGGTGAATCTTTATATAACGGCTCCCTATATGTAGTACGGATGTTAGATTTAATGTTAATAATTATATGCAGGATTCGAACTTAGACTTTCATATAACCCACAACTTTCAGTGCCATCGTATATTGCTGTTCCACCTGGATTACACACATGTTAAAAATATAAATAATCACCAATATCCATATTTTGTGCTAAACCAGCACTCATCAGTTGGTCCAGATTACCATCTCCACCCTTATATACAATCAGTACTCAGCTTTATATTAAGATAGCCAATGTTCATACTTTAATGGACAGGCTTCAAACCACTCCAACCCACAATTCTTTAACATGGGTAGAATGACAACCTTGGGACTAACATGGACTTTGAACATTCCATCATCAGATTTTCAAAGAAATGAAAGGCTGAAGACTTGTGGGTTGGAGTGGTTTGAAGCCTGTCCATTAAAGTATGAAGATTGGCTATCTTAATATAAAGCTGTGTACTGATTGTATATATGTGTGGAGATGGTAATCTGGACCAACTGATGAGTGCTGGTTTAACACAAAATACGAATATTGGTGATTATTTATCTTTTCAACATGTGTGTGATCAGGTGGGTCAGCAATATAAGATGGCACTGAGAGTTGTGGGTCATGTGAAAATCTGAGTTCGAATCCCGCATATATTACAAATACAAATGCAGCTGTTAAGCCTGATAATGTATTATGTTAATAATTGTAGTTCTGAAAAAAATTGCTAGTCTGCTGAAATGTTGGAGAGAGTATATTAATAAAAAAAAAAAGACGTTGAAAACAATAATGTGAAATTGCCATTTAAAAAATAACTTCTATACAATTACAGGCTATATCAAAATGGTGACAAACTCTCCATGCAGTAATGGCACCCAGTGCAAGCCATAACGATTGATGGCTATGGCTTAAAACTGAGTGGTATTACTGTATGGAGAGTTCATGATGATAATAACAAGGAAACTGTTTAAGACTCAAACAGAATTGTTAGCAACAAAGGAATGTGCACATAAATGAAGAAATGTGGGTGATTTAGTCTTCAAGTTATATAAGGAAGGCATGGGAAATATTATGCATCTGCCAATGGAATGTAAATGCTTACAAGCAGAAAGGGTACAAATAATGAAGTTATGGGAGAATAAATATAAACAAAGTGATTATATAGAAAGTGGGTTCTTGGTTTTTATGTTGGGTTTGGAAAAAGATAAGGGAGATCTATATATAAAGCCTTAGAGTGGACAAAGATGATAATTGTAGAAATGGGATGGGATAGGATAAAGAAGAATATAGGAAAAACTTGGATAGAATAAAAAGGGAAGATAAGGTGGCTATTAGGTTTTTTTGGGCATAGTGGCTGAGAGATTCCTGACTTCGATAAAGCAGTAGTCACATCACATCACATATTGTTTTAACAGCTCGTGTAAGCATAATAAATGATCATGTGATGTTCAGGGAAATGATCATGTGATGTTCAGGCCATATCCCTCTTTAAAATAATTGTTAAAATAACAGAAACTTATTTCTAAAAGTAGTAATGAGAAATAAGGATTAAATGCATTTTAGATTTATTTTAATTAAATTCTAATATTTGCTGAATTTCTTAAACATATACTGTACACTCTGAAGTAGAGTAAAGACAACTGCTGTTGAAAACAAGACATTCGTGAGGTAATGCTTAATTTAACTATTTCAGCTTTTAGTATTGCTTATCCTTTATATATATATATATAATCAACAGATGGCGTTTTACCAAAAACACCGTCAAAGTGTGTTTGTTTACATAAACGTCAGAGTAAGCATTCACTGACGTTTATGTAAACAAACACGCTTTGACGGTGTTTTTGGTAGAACGCCATCTGTTGATCATAAATACAAGCGTTGGCAGGTTTAACTTGCTTTTTTGTTTTTCATATATATATAGAATATGATGTTATTTTGACATATAAATACCATCTGCGTATGTGCTTTTTATAATACAAAAAAGAAATTGAGTGTTTAAGTTTTTAAGAAATGTGTTAAATTTTATGCGTGAATAGAAGGAGTATTGAAATATAGATTAAATAAATGAATATACTGATTGACTGGTTATAGTCAGATGGTTAAGAAATGAGCATGATTGACTGTCTGTAAACAAAATCCTATGGGGGTTAAATTTTTTAAAATTTTATTTGATCCAGATCTTCGATATGACTGGTTGATTGACAAGCAGAGATTAAGGTCCTTTAATATCTATATACTTACTTGCATATGTCCAATTACTATAATTTATGCCCTTCAAGATTTGGTGCAGTTGGAACAGGGCAGACTCTAGAACACCAGATCAATGGATGCTAGATAGTTTTATCACTTTCAGTTTTCAAATTTTTTAAGAATTCATTACCAATAAACCATTTAATTATTATTAATTAAATATATGCATGCTAAAGAAATGTAATAGTTTTTAATATTAAATATATATATATATATTAGTTGTTATATATTATAACTAGTAGCCACAGTGTAACTGCTAAAGAAGATTTTAAGAATGACGTGCATGCACACACATATATACGATGGACATGAAGAAAATGCATAGTTAATAAATAAAATGACACTGAGATTTTATTTCAACTTATTCCAAATCATTTAAAAAATAAAACAGTAATTTTAATAAAAATGAGTATAGCGATATTAAATAAATAAAAAAAAAGAATTAAAAACAAATTTTTATTACAAAGAAAACAAAGAAGAGGCTTTACATAATGATAGGGTATATAAAAAAAGTTATACAATTAAAGTCAGCTTTGTTCTAATGAAGACTAATGGAATTCTATATTGAAAAATAGATGATTAAGTTCCACATAAAGAAGAATTTGTCTTGCTGTTAATTAGAATTACAAGCTTATAAGAGAAGTTAGAAAATGTTTTACTATATTAGAAAATCCTATTAACACGAGAGGCAAAACTCTCCATACAGTATTGCCACCTGTGCTAAACAGAGTAATCAATGGATGCCAGAAGGCTTGTGCATAACATCCCTATCTAATGCCTACTCATCCAATATCTCCATACTAGTTTCTGGCTTGTGGCCTTTGTCAGTGAGGAGTTTTGGATCTGAGAGCACTGCACCTAGATCTTAGGATCTAATGCAACCCTCCAGCAACCACCTTTTTATCTTTATTAACTATAAAACTATGAGAATGAAATTAAAAACACAAAAACACTTTCAATCCAAGCTCAATTGCTTATATAGTCATATGGGTTTGAACTCAGTTCAGCACCCATACATTTTGGTGTCTTTGGCTCTTTAACAACCATAGTCACTACTATCCTATTAGGCAGGATTGGTGTTAAACCATTAAGCACAGAGTGGTACTACTGTATGGAGAGTTTTGCCATGTTTATAAACAATTATGTGCTAATATAAGAGATGGTGATCATGTGATGCTTAATGGTTTATCATGAGAGGCTAGTTAAAAACAAATAGCACATCACTTGAAAACCTTAAACATACTGCTCAGTCTAATAAATGAAGCCTATGAGAAGTTTTAATACCAACTTTTATAATCTGCAAGAAAAGACCAAACTATGCAGTTAAATTGCCAAAAAACTTATATTTATTGGAGATGTAATACACTAATGGAAAGCTAATTTATTTGTCTAATGTTTGTTTCAATTTATGAAAAGACTGAATGTAATTGCAAAGAACAGAATAATTGGTGAAAGAGAAGATGCTAGAAGATTAAGCTATTTCTTAATATAATATGGAAAAAGTCTTTAAATTTATGAAGACAAAAATAAGTAAAACATTCTGCAAGATTATCCTGTATTTTATCTGCAGATTATGATTATAAACTGAAATAGAAAATAATAAAAGATACAGAAATAAATGAATTGCTTGAAATATAAATACAGTAATGCTAGTAGATATATGTTAAAAAATTTACATATATCAGCTTTATATATTTCATAATTTTAAAAAAAAATATGATCAAATTTATTTGAAAGAATAGTTAAGGACACAATTATTTAAATAGTTTTAAAATGTAGGTTTGTAAAAATAAAAAAAAAGATTGTATTATATTTTTTTAAAAAGAGAATAAAGCTATTCATCAAAATCAAGTAGGAGAAAGAATTAGAAAAACTCTCTTCTTTTTTTAAAAAAAACTCCTTTTTGTAAATTAAGAAAGTAAAATGTAGAAATATAAGTAAATATGAAAAATCAGAATAAAATTTAGTTTGTGAAAGAAAAACTTTGAAAATGTAATTAGTTTAAAAGATTACTGATTGAAGTAATTAAGAGAAAAACAGGTAAACTATCTCATAAAAGTGATAGTAGACTGATCTAAGAAAAAGATTAGATAACATGCAATGTAAAAATCAATTAGATTAAGGAAAATGTAAAAAATCAATTAGATTAAAGAAATGTAAAAATAAATTAAAAACATTTAAGTTATGATCAAAATTAAAAAACTGATAAGAAATTAAAACAACTAGAGAGCAAAAGTATATAAAGTTGCTACAGTCTATTGTTATTCAATCTGGTCTTCAATTTGTAATTCAATCCAGTCTGCATTTTGTGATCAAGTCAGTCTGATCTGCATTTTGTAATTGAATCAGTCAGTCTTCATTCAGATTCATTCTGGTCTTCAAATCTAAAGACAGTACAGATCCAGTCATTACTGCTGCAGAAATCATCATTTGCAGAAGATGCAAATCTAGCAATATGCATGTGCTAGGCCATTTAGAAGCATTTGACTGGGTTTTAAGCCTCAAGGTCTTCCACAAAATTGGTTGTCTCACCTGAACCCTCACTGAAAACTGATGCCAAAATAATGAAGTAGACTGGGTTTCAAGCTTCAAGGTCCATCACAAAATTGGTTGTTCCACCTGAACCCTCACTGAAAACTGATGCCAAAATAATGAAATAGACTCTGCTACAAACTCTCTTTTTTCTCCCATTGTCAAAACAAAGAAATGGAAAACAAGCCCTGAAACCATTGATGGAGACCAAAAATGCCAACTGGTTGGAAACTGGCAATTATTTTAACCTAGGTAAAGATATTTTGATACTTGTCTATAGAAACTGTATTTTAAATGGACTGAATTTATCAAAGAACTATTATAAAATTTAGCCTGAAACTAATTTATATTTCTTTATGTAAATATTGTATTGCTATATTATATTAAATATATGTGCAAGAATAAATATTGTTTGCTTAAGTATTATTTAGTCTATTCTTTTTCTCTCTTGTCACTGCACCATCATTTATTTAAAGAGATAAATGTGCATATGTGTTAAGTAATGTACTGAACCCCTATGATTAAGAGTATGAGCTAACTTGGTATATTTCAAGTGTGGGATTGTGTGCCTGTCATCTGAAGCATGCTGACTATATAACATATGGTGGTCTGGTGTCTGACTATATAACATATTTATGTTTGGTCGGTGACTGAGTTTGATCCTCAAAACAAAGAAAATGCTTTGGATGACAGGGATTTGATTCCAGCAGTTGAAGTGGGCCATGATCAGAAAATGTGATGTATTATGCTTTGTATAGCTAATCTGGTCATGGGTACAATTGATGGTCATGCTAGCAATGGTAGTCTCCTCTTTTCTTGGAGGGTCTGTCCATTCCCATGTTTTTTAAAGTTATTTGAAAAAGTAGTTAAAACTAGCAGTAATGTGGTAACCTCGACAGACCTGGTTCAATGTGATTAACTTTTTTATATTAATACATGATATTAATGAATGGGAATACTAAATAGATAAATGTATTGGTTGAAAACTAATTGATTATTCTATGACTAATTGTGATATTACTAAGTGGGAGAAAATAAAATATATGAATTCTTTAATAATATGCAAGTTGTAAATTTACCATTGAAATTTACATAACTACAAGCAATTTACTTACACTTTGTTGTGTTAATAAATTATTTTATTTGTTGATGCAGTTATTCATTTTGTTTTATATATGATTAAATAATTTAACTTTAACATACATATGCTAATTATAAAAAAAATATCTATAGCTCTGAGAACATGTGAACCACTGAGTAATATATCAGGTTGTCACAGTAAAAATTAGTAAACAATGATGTTTATTAATAATTTCAAGTAAACATTCTCTTTTTGAGAAGATTTGGTGCCTGGTGCTTTTGCAAATAGAAACTTAAAACAAACAAAATGCTAATTAGAAAAAAAATATCTATAGCTCTGAGAACATGTGTACCACTGAGTAATATACCAGGGTGTCACAGTAAAAATTAGTAGATAATGATGTTTATCATGTTTAATAATTTTAAATAAACATTCTCTTTTTGAGAAGGTTTGGTGCCTCGTGTTTCTGCAAATAACAACTTAGAACAAACAAACCCTTGAGAGTGAAAGTGATAATAAAAACCATTATCATCATTCTTGTTGTTGAATTAATAATGGTGGAAGGAAATAGTATTTATAAGCTTTACAAATCTAAGTAGTGTGATATTCCTACATCAATCATTATCAATATATGCTTGAGAAGCCTTGGATATCTTATTTTGGTATACATATTATTGGTTAAGATTCAAATCCAAGTTAATGAAGTATTATCACTACATGCATTATATGCATATTTATTATTATGTAAGGCTATATTGACTGATACATAATTAACACCTCAGCCAGATGTTCATTATTCAAAAGAAACCATAATTTAAATATTTCCATGGGCTGTTATAGTAATAAAGAATAGAAATGAGGGGATCATATTCATGTAAACAGAGGTAAACTTTAGCTTTTAATATTACCAAAAATAAACAATAACTACTAATTAACAATTTGTAGTAATAATATCAAAGGTTAAAGTTTATCTCTGTTTACATGGATATGATATCATCATTTCTATTCTTTATATATATGATAAACAATAAAAATTAAAAGATTATATTTATGTTAGCTAAGATGTCTTTTACCTTTTGATATTGCCAAGAAACCATCAATTACTGATTGACAGACTTGAGATTAAACAAGTTTTCTCTATTAATCTATATATTTGCTCTTTTGTCTTTGGTTTAGATGAAGTAAAAGGAAATCTATTTCAAACCTGGATAGCTATTTTTATAGGCACGAGAATGTAAAAGACCAATATCTATAGAGAAATGTATATTCTAAATATTTTCATTAATTTTAATATGATAATAGTGTGCCAATGCCAAATTGGCACATGTATATAAAATAATTTTGTATAAAAATTATTATCAAAATCTTTCAGAAAAAAGAATTTGAAATAAAAGTTACAATTAATTACTTTAAAGAGGGGAGAGGGAGTTTTCCTATAAAAAAAATTAAAAGTTAAAAATCTCTTTTCATTCCAGTTTAGTAGAATAAATGCGTAGATATGTGCGATGGTAAATAGAAATAAATGTTAGCTCATTAATAAGATAAATGTGTGTTAGAATAATATTTAAAAAAAAAAATAATAATAATAATAATTGAAATGAAATGTATTTAAAAACACAGTGGTGGGCTACTAAAGATATAAAAACAATACGTTTATGAAAGCTACTACTAATCAAACAATCAATCAAAAAACACATTGTCATAGGATTAGTTATCAAGGAATTTCGACAACACCTATTGCACTTATTCCCAGAGGATATCAAAATGAAAACAATTCACAGATATAAATAGCTAGATTTTATCGGACAGGCTAGTTTTGAGTTTGCAATTCAGTCTAGTTTCCAGTGACAGTTTGTTTCAGTACAATTTCTATTATGTATACAGAAACCAACATGCACTGTTGAGCAGCCTTGGAAATATACGCTTGTGCTCCAGCCTTTTTGTCCAACAAGATCATCAAAACCTGCCTGTGAAATAATGTCTTCCTAACAACTCCGAAATCCTCCGTCAAACATTCAACTGTCTTCAAGAATAAAACAAATGGATTCACATAAAATCTCTTCAAGAATCGTCAAAATCTAACCGGTTAGATATAATCCATCAGAAGCAGCAGAAGCAGCCAACGACAAGAAAAAAAAATCCTAGGTATATATTTTATTATTATCATTTATACGTAGTAGTCACCACTGTAATCTGTAAATATTCAAGATTCAAATTATATGAACTCTATCATACATAAAATGAACTATTGATATGTGTGTGTAAGTTTCAAATGCTATTAATGCTTTATTATTATGTTTGTGAATGTGAAATGATTTAAAGGTCAAAGATTATTTATGCTTTTTTCTTAAAATATATTATCATGTGTTAATTTAAAAAAAAATGTGCGTGTGTTAAAATTGGATTTATAGAAATGTTTATAATGCGTTAATGTTAGTTAATAAATTATCTTTAAAACTTAATTAATGATAAGTAAAATAAATTATCTTTAAACGTAAACTTTATTTGTCGGTCAATTCTTCTTACCAACCTTTTATTAATTATTTCCACCACCAATTTTTGTATAATTTGTTATTGAATAAAATTAGACTGAGCTAGTTTGAGGAAATGTTTCGAGCGCTGGATTATGAGCCTACTGCCCGAATACGTTAGTCCTTTGGACTAGCTGGCACCGGGAGTTTACTCTGAAACAAATAAAGTATTTGGATAGTAGGGGTTTGAATCTAGCAGCCAAGATGGGCCATTGTTGATAGTTAAAATTATCAATAAGATCTCCCATTTTGCTCGAACATGCCGGCTCATTCACGTATCATTTATAAGATTATAAATTTATATGAAAGGGGTTTGAAACCGGTCAAAACTTATATACGTATAAGTAAGTGATTTCAGTGGTTCGACCCGGTACAATAGGAATTAAGGAATTATATCAATATAAATAGAGATAGTGAAAAAAGTTTTTTTCTATTAACCTATGTAATAGATCATTTGTCCTAGAATTAGATAAAGTAAAAGGAAATCATCTTCTATTTCGAATCCAACTTATTATAATGATTTAAACCCAGACAGATATTTTTATAGATATGAAAATGCAGAAAACTAGCATCTTTTCTTGTGTACCATTTTATGTGACTAATCAACACTTATTATGCATGTACAGCAATATGACTAGATTTGATGTATATAACTATAAAAGATATACTCATTACCTCCCATGCCTGCACCTAATCTAGATTATTGTAGCTAATCCTTCTTAAGTTTAAGCATTGGCATAGTATATTTCCAGGTGAACGATCCTAATTATAACTAACTACTTTTTCCAACATTGTCACATTTAATAGTTTGAATTTGTTTTTATTTAGTTGCTAGGATTCTATTTAGTCATCCCTATTAAATTGACAATGAAGGTAAGTCTTATTTCCTTTCCCTTTCTCAAGGAATAATTTTAAAATTATATTAATATTATGTTGGCTTCAACAGTTGAATTTTACCAAGAAGATCGTTGAAAGAATATATTTATGAGGTTTAACAAACAATACACTGCAATTCTCTCTTTTACTTTTATTTTATTTATAAGCACATTCAATAAATGTTAAATCACACACACACATTAAAAGTTAGTATTATCATAATAAAATATTTTTGAGTTCATCAACCATATGATAGTTTATTATGTTTTCTTTTTCTCCTATTTGAAGTGAGTATTATATAACGTTATTCAATATATGTATATGATAAAAAAATAGTGTCTTACAGGTAAGATGATTTATACAAACGTTCCTTAGTACGATAGATAATCCTTAGGGATTTTTTCTCATTCTTAATCTATGTTATGTATATCCAGTTTCAGCTTGGACATGAGGTTTCTCTTTTAGGTGGGTGATGGCTTCACTCTTCTAAATCATGGTCAGTAAGTTCAAGGGAATGGAGCAATAGGTGGTGCATGGGTGTTCTAGCCTTCCATATGAATGTCAGCACCCTCATGGAGTGGTTTAACATCTTGTCACCAATCTGAAGCACAGAAAAAGCCTCTTTATCTATGTCTATCCTTTTTATATCTCCAAAATTCATTATGCATGGATACATTGCGTACCACCCACATTCTTTCTTCAACTTTTATGTTTCGTTAGATTTTCTGTTGCAAAGTTCTCTTTTTGTAGTTACCACAGCCATATTCAATTATCAATCTCTTCTTTGCAGACTCTTATCGATATTTGCAATCAGCGGTCACTTTTATTGATTGAACTTGCTCTTTTTTGTTTTTGTAATTGAAAGAAAAGAAAAAATACAATGCTAATCACCTCAAGAAATAAAACATCTCTTAATTTAATCTAATAAAAATGTTTATTCTATACATTAATTTGTACTTATATCAAACATATTTTTATTTTATTTTATTTTCATTTTTTTATATTCGTTTTAGCAAAATCTTCAAATTCAACTGCCAACACACCTTACACAGTTGCTCTTGATATCCTCCAAATAATTTATTTTGCTCAGAGAGTTGTATATGTTAAATATTTTCATGGATTTTAATATGATAAACAATAGAATTTAAGAGATTATATTCATGTAAAGAGAGATAACTTTTTACCCTTTGATGTTGCCAGGAAACTGTACTTACTATAAATGAGAAATGTATATATATAATTAAAATTATATATATATAAGAAAAAATGTAAGAGTATTAATAAAGTTTTTCTGCAAATGAGAAATATAAAGGATATATAATTTTAATTAAATGTAAAACATGTAGATAATAACTATCGTGAAAGTTGATTCGTTAGCTAAGTAAGATGATCAAAGACAAAGTTAAGGGATTACCATATAAGGTTAATAAAGAAAATGTAATTAATTGCTACTCTAGAATTACAACATTCTGGATGATTCTAAAAGACAATTTACATCAGTATAATAAATTTGAATTTGATGGGGAACTATACAGTGCTATATGGACATCTAGTAAAAATTTAACTCTGATCCTGATTTCAGCTGAAGTAATAGAATAGATTCTATGAAATTTCAGATCATATTGACATGTGAAATTTCAGTTTATACAAATATACTGAGAGCAAAATAGTATTTACATGTACAATGAATAGAATATCAACCTTCCATATAAGTTCCATGGAATTCAGATAAGGTAAACTTATTTTGTATGATTTACAAACATACCTATGCTCTCAATATATTGACATATATATTTTATTATGACATATACAAAATAAAATGTGGTACTATTTTGATGTCATAACTAGATATACGTTTATCATTGGTGTTGTTAGGAAGTTATCAATTACTATTGACAGTCCTAAAACTAAACTATTTTTTTCTAATATCCAATAATAGCATTTTGTCTTGAGTTTAATTAGAAACACAAGGAGTTCCAAATATTCTCTTTTATTTTTAACCCAGGTTGTTATATAAATTTAATCCTAGACAACTATTTTTATAAGTATGAGGACTTAGAAACACTTATTTTTTGGACATTCTATAAATACTAATTCTTATCCCCCAAAAAGGAGTGTATATTAGGATCTCTTTTTGTTTCTCATTAAGCTTAAGAGAAAAGGCTATTTTGGATACTAAAGCAGTTTGAATTTAGGACTGTCAATAATAATTGGTTTCCTAGCAACCCCACTGCTAAATATATATCTAGTTATTACAAAGAAATAGCACCCCATTTTATTTTTCTACATCATATATGTATATATAATTCATATATCAGTTTTAAAAAAAAATCAGTTTCATAGTTAGTGTGAAAAGAAAGTCTCTTAGATAAGGGATTTGACAAAGCAAGACATAAGTAAATAAGAAGAAAAAAAAGAATTTGAAAAGATAACAATAGTGTTGTTCAAGGATAGAAGTAATTCATAAATGATATGTGGACTAATATGTTTATCATTAAATAAATAGAAAACAAAAGCATTGTTAGTCGAGAGGTCAACGCAACTGCCTTGCAAGCAAGCAGTTGGTTGCAGACGGTTGTTGTGGATTCGCCTCCTGGCCAATGCTATGATATATGGGGGAAAAAGATAATAGGCATTGGGACATATGTTGACTTAGATCGACTAATGAAAGTCCATATTGAAATATACTTTGCATTTCGTACATTTTTTCTGTTGCTGTATGTTTGAAAGAAATAATATGAGAATTTAAATTGTTTTATAAATATTAATTAAATTTATTACTTATTTATAGTTATTATAATTTTTGTAACAATTAAATATTTTTCTGTTGTTGTGTTTCTAGGCTTATTAATGTGTGAAGGAGAATTTTGGCAAAAACAGCGCCATTTTGCTCAAACAACATTGAAAGACTTTGGCATGGGTAGAAACATTATAGAAGAGAAGATAAATGAAGAAGTTACCAGTCTCGTGGAAGAAATCGCTAAAAGAAAGGGGGCGCCATTCAGTGTTTATGAATTGTTTTCACTAGCGTTTTATAACGTCATCTGTTCTCTGATAAGTGGAAATCGTTACACCTATCAAGATTCTAAATTCATAAAACTGCTAATGTGTGTTCGTTTAATGGCCCGGTCTTCAGGGACAACTAATATTCTCAACGGATTTCCTCTTTCTCGGTTTTTTGTTGAAAAAGCAAGAAAAATATATGAAGATGTTGTCCAAAATAAAATACTTGTCAACGACTTTCATGCTAAGATAATTAATAAACATCTTGAAAATTTTGATCCAGACAATATTAATAACTATATTGATGCTTTCATCAAAGAAATGAAAAAGGAACAAAATAATACAAAAACAACTTTTACAGGTAAGTCAAACTATTAAGTTAAAATATGAATATGTTGACTATAACAATTTAAGAAGGAGAAAGATAAAAAAAGAAACAAGATAATAATATTTTATTTATTCAATAATATTGGCATCAGTATGGGGTTTGGGCTTTCCACCATCATATTTTCAATGGTATGGATGGCTGAGAAGTTGGAGGTTGGAGTAGATTGAAGCCTGTCCATTAAAGTATGAAGATTTGCTATCTTAATATAAACTGAGCACTGATTATATATATATGTGTGGGAGATGATAATCTGAAGCAACTGATGAGTGCTGGTTTAGCACAAAATGTTCGTGATTATTGATCTTTTCTACATGTATGTGGTCATGTGTATCAGTTGTATGAGATAGTGTGGATAGTTGAAGGGTGCTTGAAAGTCTGAGTTCAAATCCCCTATATTCATAAATGAACAATATATATATAAATTTTAAAATTTTTTCATTTTTATTAATGCCTCTCTCATCTCAACTGTTCATAGACACAGATAATCAGACCACTCTCTCTTATCATGCATGCATTTTACAAACGAATTTTATCCTTCAGATGAGCTAGAGGTATGAAATACCTGAATAACCAGGTTTGTGCTAATAGCTTAATAATGTTTATCATAGGACTCTTGCAAGATATGGACTTGTTTTTATCAATTTTTAACACCTAATGAAAAGATAAGTCATCATTGCACTATAGATATATTCAATTTTTTTTTCAGTATCCTTCTGATATATATATATATATATATATATAAAGAATATATATATATATATATATATATATAATTTTTAACCATTGTTAATTCATTGCAAATTGATCTCCAATTTCAATCAATCTTATCTAATCTCTCTTCTCCACATCATCCCAGAACACTTTCTTATTTTTTTCACCCATCTCACATGTGGTCACTTTCTAGGTCTTTTACAATCTCTTGGAATCCAGCTTAAAATTTTAACTGTCCACTTATTAGCTCTCTTTTGACCGTATGCCCAGCCCTACTCTACATTATTCTCTTAAATCTTTTAATGATATCAGTAATACCTGTTTGTTCTCACACCAATGTATTTCATTTTTGATGTCTTCTTACCCCTAACATACATTTATATTTGTTGAATAGACTGATATGCATTTCTCTATACTTCTTTAAGTTATCTTCTCTATTGCTCTTCAGTTAAATGTCTAAGTCTCAGATCTCTAAGTAAGATCTAATAAAACACATTTATTAAAAACCTTTCTTTTCAAACACATAGTTATGATTCTCCAACCAAGTTTAATTCTATGATTAATCTCATCTGTTACATTTCTGTCAGCAGTAATAATCTGACCAAGGTATTTGTAGTTGTTAACTTCTTCTAATTCATCATTATCAATCTTTATTGTCTTCTTTTGAGAAAATCCAGTGAACAGTAAATTACTTTAGTCTTTAAACATTTATCTTTAATCCTACCTCCTTGCTTTTATCTGCTAACTCTTGCAACATTTTCTGAAACTTTAAAACATTATTTACAAAAACAACTACATCATTTGTAAAATCTAGATGATTTAAATTATCTCCATTTACTTTTACTCCTTTAACTTCCCATTTCAATCCACAAAATATTTCTCTCCAAATTGTTGTAAAATGTTTTGAAGATATGGAGTCACTCTATCATATACCCTTTTCAATGTTAATCTTTTTTAATGTCATTCTGTAATCTAATTATTGCTATAACATTTTTATAAATATTCTTCAGAATATGATAATGTCCTGGGTCTATACTTTGATGATCCAATATTTGAATCTTGAAAGAAATGCTTATAGTATCAAATGGCTTTCCGTAATCTACAAATCCAAAACATAATGGCAACCCATATTCATTGGTCTTTTTTATAACTTCTCTTAATATTTGAATATGATCTACTGTACTAAAACCACTTTTAAATCAAGCTTATTCATTTGGTTGGTTAAAATTCAAAGTTCACTATAGATGAGTTGTAATTATTTTGATAAAAATTTTGTATAGAACTGATAAAAGACTGATAGGTCTATAATTTCTAATATCTTTGTTATCATCTTTAAAAATATTAATATTAATATTGTATTTTTCCAATCATCTAGTACATCTTGATCATTTAGATATTTGGTATATATATATATACATATATGATCACTAGATGGAGCTTTATCAATAGCTCACTAACAAGTTTTGTTTACATAAATGCTGAGAGAGATAGAATTCAATATCTCTTCCATTATCTCCAACCTCCAGACCATGGTTTTGAGCTAATTGGCTCACCTCAGTGGAGGGTAGGCAGAGTAGAAACTAGATCGAGCCAATTAGCTCGAAACCATGGTCTGAAGGTTGGAGATAATGGAAGAGATATTGAATTCTATCTCTCTCAGAATTTCTGAAAACAAAGTTTGTGATGTGATGTGATGTATTATGGCTTCTCCTTAAACAAAGTCAAGAATATCTCAGCAATTATGCCCAGATAAATCTGTTAGCCACTTTCTTTTACATTCCCCACTCTAAATTTACCCATAATCTGCTCTATCCCATTTTCACAACATAATTTTTGTCAACTCTATAACCTTTATATCTAAATCCCCCTTATCTTTTCCCAAACCCAGCATAAAAACCAATAATTCACTTTCTGTATAATCATTCTTTTCATATTTATTTTTCCACAACTTCATTATATGTACCCTTTCTGTTTTCAAACATTTACATTCAATTAACAAATGCCTAATATTTTCAATTCCTTCCTTACATAATTTACAAAATAAATCACCCATATTTTTCCATTTACATGTATATTCTTTTGTAGCTAAGATCGGAAGAGCACACGTCTGATTCGAGCCTTAAACAATAAACTACTTTCCTTACTATTATCATAAATTAACTCACACCTAATATTCTGTTTATTTCTATATATATTTAAACTCTTTTTACTCTCCATACTATTTCTCCATCTCTCTAACTCCCTAGTCTTTATTAATAAATTTATTCTTTTATCCCATTCCTTACTACTATAACACTCAATAATCCTCTTAACACAATCATCCCATCTTTTGTACAAATATACTGATATAAATTCTTTATCCAAATCTTTTGCATAGCACATTACCTTTCTCACCCATCTTGTTACCTGCCCTTTACTCATAACCCAATTAAATACTATTTTAGCTATTCTTTTATTATCCATAAACTGCAATCTACCAAACATTTTCATTTTACTTTTTGCATCTCTCATATGAAAACTTGACCATCCCATTTCTCCTTGAATTGCCTCCCTTGCTGTCCATACTTCTGCATCCAATGCATGTCTTCCTACTTCCCTTTGAGCTTTTTCTAAATAATCTAATATCTTTTTACTAACATATAATGCATCATTACCATATGTTAACCCTGCTACTGCAACTCCTTTCCATATAATTCTAGCTACATCATATTTATTATATGAAAATACTGTTAATTTCTTTATCAATCCCTTTCTTTTCTTTGCTTCATTTATCAATTTTTTCTCCCATTCATCCAAATAATTTTTCTGATTACTTAAAATAATTCCCAAATAACTATATCTATTCACCACACTTAACTTAATATCTCCCAATAAAAATTCTACATCTTCTCTTTCCTCAGTATTAACCATCATTATATTTGATTTTTCTTCACTAAATTTAATCCCCATCTCTTTACCCACCCTTGCACATGTCCTCAACATAACTTCCATATCTTCTCTTTTTTCTGCACACAAAAATATATCATCTGCAAAAAAAAGACCTGACAAAATATATACTCCCTTACTACCTATTAACGGTATCTCTATCCCTCTTCCTAATCTTTCTATTGCTCTTTCCATTTCACTCAAATACAACACAAACAAAATAGGTGACATAGGGCATCCTTGCCTTAGTCCCACACCATTTTTAACTTTAATTGATTCTATATTCTCTAATTGATATATATATAATAATTATTTTCATATAATTTCTTAATAATATCTATTAAAGCTTCATCCATTCCCAAATTTGCTAAACTTATCCATAATCTATTTCTATTTACTCTATCATATGCCTTCTCTATATCTATAAAACTCATATATAACTGTTTATCTGCATTCCTACTCATATCCATAAGTTGTGTAACTACAAATAAACTATCTCCTATACGCCTATCTAATCTAAAACCTCCTTGCATTTCACCCACTACATTATTCCCTTCCATCCATTTTACAACTTTACTAGCCACCATATACGAGAAAACTTTATATAAAACTGATGTTACCGCTATCGGTCTATAATTATTCAACCTTCTATGATCCTTACCCTTTCCTTTAAATAATAACCTTACTCTTGTATTACTCCAACTACTTGGGAAAACTCTATTCTGTGCCATTTTATTAAAACAGGATAATAACTTTACTTTTGCCCTATATCCTAAATTCATTACCATCTCTGCTGCTCCATCTAGTGATCATAAAATGCAAGCTAAGAGCAAGTTAAGAAATTTATAGCTTGTTTTGTTTAATATATATATTATTTGGCATTATCCACAGATTTAAATTAACCACAAAGGCATTAGAAACAAAAGAGAGAAATATCTGATAGCCCCAGGGTATATAAAAAACAAGAAAACATTAATATAACATCACTGCAAAGTTTCAAATAACTTATTACAATTCAGAAGGATAAAATTTTGTTTTTTATAAGCAATGATTCAAATGAGAGTTAATATATTGTAATATCATATTTGTACATTTAAGCAATAAAATCCAGACTTTGGCAAATTATCCCAAAGCTGATCTAGACGAAGTGCCGAGACCTCGAATCAGATTACCCCTCAGTTCCTTCACCAATGCTCCATGATTTACTACTCTGTGGATGACAGATATGAAGATATGAAGTTACACTCAGCCCCTTTTAGTTTACGAGCCAGCAATAGCAAAGGGTGAAGTAACAGTAATAATGAATAAATTAGTAATTAATGAACTAAACACACACACATATATATGTTTTATGAGAGAATGCATATACTGACAATTAACTAAAATGAAATTGGACTTGGATAAGATTTGGGAAGGAATTACGAATAACACACCAAACATTATTACAATTAAGTATATTTAATTATTAAAATATAAGTTAAATAATACAAAATAAAAGTGCATTAGGATTTACACTCGCATGAGCAGGGTGAACTACAAGGTCTCATCTTTAGGTTGAACTTTATAGTTTAATTTTAAAGTTTATCACAATTTATTATTATTATTATTTATGGTCTATAATTATGCATGAAATGTGTTATGTGGATTTCCTTGAGGTTTGCTAAGAGTTAAATTTACAGAAATGACAAATATAACTAAGTTTATTAATAATATATAATGAGCAATAAATGTGCTCCCTATGTAGACTGTTTATATAAACTAGATCAGGTGGTCAGATCAATGCTGAACTGAATAATAGTATGAAGGGACAAACTGGTGATTGTAGCATGGTGTCTGTAACCATAGTGCTAAGACTAAATGAAAGATTTCGGTGACAATGTATCATTACTCACAGGCTCCAATACGAAGAACTCAGTGCCCTAAAACCAAACTGCTTGCTACATTATTAAGGAACAATAAGTTCAGGGTCTTGGATTGGTGACTCAAGTGTTCTGGCCTTAAACTCAGTAATGTACTTGGTGTTGTAAATCCAAAATTATGGAGGGTTAGCTTTAATTAACAGCAGACCCATCAAGGATATAGCAAGACATTATGCAACCTATGTGCTTTATAAAGATACATTTGCAACACATTACAAATACTAATATGTATTCTTAATAACTAAATACATGCACATAAATTAAATATAATTTCAGTCAGCAAAACTTTTATCCCAGTTTGTAAATTAGCATACATAAAACATGCTAAAAGAATTACTTAAAGTAATCTAGGTTAAAGGTTAAATCTGATAGTTTATAATAATAAACTAAGATGGAGAAAGTATATTTTGGGCTATAATTAATTTATTAATAATATGCTTTTATATTATTCTCATGATTAAATAACTAGACATAATTCATTATCATGCAAACCTTAATTATGATACGGTAAAACATAGTAAGATGTAATTTGTTGGACTATTTCCATCATTTATGAGTGTATGTTGAATGTATAGAAAATTTTTAAACTTTATTTAAACTTTCCAAATACAAACAACTTGTTAGTAATAACACACAAATAGACAATACAGGTTAGTAATTACACAAAGTTTCGAGTAGTATTATTTTTTATTCTTCTTCAGGTGTTGCTGGCCTATATGCACAGTGACAAACTCGCACCTTTAGATTCTTAACTAAATATACATATAGGTAATATAGGCATCAAAATGGAGATTTATGTGTGTGCTAAAGAACAGCATAAATCTATTACATGAGAGCTTCTAATCATCTCTCTAAATTATTAATATTACTAATCTCTGCTTTCCATCATGGCATATTATAAATATGAATGAAATAAACAATATAAAATAAAATAGGCATGACGACAGATTAGAAAGCTACAGATATAATAACATGATACAGTTATTATATTTAGAGAGTTATTAATTATTATTATTCATTCAATTTAATTATAGGCAAAATTCTTTCAGTGATTATTATTAATTTAAAGTTACATTAGGAAATTTATTACAGTTACATTGAGTTTAGACTACAAAGTTAGATTATTAAGAAATTATTTAAGTTTATAAATTTATGAATGTTCACCCTTATAGCTAGCTTAAGAAATTATTAAAATAGTTTAGTTTTAGATTTATTTTATAGAGCTCTGTGGGAAGAAATGTTACTAATCTTTTTCTAGCTGAGGCTGGCACTCTGGTATTCTTCACAGGACTGCTTGGCCAATGTTTTTTTGGCAGGCTGTTGGTCTTGAAGTCCTCCATTCCCATAGACTGGTCTTCCAAAGGACCAAAGGAAGACAGCAAATTTGTTGATTTCTAGTCAACTGTTTTCATTTTTAAATCAGGCATAGTCTCTGGCAGCAATACATTTCAAATTTTAAGAGAGTAAACCTTTAATGTTGAAAATTGGTTTTTTGATACTAACTCATTGACTCCCCCCTCCTGCAAAATTCATGAACTTGTTTATAATTTAAGTTCTTAATCTTAAGTTTAACATAGTTTTATTAACTTTAGAAAGGACAAAAATGAAGCCTAAGTTATTCATAAAATAGTGCAGCTTGACTGATTTTGCCTTTGTTTAAAATTTATTTTAAAGTTATTTTAAAATCTGCTCTTGGTTCACATACAAATTAAACAGGTGTGTGCGGTAGGATAATTTCAAGAAACAGCTGATCTTTTAAAACAGATTTAAGTTTTGCAAACATTCTGCTATATATATATATAATTTTGTCACCCCTAGAATTGGAAATTTATATGTGAATTCTATGTTAGATAAAAGAAATTTGTACATTCTATTTTAATAAATTAAAGATAAAATAATTTAATTGCATTGCAATACTTATAAAATCTATTGCATTGCAGCTTCATTGGCATATATATGTAAGTGTGCTCATACACATACAACAATATTTACACAACTTACTTTTAATTTATTTTATATAATTTATAACTTAGTATATGCATTATATAACAATATGCATACAGACATTAATATCTCTAAATGTATGCAAACACATGCAAATATATGTACACACATTAATATATATTATTATACATTAATACATGTTCATATACGATAATATACATGAACTTGGAGGGGTTTGAATTAAAGAAAGAATACTGCTTTGGTACATAGTAGGTGAAATGGGATGCCAGATAAGTAACCCCGTTTCAATATATTGTACCATATTGGTACATCCTGACTATGTGCTATCACATATATAAACATATCTAAAACAATTTTTTTTGTAATTGGGTTTCAGATTACTATTTCATGGAATTATTGGTTGTTAGAATCACCAATTGATATCTTCCTAATTTTACTCTGTGTATGCATTATCCTTGACAAGATTCAAAATATTGTTCTGTCTATTTTATTCAAAGATTTATCGTCAACATTTTAGAATATAAGACAATTTTCAGTCTATTTTCTTTATCTTTATAATGCAATATTAATTTTCTTGAAAGTTAAAATTATATAAAATTCCAAAAGAGAAAAGTGTATATGTTTGCTGCTAACAAAACAGCAGTGTATATATAGACCTTTACCCCACTTAGCGAGAGAAATTGGTCACCAAAACTCACCATTAAGTAAGAATATCACATGCAGAATAAGCATTTATAATGGTTGTCTATGGGGAAAAATTGGTTGGTTACTCTAGCTAAAAAATTACCTTATAAGTTGGGAATATTGTATTTAAAAATAACTTATCGAGTATATATAAATATTTTAAAAACCCTTAATGTATATTATATTCTTGAGTAAACCATGTTATATGCATTATGCAGATATTCACTTAAAATATGTATATATGCATGTATGATAATGCTACTTAAACCTATGAACAAATAAAAAAAACACTTAGCTTAAAGCTGTTACTTTCTGTGACCTATTCATCAATCATCATTACCCAGTTTGGTTTCCAAGCTCAAAGATTTTCTTGACTTTTATAGTCATATTAGTTGCTAAGATGATTTTAAACAGAATCCTTTTAAAAAATATTGAATATTGCTAGAAAAAAATATATGTTTTCACTGTCCAAAAGTGCAAAATAGACTGAGAAAGTGAAACTAAATCAGCAGCTAACAATTTTTTTGTATTCTTCCATACATCTGGTTTTCATTATGCTGAAGTACTGAAGTTTCATTTTTTTTCAAATTTGTACTGCAGTATTATACTATATTATCTGTATTTTTATATTGGACTATTTCCATCATCTAATATGTGTGTTGAATGTCTTTAGAAAAGATTAATTTTATTTAAATATTCCAAATGCATTCAACTGTTAGTAATATCACAGCAAACAACTGTTAGTAATATCACAGCAAACAGGTTAGTATACGCACAACGTTTCAAGAGGTATTTTTCTCCCCTCTTCTTCAGGTGTTGCTGGCCTGACCAGTGACAGTACTAGCATGGGATTCGAACCTGGGTCCTTAGATTCCTGATTATTGAATTTTTTAAGGTAACGCTCACCTTAAAAAATTCAATAATCAAGAATCTAAGGACCCAGGTTTGAGTCCCATGCTAGTACTGTCACTGGTCAGCATTACCTTAAAAAATTCAATAATCAAGAATCTAAGGACCCAGGTTCAAATCCCATACTAATACTGTCACTGGTCAGGCCAGCAACACCTGAAGAAAAAAGGAGAAAAATATCTCTCAAAATGTTGTGCGTATACTAACCTGTTTGCTGTGATATTACTAACAGTTGTTTGCTGTGATATTACTAACAGTTGGTGTATATACTAACCTGTTTGCTGTGATATTACTAACAGTTGAATGCATTTGGAATATTTAAATAAAATTAAACTTTTCTAAAGACATTCAACACACGTATTAGATGATGGAAATAGTCCAAAATAAAAATACAGCTAGAATGCCATCATCACAAACCTTCAGAAAAACGCATTATACTATATTGCTTACATGAAATCATTAAAATTAAAAAAAAAAACATCTTTTAAAAATTTATTCTTAAAGCCATTTTTAATATGGGTTTTCAACATCAAAATGGCTTTCAACAAGTGGCCAAATTCTTCTTAATATTATCTTCTCATAAAAATCTTGTGGAGAACATATGCTATTGGCAAAATTTTTAAATCATTGCTGGTATAATATAGTTCTGTTTTTGGAAAAATTTCTGCACCATCAAGTTAGATTCAAACTTTTTTAAAAAATCTGGAAATATACTTTCTGCTCCTGAGATATTTTCTAGTTTAAACTTTTCACTTGCAAGCAGCCATATTGAATATTTAAAAAATTATGCTACCCACAAATTTTATCATAACTTTTACATTTTATTAATAAAAATGACATAATGTATATTGTTTTAAAGATCAAACACCAAAGAATGTAATTAAGCTGGAAAAAAATATAGTCGTTGATATTCAAAACAATAAAAAAAGAATAAAAGTTAATATTTCTAATAATTATTTTCATATTATTTCATAAATCCTAAATTATCATGCATACAACTTAAAATTATATTTTTGTTAGTAGGTTAGTTGGATTCATCATAAAATTTCTAAAAAATTAGTATATAATAACACTTATATAAGGTAATCCATCATTTAAAATGTTCATAGAATAAAGACATTAGTATCTTTCATTTTTCTCTGTAGCACTTCAAAGGGTATTTCCATACAGGGGTTTGCAATGTATATGTTACCCCTAATAACATCCCTTATAACAAGTAGTTAATATCGATCAGTAATTAGTATAATTTGAATATTGTAATAAAGAACTTCAATACAGTTTGTAATTTATTAAAATACAGTTTGTAATTTATTAAAAAGTACTATTAAAATAGTCATTATATACAAAATAAAATAAAAAGTGAATGAAATACTAAATTCATTATAGAGTTAAGCTTGAGGTACATGAGTTAGTAGTTTAGAGTCAATGCGATGTAGTATTATTTATCCTATCTTTATAGGTTTTGAGGGTTCTTATTGATTCATGCTACTATGACAATAAATGTAGTAATAGCTTCATCAACTGCCACTTCTCTTTTCATTTGACATGCAGCTTTGAAATTTACATTGCAATAGCGTATAATCGAACTAAGTTTATATACTGTCAAAATCTTTACTTTTAGCATTTGCATACTTTTATTATTATTAAAATGCAGCCAAGAATATTATAGAAAAATCTAAATCAAGTCATAATATTTTCAAAATATGTTTATCTTTGTCGCATCTCACCTAATTCAAATACTTGGTTCAAGCTCACATCCTAGCAAAAAATTACACATGTAAAATGTAACAATACATATTTATACGTTCATTTATTTTTATGAAATAAAATGAACATAACAGAAAACAAAATAAAACATAATTCTTTTACAAATTATAAAACATATAAACAATACAAATTTAGTTTTACTTTCATATAACTCAAAATGAAAACAAATAATTACAAAAAAAACTTGCACAAAAATTATATTAATATAATATTTAATAGACAGGGTATGAGCACAGAGTTTCACATGACCCACCAACATATGTGTGCTCAGGTGTATCAGTGTTATGAGATAGTGTGGAGAGTGGTGGGTCATGTGGAAGTCTGTGCTCATACCCTGTCTATTACATATATAGACACAGGTATATATAAGCCTGTGTATTTCAGCTATTAATATAATATTCTAATTTATTTTGTACTTTAAGTTCAATATTACAATCATTTAAGTATTTCTTTATATTTATATCTAATAAATCTGACTTCATTCAGAATGACCTATTTACATGGAAAAACGTTCTCGACGGTAACAGCTATTAAAAACAAGTATCACTCTTTGCTTGAAATAGCTCCTTTCTGTGTTGCAGTTAACATCATTGGACCCAACGATTGATTAGTCAAATAATTTTAAACCAAGAGCAGCAAATATCGCACTAATTTTTAATATACATTACTATTATTTAACGTTGTAATTTAAACCTAACTCGAAAACTTTGTGTGTGAAAATATACTTATAAAATAATATAGGCGCTATTGCACCTGAATGCAAAGCTACTTTATACTTCAAATAAAATAAAATTATACTATTCTGCAAGTACTTTCAAGAGACGTGCTCTCATCTTCATAGTTCTAAGTGAATTAATTATATACAATTATGCAAAGTTCAAGGCTAATTGCTCCATTTTCTTGAGATCGTGAAGCATGCGTCTTTGCGGTTGATGGCGTTGCAATCCATCGCTATGAAGCAGGTCTCCTTCACTTTTCTTTTTATATCGTGTCTTTCTTTGCAGACCAGGCTGACATCTTGAAGTTGACACTGGTGTCCTATTATTTTTTGATGAATATTATTATTTTTGTGTTAAAATTATTAATAAATATATATATCATATTCAATGCTTATATGAATTCATACCTTTAAAATTATGTTAGTGGTCCGCAATATCTAAAAGTTTGCAGAGAGATCAGCGGTCGGCTACCGGGCTGCGGACCATTGGTGGTCTGTGACATAATTTTAATGATCCCAAAGAAATTCCGATATTAATAAATTCGCTAAGCTCATTTAATAATTAAAAAAAATTTTTTTTTGTTTAATTAAGCTGTATTATTATATGTAAAATAGAACAAAAAACACTATATTGCTAATTGATTTGTTACAAAATACTACTGTGACTTGCAAAATACCTACCTCAAAGGCGTTTAATTAACTCCCAATCGGTCATTGGCATAGAAAAAGTAATAAATATGAATATCAAATTCTGTATACTTGACAAGGCGTCAAATTTGACTAAGGCGCACCTTTGGTAATTGGGTGAACTAAAATTCAAACGTTTTATTTAGAATTTTGAAGGAAAACACATCTATAAACATGATTAAAGAATAGAATACTATTCATTATTAATCTTAAATAATTTTTGTGGATACAAATTATAAAATTACATATATAAAATGTAACAAATACGTATTTATACATTCATTTATTTTTATGAAATAAAATGAACATTATATTAATAAAAAAAACCCAAAATAAAACATAATTCTTTTACAAATTATAAAACATATAAATATTAATATATATATAAATATCATACTCAATACTCTTATTAATTCATACCTTGAAAAATTATGTTAGTGGTTTGCGACCGCTGATCTAGATAATAAATAAATGTAGAATATAAATATGATATTTGTCTTACACTACTATTATTGTTTACATCTCTTGCAAGATTAAATATGTAAATTTTCCTGATTCTAAAATATTCTAATAATCATCTTTTCTTCAATTCTAAATGCGTTGAAGCAACTCAATTCCCATTATGAAAATCGTAGATAATATTATTAACATCTCTTTGTTTCTCTAATTTTTATTGTTGCCATCAGTTATAATGTTATTAAATTCAAATAGCCTATACTTTTCTGTTAATAGCTCCAATGTTTTATCCTATTTTAGCTAATCATTAAAAACCAATCAACACATAGACAATCCCAATATAACAATCAACAATTTCAAACTGTTGTCAGGAGGTTGCCTTGACAACAGTTTGAAATTGTTGATTGTTATTGATATTGGGATTGTCTAAGTGTTGTCTGGTTTTTAATGATTACTTCTAAACCCATTTAGCCTTGAGAATTATTACAGTTAGTATTTTAGCTGTATAAATAAAATTAGAATATAAATATTATCCCTTTACTTATTCTATTATCCTTGTTTACATCTCTTGCACTATTAAATGTACAATCTTTAAACTTGCAAATACATTCTGATTATAAAATATTGTAATGACCATCCTTTCTTTAAATCCATTGAAGCCATGCAAATTATGCTATGAAAACTACTGATTCTCTTTCTTTCTCTAGTTGTTATTGTTATCATCAGCTCTATTGTTGCTAAATTCAAGCAGCCTAATATGTCAAATCTATTATACGTATATTTTTTTAAAAATGTTATATGTGTGTGTGAAAGAAGGTAAAGGCACTTTAACATTCTCACCATTTTATGTACCTTTTTTTGTTTCTTTTAAAGTATACAAAATTGTGGAAAGAAATCTACTAATTCTTCTATATATAAGTAAATTCATTCATATGACATAAAATATGATGTACAATCAATTTATCACATGATCACCATCTCATGCTAGCACATAACTGTTAGTAAACAGGCAAAAACTCTCCATATAGTAGTGCCACCTTGTGCTAACCAGAGTAATCAATGGATGCCAGAAGGCTTGTGCATAAAATCCCTATCTAGTGCCTACTCATCCAATATCCCCAGACTAGTTTTTAGCTTGTGGCCTTCATCAGTGAGGAGCCTTGGATCCTAAGATCTAGGTACAGTGCTCTCAGATCCAAGGCTCCTCACTGATGAAGGCCACAAGCCAGAAATTAGTCTGGGGATATTGGATGAGTAGGCACTAGATAGCGATTTTATGCACAAGCCTTCTGGCATCCATTGATTACTCTGTAAGGTGGCACTATTATAAGGAGAGTTTTTTCCTGTATACTAACAATCAATTTATACATGTAACTAGAGGGATTTAAACTCAGGATTTTTCAGTCTATTTATACTCCTTTCCATCTCAAGCAACCAATACACATGATGACAAACATGTGAAAAAGATACATGATCTCCGATATATGTATTTTGTGCAGAACCAGTGAATGTGGTCATGTATATTAGTTGCTCAAGATGGAGTGGAGGTTTAAATAGATTGAAAAATCTTGAGTTCAAATCCCTCTACTTACATATATGAAAAATTAAGTGTAAGCAAGTTAAATACTGCCTTAGGATTACATATTGCTTGGGAAATAGATTACATCTTAGTATAAGTTCAACCCATCCCCCTATATATGGATACATAATGGTCCAACAATAAGAGGAGTTAGAGTGACATAAAGTCTACATGGGTAAAATTACAATATTAAATCCAATAAGGGCCTTTAGTATTCCGTCATTGGTTTTCCAATGAAATGGATAATTGAATAGTTGGAAGGGTAAGAAGATTAAAGCATGTCCATTAAAGTTTGAAGAATTGCTACCTTAATATAAGTCGAGCACTGATTATATATATATATGAGTGGTAGAATATGACTTGGCCCAACTGATGAGTGCTTATTTTGCATGAAATACATATCTTGGGGATCAAGTATTTTTTTGCATGTGTGTGGTCATGTGTATCTGTTGTTTGATATAGAGTGGAGGGTGAATTGACCAAAAAATCCTGAATTCAAATCCCTCTACTTACATATATGAAACATTCAGTATAAGCAAGTTACATACTACCTTATAATCAGTTTTAATACTATTTATCGATGTTTTTTTTGGCCTTGTGGGACTTGATGAGGGATAGTATACTGCACACTGTACTTTAAAGTCTATGAATCACTACCAAATTTGTCACTTGTGGTGCTTAAACTTTTTACAAACCTCTGAACCATAAATCATTCATTTATGTTGCCCTGCATAGTTTGGCAGATTCAGGAAGTCAAAGTTCATGGATTATGGTGCAATTCCACCCTTTCAGTCATCAAATATACCTGAAATATAAACTATTCAATTGTTTTCCCCCTGTCATTCTTTCTTTCTTCCTATTTGAAGAATATGAATTTATATTCTGGACTACCTCTGGTTCTTTTTTAAAGATAATGATGTTGTTACAGCCTTGTATCAAATCTGGGACATTATTCACCATAATTGACATTATTGCACCAAGCTTGGGTGAACATGATTTTATGTAGTGTGTGAGGCATTTGTTCTGTAGGGAGTTTATCTTTTGAGTTATGTCATTTTTAACAATAAATTGACAAAGCTTATCAGTATATTTATTGTGTGTGTGCTCACTCATAAAAAATGAATCAGTCTGTTAATTTATTTTTTATAAATAGAATGAAGAATGAAATGTGAGACTTCCATTGGATTAAAAACACTTCAGCAATATTCTTGTTTTTTGGTAACTTTTTTCTCCCCAGTGGAAATGTAATAGAAGTTTTATTGATAGAAGATTACAGATTCTGTAGCTGTTTTTAAATTCATATCAACTTCATAATCTATAATGTCATTCCTATTTGCCATGTTCTTGATTAAATTATTCAAACTATAAGTTTTGTAATGTTTTATAGTTCTTTTCCTGATACTTACTAAATTGATAACTTTCATTTTATCATTTAAGAAAGATGTTTTATGAATTTTTGTAAATTTTGTAAAAGTATTAGCTTTATGTTAAGAAAACATTTTATTATATGTAATAAAGTGAAGAACAAAATGTATATCTTTTTAAAAGGTAATCTGAAAAAAACATTATTAATAATTTAATTGCATACAACACTGTGATGTGATGGACTGTAGCTTCTCCTTAAACAAAGTCAAGAACTCTCAGCAATTATGCCCAGAGAAACCTGTTAGCTACTTTATTTTACATTCCTCAGTCTAAGTTTTCCCATATTCTTCTCCATCCCATTTTCACAACATAATCTTTGTCAACTCTATGGCAAAAATGCTTGCTGCTGCCATCTATAATTTATTAAATTTACAAATTTTAATGTTTATTTACATTTTATTTGGATAGCATATAATAATAGTAATGAATTTTGATTGAGTGCAATTCATAGCTTGATTGCAATTCATTAATATTTTGTGTTGTGTATAAATAAATAAAATGAAGAAAGATTATCTAATGATTAGTATTGGGGTTTTAGCACAAAAAATCTTTCAGCAACATTTTCTTGCCTTTTCGGTGTACTGCATATTATTATGAGTGCCTACATTATTATTTTATGTTTAATGTTAGAAATAAGTTTGTTTAGTTTTTGTTTGCAATATAGTTTTATAAGAAGGAGAAATTTGAATTGGGAAAAAGTAAAAAAGAAGGTTGAAAAACTTAGAAATGTAGATCTGGAAGACAAAAATAAAATAAAAGTGAAAAAAAAAGATTTGAAATATAGAAAAAATGAAAATGTAAAAGAAAAACATTTATTAAGAATCTTGCAAAATGGAGAAAATAGATTGCCATATAATTATAAGTGAAAAAATTATAAAAATATGTTTAGAGACTGAGTTCCATCATCAGATTTTCAATTGGATGGTCCGTTGAAGAGGTGGAGTGTGGGGTGGATTGAAGCCTGTCTATTAAAGAATGAAGATTGGCTATCTTAATATATATCTGAGCACTTACTGCATATATGTGTGGAAATGATAATCTGGACCAACTGATGATTACTGGTTTAGCATGAAATATGCATATTGGTGATTATTTACCTTTTGAACATATATGTTCAAGTGTATCAGTGATATGAGATAGAGCAGTGGGTGGTGTGAAAGTCTGTGCTCATATACCCTATATATTAATAAAGCAAGTAGATATGGTGATTTTAAAAAAAGAGTGATGAGAAAGCTTGAAAAAGATTTCAGATGATGATGATAATATTATATATTAATCACATTATGCAAAAACCATGCATATAATGCTATCTCTTATAGATACAGATTCATGTAGTGTATGTAATATATGAAGGCTTTGTGCTGCAATAGGTCACACAGGATCATGTCTATAATCTGGAATTTAAATTCAAAGCTGAGTCAAGCAATTTGAATTTTTTCTAAATTATAAATAGAGCTGTTCAAGTTTCTAGTTTAGATTTAACACATACAAAATAGTTATTTTGCAATATATTAAGAGAATTGTTGACTCCAAATGCCATATATAAATATTGCACAAAGATTTCCATTAATAATGAAATACCTAAACGGACAAAAATGAATTCACTTTTGTCTTCAGCTCAAAATCAAAATATTATTAAAAAAACTCTATGAATATATTACATAATATTTGCCACTGTAATTTTTTTTAATATTGCACAGGAACAGTGGCATTACTGTTTCACAAAGTAATTAAAGACATTCTCAGCATCTGCCTTAGGAGTATTAATTTGAAAAGTTTTTTATTAATGTTATTTACGTCCGCAAAGAATAGAATTTATTTTTTACATTAATCATTGTAATATTTACTAAGGCACCTCAAGAATATGCGTTTGAAAAATGCGAAGGTAGCGACCTCTACAGGTCTTAACCACAAGCTTACGCTTTGGAAGAAAAGAGGGGATGTGAATCTCATATTATTAATAATTTTTATTAGTCACTCATTCATTATACTAGAAACTATTCAATAATAAATAATATTTCTGTAGTAGAAATATGAAAATTACACAACAAATATTATTTATTATTGAATCTCATATTATATCTTAACTTACAAGAAAGTGAATTCATTTTCTTTCATGCAGTGATTTGTATATTGATACCATAAGGTTTTGCACATTGTTTATATCTGAGATATGGAGAGATCTTTGCTCTGAAAATATTACATAATATTTTATGACGAAAATTTTCTAATATTACATAACTATTATGTATATATATTTTAATAAAAAAATCAAATGAAAATAAACCCATAAACATTGGATGACCAGCTTTTGGATAATCCAGTTAGTGACTTCCTGATTTGTGATGGAGAAACCTTTTCTCTTCAACATATTATTTAAAAGCCCTTTTATCCACATATACTTTGAAATCCCAACACACATTTTTTATGTTAATATAATATATTTAATCATTCTTATATAAAGAGGGATTTCAGGGTATGACAATAGCATATCTATCTGCATGTCACATGACCTTGATCAAATAGAGATTGAGTAATGTAAATATTCATAGACAATACAGTTACATATTTAATATTGGTCATCAAATGAATATATGTTGGTTTTCATTTAAAATATTTCTCAATTCTTAATAAGGATGGAAAACTATGCCGAAGCTTATATCATTTGGAAATCATTGGCAAACCTGGTTTCCTTTAGTGCTGTTTACAAGGGTAGTCATTGAATCAATGCTAACATAAACAATATGAGAACTTTTATTGAAACTATGCACAAACTGTTTTAGATATTTTGTCCATTTTACTACAATAAATAATTTTAGATATTTATTGAACATATATATAAAAGTGTTCTGAATATTTTGTACATTAAAGTAATATGTGGCAGAATACATGACTAGAATGCATAAACAATTTTAGATATTTTATTTAAAAAAATGTATAAAAGTGATCCCGATATTTTGTATATTAAATAATACATAACTGAATACATGACTTAAATGCATACTTTTTTTTAGATATTTTATTGAAAGTATATGTAAAAGTGTTCTGTAACTTTGATAAAATGTCTAAACTTGTTTATCATATCAAATCTGGACAAAATTTCTAAAACAGTTTTAACTAATAATTTGTTAAGCGAGTACTCATTACCTAAGCAAGGATGGATGGCCTATGGGTCTTCCAATTAGTGGGATTATTGCCAGCATTGTAATTGACCATCATGAACAACATATCTTGCCAAAATATGACAACTTATCAGATTTTAAAATCTGCACTAGATAAGTGGATGATCTGTTTATAGTTGCCAACACTGATGTCATTAATGAAATCAAAAATGAACTCCAGAACAGCTCTCTTTTGACTTTAAACATGGAATGGGAGGATCTTAACAAGCAAGTAAAATATCTAGATTTGTTGGTTCAATGTGAACACACATACTTGACATACAAAATGTTTGTGAAGCCATTTGAAGTAAGAGGCCATATCCAACCCAGTTCCATCACACCCACCAGCCATAAATTAGCTGGGCTCACATCTTTTCTGCACAGGAACCAACAGCTGTGTAAGTTGGATGCAGACAGGGGTTCAAACACAGGCTGATTGACAGAAAGATCATACATTTTAACAATAAAGTAACCAACAATACACCCAATGCGCATACACACAGCCTGCTGCTGCCATACATTCCTAATTTACATAATAAATTTTATGAAGTTTTTAACAGACAGTTTCAACTAACTTTTCATACCCTCCCCCAGTTCTAACAGATTGCTTAACAACACTAAAGATAAATTAGCACTGTCTTAAACACCTCGAGCTGTTTATAATATTGCATGCACTCATGCAAATTGCAGAGCCTCATATTATGGGGAGACCAAGGCAGCAATAGAAACCAGATTACAACAACATAAATATGCATATATTAAAGCTCAGGCAGATCCATCATGTTATTCAATTTTTGAAATTCATCAAAATATAACAGGACATCAGTGTGAACCTCAAGATGTCAGCCTGGTATGCAAAGAAAGGTACAAAAGAAAAGTGAAGGAGGCCTGCTTCATAGCGATAGATTGTAACACCATCAACCACAAGGACACATGTTTCACGATCTCAAGAAAATGGAGCAATTAGCCTTGAACTTTGCATAATTGCATATAATTAATTCACTTAGAGCTATGAAGATGAGAGCACGTCTCTTGAAAGCACTTGCAGAATAGTATAATTTTATTTTCTTTGAAGTATAAAGTAGCTTTGCATTCAGGTGCAATAGTGCCTATATTATTTTACAAGTATATTTTATTCGCATGCAAAGTTTCAAGTTAGATTTGAATTACAATGATATATTAAGGTTATAACCTTAAGACTACATGCTTAAATACGATAGTAATGACCTCTACAAATTTTTAACACAATGACCTAAAATCATTAATCTTGTGTTAAATATTTGTAGAGGTCCCTACTGTCATATTTAGGTGTATAAGTCTTAAGGTTATAGCCTTAATATATATTGCCTAGAACAGTTTTATACAGATTTTTGATAAAATATTCAATGGTACTTTGCCTTCTCTTTCTATAAAGAATATTAGAGAAAACTTTGCACTGAAGAAAAACATTTATAAAGTGTTTTAGTTTATTTCCATTAGATATCATTAATTTTCATTTTCCACGATCCGATGCAGAGATAAAGTAACATACTCTGACGAATAAGATCAGATGATTGTGATTGATCTCTGCCCCTTCTGGTACTCAAATTTCTGTTATCAAAAACAATTTTTTGAGTTATATAGTTTCTATTATTAAATTTCCAATATTTCTACATTGTTATGTATAGGTTGCTTTCTGAGTTTTAATGCTTATAGTGAAATTATATTCTTATTTTGAGCAACATACAGCTAGAATATGGATGCATAAATTTTCACTATGCATATACATTACAATCATTAAGTTAAGATAATATTGAAAATTCTTTTATATAAAATATTTATTTTGTTTGTTGTTTATGAATGTATGTTTGTCCGTAATACTGTCACATGTCAAATTTATAGCTTATTTAAGATAATGTTGAAAATTCTTTTATATAAAATCTCTATTTTGTTTGTTGTTTATGAATGTATGTTTGTCCGTAATACTGTCACATGTCAAATTTATAGCTTATTTAAGATAATGTTGAAAATTCTTTTATATAAAATCTCTATTTTGTTTGTTGTTTATGAATGTATGTTTGTCCATAATACTGTCACATGTCAAATTTATAGCTTATTTAAGATAATGTTGACAATTCTTTTATATAAAATCTCTATTTTGTTTGTTGTTTATGAATGTATGTTTGTCCATAATACTGTCACATGTCAAATTTATAGCTTATTTAAAAAAACTAATATGTTTGTTTATAACGCTATGTGAAAGAAATAATTTCACTATTATTATAATTTTTTTATGAAGCACTTTATGCAAAGGAAATAATTCCTTCTTTATATTTAAGAGGTTTAATTTGATTACAAGAATTTCATTCAAAGCAAGTAATTCCACAAAGCAAAAAAACAATTGTCAAAGCAACCAATTAAAAACAAATATTAAAAATGATGACCTTTACATAGACCAGATAAAAACATGTTTTATAATAAAAGCTGTAAAAATGAAAAAACTTCATTGCAACTGAAACAGAAAAGTGTACATATAAAAATATTACAATTAGACCATAGAAAAAGAAGCAAACTTAAAGCTTGCAAAAAAGTGTGGAAGAAATAGCCTATTAAACAAATCATTATTTAATGCATTATTATTAAGTTTTTTTCTTTTTATTTATTTTAATTTTATCATTTTTTTTTCCTTTTTTTAAAGAAAGTCAACTAAAAAGTTCACTTGTGACACTTTTAATGGCCGGAACGCAAACTGTTGTATCAACTTTTGAATGGGGGGTTTTATATTTAGCTAACAATCCAGATGTTGTGAAAAAACTCCAAGAAGAAATAGATAATGTTATTGGGAGTTCTCGTTTGCCAACTATGTCCGATCAAGATAAAATGCCATATACTAGAGCAACTATAATGGAAATTCAACGCTTAGCCAATGTTGTCCCATTAAGTGTTCCGCACTCTAACTTTAAAGAAACTATAGTATCAGGATACTGCATTCCTAGTAGAAGTGTTATTCTTACAAATCTGTGGGCCATACATACGGATGAAAAATTATGGGATGAGCCAAGGAAATTTGATCCAACTCGATTTTTGGATAAAACTGGTAAAGTTATTAAACCCGAGTATTTTATTCCATTTGGAGTAGGTAAGAAATTGTAATCTACTTAGTTAATTGTAATTTCTCTTTTTTTTTATATATTATTAAATTCTAAAAAAATTAATTAAGATGTATAATTGAAAAATATGTCTCTATGTTTGTATATACATAGTAAACTCATTTTTAATAAATGTAAATTTGATTTTAAAATATGCTTAAAGCAGCATTTCCCAAATTATGTTCTGTGGAACACTGATGTTCCATAGAATGTCAGTAAGTGTTTTGTGACATGAATTTGTAATTCGAAAACCCCAAAACAGCCAAATCATTAAAAACTTACTATTTACTGTTATTTCTTTTTTGTTATTGTTTATTTGCTCATTATTTTCAAGAGTTCTGTTTATACAAGTAAAATTTTAGAATAAATGTTTATTTTGTTTTAACTCATACTTATTTATATTATTTGTTATTTAAGCTTAAAAATCCAAATCTATTTTTAAATTACAAAAACCAAAGTGTTACGTTAAAATTTTAGAATGTATAAAGTGTTTCACGTTTGATTAGGTTTGGGAAATGCTGGCTTAAAGTTTTAAGTCATAATGTGACCAAGGCAACAACCAATCAAAACTGTTTTTGCATGACTGAAGCAGTAATAAGTAAAAATATATTGTTTAAGCTAGTTTTTAACCAAAAGTCACACCCAGCCAGATCTAGTTTTAACTAAGTGAGTTATAGTGCGACAATTGAAGTAAGTCTGAAAATTTAAAGTGTCATTCTCATCTGAAATTAAGATTCTTCCACAATGAGTTGTGTATCGTAATTTACAAATGCTGATTTTTCAGCAATGCTGACCCGTGAATAAAAATTAAGTCTGAATTTCAAGCAACACAGCCAAAGGTAAGGTTTTATCTGTTTGCTGTAATGTTGTTAAATATATTGAAACACAGACTTATTCAAGTGTGAAATTTAAATTATGTTCAATTTGTATATTCAAAGAAGGACTAATATATCAGTCATTTTAAACTTTGCCATCTCCCAAACTTAAATATATAAGAAAAATACCCAGGGCATATTTATATTTGGGCGATTTCTAAGTTTGAAATGACTGATGTATTAGTCTTTTTATGTATATGTAAATTAAGCATGCTTATTGATGACCAATTGAAAATCATTTCTTATTTAAATTTCATGCTCTTTGTTTAAATATATGTGTTTTGATATACTTAACAATGCAGTAAACAATCAAGAGGTTACCTCTTGGCTGTGCTGCTTAAAATTCAGATTTAAGCTTTATTTACAATGTGTTGTTGTTAAAAAACCATAGTATTTGGGAGGGGGGGGAGTAATTTGACATTTTATATTTGAATTTTCATCTAGAAATATGCTCCCGGTCTTTTTCATATGATTATATATATAAATTTTTAATTTTTTTAACAGATGGAAATGTTTGAATTTTATAATACATGGAAATATCTGTTTGAATTTTCATATGGTAAAAATCATTGTCAGATGTTAATAGGCAGTAATTAATGACAGTAGCAGACTGTAAATGCTTTCTGCGATCAAAAGTATACACTTTTGTATGCAATCTCTTAATATATAGAGAGATTAAAGTGCTACAGTATTTATTATCGGCATAAAGAAAGGAAGTTTTCAACCTTTTACAATTCCTTATAAATAATAAACTGTTCCGCCATTCAATCAGATGATTTAAATATATAAATTTTTTAACAGTTGGAAATGTTTGAATTTTATATGTGGAAATATCTGTTTGAATTTTTGTATGGTAAAAATGTTTTTACATATATATATATGTAAAAAATACTAAAACAGAGTTTAAATATAAAATTTAGTTTGCACTAAGTATGCTTTCAGTATTTTTTGTCACATTCATAGTTAGTCTGCTGAGAACATTAATTTTTTGCTGATTTGAATGTTGGAAACTGCAGCCAAAAAAAGAAAAAAAACTGCCCATATGTATATTATGGTGAGACCAAGGCAAATCTTAGAACTAGAATGACATACTATTTATTAATGTATTAAAAATCTAAGATAAAGTCCAAGGCTGTTAATTCATCAGTCTTTTATAATCATGAAAGAGAACACAATCATAGTTGTGATTCGACTGTTGTTAAAACTATGTACAAAGAAAGAAACAGTTGCAAACGTAAAATAAAAAAATATGGTTCATTACTGTAAAGAGATTTATCTTCTTTACAATTTATTCTATGTTTACTTATTTATTATTTTACATTATTAGATCATATTAATCTTTAATACTTTATTTCTAGACTCTGTTATTCAACAGAGGAGTAAGTGTGATCAATATTTATATATTAACCATACCCCCAGTCTGGCTGAGATTTAATACAAATATTAAAACAGTGATTTTTTCAGACTGATATAACCCCTCCATCACTGCAAAAAGCAGGATACATTTCATGGGATACTTATAATGGGTTTAGACCCTATGGATGCCATACATCTCTTTGACTGGACCCCATGAGATGACATTAACGTGCTTCAAGCACTTGACCCATGGATAGCTATTAAAGCATGAGATTGGCATAATACAGAATACCTGCATATGATTATTTATTTACTCACACCAATAATTTATACATATTTATTAAAAGACAAAAAAAGAAATAGGGAATATTTAACATTTTAAAAGACAAATATGAATATTTATTAAACTACACTATTTTAACAACCATGCTTATTTAAATATAGTTAAAAGCTAACACTTGTAAATGACATTTAAATTTCTATGTAGAAATAAAATTTAAAAGTTCTATTAATGATATCTAGACATATTTATCTAGGGCTTTTTAAATAGTCTCTGGGTGATCACTCCAGTATTTTGATCCTGTCAGATGTCATGGCAGGTAAAAACATCAGCAAAGGCAAGTCAGAAATATATATTACTGCATCTGGATAATGTGTTCAGGAGATGGGCAGTGAAAACAAAAAAACACTTAGCTTTGGTGAAGCAACGCATTTTTTTTTCAACACAACCGAATACATATTGTTTCATCCTGCTGGATACAGTTATTTTAGCTGGCTTATAGACTCTTTGGTCAACTATCCTGGAAAACTAATTGACTTTCTTCTTTTGCTTCTTTGCTTTTCATTTTTTCTGCTGCTGTTCTTTCTTTTCTTTCTCTTCTGACCTTGAACAATAGGCATTTTCAGTATTTATACACTCCAATTTCTCTCTAGCTTAAATTCTTCTGCATAATATCAATTTATTTGATCTTTTTTATATTAGTTACATTTTTTTATCTTATATTTCTGATTACACAGAATTAGTTAACTACTATTAATTAATCAGTCTGGAATTTATGTCCAGAAACAGATTACATCTTGTACAAATTTGTTTTCAATTATATATAGCTTTTAATTAAAAGTACTTTGGAAAGGATTATATGTTAAATTAAAATATAGAAAAGAAAGATATGTTATAATTAAAAAAAAAAAAAAATGTTATAATTAGTATTTTAACTTAATTCCCAAGATTTGTACTTTTTCTTTTTTTTTTTTAATTTTTTTTTTAAAACAATTAAATATTGAAATATAATTTTATTTTATTTATATTACTATGTAAGTCGTATATATACACAGACTTATGTACTGTATATATATATATATATACATTGTTACATTACACCCTCCCCATTTGAGTATTTAAATATGTCAATTCCTTTATTTAAGTATTGACCACTTTGAATTCTTAATAAATTCTTATTAAAATAACTTTAATTACGAAGGTTTTTCTTTTACGGTTATTGTTATTAAATGGTAATATAAAAAGAGGTATCCACTAAAGTACTAGGCAATTCACCCACAGATCGATTTTGTGTTGATTAGACCAACTTTTAATTTCTTGTGGAAGTCATGACTACAGTGTGAGCCAATTTTGTACACTATGGATCATGAACATGGACATTAAATCTGTGAATGGCAGGATTATTTCTACTGCCCATTCAACTTATGCAAATATTTTTTCTTTATTACTTACTGGGAATTTTTTCTTTCAGTTTTATTATTACTGGTCTAGGACTTTCTCTACTGGTCCATCATCATCAATGTCTAATCTACACACATATCCATCTGTAGAACAATGTCACCACAAGAACAGCTTAATCCAACCCAAAATCAGATCTGAAATTTCTATCTTTGTCCATATACTCACACACATCTCAATCTTTGTTCAACATTTCCTGACATTTGATAATAATTTATTTTAATTATTACTTTTATCATTATTAATTTTACATTTATTTATTTAACTTTTATTTTGAACACATTTTTTTATTTTTTTCACTTAAAACATTTTATTTTTACATATTTATTTTGGTCACTCTCTGCTATGTTCACAGCACAGACTTACAAATTGGGTTTCTCACAATAATAAAGATAAACATAATCGACGGGGTTGTCATTGTTTTTTTACTTGTTTCGACATTTTCATAACTAAGTTCTTTTATTTAAGTATTTATTTTCGTCATTTTTATTTTTTATTTTTTTTATTTATTAAGTCTAAAGCTGTGATAATCATTTTCCTTTATTCGAAATCCCTGGTCATTATTGATTGAGTCAAAACAGGCGAATCCATCAGAATACATATTTAATTTTTATCTGGTGGTTCTTTATTATTATTTCTTTTGATTAAGCAGCCACTCATGCTAGAGGATTGTGAATGGGGCTATTGGAGAATCATTTTTTTCGGGCGCCACTCCCCAAATATACTCTATGGCTAAACCTTATTGCATTTATAGCCAGATATCTGGGTTGTGTTTTAAATCCCCTATCTTTTGCATCACACTCAGTAACTTGGCCATTTGCTCAACTGTTTTTCTCTCTGTACCTATAACCATTTGCTCAACATTATGAGGGAAGTTGTGATGCCCTAGCCAAATAATTTGTTGTTCAGATGGTGGATTGGCTGTTAAAGAACATTAATTTTGCCACTTGCCTTGTAAAGAATGGCATGAATGGTTCACTGGACCACTATTTATCTTGTAACACCTGGTGATGAATGTTTTCTTGACAGTCCTCATTCCAATAACTAGCTAATAAAGTTTTTTTGTATTTGGTGAAAGTGACAGGTTTATTATATAAAGAATCCCACCAAACTTGAGACCCCCTTTGTAAATGGCTGCATGCCATTGTGATCATGGCCTCTTTGCCTAACTGATTTATTGTGAAATACATCTCCAGGCTATTTAAGTGTTTCGTTGGAGCTTCACTTATGTGGCCAGAAAATACCCAAATTTTAAAAACTGATTTATGATTGCAGTGTTATTTAAAATATGCTTTTACATTTACATTCAGCTGGTCAGACTTATTTTCTTTGATAAGCATCTTTTTTTTACATAATGTCTCAGCTTGCCTACTGCTATCTTCGCTAATATTTATTTTATTTATTTTCTCTCTCAAATTATTAATTTCTACTTTAATCTCTTCAGTTATTTTGTTATTTTTTATTTTCATTTCTGCTACCATCTCTGCACTAGCCCCATATTTACATCATGTTCTACTTTATTTTTTTCTATTATTTGGTACACCGGCTCAATTTGATTTTTGATTTGCATTTTATTTTCATTTACTTCTCTCATAATTTCTTATTTCATTTTATCATAGCTTAGTCTGATTTGATCTTTTAAAATTTCAAGCATTTCAGCTTGCCCTCCTATTTTCTGTTTGTTTCATTACTCTGTTTTTTAAGCTCTTTGGCTATTTTTTACTTTCTTCGGCTGCTTTTTTTCATTTGTTTTTCAGTTCTTCTGCCATTTTTTTTACTTTCTTTAGCTACTTCTTTTTGTTTTTCAAACATGCTAGTTATTAGTGCTATGATCTCACTATTTTCTTGTTTGTTCATAACTTTTTTCTTTTCAGTTTCATTTTGCTGTCTCTTACTGGGAACATTTTCTATTTCATTATTTTGAGCCTCCATTTTAGCTCTCTTTCTTGTAATCATTTACACTTTTTTATGATACCTTTTTGCTTTTAATACTGTATTTTATTCACATTTTCTTTAATTAATACTGTATTTTATTCACATTTTCTTTAATTTGTAATTAAATTATGAGTGTTTTCCCAATTTTTCCCACTACATTCACCCCAACACCATTTGCTTGCAGATTTTGAACTTTTACCAATGCCTACCTGCACTTATTTATTTACTTATTTTATCTTCCATATATATATCTTTTTCTTTTTTTTCTATTTTAACAAAACCTACCCCACTTATTTTTTTTTCAACATATAAAATTATTATTATTAGTGTTGTTCATTCTCTCCCCTCTCTCATCTCCAATAATTTTATTTATTTTACATTTTTTTTCTTTTTGTGAGTCGGTTGTTTATTATGCATTTTTAAATTAGAACGAATGTTGAAGCTCTCATGTTGGATGACATTTGTAATGGGATTTACCTCCTTCACTCTATGCCTATTTACTTATTATTTATTATTTTACTTTATTATATCATATTAATCTTTAATACTTTATTTCTAGACCCCATTATTTAAGCAGAGGAGTAAAATATAATCAATACTTACATATTAATCATACCCCCAGTCAGACTGAGATTTAATAAAAATATTAAAACAATGTTCACTTTTCCAGATCGAGGTACCCCTCCATGACTGCAAAAATGATTGCCACATCTTATGGGGATATTTATAATGTGTTTAAACCCTATAAGTGCCACCAGTATTAGACTGGACTCCATGAGACAACATTAACATGTTTCAAGTGCTTGACCCATGGCTAGCTATTAAAACATGAGATCGGCATAACACCGAATATCTAAATAAGATTGTTTATTTACCCATAGTCAATTGAGAGAGACAGAGAAATGTAAACAACATCAATAATTTACAACGTATTTATTAACAAAACACAAGGAATATTTGAAACATTTAAATAAAACTATGAATACTATTTCAAACTACAATATTCTAAAACAATCATGTGCTTATTTAATATATTTTTTAGAAATAATATTTAAAAATTCTAGCTAGAAATAAAAATTTAAAAGTTTTATCAATGATGTCCAGACAATATTTGCCTAGGGTTTTTATGTAGTATCTGAGTGATCACCTCGGTCTTCTGATCCTGCCAGATTTATAATGGGCTTCTCTTGGTAGTTAGATGCTTCCTCCTGGTTCAGTGTACTGTGGCTAGGTTTGGTTCCATAGATTTAGGTCATGGTAGGTAAAAACATTGGCAAATGTGAGTCAGAGGTATATATTACTGTGTTTGACTAATGGTACTCAGGAGATGGGTGGTGGAAATGAGAAAACATTCAGCTTTGGTCTAGCAATACATTTTTCTATCAACATCACCATATAAAGATTGTTTCATCTTGCTGGATTCAATCATTTTAGATGGCTTATAGACTTTTTGGTGAACTATACTGGAAAAGTAACTGTTTTTCTTCTTTTGCTTCTTTGCTTTTTGTGCTGCTGTTTTTTCTCTGTTTTCTCTTCTGACCTTGAACAATAGGTATTTTCAGTATTTATATACTCTGAATGTGCCCCTGCTTGAATTTCTGTCCATAATATAAACTCATTTGATCTTTACATTTTTTTTAATTAGTTACATTTTTTATCTTATATTTTTGATTACACAGAATTAGTTAATTATTGTTAATTAATCTGTATGGAATTTATGTCCAGAAGCTGATTACATCTTGTACAAATTTGTTTTCAATTATATGTAGCTTTTAATTAAAAGTGCTTCTAATTAAAAGTACTTTTGAAAGGATTATATGTTAAATTAAAATACAGAAAAGAAAAGAAGGATGAGTTATAATTAGTATTTTAACTTAATTCCCAAGATTTGTACTTTTTCTATTTTATTTTAATTTTTTTTTTAAAAACAATTAAATAGTGAAATATAATTTTACTTTTTTAATTTTATTTATAGTATTATGTAACTTATATGTATACACATAATTATGTACTATGTATATATACACATTGCAACCTTTCACAATTTTTTATAAATAATAAACTGTTCCGCCATTTAATCAGATGATATAAATTTATAAATTTTTTAACAGATGGAAATGTTTGAATTTTATATGTGGAAATTTCATATGATAAAAATGTTTTTACACACATTTATATATATATATGTAAAAAAATACTAAAACAGAGTTTAAATATAAAATTTAGTTAGTACCAAGTATACTTTCAATGCTTTTGTGTCACATTTATGGTTAATCTGCTGAGGAGATTAACTTTTTGCTGATTTGAATGTTGTAAACTGTAGCCAAAAAAAGTGCCCACATGCATATTATGGTGAGACTAAGACAAATCTTAGAACCTCACTATTCTTTAATTTATAAAAAAAATCTAAGATAAATTCCAAAACTGTCAATTCACTAGTCTTTTATAATCATGAAAGAGAACACAGCCATAGTTGTGATTCAAGTGTTGTTAAAACTATATACAAAAACAGAAATGATTGTAAATGTAAATTAAAAACAAATGGTTTAATTCAATTATTTTTTGTGTTAAGCCATGTATTATTTTCCATTACATACCAAAATTTCAATGAACTAGCATCTGCCAATGTCAAGGTTAACAATGGTGGATGCTAGTTCATCGAAATATTGGTATGTAATGGAAAATAATACATCGTTAAACCCCAAAAATGATTCATCTACATCATTCAACCATGAAAACATCAAATATAATATTAAAGAAGATGGTTCATTACACAAAATGAATATATAAGAGAAAACAATCAAAAAGCATTCAAATCAGTAAAAAGTTAATGTTCTCAACAGACTTACCATGAATATGTAAAAACATTGAAAGTATACTTGGTATAATAAATCTTACTAAATTTCATTTTTTAAACTCTGTTTTAGTTATATTTATATTGGACTATTTCCGTCATCTAATATGAGTGTTGAATATCTTTAGAAAAATTTAACTTTATTTAAATATTACAAATACATTTAACTGTTTAACAGTTGAATGTATTTGGAATATTTAAATAACGTTAAATTTTTCTAAAGACAACAATACTCATATTAGATTATGAAAATAGTCCAACATAAAACTGCAACTAAAACATCATCATCACAAACCTTCAGAAAACCCCTCTGTTTTAGTATTTTTTACATTGATATTAAGAATGACAGAGTATTAAAATATAATTATATTTATGTAATTATATGAGCTAATTTCTATGCTCTATTTTAAGCATGGTTTAAAATTAATAAATGCTTTTTTAATGTAAAAGACAGACCAATTAATTAACTATCTAATTACATTTCTGATAAATATATCCTCATAAGAACTGCTGTAAATTTGAATATTAAATTTGAATACCTATAACCATACTAGAATATCAGTATAAATTTTTGTATTATTTATCTAAATGACCTTATGGTAAAGAGGTTGACATGTCTTATCATAACCATTTCTTGAATGTAAATTCAGGTAAAATTAGATAGTCTATTATAATCATTCAAAAAAAGGCAAAATAATATGAAAGAGAAGGAATTACTCACCCAACTTGCCATTGTTGATGATGATAAGGGTTGGGCATTTTTTATCATTGTTAGTTATCAAATGTGAAAAGCTAGATATCCATTGACTGACCAATAATAGATGGCTACCTGGATTTGCTAAGTGTTGACTACCACGAAATATCCTATGTATGATTGGAATCTGATTTTTTTTTAAAGTTTAGCCACTAAGATTTGAACTTAAATCACAAACATGACAGGCAGGTGTGTGACCCTTACACCATAGGGCTTACTATCTAGCATTGGTGAATAAATTGGTCATCTAGTTACTGCCAGCTATGAATAGCTTGAAATGATCACATAAATTTCAATATTCTTTTGCCATAAAACAAAATTATCATTACATATATTGCTTTTTTGTCACTGGTTAAGAAAGGTCTTGTGATATAATGGTTAAAGTATTCACTTGCATGCCTGCAACCTAGTATTCAAATTAGGGCAAAAGTTGAGTTTTTAAGGCTTCAAGCAAGCCTAAAATCTTTTTTAGACAGCCAGTCTATAACCAGTCTGGTTTGCATCCACTTATTGCCCACTGAATGAGTGTTTACCTATTCATAGATAGGTTCTAAACATTTCACTGGCATTTAACTATTCTGTTATTTACTTCTTTTTTGTTTCTCAGTAGAAAGATTCTGGTAATGCCTTTGTTCCAAATTATCATTAATTATTTACAAAAGTGCAGTTGCGCATATCATATCAGCTAAGCCTTTCTGTTTCTTACCCAACTTTTTAAATACTCATGGTTATTTTTCTCTTTATGATCATTAATCAATTTATTTCTTCACTTCTCTCTTTTATGTTAATTTTCCACCCAAAGTGAGAGATGACCATTGCCATTTCAGAAAATTTAAACTTCTACTGATATCTCAGCACAATCCCTTTATCTTTAAGAACATTCTCTATTTAGTTTTTCTTTATAAGTATCTCAAACAACAGCATTATTTATTTCATTTACTCTTTTCAATACTTCTGTATTTATTAGCCTATTTTTCCACTCTCTTCCAAATCCACATCTCCAAAGTCTATCACAATTTCTATTTTATATAAATCTATGCTCTGTATATTTTTGGTGCAGTTGGTTGAGTGGCCCAATTGGTATCAGAAAATAAAACTATAAGCCTTTATATATATAATTCCATATTTCAAACAAAGATTTATTTATTCTGTAGGGAGCTAGAACTATTAAACCCCTGTTTTATCTTTTTACTTAATCAAAACAACATCTTATTAATTTTTATACTATAGATTTGTATATATTTTTTTTTTATATGTTACTTTCATTTGTTTATTTATTTAAATAAATTTACATTTTTTCTTTATATATATATTACAGGTAAAAGACTATGCCTCGGTGATTCATTAGCAAAAATGGAGCTCTTTCTTTTTATAGCAACACTCTTTCAACGACTTACATTTTTTTACCCAGAGGGTAGACCCCCTCCTTCATTGGAACCCGGACCAGGGCTAACAAACAGCACCCGACCTTATGAAATTTGTGCTAGATTACGTTGATTTTATATATATGCATTATGGTTATTAAAATTTGGGATTATGATAGATTTCTGATTTTAAGATGGATATTTACTATGGCAACATTTTGGAAATAAAATATATAAATATGTTATTCCGGCATTTAGAATAGATTTTGATATAAAATATTCAATACATAATGCTAAAATGTACAAAAAAAAAAAACTATCTCACCCACATATCAATAAAACAATCCAATTCATTCTATAAGGCAACTAACATGTGAGTTTTTAGCAATGAATAGAACCAATTTTTCTGATCGTTGCTAAGCAACTATAAATAAATGGTGGTCATAAACTGAATTAGATTGTTTTGTCAATACGTTGATAGGATAGTTGTTTTTAAATTTAAATACAAACATAACCTAAAACCTTTCAGTCTTTTTTAAAATGTATATTTTATTTTGTAACAACATATATTCTTTAAATATTTTGCTATTTCTGTTGTTGTTGTTCTAGAAGCAATTTTTTATTTTTACAAAAATTGTTAATATTATGCATTTTTTAAATAAAATAAAATATTGTTAAATAAACATGTTTTTGTTCCTAGTTTTTTTTGCCCCTATTTTTATTAAGTAAATTTTTTAAAGCTAGAAAACGTGCTAATCTGTCACTCCATAATAAATGACTAACATCAAAAGAAACTCAAAATTGGGAGAATCCAACAAGGTCGGCCATTTGCACTACCTCTCATCTAAATTTGCCAACTTGGATTTTTAAGGACAATTGTTCTATAGAAAAAGCGTGAAATTGATATTTTTTGCAAAAGCAGCTAATTTTTATAAAATTATAAACTTTTAAGAGTCCATATACTATCCTTCATTGAAGACTGCACCTAGATGGCTACCTAGATATAATAATCATGCCAGCCCTATTTAAAATGTATTAAAATAAATAAGCAAAAGTTAATATCAACACAACTTTCTTTGATTCTTTAGCTTATCACATAAACAGCTTTTTTCTTCTCTACTGCAGTGCCATCTATTGTAAACTTGAGTAATCAGTGTTTAAGAGATGATGATGTAATGTACTTTCCAGCCCATATTTCACAACCATATATTAATACACTCCCACACATAGCATTTAATTAATGTTTTTCTTAATTCTCTCCTCAAAGGTTCACAACATATTTTATTTCTCTTTATAAATAATATCTCCTTTACCAATGCTATTCTTCTTTTAACTTCATCTTCATTTCTTCATCCTCACTCAACTAACTGCCCAAATATCTTAATCCATTCACCCGTTGAACTATATTATCATGGATTTTGCATTTCTTCCTATCCATAAACTCTTAGTATTCTCAATATTAATCTTCATTCCATATTCCATTCATTCTTCCAATTTAATCAACATATTATGAAGACACTTTTCATCCTTAGCTATAAGAACCATATCATATACAGATCTTATACATTTTATTATTCTACCTCAAACATTTTCTCTCCCATAGTCTAAATAATTATTTAGCACATCTTCTAAATAAATATTAAAAAGAACAGATGACATACTGCATCCTTGCCTAACTACACTTTCTATATTTCACTTCATCAGACTCATTATTCCTCAATTTAATTATTATCCTTTGTTCAGTATACATATTTCAAATCAATCTTATTTTTTTCCAAAATACTTCTTTATTTTTTAAGATGTTTATAAGTTTATTCCAAACTACTCTATCTAATGCTTTTGTCAAACAAAACATATGCAAATTCCTTTATCTTTTTCAATATATTTCACTGCAATTTTTCTACCAAACACCAATAGCATCTAAGGTATTTCTTCTTCTCTGAAAATCAAACTTCCCATAAATTCTGTTAAAATTCTTAATAAAACTTTAGAAGCATGAGATAACAAACTTATTGTTCTATACTCTTCACATTTAACAGCTTTCATCTTTTTAGCAATTGGAATCATTATAGTTCTTAAAAAAGTCTTCAAGCCAAATTCCACTGATATATATCAAATTGCAAAGCCCAATCACTTCCTTCATAGTAAATTCTCTCATTTATTTCAAAAACTCTATAGGTATAGTAGCAAATCCAACAGTTGTGCAATTTATTATTTCATTTGGCAATATGTTCATATCTTTATCATCTACTTCAATATCTTCTTCATTTTCAAGTTCATAATTAATTAAATTATCTTCTGTTCTAAATAGATACTGAAGATATTTTTTCCATCTTGTTAATATATCATTGCTATCAGATAATATCCATTTTTGTCTGAAATATCACTTGCTACCCACGTCTTTTTCTCACAAGTGAAATTTCATATTCTATCAAATCATCATCATCATTGCTAATCATTATCCATTCACTGCAGGATGAAGGTCTTTCCAAGTTCAATCCATCTCCGATCTCTATCTTTCTTCTTCACATCACTCCTGCACACTTTCTTACTACATCATCTGCAAAATCCGAATGACTTAAATAATCTTCATTTACTTTTACTTTTTTTGTTTTCCATTTTAATTCACAAAATACTTTTTGCCGCACTGCTGTAAAAAGTTTTGGAGACATGGAGTCACTCTATCGTGCACCCTTCTCAATATTAACCTTCCTAGTATCATTATACAACCACCATCATAGGAATTGTGGCATTTTATAGAAGTAAACATGCCAGTGTCTCCTTCACCACTTCCTGATAGTAAATGTGTTTCATTGTCAGTGATTGATTATTTATGGTACTTTGCTTGTTTACAACTAACCTTCACATCTGAAGGCCATTCTTCTATCAGCAACCTGGCGATGCCCTGAATGGCATAGGACCAATGCCTTCCTATCCCATCATATATAATTGGAAATTATTACTGTATAATTCATTTAGATTACTGACAGAAGTGCTTTGACTTGATTGTTTTAACATTTCAAAATTTTCCAAAATTGGTAGCGATAGTCCTTGAGAGCATAATTAATACAAGGTAATGTATTGAGACATATTACAATTTTTGACTTTTATATTTAAGGTTTCATTCATTCTATTCTAAAGCCATCTATTTTAAGCTTGAATAAATAATGAAAAGCATATAGTATATTGAATATCTCATTTTCAGATCAATTTTTGGCTTCATCATTAAGAACTAAGATTCAAGACTGTAATGAATACACCCATGTAGCTCTAAAAGCCATCTTTTTACTACCATTTAAGCTAATAACCCGAATACAAAAGTAAAATATTAACCTTGCATAGTTGTACAGGAACCAGATCAGTTTTTTTTATGTTTTAGTTTTATTCCAACTGTAAGCCCCTCTGTTACTATAGCCAGTAATATACCTGCTATGCATAACACCAGTATGTAGTAAAACAAATTCTTTATCATTATACTCTAGAGGAATCTACATAGGCATAAATTATAAACAGACATCCAGGTAATTGGATTGAAATCAATTCTATAGTTTGATTCAATACAATAGTCAGATTCCACATTATAAAAAAGGTTGACAATCTATTCTAACTTGCTTGTAGAACATTGTAGGGATTGGATTTTATAAACTGATCTTTCCTTTAATGGCATCTCCTCACTGACAAATGATAATAAAGATGTAGTATCCGACTTGGTTGTAGATGTTCTATTAGCAGTAACAACTATTTATAAATATATGGCATTTTAAACTCATATACAAAACAAAGGAAATATAAATATTTCATGGGTTAATCATGTCCAAATGCCTTACTGGGACAAATTCAGAAGCAGAATCCAAAGGACCATTTTTTAATAAACTTCCAAAATACATTTATCTTTCATACATCAATGACAATCTATTGTCTGATAAAAGAAGATATCCTCTTTCAGCTCACTTTTGACCATATATATATATATATATATATATATATATATATATATATATATATTATAAATAAATCGAGCATTGATATCTAAAAGGCTAAAACTTTATAATAGCAGTGATATAGTTTTATACTGTACAGGTATCAATACTTGATTTATATGCAGTATATACAAAGGCCATAATGATAGAGGAATCTTTTTTATTAGATCAATGGATTGACATTGTGATATAGTCCAAAAGGCTAAAACTTTATAATAGCAGTGATATAGTTTCATACTATTCAGGTATCAATACTTGATTTATTTGCAGTATATACAGTAAAAGGCCAGAATGACAGAAGAATCTTTTTTATTGGATTAATGGATTGACATTGTGATATAGTTTCATTCTTTTCAGTTATCAATGTTTGATTTATTTGCGGTATGTACAGTTGAAGGCCAGAATGAAAGAAGATATCTTTTTTTATTGGATCAATGGATTGGCATTGATATGCAAGGGGGTAAATGTATTTGCAAGTTTATTTAAAAATAGTTCTTTAGAATCTGCTTTCAAATTTGTCCTAGTAACATATTCAGATGTGAGTGATCCATGAAATGTCTATATTCTTAAATGTTACATATTTGATCAGTAGTCAAATCATTTACGTTGTGATTAAAATTATTAGTAGAACAAACGAAAAATGATAATTCACCAAAAATTGATTTTCTGTTGATTACATAATCCAATATGCGAATCACAAATACATCGACGTATAAAACATGCTGGTCCATCATTCCATTTATTTGATATTTTGGAATGCTGCATTTAAGATCTTTCTGCACCTAATCTTTCATGGTGAACGACTTCAATGCTTTGTAGATCTAATGGTAACTTTCTATTCTAATTCAACATCAGCCATATTTGCCCAGTGAAAGAATCACAATTGTGTAACATAGAGCATGTTTGAGATAATCTTTACAACATAAATGAAATTTGTCTCTTCCACCTAAAACACTTTAAAATTTACTGTAAAACAATTTTTAGAAAATCTTATTCATTTCATGTTTCCAGACTCCACATAAATATGATTTTGTAATAGAAGATTTAACAGCATTACTCCCAACTAACTGAAGAACACAGCTTGGTTTTATAACTTTGCGACTGTATATTCTTAATTTCATGGAGCATTCTTAAATTTTTAAAAATATCTTTCAATTATATCTCTTGAGAGTCCATTTCCATAAAGTAAGGTGGATGTCTGATAACTCTAAAAACTTACTGCATTATTTAAAATAATTTTTTGTGTACTTAAAATCATCAAAACATCATATAATCACATTCCGTATGCTTACATAGGCTGTTAATAATAATAGAAAACTCCATACAGTAGTACAACCCAGTGCAGCCCTTAGAAATCAATGGATGCAAGAAAGTCTATCTAGTGCCTACTTCAATATTCTCAGACTAGTCCCTAGCTCGTTTTTAGCTTCTTCCAAGCAAGAAACTAGTTTAGATATTGGATCCATTTTATGCACAAATCTTCTTGCATCCATTGATTAGTATGACTTGCACTTGGTGGTACTACTGTAGGGAGAATTTGCTACTGTATACTTGTTTAACTGCTGAGCCTAAAAGAGCCTTACACTGGCATAAATAATCTCTTTTTCCAAAGGAACCTTATGCATTTTATTTCATTGATAAAGTAATAAAAGCTAAAAAATTTTGAGTCAAAGTTCAATCCATCTTCTTCGTGCTCAACTATCATGTGACTTTTCATAAAATAATCAATTAAATGATATGTGTAGTTTAATGCAGTGGTAACGTGAAGTATGTGAAAGCACATTACTAACAAATAAACTGATCAATAAGAGAAATTTATTGTACTCTTGAAGTTGTAGATTAGTTCACACATATAAGAGTCTACTATTAGGAATTGATTGTAGATTAAATTCTACGATATCTATAGACAAATTGCATTTCTGAAAGTGCATCATCCTTCTATAGCAATTTAACCACTTTCGTTAGATGTAAAATCAACAAGAAATTTATGATTTTAACAGATGATTCTATTTCTGTAGGACTACTTAAAACCTTAGATTATGCCATTATTTATTCTCCAACCAATCTTAATTTATTGTGGCATGATTAAATAAACTTAAGAAGCCCATTAATTATCAATGTCCTTGGATCCATTAATTTACATTCTTGTGGAAATGATTTAATATCTATATTATAAGAAGATGTAGATTTGAAGTTAGTTGCTTAAATATTACATAGGAATCTAAACATCACCTAACTTCCTAAACCACTATTGTTTATACAAGATCATGAGTAAGGTGTCTTTAATAAATAAAATAATTTAATGGTTTAGGGCCTAAGACTTGACCACAATTCATAAAAATGACTCCATAATCTACCACTCTTTCATTACACCAAACTTACAGGATGATTGCTATTATATAAAGTTTCTGGTTTAGGAGACAACATTATTTGCCAACAGTATAGGTTTACTTTTTATTTTAGGGGTCGGCAATCTTTTCTGATCATGAATCACATGGACTTCTATAATGTCTCTAGAAGGCTACATGTAAAGATATTTTTATTTTACAATATATGAAGTATTCAAGAGAAAACTGTTGCAATGTTGCTGAAAACTGGCTTTCTATTTTTTAATAAATTTCATAAAGTAAAACTTTTAAAATTCATTTCAAGCAATTTTATGACGTATCACATCTTGAACACACTTATGTGTGGGTATGTTCCAATGTGACCAAATATTGTTGCCATAATAATTTGAGAACAAAACAAATGTTTTATGATGAAATTTCTTATACCCCATTGTTTGGGGAATAACTTAAATGTTCATTGTTAGACAACAATATCCATTCATGAGAAACTTTCACTTTGATGCAACTCAACTTCTCATTTATAGGTAATTCAAAAACTAACCTATAAAAATATTTACTGGTCAAAAAATGTTCTGATTCAAAATTTAAGGTATTTTTTCTTGAAATAAAAATTCTGTGTTTTTTTGAAATATATCAAATAATTAACAGAAACTTATACTCATGACATGTCATTAGACATGTATTTTATGAAAATCTGTATTTGGTAAACATTATGTAGAATTACACATAAATGTTTTGTTTCATGTATTTTTCAGTAGAAACATCTTCCAGATATAATAAAGTTTGTTAAAGCAAATATTTTAACATATGAGGGGATAGCCCAAAATAACTGGAAACATTCCCTCATAGTCACATCTGTTGTAGTATATACTTCAGTTTCTAAATATCTATAAACATCACATGTTCACCATTTCTTATGCTTGCTGATAACTGTTATTAAACCAGGCAAAACTCTCTACACAGTATTGCCACTTTCAGATCTATATGACTATATAAGCTAATGAGCTTGGATTAAAAGTATTATTGCATTTTCAATTTAAGACTTAAGGTTTTGTAGTTATGTAGAGATAAAAGGTGGCTGCTGGAGGGCTGCATTAGATCCTAAGATCTAGGTGCAGTGCTCTCAGTTTCAAGACTTCTCACTGACAAAGGCCACAAGCCAGAAACTAATCTGGGGACATTGGATGAGTAGGCAATAGATGGGGATTTTGTGCACAAGTCTTCTGGCATCCATTGATTACTCTGGATTGCACTGATTGGCAATACTGTATGGAGAATTTTGTCTTTTAATTTTTTTAAATATCTCTTCTGGGAACCATTCTACATCAATCTGCAAAATGACATAATCATGATGATGTGGTAGTATATGCTTCAGCTTTCAAATACCTCTTGTGGGAACCCTTCTGCATCAATATTCCAAATAACAATCATGAAATCATGGTCATACATAGCACATTTTTTTGTAGTGTGCTTTTAATATTTGTTGATTTTTGTAATGGCTGAAAAGTAGGAACATCTGAAATTCTGTTTTTTTTTTTTTAGGGAATTGTATTGTAATGAATATCTTACAAGCAGGTTGCTCTTGAAAAAACACAAGCTTATGAGTGATTTAATGAAAGTAGTAAATTAACCATATCCCCAAAAAGCATGGTGCATGAAATCCAATATCAAGATGCTGCTGATTTTTTGGGGATGTGAATGGCATCACTCAATCGGAATTTCTTTGTAATAATCAGGCGTTGGAAACTTATAAATTCTGAAACATTCGTGTGGTGCAGTAAAATGTAAATGTTCTGTTTTGTGGCAAAGTGAGAAGTGTATATAGCATCATGATAATGCACTAGCACACAAAGCCTTGAATGTAAAATAATTTTTAATTAAATTTACCATAATTACAACTTATCCATCAGCTACATTCACTTGATCTAGTTCCATGGCATTTCTTTTTTATCTCTCGAATGGGAAAAGATGTCTCCACTTTTTATTTTGCAGACTTAGAAGTCCTTGAAGAAAAATGGTGGTGAGTTTAAAAGACATCACTTTGCAAAGCTTTCTGGACTATTTTAAAAAGTGAAAAACATATTTAGACCAGTGCATTGCTTTAAATAAATCATACTTTGACAAAGATTCAATTTGCAATATCTAACAATAAATATATAATTTTACAAAATTATAGTTATTTTTGGGTCTCTATTCATATGTTATTTGAGGTGCATTTTAAACAAATTATATTGGGAATGAAATTTTAAGTCTTTTTCATTTGCAACTTGTTTTTAGAAAAGTCTTTGTTTTCAAATATCAGTTACTTACACTAAAATATTAAACTATCAAACATGTGCTACTTGTTTATATAATTTAATATTGTAATAATGTGAATGCTAAAAACTTGAACAGATACGCCTTAAACATGCTAATGTGACAGTCAATAAGATGGAATAATGACATCACATGGACCTCTCAATTCTCAAACACAAGTCAGAACTATTTATATATAATATTTAGTGAATTAAATGTGAAGGTATTTAAGCTTCACACTCTTAGTTCAAAATGCTTGAGTCTGGCTCATTTATATATAATTAAGGCATAGATGAAGATAAGTCCATCACCTTTTTCTTATAGTTCTGACTTGGGTTTGAGAATTGAGAGGTCCATGTGATGTCATTATTCCATCTTATTGGCTGTCACATTAGCATGTTTAAGGTGTAACTGTTGAAGGCTTTAGCTTTCACGATATTACAATATTATCTGTATTTTTATATTGGACTATTTCCATCATCTAATATGTGTGTTGAATGTCTTTAGAAAAGTTTTAATTTTTAGTTAAATATTCCAAATGCATTCAACTGTTAGTAATATCACAGCAAACAGGTTAGTATATTCACCAACTGTTAGTAATATCACAGCAAACAAATGTTAATAATATCACAGCAAACAGGTTTGCTGTGATTGGTGCATATACTAACCTGTTTGCTGTGATATTACTAACAGTTGAATGCATTTGGAATATTTAACTAAAAATTAAAACTTTTCTAAAGACATTCAACACACATATTAGATGATGGAAATAGTCCAATATAAAAATACAGCTAGAACACCATCATCACAAACCTTCAGAAAAACACTACAATATTATCTGTTTACACTTAATAAATTTTATAAATTTAATATTTTTGTGATTAAAAAATTCTTATACTTGTGCACAAGCTGCATAAATCCTTATCAAGGGCCATCTGTGGTTCAAGGGCTGTAGATGTCCACCCTTGTCTTATATGATAATTCAGATAGATGTCAAAACCACCTTTACTTTTCCAAAAGTGTCACATTGCAGCCAATATTCTATTACTGTAAACCTAATTCACTTTAATATGAACTTGAGTAAATAATGTTTGCCTTTTGTGATGTGCAAAACATTGGGCAATTATGATACATGTGTAAATGCATTTCCATTCTCACATGTCTGATGCTGTGTGAATATCTCATATGACATATTTTTATTTGTTTCTATGTATCTTCACTTATCACAAAAATTCGCTTTAATGAGAAGCTTTTCTTTAACTTTTATGCATATCTAATAATTCAACTACTATAATACTAAATAGGTTTCAAGATTATATACATTTCATCATATAATCATCATTTCTTATGCTTGCTTATAACTGTTATTAAAACAGACAAAACTCTCTTTATGTATTACCATTCAGTAAAAGGCTATAGGTGCAGTGCTCTCAGATCCAAGGCTCCTCACTGACAAAGGCCACAAACCAGAAACTAGTCTGTGGATATTGGATGAGTAGGCACTAGATGGGTATTTTATGTACAAGCCTTTTGGAATCCATTGATTACTCTGGCTTTCACTGAGTGGCAATTTGTATAGAGAGTTTTGCCTGTTTAATATCGATTATATATTGTACCGAAGTACATTGATATTAAATTAATTTTATGAATTCCATGTTTTAAAATATAAAAATTTAAAATTAAGAGAATAAAATGTAAAAACTAAAGAGCAGGGGGGGGTAATTTGTATTAAATAAAATAAACTGTAAACGCTGTTTAAAATAATAAGATTTTTTTTGTTTAAAAGAACGAAAAAAGTCTTCTAATAAAAAAATGATTTAATATTCTTTAAATGAATTTATAATAAAATAATAAAGAGATTTTGTTTTATCTTATAATAAAATAATTAAATATATGTGCATGTGTGTATGTAATTTTTTAATAAAAAATAGAAGCAAAAGCTAATTTTATTTCACGAGACAAAGGACGCTGCTGCTAAATAAAGTTTTCCATTGTTTAAAACAGTATAAATAGCTCAACATTTTATCATTCTTGGTCTGATTTTCTCATTTTAATAAAATATTTCTTGAAGTAATATTTCCAAAAAATGTTGCATTGTTAAAACCAAAGTGTTTGCAGTTGACAGAAGCCACTCTTTATGCATCTGAGATCTGCAATTAGTTTCGAAAATGATCATGTTTAAATAGACTAAATGGACAGCAGAGTTTGGGTATGCTAAACCAGCCATGAAAATCATACCATGTTACAGGATCTACGGAAAAATCATTTTACCGGTCGTCGATGAGTTAAGAAATAATTCCATTATGCTGTTTCTGTCATATTTAAAAAATCCTAGGTAATTATTTGACTTTGATATCTTAACATTCCTGATTTCTTCTTACAATAAAAGATAGACTTTGTTAAAAGAACTTTGAACTTTTTGAATTAAACTTAAAAAAAAAGAATAAACTTTAAACTTCAAAAGATAATATTTGCAATAATAAAATAAGTAAAAGCAGCTTCTATTAAAAAATATTTTTGAAATAATGGCATGCACATATGTGTGATTGATTTGATTTTTAAAACTTAAAAAAAAAAGATGTAATGTGTATAATTTATATGCTAAAGTAATATATTAAAATGCTTTATTTTAATCTTTTAAAAAGAAGTTTGTGTGTTTAATTATAAGATAAAATGATTAATTTATTTTAAATAAAAAAAACACATAAATTATTTTTCTTAAAATATTTATATTTATTTTGATATGTGTGGGTAAGTATAAATATTTATTTTTCTTAATAAAAGTAGGAGGGAAAAAATCTAATCATTAATAATAGTATTTCAGAAAAGATTCGCTAAGTTAAATCTATAAATGTTTTAGCATTCAGTATAATGTTGTCATTATTAGTTTTAAAGGATTGAAGTATTATTTTGAATGGTTTGGAAAAATTATTTTAGTTTTTTAAAAAGTAGTAGTAGCTTAGAAGAGGCAGCAGCTAGCGGCGATTTTTCAGGTACCAAGTTATGCTGATCAGAAAGACATGCTAATTTTAATGTAATTAGCTGTGCCTAAGGGATTTTTTTTTTCTTTAAAAAATAAAAATAAAGTGTTTATTTGATCGGTATATATTTGGTAGTCAAGTGTTGGGTGTTATTGATAATTCACTATTGATGATAGTTGACACTTTACCTGAAAACCAACCATTTTCTGGAAGGGAAGTTTAGGAGGACAAAGTATAAAAAAAGATTAATTAATATTTTTATTTGTTGATGGTTGTTGTTGTTTCCCGTAGTTTAAGTACTAAATTTTATGTTGTAATTTTTTATTGTTGAGAGGTGGTTGGGTCATTTGGTGCATCAACATGGCATGAAAGTGGTTCATTTGGTGCATCAGCATGGCCCAAGAACTAGATGTTTTGAGTGGAAGAACCGACAGAAGTTGTAGTTTGTAGGGGCATATGGTGCATTAATGTAGATAGTTGGACATTTATTAAGTGCAGTAACATGGATCGAAATTTGACATTTAAAGTGGAAGAACTGATAGAAGTTGTAGTTTGGAGGGCATACAGTGCATTAACATAGATAGTTGGATGTTTATTAGGCACAGTAATGTGGCCCAAAATTTGACATTTAAAGTGGAGGAACTGATAGAAGTTTTAGTTTGGAGGGGCATTCGTCCCATTAATGTAGGATGTTTAATAGGCACAGTAAGGTGGCCCAAAATTTAGTTGTTTAAGTGATAGGACCATAGTTGAATGGTTGTTTGCACATTAACATAGGGCCAATGTAAAGGACAATTGGACATTGATGTAGAGCTTTAAAGGAGCTTGAAAATAGTCATAGCAAATGATAGGGTTTCTATAAAACATAGTTGGGAATTCATTTGGTGAATCGATGTGGCCTGAAATTGGTTCTTTAAATAGAATAAACAACTTGAATTGTAGTTAGTTGTTTAGATGGTGGGTCAAAGTTGACTGTTGTTATATATTAATAGGGGATATTTGCTGAAGAGAAGTTTAAGAAAGGTATTGGTAGTACTTGTATTTTTTTCCCCGAACAGGCTAGCTTTGGTGTATGATAAAAAGTTGATTTTTGTGGACATTAAAAAGTAGAAATGTGTTTTTTAAGATACAAAAATAAAACACACTCTGAATGAGGAAGATAGATAAACATGAGGCATAGAATTAGAACTAAGAGTATGGGGGTTGACTGTGCATACGTTAAAATAGATTTTTTTTTGTATTTAGATAAAATTTAAATATGATTAATAATATAGTGGAAGAAAGTGGTAGTGAAGGAGGGGCAATGTTGGATGTAAGTCCAATATTTTTTAAGAATCCACATATAGTTGAAGAGAATGTTTTTCAAATATTAGTAAACATGATGAAAGAGATGCGTGAAGATATAAATCGGAATCAGCAGATAATGAAACAAGAAATTAGTGAACGTAGGACAGAAATGAAAGAAATGAGACAGGAATTAATGGAAAGAATGGATGTAGGTCAGGAACCAGTAGAAATAATAAGAAAAGATGTGGATGAAGAAAGGACTGAAGTTTTAGAATTAAAAAAAAATATGGAAGAATTAAAGAAGGAGTTAAATAAGGGAAAGGTAAATCAAATAAAAGTAGGGAGTATAGAAGGAAGTAATGATAAAGAATTGGGAAATTTTGAAGGGAAAATAGAAGCTAAAGAGGATGTAAGGGATGAATTAAAAGAGATATGTAGTAACATGATGGAAAAGATAGAGCAGAAAGTAAAACAGATTGGACAGAAGTGTGATGATTTTAGATTCGGTGATAGGCAGGACCTACAGATAGATAAGTTTATGGAAAAGCAGTTTAGTGCTTCAGTGTTTAAGGCAGAAGTGGGAGAGAACCTGTTAAAGCATTTAAAAAGTTTAAGCCATTTGTTTTCATTTAAAAGATTGCCAGAGGAAGATAAAGTTGTGGTAGTGAGTGGTTACTTACAGGGGACTGCATGTAATTGGTGGTATACTGTGGGTGATAAGCCGCAAACGTTTGCTGAGTATAGATGTGTGATTTTGAGAGCATTTTGAAATAAGGCTAGACAAGATGGTATTATGTATAAAATATCTCAGGAAAGATACTCAAGTACTCGGGGGGAAACTCATGCACAATTTTTTTATTGACAGATAGAAAAGCTTAGGGCATTAACAGCATTTCCTATGTCAGAGGGACAAATGATCAGGATATTGCGGAACAACATATCACCAGAGATACAGCATTTAATGTTAAGTAAGGACAGATGTTTGATAGATGAAATGGCAGAATTTTTAACACAAATCAATTACACCCGGGAACCTTTAGATCGATATAGGAAATGGGATGGGCAAAGTAATTTATTGGATAGAAAAAAAGAGCCACCTGATCAGTTATTGAATAGAATTATGCTGGGATGAAAATTATAGTGAATAAATAGGAATACACTTACAGTTAAACAAATGTTAAATAAATAAAACTAGATTGTTTATAGGTTTAAATTCTGGGTAAACTAAAATGCTCAGAATGATATTTTAGTTTCAGAGGAGGGACGGTGATAATGTACTGAAGTACATTGATATTAAATTAATTTTATGAATTCCATGTTTTAAAATATAAAAATTTAAAATTAAAAGAATAAAATGTAAAAACTAAAGAGCAGAGGGGAGGGGGAATTTGTATTAAATAAAATAAACTGTAAACACTGTTTAAAATAATAAGATTTTTTTGTTTAAAAGAAGGAAAAAAGTCTTGTAATAAAAAAAATGATTTAATATTCTTTAAATGAATTTATAATAAAATAATAAAGAGATTTCATTTTATCTTATAATAAAATAATTAAATATATGTGCGTGTGTGTATGTAATTTTTTAATAAAAAATAGAAGCAAAAGCTGATTTTATTTCACAAGACAAAGGATGCTGCTGCTAAATAAAGTTTTCCATTGTTTAAAACAGTATAAATAGCTCAACATTTTATCATTCTTGGTCTGATTTTCTAATTTTAATAAATTATTTCTTGAAGTAATATTTCCAAAAAATGTTGCATTGTTAAAACCAACGTGTTTGCAGTCGACTGAAGCCACTCTCTATGCATCTGAGATCTGCAATTAGTTCAGAATGTGATCATGTTTAAATAGACTAAATGGACAGTGGAGTGTGGGTACGCTAAACCAGCCATGATAATCATACCATGTCACAGGATCTATGGAGTAATCATTTTACCGGTCATCGATGAGTTAAGAAATAATTCCATTATGCTGTTTTTGTTGTATTTAAAAAATCCTAGGTAATTATTTGACTTTGATATCTTAACATTCCTGATTTCTTCTTAAAATAAAAGATAGACTTTGTTAAAAGAACTTTGAACTTTTTGAATTAAACTTAAAAAAAAGAATAAACTTTAAACTTCAAAAGATAACATTTGCAATAATAAAATAAGTAAAAGCAGCTTCTATTAAATAATATTTTTGAAATAATGGCATGCACATATGTGTGATTGATTTGATTTTTAAAACTTAAAAAAAAAAGATGTAATGTGTATAATTTATATGCTAAAGTAATATATTAAAATGCTTTATTTTAATCTTTTAAAAAGAAGTTTGTGTGTTTAATTATAAGATAAAATGATTAATTTATTTTAAATAAAAAAAACACATAAATTATTTTTCTTAAAATATTTATATTTATTTTGATATGTGTGGGTAAGTATAAATATTTATTTTTCTTAATAAAAGTAGGAGGGAAAAAATCTAATCATTAATAATAGTATTTCAGAAAAGATTCGCTAAGTTAAATCTATAAATGTTTTAGCATTCAGTATAATGTTGTTATTATTAGTTTTAAAGGATTGAAGTATTATTTTGAATGGTTCGGGGAAATTATTTTAGTTTTTTTAAAAAGTAGTAGTAGCTTAGAAGAAACAGCATTTAAGATAGACCTTTTGTTTGTCTATTAGTGGGTGGTTGGAAACCTATTGAGCTAGTGGGGATTTTTCAGGTACCAAGTTATGCTGATCAGATAGACATGCTAATTCTAATGAAATTAGCTGGCACCTAAGGGATTTTTTTTCTTCTTTAAAAAATAAAAATAAAGTGTTTATTTGATCGGTATATATTTGGTAGTCGAGGGTTGGGTGTTATTGATAGTTTGCTATTGATGATAGTTGATACTTTACTGAAAACCAACCACTTTCTGGAAGGGAAGTTTAGGAGGACAAACTATAATAAAATATTAGTTAATATTTTTATTTGTGGATGGTTGTTGTTGTTTCCCGTAGTTTAAGTACTAAATTTTAAGTTGTAATTTTTTATCATTGAGAGGTGGTTGATTCAATATATTTGTAAATTCAGAAGCATTAATATCAATTTGCATCACCATTGTCATCATAATTTTTTAACATTGTCAATCCACTGATGGATGAAAGTTTATCTAACTTTAATGAAGCTTTTTTGCCCATCCATGCCTCCACAACACAGCAGCAAACTTTCTTATTTTATTCATTCATGATCTGCTTCTAAGTCTATTACAATCTTTTAGTATTCAATTTTAAAACTCAATTGGCCATAATTTTGTTTAGGAATATATCCAGCACAGTTCCACTTTTGCATATTTTCCCAATGGCATCAGTGATACCTGTTTGTGCTTCAATCATGCATTTATTTCTGACCCTTTCTTATTACTAATATTTCACTGATTGGTCTGAAGGATCTGTATTCCTTATGCACATGTAATTACTGTTTCAGAAATAATTAAATACCTTTACAACCAATCACAAATATGTGTGTTTGGTGTGTGTATAAATGAAACAGACAAATATCAACAATGATGAATTTATATGATAATCATGAAGTTATTAAAGTGAAATAAAAAATCTTCGGTGTAATACTATAGATTATAATGAGCATTTGATTTTCTAAAAATGTAATTGAGTGCACTTTCAAATGTTTATATCGTTGTTAAAAGATGGGAGGTAAAATTTTATTTAAGCAATGTTATTTATTAATATTTCAAATATCAGTGTTGTTCTAACAGTGATTCTAATTTAAAGCAATAAATCAACCAAATTACAAGATGAGGATGCATATCCAGTGATTGTTCATATTTTAAGAAAACTGATTTGAGTTGAAGATATATTCATCCCTATTGTATCAATTCGGTGCTTAAGTTAGTTTTCTCAAAGCATTTATATGATAAGTAGGCTGTATGCATTTAATTGTATACATAATATTTGAATATTTCAATTTATCAATCTAATTCTTAGTACTATTAATTATTGAATTAACATTAAGTGAAATCTTAATCTTAATCTGGAATCTTTAGAACAAAAACTTTTAATAGCTTCAAAAATCTTAAGAATATATGGCAGAAAAATAATTTATTGTTTTGATATTGGAGAACTAATTAAATTAAATTTTGGATTGAAAATTTCAAAACATTTAGAAAAATCCCTATAATATTCTTCACCTAATAATCCAATATCCCCAGACTATGTTCTAGATTGTGGCTTTTGTCAGTGAGGATCCTTGGATCTGAGAGCACTCCATTAGATCCTAAGATCTAGGTGCAGTGCTCTCCGATCCAAGGTTCCTCACTGATCAAAGCCACAAGCTAGAAACTAGTCTGGGGATATTGGATGAGTAGGCACTAGATAGGGATTTTATGCACAAGCCTTCTGGCATCCATTGATTACTTTGGCGTGCATGGAGTGGCACTACTGAATGGAGAGTTTTGCCTGTTTTAATAAGTTATGAGCAAGTATAAGGAATGGTGATCATGTGATGTTTAGTGGGCAAAATAAGTTATTGACTGGAAGTTTCATTAAATTGGGCCCCAGAAGTGATTAATGGAATCACGAGTCTGCAATCCTATCACAGCACTGCAGGATAGGGATGAGAAGGACTACTTCATATATTATTTGTGAATATGTGAGTGTGCCACAAAAAATGAAATATTACTAGAAGCATGCTCTAGTTACTATGAAAAGTACACCTTTAAATTAAGCAAAGGGGTATAATTCAAAATTGGTGCAATTATAACAAATCAAAATATTCTTGATTTCAAAATGGTGCTCTGTAATTGTGTCTTGATTTGTGATGTTATTTTTTTTCTTTCTCATGCAAGCATTAAATGTTATGTTTTCATGGACTGTGAATTGTTGTGTCATCTGCAATTTGGTGTAAAGTTTTTAATGAAGTTCCATAATAATCAGATGATGCTTTGTGCTGTTTGTGCAATAGTTGGTCATGTCAGAATCTATAGATTGATATCCCTGTTACTATCTTCACTCAAACATTTAAGAACTCCCCAAGCTGCTCAATTATTTTTTATCAGTTTAAAGAAGTGTCATGTATTGAATTGCAAAGGAGTGAATAGTAAATGTATAAGCAATGAGGGTTCTAGGTAGTATAACATTTTCTTTATTAAAGTTTTGTTATTAAAAGATGATTCATTGTACAAATGTAACCGAGTGGTCAGCACAGCAGCCTTACAAGCAGTTGTCCTGGGTTTGCAGATTCGCTTCCCAGCCGATGCTTTGACACATGAACAAAAAAGTTGCAATATAAACATACATTTATCATCATTTTGATGATGGAAGGCAGATGAATGAATTGTTTCTGATTCTTCTCTCCACTTTTCTCTATTTTCAATATTGTACCTCAATCCATTTTGAAAGGTTATTCATTCAAACAACCATCATCTTCTTTCTGACTCAATCACAAATTTTACTCATGACATCCTATTTCAGTATGTTTATCTGTTTTACCATATGTCCCCCAAAAAGACAACTTTCTTTACCTTTCCTTCTCCAACAATTGTCGTTATGCATATAATTTCATCAAGCTCATTCTTAGTTTTCTTAGCTACATACATGGTAAGAGCATATTTTAAAATTCAATATTTCAAGAATCTAAGGATCCTGTTTTGGTTCCCATGCTAGTACTGTCACCAATCAGGCCAGCAACATCTGAAAAAGAAGGACAACATTACCCCTCAAAACGTTGAGCATATACTAACCTATGTGCTATTACTAACAGTTGAAGGTATTTGGAATATTTAAATAAAGTTTTTAAAGACATTCAATACCCATATCAATAAAATAGTCCAATATATAAATACAATCCGTCATTAATGTTTCATTTCAAAAACATCAATATTAGCCTTCCCTTCTTTTCATAATATTCATGCCTTACATCTACATGGTCCAATATACCACAGCAAATCTTTCAATAGTTTAACTTTGTCCATACACTTTATCTGTTTTAAATATTTTTAAGCAATAATTATTTTTGATATTTTTTAAATCTTTTTTCTCATCACTTTTGGATTCATCATCCTTGTCCACCATTATTAATCAATGGCAGAATGAAAGTCTTTCCAAATTTAATCTAATTTCTTTAATACACACAACTTAGCTTCTTTCCATTACTTCAGAAATTTTCTTCATTTCATCCACACATGTGGTCTCTTTCTAAACACTTTTAAAATCTCTTGATATCCAGTTTGATTTCATCTGGTTGTCTATTTTGCTTCTTTTTTAGCAAATTATTCAGTCCAGATCCATTTTCAGGCATTGAATTCATTCAATGATGTCACTGATGTCTATTTGGTCTCTTATTAATGTATTTAATTCTTTATTACTATTCCCAATATACATCTCTCTATACTTCATTGAGTGGTTTGAAGTCTCTATACTATTCACCTATTAACTGTCCATGTTTCAGATCGATGTGTAAGAAACAGTAACATATTGTTACTAGATATTTTTTCTTTTTTTTTTTAAAAAATATTGGATTATTTCTGCCAAAAGCACTCTACTAAAATTCAATTCTATGATCTACTTATATATCAATATATATATATATATATATATATATATATGTATGTGTGTGTGTGTGTGTGTAAATGGGTGTAAATATTCCAGGCTTTAAGTAGCTCCCCTCTTCCTATACTGCAGAAACCTTTGTCTTCTTAGAGCATTTAGAAAAAAAAATAAAACCTTGCTCACCATGTTTCTCATCTGTCAGATGGTGGGAGTATTTCTATTTTTACTTCATTCTGTAGACTAATATTAGTTAGATATGAATTTAGTGATGAATATCCCTAGACCTAATTAGATTGTCTGTAAGCCAATTGCTCGAAAAAAAACATTCTAAGTCTGTTTGAGATCTCAAAAAATTCGAAAATTTATTCAGCCTAGATCCAAATTCCAGGTCATAGATATAGTAAGCAGAAAATGCCTATTGTAATATGTAGATATTTTATACTATTATATAAGTCAAAAGTCTCAAAACAAATGGAAAATAATATTGAAGAAATAACTTCCAAAAAAAAAAAAAGAAAGATAGATAGATAGAAAGAAAGAAAGAACGGATTATTTGTATAGATATAAGATTTATGAAATAAATTAAAGGCAAATATGTAAAGAATAAATGTATTTTAAAATACTAATATATATAAACACAGGTAATATATTCTAATTGTAACTTGTATATTAATGAATGAATGAGTTGAATGAATGTTAACGTTCCTCGGTCTTTCCTTGGGCAAAGAAATCCAAAGTTATTTTGATGCAACTTGAAACTATGTAAAGTTACGGGGTTTTTTCTTTCTCATTTTTAATTAAAGTCTTAAAAAAACATCTGAAACAATAACAAACCTTATAGATTCATGGATGACGACCAGTTTTATCACTTCCATTGCTTGAACTTGTATTTGAAATTTTTTCTTTATAGGAAGCAATAAAAAATGTTAATCATGTTTGGGAGTTAAACCACTAAACATCACATGATCACTATCTCATACTAGCACATAATTGATATTAAACAATTCAAAACAAAGCAAAACTCTCCTTACAGTAGTGCCATCTTGTGCCAACAAGAGCAATCAATGGATGCCTGAAGGCTTATGCATAAAATCCCTATATAGTGCCTACTCATCCAATATCCCCAGACTAGTTTCTGGCTTGTGGCCTTCATCAGTGAGGAGCCTTGGATCTAGGTGCAGATAGGGATTTTATGCATAAGCCTTCTGGCATCCATTGATTGCTCTTGTTCGTGCAAGATGGCACTACTGTATGGAGAGTTTTGCTTTGTTTTGAATTGTTTAATAACAATTATGTGCTAGCATGAGATAGTGATCATAATGATGTTTAGTGGTTTAACACCAATCCTGTCTAATAGGATAGTGGTGGCTATGGTTGTTAAAGAGCCAAAGTCACCAAAATGTATGGGTGCTGAACTGAGTTCAAACCCATATGACTGTATAAGCTATTGAGCTTGGATTGAAAATATTATTGTGTTTTCAATTTCATTCTCATAGTTTTGTACTTAAGTAGAGTTATAAGGTGCCTGCTAGAGGGTTGCATTAGATCCTAAAATCTAGGTGCAGTGCTCTCAGATCCAAAGCTCCTCACTGATGAAGGCCACAAGCCAGAAACTAGTTCTGAGGATATTGGATGAGTAGGCACTAGATAGGGATTTTATGCATAAGCCTTCTGGCATCCATTGATTGCTCTTGTTGGTGCAAGATGGCACTACTGTATGGAGAGTTTTGCTTTGTTTTGAATTGTTTAATAACATGTTTGGGAGTTCATAAGAAATTCAAATACCAGAATTACAAATGCTAGAATCAATCCTGGGATCTCCTGATCCCAAGTCATGTGTTATGGATGATATTAATAACATAATAATAATTTAATGACTTTATTGTTTGAGAGTTCATAAGATGTTTGAGACCTGGAAGTGCCGTAAATGCAATCAACATGTGGATATTACTCTCTAGAATGGGATACTCTATTGAGAGGTCATAAGAAATTTAAGTCTGAAAGGGCCTCAACTGTAATCAATATGAAGATATGACTTTCTAGAATTGGATACTCTACTCCGAGTTCATAAGAAATTCAAGATCTGGAAGTAACACAACTGCAATCAGTATGAGGATTGTACTCTCCAGAATTGGCTAGTCTACCAAGAGTTCATAAAAATTTTGAGACCTGGAAGTACCACAACTACAGTTGATATGAGGATATTACTCTCCAGAATTGGATATTCTACCCAGACTTCACAAGAAAATTTGAAATCTGAAAGTGCCACAATTACAATCAATATGAGGATACTCTATCCAGAGTTCATAAGAAATTTGAGTCTGGAGGGGCCACAACTGTAATCAATATGCAGATCTAATTCTCTAGAAGCAAATACTGTACTCAGAATCCATAAAAAATCCAAGACCTGGAAGTGCCACAACTGTAATCAATATGAGTATCTTACTCTTCAGAATCAGATACTTTACTCAGAATTTATAAGAAGTTTGAGATCTGGAAGTTCCACAATTGCAATCAATATGAGGATCTTACTCTGCAGAATTGGATAATCTACCATATACCAAATAATGCAGCATATAAATAAATAATATGAATTTGTTATTTTGATTGTTACCAATATTCATTTTGTCATAAAGATAACTATTTATTGCCCAATTTTGGATGATTAAATAAATTGTTTTCAAACTGTTAAACAAACATCTTAGTAACTATTATGAATTCTATCTTTTCTTTTTTTTCCTTTTTAGTTTTTCTAGCTTTGCAATTTTCTCTTTCTCTATATCTTTAGATTTGTTTGTGTTTTTGCTTTTGGAGCTAAAATGGTCACAATTATTTCACAGAGGCAAAACTTTCCATACAGTAGTGCCACTCAGTGCAAGCCAGAGTAATCAATGGATGCATGAAGATTTGTGCATAAAATCCCTATCTAGTGTACTCATCCAATATCCCCAGACTAGTTTCTAGCTTGTGGGGTTTTGCCTCTGTGAAAAACAGCTTGTGTATGAATAAAGAATGGTGATCATGTCACTGGTATCAAGACATACAATATGTGCTCCATCTATGATGTGCCCACCAGGTGCCTCTTGCATGTCAGTGGAAGATATGGGTGCATAGCAAGAAAACTGTAATGAAATTCAGTGAACCAACTGGTAAGAGATTTGAACTATTTGAACCTTAACATGTTAACCATGAAAATGGATAAATGGGTGATCAAAAAAAGTTCAAAAGATATTCCAGGCAATGATATTGTTGGCCAATCAAAAATATCTGGAATAGTTATACTTAAACAACCACAACACACATTGATTTTTGAAGCTGGAGATAAGCGACAAAAAAATATCAAATGAAAAAATGAAAATATGATGCTGCACATATACGATATGGATTATTATCCGGCGTAATTTGTCAAAAACAAAATCAAAGATTGTATGCATCCAGGCAAACTTATTTGCCACTTGGTAAGCATGGTACTTTGAAAAAAAAGGGTGCAGGAAGAAAAAAGGGGGGAAAAGTTTATTATATTTAGAAAGTAAATCGAAGATAAGAGTGGCCACTCTTGTCTTTTAAAGTTGTTAATCTTATGTTAAGATTTGTAGAGGTCCCTACTGTCGTATCAAGGCACACAGTCTTAAGGCTATGGCCTTAATGTATACTACTTAAAATAGAAAGTAAAGTTTTATAACTTGTTTTGCATATATCTGATGATATGAATTTTTTTTTGATTCACACTGCAATATATATATACTTTTTTTTCGTTTTAATAAACATTTAAATTTTTGCTATTATTATTATTATTCATTTAAAGGTAATATTTTGTTTACATTTGTATTATAAATGCATTGTTACATAAAAATATAGAGGTGACTAAATTATGGTTAAATTGCTACCAGTAATCATTTTAACAGTAATGATGATTAAACCTGTGTGTGAATAATTCATGAAGAAAATGGAGAAATGCTTTATATATTTTTTCTTATATAAAATTTATTTAAGGTTACTTGAAATTATTTGTAATATTTTATATTTAATGCTTTACTCTGGATGCTGAAACATTCTAAATGATTATTGTCTGGTGTGTATGTGTGAATCTTTATGAATAACAATAAACTAGCTATTACGAGATAGGAGGAGATGGAAATATTCAAAAAGTGCTATGGAAATGTTGACACAATAAAAGGAAATATAATTTTGAAGAGCGATTATAATTATCTTTTAAATTTCAATTCAAAACAAAACAAAACTCTCCATACAGTAGTGCCATCTTGTGCCAACAAGAGCAATCAATGGATGCCAGAAGGCTTGTGCATCCATTGATTGCTCTTGTTGGCACAAGATGGCACCACTGTATGGAGAGTTTTGCTTTGTTTTGAATTGTTTAATAGCAATTATATGCTAGTATGAGATAGTGATCATGTGATATCTTTTAAATTCTTTTATTCTGGCATCTGCTTATGCTTCCACTTGGATTAACATGGATTTATTTGGTATTTTGCTTTATTATTGCTGGATTATGGAAAAATTAAATTTGTTATAATCTGTGAGAAAACTATGAAGATGTATCATTAAAAGATTCTTAATAGAAGAGGCTTCCGCATAGATCCCATATGTTGTCTCTGTCTTTCCAGCCCGGAAGACATGGACCATATCCTTTGCCTTTGTCCAGTCTGGCAGGACTAAGACAAAACTTCCAGAAACACATTAATAATAATGGTCCAGACCTAACATCACTTCAAGGGGTTTTAAATAGAGGCATTTTTGCTGAAATCAGGCTTCCCACTTACATAAACTTTGCCATCTGGTTGATCAGATGCAAGGTGATTTTTCAAAAATTACCACTTGATAAACTCAATAACTGCTTCCTCAACATAATTAAAAATATCCAAGAAACAGACAAGTAGGCTGATCCATACCTGGCCATATTAACCTGGGAATTCACAACTGGCCTAAACAGCACCTGACCAACCAAACCCTAAATAATTTAGATAAAAATAACTATTATGATTTAATAAAACCCTCCAACCATAACTTACCAAAACAGGGTTTACTAACAAAGGTATTTCATTATAGACTAGATGAACAATATTCACCTTGCATCCACAGACTAAGTTCTTCACTAACACTCATTTTGTATTCTACTGATTTTTGGATCATTTCTTCTTTGTGTATATATCACCCTGTAACCTCACCTAGTTAATTCTTGTTATCTATTTGTTTTTATTTGCATTTTTATTTTTTTGTAATCACTTATAGGTCAAATAAAATTATCTTGAAAGAGAAGTTGTCCAAAGTTTTGTCAAATTGCTTTGTTTGTTAGTAGTCAATTTCATTGACCAGAAAATAATTAAAACAAAATGCATATGTAGACGAAGGAAAACATAAGAAACAACAATTTATGTGAAACCCTGGTGAAGAAAGATGGCAACAACATATAATCATCAATGAAAGTAATTTGTCCCATGAATAGGTCCAGAGAGTAGTTATTCCATTTTCTTCATTGCCCAGCTCTTCAATGCCACATAAGTCTTCCTATCTCTTATATCGTCCAACAATGTTAATCTCTTTCACCCTTTCTTTAAACTTCCACTCTTTATTCCCTCCAAAGCATCTTTAATTCTTAATTGATTTTACTTGTTTACCATAGTTATTTTAAAAGAAGTAAGCACATACCTAATAGACTATTCAATTGTTTTTTTTTTAAAAAAGTGTCACATAAACAAGATTTCTTGAACAATCTTATTACCTTTCCATCTAAAACATTAAGAAATCAAGTTTGAAAATTACAATATAAACTTTTAAAGTTGTAATTATAAATTTATTTAAACATAAGTAATATTCATTAAGGCTGTAGCCTCAAGCACATGCGTATAAAAACGCGATAGTAGCGACCTCTATAGGTCTTAAACCACAAGCTTACTCTTTGGAAGAAAACTTATGCAGAACTTTTAATATATAAAAAGAAGAAATATAAAGGAAAATATCAAAATTAATTATTATTAATGTTTATTTTTTTTGTATATGATTTGAAAAAGTGTATGAATTGAATCTTTTTCTGCAAGAGCAATGTATAAATATATTATGCTTAAATTTTCAAAGTATACTATCTGCACAATCACATAACTTTAAAAATTGTAATACAGAAATATTCCAATCTCTTCATAAATTTATTGAAGAAAATAACATTTTAATATCTGAAGGTAATAGAAATATCATAATTAATCACTTGGAAAATTGTATGATTTTTTTTTTACAAAAAGTATTCTCCCAATTTAGATGAAAACAAAGGACATGATTGGATAAGACTGCCATTTGTTCTTTCACTAGAATTTCAACATCTACCAATGGTCAACAATTAATGGAAATAAGAGCAGATATGACACTGTAATTCTGATATATCAAAATTTTGGATTCACAGACAAGAAGATTATCTTTACATTTCTAAGACAGTGAGAAATATTCTGATCCCTTTTGCCTCAACTTATTTCACTGCTTTTTCATTACTTTTGCCAATTAAGAATAAATATAGATTACCTGTATCAGAAGAAACATTAGAAAACACTTTAAGAATTGTTATTTCAAATATTTTGCCAGATATTGATAATTTCTATAATAATATCAAGTCACATCCATCTTACTAAACATTATTGTTATTAAAAATGAATAAGAGTTAATATCGAATATTGTTAGTAAGTTTTGCTTCACTTTTTTCTGCATATTTATATATGTAAACAAAATATGTATATATATATTCCTAATAATATTAAAATGTAGCTATTTTGTTATAAATGTAATAAACATATATCATAATTTTACCCAAATGTACATTTTTTTATTACTCCAATTTTCGTTTCTTAGACAAATTGTAAGTGAATATGATATTAGAACAAGATATCGAAAGCAGCTTAGCATAGTATTATAACAAACATTGAAACTTAAGCTTTTCTTATCTAAGCGGTCCTAGCACTTATAATTTAATTGATTTATCCCCATTTTCATAATACATTATATATATATATATATTAATTTGTAAATACATTATTAGTCGATGAGGATCGGAAAATATATTATTTTTCAGGGGACCAGCATATTAAAAGCTTTGAAAAGTACAGGTATAACTTATTACCCAAGAATGCGTTCGAAGATGCAGATAGCCAAGCCTGAATGCATTTCATTATAGACTAGATGAACAATATTCACTTTGCTTCCACAGACTAACTTCTTCACTAACACTCATTTTGTATTCTACTGACTTTTGGATTATTCCTTCTTTGTATATATCACCCTGTAACCTCACCTAGTTAATTCTTGTCTATTTGTTTTTGTTTTTTGTAATCACTTATAGGTCAAATAAAATAATCTTGAAAGAGAGAGAATAATTAATTCTGGCCGAAAATCACATTGGAAGCCATTTATATCACTTTTCCATGTGAGGTAATTATAACGAATATAAAATAATTAATATGTGCGTAGTTCATAGTAAAAAATGTTAAACAAAAAAAAAATAATCATTTAAACTAATGGACTGTCAGTAGAGAAGATTTAAAAGTTCGATTTTCTTCATTTTCTGCAAGAAAGCGATAATTAATTACACCCATTTATTAAATAAAAAATGGTTGGATAGATTTATGGTCTACTCAAAAAATATTTTAATCCTGCAATGCATCAAAGTAAACATTTACTTTCAAGTATTAGATATATTAGTTTATTAATTAAAATATTACATTCTTTGTATGGGTGCGTGGTCGCTTGTGTGTGAGAGATATGTTAAGTTTATAAATAGATACAAATGAGTGTAAAATCATTATTAATAATAAATACCCAGAATACATAAATGCAAATTCAAATTTTTTACTAAATAAAAAACAATGATAGTACAATGCAAGTAGAAAAACATTTTTTTAATAAATAAAACAATAAAGATTTCAAAACTTAAAACGACTCTTCAAAATATTATATTATTTAGATTGAAAGTCCTATAAATGATATAAAATAAATTCTCTCAATAAGGTTTTGACTTCTCACGATAACAATATGAATGATTTGCAAATCCAATCCAGCATCAATGAATGCGGAATAAATTTGTGGCTATTGAGTCTAGATTAGAAATATCAAGTAGCTGTCGGTGCAAAAAAATCTAACAGATATTCTTTCTATTAAAATCAATCCAGTGGAGATTTATAAATATTCTACGCCATTGCGATTCTAAGCCGAATATCTATGTGCTGCCGAAGAAAACATTTTTAATCACTAATGTCAAAGTTTAGGGATTCCAGGAAAAGTAAATTTTAGTGATTCATTAATCAGTATAAATAATTAGAGAAACTTCAAATGAAACAAAACTTATAAACACATATTTTAATATTTATTAAAGAGAATATAGTTCTTCTAAAACCATCTCTTGCTTAATCATGTTGTGATGACTACATATTCTGTTTACTGTTCAATTCCATAAGGAGAATGAATGTCCCATTATTGTAAAAGTGTCCAAATTCAGGTGGTTAGGTCTACAAATTAGGTATAGGATTAATTAAATCCTTTAACGACAATATTGGTACAAGTGACTCAGATCAGGATAAGTAATATGAAAGATTGTCTTTTGTGCTAAAACTTAAAATTTCTTTAGTAGCCATATTAATATAAATACAGCTGACTTAGAAACTGACTTCTTTTTAATTGGTATTAATATCATAATGTATAATATTATACCCGTCACAACTGTTTGCTTAATGCTGTTTACTTGAGGACCACAATGCTCTCAAGCGGAGGATCCACGATGTCAAACACGAACTTCGGATCATAGATAAAAAATATAACAGAAGCACCTTCATCAAGACTATCTACCTTTCGACGTTTACCCGACCCAAAGATAAAGGTGGAAACAGTCAAGTAAAACGAACGCCAAAAGGCCCGCAGATAAAACAAAAGGCAGGAGAAAAAACGCATCTTATAAGCTCAATAAAATGCTTTCTTTTAAGCTAAAAAATAGCTATAACGTTATAATAGATGTCTTTTTATTATTTAATAAAACAATTACAATTTTAGTTTATTATATATTTTTATAGTCTTAAATAAAGCGTTACTTTTACAATGTTTTAATAAATATATTTTAATAATTAGGTATAATTAAAAAAGATTTTGCAACGACTAATACTATTTTAATTAATTACAAACAGATAGATAGGTTCAATAGAAAGGAATATCTTAGAAATTAAATTTTATTTCCGGAGTTTTGCATGTATTTTTAATAGCTTTTTTAGAGCTCTAGTCTTTGGTCATTTTATCAACTATTTGTAGCTTGATTTGATATCATCAACTTTAATAATATTAGCTCTTATAGGGACGATTCTAATAATAAAGGAAAAAAAAAAAACCCACACACATAATAAATAATGCATTGCATATGTTTTAACATAATAATCTAAATTTATGTATTTGTCATATGTTGGTGCTTCCTTCTGTTTATTTGATAACTGGTAATGATGACTGAAATTTATTCTAGTGCATTTTATCTCTGTTGTGGCTATTGTCTATTTCTTGGAGGAATTAGATCGATTTTGATATGATAATAAATACACATAGCAAATATGATATGTCTTTAACACGTGACACTCTATCTTGAAAAGAAGCTGACAGCTGGCAGCACTGTCTATAAACTGGCAGAAAGAAAGGGTACAAATAATAGTGCTGTGAAAGAATAAATATAAACAAAGTGATTACACAGAAAGTGGATTCCTGGATTTTATGCTGGTTTTGGGAAAAGAAAAGGGGGATTTAGATATAAAGGCCATTGAGTTGGCAAATATTATGTTGTGGAAATGGGATGGAGCAGAAGAGAAAAGAATATGAGGAAAACTTAGTGTGTGGAATGATGGGAAAAGGGGGTAACAGGTTTCTTTAGGTGTGGTGGCTGATAAATTTCCTGACTTAAAATGAGAAACCACAATGCATTGTATCACAGTGAAACATATCAAATTGTTATTGCCATTTTACACATTGATAAATTCATATTTTTGAAGTTGAAATTTGCTGAAGTCTACTCTTGCTTATTCTGAATATGTGGATATGATCCAGTTCTTGAAGGACCAGTAAATGTAGCAGTTATGAACCCCTAATATATTCACTCCAAAAACAATATTATTGTCAGAGATAAAGTTGGTTTCAGAATCACAAAATTATTGAAACTCATTGAGACTTTTCCTGGTTTCTTCTTCATGGTTTAACATTGACTTTACTCATTGAAACTGACTGGATTGCTTTCATACCATAATTTATGATCTTCTTTATAGTCTTCTTAATTTATTGAACTATTAGTCTGAGAATTGAAAACTATTTTTTATATTAAGATGCATACCTGAATCTATAGCATAAATGTGTAACCCAAATCAGCATTCACTTTGAATCTCATAAGATTATTCTCAATGCTGACAATAGATCCTACTGACAAACAATGGCTCTGTTATAAGTCAATAACATGATAAAGACCATATGCTTTTGAGTTGTACTCATCGTTTACAAGATAGATTAATCATTTTGCTTTTGATTTGATAAGTGGCTTAGGGCATACTTTTTACTATGTGCCTATTTTTGCAACAACCCATGTATTTCCATTTCAATATGTGATTCAACAGCCTTTTGAAAGATGGTTGTTTCTTTCATAGTATAGAGAAAGGCAAATGATACTAAAATGCAGCAATATTAATCAATACCCTTACCTCAATCAACTTTGCTCTTGATGCCTTTGCTTTGAATGACTTCAATTCTTCTGTATTGATTTTAATTATGGAACAGTGAGCAGATGTAAATGGAATTGATGAATCTTTGTCCTAACTCCTCAGAACCATCTCTTTCTAGTGCTATATCCTTGTTTATGATATCTTAAAAGTCTAACATTTGTATTGGCAGACTACAAGAACAGTTCTGTGTTAGAATTGGTTTTGATGTCTCAAATGGATTTACTTCAGAGGAAAACATTGATATTCAAGCTTGATAAAACTCATATAAGATCTGAGCTTTTTTTCCCCATATGTCAAAGCATTGGCTGGAAAGCAAACCCATGACAACTGTCTGCAAGCAACTGATTGCTTACAAGGCAACAGTACTGACCTCTCAGCTACCAACACTTGACAGATCCGAGTGTTTGGTTTCTCAGTTTGATATTTTGATAAGACTTGATGTTGGAGGATGACATTTTTCTTGGGTATAAGATTAATTATGTCAGTGTACTTTATATCTTTGAGAAACTTTGCTGCTACCAAAATGTATGCTGATCCAAATGCTTTAGGTTTAACTGAATTTATTAACAATTCAGGCAATATGGTTGATTATTTTTGATAGTTTATTGCTCAATATGAATATTTTTCTTCTTAAAACACTGTGTTTGATATGCACAATGCACTAAATAATCATCTCATCACTAAATTATTGGGCTATTATTTATTTGTTGGAGGATTAGATAGTTTTTTATGTGATGACAACTATAGGCAGCCAGGCCGATATACTTTTATCACTGAAAATCCTCTCTCTACAAGAAAGATGATAGGTGGCAGCACTGTCATATTAAATTTAGAGTGGGGAATGTAAAATAAAGTGGCTAACAGGTTTATCTGGGCATATTTGCTGAGATATTCTTGACTTCGTTTAAGGAGAAGCCATAATACATCACATCACATCACATGGAAAAATGACAAACATGGCCATTACAATTCTATAACAACAAAAACATTAATCACACACAATAATACACACGTTATATACATAGGGTTTACAAAGATAATCTAAAAACAATACATTTATATTATAACTCCTCTACCCGACACCAAACCTACACATTATATGAGCAAATGTCCAGGGTATCAATTCTATTAATGAATAGAATAAATTAACACTTGATTTGATTTAGAATTAATGCTGGGACTCTTCTAAATAGCTTAGCTCAGTGGAGGTTACCAAAGCAGCCATAACCAACAGGACCGCACAGCATAGATATACCTATAATAGAGCAAAGAAAAATAATGACAATTCATCAACATTCTTAGAACAGTTCAAGAAGACAGGCCATGTGTTTTAACCCTCCAGCCCCAAAATAGTTTGCATTGAGGAAAACGACATCAAGTGGAAAATCAGAGAGGCATACTTCATTAATGGAATAATAACTCCATCAATAGATGGCCCACCTGCTTTGACATTTCCAAACACTGCACTATCTAGTTCATTTGCATACGCTTTGCATATCGCTTTTATTTCCTTGCCTTATTTCCTCTTCTGCATCTCGCATTACCACTATGAATATGAGGCAAATGGCCTCGAAATCGCTTAGCGTATAATAATTTGTTGAATCTTTATAGCTTCTCGTTCAAGTGCCTCACACGCTTTTTAATTTATATATAGAATATAAATAAATGAAGGAAGAAATACTACAAACCATTAAAATAAAATATATGCCTCATTTATTAACCAACCAAATGATGGAGGTCAGCAAAGTTTCATTTGTGCAAGTCAATAATTTCAAGTTTGATCTCTTCCATCATCTAAACATATTCTATATTAGCTCAATATAATTTTAACAGAAAAAGAAAAGCATAATACTAAATAACTCCACTATTTAGCACATCTTAATCTAAATAGCTAAATTAATGTTAATTTGGGAATATGAAATCAGATCTCAGGGAATCTGTAATACAGTTTGATTAAAGAAATTCTATTATCCAGTAATTTATATCTATAAATAAAAAAAATATAATAGAATAAATTGAACAAGGTTTTACCGGACTAGCAATTAGATAATGAAGGAAATAGAGTATCTTTTAATCTCACATCATTGTCTAAATAATAAACTAACTATGCAACCTTTTTATAAGTTTACCAAATGGTAAAGTATTTCATATAATGTCTGGATCAAGAGAACAATACTATCAGATTTAAGCATCTTCATTACCAAATTTATAAAGTAGTGCATTTATGTTGTAATAGATATGTGGAAACTAGAATATGAATGCATATAAGAATAACTCGAGACAAAGTTTTGAATAAATAACATAAGCATTTAATTACATTTGATATCCAAATAAATATAGTTAATTCATGGTGTGACTGTTTGTCCTAGTTTCTAAACTCACAAATAAGTTTGCTAACCTGGGTTTGAAATCATTTCCATTACATATTTTGTCATTTATTGATTAGACATTTATGAACACAAGTTAACAAATAAAATAACGCCCTAATATTCTGACTTTGAATATATTTAGGCTAACACATTTTTATTAGCGGACAACACAGAATAAATAAATATCATATTACGGGCACAAACTTATAAATTGGAGACATTTATGAACATAAGTTAACAAATAAAATAACGCCCTAATATTCTGACTTCGAATATATTTAGGCTATCTAACACATTTTTATTAGCGGACAACACAGAATAAATAAATATCATATTATGGGCACAAACTTATAAATTGGAGACATTTATGAACATAAGTTAACAAATAAAATAACGCCCTAATATTCTGACTTCGAATATATTTAGGCTATCTAACACATTTTTATTAGCGGACAACACTGAATAAATAAATATCATATTATGGGCACAAACATATAAGTTGGAGAGGTCACACTATCAATTACAGGAATAAAACAAATTACTAACTTTAGCTTTCAAGAGAGTAATTTGAAATAGCTCCATAAAATAATTCTTTTAAATATTTTTTTTTTCATACATTCAAAATAAAAATAATCATTCTGATGATTTGATGATTTAAAGCATGATAGAATTCAAAATATATATTTCCTGATGTGTAAGTTTAATAATATTATACTTTCATGTCTGCGAGATTATTTGTGTTACGTGTGTGTCACATCTTATATTAAAATTAAAAACAAACTCATACATCTTATCAGTTTACTTATGAAGCACTAATTAAGTATTATAATTCAGACAATGCCATAGACCAACCAACAAATATAACACTATTTCTGCTTTAATATTCCATAAATAAATTAATCTTACTATTTATTTATCCACTAACTGCATTATTTATCCACTAACTGCATTACATATTGCTATGATTCTATGATAACATAAAGATAAACATTCCGGAAAAATTTAAGCACATGAGTAATAAACAAGCTTCTTGGCTAATAAATCAAATGACAATTTACCTAACTTCAAAGTACACTATTGGTGGAAATCTGATTCATCACCAGATCAAAGGGAAAATATATCACTTAACTTCATAAAATATTTTATAATGCATACCTACACAATCTAGGAATATATTTCACTCATGGCAAATACTTGGACATAATAAGGGAGAGGGTTCTCAATCCCAATCTACATAGAACATATTACGAATAACTTTCTTTCTCATAGCTACTCTATACATTGAAAAATAAATACACATACACAGATATGACACTGTTTCTACCAATTCTTTTAGCATACGGCATTATCCGAAATTAACAGAAAAAAAACAGTCATAAAACTGAATATTTATTAATTACATGAAATAAATGCCCAAGACAAAGACACATATGTATAAATAAGAGCGTGTAAATAACTTCAAACTATAATATGCAAATATTATGATAAAGTAAATGGTAAACTGAAATAATAAAAAAAACTTTTAGTTTATGACAAGCTATTAGCTATTTTAAATTTTTAAATGGCAACAATTATTATCAATGAGGTTTAACCATTTCTGACACAATATTTCTTTCAGACATTACTCTAAGCCAAGTGCAAGGTTCAAAACATTATCAAAATATATTGTACCGGACATTCAATCCATCCTGACACAGAGGACGCCACCAGATAACTATGTATCTGGAAAATTTATTTACTGTGATCAGAATGGATGATGATGCTGGTTTGTGCCGACTAAACTCAGGGAGAAACAAGAGATCTTAAAATTGCTTAGACAATTGAGAAATAAAAGTACCAGGACAAACATCAGCCAAATTAAGTTTAAACATATTTAAAAAATTTTATTTAAGAGAAAATAAATTGTGAAGTATAAGTTTATGACACAAGAAATAGGGTTAGCTCAGGCGTGTACAGAAAGACTTAACACAATGCTCTGGCAGACCGACTGATCTTCTAATAGCGAATTATAAAGGGAGGGAGCAAATTTCTTTCAGCAGAGGATTCACCTAAACATTGGTTTTCCCATTCACAGATATGAAAACAATATGTTCTTGAAATAAATCAATGAAACCAGCATCAGCGAGCTTTTTTCTAGGCCCAAAAAATGTTTCGGGAATCAGAATGTCCTATGCCGGTAGAAGCTGCATCTAAAAACTATGTTTAAAGTGAAGATGATTGATTTACCCCAAGAACAAATGAAAAATATGATCCAGAATGTGGAAAACAATTAACTGACTAATCCCCATCCAAACGATTGGCCAAAACTAATACTAATTAAAAGTCTCAATAGGAGACAAGTAAATCATTAGAAAATCAGTTATGTCTGCCCAAGCATTTCAAAAAAATAACTTACAAGTAAATTGACAAACTAAGTTCTGAGTATTGCACTGATAAATTTAAAGCCACACGGAAATACAAAAATAAATTTAGAAAGCTAAATGTAAACACTCCTAGATTTTTATGAGTTAGTTTATCAGAGAGTGCTTATGAGCAAAAAAAACAAAAAACAAAAAAAACATTAAGACATTAAATATTTTAGTAGAATGAAACTCTCATTCACCTGTATTTTACAAAAGGGATGAATATTATCTTCCAGCTGGTGATTCTAAAAATTACAAGAGACAACAATTACAGTTTCCCATTTCAGAGACATGAGAAAAGAATACATGAAGTCTCTAAATGCGGAAAGTAGAACAATAAATATGATATATCACCAGCTAAAAGATTTTCTGTTTGGCAAAAGTGCAAACATAGTATTTAAAAATCAGTGATTGAGTAATAAAATAATTACAGGTGAGTATTTAAAAATATACAAGACTGCAAAAGCATTTATCAAAGTTAAGCATATAATAAGATGAACTCACTTGTCACTCTCCGATAAACAAAAATTGAAGCAAACTTGGAATCTTAAAACTAATATTCCAAGATACAATACAAATACAATAAAAACAACAATAATTAAATAGGAGATTAAATATTGATTAAGAATACAAGTTTATTAAGATTGAGTGGAGATTTAATTAAAATAATTTACCCTGGGAAGAATAAAAAAAAATATTTATCTTACGGTAAAGCAATGTTCACGTAGAGTGTGCACTATTATTTTAGTTCATTTTTCAGGTCCTTTGACAATGGCAAGATAGAGGTTACAGATTCTTCTAGATGCTCATGGCATGACTGGAGAACATTTGGAAGTTAGGGATCCATCCTTTGTTAAGTTAGCATGCCATTTTTATGATGTCAACACGTACAGTATTCAACATCTTGATGAAAGCAAAAGGATTTTAACAACTGCGAGTTTTTTTGAAGAAATTAAATGTCTGAACTGCTACCAAAACTCTGGATCTCAACAGGCTGCAATCAAAGTGCATAAAAGAATACTGACTTTCACTTGGGAAACAGCGTGTCTAGTCAAGAATAAGTAACAACTAACTCTCCAAATTGGCGGGGCTATTTATACCTCACTACATTTCCCGTGAAACACTTTCCTGTTGTTGAATTCTATACCTAAGGGCAGGGCAAATCTTAATCTCATGCTCAATCTCATTTAAGAATTCTAACCAGGGATTATTGTAACTAAAACAACAACACAAAATTAAATTTTCGCTTTTAGAATTAAATTGGCACTGATAAAAATAAGAGACAGGAATGTAATCAATACGTTTGCTTGTTTTTAATTAATTTGATTAAAAAAAAATAAAAGCAACCGATCACAGAAAACTATTTTTTAAAAAAAATAAACTGATCTATTTAAATATAAATGAGTATGTGTTTTAATACATGTACTCTTTTTAAGTAATATAAAAAAAATTAACTTTAGAAATTTAACGAAAATTAAAAGTTTTTAATTTTGGCAATAAAACCCTTGAATCGGATATCAATCTGGTTCAATATATATATACCTCTCTTCAATAAACCCATAAAAATGTATACATCATACATAAGAAATCATATTTAAATAATAATCATTTACCAGCACAAACTTGGCAATACATTAATCCAAGATGGTCTAGACATCGAGGAAGTATCATAAATTAAATAAGCAAATAAAGAAATAATAAATTGTCTATCTATCTATAGCATATTAATAGCAATAAACAAGAAAAGGCTATTTTTCTTTAACTTAAAATGTTCATTTAATAAACAGAGCAAAACTCTCCATACAGTATTGCCACCTGTGCTAAACAGAGTAATCAATGGATTCCAGAAGGCTTGTGCATAAAATCCCTATCTAGTGCCTACTCATCCAATATCCCCAGACTAGTTTCTGGCTTGTGGCCTTCGCCAGGGAGGAGCTTTGGATCTGAGAGCATTGCACCTAGTTCTTAGGATCTAATGCAACTCTCCCGCAACTACCTTTTATCTCTACTTAACTATAAAACTATGAAATTTAAAACACAAAAATATTTTCAATCTAAGCTCATTAGCTTATATAGTCATATGGGTCTGAACTCAGTTCAGCACCCATACATTTTGGTGTCTTTGGCTCTTTTACAAGCATAGCCACCACTATCCTATTAGGCAGAATTGGTGTTAAACAATTAAGCATCACATGATCACATCTCCTATACTAGCACATTAATTGTTGATAAACAATTAATGTGCTAGTATCAACAATTAATGTGCTAGTATAGGAGATGTGATCATGTGATGCTTAATGTTCATTTGCAATGTTCTTTCTTTTTTAACACAAAGTTTCCTAAACAAAGCCAAGACAAAGACAATAATTCCAGACGCCTTAACAATAAAAAAAAAAGAAACATGAAAACAAATTTTTATATGATAAACATTCACAATTAAATTTAATTCAGCAATCTCCAATATTCTTAGCAGTAACTAATTGAGCTTACTTATGACATGTAAGTAATAGATTTTTACAATAACAATGAAGATATGGATAAATAGTTTCAGCTTCGAATTTCTTTTAATCTTCATCATTTAAATAATTCTGGAATTTTTTTTTTTTTTTTTTAAGTGTCATAGCATCGGCCGGTACGCGAACCCGCAACCCGGGCAACCGCCTGCAAGTGCAAGGCAGTCGCGCTGACCTCTCGACCACCATATTTTTTTTTGGCAGTAACTTTAGCAGGTTTTCAACAGAAAAGCATTAACTTGACATAAACTTTATACATTACCACAATTATAATTATATTGGTCCATTGCTAATTAATTATTTACATAAAATCTGCAGTTCCTTAAGCAATAATATTTTGTTTTTATAATAAATCCACACATTGAGTAGAACAAGAAATATACAATATTAAGGTCCTTCCACTTGACTTGAGTCATATAAACATTAAATAAATATTAGTAATCAGTTAATTATTTGTAATGCCATGCATTTACTTCTTTAAGAAAAACATTTTATAAGCATGAATATTACTTGCATCCTTCCATTTTAACTTGACTCTTATACAATTAGAGAAGAATTTAAAGGGAGAGTCAAAAATAGATTGTGTTAAGCAGTCCTGCATATATTTCCTTAAAAGATTATAAAAGTTCACACAATTTCATTTTTTCTTTAGTATTAATAGAAGATATAAGTAAACAAAGTAGATTAAAATTATCAGCATATACTGTAATGGTCAAAACTCATCTAACTCGCTAACACACTGCAGAATTCAACCCCTGGACATAGAACTCAACACTAGGAAAGGTTACCTGCCAGAAATCCCAAGTTCAAATCCAAAGTCTAAATTCCACAACATTCTCTACATGATAATCTATCTGATGCTACTAATAGTATAACTTCCTGCCAGTGCCGGTGGTCAGGGAGAAAACAAAAGACTCTTAATCTAAAATAGCCCTAGGTTCATTTAACAATGACTTATAGATGTGCCCAAGATAGCTGAACATGGTATGTAGCTTAGATTGCACCCCGAATAAATAAACAAAGCAACTATTTAATTATTACACTATTTATTTAGGCATATAAAGTTATAAAATATGCCCTCCAGATTTGATAGCAAAATAAAGATATACATAAATATTTATATTTCTACTTGAGTTATTTTATATTATAATGTGTCTATTATATTACGAAGTAAGTATCTGCGAGCTATGTAAAGTATTAAAGCAATTTAAATAACTAATTAAATGTGAACAGGGAACCTTATGATAATAAAAGAAGCTCACACAAATGTGGATTCTAATTTTAAGATAAAGTTATACTGCACATTACTGGGATTCATTTGATTAATGTTATTAAGAAATTATTATGGGAATATGCATGTGGTGGTGTTAGTGATAAAGTGCGAAGGAGGGAGTACTATGATAAAACTGTGGTTTTACTAGAAAACCAATAACTAAAACTAAATTTGAAGTTTAGATAGGCATTTTTGCCATTTATCTGGGACATCTCTAGTCCTTACACAGCTCAAGCCTGGCCTGCACCCAGGAGCTTCGTAACTGTGGGAAAATACACAAAAAAATTCTCAGTGAGATTTTATGTCACACTCTAATGGAAATCGTGGAGTAAAACAGGGACACGGACTCAGCAGTCACCAAACTTGGGAATAGTAAAGAAAATTTAATACTCCAGCACATTCGCCACAACACACAATGTAAATTTAAAAAATATATAAAAAGGGCAGTTCAAAAAAGGCAGAATATCTCGCTCTTCAACTTATTTTATGGCCAGCCTCTCTCAACAACATTTAAATAAAAAAACTATTTAAAATCATTTATATAATATGTAAAATAATTATCTTGAATACAGTTTAATAAAGTGAAGGGGGGATGAGTACTTGCAATTTAGTAATTAACATGGCAAACACACATTTATAAGATTTCCTTACGCAACTTGCACAGGCTTGAAAGAATCAATTTAAAATCACATTATAATAAGGCATTCAAAATATAATTTTATACATATTTACATATAAAAAAAGATAACCCAAGTACAAGAAGTATAACATGCATTAAGGAAAGATTAAATAATTACACACGATAAATACATAATATGAAATACATTATTACAATAGCTATAGCTTAAAGTTTACAAGATCTCAGGTTACATTTTAATTACCTCTCTTTGCAAGGACAGTCCATAAGTGTTTCACAAATTTTGAATAGAGTTATTGAGCAGACTTTGGTTCTCCTCTGTGATCACAGTTTTACAAGCAGCAGCATAATTCATGATGTTTTACAATACAGCTTCCATGAACAGCTTTAGTTGGCATTTCAAGGCACAATTCAGGACTTTGGATGGAGACTGATGGCGGCAAACAAGCCATTCCAAGGGAAGATGGCCCACTGTCTTTTACCCTGTCATTCTAAAGTTTATCACCATGGAAACGTCTGGATACAGTTCGTTTCTCATCGAGAATCAAATAAAGTGACTTCTTTGACCAACTTCTTTCTTTTAAACCTCTTATTCTCAACTTTCAACTTATTTTGAACTGAACTCAGATTTTAGATGACTAAAATCTATATTAAGATGTCTGAACTTGTTTTTTAGATAAACTAAAATTTGTCTATCTTATCACCAAAATCAGCTTTATGTATACTCTCCATTAAACAATCACGTTTTCCCTGTGGTAAAGAAATTCAGTAATCCAAATTTAGTAATTAGATCAGATACCGAGGAATGTACATTTAATTAAAATTTATTGTTATCTTGTAATTAATTAATCAAAAAATCCACTAGCGTAAACAGTTTAAAATTAGCCACTATTGTTCTTTTTCCCCACCCTCTTTGATTTTAAAAGAAAATGGCATGATTTTGAAAACTAAAATTAAAATTTATTTACAACTTTTTTTTTAAATTTAATATTTAAAATCTATTTATAAATGATATTATTTTAAATTAAATGAAAACAAGTATAGCGAATATAATATCCCAAAATAAACAGATTCAAACAAACAAACTTTAAACAACAAAATATTTTCATAAATTTGAAATATTATCGCAGTATGTGTGTAGATGAGAATATGTGACCTACTTTATTGTACAAGCATATACACGTAAATATACTCGATGGCTTAAAAATAAAACCGTTTAAGACAAATTTAATTATTATAAAACCCTGGGTACTCCATCAGACATATAAATTTAGGTGGGATTTCGGTAAATATCACAGTACACAAAACAATATGATAAAATTAGGGTTTTAAATAAGGCATGAGGTAGGTAAAAAGGAAGTCAAGATGAAACTAAGATTTGTAAGGCATATCTTACTGTTTTACATTCCCTTAGTATGTCAAAAAATTTAAAAAAAAGTTTTACACCCAGTGTTCACTAGCATACTTTGGATATCAACAAAAAAATTTGACAAAAGGGCAACGAGATTTAATGATATACCCGAATCATATTTCAACATTTTCTCACTAGCAAATATATATATTGATGCATTTTTATTGAATTGTTTAATTTCAAGTTACAATTTTTTTTTTTTAAGTTTATTCAAGAGTGTCCAAATTCAGGCGCAGGTAACATGTCCAAATTCAAGTTAAGTGTAAATCAAACTTATACGATAGTGTCCAAATTCAAATTCTTTTTGTGGTGGTTTTTTTCTTCTTATATATATATTGAACCTGATTGAAATCCGATTCAATTGCGTTATCGAAAAAAAAGAAATTTATTAAGCTTTTAAGTTTCATTAAATGTAAGGTTTAAATTTTATTATTATTTAAAAAAGAATATGTGTATCAAAATATACAAGCGTTTATATGTAAAACACTTTATTTCAATGTTTATCGATTTATTTTAAAATAGTTTTCATATACCGCCTGTTTTTAAATCCATTTGATTTAAAAACAAGCTGGCTAGCTAATTGCATTCCTGTTGCTTTTATTTTAATTACTGTAAAAAAAATAATTTTAATAGCGGAGATTTGATTTTTATATTGTTGTTTTCATTTCAATAAACCCTGGGTAGAATTCTTAGATTAGATTGAGCGGGAGATTAATATTTGCCTTGCCTTAGGCGTAGAAATTGGACAACAAGGCTAGTTTTCACGGGAAATCAAGGAGGGTATAAATAATACCAAAAATTTCACGAGTTTATTCTATCCTAACCTAGAGAGATTAACAAATCACTTCGTCAAAGTGATTTGTTCAGCTTCTTATTTTCAAACATTCATTCCGATTAACCTCTTCAACATTTGTACAAGTAGTAGTTTGAACATTTAAGCTTTAAAAGCAAAATTTGCAGTTACTAAACAATTTTGCTTTCTCCAAGATGTCAAAATATACTGCTATACGTTTGATAATCAACAATATGCCGTGCTGACTCAACAAAAGACGGATCTCTAACTTCCACATTTGCTCCAGTAATGCCTTAAACATCTAGAAGGAGCCGGAACCACCACACCTCTGCCTTGCCACTGTCTAAGGACTTGAAATGAACTATAATAAAAGTGCGCACTTTAAGCGAACGTTGTTTTACCGAAAAGTAACTATTTTATTTTATTCTTCCCAGGGTAAATTAAGTCTCATTAAATCTCCGCTCGATCTAATCATAAATATGTATTCTTAAATAATAGTTATACTCATATTTAATCTTTATTGTATTTTCTTATATTTTGTAATAAGTTTTGTAATCTTAGTTTTAAGACTCCCAATTTGCTTTCAGTTTTGTTTATTGGAGAGTGACAAGTGAGTTTTCTATTTTATGTAAGATTTTTATAAATGCTTTGGCAGTCGTGCTTTTAAAATGCTTACCTGTAATTACTTAGTATTCAATAATTATGTTGTAATTTTATACTCTGCGTTTGCCCTATTGCAAAACTTCCAAAAATCTTTTGGCTGATGACTTTATTGTCTGATTGTAGCAGGTGGAGATTTCGTTTCTAATATCTCTAAAGGCGGAAATTAGAATTGTGTTTTTCCTTTGTAATTTTATAAGTCATCAGCAGGAAGATAAAAGTTATCCTTCTTAAATTACAGGTGAGCAATACTTTTGTTCTGCTAGAGTATTTAAACTTTTAATATTTCGTACTCAGGTGCACTCTCCGATAGATTTCTTTTTGTATTTATTATGTGTGCTTTAAATTTGTCAGAGCGTGTACTCAGAATTTGTTTGTATGTTTATTTTCTTTAAATGCTGGGCAGACATTTCTAATTATTTACTTGTCCCTTAGTGAGATCTTTAATTATTAATTTTAAAGTAATTTTCGCCAATCGTTTGGCTGGGATTCACCAGTTTTAATTGTTTCTTCATTTCAATGATATTTTTCGATTGTTCTTGAGGTGGATCAATCACCGTTATTTTAAATGTAGTAATTGGTGCAGTTCATACCGATATAAGGACATTCGAGATATAACCATACTTAGATCTCGAAAAGCTCATCGGCACTGGGTTCTTTGATCTATCGCAAGGGCATATGGTTTGGATATCTAAAAGTGAGAACCAATGTTTAAGTGAATCCTCTGCTGAATAAAATTTGCTTCCTCCCTTTTAAATTTGTTTATTAGAAGATCAGTCAGTCAGTCATAGCTTTGCCTTTAGTATTTCTGGTACATGCCTGAGTTAACGCCCATTTATTGTGGCATCAACTTATACTTAATAATTTATTTTCTCATAATAAAATTTATGAAATATGTTTAAACTTAATTTGGCTGATGTTTGTCTTTGTGCTTTTGTCTCAATTGTCTAAACAATTTAAGATCTCTTGTTTCTCCCTGAGTCTAGTCGGCACAAACCATCATCATCATCTATTCTGATTACAGTAAACAAATTTTCCAGACATGTAGTGGTCTGGTGGTGCCCTCCTGTATCAGAATAGATTGAGTATCCGGTATAATATATATATATATATATATATATATATATATATATATATATATATATATATATATTGTACCGGACCAAAACTCCCCTGTGGATTTCCTAATCCTAATCTTGCACTGAGCATGAAGTGAACAAGATTTAACAGGAAAAGAAATGGATACCAATTTAGCCGATTATCTGTACTCATATATATTGGTACTTCCAGCTAAACTGATAGAAAGAGTGGATTGACAGGACTCTTCCAGTTAAAAACACCCTTTAGTTGATATCTTATTTAAATGCCTGAATATTTAGAACAATGGCAAGTACACACCTTTGAAAAATCTATTTACAAAATAGACTTTTGCGTGCCACTTCTAGAAAAGAATAAAAAAAGAATTTTTCCCCCTCCCAGAAGGATGTGCAATACCATATGTCCAGCGAAACATGAGAATAAGATTTAACACCCCAGTAGAGCGATATTCCCTTGTGGCTAGCTCAGTCATCTCTACATCTAGGGTCTTCAAATGGGTAAGTTAAATGATTATTATAGGTACGTGGTTGATAAGGAAAGAATACATTTTTATCAATATAAATAATAATAAAACAGAAACAAGTTTAATATTATGATTAAATATTTATTTAATCCCAAATACCCACCACTGTTTCATACTAATGATGATATAATAAAAAAAATACTAAATAATTAATGATTACAAACCCATATATATATATTTGAGGCATTGTAGATATATAAATACAATTTAAATGATTAAGAAAATAGATAAACCCCTAAAGCTATTTTCAATAAGAAACTTCATAAAGAATAGAAGTGGTCTGAGCCTTTTTACCCAGTAGAAATAAATTTTCCTTTGTGTGATTTGCTATACAGATATGAGATTCTCGGTCATACAGGCATACACTTTTACTGATGACTTTAAACCCCCCCCTTTTTTATATAGATAAATTCCTATACATGTATATATGTGCAGCACAATTATACACTTATTACTATTTTAAATATAAAGTTATTAGAGAACTTGCTTACAGGGAATCTATAATAGATCAATCCCTTCTTGCACCATCATGAGGTGCCGCAGTGACAAAAAAAAATAACTTAAAAAGGATATACGGTTAAATACATTTTTTTTTTTTTAGATATTCAACATGAGATATCATATTTACCAGAATATTATAAGCATATGTACGCATATATACACATGTATATTTATATATGATGAATTTCAGGAGTAACAGCAAGAGCAAAAGATAGCAACAACAACAACAAAAAAAATCTCATTGCAACCTTTGTTGAAAATAAGAGAATTTGAAATAGAAAAATTGACTCAAAAGATTTAAGTAAAAGCTTTATCATTTATGCCCGTAATAACCGTAAATTCAATATACATATGCGAGAGACATTTCTCTCTCTTTTTTTAAATGATTAATAATAATAACAAAAAAATAATAATAATATATTTAATCGGAAACATCAAAGTTAATTATTTCAATATTAATAAAATATCTTAAAATAAACTTATGTCAGCATCTTCTTTCTTCTCTTATGGGCTCTGAGTGGGCTTCAAGTCAACTGGCTGTGCAGTGAGGATTTCATTTATTTAGGCAAGGCAGCGTTTGTCATCATCATGGGCGGCTGGAACTGGCATGGTCACATCTTGGCGGCTTGGGACAGAGAAAGGGTGGTGCACCGGCTGGTTGTCTACCCCACGGTCATTTTACTGGACTCACTGGTAGATTGCTTCATATTTTCCTCTGTTTGTATATGATAATAATATTTTATCAAATGTTCATTTTCTATCTTGACTAGTTTATTAAATTCTTAAGAAATCAAGAGTTCTTAAAAAAACTATATAATGGATTTCTTAGAAAATGTCAGCAGTGGTCTAGTCCATAAACTTATCTCTAAGTTGCTAGATGATTGAAAACCTCTGGAGCCAAAGTAGTGAATGACTTGAGAATGCCAAAGAAAGAATGAATCCCCCAGCACAACCTATCAATCCCACTCATAAGAACCAATTCAGATAGCCCTCTGAGAAATATGAATCAGCCAATCCTTTTAATTTAGCTTATCACTTAGATTATAAACATTCCTTACTATTTTTCCGATTAAATTCTACATTTTAGGGTTTGATACAATGGTTTCCATCTTGAATAACCCAGACCACTTGCTTACAGAAATCAATTCAAAAGAATTTTTTAAAAAGATAACAGTTTAATTATAGCATTATCAAACATTTTGCTTTTGATCAGATTTTTGCAAAAGCAATTAACATTTTTTTTTTTAAGAATAAAATTACAGTTTTTAGAAAATTAAAAAAATATACAGTATATTGATATAAAAATAAATATATATAATGACATATATAAAAAATATACAAAAAGAAAACAAAAAAAATGATTTTTGTTTAATTGGTGTGTGTGGGTATTAGCTCAGCAACTATTATTAATATAACTTTATATATGTTGGCCTAATATGTACAAATTATATATGTATCTAATACTTTAAGAGATTTGTGCAAGCCATTTGATAATGAAATATATATATTCTAACCTCCCCCGTGCATTCTCACCCCAAAATATACTGTTTATTACGAATATTACGGGTTCTAGCTCAGTTAACAAATAAATAAATGAAATATTCAGCATTAATTAAAATGATTACTAGCTCTAATTTTAAAATACAAATACGGTTCAATTTTAAAATGAATTAACAAATATTTACTATTTTCATGAGACATGGAGTGACAATACAGGGAACGAGATAGACTACATTGAGCCATTATCCACACGATACTACCTCAATGGCATAAGAACACTATCCCCCCTTTTTACTATACCAAATAACTAACTCATAGTATTCTTACGACTTTCTGAGCTCTATTCACTACGATTAAAATAATAATCATATCTTAATCTTCTTTATAACAAGAATCTAGCTCAATTAAATAAAATGAAGTAAAATAAAATAAAATCTCAGGTTCATAAATTGTATTCTAACTGATTTAAAATTACGGTAGTAAAATATGAAAAGGGAATTTTATGTCATAATCTACTACACAGCAACTAATAATAATAAAAAATAATAATAACAATAATAATATAATATAATCTTATTTCTTCCTAAAATGAAATAAATAAATACGTACGTGGTAGTATTTTAATAATCTGACAACAGAATACGTGTGGCAACATTAGCATATAATTTAATGTAATATTGTGGCAACCGACTTATGACCAATAAATAATATAAAATTATGATCTTTTAATTTTAACATACCAATAAATTCTCAAAATTCTTATAACACTTTTATGTTTACCTTTTGTGCAAAATTTATATGTCTGTTTCAATTATAAATGTATCGTGATTTCATGCATCCATGTGGAGAAATAACAACTCGGACACAAAACTTTAAAACAAATTTAAAACAAAGTTTATTAACAACATAAATAAATTAACAATATTTTTACACTATATACATTGGATATCCCTTACTTTCATATCTCAACTTAGTTTATTAGTTTATAAAATGAAATCAAAATATTATTTACTTTTCCTAGTTAAATCTTATTTTTTTTAACACTTAAGAAAATACAGTATTATTACTTGATTTATTATTATGGTTAGCTTATTACAAAATGCATTTCTTATATGATTATCACAAACACTTTTCATCCCTAATATTATTAAAATTACATTTTTTACAAAAATTTACATTCGTAATAAAATTCTACAAAATAACAAAATTTAGTTTCATATTGGTTGTATGGAATCTTACAAAGTCAAAACACTATTCTACATTCGGTATTAGGTTTTTATTATTCATTATCCGATGTTTATTAATCCTAATATTCTCATTCAAGCCTTACTTCGGATGATATAATTATAACTATTAATATACCATGCACAAGTATATGTTTATTATACCTTATTGAATTTTCTCTTGATAAATATGCAATACTCATTCCCTCCAACATTAATATTTAAAAAAAAACATTCAAATTTTATTATCACTTTTAAAATACTTGGTTTAGATTTCTTTTCAAAATCTTATATTCATTTCTGAATTAATTTTACAATGTATTATATGATTCTTTCTCTCTTTATGATATTTTGGACTTTCAATTTTAAAGTTACACAATTCTATACATTCAAGCAAATAAACTATTCTTACATAAACGATAACATATCTTCAGTTCTATTTTATTCATTATTTCTTTGAAAATATCTTTCTGACCGATGCAGATTCACGAAATAAGGATAGCGAAGATAGATGCATAGGATCAAAATACAACTAGAATATTACTCGTCATATACCTTGACAATCATGGCACAGTGAATTAAAAGACACTATAGAGGAGTGACCTTTACCTGTCTACCAACCTCTATCATAGGAACGATGCTAAAGCTATTTCTTCAGCTTTATTCTAACATCAAAAGTTTAAAGATATGCAAAACACTGTCCAAACCATATGTGTTCAGTCATAGGACTTAGTTAACTATACTAAACCACACAAAACTAAATATGATCCAAATCCCTTATATTTTCCTATTTCTTAAAAAAAAACACATCATCTTGGTTTCCTCTCCACTAGTACTTCCAAGTCACTATCCGATCTTATTTCTCAAGATTTTTTCTATACTGTACATCGACAAATACATATCTGCATTACTAACAATAATAAAATTCATTGATATTTTAAAACTATTCCACTGTTCTATAAGAAAATCTTTTTACTACTTTCCTCCGTATATTTAATCATATACAAACTATTTAAATATCTGAATACTTTATCACATGAAAGTTCAAAAGAATCACACAATTGTTCTGTTAAATTATATTATTAATATACTTTAAATAAATTGTTGCATGCATATTCCGAATTACTCCTATCTCATTATATGTTAAAATGTTGCATAAAATGTGTACATATAATTAAGACTTTCACACTTCATTCTTAGGTCAATAGATGATCTAAAAAAAATACATTATGCATTATAAATAACTATTAAAATTACCAAACGACCTTTATCTCCTCGATCGCGTTCCGTAGGCTTCACCATCCATTTGATCCTTGTAGATATAAGATTCACATCCATACACTTTATTTTAAACACTATTTCTATAATTTTATCAAGCTATTATATTTAAATTTTAATATTACTAAATTTATGTTTTATGTTTTCCCTAATCTCACATAACATTTTATATTTTAAAATAAATTAGTAAAAATATTTAAACTATATTTACTGTACTCCTTCATCAAATTTTCCTGAAAAACCGTTCATACTAAAGCCAAAAAAAAAAAATTGTTTATCATTTCTTTTCCATTCACTTAATGTTCCTCTCCCTGCTTGTTCAATTTTAAGGTAAAACAAATATTACTTCGTTCAATAAATATTCATGAATGATAATCCTTGGTTTTTATAATATTTAATACAATTATTAATTATGATATTAGTTAATCCCGTAAAGAAAACTTCTAAATATTCTCTTCTAATATTTCTTGCTAATATTTTCTCCCGCGCGATTTTTACGATGCATCTTCTCAGTACTTTGATTTAAATATTCAATAAAACTTTTCTGTTTCCATGGATTCATTTCATTAAGTAAATTAGATTTATATTTTCCAAATCTTTATCTTTATTAAGCATTTCTCTAATGAACACTTTATAATATTTTTAATTCTTCTTAGAGAAAGTTTTTCTGTTCCTTTTTCATAAAAACACAATAGCTCTTTCATATTATTATTCTGTAACTTTTTTTCCTTCTTTTAAAATTCTGGTACTATATACTTTGTAATGTTTCCTTTAAAAAGACAAACATTCTTTCTCCATTATAACTTTTACATAATTTTTTCTTTATGATATACGCATCTTAATTTTTCCATAGAGAAGAATAAAAAAAACTTCGGAGTAGCCTTTTAAAATTGTGCGTCATAATTTTTTCCTGATGGCAAATAACTTTTCTTTTAAGTTTTCTGTATAATGTCCAAATTATATTTATCTGAGTTCTAATGATTTTCTGGTTGATCACAAATAAACTGTATTCAAGGCACTTTACAATTATTTTTACTTTATCAATACTTTTAGGTATTTTTTTCTGTAGTATTTCCATTTTACTGCAAGGTTTCGGCTAAACTTGAATAAAATCCTGGTAAGAAATCTTTTAAATTAGCCTTCCATTTAAAGGCAGTTCAAAATATTATATTTTAAAACAAAACTTTTAAAATAAATACAAATTTTTTAAATTAAAACACTTTTCTAGCTTACGATCTTATACAGCTAAAAAATATGTTCCTCCTTCCTTTACTTACACATTCCTTTCTCCCACTCCGTCCAATTCCTATTTTTCGTCTGCTAAATACCTCCGTTGATTGGTTAATGACTTTTTTAGCGCGAACAAATTTACACATTTTTAGTTTTATAATAGATTAAACTTTTTAAAATAAAGAATTTATGACGTCATGTTTTAAAATATTACTTAGAATAGTATTTTTAAACTCAATTATAGTTTTATCAAAATCATTTAAACTTTAAAACAATTATTAAAATAACATTTAATATTTCAACTTTTACTTTAACGATAGATAGCAATTACATTTAGTTTTATAATTCACAAACTTTATTATTATATTCTAACAAGCATGTGTGTGAAGGTATATAATATACAGTCACATGATTACTAACTTTATCAGATGATTTTTTTTTTTAATTTACGTCTCGGTCTAAATTACCAAAACTGATATATTTTATAAAAATTTGGAAAATAATTTAAAAATGTAGAACTAAATATAATTCTCACCATCCCAAAGTTTATCTTAAAATATATTAGATTAAATTTGAATATTAATTATAATTATAATATTACATATAGCGTTTATTTAATTTATTAGTTTTAAAACATTACAATTGAATTGTTAATATACTTTTAACTATTTATAGCTGTATTATTTTATATGGCCAGCTTTTACAACCATAAGCAAGGATATAATTAAGCTTTATTTAACTGTTTTTTTAAATAATCCATTACACTTTTATATACCAGGTATTTTTCAGCCTTAAATTGTACTATAAAATCTAATCGATCATACAATTATCAATATATTACACAAACGTATTTTAAAATTTAAAATTTTTTTTAGCAATTGACCATTCTACCTTATTATGACCTATAGATAAGGGCACACTATATATATTTTTTATTCTCCTGGGTCAGGTGGGTAGTATCAATCTCTCACATTCAGAGAATGTCCTCTTGGGTGGTGCAATTTCTTTTCTTGGCCTGGTGGTTCTTTGGCCCATGGACTGAAGTCCAATGCAGTCAGAAACTCTGCCATCTCTTCTGCATCTTTAATTCTGCTCCTGGCCATCAGCTGCTGGATCGACAGTGGCATGTTTTTCTGGATGGTGTGAATAATATGCAGGTCAGAGAATGAGAAGGTGGTGAGCAATCTCAGATGGTTAACTTGCTGGATATAGAATTGTGTATGTGTTTCTTTGATACTTTTGTATTTTCATTGGGAGATGATATTTAAGATATCACTCTGGTGTTCATCGCTCCAGTAATGTCTAAATAAGCCCTTGCTATATTTGGTGAAGATTCCTGTTTTTTTGATTATGCTCTACCAGTCCTTCCCACAGCTTTGTAAATGGTGGGTGGCAATCATAATTTGTTCTTTAAGCTCCGTCTCAGAGAATGTGAAGAAATTTTTCAAACTCTCCAGATGTAAATGATAGTTTTCCCTGATCTCCCTGCAGAATATCTTTATGTGGATGACCTTGGACAACTGGGTTTGAATGCCTGGGTCAGGGATCATGACTCTATAGATACTGGTGACTCCAGGGCTTTTGGTATTCTTATTTTCATTGACAGGTGGTAGAATGTTCTGGGTGGTTTTGTTTTGATTATTATCTTCCTTTTCTTTCATTTCATCAATATTATCTTCTGTTTTCAAAATGAAAGTTTCTAAGTTCAATTTTGGGGTGAGACTCTCTTCTCTTTCATATGTATTTTCATGTTTTTGTTGGAGCTCTCTCTGTTTCTCATGGAGTTCTCTGACTTTGTTAAGTAGGAATACGATCAGTTCTTTCATTTTGCTCTCTTCTTTTTGGGCTTCTTCATGCCTGATTCTGGCTTCTTTTGCTTGTTGTCTGAAGAGTTCTATATATTTTAACTGAAAGTCCGTATTTGTCGTCTGCTGACTTATTTCTGCTACTGGTGTTGGCGACTCTGGAAATCCAGATGTGTCTATGTCTTTCTGTTCAAGCGCTTCCATTTTGGTTTATTATTATTATTATTATTATTATTATTATTATTATTATTATTATTATTATTATTATTATTATTATTATTATTATTATTATTATTATTATTATTATTATTATTATTATTATTATTATTATTATTATTATTATTATTATTATTATTATTATTATTATTATTATTATTATTATTATTATTATTATTATTATTATTATTATTATTATTATTATTATTATTATTATTATTATTATTTAAAATCAACTAAATTAAGCAACTTTTGGACTGTTGTTAAAAAATTTATTTTTAAAGAAGGATTTTCACAAATTTCTAGACTAAAGATTAATGAAATATCTATTGATGTTTTAAATAATTCAAAACTAATAGCTGATCATTTCAATCAATATTTTGTACATAGTGTGGAATTGTTAATGAATAGTTTTGACAATAATTGCAGTTCTCATGTTTTTCAATATGAGAAATCTATCCTGAATTCTTTTGTTTTTAAAGAGATTGAAGATTGTGAAATTTTAGAATCTCTTTATAAAATGAGACATAAGAAATGTATTGGTTTGGATTGTATTTCTGTAAAAATATTAATTGAAAATGTTTCCATTCTTTTACCAATTTTATCTTTTTTATTTAATTCTTCTATTGATTCAGGTATATTTCCAGAATGTTTAAAATCTGCTGTTGTTACACCTATTTTTAAGAGTGGAGATAGAGAATGTTTGGAAAATTACAGGCCAATTTCTATTTTATCAACATTGTCTCAAATTTTGGAAATGTGTGTAAAAAACAGAATTGTTTTGTTTTTTCAAAAATATAATTTATTTTCAAACAATCAATTGGGGTTTTTGCCAGGAAGATCTACAGAACTGGCTTTATCTGAACATGTTTCAGTCATAACTGAATCTTTAGAAAAAGGTTACAAAACTATAGGCATTTATTTAGATTTGCGGAAAGCATTTGACTGTGTTCCACATGATATATTAATAATTAAGTTACACCATTGTGGCATAAGGAGTACTATGCTTAAATCTTATTTAAGTAATAGAAGCCAATTTGTAAAAATTAATAATTTTTTGAGTGATTCTGAAATAATTAGATATGGAGTTCCTCAAGGTTCAGTCCTGGGTCCATTGTTATTTACTGTTTATATTAATGATCTGCTTGATCTTTCTCTTCATTCTAACATTTTTTGTTTTGCAGATGATACTGCATTGGTTACTTCAGCAGTTTCATATAGTTTACTTGAGAAACTTGTGAATGAAGATTTATTTAAAATTACACAATGGATGAACAATAATAGATTACTGCTAAATATTAATAAGTGTAATTACATAATGTATTCTCTTAAAAATATTCCAGAAAAAGACTTGTTAATTCAATTGCCTTATGTTAATAAAACATCTTGTCAGAAAATTACCAGGACTTCAACAATTTCTTACCTTGGCTTGGTTTTGGATGAGTATTTATACTGGGATAAACATATTCTTTGGCTTCAAGTAAAATTAAGAAAACTTAATTTTCTTTTTTATAGATTAAGAGATTGTTTGAATAAATCTGTCCTATTAAGTATATATAAACAAATTTTCTTAAGCAGACTTTCTTATGGTATAACATTAGGGGTGTCACTGCAGCATATTTTTTGAAGTCATTGCAAACACTACAAAATTTTACGTTAAGAATTATTTTGTTTAAACCTTTGGATTTGCCAAGACTTGAATTATTTAAGTGTGCTGGAGTTTTAACTATTCATCAATTATTTTTAGTGAATATTTTGTGTTATTATATTAAATACAAAAAAATGAATAAAAATAATTCTTCATCAATAATGGTGACTAGATCAAGTGATTTTGATTTATTATTTGAACCAGTGTACTTTAAAACTCATTGTAGATATCAGAAATGTTATCTTGGTCCAAGATTTTATAATATTTTTATAAGAAACATTGGATTTAATGTTAATGACCTATCAAGGAAAACTTTGAGAAAATTCATTATGAACTGGATTATAATTGATGATAATCAAAAACTTTTTATTTCTATTTAATTATTTTATTGTATATTAATGTTTTTTATTTTATTTGCACATGTATTTTTGTTAAGTTCCATGCGTGATTTATTTATCACAAGGATATTATATGTTTAATAAATTAAATTAAATTAAATTATTATTATTATTATTATTATTATTATTATTATTATTATTATTATTATTATTATTATTATTATTATTATTATTATTATTATTATTATTATTATTATTATTATTATTATTATTATTATTATTATTATTATTATTATTTGGAACATTATTATAATTTCTTAGCTATAAGTGGTAATTCTCGAATACTAATCTTTTGGGAGTTATTATTTGCTATATATTTAAATTTTTTAAAGTTCTTTTAACTAAACTTTTTTATATCAAACAATGGTGACTAGCTGTCTTCCATTCGGTCTCTGGCTTTTTCGCTCATCCTTGTTTTATCCTGTAACTGCTTTTAGTATGCTGCTTCTTTGTTATTTTGGAAATATGAAACAAAATATTATTATTATTATTTTATATATTTATTCTGCTGCTTGCTCAAGTATTTGGTGGTGTCCTATTTAAGTATTTGCTAGATTTGGGTATCTAAATGTTGTTCCCTCTTGTTCAATGATTCCAGATGGATAAATTTACACAATATTATTTTTTAAAAAAAAACTTGTTTACATAAGTGGCTATACATAAATATTAACCAAATCTGAATTTGATAGCATTATATGCATGAACCAATCAGTTCATCAACGTTATTCCAAGGTGCAATGCCAACTATGGCGACATCTACATCATTAGCCTCCCCCAAGGATATTTAATAATTATTTCATTTGACTCCGGGCGTTCCATTAGACAATCATTTTACAATTGTTATTTGATACAAAACTATATATATGTTGCACTATTTTGCACACATATATTTTTATAATACGACCAGAGCTGACACAAGTTTACATATATATTGCTGATGTCATACTATATTAAAATGAAAATTTTTCAAGTGATTGTATAAACGCCCGAGCCAAACAAAATACACATAATAATATAACACCTGAGCCAAACAAAATACACATAATAATATTAAAATATAAATACAATATTGAAAATATTAAACTACAGGGAAATGGGTAATTAAAAAGCTAACACTATCAGGAGTTTGTGGGTGTTTAAAACGAAGCCTCACATTGTAAAGTGCCATGGACCCAGAAAAAAGGGCTATGTAATGGTCAAAACTTATTTATCTCACTAACACACTGCAGAAATCAATCCAGGATATGGAACTCAACACTAGGAAGGGTTACCTTCCAGAAATCCCAAGTTCAAATCCAAAGTCTAAATTCCACAATGCCCTCTACATGATAATGTATCTGATGCTACTAATAGTATAACTTCCTGCCGGTGCCGGTGGTCAGGGAGAAAACAAAAGTCTCTAAATCTAAAATAGCCCTAGGTTCATTTAACAATGACTTATAGATGTGCCCAAGATAGCCAAACATGGTATGTAGCTTAGATTGCACCCCGAATAAATAAACAAATCAACTATTTAATTATTACACTATTTATTTAGGCATATAAAGTTATAAAATATGCCCTCCAGATTTGATAGCAAAATACCCCGAGTACTGAATTCTGTTTATATATATATTTTAAAAAAAGTTGTAAGATATATATATAGAGTTTTTTTTTCTACATTTCATATGTTTAAAATAATGTGTTCAAAGTGTAAAATTCGTTGTTTAAAGTTAAAACCCATGGGCTACATACAACCATAAGTAGAAAAGTTTTTTTTGGCTGGCTGGTTTTACATGCATATATATAAAATTTATGTTTTCTTGTGTTTAAAAAGGTTTTAACACCCATGTACTGAAACGGTTGTCTTCAAGTCCCTCACCGTTTCACCAACCATCCTAATAACCCACTCGTCTGTGCTAAGTTCAAACCTGTTTAATAAGTCTAAATTAAGATTTGTAAGCTAAAAATTGCAATCACGGCTATATAAACAGCATTATATACGCACATACGAAAGAACGCTATAAGTGAATAGTATTGCCAGAGTTATAGCGTATAATTTTATCGCGTAATATTTTTAAACAGTAATAATGTAGCGTCAATTTATTAATTTATTACTTAAATTCGTATGTGGGAATATAATCCACCTATATTGAATATACATATATAGCATAGTGGCGTGATTAAAATATTTATTAAATTTTAAGTTTCATTTTTATTATAAACCAATTTAATGTAAAAACACATTGAAAGGGTGATTGATTGCAAATGCGCTGACAAGTTTCTTTTTAAAAAGAAAAAAGATTTTTTTTTTCTAAAAATAAAAGTATTTTCGGAGAATTAAAAGTTTAGTAAAGTTTTTGCTGTAAACAATTGTATCAGTATATGCCACACCTGCCTTAGGTTTCTAAAAAGAAAAGCCAATTTTAAAATAATCTAGCTAATTGATTCTAAATTATTTTGGAGACCTCGCTAATTAAAAATATGTTTACAGCAGGGATTTTACACATAAATTATAAAATCAGAACAAAATTCCTGACTAATTAAAAATAAAATCTAATATCGGATTAAACTGATTAAAATTCGATTTAATTAAAAGTTGATAATCAGAGAAAAGTTATAACACCTAAAAGGAATGTCAGCATGTTTGAAGTCAACCACTAATTTCATAAGCAAATTAAAAATTTTGTAATCTTGATGGAGATGAAATTCCAAGGTGTGTGGGCTGATAAGGCGATCATTTAAAAAGGCCATGTAAAGTGGAGGAGCCATCTTAGATCTTTACTTTTTTGAAACCTTGACAGCTTTGAATCTTTGAAATCTTTACAGCTTGAATGCTACATCTGTGAAGTTTTGCCTTCTTTGATCATCGTTAAGCTTTGGAATCCAGCGTGTATCCTGAACCAAAAGCAACCGTGAACATTTTGACATCCAGTTAAGACAATAATTTTTATAACTGTGCGAGAGAAAATGTCGGGCTAAAACAGGCAGCCTTGGCTAAGCTCCAGAGTGAAGGCGACGGGCCTTTACTTCCATCCAAAAACCACCATCACCAGTATGCCGCCATAACAGCTCCGCTCTAACCGTGGGAAGAAGATGATGCCGCAAGCCGCCACAAAGACTCCCGTAACTCCAGCTCAAGTACTACAAGATGACCGGTAACCTCACCATTTCTAACTGCAGTTCAATATATTAATTTTCCTTTAAGTCTAGACTTATAAAATGTATTTTAATTCTAAAATCTTGAATTCAAGTAAATTGCTAAATGTAAAATTTTATTCTTAAATTTAATTATATAATTCTGACCTACTTTCTAATGTTTCCTAACTAAATGATTTTAATAATTTTATTTTCAATTTTCTCACTGCAGTTGTGACTATGGTTTCTTTATTTTTTATTTTAAAATATAAATTATATGCTAATGCCTCGAAACAGCGGGCATTCAATATTAATAATAGAGAGAAGAGAGAATGACCCCTCTTCATTTAATAATTATTTATCGTAGCTTAATGCACGCTGTTTCGAAACCCTCTTAAATAACTGTTAAGAATTGGCTATGTGCTGATTATCATTTTGACCTTGATTATTTAATTATTTGTTGGCAATTTTAAAATGGGAATCTTGTTTTAACCCAAAGTAAATTTCAATTTAATTTTCACTAAGCAATATCCAAGCCTTGAATAAGTATATTTGTTATTTATTTCATTTTGTAAAAGCCCTCCAAATATATTTTTTCCCTTTTTTTGTTTTTATTAATTAATCGCGTAATCAAATGTGTTATTTGAGATTGAAACTAGAAAGCAAAGAATATTTAAAAGTACGCCCACGTATAGCATATGATATTAAAAATGCTATATTAGAGTTGGCGCTAATGATTCCACTGATTAGCTATCGTTCTCGTGGCTAAATATTAAATTATTTCAACTCTTTTGCTTGGCGGATGTGATAATTTTATTATACATTTAAACTTTCTCGTTATGTTGCATTTTTCTTTAAGATGGGACTCGGAACGGCCATCCCTCTTACACTCCTTGGGTCGCACACGAATAAGACCTGACGTCAAATTCCAGGCAATAGTGTTAGCTACCCCAACCCTCTTTAGCAGCATGGCGATCGGTCATAGGGCTCCGGTGTTGATCACAAAACCCTAAATATTAATCCATCCGCAGAGCAACATTTATTATAACTGTTTACCAGCGCTATAGCGCATTGGTTCTTTTGGTTGCCAACTCTTCCTCCCTTAAATTAAGTTTCAGCCATTGTCTGACATATTCAAGAGCTAGTTTCGGTCTCATGTACAATAGTTTGAAATAATAATATTATAGATAAATTTGACTTTAAATGTTTCACATATATGAGAAAACAAGGCTTCGTCTGATTGCTTAGCTGAAAACCATGGAATAAGAGGGATTAGCATAATCTGCCCCATAGCTACAATGCAGTGACTGATCAATAAGATAATAAAGCAAATGATGAAAACAATATTTAACTTCATCAAATAAAATAACAAATGTAAAATAATTTTAATTGTAAGGAGAGAAGGTTAAAGCGCTCTCCAAAAATGTTAGATGCTACGCGCATTTTAATTGTAAAATGCAAGAATAATATAGATAAAATCGTCAAATTTAATCTGCAAAAATAAACATACAATTTAATAAATTACTCTGATCTCGATCTTATTTATTTCAATCCAATTCAAAATTCTCTATATTATATATGTGATTTCCGATGCATTAATTAGTTTTAAATATATACAGTTAATAAATTCCATTTTTTTTTGTTATGAGTCTCATTGCTTCTCCGTGACCTATGTCGGCCGTGTGGAAAGAGGTATACTACGTGTAAGTTCAAGGTGGTCATTCGTAGGGTCTTGAGTCTTGGAATCCTGGCTTACGAGTTGAAGTGCGGTCGGACTCGGGATGTTACAGTCCTAGTCTGGTCAGCTTCGGTCTCTTTTGCTTGGATTCTGAATTCTGTTACGCGAATGTACAAACTTGACTGTTACAGTACTACAACCATAAGTATAGCACATATGTATTTTTTCCTTTAATGTAATCACCTACATACCTGATGCATATATAAAGTTTTTTGTTATTGAGACATATATGAAAAATGTATAAATAATTTCTAAATCATTGATCCCCTTATAAAAAAAATTTTGCCAACCAGTAGTGAGTCAAATGCAAAAATGTTGGAAATGGAGGGTTCGAACTCAGATAAAAAAAATTATTAAGAGCAAATTTTTTTTGGCTTAATACTATGATGTATGCATTTTAAACATGTAATAACCAGACCATGAGTTTTCTTTTCAGATGCAGAGGTCCGACCAAGAGAAATTAAAAGGTGAAATGACTAGATTAGTATAAAATCTTAAATAAACAATTTCTTTTATTCCAGCAAGCAATAGATAAAATTTTCAGCTAAACTATAGTTGGGCAGATATATAGAAAGTGGGGGAGCAGTGAGTGGTTAGGCAGGAGATGATTTTTTAAAAAGGGAAATAATAGAGAACACTAACTCAGTTTTAAAAAAATGAAATGTACATAAAAATTAAGTGATTTTTTTTCTGAATTCTTTTGGTTGTCACTTGAAAACTCCTAGTCAAGATATTTTTTTTCAAAGTTTTTGTTTTTTGTTTTATTGTATATGAGGAGAAATGAAGCAGTCAATCTTAGCTTAAGATTGAGCTTCATAGTTCCATCTACTAACCTGTATTCAAACCCTATATCCCATCCCATTCCTTTTGTTGTGTATATATATTTTATGTATATATTTGAGATGCGTGCCTAAGTTATAAAATTTTAACATTTCAACAAAGTTTTTAAAATTATTATTAATTCTTTTATTAATTATTAGTTCTTTTTATTAAAGTACATAGGTACAGCTCATATATATATATATATACTAACCAATTAAATTTTAAGAGAAGACGATTTTCTAACTAAATATATTTAAGTTTATTATTATGACTAAATATACACTATTCTAAATCTTGGTTTTTAAAAGATGATCACTTTTTTTAAATATAAATTAACGACAGATGCATTTCTTAAGTATCAATTAAATATGCAATGCATCGATTATATATATTCTGGTATACTAAGTATAGATTAAATAATTTCTAAGTATAGATTTAATTTAATAATTTCTCAAATATAATGCATAGACTAATATATTTCATACGTATAAACCAAATATAACTTCCTTCATGCGACCGCGTTACAGGCCAATTGTAACCAAATAAAATCAATTCAAACAAATGAAAAGTTATTCTTTATTTTGTTAACTTTATATAAACTTATTAAAGTAACATGAAACGCGTTTTGCAATCTCTCAATCGTTCATCCACAAGGAATTTCAAACATAACTAAACGATTGGGAGAGCTTACGAATATCATATATATTATTGGACAGTTTAAGCTAATTATAACTTTATTCTAACCAATAAGAATTTTATTTAAATGATCGCACATCCACGTTATGGAATAATTATACTATATCCAAATCTATATGGCATTTACACATTTGCAGATAAATTGCATGCCAATTACAACATTTTAAGTATGGATCGATGGATACTTCATCATTCCCAGCTGACACTATTCCCGAGGCTTACTGAGATGATGATGATGATGCAGAACATTTATAAGTTTACTTGCCAGGGTGCCAAATTGCAGATCTCATAAAATATAGAGGTTAAATCTCAATTCAATACTCTTAGCAATAATATTTTATGAATGGGTTAATACACAATCGATTTAGAGAACACTGAGAACGCATTAAAATTGACAATATTAATATCTTTAAGAATTCCAGGCTATTCTCAGCATAATCCCATTCACTATGATTAAAGCTACAATTAAATTTTATTCTAATTATAAAGTTCTATATTCATCTCCAGCTTCCTGATCCACTCCTCCATCAATTTCACATCCATATGTCTAGTACACTATCATTTATTTTATCATTAAATCCTACATCTTTGCTAGCTCATTTCCTTTCATTCTAATTTCTTCTCAGGGTTTTTCGAATAATTAGGTGTGGAAATTGAATAAGCTGGATAGGTTATTGGTGATAAACATTCCTCTCTTGATCGCGTCCAAGGTGATCTCGGTTATCTTTAATGCAGTTTAATATCAATTTACATTAAAGCTGGAATATTTTAGGCTTATTAAAATCTTTATAAACACATCATAAAACATCGTCGCAATTATAACAAAATTATATAAAATAAAATGCGTCTAGAGAGGTTTGAATACAACGGATGGAGAAAGGATTTTATAACCAGCCCCTGCACTCGCTATCACACAATATTATCTCTATTCACGATTTATATTTCAACAATATTAAATTATTTGGTAATTTTACGCATTTAAAATTAACCTTTTAGTTTTATTAAATATCAGTTACGTATATGATAATTCAAATATTCATAATAATATATCGATGTATGATTGGATTGGAAATATCTAGATAACAATAACCCACAAAAACACTAAGACACACGCAAACTTTATTTAAAACAAATAACAAATTTTATTTGACAAACTATAATTCAATATCAATACAAAAACATATACATTACGTTATATCTACACTTTCTTTTTACCTTAAATATAGCAAATACCAGTTTCTTCCCGTTTACAATGCTTTCTCTTTTTATTACTGATATATTTTTAGAAAATACATAATCGATTTCTCCCCTAATTAAATTTAATAATTCTAGTTAACAAATCTAAAGTAGATATTCCCTCGCAAATTTCTGGATTTTATCCTATCATCCTGATTAATTATTCTTTTGCCCTAATCTTTACAACAGAGATATCTTAAAATAGTAAGACTAAGTCATTGCAAATAAATTGGCATTAAGATCAACCATCTATCATAGTGCACCCACTATATGTTCATGTTCTTATAACATAATAATATTTTAACAATATTACCTTTCCAGCGAAGTTCTCAGCTGGCCATGTAAATATTTATTAAATAAATTTATATACACACTGCTTATGCCCAATCATTCTTAAGTTTTATTTAACCCTTAACAGTTATTAACTTAATTATTTTTGGCTCGAATGCTAAATCAAATCTACAAAAAACAATATTCAAATACACCAATTGCACATACATTATCTGCATTCATTCTGACATTAAATTGAGTTTGCGACCTGGTATTCAATACTTATAATAATGCTTATCATGGCTATCCTCTCATACACATGTAAGGAATATCAAATATTAATATGAGGCAGGCAGTGACCCGAATAAGAGAGAACCTTTTCACTAAGGTTAAGATATGCTAGGATTTTTATCGCTAGTCATATAAAAACATAGGTATACCAAAATACCTCTGGCCACCAAAATAAGAAACCTTTTTATGGTGTAGAGAATACTATGTGGGAAAATTCTTCCACTAGCTTCAAATACTTTATGAATATTGCATAAATCTTAATGAGCTAGACTTCACTGAGTTTTGTGGAGATCTCTGTCTATCCACACACATACAGGTCGAAACATCAAATTATACAAGTAAAACTTTCCCAACTTTAATATTCTTGCAAATTAGTGTACTGGAATATGAGCCCATAAATTTTCCAAGCATAAATCAGCTTGTTTCTGGCCTCAAATCTATCATAACAATAATAATAAGCAATAAGAAATGTGCATAAAATCCTCAAAACTATTTTCATGCACTTTTATAAAATAAAATAAAAATGATGATGATGCAATTCAATAGACAAGCAATTCATTTATAAGTCTAAGCATTTAGCAATAACTTCTGATGCTAACAATAATATCTCTAAGTGTTTTTTTTTAATTAAAGAAAATTGTTTGTAAAGCATTTTACATAAGGCATAACAGAAGACATGATATAGATTTCATCTACCCCCAAAATGACCATAATAGCAAAAGCATTTAAAAAAACATATATAAAATCATCTGAAATCAATTTCTACCCCCAAAATAATACAATAGTAATTATTACATAAATTAATTTTAAAATAGATGATATACGTGATACACTACAAAAAAAAAATTTGTTTTTTTTATATATATTAAATGTTCCACACACATAAAGAGCGAATAATAATAATAATAATAATTATACTTATATAAGTCTTTTAGCAGGTGTTCTTCCAAGTTCCTGGTTTCTTTTAATAGAGTTCGGTTCCTTTGCTATCATATATACAGTTTTTATTTTGCTGAATGTGTTCCTCATTTCCAACTCTAGGTAGATTACCTTTAAACTTTGCAATTTTCTGCAGGTTTCAGTTAAACAACCTTCATTTAACTTTTCCACAATATCAGTCTGTTTTTGATTGTCCTTTTCCAATTTTAATTTCATTTTATATATTTAAATTGACTTACATATACATCAAACTTTTGATGTTCAAATTTTACTATTTGCATATATATAAACGATATTAAACTCAAATTTTAACTTCTGTGGTTTAAATTTTTATTACCATCTGTTGAATAGCTGACTTTTGGAGGTTGAAGATGTGTGTGCCCACTTAAAATTTACTCACTATACATTGTTTTCTCTTAAGGCAATGTATAGATTTGGCCAAATTATTCTGAAGAGACCAAAAAGTTCAATAAAATGATTTTAAATTTTATAAGACAGTTTTCTTTAAGTCAATGCAGAAAAACTGCTACAGATAAGTTTTTAAAAATAAAAAGCCCCCTTTTCTTTTTTTTCACAGCTTTTATAGAGACATCCATCTGTTTTTTTTATCTTTATAATTAATTGACATGTTCCCCCTTCTCAATATAATTTTAACCTTTTGCTCTTTCAGAAAAATCAGGCACAAATTCCATTTTTAAACAGACACAATTAATTGCCAATTAATTTTTGACATTCTGACAGAACAGACTGACCATCATCATTAATGGTCTAAATTAATGGTCCACTTAAACTCCTTGGCAAGATCTGTGTCTTTTAAGGAATTATAATTAACTGAGTAATATAACACTTGAACTCATACTAGAAGTAATCTTACTTTTGCAATTTAATAGTGAAACAAAATATATTGCAGCTGTTTTTCAAACTCAGACTTTTTAAAATTAAATTTGGCTGCTAATATTAAACTTATTAAAATGATTTTAATTTCTTATTTAAAATTGCTTTACAACATATAAGGAATGACTATTAATTGTAAATTGTACCATCAAGATCTACAATTAAATTATACACACACACATTGCTGGTATATACTTTTCTTTAAATTGAGATTTTTAATGCCTTAATCTTTATTTATTACAACTATTCTACCTATATTATTATTATTATTATTATTATTATTATTATTATTATTATTATTATTATTATTATTATTATTATTATTATTATTATTATTATTATTATTATTATTATTATTATTATTATTATTATTATTATTATTATTATTTATTTACTTTCATGAATTATTTATTTCTAACCTAGCATAAAATAATTACCACTCACCATCACTATCTAATTTTTCAACAGTCACACATCTCCCTAGTTTCAGTTAACCTATCAACAAATATATAAATCCTGCTTTTCTAATATATTCTTAATATCAATTCAACCCATAAATTACAATAAAATAATCCTCTGGTTATAAACACATTAACAATAAATTTTTAGATTGCTTACTAGTTGAACATATGCAATCCCTTTAAATATGGGTTCAAACTCGGTCTTGGCTAAAATTTTCTTATTACAGAAAAAAATACATATATTATGAGAAAAATTTGGATAGAACCTTCTCTTTCATATCTAACTTAAAAAAATGGAGCCTTGGACAAATCCAAGGGCTACAATATATATATATATATATTGTAACCATTTATTCCGCCGTAAACACATATATATGTGATATACGTTTATTACGTATTTTAAAACTTAAGTTTTTGCTCTTTTATTTAACAGAAATTTATAATATGAACACATATATGTGTGGTTGGTTTTGCGATGTCCTCTAATTACTCGCCCAGCATATTTATGAGCATCAGTAATGACCTCACACGCCAATCTTTCCTACGAATAAATAAGAATTATGCTGGGAGAGAATGAGCATCTATTTCTGGTAGTTAGAGCTTGTACCTCTGGCTAGCTCACTCAGGGGTAGTAGTCGGTGACTGTGGGAAAGCGGTGGAGGGAACATATAAAAATGCGCATGTAGCGCATGAACTATTCGTTTGCTTTCCTACTTTTTGCCTTTTAATATTATTTTAAGAAATAAACACTAACATACATAATTAAATTCATAATACTAATTAATATTTTTTAATATAAAACAAACAATAAAACAAAATCCATAGAATCCCAGAATTGGATATTGGTTTGTGCCTGAATAATTAAATAACCCACATGTAAATACACTCGCACAAGTTTATAAATGCAATATACACGAATATAGATCATAGCTTGAAACAATTTCACTCAGGCATTGTCTATTAAGGCGTACTAGGGTATTATTTCAACATTTTATTCATTTACTTTAACCCTTTTACACATTATTTAATAGGACATGCTTTAATTTAAAATAGTATCACTTACAAAAAAAAATGTTTTGTTTATCTCACCCAGGTGTAGATTATTAGCTGTACAATTAAGAGATTTCTTTCTTTGGTCTATTTCCATAAGGCAATCAATGGCATCCGGTGAATGCTGTTCTTTTCATGGTTTGAAGAAGGGCTTCGCTCCTACATTTACAGTGATGGTAGTCTCTCCATGGGATGGATGGCATAGCCTGGCCCGTTCTGCTCTTCTACCCCAACCTGTTCATAATTTCTTGATTATAAACCTTTTTTCTTTTTACCAACTTTTTCTTACGATCCTGCTCGTGGCAGTCACAGCTATATAAGTCCCTCTCAGTTCAGCTTTTTTTGCCCTCCTTAATTTTGCTATTGTTCCTCCTTCTGTCATTAGACCACGTGGTTTGCCAAACAAAAATCTTTTAAATACTTTTCTTTCTTTGTTTCTCTTATTTAAACTTAGGAATTTCCAATTTACTTTTTATTTTATTAATTAAAAATGTCTTTGTTTCAAGATAGCGATCTGCAACTTTTCAGGTCTTTTCTTTGCAATTAATTTTTTTATATATATAATTTGCAACATTCTTCTTTTGGTCATCCATCTTGGAATATTTCTTTTTTTTTTTTTTAATCAAAATAACTTTTATTCCTTTTTACAAAATCATTATATTTATTCACTCATGCAGCAATATAAATACGTGTATAAATAAATATCAGAGCACAAACCATATAATCCCCCGTCCCTCTTATATTTCAAACTGTTTTTATTTAATTACTGAAATATATATGTATGCACTCGCATGCAAGACCACAATGAAAAATAATAATTTACTTACCCTTACTTTTGATTTAATTTGCTATGTGTGCTCGGTAGTATTACCGTCTGACTTAGAACAGGGTTTGAACTCAGCCCTGTTATATATAATACCCTCTGCTTCGAAAGCCTTTAAATACCGTTTTAGTGTTTAAATGGCTCACTCCTAAAACCCCAAAAATAATTCTACTTATTATTCTGATGGTACGGGTTTGAGTGACCAAGCGTTATATGATCCCTTTATTTTCTGTCCAGTGTCTACCCAAAACACATGGTTTCCCTGACATCTCACAATGGTGAAAGGACCCTCCTACAAATTACAAAATCTTTTACATATGAACTTCCCTGGCTCACTTACATGTGAGGTCTTTATCAACACCCGGTCACCCACCTTGAACCTATGGCATCTCATTGGCATACTATTCCGCTTCTGGCTTTTTCTTATGAGGTTGCGATACGCCTGTCTTTGATCACTTTCAGTATTTACTGAGTTTTCCTCACTTCTTGACAGATTATCCGGTATTAATTGAGGAGCATCACAGCTGCAGTGCAACCATATAGGAGAGAATCTTATTGATTCATTTACTGCCCAATTAATATAGTTGAGTATCTCACTAATTTTCCTGACCCAACCTCTATGGTTGGTGGAGATGTAAGTTTTGAACAATCTACCCAGCTCACATATCACTCACTCACATGGGTTTGATTGGGGGTTCCGGATGGATGTCAGTATATGTTGGATCCCTGATCTCTGTACCCATCTCCCCCATTCTCCAGTTGTAAATGGAGTCCCATGATCAGAGAGGATAATCTGGGGTTTCCCCACTAAGAGAAAATGCTCTTTTTCTAATATGCGTATTGTGTTCCTTGTATTTGCTTGAGCTATAGGGTATGCAGCCACGAATTTGGAAAACAAATCGTATACCACCAACAAATACTTCTTTTTATAGTACGCTGGCAATGGACCATAATAGTCCACTGCTACCATCTCCTGTGGTTTCTTTGGTATTATGGATGTCATTGGGGCTGCATAATTTCTGTTTGCTGGTTTGGCTCTCTGACAAATTTCACATTGGCCAATGACAGCAACTGTTTTAGCATGCATGCCGGGCCAATAGAACCATTTCCTGAGCCAATGTTCAGTTTTCCATACGCTTGGTGGACATGAGTCACCACTGCCTCTGTCATCTGTCTAGGTATGATTGGCCTCCATTCTCCCAGGTTGTTCATGACTTTATATTGAAATATGGATCCTTCTAATTTACAACGTCCAATCCTATGTTTATACCAACCTACAACCTTGGTCTCCCCATCCTCCATGTACTCAATTACCTGTTTCAATTGAGCATCTTCTCTCTGGTATTGAGCCAGCTGTTTAAGGTCATTTTCAACCCCATCCATTTCCGAGCTCACACCAGCAATATATAAATTTTCTGTCTGCAAATGTTGAGATTTTAAAGGTATGGGGTTCCTGCTGAGAATGTTTGCCACTATATTCTCCGAACCCTTGCAATACCTCACTGTATAGTTATATTCTTGGAGGTATAGACTTCAGCATACTAACTGACTATTGGTTAAGTAACTATGGTTGATGAATTCCAAACTTTTGTGGTCAGTGACCATGATGACTTCTGATCCTAACAAGGGTGTATGAAGTTTCTGGAAAGCCCAAACAATTGGTAAAGCTTTTTTTTAAGTTGCTGTATAATGGAGTTCAGGTACCTTGATCAATCAGCTCAGGAAATACAACACCCCTATCTGACCATCCACTTGCACTTGTGACACTGTTACTCCCAAACCATACCCACTACTATCCGTCTGCACCACAAATGGCCTCTCAAAATCGGGCAATGCCAACACTATGTATTCAATAAATCCTGCCTTCACCCTTTTGAAGGCTTGTCCTTGTTCCTCTTTCCACTCCCACCTTACATATTTTTTCAATGGCCTCACCAAGGGTTCCATCTGTTCTGCAAATCTTTCCTGAAATTGGTTGTAAAAGTTGTACAAGCCAAGGAAGGACCGTACTTGCTTCCTAGATCTGGGTGCTGGAAAGTCTCTAATGGCCGAGACCTTGTCAGGGTGGGGCCTAGTACCTTGTGCTTCTACCATATGCTCTAGGAACATAACCTCTTCCTGAAGTAATGCACTTTTTTTAAGTTTATTTTAATGCCCTTTTCCTTGCACTCCTTTAAAAACATTGTTAGATGCTCTATATGCTCTTCTATGGTGTCTGATGCCACTAACACATCATCCACATACATTGTGATTATCTCTTTTACTTCAGGGGATAACACGTGACCCAAACATCGTAGCAATCCAGCCTCACTGTTAATCAAGCCAAACGGCATTCGGTTGAACTGATATGAATAACCCTCATATCGAAATGTGGTATATTTACAGTCATCTGGGTGTAGCTTGATCTGCCAATAACTAGCAGTCAAGTCAAATGTTGAAAATATTCTTTTTCCCTTGAATCTTCCCAGAAGTTCTTGTATGGGTGGCGGAACATTGCAATTGGGAATGGTTATTTTGTTCAGTTGTCTTGCATCAAGGCACAGCCTGATTGTATCATCTCTCTTCCTCATGACTACCAACGGGTTGCAGTAAGCTGATGAGCATTTTGAAACAATGCCCCATTCCACCATCTTGTCTATTTGCTTTTTCACTTCGGTTCAATATTTATAAGGAACAGGGTATGACCTGGCTTTAAACAGTTGGTTTTCATTTACTCTAATCCTTTGTTCAAAATGCAGTATTATTCCCGGTTTGTCAGAGAAAACTTGATGGTATTCTTGCAATGTTTGCATCAATGTGCTTTCCCAACTTCCCGTGGCAATCTTTGCCTTTTGTAGCCTTTCCATAATGATGTCATTTGTTCAGTCTCCCACCGTGCACAATGTCCCAACTGACCTATATAAACCCTCATTTAGAAATTTAACTACCTCCCCTTTACATGTGACTTGCCTGCCTTCATAATCCAAAGTGCACTTATATTTATGCAAAAAATTTGACCCTAACAAAATGTCGCATATCAAATCTTTCATTATCAAAAAGATGTGCAGACAGCTTTCTCCATCAATTTTAATATCTAGCCTTATTTGTTTGGACTCAATCTTGGCTTTTCGGTTATTGGCCACTGTTAAATGCACTACTTTCAATGGTAGTGTAGGTTTATCCAATTGTTCTTTCCCAATTCTGTGGTAATGTCCTTCTGCTATCACCGAAACCTGACTACCCGAATCCAAAAGGGTCTCCATCTTGATTTGATTCACTGATGCATGAATTTTGGGGCATGTCTGACATGCATAACCTGGGACTCTGTCTTCCCATGAACACACTAAATTCCCTATTTCCATTTTCTCTTGTCCATATCCTTTTCTTATTCCATGAATTCCTGTCTGCTCTCCCGACTTCAATCCTTGCTCATAAATTTGCCTCATCTGTTTACTTACTTCTAACTGACTCAATAGTCTATCTACCACCTTTACTGTTTTCTCCCGTCTTATTTCTGTCATCCAGCTGATTTCCTCCGGTAGATTTCTGCACACTATTCTTAGAATTCATTTTTCAGACAGTCTGCATGCTTCTAGTGTCTTTAGCGTGGCCACTATCTTCTTGAAACTTCTCTTTCATTATCTGTACCATAATGTGCTCCTGCAGCTCTTCCCTCCAGAAAGCCTTCTTCAAACCCTTTTTATAATCTGGGAATGTCTGCCGCTGGTGTGAAAGTGAATTTCACCAAGCCTCAGCATATCCTTCAAGGTGGTGGCATGCTATTATTACTTTATCTTTCTCTGGTATACCATGGATATCAAAATTTCTTTGTAGGCTTTTAATATGCTCTATTGGCCACTACCCTTTTCCCCTCTGTACGTTTTTATTTTCATCCCTTCCATCTGACTCCCTTTTTAGATATTATATTACTATTTCTATATCAGATGCACCAGACCTGCTCTCCATCCCCAAAGTTCTGTGTCCTCTGTCTAATTTTTCTATCTAGCCCTTTTCAACCCTATTTCTTAATCTCTTTCTTTCTATTTTTCACCGAGACGATTAGTATTTCCTTGTTACTTTGCCTATCAAACCACAATATTAACCTGTTCAAGTGAATCCGTAGATTTCTAGCACTAGCAGTATTTTATAATATGCCCTTTTATGGGTAAAACTGTTCTGCAAATATCAATCTCCCAATTGCATACACATATATATAAAATGGATCCAAAAAAAATTTGTATGTATAGTTTAGATGTATATATATATATGAGTTCATATAAAATGTAGTCAATATACTGTTTTCTAAAATTGATCACTCTTAATTATATCAAATAAAAGTTTACGAAAGTTTTTATTTATTCACTTTTGTACATGTCAAAGCAGTTAAATATTTAACACAATAAGAAAACTCTTAAACGGAAAATAAAACTCGCATATATAATATTATTTCTCTTTGAATTAAACAATAAAATCTCCACGGACTGTTCAATACATACATATATATTAAAATATTAATTCGAATGCGATTTTGACCTAATTAATTTCAATAGACAAAATACCAGCAATAATTCGTCTACACAAGCTATATTTTATAGCTCTTATACTGTATTTCTTTCCTTTTTTTTATATAAAAAAACATATAAAGCAAGTTCATAGTAGACTGTCTTATCTAATTTATATTCTATCCCCCTCCCCTACTTTCTGCTCTTCGAAAGCTCCTTTATTGGTGTGCCATTGTAACCGTTTATTCCGGCGTAAACATATATATATATGTGATATACGTTTATTACATAGTTTAAAACTTAGGTTTTTGCTCTTTTATTTAACAAAAATTTATAATATGAACACATATATGTGTGGTTGGTTTTGCAATGCCCTCTAATTACTCGCCCATCAAATTTATGAGCATCAGTAATGACCTCACGCGCCAATCTTACCTACGAATAAATAAAAATTATGCTGGGAGAGAATGAGCATCTATTTCTGGTGGTTAGAGCTTGTACCTCTGGCTAGCTCACTCAATGGTAGTAGTCGGTGACTGTGGGAAAGCGGTGGAGGGAACATATAAAAATGCGCATGTAGCGCATGAACTATTTGTTTGCTTTCCTACTTTTTGCCTTTTAATATTATTTTAAGAAATTAACACTAACATACACAATTAAATTCATAATACTAATTAATATTTATTAATATAAATCAAATAATAAAACAAAACCCATAGAATCCCAGAATTGGATATCAGTTTGTGCCCAAATAATTAAATAATCCGCATGTAAATACACTCGCACAAGTTTATAAATGCAATATACACGAATATAGATCATAGCTTGAAACAATTTCACTCAGGCATTGTCTATTAAGGCGTATATAGGGTATTATTTCAACATTTTATTCATTTACTTTAACCCTTTTATGCATTATTTAATAGGGTGTGCTTTAATTTAAAATAGTTAGTATCACTTACAAAAAATGTTTTGTTTATCTCACCTGGGTGTAGATTATTAGCTGTACGATTAAGAGATTTCTTTCTTTGGTCTATTTCCATAAGGCAATCAATGGCATCTGGTGAATGCTGTTCTTTTCATGGTTTGAAGAAGGGCTTCGCTCCTACATTTACAGTGATGGTAGTCTCTCCGTGGGATGGATGGCATAGCCTGGCCCATTCTGCTCTTCTACCCCAACCTGTTCATAATTTCTCGATTATAAACCTTTTTTCTTTTTACCAACTTTTTCTTACGATCCTGCTCGTGGCAGTCACAGCTATATAAGTCCCTCTCAGTTCAGCTTTTTTTACCTCCTTAATTTTACTATTGTTCCTTCTTCTGTCATTAGACCACGTGGTTTGCCAAACAAAAATCTTTTCAATACTTTTCTTTCTTTGTTTCTCTTATCTAAGCTTAGGAATTTCCAATTTACTTTTTATTTTATTAATTAAAAATGTCCTTGTTTCAAGATAGCGATTTGCAACTTTTCGGGTCCTTTCTTTGCAATTAATTTTTTTTTTTTTATAATTTGCAACATTCTTTTTTTGGTCATCCATCTTGGAATATTTCTTTTTTTTTTTTTAATCAAAATAACTTTTATTCCTTTTTACGAAATCATTACATTTATTCACTCATGCAGCAATATAAACATGCGTATAAATAAATATCGAAGCACAAACCATATAATCCCCTGTCCCTCTTATATTTCAGACTGTTTTTATTTAATTACTGAAATATATATGTATGCACTCGCATACAAGACCACAATGAAAAATAATAATTTACTTACCCTTACTTTTGATTTAATTCGCTATGCGTGCTCGGTAGTATTACCGTCTGACTTAGAACAGGGTTTGAACTCAGCCCTGTTATAATATATATATTATAACCTTCTGAATGGGCACAAGTAATTAAACTGTGTTGCATCAGTAGTGAATAACTGCATTGTACTAAAAAAAATGAAATAGCCTTAAAATTTTAAAATTTTTCTATTAGTGGTTCAAAAACTTATATGTGGGCCAACTGTGCATTTTGGTTAGCAATTTTTCAAGCATTTATTATTATCACTATATTTGATAAAGTGTTTAATGCAAGGAAGGGGGTTGGATTATTACAGAAAGTGTTGTTATAATAGTTAGATTGATGCAACATTGTTTTATTTGTTTATAAGATAGTGTTGGTGTTTGTTTGAATGGTTTTCTGATTTATTCATTGATATTCATCCCTTTTACTAATATTATAGTCAGTGAGATATGTTTAACCCATAGCCATATCAGTTATGTTTTAGTTAGAATAATTTAATATTTAAATAGCAGCGTATGTGTATGAATGTATCATTATATCATTTTCATTTCATATCCTAATTACAACAAAAAGTATTAAACTTACAATAAAACATTTAAATTACAGTAATTATTTTTAATAATTTTGCAAAAATATATTTTCTTAAGTGATTAATGGATATTTGAATTAGTAAATTATTTGACCAATTTAAATAATATTATAAACCATTTTATTTAATAGCTAATTAATATTCATTTGTTTTAAGTTTGTAAAAAGTTTTTTTTTTGTTTTATTTGACTTGATTTAATTGTGAAGGTCAAAATATTTTTTTAAGAAAAGATTTCTTGAATATTAATTAATTGATCAAGTGCAAAAAAACGTGGGAGTTGAGCTTTGGATGATCAGGTGACCTTTTTGATTGGTGGGGGAGATTTTTTTTTTAACTGATAGCTGGTAATAAAAAAAAGATTATCTTTTGTAATTTCAACAAGTGTACTTTTCATTTTCTGCTGCTATTGATTGTATCTCTCTTCCAAAACAGTTTAAAGTGAAACTCTAAACCAGCCTTTTCATAAAGCTCATTATAGAAACTTCAGACATTTAAAGCTTTATAGGAGAATGGCTGAATAAAATATAAAGAAGGTATCAGTCTCATTTCTGCTGTCTAATTAAAACATTTAAATTAACACTTTCATTTTGTTTAAAGATGTGCTTCAGTACTGTTAAACTTATGTTATTTCATTTACTCTTATTTATCTCTGTTAAAAAGAATACTAAAATGCATGAACTTTATAATTTCTTAACTACAATGTGTGAACTCTATAATGTTTCGTTGTGGAAGCCCATGCAGACTTTTTTTAACAAAATTTATCTTGATAAGCTCTCTGTTTAACTTATATTTTACGTATACAAAAGTGAAGTTAAAATTTAAAAGGATGTGTGTACTCTATTATGTGTTTGATATTTAATAATTATTACAGAATGCTAACTTTATATCTTGTTTATGCTTATAAAATAAAATGTGTTTTATTAAAGAAATAAAGATATGACTTACCTAGAATAATTAATTACTACTACTTACCAAATATAGATGTCTAAATCGAATAGAAGGACTTTAATATTACATATTTTTGTTCTCTTGATAGACGGATATATGTGTTAATGTTTAATGAAATACAAATTTCATGTGGACAATTATCAGCAACTTATTAAAGTTAATAATGCAAATGCCAATCTATAAATTATGAAAGTAAATATTTTCTGCAGAAAAATATGTTATCATTGAATTAAATACCCCTAGAAGTGCTTAAAAATAAATAACAGAGTATACCAATTAATAGCTGAAACTGTCTTTCCATGTCTTTATTACTATAAATATTTATTGTTGTATGTGATATATAAGTAAACTCTATTAGCTTTCCGCTAAAGAACATTGGGATTTACTATATTAATTGTGAATTATAACTGTTTTCATCCTACAAGAATTTATTTTATGTTTCATATTCGTATTCAACACGCACTCATTTTAGTATTCATCTACTTATCATTCAGTAAGCTTGGAAAAGAACTTTACAAATGAACATTTTTTTTTAAGTTTAAAAAGAAGAATAACCTTTTACTTTCTGTTATTATTTGTGGTTATTGACACATAGGTATACAATAGACAGCTAGATAGATGTATTTAATATTATATGTTTATTTATTTAATTTGCGAACTTCTAGAACTTTTCGGAATAGCATATCCACAAATGATGGGTAGGCTGGTAAAATTAATATTGTTTGAATATAATTTATTTTATTTGAAAGTGAAACATATATATGTTTGGGTATATTGTTAAAGATAATGATTTAATCTTATATATCTCTCTTTTATCTCGAAGTGAGAATTAATTTCAAGAGTAGCTAGAAAAAAAAAAGAATATTGTGTTAGAGGTAATAAAACCTCATTTATTAGATTATCGCTATTTAAAGTATAAAACCTCGTTCATAATAATTATTATTATTATTTAAATTTGAAACAATTGAATGTCTAATTTAAGCTAAAAGTTTATATTTTAATATGTTATTTATCTGTTGTAACTTTCGCATATTATATAACTTAGAATTGTTTTTCATACTCTTGTTTAAGTGTGTGTGTGTCTATTTTGTGCAATTATTATATTTACTTAGTAAACGTTCAGTTTTGTAACTATTTCTCAATATAAATTTAGGATGTTGTCATATTCTAAAGAATTGAAGGAATGATTGATTTATCTGTTTGTATTTATCTGCCAGCGTATAATGCTAGGTATGTAGAAGAGTTGTGAGAAAGGAAATGATTCTTGATACGTTCTATGTTTGTAGGGATAAAAGATTTTTCCCCTTAGTATATTTTTAAGTATTTTGCCATGAGTAGAGCCTATTTTAGATTGTATACGTACATATTATGAAATGATATTTATGAAGTCAAGTGACATTTTCCCATTGTTTGTTTGGTGATGAGAAAAATTCCACCAATAGTGTATTTCAGGTTTAAATAAGTTATTGTTGATGTATTAGTTAAAGAGTTTATTCGCTCCTCATGTGCTAGGATTCCTCTTGAATGTCTAGTTTGTATTATCATAAAAATATAGCTCTGTGTAATTCAGTCAGTGGTCGGATAAATAGTTAATTTAAATTCTTTATGGAATATTAGAATAGATATAGTGTTCTATTTGTTGGTTGGTCTGTGACATTGTCCGAAATTAAATAATTATTTAATAATTCCTGAATAAATTGATAATGTGTATAAAATATTGTTTTCTTTTATCACTGCATGGAATATAACACACACGCGTAATGTAAATAATATCACGGATATAAAGGTATAATATTGCTAAGTTTATATACCTGAAAATAAACATTATACAGTACATCATATTAAATTTGCCATAAGTTAGAAATCATCAAATCATCGGAATGATTATTATTTGTTTCTATTTTTATTTTTGTATGCCTGAAATTGTAGGTATTTAAAGTGATTATTTAATTAAGATTATTTGAAGCTGCTCTCTTGATAGCCAAGTGTATTAATGTGCTTTATCCCAACAATTGATAGTATATCCTCTCAAAAGTATATATTGTGCCCAATAATATAATGTATTATTTATTCAGTGTTGTATTTTGATAAAAATTATTTAGATAGCCTGGATATTCAAAGTCAGAGTACTAAGGTATAATTTGTTTGCTAATTTTACGTTTATAAATGTGTCAATAATAAATTATGTAATACATATGGGGATAATCCTAAACTTCAATTAATGGATTTGTTTGTAAATTTTAAAATTGAGATAAAAGTCTTATTCTGAACTAATTACATTTAACTAAATCTTAAGTGTAAATAAATGCTTTGTTTATTATTCAAAACTGTGTCATGAGTTGTTCTTATATGCATTCGAATTCTACTTTCCACATCTCCACATTTCATACATCTATTACAAAATTAAGTATATTATTTTATGGCTTTGATATTAAATATGCTAAGGTCTGATAATATTGTTTCCTAGATCCAAACATTACATGAAATATTTTACCACTTGATAAACTTATAAAAGTGTTGCCTAGTTAGTGTATTATTTAGATAGTGATGTGAAATTAAAAGATACCCTATTTCCTTCATTATCTAATTGCTAGCCCAGTAAACATTATTCAATTTATTTCATTATATCTTATTATAATTTAGAGTTATAAATTACTGGCTAATATAGTTCTTTAGTCTAACTGTGTTATAGATTCCCTGAGATCTGATTTTATATTCCTAGATCAACATTAATTCAGCTATTTAGATTAAGATGTGCTGAACAATAGAGTTATTTAGTGTTATGCTTTTCTATTCTGTCAGAGTTATATTGAGCTAATATAGAGTGTGACTGGATGATGGAAGAGATCAAATTGAAATTATATTTTGTTAGATGGAATAAATAAAACTCTGCTAGCCTTTATCATTTGGTTAATTAATAAATAAGGTTTATATTTTATTTGATAATTTATAGTATTTCTTCCTTCATTTATTTATATTCTATATGTTATGAACTTTCTGTAACCTCCCACTGAGTGAAGCTGTAAGATAAACATAAGTAAAGAGTCTCAGCATTAATAATGAATCAGATAAAATGATAAATCGTTCTATTCATTAATAGAATTGGCACCCTGGGCATTTGCTCATATAATGTACATGAGCGGTGATGTGTGAGTGGGTTACAGTATATATATATATAGGAGCAAAATACTAACAAAATATTGATTTTTTTGTAAATATTTTATTATAAGTCATTTTAAACTTTTTCTAAGTACGTTTTTTCCTATTAAAATGTATATTTTATAAACTCCAAGACGGAAGATGCTACAGTTAATTGTCTAAAAATAATTAAAGGGTTGGAAACACTATTGTTTTAATTTGGGGAAGGTATTTTTAATTAAAGTTTTTACTTAAAATGGGATTAAGATTAAAGACTTTCTTTTGTTATAAACATAATTGTCAAATCTATTTCTAATCTCGAAATAGATTTGAATTTATTTTTGGACATTATCTAACAGTTGCATCTTTCAAAAACAATGAACTAAGTAATTAAAAGCATTCCAGAAATACCTGGGCAGGGTATAAAATGGCCAGTTTGAAATCACCAAGAGAATAGCTACTATTGAGAGAATGGTATTGTTAACATACTACATGTTGTGAATCTTAAAAAATTGTAGTAGTAAGTCCACCACCCTTCTCAGCCCTGTTGGGTCATCATCTTCTACTGCTGTACCATTCTCTTGCCCAAGAATGAAGTAAAAGCCCGACCTAACAACTTTAGAATGCTAATAGAAGTTTGCTGCCACCGAAGAACTTGCATTTCAATTGCCATGCACGTGCCATACTAAATTGGACTCTTAAAATTGCAAGGTGACTTTTTAAGCCATCACCTCAAACTAAATCTAGCCTAACTATCTATCAAGATTTTTTCTAATGTATTATTTAACTTTGTTTTAATATGTAATTTGCTCTTAAGTAATTTCTATAAATTTAATTCTCTCTCATATGCTCTTAACTTTCCTTAACTTTGGTATGGTCATTTATTTATATGTATTTATTATTTGATTTATATATCTGCTTGCTTATTATTAATATGCCAATTTACAGCAACCTGGCTAATGTAATTTTTAAAATCCGTTTTGTCTTTCAATTAAATCTCCATTAATTAAGGTTTTAACATTCCCTCAAAATATATTATATGATATATGTTCGATAGTTTGTTTTTACAAATCAACATTTTATGTTGGTTTCTTATAAAATTATTTGTTCAACTCCGAATAGAATAAAGTAATTCTACCCAGGGTAAATCCACCATTCAAGCAAATTAATGCTTTGAAATCTTCTAAAATGGTTTTTTTTATTAAATTCTGAAAGAGCAAAACTCTCCATACAGTATTGCCACCTGTGCTAAACAGATTAATCAATGGATGCCAGAAGGCTTGTGCATAAAATCCCTATCCAATGCCTACTCATCCAATATCCCCAGACTAGTTTCTGGCTTGTGGCCTTCATCAGTGAGGAGCTTTGGATCTGAGAGCACTGCATCTAGATCTTAGGATCTAATGCAACCCTCTAGCAACCACCTTTTATCTCTACTTAACTACAAAACTATGAGAATGAAATTGAAAACACAAAAATATTTTCAATCTAAGCTCAATAGCTTATATAGTCATATGGGTCTGAACTCAGTTCAGCACCCATACATTTTGGTGTCTTTGGCTCTTTTACAACCATAGCCACCGCTATCCTATTAGGCAGGATTGGTGTTAAACTATTAAGTTTTGCTCTATTTATCAACAATTAATGTGCTAGTATAGGAAATGTGATCATATGATGCTTAATGGTTTAACACCAATCCTGCCTAAATTCTGAAAGAGTGATCCATTAATTATTTTCTATAACTGTCAGTTTTCTTTTATTTCTTATACTCTTAAAATTTCAAACATTGTATTTAAATATTGTAGTTATTATAAAATAATGAAGATGGGATTGATTTATTTTAAATAGAAAAAGGAGGGGATCAAATCTTAATGTATATATATATATTAAGTGTCATAGCATTGGCCATGATGTGAACCCACAATCCAGGCAACTTCCTGCAAGGCAGTCACACTGAAATTTTTCCTATGTATATATTATTTTAAATATCAGAAAAGGGAAGGGGGTAAATCTTAATGTTTCTTTTACTAAATAAAATCTTAACGTATTAGGGAAATCTCTCTCTAAATATATATATAATTGCATAGTGTATTATTTGTCTAAATTATGGTATTCACACTAGGGTCACTTATTTTTAAAGCAGTAAATCTTATTCAATGTCATTTAGTGACATTTATCATTTCTGCGTCGCTGACATTTGGCATATCTTTGTGAATATATATTACTTGCTTCTAATCTTCTAATCTGGGGGTTGCAATTAAGTTCAAACCCATAGATTTCTTCTCAAGCCTTGTCATGAGGATAGTTAATCTTCCCAGGACCATTTATTTCATATAAAAATGCCTCTGGTGGTGATTCTCATAAGTTTGGCACACGCTATGCATATCCACTTTCTTCATATAAAAAGGCCTCTGGTGGTGATTCCCTAAGTCTGGCACATGCTATGCCTATCCATTGGCCTGAACATTATTAATGTCCATGGCATGCCTATCCACTTTGTCTCTGATCCAGAAGCATGACTTTTCCTGTTATTTCTTGGCTCATTATGTCAGCACCGCAAACTTCTTCGTATTATTATTTCTTTTGCATCATGACCCAGTTTTAAAGCTCTAATATTAAATTTGTACTCTGCTCTCTATCTCTCTCTCTCTCTATATATATATATATATATATATATATATATGAATGCCGGATATTATTAACTTTATTAATTTATAATATTATTTCAATCTTCTTATGCAATCCCACAGTCGCAACTTATTTCTGTAGTTAAGAGTATCTTTATGCCTTGGGGAAAATAAGCATTCCTCTTACCAGTGCTAATTAAAAGAAGTTTCATAAAGTATTTTGTCATATAATCAAATATGTTTTCAAATGTATTTTATTTATTTTTACGATCGAATGGCATGAATATAGTTTGTATTATATATGTAATGAATCTCAGAATGCTCCCCTAATTAATAATGTTAGTCACCATGTTTCAGAACCGTAAACCAAAGCGTTAATAGCAATTTTATGTAAATTCTTTCTAATAATCAATTGGCATCTTAATATTGGACCCACAAAAGAATGTGTGTTTATTTATAATAAGTTATTTAGCTAATAAAGAGCATATGAGAAATAATAGCGTGAATGATAATATGTAATCATCTACCACTTGCTCATTCATGCACATACTAAGGTATACCATTAAATCATAATGTATAATAATTTGTCATTATATTAAACTATATTTTTATTGTCTAACTTGTCTGAGTAGTTTGAATTCCTCCTTTCTCCACTTCCAAAAATACAGCCATGCTTATATATTTTAGTTTAGTCATAGTTAATAGATGTCTCATTGTCTTCTTCGCTTTGCTAGTGGACCTGATTAAAATTAATTATCATGTGCCGTCACTATTATGTTATTTGTTAGGTGTTTGATCTGGGGCTTAGAGAGTGTGTTCGAATTCAGTCTGGTCCCTGACCTAAATTTCAGGCTTGACTGGGTTTGAAGTACATTTTGTCAGTTCCAGCTCATGTTAGATGGATAAACATGTTTTGACTGGTACATATGATTTTTTCCCCTTTTTTATAATTGAGCCTGACATCCTCCTTTGAAGCTGTCTGGCAGCCAAAATTCCCATAATGATTTTTATTAAGAAAATAATGTTTAAAAATTCACTTTGGAGTTTAAACTGACTTGATTTCTGGAAGAGATAAAAGAATTGGCAGAAGCAGAACGAACACAACAATAAATATTGAATATTGACCAGAGAATAATGAATAATAATTAAATATATATCCATGAATCAAGAGATCATCCTTATCCTCTAAAGGTTAGCTCCACTCTTTGCATACAGTAATGAAGGAAAAAATATTCAAGAAATCTTTTCTTGAAGAAAAAAAATCATTTTGATTTTCTAAATTAAATCAAACTAATAAAACAAATAGAAAAAAAATAACTTTTTACAATTTTGAAACAAATGAATATTAATTAGTTAATAAATATAGTAGTTGATAATATAATTTAGTTTGTCAAATAATTCACCAATCCAGATATCCATTAATCACTCAAAAATATATATATATACTTGCAAAGTTATTAAAGATATTTGCTATAATTTTAAATGTTTTATTGTAAAGGTAAAATTGTGTACTTGTAATTAAGTATGAAAATGAAATGAGAAGATGATACAGACATACATGCATACACATATGCTGCTATATGAATACTAAATTATCCTAACTAACATATGACTGATATGGCTATGAGTTGAATATACTTCACTGACTATACTACTTATACATGGATAGGTATGCCAATGAATAAACAGATCAGAAAACCATCTAAACAATTATCAACCACTATTCTACAAATAAATAAAACAAATTTACATCAAACTAACTTGCATATCATAGAATTAAACATAACTTGCATATCATAGAATTAATCATAGAATTAAACATGGTTGGAGTGCTTTTTGTAGAAATAACTTGATACTAAAAGGAAATATGCCTATGTGTTTGAAAAGGAAGGTTTTTAATAAATGTGTTTTGCCAGTTCTTATTTATAGATCTGAGACTTGGACACTTAATAGAAAAGCAATACAGAGACTTCAGACAACTCAAAGAAGTATGGAGAGATTCATGTTGGGAGTACAAGAAGAGATTAAAAACACAATGTATGGGTAAGAGAACAAACAGGTATAACTGACCTCATTGAAAAAATTAAAAGACTGAAGTGGAGTTGGGCTGGACATATTGTTAGAAGAGATGATAACAGATGGACAATTGAAATTTTAAACTGGATTCCAAGAGATTGTAAAAGACCCAGAAAGAGACCACATGTGAGATGGATGGATGAAATAAGAAAGTGTGCAGGGATGATGTAGAGAAGAGAAGCTAAAGATAGGAAAAGGTGGATTGAACTTGGAGAGACCTTTATCCTGCAGTGGATTGATAATGGTTGATGATGATGATGATGATAAACTTGCATATCAAGAATTCCTGTAATAATCCACCCCCCCTTTCTTGCATTAAATATTTCTTCAAATATAATAATACTAACAAATGTTTATAAAAATTCCCACTAACATTCATAAGCAACTCACATATAAGGTTTTAAGTCATTAACAGAAAAATTTTAAAATCTTAATGCTATTCACTGTTTTTTAGTTAAATGTATTACTTGAGCCAATTCAGAAAATCACAATATATAGGTGTTACACATTTATTCTGTACTTTATTATGATGAACTTTAATTTCATAAATTACTTGAAAAAAGTGTCTAAGTGGAGGTGCCTATTGGACTCTATTTTTACCCATATTTTTATAATTGAAAGCAATTATTATGGCAATTCACACCTTAAGTTAATCCCCAAAATATCTTTTTGGAAAATTGTTACCATTTAAGGTCCCATTTTTAGTAAAATAACAATGATCAGATATTTTATGGTAATATTTCCACACTAAAACTCCAATATATTTATTTATTTATTTTTATGCTTAGCACTTTCAAAGGAATGATGCCTTCATTTTCAAAGCTATAGATAGATAGTTCTAATACCAATGTTCATTTATTTATTTGATTCAACAGATGCAAAATTATTCAAATCAGGTTTGCCATTTCTTCGAGATTGCGTAAAACATGTCTCTTTTATTCAAGGAGTCTGCATCTAAATTAATGAAATAGGCCTCTTTAAATTTTTTTCTCATCTCATGTCGTTCACTGCACATCACTTGTGGATTGTCCGGTATAAATAAGTGGCCCATAGTGGCTTTGTGCTGCACAAAGATGGAAGAATGGGAAGGGTCTGTGAACACCTTATTGTATGCATATTTATGTTGTAGCAACCTACTGTGGACAGAAGTTTTAGTCTCCCCATAATATGAAGTGTAATTTAGATGCAGACTCGTTGAATAAAAGAGACAAATATTATGCAATCTCGAAGAAATGGCAGACCTGATTTGAATAATTTTGCATCTGTTGAATCAAATAAATAAATGAACATTGGTATTAGAACTATATATCTATAGCTTTGAAAATGAAAACATCATTCATTTGAAAGCGCTAAATATAGAAATAAATAAATAAATATGTTGGAGTTTTAGTGTGGAGATATTACTGTAAAATATCCGATCATTACATATATAAACCACACAATCAGTTATTTAGGGTTAAAATAACAATGTGATTTGACACCAATAGACTTTATGAGATCACATTGGAAATCAGAAAAAAATTGTCTTATGATTTTGGCACCATGAATTTGTTAGATATTACAGTTTATTATTAACTAAAGTAGTGACTTTTCTTATGGAATTGTAAACTCAACTTTCAAGCACTTGGAAGTTGTGTTAAGAAAAGTTTAGTCTTAGTGCTTTCAAGGTCTAATTATGGCCTTATCAAGTTTAACACTTTTGAGACCTACTTATGGCCCCATATTCAGCTATCAAGAGGTGAGGCCATCAGTAGATCTTGAAAGCACTAAGCACCCAAATGCATGATTGTTGAATGTAGTGTTCATTATTTTTAAAAAAATCCAACCATGTTTCATACAACAAATTGTATCAAAATTACAAATGGCTTTCAATATGATTATCCTATCAAAATCCATAAGCTCCAAATCCAAATAACGTTAAGCCTATAAGAAAGAGTTGCAAACGTTTTTAGGACTCTTAACTTTCTATGACAGTTTTATTTAAAACATCATCATTATATTAACATTTTAAAAAGAAACAATATTGGACTTGGAACAGTGAGCATTAAAAGTCTTAAAATTTCAAAAGAGTTGTTAACTTCAGAAGGTTTATGGTTTCATTATAATAGCAATTTAGATGTTATTATAATGACAAACACATCTGAATATGGTGTAGGAGCCGTTACTTATCACCCATGTTTTGTTAGCAAATGTCTGACTGCATATGTCTTGACAGTCCTTACATCGGCTGAAAAGAATTATAGCCAACTCAACAAGATGTTAGCTTACATATTTGCAATCAAGAACTTCCACCAATATATGTATGGTCAGAAGTTTTTTAAGATTTGTAAGACCATCAACTTCTGGATAAAATTTTCAGATCTGTGAAAAAAATTTCCAATCATGTAAGCTAGAAAAAGTTATATAGGATAAATATATTATTTCCTTATAATTATCAACTAGCTTTCAAACCAGAAAGTGAAATTGGACATGCAGATGCCTTGTAATCATTACCTGATTGTAAAGAAAATGTATATGTGATTAAAAAAATAAGATGTATAGTTTCAATGAAATCACAAAATAAATAGTGTTCTAGTAACAGAATGGACTAGATGAGATAGAAGTTATGAGCAGCTAGTGAAATGCATTAAAAATGGTTTGGTCAAATACCTGTTTCTTTGAATTAGATCGAAATACTTCAGATAAATAGAGATAGACTGCCAGTTTGTTGTGGATATATATTGAATACTGATCATGTATAAGTGCCTCCTGCTGGAAGAATAATGTATTAAATTTGTTACATAAAGGTCACTTGAGAGTTGCCAGAATGAAACTCTCACTAATATAATTGGACATACTGAAAGTGTAGTAAAGAAATGTTCAAATTCTATCACCCAAATAATTATAAATGTGGATAAGACCCATGGCTTTATTAGTTCATGTTTATTTAGTGCATGCTAGTCCATTGGTCAAACACCTAATACTTATATTGGTTGATGCTTACTCAAAATGGACCAAATATAACTTGGTCAAGAATACAAGCATCAAATGTACTACATCTGTGTTAAATGAAATCTTTGTCACCCATAGTTTCCCAGAGCTCACCATGACTGATATTTGCATAGGTTTCATGTCTCAGAGATTTACCAATTTCCCGCATGATTGAGGAATCAAGCATATCCCTTACCCCTTCTTATCGCCTGACAGTCATGAAATTGCAGAAAAAGCTGAATGAAATTTAAAATATGTATTGAATAAAATCAAATTTAAAACCTGTCTGAAGCTTTGTTACAGGCAATGGTACAGCAATCATTTTATGATGAGTACAGAGATAGGAACACCTCCAGATAAATTGCTGAGGTGTCACTCTTTCCATACTCACTTAAGTCAAATGTTACCTACAGTTGTTAAAAGAAATCAAAATCAACATTTCATCAATTTCTTGACAGATGAACAAGTATGGATACAAGATTTTATTAAATGTTAATAGATACTGAGAATAATTGTAAAAGTAAGACTTGTAAAGTTGCCAAATGGTATAGTGTTTTGTCATGGTTATGAGGATCTGATATCCAACATTGGTCAAAAGGAACAGTGTAATAATCTGATGCTAAAAAGAATATAATAGTAACTGATTCAAACTATAGCCCAGATTTAAAAGTAAATGAAGAATAATCTATTCTTGATCATCAACAAGAATTCATTGCTGTAGCGATTGAAACTCAGGTGGTAGTTCCTAAACCCTCCGACCACCAGCTAAGTTTAAAGATTTTGTATGTCATTAAACCTACTAATTTTGGAGTGGGAGAAGAATTGGAATGTCTAATTAGATTTTAGCAAGATAGTATATCTATGTTGTATTGGCGATCAGTCTCTCCAATTGTGTGGATAGTGTGTGAATTATCCAAAATTAGAACATTAGAAAGCACTGCAAATAGACTCTTCTCAGCATATTCATAAAAGTAAAAAAAGCTTGAAGACATAGCAGTAGAGAGAGAAACTATAAGTCCCTTGTAGTCAATGAGTAATAAAAAGATACAGTTATATGTTAAATTGTGTTGAATGTAGCAAGACATAAATGTGTTGGTATTGCCTCATTCCCTTAGAAAGAAAGATACGCACTCTGCTGAGTAATGTGTGTATTCAGCACATTGTTGTTCACATTACTGTATTTTAATATATTCTTCATTATTGTTATTATCTTATTAATAAATAAAAGTTGTACTTGTGTTAATTTTATTCACCGTCTGATTGGATATATATTCTCCTGAACTCAATATGAAACATAATCAATTTAATAGACAACTATATATTTAAATCCCAAAATTTATTTCCATCAAATTGACTTTTGTTCAGAATTGAAAGACAACATAATGGTTTTAAAAGAAATATCAAGTGATATATATATATATATATATATATATATATTGTGATGAGCGCACATACTGTGGTCACACATGTACCTACAAAACATCCACAAATTAGAAATGTTAGGGTTGGAAAGAAAGAAAGAAATAAGAAAGAAAAAACGAGCTTGGAAATTAACAAAACCAAGAACGGTTTAAAATTAGCAAAACAAAGAGAAAGAGAGGGAACTAGAGTTAACAAGATCGTTATCTTTTGCTAGTCAAAGTCCAAATTTTGATAAAAGTAAATATTAAATTATAATACTACCACCATAAGGTAGGAAAGTTAAAGCAGTACAGAAACATAAATAAAACATGTAGTAAAATATGATTTAGGAAAAGTAAAGTTTAAAAAAAAAAAAAGAAAAAGAAAAAACTTCGATAGCGCGGAAAGAAAACCTAGAAAATTAATATGTTCGAAAAGATAAGAATTTGGGCTTCAAAGTACACATTTGATGATAAACGAAATGCGGGTTTTATGGGGTAGAGTTGAAGCAAGAATTAGATAAAAAAATAAATGATTATTAAAATGTAAATAAGAAATAAAGAAAAACATGCATTAAGATTTGTGTAAGTAATCAAAGAAAAATAAGGAAATAAATAAAATGTATGTAGTGCTATAAAATCATATAAAATAAAGTTACATATGGCCGAAGGCATAGCATGGGAGGTGTCAACAACAAGTGGAAACAAAGAATCTAAAGGACAAAGACCATTGGAATGTTTTAATTAAAAAAAAAAGAAAAAAAATTAGGTGGAGAGCTAAGGAGATAAAAGGAGAGATTAGAGCTTGAGACTTGGAGTCGACAAGGTGAAAAATCGCGGCTCCAAGAATCAGCCGATATAGCTAACCAACATGACTTTTACTGTCGATATCTCACGTAGTATGACCAGCTTAGGCCATCATGATCGCGGTCAATCTGGACTTCTGTACCAATGGTTCCGCAATAATGTAACAGCTACGGAAGTAACGCCTGCCTATGGACTTCTGTAGTGGCCCGACCTGTGATGCCTTGTCCTCCATGCCTTATTAACCAAGAAGCTACTTCCTGCCAAATATAATCTACGACCATCCCTCCTAAAGAAGTGGATAATCCATGTGATGGTCGACAACACGTCAGAATGAACTCAAAGGCTAAACCCTAGGTAACTTAAATATTATTTTATATATCGTCAAATGTGCACATAAATTCCATAGACAATGGACAAATGCCTTTCATGAATGGTAATGACATTCTTTTGATAGACAGCTAGGCTAACGAGTTATAAATGTGACAGCACTTATAATGATTGCAAGTATTTATTTATAAGAATTTCAAGTATTTATTTCCTTATAGCACTATAGAATATAATATGTTTAATTTTTTATGTTAATGTTTCTTATATCTTTTATTATCAAATTATTTGTTAGTATTAAAAATATATTAATTTATTTAAATCTGTCTTGTCTCGTTCTTCGCCACTCCACAAAATAGTCTAATACTAGGAGGGTAGAAATATTATTTCATTTTTTTGCCTTCTTTTAGTTATGAACTTAACACATGAAACGTTGATGGTGCAGGGTTTTATCCTGTAAAATTTATAAATTAGCCAAGTGCTGTAACTGTAAAATCTTACAGCAGCCGGGAGAAAGTTGATCGGGAAAAATAATCTGGAGGTTATATCCGTATAGCATACAGATTCGGTCAAGTACGGAAATCAGCTCGTCTGTTTCTGTATTTCTCTCTGCTTGAGGTAGCGGAAGGTGGACGATTTTGAATAATAAGCATTCCCATTACATATATAAGTGAAAGGGAAGTTGGAGCATTTCTATCGTCCCATGCCTGTTACATATTTTGGTGGCCAGTATGAGGATCTGAAACTTCTGCCCAATTAACAATCACATGTTGAATAGTCATATAATATAAAAAATTCAAAAAAAAATTGGTTAATAAATGTGTTTTCCAAATAAATTTGTTTAAAATGGTGGAGGAGAGAGAAGGAGGGGATAATTTTTTTATAATACTCCATACGAGCGTTTCACATCAAATGTGTACAAAGAGTAGCGAGGGAGAAATTTTTTTTTAGTATTATGAAAGTTATTGAAATGAATAGTGAAGGATAATCTCTGATAATAATTAGTCAAGTTATAACGAACAAAGAAATCATAATGTCAAATGATTACCGCCATGGAATATAAGTCGTGTTGAAAAAAAAAAAAGATATACGTATGATTTTAAGATAGTGAAAGGAATATAATTTACAAAAAACGTTTTATGTGTAACAAGGGAGATTATCCCAGTGAAGAAATATATGTGTATAATTTTATTCTAAAATGACCGTAAAATAAGGGGAGTTTATAACAAAATATTAGAAATATATATATGTCATAAGTACATGCGTCTGGAAACACAGTCAAAATGAATTTCTTTAGATATATCGATATAGTAGTGAGTTAAAATTTAAATATATATATAAACGTGCAGCATTGAATTAATTAAAGTGAGTAGGGAAAAACGAGGACAATCATCAAGGTGGACGGGCAGTTGGGCAAATCTAGGGCAGGCAGACAAGAAGAGGAACCAGAGTACAAATGTTTGGATTGGCTAGCAATCTAAACGCTAACTGATAAATCACAAATATTAAATCATTAATCAAAGTAAAAGGAAAGCAGAGAAGCAATAGAAAAAATTTTTTCGTTATATAAATATAGCCAGAAGAGTTTAGTAAAACAATATTAAAAATGTAGATTAAGGGTTAAAGAACATTATATTTATGCATACGAGATCTCAAGATAAAATGGACAGTCAAGGAAAGGAAGTGAGAGAAGGAAATGAAGATAAAGAGATGAAAGCACCGGGTGAAATTAGTAATAATGATATCATGGATATGCTAAGGCAAATGAGGATTGATCAACAGCAATTTGTGGAAGAATACATGAACAGACAGGAGAGAAGAATAGAAAAATGGATGATCAAGGTCAAAATCGATAGCCAGAAAAGAATGGCTGCATTCAAGGAAGAAGTAAAAAATGAGATCATCCAGCAGTCAAAGTCTAATGATACATGGGCCGGATTTCACCCAGAGATGGGGATGGAGGAACAAAGGAGTATAGGGCCGTGTGGATATGCGAAATCTGAAATGGTTGAGGAGAGAGTTAGAGAATTAGGAGAGTGTGATTGGGAAAAGGATATAGGACATCCAGAAAGGGAGATAAGACCATTAGAGGAAGAGACAGAGGTAGTTAGAGATAAGAGTCAAAGAGTGATGATGAGCATGCAGGAGAGTTTAGGTCAAGTGGCAAAAGTAGTAGCCAGCTTAAACACAAGAGTGGAAGAATGTGTAAAGAGTACAGCCAATAGCAGCATTAAGGCCAATATAGAGGGCCGAGAACCAAGAACTAATAGAGAAGACAGAATCAGAGAAGCTGGAGATTACATGGACTATCCTGTGGGCTTCCACCACTTCCTGAAGGTACAAGTTTTCAATGGTAACCCTGGAGAAAGCCCAATGGAACACTTGAGCAGCCTGGAATGGTACTTCCAATTCAGTAGAGTAAGTGAAGAAGCCAAGATAGCAGTCGCTTGCAGCCATCTGTAGGGCGAGTATCAAGTCTGGTGGAATTCGCTATTCCAGAAGCCCATTACATTTGCAGCATACCAGAGAATGTTGAAGAGCAGTTATTGGAGTGAGGAGCTCCAGGAGCATATGTTGCATCAAATAAAACAGCACAAATGGGGACCAGAGGAGTCAATCGTAACATTCTTTCATCGACAGGTGGCTAGATTACGACTAATAATGGCAAACCTGTTATCGGAGACGCAAATACTCTGTATAATTAGGTCCGGGTTTCCCAAGGACATTGAACATACTCTCATAAGTACAGAGATTAAAGAGTCAGTGGAACAGATGGCAGAACTGTTGAGCACATTGGACCACAGTAGAGACCGAGTAGAGTTTCAGGACGGCAAGAAGAAGGGAAAACAGCAGCAGGTCCAAGTAGCAAACCTAGGTTATGGGGAAGAGAAAGAAGCATTAGACATGGCTCTCCAGGTATGTTCAAAATTAATGATTGAGGTGGAAGGACTTGTGGTCAATGCACTATTCGATTCGGGAAGTCAGATCTCTATTAGGTCTCAGGAAATGTGGGACAGGTTGAAGGATGGTGGTGCAGAACTCAGAACGCTGCCATTAAAATCAGTTCAAGTACTGTTGGCGAACGGGAAAAAGGTAAAACTGGAGTCCCAACAGGTCTACGTAAGGATCGACATTGCAGGGGAAAGGTTTGAACATGTATTGGTGATCTTGGAGGGGCTAATCCATGACCTTGTGTTAGGTTCTGATTTCATGCACAAGGTGGGCTGCATACTAAACTATAAACAGGGCTATACGGAGATAAACGGCACACGGCTAAACTTTATGAAAAAAAACCAAGATGATAGAGGAGTTTATCAGGGAGAAATTCTGGCGCAAAATGCTTTGATGGAGATAGAATGGGAACAGATAGTGGGTGAGTCGACATTGATAGATAACGATCAGAGGGATAGGTTGAAGATTATCGTGAGGAATGGTGTGGTATTCTCAGAGGTCCCAGGGGTCATTCGAGGTTGTGAGCATCTGATAAGACTTATGGAGGACCAGCCATATCGGGCTCGTGCTTACCCAATACCCTACCAATATAAGCAAGAAGTGGAGGCTCAGATAGATAGGATGCTAAAGTGGGAGGTGATTTCTAAGTGTTCATCGGCATTTAATAACCCTATTGTGACAGTGAAAAAAAAAGATGGATCATCCGATTATGTCTGGATGCATGGCACCTGAATAAGATAACTATTCCGGACATTAATTCTCCACCCCCTATAAGTGAGGTACTCACAAGATTCCAAGGCAAAGGGGTATTTTCGACGTTCGATTTGACGGCCAGTTACTGGCAGATCAAGCTACATCCTAGAGATAAGAAGTACACGGCATTTAGATATGAGGGACATGCCTACAACTTTAATAGGATTCCGTTCGGATTGAGAAATAGTGGAGCAGGGCTCGTCCAATGTTTGGATCAAGTATTAGATGATAAGATAAAGAGTTTCATCATGATATATGTGGACAACATTGTTATCGCATCTGAGAATATCGAGGAACATTTCAAACATGTAAAAGGGTTCTTGGATGAATGTAAGCGTAAAGGCATCAGGATTAATTTAAACAAAAGTCACATAATGGCAACAGAAGTCAAGTTCCTGGGCCACATTATTAGTGGGAAAGGGATAGTACCAAACCAGAGAAGATCAAAGCCATCCAGGAATTTCCAATGCCTCGGAACAGAAAACACATTAAATCATTTCTGGGTTTATGCAACTTCTATAATCGGTTCTATAGAGGGTTCTCTTTGGACATGGAGCTGCTATTACAGTTGCTGAAAAAGGAAACACCATGGACATGGAGGGAACAACATGAACAAAGCTTTTAGAGAGTAAAGGCAGGCTTCTTGGACACAGTGATGCTGGCATATCTGGATTTTAACAAGACTTTTTTCATGCAAACTGATAATAGCGGATTTGGATTAGGTGCCACGATGTTCCAAATACAGGAGGAAGGACAACACAGAGTCCTTGGCTTTATTAGCTAGTTGCTGAAAGGCCCGGAACTTAATTATACTGTTCCATAGAAGGAGGCTCTCACAGTGATATGGGCATTCAAAAAATTTCGGCAATACTTGGTTGGGTCAGACATTGTGGTATTGACCGGTCACTGCAGCCTTGAGTTCTTAAATCACAGTTTTCTGGCCAACAATAGGTTGTTGAGATGGAGCTTGTTCCTACAAGAGTTTAACTACAGGGTAGTGTATTGCTGTGGGAAGGAGACTATTGTGGCCGATACTCTTAGTCAGTACCCAATAGCAATGACTCAACACATGAAATGTGATGGGGCATACTTTGCAGTTACTGAGATGGATGGAGAGCTCAAGATAGCAGGTGAAATGCACAAGTTAAAAGAACACCAAAAAGTGGATCTGGAGTGCCTACAATTGATAGGATATTTACAGCATCAATCCATATCAGAGATAAAGGGAAACACCCTGTGGCAGGACCGAAACCACTGCTGCATGAAAGGAGGACTCTTACAACAGATGCTCAAGCGAAAGAAGCAGATGCGCATCGTCATGCCCAGGGTCCTGAGAAAACAGACCATTCAGTATGTCCATGAAACATGTGGGCATTATGGGAGAAACAAAGTGGAGAGTTGCCTGAGACCTGGTTTTACTGGCCAGGAATGCATGGTGACATTGCCAGCATTATTCGGACATGTGACATCTGCGCTCGAACTAAACCCCTAATGTATCAGGAGTAGGATTATTACAACCCATATACACCGATCAGCCAAACAGTATATTAGCCATCGACTTTTATGGTCCATTGCCAGCTTTTAATAAGAAAAAATACTTACTGGTCACGTATGACCTCTTCTCAAAGTTGGTGGCTGCATATCCAGTCATGCAAGCCAATGCTAAGCAGACCATTAAGACACTTGAGCAACAACATTTTAAGATAGTGGGAACTTCTAATCAGATCTTATCAGATCACGGTACCCCATTTACGTCACGCGAGTGGAAGAAATGGATCGTTAAACACAGAATAAAGCACACATTGACATCGATCCGTAATCCTCAGTTGAACCCCTGCGAACGGGTCATGAGAGAGCTCGGGCATCTGTTTCGGGTATATATATCTGACGACCATCATATGTGGGTAAAGGAAACCCCACGTATAGTGAACATGATCAATTGTGCAAAGAATGAGTCCACAGGTTTTGAACCCATTCGGCTGCATTTTGGGAAACATATCCCATGCCCATTTAAGGGTCGATTACCTATAGGAACCAAAGTAATAAATAGGAGAAGGAACATGGAGCAGGCGCACAATCAAATGGAAAGGATGGGTGAAATAAGAAGGCAAAGATTCAGGGGAATGGAAAGTTAATTCCGGGTTGGTGATAAGGTCATGGTAAGGGTGCACCCGGTAAGTTACCCATCACAAAACATATTTAAGAAGTTCCAACCCATTTATGAAGGACCATACATGATCCAAAAGCGGTATGGGAATAATGCTTTCGTGATAGCCCAGGGATCAGAGGAAAAGGGGGTATACAATGCTCGATCACTAAGGCTATGTAATAAAGAAAGACAACCACCAGATAAAACGTAAGAGTGGTCCCAAAAAAAAAAACAAAAAAAAAAGGTGGATTAGATGATGACAAATTCAGAAATGGACATGGACCTCGAATCATGGAGAACGGATGGGATGGAAACTAACGATAAAGAAATGACGAGCCAATAGATGGCCAAACAGTATGAGGGACTTTAGGATAAAATGATAAAGGATAAATTAATTGGCAGGATGGTGTCATAGATTGAGGTTGAGGGAAAGTAGGCTTAGATATTGGTAGCTTGATCTTATTAACAGTACTTGGTTTTGCCTTCTTCTTTCCCATGCTTGTGTATTCTGCGGTGCATCAAGTATTATCACACAGAGAACACAGGGACAGAGATCCCAGTATCACAATGGCTCACTGGATTAATATTTCCAGTTAGATATTAAGCACATATATCGTGGGTCAATGGTCCAGAGACCAATCTATGGGGAAAGAACCCTTTTTGTATGAATATAGAGCTTTCAGGAATACACTAGGCTCATGAATGAGCTGGACGGATAGATGCCAGTCTCCCAAACCACCTCAATAATAGTGTCCAGAGTTGGCACTTAGAGGTGCCTTATTGCAGAAATGCTATGTATGAACAGGTTTAATCGGGCCACAGAGATATCCTGTGGATTCGAACCTGTAGATACGAGTAGCGGCAGAAATTAAACGCATGCATGGTAATGTTAGGATTAAATTGGTTTGGCTATACTGCTTGGTTCAGCAAAGAAAGGGATATAATTTACCTGGTCGCCTCTCTATAGATTAACCTCATCGCTACATCATAGTAGCAATAATGAAAAAAAAAAAAGAGTTCGAACAATAGTTGGGAGCACTTAGCTGTCCAGGCATAAGGTTAAAATTTTTTATGCAGAAAAAATTTTAAAGGGGGGAACGGTGTAATGTGATGAGCGCACATACTGTGGTCACACATGTACCTACAAAACATCCACAAATTAGAAATGTTAGGGTTGGAAAGAAAGAAAGAAATAAGAAAGAAAAAACGAGCTTGGAAATTAACAAAACCAAGAATGGTTGAAAATTAGCAAAACAAAGAGAAAGAGAGGGAACTAGAATTAACAAGATCGTTATCTTTTGCTAGTCAAAGTCCGAATTTTGATAAAAGTAAATATTAAATTATAATACTACCAGCGTAAGGTAGGAAAGTTAAAGCAGTACAGAAACATAAATAAAACATGTAGTAAAATATGATTTAGGAAAAGTAAAGTTTAAAAAAAAAAAAAGAAAAAGAAAAAACTTCGATAGCGTGGAAAGAAAACCTAGAAAATTAATATGTCGAAAAGATAAGAATCTGAGCTTCAAAGTACACATTTGATGATAAACGAAATGTGGGTTTTATGGGGTAGAGTTGAAGCAAGAATTAGATAAAAAAAATAAATGATTATTAAAATTTAAATAAGAAATAAAGAAAAACATGCATTAAGATTTGTGTAAGTAATCAAAGAAGAATAAGGAAATAAATAAAATGTATGTAGTGCTATAAAATCATATAAAATAAAGTTACATATGGCCGAAGGCATAGCATGGGAGGTGTCAACAACAAGTGGAAACAAAGAATCTAAAGGACAAAGACCATTGGAATGTTTTAATTAAAAAAAAGAAAAAAAACCTGGAGAGCTAAGTAGATAAAAGGAGAGATTAGAGCTTGAGACTTGGAGTCGACAAGGTGAAAAATCGCGGCTCCAAGAATCAGCTGATATAGCTAACCAACATGACTTTTACCGTCGATATCTCACATAGTATGACCGGCTAAGGCCATCATGATCGCGGTCAATCCGGACTTCTGTACCAATGGTTCCGCAATAATGTAACAGCTACAGAAGTAACGCCTGCCTATGGACTTCTGTAGTGGCCCAACCTGTGATGCCTTGTCCTCCATGCCTTATTAACCAAGAAGCTACTTCCTGCCAAATATAATCTACGACCATCCCTCCTAAAGAAGTGGATAATCCATGTGATGGTCGACAACACGTCAGAATGAACTCAAAGGCTAAACCCTAGGTAACTTAAATATTATTTTATATATCGTCAAATGTGCACATAAATTCCATAGACAATGGACAAATGCCTTTCATGAATGGTAATGACATTCTTTTGATAGACAGCTAGGCTAACGAGTTATAAATGTGACAGCATTTATAATGATTGCAAGTATTTATTTATAAGAATTTCAAGTATTTATTTCCTTATAGCACTATAGAATATAATATGTTTAATTTTTTATGTTAATGTTTCTTATATCTTTTATTATCAAATTATTTGTTAGTATTAAAAATATATTAATTTATTTAAATCTGTCTTGTCTCGTTCTTCGCCACTCCACAAAATAGTCTAATACTAGGAGGGTAGAAATATTATTTCATTTTTTTGCATTCTTTTAGTTATGAACTTAACACGTGAAATGTTGATGGTGCAGTGTTTTATCCTGTAAAATTTATAAATTAGCCAATCGCTGTAACTGTAATATCTTACAGCAGCCGGGAGAAAGTTGATCAGGAAAAATAATCTGGAGGTTATATCCGTATAGCGTACAGATTCGGTCAAGTACGGAAATCGGCTCGTCTGTTTCCGTATTTCTCTCTGCTTGAGTTAGCGGAAGGTGGACGATTTTGAATAATAAGAATTCCCCATTACATATATAAGTGAAAGGGAAGTTGGAGCATTTCGATCATCCCGTGCCCATTACAATATATATATATATAAAGAGACTGCTACTAGCTCTATCAAGCTTAATTATTTTATTTTTTATGATAAATGCTACAAGAGAAAATACATGAAGCTTTTATCTATGATGGTCTCCATCCCCAGACCGGTTTTGAGCTATGGCTCTCATCAGTGAGGAGCTAGGACATAAGATTCAAAATACTAACTCAAGCCAAGCATTTACCTTATTCTTAAATATTAAAAAAAGATCCAAATCTTCAGACACCTACATGTCTTCAAACTCAGCTCTTTAACCAAAGAAACTATATGAGCCTGAACTAAATTCAGAGATCCCATATATTAGTAGGCTTAGCAATTTAATATAGCCAAAGCCCTAATAGCAAAATTATAATAGTAAAAATCAGTCATATATCACATGACCTATATAGCTTGTATTACCAATATGTAATATATAAAGAGACTGCTACTAGCTCTAAACAAGCTTAATTATTTTATTTTTTATGATAAATGCTACAAGAGAAAATACATGTAGCATTTATTATAAAACATAAAATAATTAAGTTGTTTCAGAGCTAGTAGCAGTCTCTTTATATATTACATATTAGTAATACAAGCTATATAGGTCATGTGATATATGACTGATTTTTACTATATATATATATATATATATCAATATATATATATATATATATATTGTACCAAAGTACATTGATATGTAATTAATTTATTATGAATCCCATGTTTTTAAATATAAAAATTTAATATTAAGAGAATAAAATGTAAAAATTAAAGAGCAGGAGGGGAGGGGAATTTTTGTATTAAATAAAATAATCTGTAAACGCTGTTTAAATAAGTTGTTTAAAATAATAAGATGTTTAAAATAAAAGATTTTTTTTTGTTTAAAAGAAGAGAAAAATCTTGTAATAAATAAATGATTTAATATTCTTTAAATGAATATTTAATAAAATAATAAAGAGATTTCATTTTATCTTATAATAAAATAAATATATATATATGTGTGTGTATGCAATTTTTAATAAAAAGTAGACGCTAGAAGCTGATTTTATTTTCATGAGAAGAAGAACGATGCTGCTAAATAAAGTTTTCCATTGTTTAAAACAGTATAAATAGCTCAACCTTTCATTCTTGGTCTGTCTTTTTCATTTTAATAAAATATTTTTTGAAGTAATATTTCCAAAACTGTTGCACTGTTAAAACCAACGTATTTGCAGTTGACCGAAAGCCGCTCTCTACGCATCTAAGATCTGCGATTAGTTCGGAAAGTAATCATGGTGAAATAGACTAAATGGACAGCGGAGTGCGGGGAATGCCAAACCAGCCACGAAAATCATAACAAGTTACAGGATCCACAAAGGAATCATTTACCGGTCGTCGATGAATTAAGAGATAATTCCATTATACTGTTTCTATCGTATTTAAAAACCTAGGTAATTATTTGTCTTGATATCTAAATATTTCCAATTTCTTTTTAAAATAAAGATAGACTTTATTGAAAGAACTTTTGAACATTTTGAATTAAACTTTAAAAAAGAATAAACTTTAAAATTGAAAAGATAATATTTTGCAATAATAAAATAAGAGCTTCTATTAAATAATATTTTTGAAACAATGGCATGCATGTGTGTGTGATTTGATTTATTTAAACTTAAAAAAAAAGTAAAAATAAAATATGATGTAACCGTGTATAATTTATTTGCTAAAGTAATATATTAAAATGCTTATTTTAATCTTTAAAAAAAGAAGTGTGTGTAGGTTTCATTATAAGATAAAATGATTTATTTATTCTTAAAATAAAATAAAAACACTTAAATTATTTTTCTTAAAACATTTATGTTTATTTCTGATACGTGCGAGTAAGTATAAATATTTATTTTCTTAATAAGAGTAGGAGGGAAAAAATATAATCATTAATAATAGTATTTAGAAAAGATTCGCTAATTTAAATCTATAAATGTTTTGGCATTCAGTATAATGTTGTATTAATAGTTTTAAAGGATTGAAGTATTATTTAGAATGGTTCGGGTAAAATTATTTTAGTTTGATAAATAAAAATAGTAGTAGCTTAGAAGAGGCAGCGTTTAAGATATACCTTTTGTTTTGTTTATTTAGTGGATGGTTGGAACCGGTTGAGCTAGCAGGGACTTCAGATACCAAATTATGCTGATCAGATAAACATGCTAATTCTAATGTAATTAGCTGGTGCATAAGGGATTATTCTTTTTTCTTTAAAAATAATAATAAAGTGTTTATTTGATCGGTGTATATTTGGTAGTCGAGTGTTGAATGTTATTGATAGTTCGCTATTGATAATAGTTGACACTTTATCTGCAAACCAACCATTTTTCTGAAAGGGAAATTTAGGAGGAAAAAATATAAAAAAATATTAGTTAATATTTTATTTGTCAATGGTAGGTGTTTGTTGTTTCCTGTAAGTTTGAGTAAGTAGATTTTAAATCGTAAGTTGTATAGCATTAAGAGTTTGAAGGTAATAAGTGTTAAATAAATAATAATAATAAATAGTAGTTAGTAGTCATTTTATATTTTTTGTTTAATTGTTGTTCGGAGGAGGTTGTTCAATATATATATATATAATGCTAAACACCCTTCCGTATAGATGCTTTTACAGAAATGCCCTCTGTAAATAAATTTAAATTTAGCAATATGCTCTGGGATATTTTCTTATATATATATATATAGATAGTAGTTTTATTGTTTGATGTGTGAATTCAAGATCCTGATTTTTTAAAACATTTATTTGAAATTTTATCATTTAAGATGTTATGTAGTGTATATGAGCACAAACCTTCAGATGACCCACTACTCTCCACTCTGTCTAATAACACTGATACACTCAAGCACATATATGCTGATAAGATAAATAATCACCAATATATGTATTTCATGCTAAACTAGCAATCATCAATTGGTCCAGATTACCATCTCTACACATATATACTATAAGTGCTCAGATTAATATTAAGATAGCCAAACCTCATACTTTAATGGACAGGCTCCAATCTACTACACACTCCAACTCTTCAACCATCCATCCAATTGAAAATCTGATGATGGAAATGCTCGAAGGCCACCCTGAGGCTGAGATTCTTGTCACACCCATGTTGACCTAAGGTCAATCTGAACCGCACATGTACAGGACATAATCCATTTAATACATATGCAAGGATGGGCAGACATCTCTACAATGTAATAACTGAAATAATTACTAGGTATAATTTTAAAAAGGATGCTAATCTTAATAATACATAAAGTAGATACTAAAATTAATACTAAATATAGTATTAGTTTGCTATCAGATATTTAGATTGTAGTTGTTATGTATATTTTAATAATATACATGCTAAAAGAGGAAATTTAAAAATTAATATTACGTCAATACCATTTAATTTTAAAGTTGTTATAATAGTTAGATTATTACTCACTTAATATAATTAATTATTAGAGTCATTATATATAGGATATTTTGAGCTCAGACTTTCCCCAAGACCCTCAACTCTCCACACTATCTCATCCCACTGATACACTTGAACACATACATATATGTCCAAAAAATAAATAATCACTAATACACATATTTCGTGCTAAACCAACACTCGTCAATTGGTCCACGTTATCATCACTACACAACGTATATACAATAAGTGGTCCGATTTATATTAAGATAGCCAATCTTCATACTTTAATGAACAGGCTGCAATCTACTACACCCTCCAACACTTCAGCCATCCATTCTATTGGAGCCTGTCCATTAACTTATGAAGATTGGCTATCTTAATATAAATCTGAGCATTTATTGTATATATGTGTAGAGATGATAATCTGGACCAACTGACGAGTGCTGGTTTAGCACGAAATACATATATTGGTGATTATTTATCTTTTGGACATATATGTGGTCAAGTGTATCAGTAGTATGAGATAGTGTGGAGAGTTGAGGGTCGTGTGAAAGTCTGAGCTCAAAATAAACTATATATTACATTGTTTATACAGGTATATATATATATAGCCTGAACCATAGCCTGTATATTAGATATTAAAGTCATTACAATTAAATATTTTGCAGTTGTAATATAAACTTAGTTATTAATAAAATAGATATGCCATTTAATGGATGTGTGTCTACCGGTGAAATTACCTATGTATGTGTATTGCTTTCACATCAGACAAAATCATTGCCTGTCTGAATGATTAAAATTATTTTATTAAAATGGTTTAATAAATAGTGATTTTTAATTATTCAATTTTTCATAAAAGTTTATAAAAGTAAAATAATAATAATAATAATAGTAGTAGTAGTAGTAGTAGTAGTAGTAGTAGTAGTAGTAGTAGTAGTAGTAGTAGTAGTAGTAGTAGTAGTAGTAGTAGTAGTAGTAGTAGTAGTAGTAGTAGTAGTAGTAGTAGTAGTAGTAGTAGTAGTAGTAGTAGTAGTAGTAGTAGTAGTAGTAGTAGTAGTAGTAGTAGTAGTTAATTTAAGTTGGATTTGAAACAGATAATATTTATTGAATAAAAATAAAAGTTAAATGTATCATATTTAAAATTATTAAAATTCATTTTTACTTTTTTAAGTATCGACTTTAAAAGTCTTTTAAGTCAAGCGTTGGTAGCTGAGAGGTCAGTGTAGCCGCCTTCTAAGCAAGCAGTTGCTTGCAGACAGTTGTCACGGGTTCGCTCCCCAGCTGATGCTATGACATATGGAAAAAAGTCTTTTAACTAATTAATATTCATATTTAGAAAATTGTAAAAATAATAAACCAATCAGCGATTACTAGTTGCTTTATGACATTCTGATTTGTTACCTATAAAAGCAAGACGATCTCGGAAATTGAATAAAATCTTGAAGGATAAAATCATGTAAACATGTGCCAAGATTTTAAAGTATAATTTTTTTTTTAACTTATTATTTTGCAGTAAAAAGTTTATAAAGTATTGATAAAGTTACAGAACAAATTAAAAAAGATATTTAAAGATAATTAATCATGGAGTGAATGTTTTAAAGCTTCTTAATCCTATCAGATATTTCAGTAAAGGTTTACTTCAGCAGTCACGACCACGCCATGTGTAGTGTTTGTAAAAATGGCAGACATTTTTGTGCACTTCAGAAAAACTAGAATTTATTCGTAAGGCTGTTTTTAGATCGCGCTCTGATAGCTGAGGAATTTAATTAGTGCATTGACATAATGGCGATCGACAATTCCTAGAAGTATTTGCTAATTACAAATGCTTCTAGATAAGAGACGTTACCTTATTGGTCAGTGCATTGATTGAGATCGTTGCAGTTGTCAGAGAGCGAATAGAAGACGGTGTAACATCTAGCAGGAATTAGAGGACAACTCCAGTAGAGAGCAGTCAAGCAGTAGTGAGTAGCGAGCAGTATTGGAGAGATGTCTGTTTAACATCAGCAAAGACATCTCATGTCAGTGCTGGTGGTAAATGACTAGCACACCCAGTGAAAATGTAGTTCACAGGTGTAGCTGAAAGACACCGCAGCAGAGAAGAGCATTAGTTGCAAGAAGAGCATTAGTTGCAAGAAGAGCATTAGTTGCAAGAAGAGCATTAGTTGCAAGAAAAGCATTAGTTGCAAGAAGAGCATTAGTTGCAAGAAGAGCATTAGTTGCAAGAAGAGCATTAGTTGCAGAGAAGGGCATTAGTTGCAGAGAAGGGCATTCGTTGGAGAGCTTCGTTAAGAAAGAACAGTGTGGGAATTGTATAATGTTATTTGCTGACCGCACAGTATGACTAGCAGTTATAACCTTGGCACAGTCATAAGTGTGGATATTACAATGGCGCAGTCGCATTTGAACCTGGGAGTAGCAAATACGTTGAACTATAAGTTTAGCCGTAGACGGAGAAACCAGGCGAAAATGACAATCTCAATTAGTAACGTTAACATCGGTGAAAGTTTGGAAATAAAATGTTTGTGCAATTAACATCGGAAGCTAACGTAATTGGGAAAAAAAAGTTTCAGCAGCTGTTAAATCGCATATTTCTGAGTGAAATAACAGGAAAGTAGCGAGAGAAAAACAACACCAAGGAATAGCAACAAGGGTTTTTCTGGAGTGGAGGGAGGTGTGTAGTGTTTGTAAAAATGGCAGACATTTTTGTGCACTCCAGAAAAACTAGAATTTATTCGTAAGGCTGTTTTTAGATCGCGCTCTGATAGCTGAGGAATTTAATTAGTGCATTGACGTAATGGCGATCGACAATTCCTAGAAGTATTTGCTAATTACAAATGCTTCTAGATAAGAGACATTACCTTATTGGTCAGTGCATTGATTGAGATCGTTGCAGTTGTCAGAGAGTGTATAGAAGACGGTGTAACATCTAGCAGGAATTAGAGGACAACTCCAGTAGAGAGCAGTCAAGCAGTAGTGAGTAGCGAGCAGTATTGGAGAGATGTCTGTTTAACATCAGCAAAGACATCTCATGTCAGTGCTGGTGGTAAATGACTAGCACACCCAGTGAAAATGTAGTTCACGGGTGTAGCTGAAAGACACCGCAGCAGAGAAGAGCATTAGTTGCAAGAAGAGCATTAGTTGCAAGAAGAGCATTAGTTGCAAGAAGAGCATTAGTTGCAAGAAAAGCATTAGTTGCAAGAAGAGCATTAGTTGCAAGAAGAGCATTAGTTGCAAGAAGAGCATTAGTTGCAGAGAAGGGCATTAGTTGCAGAGAAGGGCATTCGTTGGAGAGCTTCGTTAAGAAAGAACAGTGTGGGAATTGTATAATGTTATTTGCTGACCGCACAGTATGACTAGCAGTTATAACCTTGGCACAGTCATAAGTGTGGATATTACAATGGCGCAGTCGCATTTGAACCTGGGAGTAGCAAATACGTTGAACTATAAGTTTAGCCGTAGACGGAGAAACCAGGCGAAAATGACAATCTCAATTAGTAACGTTAACATCGGTGAAAGTTTGGAAATAAAATGTTTGTGCAATTAACATCGGAAGCTAACGTAATTGGGAAAAAAAAAGTTTCAGTAGCTGTTAAATCGCATATTTCTGAGTGAAATAACAGGAAAGTAGCGAGAGAAAAACAACACCAAGGAATAGCAACAAGGGTTTTTTTGGAGTGGAGAGAGGTGTGTAGTGTTTGTAAAAATGGCAGACATTTTTGTGCACTCCAAAAAAACTAGAATTTATTCATAAGGCTGTTTTTAGATCGCGCTCTGATAGCTGAGGAATTTAATTAGTGCATTGACATAATGGCGATCGACAATTCCTAGAAGTATTTGCTAATTACAAATGCTTCTAGATAAGAGACGTTACCTTATTGGTCAGTGCATTGACTTGCAGTTATAACCTTGGCACAGTCATAAGTGTGGATACTACACCATGTTCGCCCTCTATTTTTTAAAATTAGAATTATTTTTGATTTGAAAAGTAAACATTTCTTAGATGAATATTACTTAAAACATTTGTATCGATAAATTCAATGTTGGATTAATTACATATAAAATGAATCGTTCTCTTCAAAATACCTACATTAATTAAAAGACTGCATACAGTGATTTATCAGCAAGTTAAAAAATGTAAACTATCTACATTTATAACACTTCCGATCAAAAAAGACTGCGTACAGTGACATCAGCAGACACAGCAATGGTGTATTTATGCATTCGGTTGTCATTCACCATGACAACTTCGTGTGTCTCGAAGACCAAGACATACATACCCAGAACATCAAAAATATGTGGATGAGAGCAAAGAATAAGCTGAAATACCAATTTGGTACCAGAAGAATTTTGTTTTCATCGTACCTGCAAGAATTTGCCTTCCGGAGTAGCCACGGCACTATCTCTATTTTCTCAAACTTCCTAGTCTGCATAGGACACAATTATGCTTAAAAATGCAAATGTTTTTTTATCTTTTACATTTTAATAAATTTTAACCTAATTCTAATATATTTTAGAATTCGAAAATAATAGATTTAGTAATGTAAGTTTTTTTATAGCATATATGTAAGATCTTCAAATAAGTTTTATTACAAATATGTAATTCAGTTATATACTCAGAAAATTACTTAATTGCCGCGCTTGTAGGAGAAATTTTAGTTTAACTTATTTCGTTATATAATTTTGTAAAAAAATATTCGTTACATGTTTTACGTACATGTTATTTCTACTCCATCTTTCTTTTTTAAAAAAAATTATGAACACTCAGTTACAATGAAAGTCACAAAATGCATTTATCATATTTTATCAAATAATTCAAAATTAATTAAATAAAGGGCTTTTGATTTACATTAAAGATAATTTCTAGGATTATTTTTAAATAAATAAGGATTATTATTATTTTTAGTCGCACTGTATACAAAACTCGATATATTATGATCTTGGTTTCTTAGAGGTTAAAAACATTTGATCTAAATCAATGGTTGGAAAAGAGCAATTCTAATACATGAAAAGAAATATATTCAGTAAGCAAGGCAAAATATTACATAATCTCATCATTAAGTTACTATAAATTCAAGTATCAAGTAGATACAAAATGGAAGCCTTGATAATCAAATCACCTAGAAGAAGACAGAGACATTTTTAAATCCGCTCTATCAAACTCTATATTTTGCACCAAAATATAAAGTTACAATATATATCCAAATAGATAATGCATGCATACATAACTAGGTAGATAAATAGTTGAATGGGTTGGTGAATATTTAAATAAATAAATAGAATCCACATACAGAACTATATAAACAGATGGATTGTTAAATTTGAGACTGAACATTTAGATAGATAGATAGATAGATAGATAGATAGATAGATAGATAGATAGATAGATAGATAGATAGATAGATAGATAGATAGATAGATAGATAGATAGATAGATAGATAGATAGATAGATAGATAGATAGATAGATAGATAGATAGATAGATAGATAGATAGATAGATAGATAGATAGATAGATAGATAGATAGATAGATAGATAGATAGATAGATAGATAGATAGATAGATAGATAGATAGATAGATAGATAGATAGATAGATAGATAGATAGATAGATAGATAGATAGATAGATAGATAGATAGATAGATAGATAGATAGATAGATATTTTTAATCAGAATGACAGATACACAAGTAGATAAAATGTTTTTAAGCTCTTTTAATCTTAGATAACTCAATATTTATCAAACTTAAGGAATCAGATAGGGAATGAGGTGGAGGTTTATAAATATTGATATTCTTGCATATAAAAGTAAATAGATATATCGGATTTGTATGTCATTGAAAATATATTTAATAGTATCTTGCTTAATAAAAAATGATTTGTATCATTTGTGTAGTCCATTGTTTGAAATGGACGGTCGAAATGGTAACCTTATGAATTATATATACATAATTCCATGCTTTTCAAAGTATGAGATGGGGCTCCTCAGGAGGCTGCAGAACATTTTGTAAGGGTTCTCAAAAATGTCTGGTAGTGGTTAAAGTCATCAGCAAAAACAAATTTGTACATAAAGACCAAATCAAGCACCATTACTCTTCTGAAAAGGAAATGATATCATTTTTAAAGTAAATATTAGATAATATTGTCATCAGGAGAAAGTTGTTCGTCAAAAGGTTATCATCATTTATCAAAATTAACTTTATCAGATGATCTTGTGCAGATGTCATTTTATAAGATTGCTCAGGTAGAAAGTTATTTCTACACTAATACATAAGTATCTGTGATTTTTGGATGAGAATGTATGTGAATACTTTGCTCACTAATGCCTAGTGAATAGTCACTAATATCAAGTCAAACAATATATGCTCCATCTATCATGTGCCCACCATGTGCCTCTTGCATGTCAGTGGAAGGTATGGGTACATAGCAAGAAAACTGGAGTGAAATTTGGTGAACCAACCAGTAAGAGATTTGAACTATTTGAACCTTAATATGTTAACCATGAAAATGGATAAGTGGGTGACCAGAAAAAGTTCAAAAGATATTCCCGACAATGATCTTGTTGGCCAATCAAAAACATCTGGTATAGTCATGTTTAAACAACCACATTGGTTTTTAAAGCTGGAGGTAAGTGATAAAAATATAAAATGAAAATATGATGCAACACATATATGGTATGGACTTATTCAGCATAATTTTCCAAAGAGAAAATCAAATCTTTCTATGCATCCAGGCAAACTTATTTGGCACTTTGTAAGCATTCATGCTGTTATAAAGAGTAACCAATCAAATCTTTAATATAAGTACTTTGAAAAAAAGTGGCCAGGGAGAGAAAAGGGGGGAAATTTTATTATATTTAGAAAGTATATTGAAGATAAGAGTGCCCGCTATTGTCTTTTAGAGTCATTAATCTTATGTTAAGATTTGTAGAAGTCCTATTGTCGCATCTAGACACATAGTTTTAAGGTTATGGTCTTAATATATATATATATATATAGTACTTAAAATACAAATTAATGTTTTATAGCTTGTTTTGCATATATCTGATGATATGAATTTTTTTTTTATTCACACTGCAATATATATATATACTTTTTTTCCATTTTAATAAACCTTTTTAATTTTTTGCTATTTATTATTATTATTATTATTATTATTATTATTATTATTATTATTATTATTATTATTATTATTATTATTATTATTATTATTATTATTATTATTATTATTATTATTATTATTATTATTATTATTATAACTTGAAAGCTAAACACCTTCAAACACATACGCTTTAAACATGCTTACATGACAGCCAATCAGCTGGAATACTGACATCACATGGGACTCTTAATTCTAAAACACAAGCCAGAACTATTAGAAAAAGATGGGTTGTGTTAGAATTAAGAGTCCCATGTGATGTCATTATTCCAGCTGATTGGCTGTCACGTAAGCATGTTTAAAGCGTATCTGTTTGAAGGTGTTTAGCTTTCACGTTATTATAATATTATCTGTTTATGCTTAAATTTGATATATTTACATTTATTATTATTATTACATTTATTATTATTATTATTATTATTATTATTATTATTATTATTATTATTATTATTATTGGGTATATGAGCACAGAGTTTCACATGGCCCCTCACTCTCCACTCTATCTAATAACACTGATACACTCAAGCACACATATGCTAAAAAGATAAATAATCACCAATATACGTATTTCATGCTAAACCAGCAATCGTCAGTTGGTCCAGATTATAATCTCCCACACATATATACTATAAATGCTCAGATATATATTAAGATAGAAAATCTTCATACTTTAATGGGGAGGCTTCAATCTACTACACACTCCAACTCTTCAACCGTCCATCCAATTGAAAATCTGATGATGGAGTGCTCAAAAGCCACCCTGAGGCTGCGATTCTTGTCACACCCATGTTGACCTAAGGCCAATCTGAACCCCACATGTGCAGGACATAATCCATTTAATACATATGCAAGGATGGGCAGACATGTCTAAAATGTAATAAGTGAAACACAGGCTTATTATATACATGTCTATGTCTGCCCATCCTTGCCTATGTATTAAATGGATTATGTCCTGTACATGTAAGGTTCAGATTGACCTTAGTTGAACATGGGTGTGACAAGAATCTCGGCTTCAGGGTGGACTTTGAGCACTCCATCATCAGATTTTCAATTGGATGGACAGTTGAAGAGTTGGAGTGTGTAGTAGATTGGAGCCTGTCCATTAAAGTATGAAGATTGCCTATCTTAATATATATCTGAGCACTTATAGTATATGTGTGCGGGAGATTATGATCTGGACCAACTGATGATTGCTGGTTTAGCATGAAATACATATATTGGTGATTATTTATCTTTTCAGCATATGTGTGCTTGAGTGTATCAGTGTTATTAGATAAAGTGGAGAGTGATGGGCCATCTGAAAGTCTGTGCTCATATACCCTATATTACATATATAGACACAGGTATATAATAAGCCTGTGTTTCAGTTATTATTATTATTATTATTATTTTATTGAAGGTAATATTTTGTTTACATTTGTGTTATAAATGCATTGTTACATAAAAATATAGAGGTAACTAAATTATGGTTAAATTGCTACCAGTAATCATTTTAACAGTAATGATGATTAAACGTGTGTGCAAACGATTCATGAAGAAAATGGAGAAATGCTTTATATATTTTTTCTTAATGCATAAAATTTATTTAAGATTAGTTATTTGAAATTATTTGTATTATTTTATATTTAATGCTTTATTCTGGATGCTAAAACATTCTAAATGATTGTTGTCTGGTGTGTGTGTGAATCTTTATTAATAACAATAAACTCGCTATTATGAGATAGGAAGAGGTGGAAATATTCAATAAGTGCTATGAAAATGCTGGCACAATAAAAGGAAATATAATTTTGAAGAGAGATTATAATTATTATTATCTTTAAAAAAAATTTATTCTGGTATTTGCTTATACTTCCACTTGGATTAACATGGATTTATTTTGGTGTTTTGCTTTATTATTGCTGGATTATAAAAAAATTAAATTTGTTATAGTGTGTGAGCAAACTATAAAGATGCATCATTAAAAGATTACGTTGTCCAAAGTTCTGTCAAATTGCCTTGTTTGTTACAGGTCAATTTCATTGGCCAGAAAATAATCAAAACAAAATGCATATGTAGATGAAGGAAAACATAAGAAACAACAATCTATGTGTATCCCTGGTGAAGAAAGATAGCAACAGCATGTAATCATCAACAATAGTAATTTGTCCCATGGACAGATCCAGAGAGTAGTCATTCCATTTTCTTCAATGATTAGCTCTTCAATTCCACATAAGTCTTCCCATCTCTTATATCATCCAACTATGTCAATCTCTTCCATCTTTTCTTTATATTTCCACTCACTATTCCCTCCAAAACATCTTTAATTCTTAATTGATTTTACTTGTTTACCATATTTATTTTAAAAGAAGTAAGCACATGCCTAATAGACTATTCAATTTTTTTTTATAAAAAAAATTGTCACATAAGCAAGATTTTATTGAGCAATCTTATTCCCATCTTACCTTTCCATCAAAATCATTAAGAAATCAAGTTTGAAAATTACAATATGAACTTTTAAACTTATGCAGAACTTTTAATATATAAAAAAGAGAAATATAAAGAATAAGATTAAAACTAATTATTACTAATGTTAATTTTTTTTTGTATATGATTTGAAAAAGTGTATGAATTGAATCTGTCTCTGCAAGAGCAAAGTACAAATATATTATGCATAAATACACCATTGCAAACTTTTCAAAGTAAACTATCTGCACGGTCACATTGCTTTAAAAATTGTAATACAGAAATGTTCCCACCTCTTCATGAATTTATTGAAGAAAATAATATTTTGATATGTGAAGATAATAGGAATATCATAATTAATCACTTGGAAAATTGTATGATTTTTTTTTTTCAAAAAGTATTCTCCCAATTTAGATGAAAACAAAGAACATGATTGGACAAGACTGCCATTTGTTTCTTCACTAGAATTTTAACATCTACCAATGGTCATCTCAGGAACAATTAATGGAAATAAGAACAGATATAATCCTGATATATCGGAATTTTGGATTCACAGACAAGAAGAGTATCTTTCCATTTCTAAGACAGTAAGAATCATTCTGATTCCTTTTGCTTCAACTTATTTGTGTGAAACTGCTTTTTCATTACTTTTGCCAATTAAGAATAAACATGTCAAGCATTGTTGGCTGAGAGGTAAGTGCAGCTGCCTTGCAAGCAAGCAGTTGCTTGCAGACAGTGTTGCAGGTTTGCTTCCGGGCCGATGCTATGACATATGGAAAAAGAATAAACATAGATCATCTGTATCAGAAGAAACATTAGAAAAAACTTTAAGACTTGCAATTTCAAATATTTTGTGAGATATTGATAATCTCTATAATAATATCAAATCACATCCATCTTACCAAACGTTATTGTTATTAAAAATGAATAAAAGTTAACATTGAATATTGTTAGTAAGTTTTGTTTCACCTTTTTTTCTTCATATTTATATATGTAAATAAAAAACTATTAAAATATATACTGTATATTCCTAATAATAATGAAATGTAGCTACCTTGTTATAAATGTAATAATCATATACCATAATTTTGCTCAAATGTAAAAAATTTTATTACTTCAATTTTCTTTTCTTAGACAAATTGTAAATGAATATGATATTAGACCAAGATATGAAAGCAGCTTAACATTGTATTATAACAAACATCGAAGCTTAAGCTTTTCTTATCTAAGCGGTCCTAGCACTTATAATTTAATTGAATTATCCCCATTTCCATAATACACTATATATATATATATTACTTTGTAAATACATTGCAAGTCGATGAGGATCGGGAAATATATTATTTTTTAGGGGACCATCACATTAAAAGCTTTGAAAAGTACTGGTATAATTCATTATACAAGAATGCGTATGAAGCTGCAGATAGCCAAACCTGAATGTAAATAATTAATTCTGGCCGAAAATTACATTGGAAGCCATTTATATCTCTTTTCCATGTGAGGTAATTATAACGAATATAAAATAATTAATCCGTGTGTGGTTCGTAGTAGAAAATGTTAAACAAAAAAATAATCATCTAAACTAGTGGACTGTCAGTAGGGAAGAGTTAAAGGTTCGATTTTCTTCATTTTTCTGCAAGAAAGCGATAATTAATTACACCAATAAAAAACGGTTGGATAGATTTAAGGTCTATTCAAAAAAATATTTTAATACTTTCAAGTATTAGATATATTAGTTTGTTAATTAAAATATCACATTCTTTGTATGGGTGCGTGGTAGCTTGTGTGTGAGAGATATGTTAAGTTTATAAATAGATAAAAATGAGTGTAAAATCATTATAAATAATAAATACGCACATTACGTGAATAAAAATTCAATTTTTTTATTAAATAAAAAAACAATAATCTTATAACGCAAGTAATAAATACATTTTTTAATAAATAAAAAAATAATCGATTTAAAAACTTAAAACAACTCTTTAAAATATTACATTATTAAGATTGAAAGTCCTACTAATGGTGTAAAATAAATTCTCTCGATAAGGTTTTGACTTCTCACGATAACAAGATGAATGACTTGCAAATCCAATCCAGCATCAATGAATGCGGAATAAATTTGTGGCTATTCAGTCTAGATTGAAAATATCAAGTAGCTGTCGCTGCAAAAAAATCTAACAGATACTCTTTCCATTAAAATCAATCCAGTGGAGATTTATAAATATTCTATGCCATTGGGATTTTAAGCCGAATATCTATGTGCTGCCGAAGAAAACATTTCTAATCACTAATGTCAAAGTTTAGGAATTCCAGGAAAAGCAAATTTTAGTGATTGCTTCATTAATCAGTATAAAAAGTTAGAGAAACTCCAAATGAAACAAAACTTATAAACATATATTTTAATATTTATTAAACAGAATATAGTTCTTCTAAAACCAAGAGGTAGTACACATTCTGTCTACTGTTCAATTCCATAATGAGAATGAATGTCCTAGTGTTGTACAAATGTCCAAATTCAGATGGTTAGGTCTTCAAATTAGATATAGGATTAATTAAATCCTTTAACGTCAATATAGGGATGACTCAGATCAGGATAAGTAATATGAAAGATTGTCTTTTGTGATAAAACTTAAAATTTCTTTAGATGCCATATTGATATAAATACAGCGGACTTATAAACTGATTTCTTCTTAATGGGTATTAATATCATAATGTATAATATTATACCCGTCATAACTCTTTGCTAAATGCTGTTTACTCAAGGACAACAATGCTCTCAAGCGGAGAATCCACGATGTCAAACACGAACTCCGGATCAGAGTAAATAGAATAAACAGAGTATTCTGCAGCAAATTTATCTACCTTTCGAAGTTTACCCGACCCAAAGATACAGGTGGAAACAGTTGAGTAAACCGAACGCCAGAAGGTCCGCAGATAGTACAAAAGGCAGGAGAAAAAACACATCTTACTAACTTTAAGAGAGCTCAATGTAATTGCTGCTTTCTTTTAAGCTAAGAAAATAGCTGTGATGTCATAATACACGTCTCTTTATTACTTAATAAAACAATTACAATTTTAGTTTATTATATATACTTTATACAATTTTTTAAACCACTACTTTTACAATTTTTTAATAAATATACTTTAATAATTAAGTATAATTAAAAAAGATTCTGCAACTAATAATACTATTAATCAATTAAAAATAGATAGATAGGCTCAATAGAAAGGAATATCTTTAGAAATTAAATTTTATTTCCTGAGTTTTGCATGTATTTTTAATAGCTTTTTTAGAGCTCTAGTCTTTGGTCATTTTATCAACTATTTGTAGCTTGATTTCATATCATTGACGTTAATAATATTAGCTCTTATAGGGACGATTCTAATAATTAAAGAAAAACAAAAAAAAAATAAACACACATAATAAATAATGCATTACATATGTTTTAACATAATCTAAATTTATGTATTTGTCATATGTTGGTTCTTCATTCTGTTTATTTGATAACTGGTAATGCTGACTTAAATTTATTGTAGTGCGTTTTATTTCTGTTGTGGCTATTGTTTATTTCTTGGAGGAATTAGATCGGTTTTGATATGGTAATAAATACACACAGCAAATATGATATATCTTTTACGATTGATACTCTGGTTTCTTCTCCATTGATTGACATTGATTTTGAAACTGATTGGATTGCTTTGTATCATAATTGATGGTCTTCTTGATTTATTGAACTATTAATCTGAGGATTAAAAAACTAATTTTTATATTAAGATGCACACCTGAATCCATAGCAAAATGTGTAACCCAGGCCAGCATTTCACTTTGAACCTCATAAGATTATTCTCAATGCTGGCAATAGAAAAATAATATTCCTACTGACAAACAATGAATCTGGTATAAGTCGATAACCTGTTAACACAGTATGCTTTTGAGGTGTTCTCATTGTTTACAAGATAGGTTGATGATTCATATTTTTGCTTTGATTTGATTGATAAGTGGCTTGATGCATACTTTTGACTATGTGATAATTTTTGCAATAACCCATGTATTTCTGTTTTGATATGTGATTCATTACCTTTTGAAAGGCAGTTTCTTTCTCAGGGTGGACAAAGACAATTGATGCTGAAATGCACCAATATTAATCAATACCATTATTTCAATCAACTCTGCTCTTGATGCTTTTGCTTTGAATGATTTCTGTATTGATTTTAATTATGCAATAGTTAGCATATGTAAATGGGAATTGATGAATTGTTGTCCTAACTCCTCAGAACCATCTCTTTCTAGTGCCATATCCTTGTTTACAATATCTTAAACATCTAAATTTTTGTATTGGCAGACTGCAACAACAGTTCTGTGGTAGAATTCGTTTTGAAGTCTCAAATGGATTCCATTCAGAGGTAAATATTGATATTCCAAACTTCTCACTCACATAGACATTTGCATTTGCGATCTTCCAATCAACTTGTAAAACTCGCATATGATCTGGACTTTTTGGTTGCTCAGTTTGATATTTTGATAAAAATTGATGTTGGGGGATGACATTTTTCTTGGGTATAAGGTTAATTATGTCAGTGTACTTTATATCTTGGAGAAACTGTGTTGCTCTCAAAATGTATACTCTTCCCAATGTTTTAGCTTTAACTAAATTTATTAACAATTTAGATAGTATGATTGATTATTTTTGATAGTTTATTGCTCAATATGAATATTTTTCTCTTAAAACACTAAGTTTGATATGCACAATGCACTAAATATTCACCTCACCACTAAATTGTTGGGCTATTATTTATTTGTTGGAGGATTATATTGTGTTTTATGTGATGACAATTATAGGCAGCCAGGCCGTTATATCTTTATCACTGAAAGTTTTCTCTCTATAAGAAAGATGATAGGTGGCAGCACTGTCATATTAAATTAGTTAAAAATAGAAAGGTTACATATAATGAAGTTATGGAAGAATAAATATGAAAAAAGTGATTATACAGAAAGTGAATTATTGGTTTTTATGTTGGGTTTGGGAAAGAATAAGAGGAATTTGGACATAAAGGCCTTAGAGTTGACAAAGATTATGTTGTGAAAATGGGATGGAGCAGAATATGGGAAAACGTAGAGTGGGAAATGGAAAATTAAGTGGCTAATAGGTTTATCGGGGCATAATTGCTCAGATATTCTTGACTTCGTTTAAGGAGAAGTCACAGTACATCACATCACGTCACATCACATGGAAAAATGTCAAACATGGCTGTTACAATTATATAACAACAAAATCATTAAACATACACAATAATACCCACATTATATATATAGGATTTACAAAGATAATTTAAAAACAATACATTTATATATAGGTGTTACACATTTATTCTGTACTTTATTATCATGAACTTTTAATTTCATAAATTACTTGAATAAGTTGTCTAATCGAAGGTGTCTTTTGGACTCTTTTTTCACCCATATTTTTATAATTGAAAACAATTATTATCGCATTTCACAGCTCAAGTTCATCCCCAAAAATATCTTTTCAGAAGCTTTTTACCAGTTAATCTCACATTTCAGTAAAATAATGTGATTTTGACACCAACAGACTTTATGAGATCACATTGGAAATCAGAAAAAAATTGTCTTATGATTTTTGGCACCATGAATTTATTAGATATTACAGAGTTTATTATTAACTAAAGTAGTGACTTTTCTAATGCAATTGTAAACTCAACTTTCAAGCAATTGGAAGCTGTGTTAAGAAAAGTATAATAAATGCATTTTGAATTAAGTTTATTGCTTTCAAGGCCTAATTATGGCCTCATCAAGCTTAACACTTTTGGAACCTACTTATGGCCCCATGTTCAGCTATGAATATGAGGCCATAAGTAGGCCTCCAAAGCACTAAGCTTGATTCAAAATATATTTATAATAATCTATTCTTAACCCAGCATCCACGTGCTTGAAAGTTGAATTTAGAGTTTATTATTTTTAAAAAAATCCAATAATTTTATTTCATACAACAAATTTTAGCAAAATTGCAATTGGATTTCAATATGATTATCCTATCCAAATCCATAAGCTCCAAATCTAAATAACGTTAAGGCTATAAGAAAGAGTTGCAAACGTTTAGAATTCTTAACTTTCTATGAGAGTTTTATTAAAGAAAAATCACCATTAAATCAACTTTTTTTTAAAAAAAAAACAATATTGGACCTGGACCAGTGAGCATACAAAGACTTTTAAAATTTCAAAAGAGATGTTAACTTCAGAAGGTTTATGGTTTTATTATCATAGTAATTTGGATGTTATTATAATGACTGACACATCTGAATATGGGGTAGGAGCTGTTACTTATCACCCATGTTTTGTTAGCGAATGTCTAATCGCATATGTCTTGACAGTCATTTCATCGGCTGGAAAGAATTATAGTCAAACTGACAAGATGTTCGCTTTCATATTTGCAATCAAAAAGTCCCACCAATATATTTATGGTCAGAAGTTTAAGATTTGTAAGACCATCATCTTCTGGGGGGAATTTTTCAGATCTGTGAAAAAAATTTCAAAATCATGTAAGCCAGCAAAAGTTATATAGGATAAATATATTGTCTCCTTATAATTATCAACTAGCTTTCAAACCAGAAAGTGAAATTAGACATGCAGATGCCTTGTCATGATTACCTGATCGTAAAGAAAATGCATATGTGATTAAAGAAATAAGTTGTATAGTTTCAATGAAATCACAAAATAAATAGTGTTCTAGTAACAGAATGGACTAGATGAGAGAAAAGTTACGAGCAGCTAGTGAAATGCATTAAAAATGGTTTGGTCAAATACCTGTTTCTTTGAATTAAATCAAAATAATTCAGATAAATAGAGATAGACTGCCAGTTTGTTGTGGATATATATTGAATACTGATCATGCATCAGTGCCTCCTGTTGGAATAATAATGTATTAAATTTGTTACATAAAGGTCACTTGAGAGTTGCTGGAATGAAACTCTCACTCGCTCTTATGTCTGGTGGCCTAATGTAATTGGACATACTGAAAGTTTTGTAAAGAAATGTTCAAGTTGTTCCCAGACTACTAAGCTATCAATCAAGTAATTATAAATGTGGATAAGACCCATGGCTTTATGGATTCATGTTCATTTAGATCGTGCTGGTCCATTGGTCAAACACCTAATACTTATATTGATTGATGCTTAAACAAAATGGACTAACATCTGATGTTAAATGACATCATTGCCACCCATAGTTTCCCAGAGCTCACCATGACTGATATTGGTATAGATTTCATTTCTCAAAGATTTACCAATTTCCTGCATGATTGAGGGATCAAGCATATCACTTACTACTTTTTATTATCCTGACAGTCATTAAATTGGTACAGGCGATGGTACAGCAATCATTTCACGATGAGTACAATGATAGGAACAACTCCAGATGAATTACTGATGTGTCACTTTTCTTTCTCACTTAAGTCAAATGTTACCTATGGTTGTTAAAAGAAATCAAAATCAACATTTCATCAATTTCTTGACAGATGAACAAATATGGATCCAAAATTTTTTTAAATGTTAGTAGATACTGAGAATTATTGTAAAAGCAAGACTTATAAAGTTTCCAAATAGTAAAGTGTTTTGAAAATATATAAATCATACATGTCACAGTTATGAGGATCCTATACCCAACATTGGTCAAAAGAAATGGTGTAATAATCCGATGCTAAAACGGATATAGCAGTAACTGATCCAAACTATGGCCCAGATTTAAAAGTAAATGAAGAAGAATCTATTCCTGATCATCAACGAGAATTCATTTCTGCAGCGATTTAAACTCAGATGGTAGCTCCTAAACCCTCCTACCACCGGCTAAGTTTAAAGATTTTGTATATCATTAAACCTACGAATTTTGGAGTGGGAGAAGGACTGGAATGTCTGATTAGATTTTAGCAAGATAGTATTCTATGTTGTATTGGCGATATTGCGTGGAGAGTGTGTGAATTACTCTAAAATTAGAACATTAGAGATCACTGCAAATAGTCTCTTCTCAGCGTATTTATAAAAGTAAAAAAGTTTAATGAAGACATAGCAGTAGAGAGAGAAACTATGTCTCTTGCAGTGAAGCTACAGTTATAGTAGTCAACGAGTAATAAAAAGAAATAGTTATATGCTAAATTGTGTTGACTGTAGCAAGGCATAAATGCGTTGGTATTGCCTTGCTCCCTTAGAAAGAAAGATACACACTCTGCTGAGTAATGTGTGTATTCAGCGCATAGTTGTTGTTCGCGTTACTGTATTCTTATTAATAAATAAAAGTTGTACTTGTGTTAATTTTATTCACCGTTTGATTGGATATATATTCTCCTGGACTGAATATAAAACATAAAAATTTAATAGACAACTATATATTGAAATCCAAAAATTTATTTCCATCAAATTGACATTCGTTCAAAATTGAAAGACAACATAATGGTTTTAAAATAAATATCATCAAGTGATATATATATATAACCCTCAGACACAACAATTACTAATCAAATATAAAATAACTTAAGAAGGACTAAATTTAAGAGAAAGGAAAATTCAAAATCAGCGTAAAGGATTAAGTCAAATGTTTTTTTACTTTGGGGAAATATATATATTCTAGCACGTGTGCGTCGCAACTGTTCCCAAAAGCTATACAGTGTTATTTCAAGATAGATAAATAAAAACAAACGAGCTGAGCGCTTTCAAAGGATCTTGCTTTCATAATCATTGCTTGCTAATACGTTTAATGACCTTAAAAGAAAAATCAAAGAGGTCTTCTTCATCTCACGAGACAAAGACTCCATAAACAGGAAGGACATGTGCTATGCTTTATCAAAAAAATGGAATTAGCATATTTGCATATCCTTAAACGTATTAGCAAGCTATGATTATGAAGGCAAGATCCTTTAAAAGCGGCCAGCTCGTTTGTTTTTATTTATCTATTTTGTAATAACACTTTATAGCTTTTGGGAACAGTTGTGCCACACACGCACACGTGCTAGAACATAAAGGATTAACATTTTGTGTTCCTCATACACAGCAGAAGACTAACTGAAACATCAAAATCAACAGACTATAATAAAAACAAAAACCGTTGTGATTTTCCAAATTATACTGCTAATAAAATATTATTTAATCAATAAACCATGTAATACTGGACGTATTACAACCACTAATGTACAATATACAAATAGATATCGATCTTCACTATATAAATATTTCGAAATTTAATTCTTATTGGTAGAAAACAAATGACAACAACAATGTCATCAATTGATTTTATTTTCAGGAAAAGGTAAATCTGTTTTCTACCTGTTATGTGAGCAGCGTCTTCTTAGTTGCAAACAAAATTTTCACCAAGATTAAAGAAATTACCTGTCAGGTAATTTTAATTCAATGTTAACTCTCCAAAAACGATTATACATTACTGAGTGTACTATTTAGAAAAGGAAATTCATTCAGGCAAAGATGGTACATGTTGTGACATTATTGGTCAGTTTCGAATTAACATTTCATGATCACAGAGATATAGACTTCAATCAATTGATAAATTTTACAAGTTAGAGCAACGTACTGAATTCATACCATTTTTGAAAATTGAATATTATAATGTTGGATAAATTGAGCTATTTTTACTTAGTAATTTGTAAAAATATAAGGCATTTTAGAATACACCTAAATTCACTTTAAATATAATATTCTTTAGTTATATTTTATCGATGTTCCCCTTCTAAAATATATTCCACATTTAGTGTTTTTCTGAACGTTTGTGATGATGGTGTTCTAGCAGTATTTTTATATTGGACTATTTCCATCATCTAATATGTGTGTTGAATGTCTTTAGAAAAGTATAATTTTATTTAAATATTCCAAATGCATTCAACTGTTAGTAATGTCACAGCAAACAGGTTAGTATATGCACCAACTGTTAGCAATACCACAGCAAACAACTGTTAGTAATATCACAGCAAACAGGTTTAACCTGTTAGCTGTGATATTACTAACAGTTGAGTGCATTTGGAATATTTAAATAAAATTAAACTTTTCTAAAGACATTCAACACACATATTCGATGATAAAAATAGTCCAATATAAAAATACAGCTATTCCACATTTAGTGTCTATTTGCTACAATGGGTCTACCCATACTTTCTTTTACGCATTTAACTCTAAAACTTAACTTGGAAACAAACTAAATAAGTTACAATAACAGTTAATAAATAAACGCTAAGTTTTCCACCAACGATATTAATATCCAAATAAAAAAATAATATACTGAGACAAGTGACATTTCAATAAAAAGTGTCACGAGCTAAAAATATATTCTCTAATTTTCAATTTATGTAAGACAACTCTTTATACTGCTATTGTAAGCAACAATATTAATTGTTTCACTGAAAGTTTAAAACCCCAAATTTGCTAAATAAGTAATGCCACTTTACTTATAAATTATATGCTGGATTATTTTTATTATCTCTTTGAATAGTTAAATGCTTTTAGAAATAGTCAAACAATATTTATATATTTCCAAATACATATATTTGTTGCATCAACACATTAATTTGTATATAATATAATATTTTAAATTGTATTTTTCTTTTTACCACAAAAAGACGCAACACTTCGGTCCACGCACTTTCACAATGAGTTTTACTTAATATATTGCAGTTTGGACCTACTGCCGTATTTTTCATAAACTAAATAAAGTATTATGATAAGCCATGATAAGAAATGTCTGTGATTTTATAATTATTTAATAAAAACAGGAGTAAAAGAAAATTTACTATTTTTTTCTCCTTTCTTCTTGAGTTATAGCAATAAGAGTGCAGACACAAGTTATGAATCTCAGGTTTACATTTAAGAGCAAATTTCAGCTGATATTCTAAAATCATGCAACGACACAACTAGATGATAGAAATAATCCAGAATATAAGTATCAGGGCCACCACATTCTTGTGTGGAGATTGTGTGGGATACAAAGACACTTCATAATCGGAGTACAAAATAGTAAATAAAATTTATATGTAAATAAGAATGTTTACATTTCAAATCATTTGTGATAATTACTCAAGCCTCAAATATCTAGGCATGAACTCGAAATATACTACATATATATATTTTTATCATTACACTAACCCAAACAGACCCATATCATTTTGTCATGATAATTAATAAAACATATATAAATGTTTAGATTTCCAAATCACTTTATTCTTAGAAATGCATTCTAATTGTAAATATTTATTATTTAAACATAAGACAAATATTTCTTTATTTAAACATTTTGTGTCAAGTTGCTCTAACCTCAAAATATATTTCATACATCTTTTACTAGTACACAAAACCTAACAGACCGATGCTCTTTCATCACTATAATTAACAAAATTTATATGTAAATGCGATTAGATTTCCCAATCATTTTTACTTAAATAATTTAATTTTGATAAAAAGTAGCATATTATTATTAATTTATTTAAAAATAAACTTATTTAAAAATATTGTCTCATAATCACAGCAGTTCTAAATATGATCAAATTATTTTTATCAATAATATTTTACAGAGGTTAAATGTATTCTCCAGTTGGGAGTAGAGGTAAAGTTCCACTTCTGAAATGTGAGGTATAAATTGATACTGTGTTATGCCGAAGTTTTTTAGTAATATTATCTCTCTGCCTTTTTTTAATCATGTCATATTATCTTTTTACACATTTTACTCAACAGCTTTTTCTTGGATATATTCTTTAGCTAAAAACTCGTAATTGATTCATAATCCACACTATGGTGCAAATCAAATGAAACAGAACAAGATTTCAGATTTAAAGAATTCTAAAATGAGGCCCCGTTGAATCATGTAAAAAAATACTAATGGTAATTACAAGTTTTAATCCATTAAAATCTAATATGCTTTATGGCTGAAATTAAATGTTTTGTTTGATGCGTTACAGTCTTAAATTTTTTTTTCAGGTAGACCTTAAATCTAGCCATCAGTTAATTCTCTGACATTTGTTTTATGTAGCTATTGCTTACTTGAAAAAAAAGTAAGAAAGTAAAACCTTAACTCTCAACATCTGATAGTTGACTAGTTTGTGCAATTATTTATTTGTTTGACGTTTTTACCTAGAAACATGTCCTGCACATGCGCGCTTTGGCACTGCGATAGAGCGTTCAAGCCCGACTTGGTTATCGGGAAATCCCAGTATCGATTCAGGCGTTTCCTGGCCTGGCGTTTGAACTTTTTGTGAACTTCCAAACAATAAAGCCATTAGCATTTGCTTTACCTAGAAAGATGCTAGGGAGGTATTATATCTTAAGAAAATATACATGCAAGCAGACTAATAATTTATATCACTATATTTACCTCAGACATAATCTTATAGACATTGGGAAAAACATATATATGTCTTCTAATATTTATTTCGGCGAGAACAGATCTTTTCAGTTAGGCTTCACCATGCTTTTTTTTTCCAATTGTAATATCGGCAGCAGATATTTTTATTTGCGGGAATTATATATTAGTTAACCATTTCATCCGCTAATTTCAAAACTTAAATACACAAATGTTCTCAAATCATTTTTAATTAAGCCTATGACACTTCCTTTAAACTCTATTATAGATCAAATACATATATTAATTTTAATTTGCCAATTTAATTGTTATATTTATCGATATTTATAAATTTCCATCTCATTATGTTACATAATTAATAAAAGTTGATATATTTGATTTTAAGATAATTTAAATTTAATACTTTGGCTTTCCACAAAATTAATAAATTTTCATCCATCTATCCATCCATCTAATTTATCTATCCATCCAATTTATTTATCCATCCATCTATCTATTTACCTATGTAACGAACTAAATATCCATCCCCAAATTCAAAAAGTCCGTTTATCTAGTCATTATATATAAGTAAAAAAGTTATACATATATGTATATATCTACCTATTTACCTATCTATTTAAATATTCATTCACTCATTCAACCCGCCTTTTATATAGCTCTCTCTCTCTCTATATATATATATATATATGTAACTGTTTGAATGTACATATATATCCATCTCCCACCCTTCCTTCTAGCTGTCTATCTATCTATATATGTTGGGTCTTATCTATCTAAATGTTGTTCTACTCTTTCTAGCACGCATCTAATTGTTTGTATAGTTTAAAATGTTATATGAATATATTTATCTATTTATCAATCATTTCAATATTTATCTATTTTATCTACCTATTTAAATATCCACCCATTTATTCTAACATGTCCATGTTTTACCTAGCTTATGGATGTATGTATGTATTTATGCACTGGAAATGTTTTCTTCTTTACTATAGCAGAGTCATCATATTAGATATCATTTTCAGAGAAACACAAACGAAAAGCTGATGGATTTTGGAACTATTGGTCTAGTAACACTCTGTAGTTACAGTGATTGACACCAGATACTGAAACAAAAAACTATTTAGCAAAGTCAGCCTTTTCTATTACCATTTAATATTGCTTCTATATGTAACTATATAATATAAATAAAATGTCCATTAATTAGAACAAAATTGTAATCATAATAAAAATAATAAATACAATAACAATAATCTATTATAAACAGACTTTCAATCCACAGAAATACTTTTGGTTAATTTCTTAAACCCCGCCTCAACTGCCATTAAATTCAAAAAACAAAGTGGAAGCAAATGTCATTAATTCAAATCTCTTGAATCCCATATTTTAATGTTAGCCGCTTGTCTATTTATTAAATGCATTTTATATCTCTTTATAAAAATTGCCTCCTTAATTTTTCTTTGATTATGGTTTCTCTCTTCATGAAGAATTTTCACACTGTCAATATCAAATTTAAGTTATATTTACATGATTTTTTTATGATCAAAGAAAACTGAAGCAGTCATTACAACAACATTATTCTTACTTTTTACAGGCTTATATAACAATTAATGCTCCTTAATTTCTTATCAATACTGCACCTCGATTCAGGTGCATAAATTATTATTATCTTTAGTTGGTATTATTATATTTTTGGGAGGATTATCTGAGGCACAAACCGTTGGTATTAATATATTATATTTTTGTAAGAATTAGCTGGAGTTTAAATCGTTATCTTCAGTTGGTATTATTATATTATAATATTCTTATGATAATAAGATGGGATTTAAATCGTTACTCTTTTCAGTGGTATTATTCTATTATATTATTTGGAGATTATCTGGGATATATATCGTTGTTGTCTTCAGTTGGTATTATTATATTATCATGAGAATTAGCTGAGGAATAAATCACTATTATCTCCAATTAGTATTATGATATTATTGGGAGGATTAGCTGGGGCATAAATCGTTATTATCTTCACTTGGTATTATTATATATTATTGTGAGAATTAACATAATCATAAATCGTTTTTATTTTCAGTTGGTATTATTATATTATTGGCAGGATTAGCTGCAGCATAAATTATCTTCAGTTGATATTATACTATATTATTGAGAAAATTAGCTGGGTCTTAAATCGTTATTATCTTCAGTTGGTATGATTATATTATATTCTTGTGAGAATTAGCTAGGATTTAAATAGTTACTATTTTCAGTTGGTATTCTTATATGGTATTATTGGGAGATTATGTGGGGCAGAAATCGTTATTATCTTCAGTTTGTATTATGATATTATTGGGAGGATTAGGTGGGGCTTAAATCGTTATTATCTTCAGTTGGTATGATTATATTATATTCTTGTGAGAATTAGCTGGGATTTAAATCGTTACTCTTTTCAGTTGGTTTTATTATATTTGGGACATAAATCGTTGTTATCTTCAGTTGGTATTATTATATTATCATGAGAATTGGCTGTGACATAAATCACTCTTATCTCCAATTGCTATTATGATATTATTGGGAGGATTAGTTGGAGTGCGAATCGTTATTATCTTCAGTTGGTATTATTATATTATTGGGAGGATTAGCTCGACATAAATCGTTATCTTCAGTTGGTATTATTATGTGTTATTTTAAAAATTAGCTGGGGCATAAATCGTTATAATCTTCAGTTGGTAATTTTATATTATATTATTGAAAGGATTAGCTGGGGCATAAATTGCTACTATAAAATGATTTAATTGATTGAGAGGCATAGGCATAAAAATATAGGCGTCTCGTTTTAAATATGCGTTTATAGAATTTGTATTTCATATCTAACAATAATTATATGAAGGTGTCATATTTCAGTGAAATTTCAGCCTAAGATTTTGCAATAAATGAGGATGATAATATCGTAAGCATATTTATGTAGGAGCGTGTTTTCAGTGATTCTTCTGCAGAGACATAACTGTAAAAAAGATTTTTAATAAGATTCAAAAATTATAAAAAGATTTTTAGATAGAAATATTACCTTTCCAACATACAAATTGCTGATTATGAAAAAAAGTATGCTTAAATCTATGACTTACTAAAAAAAAAAGGGGGGGGGGCATTAAAATTTGTATTTCTTAAACTTTTTATTTCATAGAAGATGTCTTTACACAACCATAGAGTATATAATTATTGACCAGGATTAGTTAAGATGGTCTATTTGATGACGTTTTGAGAGCTTAACCGTTGTCAATTTTTCCTCTGTTATATTTTATAAGTAACAACACCGTAGATAATAAGAAACATAAAAATGTTGTTTGCATTTAAAATTAATATAGCAAATAAAGTTTAAACCATGAAACATATTCCGTTTCTAATTTATACCTGGATCCTTTATATTTATTGACTGATTTTATTTTTCTTAAATATAAATAACTAATTGTTAATACTAGAATGATTTTCAAATATCACTTCTTTCCTTCTATATATGTTTGCTTGTATTTACAATATTTATTTGTACTAAAATATGAAGAATTTATTAATGAGTGATTTCAAAAAGTAAAAGTATATTTAAGACCCTAATAAATATATTGTAAGCATAAATTCCAATTTTATTAAACAATAGTGAATGACGTCTTAATTATTATTTTATACAGAACTCCCCCCACTTCCCCAGCAATATTTTTTTTGAATCTTACTCAAATTTTAGTTCAGAATTCTTAAGATGTCGTTTTCTCTGAAGATATTTGTGCATTTATTAATTCGCCCCCTCAAGAGAATTTCCACAAGCATATGCCAAAATGCGTATTTTCCTATATACTTTATAATATAAAATTTTAGTTCAAAAACATTCAATAGATGGCAAGATATTAAAAAAACCTCTAACCAACAGAACTAAGCTCCACCCTGTCATGTGAAGTCATTGTATAAAGGCAAGGCAAAGCCGTAAACCGTCATGACTTTTACAACATTGTTTAAAAAAAACACACACAAGATGGCACTACTATATGGAGAGTGTTGTTTTGTTTTGAATTGTTTAATAACAATTATTGTGCTAGTATGAGATAGTGATCATGTGATGTTTAGTGGTTTAAGTTAAAACTTGCTAACGCTTGTATTTATGACAATAGATGGTGTTCTACCAAAAACACCGTCAAGCATGTTTGTTTACATAAACGTCAGAGCAAGCATTTACTATCATTGTTTAAAGAAAATAGTTCAAATGACCAAAAATGTGTTTATTTGCGAATTTATTATGTTTTTTGCCGTGTTTGGTCTGGATTACAGACCCAACCTACAGAAAATAATACTAACACCAGTATCCCAATTAATATAATATTTATTATATTCACAAATATATACAACACATAACTTATTTTGACCATGGATGTGAGGGGAAATCTCAAAAGTACTATGCCTAAATTAATTTGATTTAATTGTTTTTGTTTACTACTTACAGCTTCTCCTTCAGTGGATTAAATCGTTTTTATATGCTAATACATAATAATATAGTTATAATGTGAACTCTTGGATCTGGTTCTTGTGGTTCTACCACTTCCAGCTTCACCTGATAGCTTGCCTCATGGGTAGGAAGAATGACTTTTTTGGCTATGCAAGACGGCTTGCCTTGAATCAACAATAGTCTTAGCAGCATCTGGTTCCTTCATAGACTTACCTAGCTGTAGGACAAATAGTGTATTGCTATCATGAGAATGCTTACTGCCATTCAGTGTAGCATGGCTTCCCTAGGAGAATGCCTACTGTCTTTGTTGATCAAACAGACATTCTCTCCCTTTTTTCCCAAAAAGCTGACTCTTTATAGACAGATCTCTGACCTTACTGGAAACATTTGGATACAGCAATCATCACTGCTTATTGAGCTGTGCTAATGATTGGTTACATGTTTAGCTGTACATCAGCCTATTAGCCAGCAGCAAACAATGCTTAATCCAATCAGATAAAGAAGGAATCTGGAATAGTCCACTTCTGAAGGAAGGGATAACTATTACAGTTGTAGATCTTTTTTACAATAATTTACACAATATTTATTAGATATCAAGAAATATAAATTATTAATAACTTATTTTAAATGGAAATATTTTATTTTCAAAAATAGAACGTTATATTTGCAGTAATGTGATATGGCCTGTAGCTAAATTTAGAAATTTGGCTTGCTTCATCAGCAATCTAATTATAATTACAAGTATGAAAATAATGTAATTTTGCATTAAATATTGAAAAATTTTAAACTTTTAAAGCATATTTCATTAGATATAGTAGAAATAAATAAATATTCGTTCAGATTTTTAAAAAAATATCAGAAATAATGAAGATTTCATTGATTTTGTAAAATGAAAATAATCTTTCTAGAAACAATGATTGTGTAATTTTTTTGTTTTGATTAAAATATCATTTTTTAAATATTTATAAGCAAAATTTGAACATTTAAAATTTACTTCAGTGGTAAACAAAAATATCTATCAAATGAAGTCAAATTTACTATTTTCTAATAGGTAATAATCATTTAATCATATATTTTACTTTGATATGGGAGGCAAATAAAAATGTCGAAAAATCCTGAAATCTTAAAGAGTTAAGAATGTATTTGTTGTTTTGCTCTAGTCCTCTGGCAAATGATAGATGGTATTTATTAATTAAACACCTTAAATAATTGTGAGATTGGAAAGTGTTGAGTCTTTATATCTGTGATTTAAATAGAATATGTATAGATGACACTGTATATGATTGACTCTTTCAACATCAAGATGAGTAGTTGTATCCTTGTCCAAAATAATCCAAACCAAAATAACTTGTTATATATCCATAAACATAGAATGTTTTTGTCCCATAGTAATCTGAAATCTAAATTTCCTTTCAACAGCTTTCTTATTAATTGCAATTATTATAGTAATTTTGAAATATTTTTTCTTAGATGTCTATGTGTTAATTCTCTTTTTAGGTAAGCAATAAAGGGAAGACTGTAATTCACTAACAAATTTTTTGATCATATGGATGGTCCACAAAAAATTGTGCTTTCATGTTAAGAAAAATCTGTTTTACATGATATTACATTATCACTACAATATTGTCTAATAGAGGTGTTGAGATTAAACACAAACTTCCTGCCAAATAAAGAGAGGGAAAAATTCTTCAATGAATAAATCCTCTAACTGCAAATATCTTTTGCAGCGACCAAAAATAAAAACAAACAAAAAAAAACAGCAAAAAGACTAGAAGCAGAATTAAAAATTTATTTTACAAACTTCAGTACAAAAAAATATTTTTTTGTCTTCTGCACAAAGAAATAGATTGTAGCTCTTTAATATTCCATGAAATTATAATTTACATTTGCTTTAAAATTTTTTATAATCTGAATTAAATGAGAAGTTTTTTAAATTGTTTTCTCATAAAATATTAATAATTAATTATAAATAAGTGTAAAAGATGAATAAATAATAGTAATTAATATAACTAAAGTAATATGTTTAATGATTTAAGTCAACTTTCGACAGGAGTGTCTGTATCTAAGTGTAACAGAAAGATTGGTAGAGAGTAACAATGTTTCCAATTACAAAAGATTGACTAGGGAGTGTTAAAAGATTTGCAAAATAAACTGTGATATATATATTGAAACAGATATACTGTTCCTTGTGTATATATATTCAAAAGACCCCCCCCCCATTTAAAAAAGACCAGCATGATTTGATCAAATTAAAAAAGAAACAAAGTAAAAAAGTTTATAGTTAAAAGAAAATCATTGATTTTATAGTTTCAAATTATGGTGTAAATAAAAGCTGGCAGTTATTAAAAAAGATTATATTTTTAATTTTTGGAACAATGTTTTTAAATAAAGTGTTATATCAGCTTGAGGCAGTCTTAATCAATTGAAAAACATGGCTTAATCTTTATGCTTTCTTATCTATCCCACTAAAAAAGTAGATTATCCAATCATTATGAAGAGAAAGGCAATCAGAATTAAATGAGAGCAGTATGCAAATCAGGTACATAAAAAAGCTGTTTAATCAATCTGGAGAGCAGAATATAAATAGTCAAGTTGGAAGTTCAGAGGCAGATTAGATTGGATTTTTAAAGTGTATATTTAAAAATGATTTTTTCGAAAGATTTTTTGAAAAAGATAGTAAGAAAAGTGAAGAATTAAAAAAGTTGAAATTCTTATTTAAGTGCTACTCAACTCTAACTTTCGTCATCTTGGAATATAACCTTTACAATCACTGTTAATAATGGAAAAAGAAAGCATTATTCAGAAAATTATAACCATGGAAGGATAAACTAACAGCTTTTTCTCTCCATTCTAAGCCATGATTTTCCAAGATTTTCCGGGATAGACATCATAGAAAGAAGATAATGCCATTCAGCTGAAATGCGATGCCCCTTTTGAAAGCAGTTACATCATGGATATGAAAAAACAAACTGGATGAATGAAGGTAATGATTTTATAAAAATATTTGATACTATGTGCGCTTATATAAGACAAGACAAAACTGTATTTCTTAAACTAAAATTATATGTGTTTTTAAAAAGACAAACAAAATGTCTTTATTATAATTAATAAAAAAAGAATTATTAATAAAAATAGCTGCTTAAAAATATGCTCTGTTAATAATAAATTGTAAATAATAAATATTAAAAATATCTATAATCAAAAGGCATTTTTAATAAGGATTGACTTCTCATCTACAGATACATTTGAATTAAAATAAACTAAAAAACGAATACTTATAATGATTGATATTATTGATTTACAAATAAATATACCTAGAAGAGTCAGAAATACTGAGCTATTACAGATAACTCTAACTGGCTAATAAATAAATGCAGCTGCTGATCAACTTATATGAAGAAATATAAATATTTGTAATTGAGCAAATTCATTAAGAGCTTTTGTATCCTCTCTATTTTTACTCATTTCTTCTCTAAGGGATTCACTAATTTTATTCATATTTTCATTTATCTTTGTAAACATCATCATTATCTGGGATACTGAAAAATTCTCTACGTCTTTTTCAGACATTATTACCTTTTCTTCCACTATTTTCAATTCCATAACCTCTTTCTCCTCTTCATTCATTTTGCTATCTACAATTTGAACATCATCTAAAACTGTTTCCATTTCGATTATGTTTTCTACTTCTTTTTCTTCTTCGCAAATATCATCGACCATAAACTCAGATATTACATTCCCAAAATTATCCTGATTATCCATTTTTATAAGATGCTTTTCCTCAAAATTCAATATTTAAACAATGTATTACTATTAATTTTTCATAAAATTAGTTCCTTACCAGTTTCTTTTATCCCATCTAACCATCACCCACAATAAACCATAGATAATACCTCCTTTACACCTTATACTATCTAATCCTAAATAACAATAACGATTAAAATTATGTGTGTCACAACATTATTTTCTCACATGCATGATTCACAAATATTTTGCACACAATAAAGCATTTTCAAAATATATTTTCAATATTTCAATAATGGACATGGTCATAGTAAATACTAAATAATCGTTAGCCACATATGCATATTTTAAAATTTTATTTGCTAATTGTTTTACAACAATATAGTACTATTTTTAAGCAATCAGACCATCTACCACATAAAATTGCAATATTTTTAGTAATAAGCACTTAATTCACAATAATAATCAAATCCTAAATAATTATTGCTATAATAAATATTAAACCATCTACTTCTATAAGATATACCTATGAATGATCTCCAAAGTTACGCGGCTGACCCTCCTAACATTTCGAGCCCTAGTTGCGGTGTTATAATCTAACCATATGACCTTCCCATGTCATGTAAACCCATCATACTCTCCCCATTTTAATACTCATGCCCATCACGTTGCTGGCGCCATAATCTAACCTTCATCTCGTGCATCTTCACATCCAGATAATATATGATATGAAGTAAAAACGGGTTCTAGCTCAGTTAATAATTAATAAATAAAATATTCAGCATTAAAATTAAATATTTCACTAGCTCAAATTTAAAATTCAAATAAGGTTCAGTTTATAAAATAAATTAAATAAATATTTTAATACTTTTATGAGACTTGAAGTGAAAATACAGGTGACAAGATAGATTACATTGAACCAATATCCTACAGGATACTACCTCAATGGCATAAGAACACTATCCCCCTTATTACTATTTTAAATAACAAACTCATAGTATTCTTACGACTTTAATAACTTCTACTCACTAAGATTAACCTAATAATTAAATCTTAATCTTCTATTTATAATAATCTAGCTCAAATAAAATAATCTCAGGTTCATAAAGCTTATTCTAAGTTAATAAAAATACGGTAGTAAAATATGAGAAGGGATTTTATGTCATAATCTACTACACTGAAACTAATAATAATAATAAATAATAATAATAATAATAATAATAATAATAATAATAATAATAATAATAATAATAATAATAATAATAATAATAATAATATTCTTCATTATTTAACCAATTCTGTATATCTTTTCTTTTCACTATAATTTTATTATCATAATAAAATAATTGAAATAATATAATATGATCTTATATCTTCATGTAATGATATAATAAATACGTGGTAGCATATTGATAATCTGATAAACAAAATATGTGAGGCAACTGATAGCATATAATTTAATATGATATTGTGATAACTGATTTGTGACTAATAAAACAATGTAAAATTATGATTATTTAATTAAATGAATACCAATAAAATATTTAAAATTCTTAAATAATTCTCTATTTATCTTTTTGTGCAAAATTATATATTTGTTTCAATTATTATGAAATATATCGTGATTTCATGCAGCGATGTGGAGAAATAAATAACTCGGACACAAAAATTTTGAAATAACAAAATTTAACAAAGTTTATTAATAACAACAAATAAATAAACAATTTATTTACACTATTTACAATGGATATCCTTAACTTTTACTTTACAATTTTATCTACTGGGTTATAGAAAAAATAATTTATATTTTAGTTATATATCTTTATCTAAACTTAAGACAAAACAAAAAAAAAATGTTACTATTTGGTTTCTCATTATGGTTAACTTATTACAAATATATTTATTTATTTTATTAGCAAAAAACATTTTATCCTTAATATTATTAAACTATCCTATTTTTAAAAAAATACATTCGTAGAAAAACATTCTATAGAAAACAAAATTTTATAATGAGTATGAATTTCTCAAAATATAAAAAAAAATTTCATCTTGCAAAGTCAAAGATGTTACACAAAATATTATTTAAAATTCAGTACTAGATTTTAGCATTTATCCCACGATGTTTACTAATCATAATATATTCTTATTTAAGCCTTACTTTAGTATGATATAAGTGTAATAATTAATATATTCCTGTTATTCAATAAATAAAAATATACTATGCATATTGTTTACATAATTTTCTTGGTACTATTGTATTTTAAAAATATGCAATACTTATTTTTTCCCCCAAAAATAATAATAATAAAGCATTCAAAAATTATTATCACTTTAAAGAAAATATCTCTGTTTAGATACTCTATTTTAAAAAAGTTTATATTTCATTTCCGAAATAAAATTCAAAAATATACTCTATGATTCTTTTCTTTCCTTAGGATTCACTGGATCTTCAATTTTAAGTTATAAAATTCTGCTCCTTATAAGCAAATAAACCAATCTTATACAAAAACGATAGCATAACCTAAGTTCTAAATTATTTATCATTTCTTTTAAAATATCTTACTAAACGATGCAGTTACATGAAATAAAGATAGCGAAAATAGATGTATAGGATTTAAGGAAGAAAGCTAGAGTATCACTCACAATATATCTCAAAATAATCATAGCACAATGCAAAGAGGTATGACCTTTACCTGTCTAATAACCTCTAGTACGTAAACGATATTAAAGCTATTTCTTCAGCTTTATTTAAAACATCAAATATTTAAAGACATATAAAAACACTGTCCAAATAAAATGTGTATCAGTCATAGGACTTTGTTAACTATGCTGATATCCACATAAAGACTAAATATTATTTCTATTCCTTATCATATCCTATTTCTTAAAAAAACATCATCTTGGTTTCCTGTTCACTAAGTACTTCCAAGCCACTATCTCAACATTATTTCTCAAGATTTTTCTACATCTTACATCGATAAAATAACTATCTGCTTTTATAAAACAATAAATAAAATTCATTGATAATTTAAAACAATCTTACGATTCCACAAGAAAAGTTGCTTACTTCATTACTCTGTATGTTTAATCATATACAATCTACTTAGACAATATTTGAATATCCAATAACATGAAAGTTCTAAAGAATCACATAACTATTTGTTATGTTGGATTATATCATTAACATATAAAAAAAAAATTGTCGTATGCATATTTTCAAATCAATCCTATCTCATAATGTTTTTTAAAATGTTGTATGAAAATGCGTTACATATAATTAAAAAAAAAACTTTTACACTTCATCCTTACGATTCATAGATCATCTAAAGAAAACAAACATACATTATAAATTATTAATAGTTATTATTATTACCAATAACCTTTATCTAGTCATCGTGTTCAGTAGGCTTTTCTTTATCCACTTGAGCATTGCAGATATAAAAATTCACACCCATACACCTTATCTTAAAATATTTTTAGCTAAATTATTAGATTGTTATACTATAAAATTTTAATATTAATAAATTAATGTTTTTATGTTTTTCTAATCTTATAAAAAAAAAATTAGATTTAAACTAGGTTAACAAAATAAAAGAAATCAAAACTATATTTACATATTTTCTTGACAATAGTTCCTGATAAGTCCAAAATGTTCATTATTTTCTCTAGAGTTTTAAAATGTTCTTCTCCAAGCGCGTTAAAGTTTAAAAATAAAAATAATTATTAATCCATTTAGTAAAATTTATAGAAAATAATCCTTGGTTTTAGTATTTAGGACGATAATTATTAAATCATAATATTAATTAATCCCGTGAAGCTTCTTAATCTTCTCTGCCAATATTCTCTGCGTATCCGATGCATCAATCCATTTAATTTAACTTTAAAAATATTCAATAAACTTTTAAATACTATTTGTATTTTCATGGATCCATCTTTTATTCAACTATATGTTCACTTTTTTATATAAGTTTCCTTCTTGATACATTTAAACTTTCGTTTGGTATTTTTTTATAAATCACTTTTAAAAAAAAAAAAAGCTTCAAGTACTTTTAAACAAATCTTTTCCAAATACATTTTAAACGATTCTAAGACTGGAGGTTTTAATATCGAAAATGCTTCAGTAACATATTCTCCTGGGTTCTTTCTTTAACTCTTGAAAATATTTTTTTAAAATGTTACCTTCAGAAAGGATACAACATTTTACTCCTTTTGATATAATATTATATGAAACGATTCATGAGATTGAATTGTCTTATTACTATTTTTAAAAAATAAATCTTGGATAAACTTATAAATAATACGTTTCAATACATTTTTTTTTTTTAGACTCCGTATAATGTCCGAGCTGTGGTTTTTTTATGTACCAAAACAGTTCTCCGGTGAAGTATTAATAAAGCTGTATCAACAAATATTCCAAACATTTTTACAGTATTACAATTTATATCCATTTTATTTCGTAGTATATCCATCCTTTATTGCGAAGTTTAGCTTAAATTTTTAGATAAAATATTACTGGTAAGTACCTTAAAACTAGCAAACCATTTTCACGAAATTCCGAAATATATTATTTTTTAAACTTTCTTTTGCAAAACACTTTAAAATTATCAATTAGTTTTTTGCAGATAAAGTTATAAGAAAGTACTAAAAAATTGACTAAAATAAAAATTTAAAAAATACTATCTCTTTGATAGTTATAATTTACCTTTCTCTGGTTTCAATACATTATTAATCTCCCCTGATAACCCCGTGCAAATCATATTTATAGTCTGTAAGAATACCTATTCCTATTGGTTAATTCTTACTTTAGCTTGAGAACAAATTTACATATTTTCAGTTTATAGTAGAATTGAATTTCAAAATTAGAAATTATGACGTAATGAACTTAAAATATTATTTAAAATACCACTTTTAATTCAATTATAACTTTATTTAAATTATTTAATCTTTTAAAATAACTTTTAAAATAACATTTAATATTTATTCCAATCCCAATATTCCATTTATCTATTTTATTTAAACAAAACATCTAATTTTTATATTATGAATGTATTCGTCTTTATTACATCATTTAAGCATTTGGAAATAACCACGTAATATTTTAATATTCACTTCTATGATAAATAATCATTATATCCAACTCTATAATACACAAACTTTGTTATTAAATTCTAACAAGTAGTGTGTGAAAGTATGTAGTATACAGTCACATGATTAATAATTTTGACAGACGATTTTCAATCTATTTCTCTGCCTAGATTTATAAAATTGATACACTTATTATATTATATAAAATAATTATAAAAAATTTGGAAGAATAATTTTAAAAATATAGAACTAGATATAATTTTCACCATCATAAAGTTTATTTTAAAAATATACTATATTAATTTTGACTATTATAGATTATAAATTAAAATATAGCATTTATTAAATTATAAGTTTTAAACTATTAAAATCGAATTTATTAAATATACTTTTAATTATTTATAGCTGTGTTATTTAATATGGCCAGCTTTTACAACCATATGCAACAATATTTAAAGCTTTACTTAACTACCTTTAAATGATTCTCTATAATTTTATACATTACGTATTTTCTTTAGCTTCAAATTGAACTTTATAACATAATTAACTTAATATAATTAAAAAATCAAAAGAACATATTCTAAAATTTAAAATTTTTAGTAATTGACTGTTATGAACTATTATTGACCTATAGAAAAGGGCACAATATATATATATATATATTATAACGAAAACGGTTATTTGTATGATTTGATTTATATATTTGTTTGTACTTTCTATTATTTTATACTTATTTTTTATACATTTATTTTTTACAAATTTTATTCTTTATTATCTTATTTGTTTACTATCAGTTTTGCTAACCGAAATATCCTCGCTTAGCCTCCAACTGTAATAGATATTGTTTATTTATTTAACCAATGCCGTTACAATACAAGCAGAGAGCTAATACAGATACAAACTTAACTTCATATCTATACCCTTGACTGAACCCCAAGGCAATACATACATATTATCTTGGCATTATTTTTCCCGATCAAGAACTCTCGGCTGCTGAACAAAACAAACTATTTCATAGAAATTTAACAAATGTCCAGCGCTTGCTATTTATTTTTTATAATTGGGAAATTCGCACAAACAAGCAGCACATGAATACCTTTAACAAAAAATCAGCATTACCCTTTAATCACTAATTACAGTTTTCCCCCTGTCGTAGCTTGGTGATAGGAGAATAAAGCAAATATACACAATTTTTAGAATAAATGTTTAATAACACTCACTTTTATATAAAAAATATATAACAATAATAAAAACACACACTTATATAAATACATGGCTATAATAAACATAGAAAAAAGAATCAAATATAAAAGTTATTTTGAAGTCCTAGTGAATAGAGTTCTAAATTTATAAAATTGTTCCTTGTTTATTTATTTATGAATATCAAACAAATTAAAATGCATGCGTGCTTTTACCTAGGCTTTCACTGTAATTGTTTCCATGGGTATTTCTTCCGAGCGCTCTTTACCGTCCAGTGGGAGATCATCCCTTTTTTAATAGAGACGGTGATGTCCTTCACTGTCGGCTGGATTGATTTTCTTTCTCAGTTTGTGGGGTTATTTCTCATTCCAGTTTTTCTTGTTGTCGATTCTTTAGGTAGATTTTTAAGTTGTCGGTCACAGAAGCAGCGGTCTCTCTAGCAGGTCAGGCATAGATCTTACATCGTGATTCAGTGGTGAGATGGATTGAATATGAACCCATGTCCTTTTAATACCACTATCCATACACTTCTTTCATTTTCTTTGAGCTGTTTGTTGCTTCCTCAAAATCTCTACTAGTAATAATGATAATAGTTGTAATTCTCTTACTATCTTTTTTTTGTTCATTGTTTTGAAATTTTTTAATTAAGATTTAGATTTCCAACCAATTCTTATCATTATGTTTCTTTATTTAATTAGTGGCTGGAATTTAGATTTTAATTAATTTAGCTGTAATTATAAGCTTTCCCTTGTTATACATTTTCTTTGTCCGTGGAATTTAATTTGTCCAACAGACTTTCACATCTACGGCCATATTGTTTTTTTATATTACATATTACAGTTAATTTTTATTTAAAGTTTACAATTCATTTTTTTCACATTTATGTTTTACATTTTATTTTAATTTGTTACAATATAGTTTTTAACAAGAGAGAAAAAGAACGCATTTCTTTATGCAACCCCTTCCCCTCTCCCACAATAAACAGAAATAACTTTCTAGCATTTGACTTACTCGTTTTTTAAAAGAGAGAAAGAGACGCATTTCTTTATGCACCCCCTCCCCTTCTCTTACTATTACAAAATCCAAAATAATTTCGATATTAGAATTTCAATTTTTCTTTTTCTTCTTTTTTTTTAAAAAATTTAGTAGCTAATCCATTTCACCTTTATTACTTTCTAGTAGCTAATTTATCTAATTTCATTAATAAATATATATGTGTGTCGACGACTTTACGTGGTCGTCACAATATATATATATATAACCTCCACATCATCAAAAATTCTTTTTAAAACTCATGAATACTAATGACCCCCTAATGCAACTCAATAGTTAACCCCAAGACATCATATCTCTCCCATATTTCCATCAGATGTACATAATATTTTAATTTGCGAAGTGCAGATAGTTGAAAATTGAAATAAATCAAGATACTGCCAAATCTGTAGTGCTCATTAAATACTTAACTGACAGCCAATCAGATGTCAGGGATAGCTGTCCAAATTACACCCAAACCCAAACACACAACAAAGATTTTATGAAAAAAGGGCAGCCACACTTTTCTCTACTTTTCTTTCTATATATATAAGCCAGTCCCTAAATGCTTATGACTGGCTTAGATATATAGAAAGAAAAATAGAGAAAAGGATGGCTGCCCTTTTCTCATAAAATCTTTGTTGTGAGTTTGGATGTCATTTGAACAGCTATCCCTGACATCTGATTGGCTGTCGGTTAAGTATTTACCAGGCACTAGAGATTTGGCAGAATCTTGATTTATATCAGATGTACAGTATTTTTCAACAGTAAATTGTTATATTTTGATTTACAAGTGTCAAACTCATATTAATTATCACTAATCATTTATTAAACTAAAGATCACCTTTAATCCAGATATAAACTTTAACTTTAATTAAAGATTAATATATATTTTTTTAATTAAACACACAAGCATGAAGTAATTAAATTTCATTTATCTTTTCCATGTATAACATCTTTTATAGGTGCACTTAATAACCTCCACAAAACCAAACATTTCTTTAAAACACACGAATAAAGATATTTTAAAAGACAAATGCTCTGCATGATGCTGATCATGCTGAACCAGCACTCATCAGTCACCTTCTCTCACATATATCTCCATCCGGTGTACAGTATTTATCAACAGCAAATTGTCACAATAATAAATAATTCTGTGGTGGAATATTCACTACACAATTCTCACGGCATGGTAGGAATTGGTTTCTATCAGCTTTTAACACTTTGTAGAAGGATGGAATTATAAAAATATGATCAAAGACATGCGGAAAAAATTTATGATCCCAAGATGCACATTTCATGCTGAATTAGGACTCATCAATTGACCCAGACTGGAATCTTTTCTATCTATCTATCTATCTATCTATCTATCTATCTATCTATCTATCTATCTATCTATCTATCTATCTATCTATCTATCTGTCTGTCTGTCTTTCTGTCTGTCTGTCTGTATGTCTATCTATCTATCTATCTATCTATCTATCTATCTATCTATCTATCTATCTATCTATCTATCTATCTATCTATCTATCTATCTATAAAATATATATTTTGCAGGTTCATCCGTGTTAAAAACTTTTAATATTAATATACTGACGTTTCGACTTGGTCACACAAGCCATCCACAGAGTTATAAAAGATAGAAAGACGGTTGTAGAGGCGCTACAATCACTGATTTGAATAAAACATCAAAACTCCACCAACAGCAAAAATGTTAAATTTAGGAATGTTTTTTAAAAAAAATCTTTCCAAATAAGAGGAAGTTTGCATGTATCATCTCGCTTATTGATACAATCTGGCTTTTTAAGTATCTCAATGGCTTCTCTAATTTTACACTGGTAGAGATGTGATAATCTCTACCAGTGTAAAATTAGAGAAGCCATTGAGATACTTAAAAGGCCAGATTGTATCACATCTCTACCAGTGTAAAATTAGAGAAGCCATTGAGATACTTAAAGGGCCAGATTGTATCAATAAGCAAGATGATACATGCAAACTTCCTCCTATTTGGAAAGATTTTTTTAAAAAACATTCCTAAATTTAATATTTCTGCTGTTGATGGAGTTTTGACATTTTATTCAAATCAGTGATTGTAGCGCCTCTACAACCATCTTTCTACCTTTTATAACTCTGTGGATGGCTTGTGTGACCAAGTCAAAACGTCAGTATATTAATATTAAAAGTTTTTAACATGGATGAACCCGCAAAATATGTATTTTATATATTTAACCCATGCAAATCTTCGTTTTAACAGACACACACACACACATATATATATATATATCACAACTTTGACATAAACCATTTAATGGAAGTATATTAATACTTTTTATTACTCATTCATTAGTAATATAATGAATTAATGAATGACTAATAAAAATTATTATTAAATTGTTACATTTTGATTTACAAGTGTCAAACCTAATCCATCTACAACATTGATATGATCTACTCTAGATAGCTACAGTAACGATTATCTCTAATCATTTATCAAACTAGACATTATCTCCAGCCCAGATATAAAATCTAGAACGTAGTTAAAGCTTAATATATTTTTAATTAAACACAATCACAGGGGTAATCCGACTTCATTTTTCTTTTCCCATGTTTAGTATGTTTTATAGGTGTGATGACCCACCGCAACACTATCAAACATTCTTTTTAAAACAGACAAATAGAAGACAAATGACCCAAGATACATTTTTTGCTGAACCAGCCTTCATCACTTAATCCATGTCACCATTTTCCACATATATTTTCATCATATGTACCAATAGTAAATTATTATAATTTATTTACAAGTATCAAACTTACTCCACCTACAACATATATAAAATCTATTCTAGATAAATACAATAATGATTTTCACAAATTATTTATTAAACTAGAAATTATCTCTAACCAAAATATAAACTTTCACCCTTAGTTAAAGATTTATATAACTGTTTTTTTAATTAAACACATCATAATCATCAACCACTATTAATCCACTGCAGGATGAAGGTCTCTCCAAGTTTAATCCATCTTCTCTGATCTTTAGCTTCTTTTCTCCACATCACCCCTGCACACTTCCTTATTTTGTCCATCAATCTCACATGTGGTCTCTTTCTGGGTCTTTTACAATCTCTTGGAATCCAGTTTAAAATTTCAATTGTCCATCTATTATCATCTCTTCTAGTAATATGTCCAGCCCAACTTCACTTCAATTTTTTAATTTTTTCAATGAAGTCAGTAACACCTGTTTGTTCTCTTACCAATACATTGTATTTTCGATCACTTCTTGCTACTCCCAACATACATCTCTCCATACTTCTTTGAGTGGTCTGAAGTCCCTGTATTGCTCTTATATTACGTGTCCAAGTCTCAGATCCATAAGTAAGAACTGGTAAAACACATTTGTTGCAATTACTACTGAACAATTAAATTCTAAAAAAGACAACAAAACAAGTTAGTTTTTTTAATGGCTAGGTTGAATATTGGGTATTAGCTCTGCGTTTTAAGCATAGTATTGTTTAATGCATTTGATCTTTTTGATAAAGTGTGAGGGAGAACAAAATTGTTAATGAAAAAAGAAGCAGAAATCTAAGCTGTTTTAAAGTTTACTCTTCTTTATTAAGACTAATTAGATTCTATCTGCTTTTTTATATTCAATAGTGTTATTTCGCTAAACTATATTTTATAAGCAAGATCAAATCTTATTACTTCATAATTAATCAGGTTCCTTAAATGTGTATTTGCTCCTCACTGAGGTGAGCCATAAGCTTGAAAACAATTATTCTGGGGATAAGAGTATTTCGAATAGAGATTTTAAATACTTTCTAATAACACACTTATCAATTAAGAGCTTGTTTGAGCTATTGGTACGCCCTCTGTATTACATTTTTGTAAATACAAGCTTATAAAAGCGACATCACCTTATATATGACTTGCTTTATTGATAATTATGTTAAAAGTGTATATGCATGTGAATAATTACAAGTACACACATGCAAAAATATAGGCGCATAACTATTCTAAAAACTAAAAGTTTTAAGAGTTTATAGGTATATGTTATCATAACTTCTTTTGTGATTTGTCTAAACAGAGATCTATTATTAGAATTCTTTAAATCTTCAAATGTCTATTTTTTTTTCTCATATGTCATAGTATCGGTCGAGATGCGAACCCACAACCGTCTGCAACCAACTACTTGCTTGCAAGGCGGTTACGAGGACATCTCGGCAAACAACGCTTGACTAAATGTCTAATTTTTGTTATCATTTCTAACAATATGTACATGCCGAGTACTTATAATTTTCGGACTTTAAAAACTCTTAAATTACGTCAGTTAAGAATGTTAAGTTTTTAGAGAAGTGTTTCGATTTTGATTATCTTTTTAATTTTAAAATTTATATTTCCATTTATTACTCGTCATCTGCAGTCTTACCGTTTGAGATATACAAAATGTCTGAATCTCATTTACAAATAAAGACTAAAAAACATATTAGTAAATCTTTTATTAATAGCAAAATTCCCATTCTACATATATATTTTTAGTACTAAAACCAGTTTAATCCTCATTATAATTTACAATTTATATATATAATAACAGGAAAATTGAATACAGTGCAACAAATACAATATATTTGGAAATATATTAAATTTTCACAACATAATAAAAATTTCATAAAATAGCTTAGACAGTAGTAATAATAAATAAATGCACAGATATATATATATATATGCATATATATATATATATATGCATACACACATACACACTCTCTTTCCGAACTAAATGTCATTTAAACGAATTAATAAGTGCATTTAATTTGCATTTGATGTAACAATACTGTATGATTGCCTGCAAAAGCTATAAGTTTTGATGTTATGTTTATGAAAGGACTGAAAAATTATTGCTCGGAAATTAAGTGATTATGTATAATTGTAATTATATTCTCGATTATTTCCCTAATTATGTTATCACATGATTTTACAACGTCGTCTTAAATTCAGGCCCCAAATATAAACGTCTCTGATTCATACCCTGTACCAGCATTGTCAGTGATTAGACCGGTAATACCGCAAAGAGAAAAGAGGAAATAGAAAACAAAATTTCTTTTACTCCTGTTTTTATTAAATCTTTAGAAAACCACACACACTTCTAATTATGATTTACCATAAAGCTTTATTTAGTTTAAGAAATATATTGCTAGTCATTCAAAACTGCCTGAAATTAAGTGAAAAAGAATTATGAAAAGTGCGTGATTAGAATTGTGGGTAGTATTTTGTTTTTGATGTAAAAAGAAATATATCACGTGACGTGAAATAATGGAATGTACAGGTACTAGCTGTGTCTTAAGTGTAAAGCAACAACAATAAATATAAACAGCTTGGCACATTTCTAAAGACAAATACGCTATCAACAAGAGAGAATCCTGCATTCCCCTGTCTAAGAAATTGCCTACCTACCCCACATAATGCTATATGTAAAGCATATGTAAATTAGAACAAACAATATATATATATATTAATAATTTAAACAAATATATTTAACACAGTATTCAAAATTAAATAATATATTCTTTACCAGAAGTACTTTCAATTGTTTCACTGACAATCTTTTTCAACTGTTAATACAAACGTACAAAAAATAAAAACTTGCATTACCCATCATTCAGTCTATTCAAATTTCACACAATTCTGTTGTTTCAAATAATATAAATGATATGATAAATAACTCCAAAGTCAAGATTTCTAAGTTTGAATTAAGTTCTGTTATATATATATATATGTTGGAATGTGGTTGTGGAATAAAATATATAGGGAAATCCAAATGTACATTACAAAAAACGATATAACGATCATAAGACATTATATAAACGTGTACAGAAAGAAAATATATCTTCAGTAAATATGAATACTCCATCAATTACATTTGATCATAATAAAACATGTAAGTATGGTTTTAAATTTCATAATAGAGATATAAAAATTATTCAAATTGAAAGGTGTAGTGAGAAATGTAAAATTAAAGAGGCAATGATGATATCTAGGAATAGAGGTGGTTTAATGAATAAACAATCGGCTAATATAAAGACAACAGAATTGTGGGAAATTTGAATAGATTGAATGATGGGTAATGCAAGTTTTTATTTTTTGAACGTTTGTATTAACAGTTGATAAAGATTGTCAGTGAAACAATTGAAAGTACTCATGGTAAAGAATATATTATTTAATTTTGAATACTGTGTTAAATATATTTGTTTGAATTATTATTATATGATTTAAAAATACAGACATTTAATGGTTGCAGTTATATATATCCATTACCCATTACAACTATTGCAATGTTTATTACTTATGACAGTTGTAAGCTAGATAAGCAAATTATGCAAACAATTTATTAACGCTTTGCTATATCTGTGCTGCTTATATTTATTGTTGTTACAACTAGAAATGTCGTTTTGTATATAAGTTAATACTTTTTATGAACAATGGAATATATTTAGAAAGGTAAAAATATTTTTTGATTTTTTTCTAAAAACAATTCATAGAGATAATGAGAACAATCGAGCCTATAATTACAAAAGTCATGGCTGCAAACTCACTGACAAATTTTAGCTATCATTTAATAAATCCGGAGATAAAAAAACTTTCACTAAAGTAATTAATATAATTACCTGCAACAAAAGAATTTTGCAGATATAAAGACGTTGCCTATATAAATTAAAAATTAGAGAATACCTCTAGATTGTGGCACTCTTTTGCTGAAATGTCAATTATCTTAGTATCTTACTTTTTTTATTTGTATATTAATATGGTTGGTGGAAAACTTAGTGTTTATTTAGTAATTGTAATTTTTTTCCATGTGTTAAATGCGCTGAAGCGAACCAGCTGCTTGGAAGGCAGCTATGCTAACCACTAGGCTATCAACGCTTGTAATTTCAGTAACATATTTAGTTTATTTTTCAGTTCTGTTTTACAAATAAACATGCAAGAAAAAGTGTGAGTAGACCCATTGTAAGCAAATAGATACTAATGTGAATTATATTTTAGAAAGAAACCATCTATACATTATAACAAAAAATAGCATTACTATTTTTAAAGTGAATTTAGGAGTATGTTAAATGCCGTCTATTTTTATAAATTACTAATGAAAAATGGTTCAATTTTTCCAACATTATGATATTTAAAAGTAATAGAGAATAACAACCATTTTGAAAAAAAATATGACTTTTCAAAAAAATATGAATTCAGCAAGAGACTCTGTGCATCTTGCAAAAATTTCTCGTTTGACTGAAATCTGTCTGCTGAAATTTTAATCGTATAGCAAGTACCGTCTTTGCTCTGAGTTAGCCCCACCCCCACTTCCCAAGTAGTATGTTCTGTAATGTATAATTGTTTTTGAAGAATTAAAATCGAATTGAAATTATATTGGAGATAATTCCTTTAATCTACTTCACGTGTTGAATTCTGGTGAAAATTTTGTGTTCAATTCAGAAGAGTCTGTACATATAACAAAACACGTTTGCTTGTTCCTGAAAATAAAAATTCACTTACAAACTTGGAAAGGGGGGGGGGTATTTTGGAAATATTTATATAGGAAGATCGATTCATTTCTGTATATTGTACATTAATAATTGTAATACCTCCCACATTATATTGATTAAATAATAGTCTATTTATTTAATAGATAAATTCTCAGGCCACAAAGCAATATAATTTGGAAACTCACAATAGATTTCATTTTTTATTAGAGTCTGCTGAAACTTTGTAATAATTTTGTCGTTTCGATTATTCTTCTGCTATCTTATACTTTATTAGTAACATCTACAAGACAATGCAGTAATCTCTTTTGCTTATTTTGAATCTGTTCTTCTTTTTTAATTTGGTCCTTTTCATTTCTTCTTTAGATATTTGATATTTCATTGATAATACATATAGCAGCAAGTTGTTTATCATTTTGTATGTTTTAAATTTTCTTTTTCAGTTTATTGTCTAAAATTGACCCAGCGTTTTTGTTGCATATTTTATTTAATTGTTTGCGTTTCTTAGTTCCTCTCTGAAATCTCTTTATTACTAAATAAAATCAAAAATACTAAGTAATTACTAGGGCAAATAATACTAAAATAAATTTAATTGAATTTTCAATGTTATGGTTCATGTAATTGTTTAAAATGGAATGGATCCTTGCTATTAATTCCAATACCCAGTGATCACAATAAGCAAAGGTTGCTGTATATAATATAAAAAATAATATAGCACATACGTAGTTACTTCATAACGTTTCTTTTACAAAAATGAAAGCTTTATCAACTCCTTCTAACATAAGAAGGTAAGAACTTTTTTATTCATTGCACAGTTACCAAAAACTTTTACTACCTGTTTATTTTCGATTAACTGCAACTTCTCTAAATAAAAATCACATATGTGCTGGGTTTTCAGAATGTATCTCTTTTTGATGTTTTTAATTTTTAAGACTCTTGAAATTCAGAGACCCCAAGTGTGTATTTTTTGAATTAATATATTCGTTGTCACTGCTGCATTTACTCTCACAGTTGTAAAAGTTAAAATAATTTGAGTAAAATAGAAGAATATATACAAATGTTAGGTTTATGATATATATATGGGGTGTGTGTGATAATCTGGATCAACTGATGAGTGCTGGTTCAGCACGAAATATGTATATTGGTGATTATTTATATTTTCTATATGTGTGTGGTTATGTGTATCAGCTGTATAAGATAGTGTTGAAGGTTACTTGAATGTCTGAGTTCAAATCCCCTCTATATATATCAAAATGTATATACTATTTCATAATATTTATAATTAATTACGTTGAAATCCAATGATTATTTCGCCAAAATTTATTGTATGGAAGTGATACTTGGACTTTCTATCAACAGATAAAAATATTGTTTTTACCCTTTTTTTTACATAGTAAACTGTATAATATCTAAATTTATGATGCCAAGATCATAAAGCAAATTATTTTCTGCCTTCTGAAGTGATACCATAAAGAATATTGTTCTGAAGTCACATCTTTATTTTATTGAGAATGTGAGAATCAATAATAGTAAACTTCCAAAAGCGTATTGTTTGTGATGAACTTGAACAGTAAATTCCCAAATACACAGAAATGTAGTCTAACTTTTTATTTATGACACCAACCAAAAATATATTCAGAAATATTACCAAATTCACAACTTCCTTTATTTTGCTTTAATATCTTATATAAATGCAATTTATACACTCTATTTTAACACTTTTTAAAAAAAAACCTTTATTGTACAACACAATAATACATTTGGCTTTATTAGATTGATAAGACTATTATATGGTGTATCTGACTTTAATTTAGTCGTATATGGTTATTTGAATTGAAAATCTGGATTTGAAGATATATAGTTGTCTGAAATTTTAAAATTTTCATCTTAATAGTTAAGTATTAGATAAAAGTTGGGCTTGAGTTTGTATTTTGGAGCTGGTGTCTGGATGTCCTAGCTCCTCACTGATGATAGCCATGATGCAAAACAAGTTTGAGGATCAGTTAAAATGCAAGATTGTGTATGCATATAAATTAAAATAAAAGTTGTTCTGAAGAAGACTGCAGGACAGTCGAAATGTGAGATTGCATATGCATATATGTACAATAAAGAGTTCTGCAGAGTGGATAATTGCAAGTGACATATTGTTAGCTTTCAATTAGGAAAATATGCTTAACAATAGAAGACAATTGATCGTCTCATCTAGACAATTTATTAAAGTATTTCATGTAAAAATTTCGTTACAATAAATTTAAATCAGCGTTGTGTTGTGTTTAGATTATGAATTAAAACTTATATGTAATGAAACAGTAAGATTCGTATTCGAATCTTAAGTTTCACCTTTTTCTGTCGTCTCTCACTGACCGGTCTATCCCACCCAAATTTAAACTTCTTGGTATCGAATTGTGTGTGTAACAATATTAAAAATGTATAAATACATGTAGAGTTCAACATAAACACGCACACATTTCGATCTCAAATTAAAGGCAATAAATACGGATAAAATAATATAATTTAGATTTCTTTTAGTTAAATAAATTTTGTGTAATATTAATCATTTATTTTGAATTTATAAAGTTCGTATTTATTGCTTAGTTTAAATTTCATTAAATAATAATTCTAACAAAATCTGATGCAATAATTAATTAAAGTTAAAATAATTTTATTCCCTTCTGTCTTTGAAAACTTAAAAGCATCGGTCAGTGACAGATAATAAATTAATTATAGAAAAATTCCAAAAGAATGTAATTAACGAATGTAAAAAAAAAAAAAAACAACAAAACAAACAATAGCACAGCAGATTTCTTTCTAATTAAAACCAGCAAAAGCATTGATTATCCTGAGGGCAAGATAAATAAAACCTAAAAATATCTCAACAGAAAAATTAAAAGATCAAGATAAAAAAAAGGAGCCCATCTTGGACTTGCTGGAGACTTTCACTTGAACTTTAGCTTTGCTCTCGAGTGGAGAGTCTAAAATATCTTAAAATAAATTGATATTGCCAAGGTATGACCGAGTAAGCACTGAGATTATTCTCCATCGGGAGATGGCCCACCGTATGCCGAACTCCACATTGCCCATCGTAAAAACACCATAAAGATCTGCTACCTGAAATAGACAAGAAAGCCGCTGCTGTTAAAATCAATAAAATGCCAAAGACAAGAAAGAAAACTGCTAATCACGAACAATCTACTATTAAACAAATGGAAGAAAACATCTTATAAAACAGGTACCTGTGTGTGTATTCCAAATTATAGAGTACTCTAGTAATAATAAGCTATAGCTCATCTCCTACTATTTGTCTAACTTCTAAAATGTTTAAATTGTAATTTTGTGAAACTAAAATTTGAGAATTAATGTAATCTGTAAATTTCTCGCATAATCTAGCTTACCTCCCTCTATCCTTCTTAGGTGTGTATTTCTCAAATCTACACTTTATTTATAATTATTATTGAAATATTACCTTCTCATAATTGTCTTAGTTTTATATCTAAATCTATAATCGCTTGAACATTGAATGCGTGTCAAATTGTCATTAATATTTGCTTTATCAATAACTTAAAAATTTCATATAAATATGACACGCATTCAAGGAATCAATTATTGTAATGCAGGGTCTACTACTTCGTAATAGCTGGCATACTCGCTATAATAATTCCCCTTTTAGATATATTTTATTATTAAATTTTCATGAATAATTACAGAAATTTCATTTCTTTGAGAGTCACCAATTTTCTTTTAGTCAATGTTGATAATGGGGGGCCGAGTTTGAAATCTAGTTAAATATTACCATAATCTTTTAGATCTTATACATGTGTTACGTTTTGAAGCCACGATGACTTATTCCATGCCGTGAATACTCCGGATTCTCTAGGATTGAATTAACCCCAGTCGTCCTACACAAGTGGACATGATAATGTTCCTGTAGGGCTTGACAACCGTCATGCAGCCAGCTGGCAAATTGCGACACGGACCGCTTGTCTCTGGTTATGCTCATGTGACACCTTACCTCTTCGGGTCAAGGCAGAGACCAACCCGAAACCCTTATAAACTTATTTACGGCATTGCAGTTTCAGTGCCGCCATTTTATATCGTCCTTCTAAAGCATACCACGTGTTCCTTTATTTAGTTATCATTCTCTATATCACTCCGCCTCGGCATTATTTTCATCATCCACTCTCAAATAAATGTTTGCCCTTAGTCGTAAAATAAATATTTTATTAAATAAATGTATGTCCGCCGCTACTGATGACTCTTGCAGTGCAAAGTATAAATTCCCTACAGCACGTATTAGAAATACTCCCTCGAGAACCTTAGGTAGCTAGATTACGCTTTCATATAAATGAATGCTCTTTATAAATAAATGTATTTTATATATAATAAAATTGTCAATTAGCTATTGAAACTCTGAATATAAAATATGATTAATAACATTAATAATGTTTTTTTTATTAAATACGTAAATAAATAATTTTAACTATACGTCTGTAGTTAAGTTTTCATTTATTCGATGCCCATTATATATATTTCCTCGATTATATATGTTAATTAATATTCGTTTGATTGTTGGCCAACTCGGAAACAAAACCATGAATCTCGTGCATCTCCCTGACCACCGTGCCTAAAGAAGTGTTTACTTATGTCGCATCAGAGGCGTTATTCCGTAGATTGTATTGTGGAACCGATAAACTATGTTCGAACTCGGTACCACGGGTGGCTTCGCTACTCGATGGTGCTGCTGTTCTGTGTGGTGGTCGAATTCTGCACTATGTTAACGAGATACACGTGTTTTGACTGTTACATAGTTAAATTTTTTTTAGCGTTTGGCGCCAATAACGTGAGGCTTCGAGTATAAAACCCATAGATACCCTGAGCAAAAATAACGCAGATAAATTTCTTTAGCATTCGTTGCCGAGTTGGCTAATTGTTTTATATATATAAGAGTTTGTTTTAGATAAAAATAAAAATAATAAAAATAAATTGAGTGAAATAATGTGGGTCGAGTGAGTGAAAGGACAGCAGGTGTAATAACAAATTTAAGGAAAGCAGGGATGTGTATGTAATGTAAGAAGGAACGAAATACTCGGATCTAATGAAATATCTTTTATATATATATATAATAATAATCAGTAGCTAAATGAGACAGCAGAAGCTTATTATGTTTTAAAAATAAAATTTAGTTAAAGTACAAATATATATATCATAGACAGCAGTGGCTTATACGCGTTACTAATAGTTCGTTATAATATATATGTTAAGTATATTAAAGGCAGCAATGTAGAGTAGGAGAGGGCAATGAAAGAGTATTATAGGGCCAAGATACCAGTGGGGAATAGTTAAATGCTACTAGTGTAAAATAAACAAATAAATAGTAAGAAAATGGATAAAAAAATGGAAACAGAAAATACTGATACAGAGCAGCTAGATTTATCTGAGGCTTTGGAGTCGACACCCGAGTGAAGGGAAGCTCTGCAACAATGCAGAGCATCAATGGACTATAATTTCAGGTTCATGGAGGAGGTGCTCAGACGGAGTATGCAGGAGGTGAAGAAAATGTATGAGGAGGAAATGAGAAAAAGAAGCGATGAAGAATCAAAACAGAGACAGGAAGAAGAAAAGGTGAGAGTTAGAGAGTATCAGGAAATTCGAAAATTTGTCTTGAGAGAGTCAGAAATGATAGCAAACGAATATAGAATAACCCAAGTCAATAAAGAAGGGGGAAATATAAGGACAAAGGAGGTTAGACCTCAAAGCTACTTAGGAAAGATTATTCAGATAAAAATCTTTAGAGGAGAGACAGGAGAAAATCCTCAAGCCCACTTAGAGAGCTTACAAAGTTTCTTTCAAGTGCATAAGGCAGAAGCAGGTGAACAGATAGCTATTGCCAGTTACCATTTAGAGGTCTATGCCAAAGACTGGTGGGATATGGTGAGATGGAAACCTAAAACTATAGAGAAGTGCACAGATGCGTTAATGAAACAATATTGGAGCGACAAGCATCAAATGGATATCTACAACACGCTCTGTCATGAAAAATATGGAGCAGTACCCCAAGAAACACATGCTCAGTTTTTCCTCCGCCAAGCAAACTGATTTAAATCTCTCACGACGTTCGCATTGGCAGATAGACATATCATTGGAACGATTCAACAAAATATGCCAGTAACTACTCAAAAGCTGATGATCATAAGTGGTATCAAAGACATTGAAGAGATGGGAGAATTTCTTGCGGTTTTAGATGACCGCCATTGGTCTGAAAGTCTAGTAGATCACGAATGGAAGCAGGAGACCAGACAACAGCAATCAGCGACTACTAGCAATCATAGTGAGAAAGACAGAAACCAAATGGCAACTCGATCAAGCAGGACGTCAGTAAAAGATTACCAGTACCAGCATTCATCTTGCCAGCAGCTGAAAGTAGTGGAGATGACTAACCTAACATCAGTCATCCGGGAAGAGAATCCTACTTGGGGACTTCAGATTGGCCCTTGCCCAATTATTAATAACAAGAATCGGGGCCTCAGTTGCACAAATTCTTCTTGACACAGGCAGCCAGATTTCCTGTGTTTCTAGAGAGTGGTTAACAAATTATGAAAAACATGGACTCATACCCAGGCTTCCCACTCGCCCAATCCAAATGAAGCTGGCTGATGGGAGAACGACCAGAACTGAAAACTATCAAGTCTGGTTGGAAATATCGATAGGAGAAGCCAATGCAGGACACGCCTTCTTAGTGATAAGAGGACTAATTCAGGATGTGATAATTGGGTCCGACTTCTTAACCCAACATGAATGTATCCTGGACTATAAAAAAAAGATACTAACTTTCCAGCAAGAGCAGGTTAGTTTTGATACAAGTAAACAAACTGAAGAAATCCAATTAAGATGTCTGGAGGCCATTCCTGATGAGGATATCCAAGAAAAAATTATGGGATCATCGTTAGACAAGGTAGAGAACCAATTCCAGTTACAAAAATTACCTATGGAAAATTGTACCATATTTTCTCAGGTCCCAGGTGAAATTAGTGATTACGTCCATCGGATACGAGTAAAAGAAGAGACGCATTTCCAGACCCGCACCTACCCTATCCCATTTCAGTATCAAGAAGAAGTGAATGCTCAAATTAAGCAGATGATTGACTGGGGTGTAATTGAAAAGGGGTCATCACCCTATAATAATTTGTTAGTCGTAGTCAAAAAGAAAGATGGAACCATACGATTGTGTCTCGATGCTAGGACATTAAACAACATTACTATACCTGAGCGGGACATCCCACCACCCATCCAAGAAACATTTCTCAAGTTGACTGCTAAGAATATTTTCTCTACCCTTGACCTAACTGCCAGTTACTGGCAAATGGCTCTCCACCCCCAGGATCGAAAATATACCGTGTTCAAATACAATGGGCAAACCCACATGTTTAAGAGAGTACCGTTTGGGCTGATAAATAGCGGGGCTGGCCTCATGAGGTGTTTGGACCAAGTATTGTCAGAAAGTTTAAAAAAAATTGGTATGTTATGTAGACGATGTAGTAGTTGCGTCTAGAGACATTGCAGAACATCTGGAGGATTTAAAACAATTTTTCGATGAGTGCACCCAGAAAAATATAACTTAATTTTAAAAAAAGTTTTTTCGCATTGAGGGAAATTTCCTTTTTAGGCCATATTGTAAATGGTCAAGGAATTAGGGCTCACCCTGACAAGGTCGCAGCTATTGAAAATTTCCCTAGGCCCACGAACCGAAAACAAGTTCGATCATTTCTGGGCCTTTGCAATTACTATCACAAGTTTTACCCCCATTTTGCCAAAGATACATCATCACTAGTAGAATTGATAAGACCTCACCACCGATGGGAATGGACGAAGACCCATGAAGAAGACTTCAGTCGAGTAAAGAGAAGATTTTTAGAGACTGTGATGTTACACTACCCAGATTTTACCCGTCCCTTTTATTTGCAGACTGATAGCAGTCAGAAGGGATTGGGCGTGGTTCTATTTCAAGTCAACCCAGAAGGCCAACACCAAATACTATATTTTAGCAGCCGTACTCTGAAAGGAGCCGAAAAGAACTACACAGTGACAGAACAAGAGACACTAGCAATCGTGTAGTCATGCAATAAGTTCAAGCAGATGTTGCTGGGTTCAGAAGTGATTATCATTACTGACCACCGGTGTCTCAAATTCCTAAATAAAAGTTACCTGAACAATGACCGCCTCATGAGATGGAGTCTTTCACTTCAAAGATTTCATTATAAAGTCATCTACTGCCCTGGGCCTGAAAATACAGTGGCCGATATATTAAGTCGACATCCTATAGAACTGGAGCCACACAACCCCATAATAAGTGATCAGCCATTGGTAATTGCAGCAATGGTACTGGACCAGGAGATGGAACACAAGTTAAGGAACCTTCAACATTGGCAGGAGCAGCAGCCGCTATATAAAAAGCTTATCCAAATTGTACAACAGCAAGGAAATCCAATACAAGGCTGCTCAACACCTCGAGGAAAGAAGCTATACCGGATAAGAAATGGGTTGCTGCAGCAGCAGATTGTGGGAGATAAAATTTACTGGAAAATCTTGGTACCACCTGACCTCAGAAGCCATCTCATCATGTATATGCATGGTTTAGTAGGGCACTATGGCCCTAGAAAAACTGAAGAAGCTATAAGATGACAATTTCACTGGCCAAAGCTATATGAAGATGTGATGGATACTCTCACGAAATGTGCTATTTGTGCAAGAGATAAACCACCAAATAGAAACTTTAGTGGAGTAGGTGCCTCTATCATTCCGTCCGCACCAAATGAAATACTTGTGATCGATCACTATGGTCCATTGCCATCCTACCATAGATTCCGTTACTTACTTGTAACTTATGATCTATTTTCAAAATATGCTTGGGCCTATCCTGTGATGCGAGCAGATTCCCGTTGCGCAATTCGAGTGCTACAAAAGTGTCAGTTCGTCAAAATTGGAAAACCGATCACCATCCTCTCGGACCACGGATCGGCCTTTACATCTCAAGAATGGAAGACTTGGTTGAGGCAGCAGAACGTTAAACATATTCTGACCTCAATTCGAAATCCTCAGTCTAACCCATGTGAACGGGTTATGAGGGAAATAAACCGACTATTTAGGACCTATGTTCACCAAAATCACAGAAGCTGGGTAAATCAAACTGAAAAGATTTTTCAATATATCAATGGAACCATCAATGCGGCCACTGGCATGACACCAACACGTTTGCATTTTGGTAAAGCGGACTCAGTACTGATCAAGATGCCATTACCCATGGATGAACGTGAAATCAATATTGAAACTGACAGACGCAAGGCACATCGCCGCCTTACAGAAAGGGCAGAACGGAAATTACGAGCAGATCGGAGAAGCCAACATTTCCAGGTCGAGAACTATGTTTGGGTACGGAACTCTCAACAAAGTAACCGAGATAAAAGAGTATATAAAAAGTTCTTTCCTTTGTACCGGGGACCCTTTATAATTGATCGCACATGTGGCCCAAATGCATATTTATTAAAAGATGGAGATACCATAAAAGGGACATACAATGCCCGTAATCTCAAACCATGTAGGTATTATCAACCTGACCCGGGGTTATAACAATATTGGAGCATTTCGGACGGCCATTCCGTGTATAAAATATAGTAAAACGAACTTGATAAATATTGGTTGAATGGAAATTATATTGGTCAAATAGGGCTTTATATAGAAATTTTGTTATGTATATTTAATTATTATTATTCTTAAAAAATTTTTTTTATATATATTATGTTAATTAATATTAGTCTAAAAATTTTTTTTTATATCTATAATCAGTTTAACTAATCGTACTATAATGATTGCTAACCAGACACGGCCAAATTAGGTCATTTTAAAATTAAAGTTTAAATTCTAGATCCGGGTATATAAATTGTTCGTTACTTCATGTAATCTCTGCTTTCTATATTTATATGTATCTGTCAAAAAAAAAAATTAATAACAATAATAATAATTCTTTCGTATTTAAATTATGTAATGTAAAATTTCTTTCCTTTCTTGCCTCCGTTGTTCTCCCTTAATTGTTCACGGGAAGTACGGGGAAATGAAACAGTAAGATTCGTATTCGAATCTTAAGTTTCACCTTTTTCTGTCGTCTCTCACTGACCGGTCTATCCCACCCAAATTTAAACTTTTTGGTATCGAATTGTGTGTGTAACAATATTAAAAATGTATAAATACATGTAGAGTTCAACATAAACACGCACACATTTCGATCTCAAATTAAAGGCAATAAATACGGATAAAATAATATAATTTAGATTTCTTTTAGTTAAATAAATTTTGTGTAATATTAATCATTTATTTTGAATTTATAAAGTTCGTATTTATTGCTTAGTTTAAATTTCGTTAAATAATAATTCTAACAAAATCTGATGCAATAATTAATTAAAGTTAAAATAATTTTATTCCCTTCTGTCTTTGAAAATTTAAAAGCATCGGTCAGTGACAGATAATAAATTAATTATAGAAAAATTCCAAAAGAATGTAATTAACGAATGTAAAAAAAAAAAAAACAACAAAACAAACAATAGCACAGCAGATTTCTTTCTAATTAAAACCAGCAAAAGCATTGATTATCCTGAGGGCAAGATAAATAAAACCTAAAAATATCTCAACAGAAAAATTAAAAGATCAAGATAAAAAAAAGGAGGCCATCTTGGACTTGCTGGAGACTTTCACTTGAACTTTAGCTTTGCTCTCGAGTGGAGAGTCTAAAATATCTTAAAATAAATTGATATTGCCAAGGTATGACCGAGTAAGCACCGAGATTATTCTCCATCGGGAGATGGCCCACCATATGCCAAACTCCACATTGCCCATCGTAAAAACACCATAATGATCTGCTACCTGAAATAGACAAGAAAGCCGCTGCTGTTAAAATCAATAAAATGCCAAAGACAAGAAAGAAAACTGCTAATCACGAACAATCTACTATTAAACAAATGGAAGAAAACATCTTATAAAACAGGTACCTGTGTGTGTATTCCAAATTATAGAGTACTCTAGTAATAATAAGCTATAGCTCATCTCCTACTATTTGTCTAACTTCTAAAATGTTTAAATTGTAATTTTGTGAAACTAAAATTTGAGAATTAATGTAATCTGTAAATTTCTCGCATAATCTAGCTTACCTCCCTCTATCCTTCTTAGGTGTGTATTTCTCAAATCTACACTTTATTTATAATTATTATTGAAATATTACCTTCTCATAATTGTCTTAGTTTTATATCTAAATCTATAATCGCTTGAACATTGAATGCGTGTCAAATTGTCATTAATATTTTCTTTATCAATAACTTAAATTTCATATAAATACGACACGCATTCAAGGAATCAATTATTGTAATGCAGGGTCTACTACTTCATAATAGCTGGCATACTCGCTGTAATAATTCCCCTTTTAGATATTTTTTTTTATTAAATTTTCATGAATAATTACGGAAATTTCATTTCTTTGAGAGTCACCAATTTTCTTTTAGTCAATGTTGATAATGGGGGGCCGAGTTTGAAATCTAGTTAAATATTACCATAATCTTTTAGATCTTATACATGTGTTACATTTTGAAGCCACGATGACTTATTCCATGCCGTGAATACTCCGGATTCTCTAGGGTTGAATTAACCCCAGTCGTCCTACACAAGTGGACATGATAATGTTCCTGTAGGGCTTGACGACCGTCATGCAGCCAGCTGGCAAATTGCGACATGGACTGCTTGTCCCTGGTTATGCTCATGTGACACCTTACCTCTTCGGGTCGAGGCAGAGACCAACCCAAAACCCTTATAAACTTATTCACGGCATTGCAGTTTCAGTGCCACCATTTTATATCGTCCTTCTAAAGCGTACCACGTGTTCCTTTATTTAGTTATCATTCTCTATATCACTCCACCTCGGCATTATTTTCATCATCCACTCTCAAATAAATGTTTGTCCTTAGTCATAAAATAAATATTTTATTAAATAAATGTATGTCCGCCACTACTGATGACTCTTGCAGTGCAAAGTATAAATTCCCTACAGCACATATTAGAAATACTCCCTTGAGAACCTTAGGTAGCTAGATTACGTTTTCATATAAATGAATGCTCTTTATAAATAAATGTATTTTATATATAATAAAATTGTCAATTAGCTATTGAAACTCTGAATATAAAATATGATTAATAACATTAATAATGTTTTTTTTATTAAATACGTAAATAAATAATTTTAACTATATGTCTGTAGTTAAGTTTTCATTTATTCGATGCCCATTATATATATTTCCTCGATTATATATGTTAATTAATATTCGTTTGATTGTTGGCCAACTCGGAAACAAAACCATGAATCTCGTGCATCTCCCTGACCACCGTGCCTAAAGAAGTGTTTACTTATGTCGCATCAGAGGTGTTATTCCGTAGATTGTATTGTGGAACCGATAAACTATGTTCGAACTCGGTACCACGGGTGGCTTCGCTACTCGATGGTGCTGCTGTTTTGTGTGGTGGTCGAATTCTGCACTATGTTAACGAGATACACGTGTTTTGACTGTTACAGTAATGTATTATTTATTCAGTGTATTTATTTGTCATTGTAATTTTTTTCCTCTAAAATTAGAAAGGCCATGTTTGACAGTTCACAACATTTTGTGCGACAGTGCTGCCATCTATCATCTTTCTATTAGAGAGAGGATTTCCAATATAAAAAATATATCAGTCTGGATCTGTGTATTTGTCATCATATAAAAATCGATCTAATCCTCCAAAAATAAATAATAGTCACAACAATTCAGTAATGAGGAAAGCATTTGGTGAATTGTGCACATTAAACTGTGTTTCAAGATGAAATATATTCAGACTAGGCAATAAACTATCAACACTAACTGTGGTTGGTATTTTTCAGTGATCATTTCTGCTGCCATTTTGAGTGAAAACATATCCTCAATGCAGTGGGAACTTCTATTTTTTTTCTTTTCTTTTCAAAATAGGCTACAAATTACAATTTTCTAACTAAGACTGACGAACAATAAATTTCACAAATTTTAAGGCAACCAGTGAATGTTCAAACAATTTATTGCAAATCCCACTGCCACAACCAGTTTATGTTATCCTATAGGGGAAGCTGCTTTGTTTTGAAAAGTTTGCCTTGAAAAAAGAAACTTCTCACAATTATAAACATTAATTTGAAAATTACATAGAGATGCAGTTTATCAAAAATAATCAATCATATTGCCTAAGTTGCTGTTGAAATCAGTTGGTGCTCACAAAGTCACTCAAAGATCTAATATGTACTGACTTAATGGTCCTTATAGATGAAAATTTGCATCTAAGAAATCAAAACATTAAATTAAGCAACTAAGAAAGTAATATGCCAACATTACAAATGCTTTGCTCCATAGTGCAAAGCTTTGACTAACAATATTTATTTCGGAGTTCACTCCATTTGAGAGAATAATTCTATCAGAGAACAGTTGTTGCAGTCTACCAATCCAGAATGTTTAGGTTTTTAAAATATCATAACCATGACTTGAGCACTAGAAACATCAAGAGACACATCTGATGAGTTACAAGTATTATCAATGCCACTGATATCAGCCCACTAAGTTCCATATTTCAAATCAAGACACAAGAATTGATCATTCAGAGCAAAGGCATTGAGAATGGAGTTCATTGAGTTAATAATATCAATTAATGTGGTGGCATTTTAGTATCGACTGCCTTTACCTATACTGTGGAGAAATTTGCCTATGTCTACAACATAATCATTCTAATTATTAAGGTGTTTTACCAATCCATCATCAAATCACTGCTTGTTGGAAATAAAATGATACCGTATATGTGTATCTTCTATTATGCCATACAGAAGTTTTATAATTACTAGTAAGTTTTGGTTGGCCTGCTTGTAAACTCATCAAAGTACTACAGCATCATACATATACCATTCACAATTAGGCAAACACTATAGATAAACAAGTGTTCCTGAATCTAACTTTATCTCATCATTGCCATATAATTTTAAAATATCAAGAACTTCACCACACATGGTGGAAAATAACTACCCAACATCATGAGGGATATAATAACAACTTTAAATTTTCGTTGCATTGCATTCTGGTTGTTCCACATAAACTTATTGTAACTTTTATTTTTTTCTGTACATTCAGCTTATCCTAAGATTCCCTCGCGAGGTATTTAAGTTATTGCAACAATAATCCTTCATTTTGTTCTTTGTCAAGTATGCAAAAAAAAATTATTCATGGCTTGCTTTATTTATTCTAGATGATATATATTTCTATCTTTAGTATATGGCACTTTTAGGATTTCAATTAAAAATATATGTGCCATGCAACATTTTTCAGCTAAAACTTTATAGCAACTGACATTCCTGCCGGTATGGCTCAAAGTAAATGCTTCTATAATTTATTGTAATTAGGATTTTATATATAGGCAGAATAATAATGGACATTTTTCAGTGATTACCAATTTAGTTCTATTGATTCTTAAATATATATACTTAGCTGTTTTCCACAGATTTGCTATTCTTTTATTTATCCTTACTGGATATTGACGTGTTTATTTATTTCCTTTTGTTTATTACTGCAGTTCCTTTTTCCCATGGCACAATTATTGTTCCCTTTCAGTGAATATATTTGTTGATTATTCATCTCCGATTATTTCCTTAATATATATTAATTTTCAAGAGATTATTGGGAATTATCGACTATTGACTTGCCCAGTAAAAAAACGATTAATTTATTCCATTATTTTAACAACAAAGCTTATAATTAGCTATATATATTGATGTAGAGTTACAATTCATTACTTTTTTCTGCTTGCAAATAATAAGATTTTAGGAATTTTTAAACCAACTTTTTTTAAAATATATTACAAGAAAAGAAAAAAAACCTAGTTACTTATTTTTGCAATCACCAACAAGCTTTTTTTTCTTCTCTTGAATTTCGTAGTAAAAAAATGTTTGAAACTCTTTGATTGGTTGTTTTTTCCCACTTTTTTCTATGAAACAATAATTTATTTTGAAAGTTTTTGGTTTATCATTTTAAAATGACAATTTATCATTTTTTAAAAATAAAATATTGAAATATAATATTCTTTAGAAATTAAATAAAGATAGAATTTACTGTTTTAATTTTAAATCAGTATTTTGCAAAATTAAACCTTATTTATTTACTTTTAAATATAGCAAGATTTGAATATAAATAATTTCTATTTTTAAAATCAAATGCGCACAAACAATAATTACTGGTCTCTATAACACATCATGTTTACAAAACACAATTTAAACTTCACTGGTTTTAAATACTAAATGATATTAATTGTTCATCAATCTGCATATATATGACTCTGTAGGCTATTATCTATGTGTATCTTGAGTTAAGATCAGTTATAAATTTCCATTAGCTAAAACCAAGTTTAAATCCTATGATCTAATATGTCATTATTGTCTTCTTTTAATAATTAAATATTATTGGATTTGTAAAATTTAAAATTATACACCAAAATTTTATTTTAGAATAGACTGAGCTAATAAAAAGTGCACAATATATATACTTGTATATGTGGGCTTCACCATTTACTGAGACTAACCAGAGACCATAAGTCCAACCACAGTGAATGTACATTAAAAGAATAGTTACAGAAATACACATGAATATGACAATAAATAAAGTGTAATCATAAATAAAATTTATTTAAAAAAATAAGCTACCGTAGAAGTCATAGAAAGCATAAAATGATTATTTTACTTGTATAATAAAAAATTGCTAATGGACAAAGTACATTAAACAAAAATTTAATTTAAGGAAAAAAAATTATTTAAGAACCAATTAAAACAAGAATTTAACTTAGGAATGCAAATTGTTTGTATAACTATACAGATAAAAATGTAAAATATTTTGAAAACTGAAACAATAGAGGATTAGTAGACACTAAGTAATATAATTGATGTAAAAGAAAGTTAAAAGGGTGTAAATAAAAAGGTTTTCTTTAGTAAGAGATCTTCTTATGTAAGAACAAACCAGACCTTGTGAAATATTTTAGCACCAAACATGCTTGAGTAGAAAATTTATCTCCACCCTCATGTCTGTTTTTGACCCATGGTATGACAAATTTCTTCCATCTGAGGAAGCAAAGAAGTATGTCTGACCAATGTCTGCCACTTTCTACTGAAAGAAAAACCGATCTGAAGGGAACATGAACACAGATGGCCTAGATGATGGGAACTGCAATATCTACAAGAAGAACTCACAATTCATTGCAGGATAAGTTGACTCTCTCGATACACACATATCTCAGTAACTGGTAACTTTTATATTCATTTATACTACAGTATTTAAATATGTTCCCTAATTTTTCCACAGGTGTAATTAAGGAGTTTGGAGTTTTATTTTCTTCATATGTACATAATTAAGTATTAGCAGATTGCTAGCATAAGTCTTGATTTATGTGATTTTCTTTTGGTTTCTTTTTAAAGAGAAAGGAACAATTTGTTTTTTTTTTTTGATAATGTGGAATATATGTACGGGTAGAAATTGTAAGATAGTTGAATGAATAAACTTTTTTATTTATATTTACAGGCAATAATAAATAAGGGGTACTTTAAAAGCATTACAAAAATTATTCGACTCCATCCACACTCTCCTGCCATGTTGTTTTATCAATAGCTTAGAAAGGAATAGCTATCCAGAGTTAAGTTGGCATTATAATGAAGTCATAGTGTTTCCAGACTCACTCTTCAAATATATATATATATATATATTGTAATGTGATAAAAACTGGTGATGCAGAGGAGATGATCAATCTTATCTGAATAAAACATAGCCCGATCGTCAGTTGGCATTTTGTATTAGACTATTGATTATAATATGGGATGATAATATCAAAAACATTACTATGTCTCAGAATTGAGACGTCATTCATAATAATATAGATCTAACCTAAATGTGGAATGCCATTTTATAAAAACCCCAGAATTGATTTGACATTTTGTAAGAATTTCCATGTGTATATGATCATCATAGGCTAGCATTGGGTAGCTACTTTGTCACAATAATAATAATGGATTTTCTATCTCAATACCTCTCTACATTTGTTCATACAACATTTGTCATGAAAAGATATCCGGAAGATTTATATTCTTTATCACAGAGAAAGAACCATGTCTTGACAAATAGTAACTCTTTTACAATCTGTGTAAAATTATCTAGCTCAGCATCGATCAGACTAGGCAATAAGAAAATTTCCCATACATATTTTTTTAGAATGTCCACTACACTCTTATAAAATACTAATAATAATCTCCATCAAAATATAATTTATTCAGATAGTATTTAAATTAAATGCAGCAAACTAGATCATCCCTCCAGACATCAACATATATATTCATGATTCCAAAGTAAACTACAGTAAGCAGTAAAATCACATATCATTGCTTTAACCAATGATGTATACTTAAGGTATCTATCTGATTGTTAACTGAATGAAACTCAATTTGAATAAATAAAGAACTAAATTTCTACAAGCTTTACAAATCTAATATTATTAACATTTAATAATATTCGTTCAAATCAACTAGTTTCTAAGTAATCATAATTACATTTTGAGAAAATATGTTTTATAAACCATACATTCTATATATAATGTTTAAATAAAATAAACCTTTATTCTATTTTTACATCTATTTTAATAAAACGTTAAATATAATATGTAAATTTCCTTTGTACCCTACAGTAGATCGATACGCAATTATTGTTTCAGTTATATTCTAAAATAAAAGACTCCACAAGAATTTATTATTAATAACTTCCATTAGAAAATTTCAGGTTTTTGCAGTATTTAATCACACTATAGAAAACATACCCTAGGTTTCCATTGGATATTTACTAAATAACCATCACTGATATTATTTATCCACTTAAATCTAGAATTAATCGAATATAAAATGGACTTTGTAACAATTAAGTTATATGACAATAATTGCCAGTTATCCAGGCCAAAGATAATATTCAATTATGCTAGTTAACGAAATTTATGATCTCCATTTTGAAGAAATTAAAAAGTAATTAAGATAGATTATTCTGACTAGTGAGAAAGGCAATCGATTAAGATTTTTGTAACCGGAGAAAATAAGCACATAAATAATCAACTCAGTACTAATGGAATTATTTCTATTAGTAATATTGATTTAAATAAGTAAACAAATATCTAAGTGCAGTAATAAATGTAAAATTTATGTGTAATCCGATTTTTAAAAAATGTTGTATGAAAGTTTACAGATATCTGATTTTATTTCATTTACCAAAATGGATATAATCTTGAAACAAATTTTAAGTAACAAAATTATCTGGCACATTCAAAAGAAAGACTTAAACAGATTCATCATATTTTAAATCAATGCTAATGTTATTGGTTTGTAATAAATATTGATAATCATAATAATAAAAACATAACAGAATATCTTTCGATGTTTGGCAATAGACTAAAATCAATAAAAATAATGAAATCTAAGTGAGGAATTCCAAAATACACTGCTTAAGAATAATGATATATATAAAAATGCAAGAAGAGATTTTTAATATCTTCTTGAGATTTTTAATAGCAGATGCAATGATAATAAAAAATGTGATCAAATAAAAATTGATTTCTATAAATCCATTAATGTAATCCCTAAATAATTACCCATAAAACAAAATGATATATTTAAACCCTTTTCTATCCGATATTCTCAAGTTAAATTTTGAAAGTACAAAAAAAATTAAATATTTGAAAACATCGGGTCGAATTAACTTACATCATCAGATAATAGCCTAAATAATAAGGACTAAATGAATCTCTCCGAACCTTTTTATAGTGTGAATTCTATCACACCCATGTATATTATTTACCTATAGGATTACAGACTTTCACACGACTCACCACTCTCCACACTATTTCATAACAGTGATACACTTTAACACATATATATTGAAAAAATAATCACCAATATACGTATTTCATGCTAAACCAGAAATCATCAGTTGGTCCAGATTACCATCTCCAGACATATATGCTATAAGGGCTCAGATATATATTAAGATAGCCAATCCTCATACTTTAATGGACAGGCTATCTTAATATATATCTGAGCACTTATAGCATATATGTGTATGGAGATGGTAATCTGGACCAACTGATGATTGCTGGTTTAGCATGAAATACCAATATTGGTGATTATTTATCTTTTCAACATATATGTGTTCAAGTGTATCAATGTTATGAGATAGTGTGGAGATTGGTGGGTCTGGTGAAAGTCTGTGCTCAAATACCCTATATATTACATATATAAACCCAGGTATATAATAAGCCTCTGTGTTTCAGCTATACGATTACTGTAAAATGCAAATACTCCCCTTCCTTTAACATAAAATATATACATATATGTATAGAAATCATACCATGTAATTGAAAGTCTGTCCATTTTCACTCACTATCCACTGATCACTCCTGACTTCCAGCTCTTTATTTCCATTCCTAAGGTGTAGAGATGTTTTTCCTTTGAGTAGAGAAGATAAGCATGTGTGGTAACTAGTACAGATTCGAATTCAATTCCTTTTGCATTTAACTTATCATATTTTTTAATTATATAAATATCCAACTTTCAAATAATAACAGATGCAAAATTACACATCACTGGCTTTAATTTTTCTATTTCATTGGCAATAATATGCAAAGAGAATTTCTTTAATGACACAATTCATTTATAATCAAATAAAGAATCAAAACTAAGTTTTTCTATTTTTGAATTACGTGAAAGTGAAGTTTAAATTGCTTATTATCATACACATACATAAATTGAGTTCATCGATCCTGTAGCGTTTCTTAATCTGAAATATGATATCCATGGAAACAATCTGGTTTATCTCCTTCACAAATAAATGAATGCAATTCTATAATTTTTTAACCGTAGAATATATTTATATAGCTGACCTGCAATACAATGTATTTTGATGGGTTTTTTCTTCTTCCTTAATTTTGCCATTTTCCCTGGAAGTTCAGTCAGCTAGCTGGCCCTTTGAACTGGCAGATAATTAAAAAAATTTATTCTTCCATAGTTTTATCAATTAACCACTTAAACTATAAAATTTAATAGATTTTTAAGACAGATCTAAAACATTTGTTGTAGGCAATGACAAAATTATAAGGTCTTTATCTCTGTTCTATTTATGAGATACTCTTGATGACGTTATTATTGTCACAACAACTGTTGGAAATCTTTCGAATTTAACTTGATAAACAATTTGTTCAAGAAAATTTTGCCTCCAATTTGTAAGTGAAATGGACATTTTAAAAGAATTGGATACGCGAGAATGGAATCCAAGTTTGATATGATTTTTCATTTCTAAATTAAAATAAAGAATTTATATTACAATTTTAGTACATTTTAATGGATATATATATATATTACATATGTTTTAATAATATTTTTTTTTGTTTTAACTGTTTCAAAGTATTAAAAATAATAAAGACGTTTATTGATCTTGTTTAGTTGTCCTTTCGCTTGATTCATAGATAATGGAGATCTTGAAATATAAAGAACTATATCAACCTAATGTTTTAAAATAATATTGTTTACTGATAATTCTATCTTCAAAATCTCAAATCTGTTGTGATCAATCTCAGAAAAAAAATATAACAAATAAATAGATTTTGGAAGTAGTTAAGTATATCATAAAAGATTACTGGAATAAAATCAACATCATTATTAAGTATTACACATTTCAATTTCTGTTATTGCAATCACCATAGCAACACCAATTACACAATTAAATGATTTATTTATAAATTAGTTAATATGAATACTTATAATAACTGTTATCTACAAAGAAAAAAATAAAGTACCTTTCTCTTTATTCCTTTTTCTTTCTTTTGAACATTGTACTGCTTAATTTTAATATAAATGAACATTTATTCTCTCTATTTTAGTCATTTTTACATACTATTAAATATGTCAGCTTAATACAATTTTTGATACACCATCCTCAACAAAGCAATGTGGAATTTGGTTTATTCCTTTTTATATTCATATTTTTAGTATATATGCATACATTTTCTAAATTCTACCACCTATGTAGTACGGCTACATGTCTAGGTTTTTTTAAGTCTTATATTGGGTTTAAAATTAATCTTATACATCTTTAATAACTATGTTTTAAAGTTAGAGTCAGTCAAAATATTTAGTATTTGTCTTGTGAAAACTGAATACCTCATAAAAAAAAAATCTATTCATAAAAGTAAACATAATTATTTATTTCTCTCTAGTAACCATACATTTTCACTAGTACCATATTTACATTACTAAACAAATATATTTATATATTTCACTTCTCTGAAAGTTTCATTTTATATATTGTACTGGACACTCGATCCATCTTTGATCACAGAGGGTGCCACCAGATCACTACATATCCGGAAAATTTATTTACCATGATCAAACGTGGATGAGGATGATGGTCTGTGCCAACTAGACTCAGGAAGAAGCAAAAAATCTTAAATATTGTTCAGACAATTGATAAATAAAAGCACTAAGCCAAATGTCAGCCAAATTAAAAAATAATTTGAAAATTTTATTAAGAGTATTTAAAAAGTTTAAAGTAAAGATTTGCACACAATAAATACGGTTCTGTCAGGCATTTACTAACAAAAATGGAATATCGTTCTGGCAGACAGATTAATTTTTTAATATTGAATTGAAAAAAGAGGGAGGATTTTCCTTCAGCTGGTGTTTCACCTGCATCTCTGGTTTCTTTATTAAAAAGTTCTAAAATGAAAAGTAAGGAAAGGTTCTTGCATGAATGAATGAACCAGCATGGGCGAGCATCACTAGCATATTGACTCATGACGTCATAATGTCCGCAGAACCACCGCATCGATAAATCATGTTTAAGACAACTATGGTTGAGTACTATGCAAGAACACAAAACAAATTAAATGAAAACGACGACGGAGTATAAATTATAAAACAGGAGAAACTTAAATCTCTAATTCAATGAAATAGTGAAATTAAACAATACTCCAGTGTAAATGATTTTGAATTAATAAAATATTAAATCTATGATTTAAGGAAAACAGTCATTCAAAACTGTTTAATCACCAGATAAATGATTGGCCAAAGCTGAGATAAGAATTATAATGAAAAATCTCAATAGGAGACAGGTAAGTAATTAGAAAACCAGTTATGTCTGCCCAAACATTTCAATAAAGTGAAATAATTAAAATACAAATAATTTTACAAACCAAATTCTTAGTACACACTCTGACAAATAAATTTAAAGCAACACGTAAAAGACAAAATAAATCTAGCAAGCAAAATATAAATGTTGAACTACATTTTTATAAGTTATAGAGTGTATATGAGTTAAAAATATGAAAACATTAAATGCCTTAGCTGAAAGAAATGTTATATCATCTAGAATTTAAATGGGAATTAAGAGTATCTTCCTGCTAGCAGTTCAGCCAAACCAATTCCATTTATTTTATAGAGATTTTAAAAGATGAATGGGTGTGGAGAACCAACAGGACAGCACAGACTAGCTTTTCTTATTCCGGAAAAGAAACGTCGGAACTAAGCATCTCATAATTCTGCAAAATGCTCATGGGCAAGTACTTTTAAACCCACCAAGGTTATTCTCACACAAGAAAAGGTAAAAACAAAAAAACAATATATTCGATAAACTGCCAGGCAAAAGGTCAGCGGTTTACAAAAAGCACAAACACAGTGATTAAATTAATTATTGGACAATAAAATATGGGTAGGTGAGGAAATCAAAATTATGAATGACTGCTGAAGCATTTAGAAAAAGTTAGGCATATAAACAGAGATATATAAAGCATATAAAATATAAACTTACCAGACACTCTCCGATAAATAAAATTGAAAGCAAACTTGGAATCTTAAAATTAAGATTCCAAGACACATTATTAATACAATGAAAAATAAACATATAAAAATTATGAGATTAAATGATTATTAAGACTATAGATTTAATTTTAGATTGTGTGGAGATTTAAATAAAAGAATTTACCCTAGAAACAATAAAAAAATGTATTTACCTTATGGCAAAGCAAAGTTCACGTAGTTTCAAATAGTGCGCACTTTTAATAAGTTCATATTTCAGGTGTCTTTCCGCCATGAAAGCAAGTGTAGAGGCATTTCGGGGATCCGATTTATTCTAAAATTTCATAGCATATGACTGACGAACAACTGGAAGTTAGAGTCCACCCTGGTTAAAGTTAGCAACACATATTGTTAATCGCAATATGTATAAAAGTGTATTTTGACATCTTGTGAAGACAAATTTTAAAAGAACTTACATGTCCAAGCTGCCATCAGTATTAATCTCAACAAAGCTAATATATCTGCAAATGATGAATGAATTACCTTGACTGGTTTGTTAGAGCCAATAATAAACTCTCTTGTCCGAAATTTGTGAGGTTATTTATACCCACACTTCATTTCCCGTGTAAACTTCTCTTGTTTTCGTTTCTACACCTTAGGGCAGGATAAATCTCAATCTCCCACTCAAACTAATTAGGAATTCTAACTAGGGATTATTTTAAACAAAAACAACAACATAAAATAAATCTCCACTATTAGAATTAAATTAGAAATGAACGTAATTAAAATAAAAGAAACAGGAATGTAATTAACAAGTTTGCTTGTTTTTAATCAATTTGATTAAAAAAATAAATAAAACAAGCGATAAAAGAAAACTATTTTAAAATCAATTTTATATTAAAAAAATAAAATGATATATTTTAAACTTAAATGAGTATGCGTTTTAATACACATACTCTTATAAACAATTTTTAAATGGTTTAAAAATTTTTTTAACTTTAGAATTTTAATGAAAATAAAAGGTTTTAATTTTTGGTAATGACACCATTGAAATGGATCCAACAACCAGTTTTAATACATACATATAGTTCACATCATTAATAATTACTATGTGTCATAACTAGAAACATTATAAAAGAATTATAACAAATTAATGATGTAACTCTATTGAATATAATATTTTTATTCAGGTAATACTTAAGACAATGAAATCCTCACTATTAAAATTACCATTCCTTACGAGATAAACCAAACAAATCCAAATTAACTACTTTAATGAGCTAGTGAGCCAAAACAACAGAGATATCCCGTTTAAAATGACTTCTTTTACTAATGTAAACGGATTAAATCTTAATCAAATATATTTTTAATTTTTTAAGGATGTGGCAATTACCTTCTGAGGTATGTTGCACACTACATAGTTGCTAATCAGAGATCTTTGTGTTTAAATAGCTTTTTTGTGCTTGTCAGGAAAACTACTTGAACATCCTATTTTAACTTATAACTAATAATTAAGTATTTATCCTGTCATCAGGAATTCCTTTCTACCTGCTACTCCATAATAATGAGACCTGGACATCTGTCAACTTGGGCATTCAATATTAATTCACATAAAGTTTTGAGCCACAATACTCATCTGTAGTTCTACCATCTCCATCAAAGAAAAGACTTAATCATACAAGCACCGATACAAAAAATCTTACACTCTATATCTCCAATACATTAAATCATTCACTCATCACCAATGGGCAATTTTATAACGTATAATAGTAAATAGTATTTATCTTATATACAATTAAAATTTTAAAAGGTATTTCAACTATGAACATTTCTTGCACTTTTTTTGTCTCCCAAACTTATCACTTGTCTTACTATATTGTCCATAATTTTAAAAAATGCTCGTATACAATTATCTTTTTTTTTTTTAGATAGACAACTTCCATATTTCTCCATTCTTTGTTATTTTATAAATAATTTAATATAAATAAAGATACAATAAAAGACAAATGACCCCCAAAGATGCATTTCGTGCTGAACCAGCACTCATCAGTTAGGCCAGATCATCATCTGTCATATATATCTTTATTATACGAAGAGTACTTATGTAGGGCAAATTGTCTCATTTTTATTTTCAAGAGTTAATTTACTCAACTACCAACTTTTACATTATCAACTTTTGATAAACACATAATGATTATTACTAACCATTTATTAAACTAGAGATTTTCTCAAGCACAAATATAAACTTTAATAATAGTTAAAGATTAATATATCCGATTTTCAGCACCCACAGCATTAATAATAAATCTTTTATTTTACAGTCATACATAAAATTGTTGCTTCATTAATCAAATCATGAGTCTGTGAGGAAATAAGACCATGAAATTTATCAAATTAGAATTGATCTTTCCGTCTCTCCATGTAATTTTCAATTACACTCAATATGGCTGAATAAAATAACAGAGAAATGTCACCATTCATATTATCATCTACTATGTAATTATTCTGATTATAAGTTTTCTCACAAAACAAATTTAATCTGTTCTTCAGAGGGTTTATCCCCTTTTCCTTTTATTAGATTATTGTAAACCTCTCATTGAAATGATTGCTAAATTTGTTTCCTAGAATATATACTCTCTTCCACTATTATTATAGCCATAACTCCTTTTTTACTTATTTTCCATCTTTCCTTTGTCCTAAGATATGTTTTATATCCCTGTGTTACACTGTTATAATCTATAATGCCATTAAATTTACTTTCCAAATTTTATACTCTTGGTTTATTCCTCAACCACATTTCATCTATAATTCTCTGACTATCTCTGATCTTCACCTTTTGATTTTGGTGTGACTGCTCAACTTTGGCAACTTTATCTTTAAGATTTTCTGCTCATTTATATACTTCGTTCCCACTAAATCAGTAGAACAATTTACTTCTACCTTTTCAGAATGTTCAACTATCATTACTGTTTCTAACAGCACTTGTTCTGACACTTTATAATTTTTCTATTTTTTCTTTTTTACTTTCTATCTTCACATCTCCAGATTTATTAGTCATAGATTCTCTCAGCTCTATATTTCCTCTACTTATATCACTATTTAGTCTACTTAGAGCTTCTCTTAGTTCTTTATAGTTATTCTTTCAATCTTCTTTTAGTCTTCTCTCAAATTTTTCCATCCATTTTCTAAGCATCTCACCGAAACTTTCAGATTTTGATAATGCTTCTTCAATAGATTGTAAAATAATTTAATTTTATTTATTTTCTCATAGAATATATCTACCCTTTCAACTTCTAGCCGGAACAAACTTTACAAAGAATGACAACAACAATACAATTTTAAATATCTTACTTAAACCCCTTATCATTTATAAAACACCCAAGATATATAAATACAACTTCACATTTCAGCATATATATGAGACTCAAACCCGGGTTTTTAATCAGTTAATCGAGTCTGAGTTGGCGTGCCATTTTGTAATGTAATAAAAATGGTGATGGTAGAGATCAATCTAATCTGAATAAAACATAGCCTGACTATTGGCCGCCATTTCGTAATGGACTATTGATTACAATATGAGACGATAATATAAAAAAAACTTTACTATGTCTCAAATTGAGATATCATTCATAATAATGTAGATCTATCCTAAATGTGTAATGTCATTTTATAAAAGTCTCAAAATTGATTTGACATTTTGTAATAATTTCCACATGTATATGATCATCATCGGGTAGCATTAGGTAGATACTTTTCACAATAATATTGGATTTTTTATCTCACTACCTTTCTACATTTGATTACTCTACATTTGATTAACTTTTTTTACAGAGTAAGAACATCCCTTAACAAATAGTAACTCTGATACAACCTACATAAAATTATCTAGCTCAGTTATCCATCAAACTAGGCAAAAACAAAATTTCCCATAAATAATTGCACTATAACAAAATTGTACTAATAATCCCTATCAAAATATAATGTATCCAGATAATATTTAAAACGAAATACAGCAAAGAAGACCATCCATCAAGATATCAACAAATCTATTCACGATTCCAAAGTAAACTACAACAAGCAGTGAAATCCCATATCATTGCCCTAAAAAATGATGTATGCTTAAGATATCTATTTGATTGTTAATTGAATGAAACTGAATTGGAATCAATAAACAACTATATTCAGACATAACAACTAAATACAAACATGCTTTTCTAATCTAATATTATTTATAGTAATGCAAATTTACTTTCATATTTAATAACATTCTGTTTAAATCAAGTAGTTTCTAAATAATTATAATTACATTTTGAGAAAACGTTTTATAAACCCACACAACTAGATCGATACACAATTGTTACTTCAGTTATATTAAAAAATGAAATAAACCTCAAGAATTTATTATCAATAACTTCCATTAGGTAATTTCGTGTTTGTGCAGTACCAAATAAAATATATTCTAGATTTCTTTGGGATATTTATTGAATTATCATCACTAATATTATTTATTCACTTAAATCTCTAATCAATCGATTATAAAATGGAATTTGTAACAATTAAGCTATATATGACACTAATTGGCAGTTATCCAAGCCAAAGATAATATTCGGTTAAGCTAGTCAATGAAATTTATGACTTCCACTTCAAAGAAATTCAAAAAGTAGTTAAGATAGATTATTCTGACTAATGAAAGAACGCAATCGATTAACATTATTGTAACCAGACAAGATAAGCAAATAAATAATCAACTCTGAGCTAGTCAAATTATTTTTATAAGTAATATTGATTTAAATAAGTAAACAAATATTTAACTGCAGTAATAAATATAAAATTTATATGTAATCCGATTTTAATAAATAATGTATGAAAATACACATATATCTAATTCTATTTACAATTTATGAAGAAAAGAAGGAATATGAAGATATACAAAGATGATGCATTAAAAAGGATTGAATATCTCGAATTTTGTAAAATGGTAGGAAAAGAGTTGAAAATGATATAAGAAAGTACAACTGTGAACTAGCAAGAAAAGCTATAGAAGAAAATAAAAGTCTCAAGAATGTAGAACAACATTTTGGTATTGTTAGGAAATTTATAGCTGCAATAAGAAAAAAAGATGGCATTAGTACTAAAAAGAGAGATGACATCATGAAGTGAGTAGAGACGTTTATCAAGAATTATATAGTAATAAAGAAGAGGTAACTCTTATGATTGAGTTTGTATTTTAAATAAATATAGGATTTTTTAAAAAAATATTTGATCATAAGTTTATACAAAATGGATAAATACTTTTCAATCTGGGGTGGATGTTGGTATCCGTTAATTTTGTCAATTTTTTTTTATTAATCATCATCGCCAAAAGGCTGACGACTTAAATCTATTTTGTTATTTGCACTTTTTTTTATATGTTAAACAAAATAGTGATTCAAGAAAGGGGGATCAATGCATGCTTCATTAATTATAGTTTTAACTTCTGATAATTGACTTTATCTTACATTGGTCATTATTTTAACATATCATTAAATATTTGTTAAACCATTTAAGGCTTTATTTCAGTATTTAAATCCAATGATTTTATATTCTTATAATAGCGTTGCTGGCAATATATCAAATTATTAATAAGCCACATAGGGCTTTGATCTGATTTGCCTGTACCTCATTCCAGGGAATCACGATCTTCTTCGTTCATCATTCTTCTCCAAGTATATATTTATATACTGCTTTGATTCGCTCGTATTTCGCGCCGAGGATTCAGAGTCTTCCGTCGTTTTAGTGTTTTGAGTTCATAACAATGGTCTAAGTTTACCTTTGGAACATGCAGATTAGTGTAGATAAAGCTCTGTATGGTCGTGATTAGGCCCAAAGAAACTTCCTACCAACTTTTCCTTTTCGGTACCCTAAGCATGAAGCTAGCGTATCACTTTAAAATCCGGAGAATGACGTTTGCTTGGCCAAATGTGCCACTCTCTCTCTCTCTCACTGACATAATTCTAGCACCGCAATTTCTTAGTTAGTTTTCTAGCCTGTTTAGCAAAATAAATCATAATGATATGTGAAAATGAAACGTTTTTCTCTTTGTAATATTTTTTTAGTTGAAGTTTAGATCAAACTTCTCATGAAGTTGCCCTCCCCTTTATTGAAATAAGTCGTTCACATATTCATAGAATATCGCAATATTCTATCGTTAAATGTCGAAAATGTAAAATAAATAATGTTTTAGTCAACTTACTGTTCAAAGTGTATCCTATTGTAATTGTTGTAAATAAAGTCTATAAATGAAAATAAACTTATGTATGAAATGCCAAGGGCATCCTACTAAAATCGTATAATCAGCGAAATTCTATCGTATCTTAATATGTATTATTTTTAAAGTATAAACGTCCAACACGCAGATAGATCTGTTTTGTAATATGAAATAAAATCCTATTTTTAAATATACGTTCAATATTGTAACCGCCGCACTAAATTGATATTTGTTAAACTAAAAATAATTGTATCAAGTTTGTTAAACGTTTGTAATGAAAACAAAGTTTTAAAGGCGTGAAGTTGATTAGATATATAAAACTCATCTTGAATTTTGTCCAAATAAATACTTATATTTTAAACTTTAATCCAGTTGTTCGAATCTCCTTAATATATTTACTTTGGTTTTTTTAAACTTATATCTAGGGTTCACTCAATCTCTCATCATCATCATTAGTTGAGTTCTCATGCAAGACGATATAGCACCGGGCCGGAAATAATGAATTTATGTAGCACCACCTTAGGTGTTGTCCGTAGTGTTATAGATTTGGGGAATGGGCACACAGGTTAGAATTCATGATTGCTCCTGCCCTGTGTATTTCGGGCATGATTGGATTCGGAGTACTTTTGCTCAGATTCTAAATCTTGTTGGATGGACATACATTTTCAACCGGTACACTATCTTTCATATACATCTTTATTATATGAGAAGTATTTATCTAGAACAAATTGCTGCATTTTCATTTACTATTGTCAAACTTTCTCCACTCACAACTTTGACGCCATCCTATTCAGATAAATACAATAATGTAATAATCATTTTCGAAACTAGAGATTGTTTCTAGCAGAGATATAAATTTAAACCTCAGTTAAAGATTAATATATCTGATTTTTTTAATTTTACACACACGGAGATATTAACCTTTTTCTTTCCCGTGTGTAGTATCTTATACGTATAATAAACACCTCTATACTTCCCCATTATTTTTAAATTCACTTAAATAAATATATAATTAAAGACAAATGACCTCCAAGATGCAAACGTCACTATCTCTCATATATATCTTTATTATATGAAAAATATTTATCTAGAGTAAATTGCTACATTTTCATTTACCATTGTCAAACTTTTTCCACTCACAACTTTGGCGCCATCCTATTCAGATAAATACAATAATGATTATTACTAATCATTTTTAAAACTAGAGATTGTCTCTAGCACAGCTATAAACTTTAAATCTCAGTTAAAAATACTCCTTTTTTTTAAACCTTCTATATATCTCTATCCTTATTGTTTGTCTGTATAAACAAATTTAACCAAAACATTTCAGTGCTCAATACTTCTTTAATTTTAGCTTTAATTCGACAGTGACAACTAGAAAATATTGCTTGACTTGTTGCAAATCATTCTGTACATCTAAATAAAATTGTTCTCTGTTATCACTATTAAGAGATCTTGCTGGAACGTAAATCACTATAAATTTTATTTGGTATATTTCAGTAAATAAAATGACTTAATTATTGGAGAATCAGATTGTGTGTATGCATGTCGTATAAGCAAAGAACACTTAAGCTTCTCCTTCATTTATTTTCTCCATATGTCATAGCAGTGGCCGGACACGAACCTACGAGCGTCTGTTACCAACAACTTACTTGCAAGGCGGTTGCGATGACCTCTCGGCTAACAACCCTTGACTTCTCCTTTATTTTTAAATGGGTGTTTATGAAATTTGTTCTGTGTATTTAACAGAAACTTTCTATGAAATTCCATTGTATTTAGTTTTACTAAATGTTATGTCTAAGCGTTTAATCAAAACCAGTCATACTGAGAAGGAGAATATAATTGACATGTATTTATTAACAAATATGCTACACATAACTTTTGCAACAGTCTGCATTATTTATATCGAATTTTCAAATTTTGGAATTTAATGCCGCCATTTTCAAATTCCTTTCTTCGTTCCGCATTTGACCTATCAACTGCATCTCTGCTATATCTGAGATTTAACCACTGAATATAATTGACACACAGTACAAGGCTTTGTTAATTAATATTTATTCATTAATAGTAATAAAGAATAAAATGAAGGAAACAAGTTTAGGCATAAATTAGTTTTTTTAGTCTGAACAACTGTAACATGACAAACATTGAAAACTCTCCATACAGTAGTACTATCAAGTGCAAGCTTTAGTAATCAATGGATACTAGAAACTAGTCTGGGAGTATTGAATGAGTAGGCATTAGATAGGGATTTTATGCCGAAACTTTCCTGCATCCATTGATTATGCAGGCTTGTACTTGATGGCACTATTATAAAGAGAGTTTGGTACTCGTATTAACAACAAGTGTAAGCATATGAAATGAAAATCATGTGATGTTTTGATGGTTTCATGATAAACACTCATTATGTGCTAAGTTTATTCTTCAGGGATTTGCACCATTCTTCTAAAAGAGCCTAGTAATTTTCACTCATTTACGCCTTGCTGCTATTAACTAAATTCTACGACTAAGTTGTGCCTCCCTTTATTATTTCTCGACATCTATAATTGTTATTCCACCGCGGTCTCTTTCCATTTTGTATTCCTTTTCCTCAAGCTTATCATTTACTTATGAAAACGAGAGTCTATTTGCAGCGCTCTCTTTCGTTTTAATTTTTAGTGTAGTTTAGCATACAATCCACATGATTAGGAGACAATCAGCGATGAAAACGGGAACATAATACTAAAAATCTAAGCAGACATTTCCTCTAAAAAATGACGATGGTAATAGTATAAAAACATATGTTTGCGCAGATGCGTGTATTTCTCACAGGAATACGTTTGTAAAAGAGATTAAGCAGAATTTTTAAAGGTTATAGTGATAAATTATAAAGATTCTTTATAAAAATGTTACTCTTTCAATTAACGAAATATTGGTTAAGAAAAGTAGATAAAAATATGTGGTTTATTAAAAAAGAAAACGTTAAAACTAGGATTGATTTCTTTCTCTTTTTTTCTTCAAAAGTTTCAAACACACAGAACAATTTTTAAAAAAAATTCTTTATGTATTTATTGTACAGGATTCAAACCTATGCATAATAATACAATAGTAGCCCTATTGTATGACGTTTTAACAACTCAACTGCTAGCTGTTTTGCCTTGATTATTGTCTATTTATTTGATACAGTGGTTAGGTATGAAAGTTGAAATTTCTTTTGGTATTTAAAATTAATATTTCAAATAAAATTTAAATCGTAAAATGTCTTCTCTTTCTTAATTTATTGCTATCTCCTCTATCCCTTTTTACATTCTCATGTGTAATATTTATTTGTACTAAATTGTAATACGTTATTAACGAATGATTTCAATAATAAAAGTCTGTTTTTAGTCAAGCGTTGTTAGCCGAGAGATCGTGCAGCCGCCTTGCAAACAAGTAGTTGGTTTCAGACGGCTGTCAGGTTCGCCTCCCGGCCGATGCTATGACATATGAGAAAAAAGTCTGTTTTAGATTAAAAAATATAAACAAATTTTAATTCCATTACATTATTAGGAGCAACGATCTCTTATGATGTCATAATTATTGTCTTTATTAAAAAATAGGTTTATCCGTACTTCCTGTGTTACTAGTGCAGAATTTTATAAGATGCATTTGTGATCTTGCTCTTGTCTTTATTTCGTTTTTGAGTTCTAATGCTGGGTTCTGGCAGTAACCATTCTTATGATAGGTGGGTAATTATATACGTTTGTTGGAAATAAATTTTATAGGTTTGTTACTTGACTTGACTCCAAATAATAGTTCAATACTACTTAAGACATCAATTCCACTTAAGAAGAAATTTGTTAAGAAGTCACTTGTGTTTCACGTGAATATAAACATCAAATCCAATGATATTCATTCACGAAAATCGCAAGCTGGAAATTAATAAGGGGATATTGGATGAGTAAGCACTAATAGGGATTTTATGCACAAACCTTCATGCATCCATTGATTACTAAGGATTGCACTTGATGGCACTGCTGCATGGAGAGTTTATACTGTTGTGTAAGAAAGGTATAGAAAATATTATGTATCTGTTAATGGAATGTAAATGCCTGAAAGCAGAAAGGGTAAAAATAATAAAGTTGTGGACGAATAAATATAAACAAAGTGATTATAGGGAAAGCGGTTTATTGGATTTAATGCTGGGTTTGGGAAAAGACAAGGAGGATTTCGATATAAAGGCTATGGAGTTGATAAAGAATATGTTTTGAAAATGGGATGGAGCAGGATAGAAAAAAAATATGGGATAACTTACGGTGGGAAACGGAAGAGGAAGTCAAAGTGGCTAATAAGTTTCTCTGGGCATAGTTGCTGAAGAGATTCCTGACTCCGTATAAGGAGAAGTCCCGGTGCATCATATCACATCAATGTTATTAGTTTCATATAAAAAAACATCCCTTTCAGGAAGATATTATTGATTTAACATTACTAATTTTTAATTTTGGTTAAATCGTTGCAAGTCGCTATCAATACTTTTTGATACATAGTTTCACTTTAAAGTTAGTACGTTTGTTACCATGACAACGGAAATATTGACATCAAGCTTCAAAATATTCTGCGCCGTTAAAATAATGAGAAATCTTCAGTACCGAAAGTAAGCATTTAATAATTCTGGAATTAGATGAAACACCAAATTTTAATGATTGTTTGGAGGTTTTAGTGGAACTGAATCGTTAAAAACCAATATTAATATTTTCTAAATAGATAAGATATAGATAATGTATATCATTAAATTCTGCAGTATCTAAAAGAACTTAATATGTCTTAAACGTAGAATTTTTCTGTTAGATCTAACATATAAGTAACTTCTTAATAGATTTCTTCTTATTTTGGAAACTATATAATAATATTGAAGTATTTTTTTAAATGTTATCGCCAAGCAATCCAAGTTACTAATGAAGGAAAAGAATGTTCACTTTGAAGAACAGGATTTGTGGGCATATAGTCTGTGCATAGAAATTGTTTAAGACAGCTGTTACTTTACACCCATTATATTATTACTTCAGTACTACAACTTTTCTAATGGAATTTTGATATTAAGTACAAACTTGTGTTAGATGAATAAAAAAGGAAAAACATCTGCATAAGTAAATTCTTCTAGTGCAAATGTTATTCACAGTAACCAAGGAGAGAAACAAACAGCAAAGAGTTTATGAAAAATACTGCTAGTCAGTTGAAACTGCTATAAATTAAATAGAAACCTTGGTGAACAGTACTTTATTTTTGTAAAAAAAAATAACACCCCTTGAAATCTTATTATGTGTACAAATTATTATGTCCTTATCGGAAGAGTGAAATAGACTTGGAAATGGATAAATATGGTTTGCCCTTTTTCTAAAAACATTAAACAATTTTAACAATGATGAAAATAACCCAGCCTGTAATTACAAGTAAAATGGTATTAATGAAAATATTCAGATAAAACTTAACTACTATCTAGCAAATTTGGAGATACTTAAACTTTCAGTAGAGTAATTAATAGTTACATAAAACAACAGTACTTCTGCTAATATAAAAAGTTGCCTTATGTGGATTAAAAAGTAGAGATTATCTTTTAGATACCTTTTACAGGAATGATACTCCTCTTTTACTTGGATATTAATATGGTTTGCGGATAACTTAGCTTTAATTATTAATGGTTATAGCAGTAACTTATATATTTTGTTTTCAAGTTCTGTTTTACTGTTAAATGGGCAAACGAAAATATATGTAGACTCACTGTAGGAAACATATACTGATGTGGATTCTATTTTAGGAAGGAACCATTCATAAAGTATAACTTTAATAACATTATTTTTAAAGTGAATTTAGGAATGCATGACAATGGTTCAATTTTTACAATATTTAACATTCAAGAGTATAACCACCATTTTGAAAAAGATTATCAAACGTTTTGAAAAACGTATGAATTCAGCAATATACTCGATGTAACTTATGAAATTTCTATTTCTATCAAAATCTGCCACCTTCTTCATTATCACGAAATGTTAATCTCAAAACGTCCTGGTCTTTTTAAGTACTGTTCTCAGTGTGGAGAGTGAATTGAATTCTGTGGGTGAAAATTCCTTTAGTTTAATTCACTTGTTTTCCTATTGAAAATTTTGTTAGCAATTCAGAAAAGTCTGCCAACATAACTACTTGTTCCTGAAAATATAAGGCACTGATGAAGATTTTGGGGACCACGTGTTTTCTATCAATAAAAATTAAATTTCAAAATATTTATGTAATAAGATCATTTTTATTTCTATATTACACATTAGTATTAGTAATATATCCAGTGTTACGTGGTTTATTGATTAAATAATATTCTATTAATTTAATAAATTAATTCGCCACAATGCAGTATAATTTGGAAAGTCACAATGATTCTAATTTTTATTACAGTCTACTGAAACTTTACCAAATATGTTTTATTTCGATTCGTTGCTGTTTTATATTTTATTAGGAACATATATAAGAAATTGGATCTTCTTTTCCTTTTTAATTCATGCGTTTTCTTTTCTTATTTTATATATTTCATTTGGTGGTACATATAACAGTAAGTTGTTTATCATTTAGTAAGTTATTCAATTTCGTTTTCATTTTATTTTGTCAGGAATTAATTCAGCGATTTTTTGTCAATATTTTTTCCCATAATGTTTTGACATTTCTTAGTTCTTGACACCTCTTTATAGCTAAATCAAATCAAAAGTGCTAACTAATTAAAGATACACATAATACTAGAATAAATTTAATTGAATTTTGTCATAAACTGATTTCAATATTCAAAGTTATGATCCATTTAATTGTTTAAAATGCAGTGGCTTTTAATCTTTTGAATGGATCCCTGCTATTGAGTACAATAACCACGTGATCACAATAATTTTCTTACTATATATAATATAAAAAATATAGAGCATGTATGTTTACTTCATAACATAACGTTTCTTTTACAAAAATGAAATACTAAAAATAGCATCTCCAGCTAACCTAAGCAGTTAAGAACTATTTATTCATTGCAGTTACCAAAAACTTTTATCATCTGTTTACTTTCGATTAACCACAACTTGTCTAAATGAAGATGGCATATATGCTGAGGTTTGCAGAATTTATTTATTTTTGTATTTTTAGTTTTTGAAGGCTCTTGACAATAAGAGACCCAAATGTGTGTATTTTTTGCACTCAAATATCGTTTGCTACTGACAAATTTTCCCTCCCACAATATTAAAAGTTAAAATAATTTGTTAAGTGTGTAAAATAAAAGAAGGTATACAAAATTTTGGCTTATGATGTCTATATATATATATATATATATATTTAAAAAGTTTTGTTAAAATTGTTTAATAAATTCTTTAGATTTTATCATTATTTGTTTTGTGTGTATTTCCTTCGTCAGTCTATAAAATTTACATATACAAATGTGTTTGTGTAATTGTCAACCAAACTTATGTATTCCAATGGAGTATGTAGATATCCAATTGTAATTTTGCCCAAATTTATTGTATGGAAATGAAACTTTGACTTTCTATTTATATACGAAAAAAATATTGATTTTTTTTTAAATATTACGCCCTGTGATACCTAAATTAATGATGCCAAGATCATAAGGCAACATTTTTTAGGGATCTTGAAGTAATACTGTAAATTCTACTATTATAGCAATACGTTATTATTTTATTGAGAATGTGAGAATATTTTTGTGGCTGGCTTGAGCAATGGATTGTTGAGGAGAGAGAAGATTCTTAATGACACTAACCAAATGCCACAGTGATTTCTCTCTATTAGGAAAATATGGTTAACAATTAGACTATAACAGTCATCTACAGATAGACAAATTATGCTAGTAATTTATGCAATGAAGTTCATTACAAGAAATTTAAATTACCATTACCAGTTGCCAGACTAAGTCAATATATGGCCCATGTGATATATAATTATATAGTGTTTAGATTATATTCGTAAAATTTATATATAATGTAATATTCATTTTGTGTATTTAATGGTTGTTATTTTTGGGCTCTATAATTAGAATGGCTATGTTTGAAATGCTCTTATGCGATATGATGTGATGTACTGTGACTTCTCCTCATCGGAGTCAGGAATCTATCAGCAACTATGCCCAAAGAAACCTATTAGTCTCCTTACCTTCTTCTTCCATTCCCCACCTGTCTTCCCATAATCTGTTCCATGCCATTTCCACAACATAATCTTTGTCAACTCTATGGCCTTTATACCTAAATCCCTCATATATTTTTCCAAACCCAGCATAAAAACCAATAACCCACTTTCTGGATAATTACTTTATTCATATTTATTTTTCCATAACTTCATTATTTGCACCCTTTCTGCTTTCAAGCATTTACATTCAATCAACAGATACCTAATATGTTCTATGCCTTTCTTACACAATTTTCAAACTAAATCACCCATATTTTTCCATTTACATATATACTCTCTTGTTGCTAAAAATCCCATTGGAGCCTTAAACAATAAATTACTTTCCTTACTATTATCATAAATTAACTCGCACCCGATGTTCCGTTTACAGAAATATTTATTTAAACTCTTTTAACTCTTTATACTAGTTTTCCATCTTTCCAACTCCCTATTCTTTATTAATGCATCTATTCTTTTACCCCATTCCACATCGCTATAACACTCAACAATCCCCCTAAGCCAATCATCTCACCTTTTATACAAATATACTGATATAAATTCCTTATCCAAATCTTTTGGATATCGCATCACCTTTCTCACCTATCTTGTTGCCTGCCCTTTACTCATAACACAATTAAATACTATTTTGAATATTCTTTTATTATCCAAAAACTGAAACCGACCTAACATTTTTATTTACTTTTTGCATCTCATATAAAAACATGACTATCCCAATTTTCCCTCTATTGCCTTCTTTGCTGTCCACCTCTCTGCATCCAATGCATGTCTTCCTACTTCCCTTTGTACTTTCTCTAAGTAATCTATTAACCCTTTACTAATACATAACGCATCAGTAACATATGTTAACCATGCTACTGCAACTCCCTTCCATACAATTCGCACTACATCACATTTATTATACAAAAACAATGTTAATTTGTTCACCAAACTCTTTTCTTTGCTTCATTTACCATTTCTTTCTCCCATTCATAAAAATAATTTTCCTGATTACTTATCATGAATCCCAAATAACGATATCTATCCACCACACTTACCTTTATATCATCTTCTCTTTTTCCAGTATTAACCATCATTATATTTGATTTTTCTTCACTAAATTTAATTCCCATCTCTTTATCCACCCTTGCACATGTCCTTAGCATTCTGCACACAAAAAGATATCATCTTCAAAAAAAGAGACGACAAAGTATACACTTTCTTGCCACCTATTAACCGTATCTCTATCCCTCTTCCTAGTCTTTCTATTGCTTTTTCTATTTCACTCAAATGCAACAAAAACAAAATAGGTGAAATAGGGCATCCTTGCCTTAGTTTCACCCCATTTTTAACTTTAACTGATTCTATATCCCCTAATTGATAGGTATACTGATTATTTTCATATGATTTCTTAATAATATTTACTAAAGTTTCAACCATTCCCAAATTTGCTAACCTTACCCATAATCTATTTCTATTTACTCTATCATATGCTTTATCTATATTTATTAAACTCATATATAACAATCTACTTGAATTCCTACTCATACCCATATGTTGTATAACTACAAATAAACTATCTCCTATACACCCATCTGACCTAAAACTTTCTTCCATTGCCCCCACTACATTGTTTTTCTTCCATCCATTTTGCAGCTTTTCCAGCCACCATATATGAGAAAACTTTATGCAAAACTGATATTACCGCTATTGGTCAATAATTATATGACTTTCTATTATCCTTACCCTTTCCTTTAAATAATGATTTTACTCTTGCATTACACCAACTACCTGGAAAAATTATCTTCTGTGCCATCTTCTTAAAACATAATTTAGCTTTACTTTTGCTCTATGCCCTAAATTCATTATCATCTCTGCTGCCCATTCCTCTAAACCTTTTGCTTTTTCACTTTTCAATCTCTTCCCTGCCTCATTTTTTGTAAATCTAATATTCCCATTACTAAATACTTTCATGCTTTCTATCACAAAGTCCTTCACATTTAACATCTTTTCTATATCCATTACAGATCTATTTAAGATTAAGTCTCTAATTCTTCTCTAGAGCTACACTCTATTCCCTCATCATCTATTAATACTATGTCTTTCTCCCCTGCATTTCTTCTTTTAATGTAATTCCAAAATTTTTTACTCCCATCCTTCCCCTTTTATTAATATCCTCCAACAATTTACTATTCAAGTTCATCCTCTCTTTATAATTATCCATTTTAGCAGACTTTTTCTAAGTACTTTTCCCATTTAGCATTAATATATTTTTCACTTTCTTTGTTTTTAATAGCATACTTATATCCCTTTTTTTACACCTTTACTAACTCTCATTTTTTATTAATTTTATTCTTTTGAATATTCTCAACTACTTTTATTTTTTTGAATATTCTCAACTAAAATCCTATTTACTTCTTTTTCTATTTTACCACACCAGTCCTTATACTCACCCCCAAGCAACTGTTCCATGGATTCTTCAACTTGCATTTTATATTCTTCCAACTTATTCTTATCATTCACTCTCAAACCACATTTTTCACTATTGTTTCTATTTTTATTTCTATTCTCCAACACATGACTAACCCTTTCTATTACAATGAAGTTATGATCACTGTTAGATACTCTCTCTTCATTATCAAACACCTTCATTTTCCATATATTATTCATTCTTTCTTTCTCTACCAATACGTAATTTATTGTGTGAAATATATTATTGCTAGACCATGTGTATTGTCCCTCATAAATATTTGATAAATTCACAATGCTCAAATTCACTCATTAACAAAATTCCTTCAAAAACGGTCCATTCTTATTATCTACATCAGTAATTTCTTCAATATGTCCATTCATATCCCCATATAACCATTATTCTCTTCCCCTTTTCTTTAAACCTCTGTACATCCTTAACTAGGCATTCATATATACTACTGTTCATTCCATTACCGTTTGACTATCTCCAGTGGCTATATACACTATAGCCACCATCCATTCTTGTCTACCCAACCTTAGTTCATATCACAAATCCTATTGACATTTAACAAGATTTAAATATTTTTTCGATATAACACCTATATGACCACCCTTTTTCTTCTTCTATTTATACCCTGCCATACCACATCTTCCAAAATAGGTTCTTCTTCTTCTCTTAGATGGGTTTCCACTACTGTTAATATCTAAAGCACTTTATTTTCAGTTGCCTTGTTTAATTCCAGTCACTTTTCTGGTCTTCTATCCCCTTGCATATTCAAAAACCCAATTTTAACAATTTCTTCTTTCCTATCTACTCTTTTATAAATTAGGTTCTTCTTATCCTCTTAGATGGGTTTCCACTACTGTTAATACCTCAAGCTCTTCATTTTCAGTTGCTTTGTTTAATTCCAGCCACTTTTCTGGTCTTCTACCACCTTGCATAATCAAAAACCCAATTTTGACAATTTCTTCTTTCCTAACTACTCTTTTATAAATTCTTTTGATTCTTTCTTCTCCATTACGTTTATAAAAACCTTTCTTACCATTAATCTTAAGGATCTATTCCCTCTCCAGATCTACACTTATATCTAAATCAACTATCTTTTGCTTATTTCTTACATCCCATCTATTCTACAATTTGAACTCTCACCACCCTTTAAAAGTTTCCCGAATTATATTCCTTAAACATCAGACTCCCTAAAACTTCAATTCCTTGTTTCCTAAGTGCAATCCATCTTTACTATATAACCGTCTTTCCAATAAACCAATGCAATACATCCACAAACATAACACTGTTTCTGTCGCACGATTTTAAATTTCTTATTTATGGAACATGCCCTTATCTAACAAATGCCTCTTTTGAAATCTTGGTAATAATCCAAATGACCCTACTCTTTCTTTAATCTTACTCAACTCAAATTCCTAATTAATTCTACATACTCATCCATTACTCTCTTTGAAAGGAAAATAGTAGAGATGTGTATATTATGGTAGGGACTCTTTCTTATTTTATCTGTCATATCCCTAATTCCAGCTTCAGGCAAACATACTATTATATATCTGCTTCTATTTTCCCTTCCAATTATATCTCCACATTCTCTGAATGTGAATTTCCTATCAATACTGTCTCTCAGTCTACTTTAGTCTCTACTCCATCTGAAACATTTTCTACACCTTTCTGGACTTCCTTATCCATTTTCCTCTGGAAATTTGTATGGCAGTGCTGCCACCTATTATTTCCATCTAGAAGCAAGATTTTCAGTGACAAAAGTATATCAGCCTGGTTATATATATTTTTCATCATATAAAAATTAATCTAATCCTCTAAAAAATAAATTAGTCACAACAATTTGATGATTGGGACAAATGTCTGGTGAATTGTGCATCTGAAAAGCAGTGTTTAAAGATGGTAAGTATTCAGACCAGGAAATAAACTATCAATACTGACAATTATTGCTATTTTTAGTGAAAATTTTGACTCCTATTTTCAATGTGGACATTTGTTACTTAGTACTAACTTCAAATGGATTTTTTCCCGGCAACTTCTATTTTTTTTCTTTCCATTTCAAAAATGATCTATAAACAAAATATTCCAACCAGCATTGATGCACAACGATTTTCACAAATTTTGAGGCAACAACAACTAAGGTTCAAATAGGTTATTGCAAATTCTATTGCGATAAGAAGTTTATGTTCTCTAGAGGAAGTCACAAATCAATCTAGTTCAACTGTAAACCCAGTATTGTTGTCTAAATTTGAAAATTTTCTGTCAAAGAAAAAAACTTTCACAATTATAAAAATTGAGTTGAAAATTTATCAAAAATCATCAACCATTTAGGGTAAATTGGTGTTCAATTCAGTTGCTGCTTAGACATTTGGAAGAATACAGATATTGCCAGCAACACTGTCCCTCAAAGATTTAAGGTGTACTGGACCAATTAACTTATAGAAGTATATTTGGCACCCAAGAAAAATGTCTTCATCCAATATTAAATCTTATCAAAATATCAAACTGATCCACCAAGTTTCTCATTTTATGGCAGTGTTACAAGCTGATGGAAAGATTGCTAATGTGAGTCCCCATGTTTAGGAGAGGCTTCCAATGACAATATTTTTTTTCTGGACCATTTGAGATATCAAAAATAATTCTATCACAGAACAGTTGTTGCAGTCTGACAATCCAGAAGTTTAGGCTTTTAAGATATCATAACCAAGGCTATAGCACGAGAAACATCATGAGAAACTTTGAAGAATTAGGACAAAAGTTTCATAAATACCATCTACATGAGACCACTGAAACCATATTTAAAATCAATACAGAAGAGTTGCAGTCATTCATAAAAAGGGATTGAGAGGAGAGTACATTTTGATAATGGCATCACATAATATTGGACATTTTGCCACCAACTATGTTTGCCTACATGTTGAAAGAAACAGACACCTCACCATCAACAATGTTTGCCTACATGTTGAAAAAAACAGACACCATTTAAGACTGTTGAATCAACATGACAGAACTAAAATGAATGGGCTGCTTCAAATGTGGTCACATAGTGAAAAATACTCATCAAGAAACTTATGAAAATCAAAGCAAAAGAATCATTCATCAACCTACCTGGTAAGCAATGAGAACAACTCAAAGGTATACAGTGATTACCATGTCATTGACATAGACCAAAACCAATGTTTGTTAACAAAATATAACAAACATTATTTTTCTGTTGTCAGAATTGGAAGTAACTTTATGAACTTAAAAATTGTAATACTGGCTTTATATACACATGTTTGCTATGGAATTAGTGTATGTATCTTATTCTGAAACCAACATTACCACTGACAATAGCATTATTTTTGGGAGTGAATATATTGTGGGTGCATAAGTGCTAGACTCAGTGGTTTCTCAAGAACTGCATGATATCCACATTGGGATGTCAAAAATCAAGCAAATATGCAACAATTACCACTCTAAGAATTGTGTAAATGTGTGGAAAAATTCCAATTGTTTGATATATTTGATGTGATATGATGTTACGTACCATGACTTCTCTTTAAATGGAGTCAAAAATCTCTCAGCAACTATGCCCAGAGAAACCTGTTAGCCACTTTACCTCCCCCTTCCATTCTTCACTCCAAGCTTTCCGATAACCTGCTCCATCCCATTTCCACAACATAATCTTCATCATCTCATGTCTATGGCGTTTATATCTAAATCCCCCTTATCTTTTCCCAAATCTATGATAAAAACCAATAACCCATTTTCTGTATAATCGCTTTGTTCATATTTATTGTCCCATAACTTCATTATTTGTACCCTTTCTGCTTTCAAGCATTTATATTCAATCAAGAGATGCCCATATGTGATGTGATGTATTGTGACTTCTACTTAAGCAGAGTCAGAAATATCTCAGCATTTTTTGCCTAAAGAAACCTGTTAACCACTTTACCTTCTCCTTCCATTCCCCACTCTGAGCTTTCCCATATTCTGCTCCATCCAATTTCCACAGCATAATCTTTGTCAACTATATAACCTTTATATCTAAATCCCCCTTATCGTTTCCTAAACCCAGCATAAAAACCAATACCCACTTTCTGTATAATCATTTTGTTCATATTTATTCTCCCATAACTTCATTATTTGTACCCTTTCTGCTTTCAATCATTTACATTCAATCAACAGATGCCTACTATTTTCTATATCTTCCTTACACAATTTGCAGACTTAATCACCAATATTTTTTCATTGACATGTTTATTTTTGTCAGTTTTTACAGCGCTGCCACCCGTTATGTTTTTCTAAAGATGGGACATCACGTGTAAAACGTATATCATATTGGCTGTGTGTCTCTATCACTATATAAAAATCGATCTAATTCTCCAAGAAATAGATAATAGCCACACAGAAATAAAGGACAACAATAAATTTAAGACAGCATTACCATTTATCAAATAAACAGAATGAAGAAACATAATATGACAAATACATAAATGTATTTACATTATTATCTTAAAACTTATATAGAACGCATTATTTATTATGTGTGTTTCCTTTCCTTTTTTTTCTTTCTTATTAGAATCAACCCTGAGTTAAAAGCTAATATTATTAACCTTAATGATATGAAATAAAACTACAAATAGTATATAAAATGACCAAAGATTAAAACCATTTACCTCATTTAAAAAAGGAAAGAGGAAGTACGGCGATTATTGAAATAATCGAAAAAAGAAAAGTTATTGAAAATATATATATAATCCAAGCAAGAGAAATCTTTTTAGAGAAACTTGATTTGTTTATTAGATAAAATAATATATTAAAATTTAATTATTAAGGATTTTCCTTTCTATTGAACCACTATCTATTTTTTAAAAGTATTAAATGTTACTATATCTTGACGTACAAATATCTTTTATTTTCTGTAAATGTATGCATATAATTTTTTTTAATTGTACAATGTAATTTTGAATCTCTGATTTTTTTTTTTAATTGTACTAAATTATTTATTAAAAAAATGTTAAAGTAGCGCTTTATTTAAGACTATAAAAATATATAATAAATAAAATTGTAATTGTTGTATTATGACGTCATAGCTATTTTCTTAGCATAAAAGATAGCTGTACTTTTATAGAGCTTTCTTAATTAAAGTTTTAAAATGTGTGCTTTCTCCTGCCTTTCGATTGGTTTTCGGGCCATCTGGCGTATATTTTGCTTGCCTTTTTCCATTTTCACCTCTGGGGCAGGTAAACCTTTTTTGCACAAGATAGATACAGTTGATGAAGATTATTCGTGTTTATTGTCGGATACGGATGATTACTCAATCTTATTTACCGACAGTAATCCGCAACTCGTGTTTGATTGCCTGGAACCTCCGCTCGAGAACATCATGATTCTGCAGTAAAGAACATTCAAAGTAATCTGAAGAATGTAATATTTTACATTATGTATGATATTAATACCAATAAATCAAAACGAGTTCATCAGTTATCGGTACTTATATATATCAAGTAAAGAGACTTTAAAGTTATATCACAAAAAGACATTTTTTTATTTATTTATCCTGGACTGCGTCACTAACCTGATAGAGACATGAAAGGATTTAATTAATCCTATACCTAATTTGTGGACCTAAACATCAGATTCGGACACTTTAACACTACTAGGACATTTATTCTCACCATGGGATTGATTGGTAAATAAATGTGTAGCAACTCACAAATCCAAAAAAAGATGGTTTTAAATTTTTTTTATTAATAAATATTAAAATTTTTTTTTTTTTTTTTCTTTTTTTGTTTTTAAACGGATCAATGATGCAATCACTAAAATTTGCTGTTCATGGAATTCCTACGCTTAGAAAATCGCAATTTCAAATTCTTTGTGAGCACAGCCGGCTTTGATTTCTGTTGATTTATTGTCTTTAGAAGAAAATGTGTAATCTAGGCAAGGGAATCATTCTTGTCGGTGATCACTTTGATGTGCAAATCACTCACGTTATTACCTTGAGAATGATAACCTTTATTATGACAATTTATGAAAATTTATTTCACATTATTTGAAGGACTTTAATTTTACATAGTGTGACATTTAAAAGAGTTCTGAGTTTTGATATTTATTATTTTGTTACTCTTTAAAATTTGTTTATGCTCCCATTATACTACTATTGTTTTTTATTTAATAAAAAAATTGAACTTTTATTCATGTATTGTATATTTTTAGCGACATACCTCACACATACAGACAAGCTCGCACACACTCACACATATATATGAAGAATCTCTTGATATATTTTTAGGCAGGCCACAAATCTATCCAACCGTTTATTATTTAATACATGTGTGTAATTAATTATTGCTTTTCTTATGTAATGAATTATAAAAACTTAATATATAACCGTTACCATTTCAACAGCTTAATTCAAACAATGTAATACACAAAGGATAAATGACTTTTTTTTGTTCTAATGCTATGTACATCAAATATATCTATTTACTTTTATCGAGAATATCAATATTAATAAAAGTTCCACCTTCCCTAGTTCATTTCTAAGGTTTGATAGATATAATTGAGTTTCAGAAAATTTAAATTTTATAGCTTGGGTTAAGAGGGCATGCCATTCTAATTCTGATTTAAAATGTTTTCTATCTATCTATGTAGCTAAGTGAAAGTCCATAGTCAAATTTAACAATCCATCTTTCTATCTAGTTATGTATATGTGTTTTATTTATTTCTTTAAATATTCTTCAACTCGTTCTATTTCATATTCTTCAACTCGTTCAATCTATGCCTTATGTATATATTGTAACCCTCACTATACAATAATAAAAATATGTACATAAAGATAATGTTAAAGTAAAATATTAACTTTCTTAAAATCAATCGGGCTAGCATGAAATAATAAATCAATAGAAGGTCACAAAGTTTCCATGAAGATAAAAACTTCTAGTATCAACAACAGTTAAACTCCCTTTAAAGTTTATAGCAAAATACTAATAGATAAATTTACTATTTGTAAACCAATAAATAATTAATAATCAGCTCAATGAAATGAATATGGAATTCGAATTATGAATTAGGGGGTAAGTAGATGATGAAAATATATAATAATTAAATAATGAAAATGAACGAGCTTAAGAGAAAGAAAATGTGTTAGGATAATGAATGATTGAGATGATGATAGATAGGAGCCAATGAAGGATGAATAAGTTATGTTGATGAATTAATATAAAATGAAGATTAAGAAATAAAAGAAAGAAAAATCAAGATGAAATATGGTAAGAATATTGATAATGGAGAATGAGATCCTGAACTATAAACTAATAATGTATTAAATAAAAGTAAGGTAAAATAAAACAAAGTATGGATTCTAAGAGGGACAAAACCAGAATATTTAAGCATGAAGTTAAAAAAAAACAAAAATTTTAAAAAATTAAAAAAATCTCTTCCCTTTTTTAATAAAAAAAAATAAAATAAACTATGAAGATAAACATAACTTAAACTGAAGCACAATAAATAACTTTAATCATAAAAATTACCATAAATTCAATTTACAACTGTGAATTAGTAATTTACTTTTGACAAGGTTCAAATAATTTAAATAAAAGAAAAATAAATATTATCATTTTTCAAGCTATACTTGGATCAGTGAGAAAAAATTTGCCACTGCCCAAATATAACAAATAAAACAGCTCATAAAAACGAATACAATTAATAAAGAATATATGCCTATTCCAATACCATTATTAATATGAACTTTAAGCTTTATGAAGTACAAATAAATTCTTAATAAAATAAGCACAATAACTTTCAAACTCTTCTTTTTATTAAATAACTATGGGAAATATGATCAAGATAAGTGAATGATGTATCTTATAGTTCAAATAAACAGGTTATTTAAAATAAGACAGATCCACAATGTTCTGATCAATAAGCCACAAATTGTACATGTACTTTAAATGTGAAAGTTTACCAAAATGATTGTGATATAGTAATGTGTAATATCATATACTATATTAATTGATTATGACTTTAAGACTATAGGATAATGTTTTAGATAACAATAACAATAATAATATGGGTGATGATTAGCAATAAGACCACAGACAACTTAATATATTTTCAAAACAATAAGATTTATTTACACAATTTCAACTTTTTGAAATAATAAATAATTGAAAACATATATCTTTAAGAAACAGTTTATAAGACAAGGTATATTTCAATTGGTTACAGATATATCCATTTTAAATTTATTAACAATTTTAATGCACTGATAGGTCTAGTAACATAACCTCTATTTGTAGTACGCTATTGAGAGCATTTAAAAAAGACTAAACTTTATTAATCAGTAATACGATAATGGCAATTATCAGATGAAGCACAAATAACAATTATTACTGTTTAACATGAAATTTATTACATAAATGTGGGAACAGACACCAGAAGTCAAATGTATACAAGATACTAAAGTTGCCTATGTCCATAAAACAATAATTCTAACTATTGAAATGTCTTACTGATTCATTGGTGAAATATTGATTTATGGCAATAAAATAACATTACATATGTGTATCTCTTATTATACCATATGCAAGGCAAGTTTCAAACTTACTAATAAATTTGTGTTGGTTGACTGTTGATAAAAGGTACCACATCACAATACATACACTATTTTTATTTAAACACTATAGATAAACAAGTACTCCTGAAGCTAACTCTACCTTATCATTGCCATATACATCAAGAACTTCACCATACATGGTGGGAAATAACTAGAAATCATCTTGAGGGATCATACAGTAAAGAAAGCCTCTTCAAAACAACATTATATACTTGTTTAATAATATGGCTGTGGACATCATCGCAACACAGGGAACCAGATTGCATGCCATGAAAATAATACTCTCAAGGGAGTAAACTATGTTAATTAAGCATTAATTATTAGCCTTGACAATATAATCCTCTCATGGAATAAGCAATGGGAGAATATACTTAATCTACCCATGCACAATATCAATAATACAATATTTGATGAAATTATGTTTCCCACACATATAAAATAGAAACTACCACACATCCTAATCAATACAATGACAAGATAAAATAATTCTCACAATAAATGCTAAAAGATAAGAATCCTACTTTGCAATATATATACTAAATAGTGTATAAAACCAACAAATGTAATGTAAGTGAAACGATTATAAACTATTTTTAAAAGCATAATAAAATTTGTAATAATAAGAATCACACAGTCAATGGAACATAGCATAAATTCTATAATTTAAAGTGGACATTTTAAGTTATAGGCAAAATATAATAAAGATATAAAATAAATGTATCTCTGCTTATATGGAAAACTCCATATAATAAAATAATTGTGTCATTATAAGTAGATACTACTATACTTCTGACAAGTTATTCTGTCTGTTTACCCATAAACAGAATATAAATAAACTATTCTTGCAAATGCAAGAGGTGATTATCTATCTCTACCTAGACAAGCTAAATTTTATATTAAATTTTAAATCAACCAGTAAAAAAAATGTATATAATTTTACCTTAATTTATTTTCAAAGTAATTGAATATTCACTCTAATAACATATCAAAAATTTATGTATTATAATAATAAACATGGATAAAAAATTATTATTAAATTTTAATTAATTCCCACAGTTCATAATCTAAGTTCGTTCACTGTAAGCTGACTGACAAGGGAAAATGATGTCATTATCAGCTGGTACAATATTTTATAAAATGATGCATCCATTTTTTTTTTATATTTTACCCTAATACAGTAAAACAAAATATACCATCAAGAATTTATAGCAATAAAATAACAATATATTACCACCTATAAATCTTTTCTGCAGAATTTTTGGATCCATTCTTTTTAAACTAAATTGTTGTGCCAATAACATGTTCAATTGTGATAGGAAGAGAAAAAGTTTCTCAAAACATTTTTATTGTTTTTTGTTCCATCAGCCATAATTTATAAAATAATCAACAATGATATTTTAATTTTTTTTTGTTAATATTTAAAATTGTAATTTAAATTTAAAAATTAATGTTACAATCTAAATATAAATTTTATTCCTCAATTTTAAATGTGCATTAATAAAATCTGTTGTGTTATTAGTACTGGCAGTGATCTACTTTATTCTTTTTAATCTTTATTAAAAATATATTTTAATAAATATGTTTTAAACCTCTCCTACTCAATGAGCTAGTGGCATGGGCTGACAGTCGCAAATTATCTATAAAAAAGTTGGACCTTTAGTAGAGCATATCTCCCTACTCTATAAATTTTCTAGGTTCAAATAGCCTAGTGGCGCCCTGTAGTGCAGATGTGGTGAGACTCAAATTTTATCCAACCATTATAATATATATATATATATGTTAATCTATCTGTCTACCAACCTATCTAAATATTTATCCACTCATTCAATCTTCCCTTATAACTATAACAAAAATAATAAATTTAAGGGTGATAAACTATTATAAACTGTCTTTAAATATGCTTGTGGAGGAATTAAATAATTTGAATGGCTTGAAATGGACAACTGAAAAAAAACAGGACAAAAATATTAAATATTTGGATTTAATTATCACAAGAGATAACAGTATATTGAATTATAAATTAATAACCAAGCCATTGCAAAAAAGGCATATATAAATTGTATATCAAAAGTATCAATTATGCATAAGATGACAAGTTTTATATCTTTTTTGTTTAATAATGAAAAATTATGTTGTTACCAAAGTGATAAACTGGAAAATATTGAGATATTTGCAAGAAATTGCTTGATGTTGATTATAGAATGGAACAAATAAACAGTACTTTATGTCAATTTAAACAAAGTTGTAATGGTTTAAAAGAAATGAAGATTGATAGTAAACAATGGATATCTATTTTGTTTACTTCAAATGTACAAGTGAAATTTTTAAAAGATATATATAAGAATGTGTTTAATGTTTCATTCTATGTTTCAATGTTAATAAATTAGTCAATAATTCTAAGGATATCATACCTGTCAAGCAGAAATGTAATATATACATCAATTTTTTTATGCCTGTAAGTTATCATATATAGGTGAAACAAAGTGCAGAATTACGAAGAGATTAAAGTAGTGTGAACTGTTATATAAGCTTGTAAAAAATGAGACTTTCTTTGATCATAATAAAACATGTAAATATAAATTTAAAATTGATTTTGAAAGTATGAAAATTCTTCATGAAGAGAGAAATCATAATAAAATAAAAATTAAGGAAGGCAATTTTTATAAATAGAAATAAAATGCATTTAAGAAATAGACAAGCTGCTAAAATTAAAATACAGGATTCATGGGATTTGAATTGATTATGTTTGTTTCCACTTTGTTTTTTTTTAAATTTAATGACAGGTGAGGAAGATTTAAAAAATTAACCGAAAGTATTTCTGCCGATTTAAAGACTGTTTATAAGTTTATTACCATTAAAGTCATTATTTTTATTATAATTACAATCTTGTTTTTATTACCAGACATTTTATTTATATTATATGATTATATATGTATAAGTCATCATTATCATCATCATGTTCAACCATTATCATTCCACTTCTGGATAAAGGACACTCCAAGTTCAATCCATCTTTTCTGATCTCAAGCCTCTTTTTTCTACACTTTCTTTTTTCTCCCATTCATCTCATATGTGATCTCTCTCAGGGTCTTTTACAATATTTTGGAATTCAGTTTAAGATTTTAACTATCCACCTATTATCATTCCTTCCAGCAATATGTCCAACCCAAATCCAGTATTAATTAATACTTATTTATTTCTTACCCATGTATTTCATTTTTGATATCTTCTTTCTTACTTCTAACATGCATCTCCTCATACCTATTTGAGTGGTTTGAAGTCTCTGTATTGCACTTCTGTTAAGTATCCAAGTCTCAGATCCATAAATAAAAATACATTTATTAAAAACCTTTTTTTTTTAAACACATCTGCTTCTTTCCTTTTAATATTAAGTTATTTCTAGAAAAAGCACTCCAATCAAGTTTAATTCTGATTAATTTCATACATTATGTTTCCATATGTAATAGTAATCTTATTAAGATGTTTGTATAGAAGTGAGACTGCACTTTCTATTGATCCACGATAAAATATTGATTTATTTTTAGATGATAATCTCTGCAAAATCTATATTTATGATGTCAATAAATGCTACTGTTGTGACGTCCCATTTTAATTTTACTGAGAATGTAAGAATAGTAATAAACTTCCAAAAAAGGTGGGTTTGTTTAGTGGATTGCTGAAAAGACAGAACTGTACTTTATTTTTTTAAAGATTCTCACTGATACCACCCACTTGTCATAATGCTTGCCTTCAATTAAGAAAATATGGTAAACAATAATAGAAAATATACAGCTTCAGTTAGACAATTTACTCAAGTAAATTATGAAATAAATTTCATCATAATAAATTTGAGTCAACATTACCAATTACGTAATAAATGGAATAAAGAGACAACATGTGACACATATATAAATGTATTGTGGTTAGATTGACTTTGTAAAATCTATGTATATAAAGTAATATTGATAGTGCATGTCACGTTGATGTTTTATGTTGTTGTATAATTGAAATGGCCATATTAACATGTTCTCATAAATTTAGTATGTCAGTGCTGTCACCTATGATCTTCTAGAGAGAGAATTTTCATTGGTAAAGATAAATTACTCTGGCTGCGTTTATTTGTCACCATATAGAAATTCGATCTAATCTTTCAAGAAATAAATAATAGCCCCAGCAATTTGGTGATCATGTGAATGTTTAGTGAATTGTGCATGCAAACAATGGAAAATATTCAGACTAAGCAATAAACTAGCAACACTATGTTCACCAGCAACTTTGATAAGAACATTTGTTACTGAAATCTAAGTTCAACTGCATTTTTCCAGGGCTAACTTTTCTTGCAAAAATAGCCTAATCATTCGAATTTTCAACCAACATGGATGCACAACAATTTTCATAAATTTTGTGGCAACCAGCAAAATATTCAAGCAAATTATTGCAAATTTTATTGCCACAAAGAGTTCATATTATCATAGGAAAGGTTGCAGATCAACCTGGTTCAGTTTTAAACCCACCATTGCTCCCTAATTTTGAAAATTTTGGCTCCAAGACAGATATTTTCACAATTCTAAACATTGACTTGAAAATTACATGGAGATGCTCTTTATCAAAATGATCACTTGTATTGCCTAAGTTGTTGTTGAATTCAGTTAATGCTAAAACATTTGGAACAGTATACATTTTGGCAGAAAAAAGTCTCCCAGAGATCTAATATACATTGATTTAATGGACCTTACAGGAGAATATTTGGCATTCAATAAAAATGTTCTTATTCAATACCAATTTATATTAAAATATCAAACTGATTCAACCAAGCATAGATTTTATGGAAGTGTTACATGTTGATTAAGGAAATTGTAAATGGTGTTCATATGATTCAGGAGCTTGTGTGACAATGTTTTCCTATGAGTGCAATCCATTTGAGACATCACAAACAATTCTATCAGAGATAAGTTGCAGTTTGCCAAAGTTTAAGCTATTAAAATATCATAAATAAGGATATAGTGCCAGAAGCACCAATAGACAATTCTGAGGATGTTTTTCTGAAGGTTTGTGATGATGGTGTTCTAGATGTATTTTTATATTGGTGTATTTCAGGATTTAATATGTGCATTGAATGTCTTTAGAAAATTTTTATTTAATTTAAATATTTCAAATACATTCAACTGTTAGTAATATCACAGCAAACTGGTTAGTATATGCACCAACTGTTAGTAATATCACAGCAACAAGTTAATATATGAACCAACTGTTAATAATATAACAGCAAACATGTTAGTATATGTACAATGTTTTAAAAGGTATTCTTCTCCCCTCTTCTTCAGGTGTTGCTGGCCTGACCAGTGACATTATTAGCATGGAATTCGAACCTGGGTCAGATTCTTGATTATTGAATTTTAAGTTAACCCTCTAAACAACTGAGTCATCCTGCCAAATGCAACAGTCAGTAGAAATTTCATATACTTATCTATGAGGTTCCTCCTGATTTCTCTTTTCCTTAGAAGAAAATTGATTAGTGGTTTCCATACATTATGTATAGGCACACTAGGTTGGCTGATGGAATTGTTTGCCATTGTCATGTGAGCAGCTTCTTTAAATTTTATTTTTTGCACCATTTCTTCTCTATATAATATTGTTTTGCATTTTCCCAATCGAACATATGTTCATTGGTACATATATGGTCTGCTATCTTAGACACATCTGTTTTCTTTCTTCTAATCATCAGTTTATGTTCTTGCAACATCTTTAAATGGGGCAGCTGGTCTCACCAATATATATTCTTCCACATTCACATGGTATTTCATGGATGCAGATATTTCTTTTCAGCATTTCAAGTTTAGGCTGTGTAGATGTTAGAATTCCTCAAAGAGTGGTATGGCTCTGAAAAGCTGTTCTGATGTTATACTGATTGCATATTTTCCTTAATTTGTCTGCTATTTTTGAAATGTATGGATACACTACAGTACCAATAATTGTCTTTTCTCTTGATGGTTCTTTTTGTTATCTATTTAACATTTTCTTAATAACAGCTGATGGATAATCATTTTTCATAAGAGTTTGTTCTAATTAGAACTTTTCTTTTTCCAAATCGCTGGTTTATGGACAAACTTCTTTTGCTCTGTTCCACAGTCATAATATAACTCTATATTGCATGGTTCTGGTCTGATTGGATGAATAGCCAGCTATTTTCCTGTATGTGTAGGTTTTTGGTAAACTGCAGTTTTGATGTTGCCATGAGGGAGATTTGTTACAAGAACATCTAAGAATGCCAATTTTTGTTCTTGTTCTGATTCTATTGTGAATTTAATTGAAGGGGATATGTTGTTGATGTGTGTCCAGAAAGTTTGTAGCAATGCTTCACCATGTGGCCATACAACAAATGTATCATCCACATAGTGAAGCCAAATTTTAGGTGGATATTGAATAGTTTTTATGGCTGTGGTTTCAAGTTCTTTCATGTAAATATTGCTAATCAGGGGAGACAATGGTGATCACATAACCATTCCTTGATTTTGTTGGAATAATTCTGTGCTATATTGAGTAGATTGTTTTTATACAGAGTGTTAATAGTTCCATTATACTATCAATAGGAAGAGCTGTTCTGGTTTGTAAACTATTATCGCCATTTAATTTTTTCCTTATAATAAACAATGCTTCTTCACAGGGTACATTTGTGAAAAAACTTTCCACAACCAAGCTTACCAGTAAGTCAGTTCTTTCAATTTTCATGTTCTTGATTAATTTTACAAAGTATTTAGAATCACTGACAAAGGACTGTGTCTTGTATGCCAAAGGATTTAGAACTTTGAGAAGAAATCTTGCCAAATTCTGGCATGGTGAATCCCTAGAAGTAACATTAGGTCTTAATGGAACATGATCCTTATGCATTTTAGGTAGATCATAAATGTGAAGAATTTTGCTGAAATATGATGTTATTTTATTCTTTTCTGAATCAGTGAAATACCTGTGATGCTTTCTGAGTAATGCTTGTAACTTTGTTTCTGTACCTGGTATCTGATTTTTTGCCACTTTTCTATATTGGTCTGCTGTGATGAGTCCTTGTGTTTTGTTGTCATAATCAGTTGTATCCATTATAACTATTGCATTGCCTTTGTCAGCAGAAAGAATGATTATAGATTTATCTACTTTGAGAGATTTAATTGCTTTCCTCTCCCCATAGAATGTTTGCCTTCAGTTTTTTTGTTGTTGCTTGTCACGTGTTCTTTTTATTCTCCAGCGCAATTCTGCTGCTTCTTCTAAAGGCAATTTTTGAGTGACTTCCTCAGTGGCTGACATTATATCTAGTAAGGGGACATTAGATGGTGCTACAGCAAAGTTTAATCCTCTTTCAAGAACAGAAGCTTCAGTATCTGTTAGATGTTTAGAACTTAGATTTTTAATAGATGAAGCTGTTACATTGCTCGGTTTATTAAGATTTTTGATATGCCTATATAGGTTAGCAAGTTTCTTCTTTTGACATTCTTTTATTTTTCCATGTAATGTAGAATATGATTTCCTTACTGCTTGAGAAACTCCCATGCAGTCATCCTCAGTAACTTTATTTTTTAGAAAACATTCTACATTAGTAATTATCACAAATCTTCAGGAAAACACTAAGTATTTGGTATGAACCTAATACTATATCAAACTTTAGACATTATGAAAAATTATATCTAAAGCTGGCCAAAGTAGAAAATCATTTAATTTTCTTATGTAAACGTAAATCTGAAGGGATAATTCCTAAAGGATTGCAACTGAAACCTCCAATTCACTGTTAGAGAGCTGAGAAAATTACTCAAAGAGCAAGTGAAGCTCTGTTAAGAGAAAGAATAAATGCTCAATAGTTTTCTAAGTATCAAACAATGCATTCATTTAATAATGTAGAATGTCTTCTAAAAAATAAACTGACTGAGGACGAGTACATGCGAGTTTTTCAAGCAGTAAGAAAATCATATTCTACATTACATAGAAAAATAAAAGAAATGTTAAGAGAAGAATCTTGCTATCCTACATGTGCATATCAAAAATCATAATGTATCAAGAAATGTAACAGCTTCTTGTGTAAAACGTCTAAGTTCTAAAAATCTAACATATACTGAAATTTCTGTTCTTGAAAGAGGATTAAACTTTGCCATAGCACAGACTAATATCACCTTATCAGATATAATGGCAGCCACCAAGGAAGTCATTCAAAAATTGCCTTTAGAAGCAGCAGCAGAATTATGCTGGGGAATAGAAAGAACATTTGACAAGCAACAATAATTGAAGTCAAACATATCCTATGGGTAGAGGAAAGCAGTTAAATTCTTCAAAGTAGGTAAATCTATAATTATTCTTTCTGCTGACAAAGACAATGCAACAGTTGTAATGGAATCAACTGATTACACCAACAAAATACAAGAACTCTTCACAGCAGGCCAATATAGAAAAGTGGCAAAAAATAGATACCAAGTATGGAAACAACGTTACAAGCATTACTCAGAAAGCATTGCAAGTACTTCACTGATTCAGAAAAAAATAACATATTTCAGCAAAATTTCTCATCGTTATGGACTACCTAAAATCCATAAGGATCATGTTCCATTAAGACCTATTGTTAGTTCTACAGATTCCCCTTGCCATAATTAAGTAAAATTTCTTTTCAAAGTTCTAAGACTTTTGGCACACAGATTGGAGTCCTTTGTCAGAGATTTCTAGACACTTTGTACAATTAATCAAGATCATGAAAATTGAAAGAACTGACTTGCTGGTAGGCTTTGATGTGGAAAGATTATTCATGAATGTACCATGTGAAGAAGCATTGTCTACTGTAAGGAAAATATTAAATGGTGATAATAGTTTACAAACCAGAACAACTCTTTCTATTGATAGTATAATGGATCTATTAACATTTTATATAAAACAACCTACTTTCAATATAACACAGAATTCTTCCAACAAAATCAAGGAATGGCTATGGGTTCACTATTGCCTCCCCTGATTAGCAATATTTACATGGAAGAACTTGAAACCACACCCATAAAAATATTCCATGTCCACCTAAATTTGGCTTTGCTATGTGGATGATACATTTGTTGTATGGCCACATGATGAAGCATTGCTACAAACTTTCTGGACACACATCAACAACATATCTCCTTCAATTAAATTCACAATAGAATCAGAAGAAGAACAAAATTGGCATTCTTAGATGTTCTTGTAACAAGACTCCCTCATGGAAAAATCAAAACTACAGTTTACCAAAAACCTACACATACAGGAAAATACCTAGCCTATTCATCTGACACCAGAAACATAAAACATGTGAAACAGAGCAAAAAAAGTTTCTTCAGAAACCAGAAATTGGGAAAAAAGATGTATATAGTACAAACTCTTATGAAATATGGTTATCCATCAGCTGATATTAAGAAAATGTTAAATAGATAAAACAAAGAACCATCAAGAGAAAAAACATTATACTGTAGTGTACCCATACATTCCAAAACTAGCCAACAAATTAAGGAAAATATGCAATCAGTATAACATCAGACCAGCTTTCCAGAGCCATACCACACTATGAGCCTAAACTTGAAATGCTGAAAAGAAAAAACTGCATCTATGAAATACCATGTGAATGTGGAAGAACATATATTGGTGAGACCTGCCATCCCATTGAAAAGCACTTGCAAGAACATAAACTGATGATTAGAAGAGAGAAAACAGATGTGTCTAAGGTAGCAGACAATGTATGTCCCAATGAACATACGTTCAATTGGGAAAATACAAAAATATTGGATAGTAAAGAAAAGGCACAAAGAAGAAAATTTAAAGAAGCTGCTCACATGACAATGGCAAAAAAATCCTATAAGCCAACCTAGTGTGATTATACATAATGTATGAAAACCACTAATCAACTTTGCTCTTTGGAAAAAGTGGAGAAATCAGGAGGAACCTCATAGATAAGTACATGAAAATTTCTAGTGACTGTTGCCTTTGGCAGGATAGCTTAGTTGGTTGGAGAGTTACCCTAAAATTCCATAATCAAGAATTTAAGAAACCAGGTTCGAATTCCATGCCAGAACTGTCACTGGTCAGGCCAGCAACACCCGAAGAAGAGGAGAAAATACCTCTCAAAACATTGTGCATATACTAACCTGTTTTCTGTGACATTACTAACAGTTGGTGCATATACTAACCTGCTTGCTGTGATATTACTAACAGTTGGTTCATATACTAACTAACCTGGTTGCTGTGATATTACTAATGGTGCATTTGGAATATTTAAATAAAAATAAACTTTTAAGACATTCAACACACATATTAGATTATGGAAATAGTCCAATATAAAATTACAACAATTCTGAGGAGTTATGACAAGAGTTTCATAAATGGCATCAATACCAATCCACATATTTAAAATCAATGCACAAAATCATAGTTCAAAACAAAGGCATTGACAGCAGAAGTCATTGAGATAATGGTAAAAACATTGTGGCATTTTAGCATCAATTATCTTTGCCTACACTTTGAAAGAAACAACCATGTTTAAAGACTGTTGAATCAACATATCGAGACTAAAATACTTGGGTTGTTGCAAATATGGTCATATAATGAAAAGTATGCATCAAGGCATTTATCAAATCAAAGCAAGAGAATCAATGATCAACATACCTTGTAAACAATGAGGACAACTCAAAATGCATATGATGTTTACTGTGTCATTGGCATATACCAGATGCAGTATTTAGCTGCAAAAGGCAATGAAGATTATTTTTCTGTTAAGAACATTGACAGTAGCCCAATAAGAGTCCAAGGGAACACTCGCTGTACTATGCAAAAATTCATTTTCAGTCACCTTATATTTAGTGCAATCGATCAAAAATATCATCAAGTATGCCAGTTTCATTGAACAAAATCACTTTCAAAACATAGAGAAAAAACCAGGTAAGATCAGCAACTGACAAAATTCTCGAAGAGTTTCGAATTCTGAAACCGACATTACCACTGCAAAATAAGTGTTTTTTTTTTGATGGTGAATATACTGTGTATGTAAGTGCTACAATCTCTATTTCTTCAAGTACTGCATGTACCCAAATTTGAATATCAAAAATCAAACAAATACGCAGAATCAGATGAAGCAGACTCCAAAAATTCCATCAATATGTGGAAAAATCACAACTGTTTGATATATTTCAGAGTTTAGACGGCAGTGCTGCCACCTGTCATGTGGTTTTTTTAGAGAGAGTGCATCACATATAAGATATATCACATTGGCTGTATGTATTTATCAATTAATCAAAACCAATCTAATTCTCCATTAAATAGATAATAGCAACACAGAAATAAAGTGAACCCCAATAAATTTGTCAGCATTACCACTTAACAAATAATCAGGCTGAAGAATCAACGTATGACAAATATATAAATACCTTTAGATATCTATCATATAACTTATATGTAATGCATTATGTCTTGTGTATATTTCTCATTTATGATTTCTTTTTTGCTCTGTTATTAGAATCGCCATTACGAATTGTTAACGTTAGTAATATGAAATTCAACTACAAATAGTCTATAAAATGACCAAAGAATAAAACTATTTACTGCATAAAAAAAAAAAAAGCTGTTGAAAAAAATTATATAATCCAAGAGAAATCTTTTTAAACAAACTTGATTTGTTTATTAGAAAAATTAATACTACTATTAAAATTTAATTACTAAGGATTTTCCTTTCTATTGAAACGCTATCTATTTTTACAAGTATTAAATGTTACAATTTCTTGACGTACAAATATCTTTTTTTCCTGTGAATGCAAACATATATATTTTTTTAATTAAACATATATATTTTTTAATTATACTTAATTATTAATAATATATTTATTAAAAAATTATAAAAGTAATGCATTATTTACAACTATAAAAATATAGAATAAATAAAACTGTAATTGTTTTATTAAATAATAAAGAGATTTATATGCAATTTTATTGAGCTCTCTTAAAGCTTGTAAGATGTGTTTCTTCTATTGTTTTGTTCTGTGTGCGAGTTTTCTGGCGCTTGTTTGGTTTGCCAGTTTCTGTTTTCACCATTGATTCCGACAACATCATTTGCGAAAGGTAGATATCTTTGCTGAAGATTACTCTGTTTTCTTTTGTGTCTCTGATCCGGAGTTTGTGTTTGATATCGTGGACCCTCCGTTTGAGAGCATTGTAGTCCTTAAGTAAACAGCATTTAGCAAAGAGTTATGACGGATATAATATTATACATTATGATATTAATCCCAATTAAGAATAAATCAGTGTATAAGTCAGCTGTATTTATATCAGTATGGCGACTAAAGAAATTTGGTTTTATCACAAAAGAGAGACTTTTATATTACTTACCCTGAGAACTGAGTCACTTTTACCGATCTTGACAAATGATTTAATTAATCCTATACCTAATTTGTAGACTTAAGTATCAGAATTTGGACAGTTTTACAGTATTAAGACACTTATTTTCGCGATGGATTTGAACGGTAGACAGAATGTGTACCATCATCACATAACCAAGCACGAGATAGTTTTAGAAGCACTACTGGAGTTTTTCTACTTTTTTTATACTGACTAATGAAGCAATCACTAAATTTTGCTTTTCCTGGATTTCTTAAGCTTCGACCTTAGTGATTAAAAGCGCTTTCTTTGAGCAGCGCATAGATTTGACTTAGATTCCTGATAACCCAGAATATTTATAAATCTTCATTTAAAAAAGAAAATCCATTAGATTTTCCTGCAGCGACAACCATTTAATATTTTTTATTAAAAGAAGTTGTCTAATCTAAACTGAATAGCACAAATTTATTCAACATTCGTTGATACTGGTCTGATTTGCGAATCATTCATCTTGTTATTGTAAGAAGTCAAAATCCTATTGAGAGAATTTATTTTACATCATTGGTAGGACTTCATTCTAAATAGTATAATATTTTAAATAGTTGTTTTAAGTTTTGAAATATGTTATTGCATTATTTATTAAAAAATGTGTTTATACTTACATTGTACTATTATTGTTTTTTATTTAATAAAAAAATGTAATTTTAATTCATGTATTGTGTGTATTTTTACAATTTGTAACTGATTTTACACTCTTTTGAACCTATTTATAAACTTAACAACATATCTCTCACACACAAGCTACCACGCACCCATACAAAGAATGTGCTATTTTAATTAAGAAACTAATATGTCTCATACTTGAAAGTAAATGTTTACTTTGTTGCGTTGCAATCATAAAACTTTTTTCAGTAGTTCACAAATCTATCCAACCACTTATTATTAGTAAATGTACGTAATTAATTATTGTTTTTTTGCAAAAAAAATGAGAAAATCAAACTTTAAACTCTTACCTACTGAACGTCGATTAGTTTAGGTGATTGTTGTTTTTGTTTAACATTTCGTCCTAGATAAATCTTTGACAAAGTTAATCTCACGTAGATTAATTATTTAAATCGTTATATTTCCTTCAAACACAACCATATTTCGGCCAGAATTAATTATTTTTGCATATTTTTGTATAGACCAGTACTTTTCCAACTTTTTAATATGAAGGCCCTCTGAAAAACAATATATTTTCATTCCCAATGGACTAACAATGTATTTAAAACGCAATATATATATATACAGTATGTGTGTTATAAAAATGTAGGTAATAAAAAATGCTACATTTGCGCAAGATCATAATATATGATTAGTACATTTATGACAAAGTAGCCACATTTTACTATAAGAAGAAAAAGCGTGAAACAAAACTTGCTATTACAACATTCAATAATAACTTTTATTCATTTTTAATAATAATAATAATAATAATAATAATAATGTTTAGTGAGATGGATGTTATTGGATATTATTACAGAATCTGTCAATATCTAACCGAATATTTACAATTGCAACTCTTAAAGTTTTATTCTAATGTTTCTTCTGACACAGTTGACCTATGTTTATTCCTAATTGGCTAAAGTAATGAAAAACCGTTTCACACAAATAAGTTGAGGCAAAAGGGATCAGAATATTTATCACTGTCTTAGAAATAGAAAGGCATTCTTCTTGTCTGTAAATCCAAAATTCCGATATATCAGGATTATATCTGTTCTTATTTCCATTAATTGTCCTGAGATGACCATTGGGAGAATACTTTTTGAAAAAAAAATCATGCAATTTTCCAAGTGATTAATTATGATATTTCTATTATCTTCAGATATCAAAATATTATTTTCTTCAAAAAATTCATGAAGAGATGGGAACATTTCTGTATTACAATATTTAAAACTATGTGACCATGCAGATAGTTTACTTTGGAAAGCTTTCAATCATGTCTTTAAGCATAATATATTTGTACATTGCTCTTGCAGAGAGAGATTCAACTCATTCACTTTTTTGAAACATATACAAAAATAAATAAATATTAATAATAATTAGTTTTGACCTTACTCTTTATATATTTATTTTCTTTATTAAAAGTTTTGAATAATTTTAAAAGTTTATATTCTTATCTTCAAACTTGATTTCCCAGTAATTTTGATGCAAAGATAGATGGTAATAAGATTGGTGAAAGAAATCTTGCTTCCATGACACTTTTTAAAAAAAATTGAATTATCTATTACTTATGTGCTTACTTCTTTTAGAATAACTATGGTAAACAGGTGAGATCGTTAACAATTCTTGAAATGCTTTATTGATCATAATGTTGACATCTTTCTTCTCCGGGGATTTAGATAGATTGCTGTTTCTTATATTTTTCTATCTCTATATATACATTTTCTTTTGATTTTCTGTTGATGAAATTGACTATTAACAAATAAAAGAACTTGACAAAACTGTGGGCAACTTAATCTTTTAATAATGCATCTTTATAGTTTGTTCGCACACACATTATAACAAATTTATATATTCTATAATCCAACAATCAATTTATTCAAAAAATAAAATTACATCATCATTTATTGCTCAATTTCAGCAGTTCTCAATCAATGGTATGCATATTGGTACGTAGATGCCAAGTTACTGGTACACAATAAGTATAATAATAACAACAAAATATATTATGTATAACGTATAATTATTTTTTTGAAACATTTTTATTTAAAAAAAAATATCACAAAAGTATAATTGGTTAATTTTTTATATCTACATTTTTTAAAAGTAAAAAGTGAAATAGTAAAAGTTTGATGAAAGACAGTAATATTTCATGTTTTTCCTAGTCTGAACTTTTTTCTATATGGTGGTACAGACAGTCATAAAATCTGTTTGTAACGGTTATTTGTAGTGTGATAACTACTGGGAATGTATTGAAAATAATTATAAATCATTCTTTGTTTTGTGAATTATATAGTGACTTTTAGTAATAACATGAAGTGCAATCTAACAAGTTTTAAAATATTATACATTTAACAATTGACGTAGCAATATTAAACTTAAGTTTCAAATCATACTTATCTGTTTTTATTATTATTTTAATTGTCATTTAAAGTAGGAAAACCAATGGCCATAATATGAAGATATTTTTAGAGCAGGCTGGATGTAGATATTCCAAATCAAAAGAAAATAAATAGCCAGATATGAACAAAGATGAATCCTTGACATCAAAACATAAAGATAGCTGGATTTGGCAGTATGATCCTGACTATATGAAGTATGGATTCTTCAAGAAATATAGCACAGAAATTGAATCTATTCTACATTGTGTTATATGTTTTGAATGTTTATCAGAAGGATGTTTGAAACCTTCTCATTTGAAAAGACATTTATTATCCCAACATCAAAATTTAAAAGATAAACCAATTTATTTTTTTGAAAGAAAACTGTACGAATTTCGGATCAAATAAGAATTGTGTTTTCTTTTATTAACACCAATTGTGTAATGGTATCATATTTAGAAAGTTTGCTTATAGACAGGTGCAATAAATCGCATACAGATATTGTGAAATTTGTACTTGAAGAAAAAGCAGCCAAGGAAATTGATAGTGTACCGTTTATTTATATGGTACAAATATATTGGCATTCGGTAAGATATTTAAAAGCTAAGAAAAGAAAAAATAAATTTCGTGTTCTTATTAAAAAGCCGCAATTAAATTTTTTAGTTTGTATAATCTATTTTTTTAAAACGTACAATGAAAGTAAATTTTTCGTCCATATTTTTTTTTGTATCTAATTAAAAATAAAGGTAAAAAATTGGAAAGAACAAAAGACACACAAATTACTAATCCAGATAAGCTAAAAGAAAAATATTTTAGCTAATTAAAGATGGCAGAATTATGCTAAAAAAATAAGGGAATTTGTAACTTAAATTTAAGAGAGAACGTACAAGATTATTATCTTATGTGCTGATAAAAGGACAAAAGAAAATAGATGTTCAGAAGTTTCAAAAACTTGATCGAGGTATAAAAAGACAAGAACAACTTTGATCTAGGTCTTCTCTTTACCTTCTGGTTACGTGTCTGAGAGTTGGAGGTTTCCGCGCGAGCATAACCTGTGGCCGTAATACACTTCTGCACAGGTATGCCACTTGCTGTACCAAGCTGTCATGCAAGCATGGAAATGAAGCCTGTGAATACCGCTTTTCGCAATACGGAACAATAATGGAAGACACCGGCAGGAGAGACCAATGGAAATTCCTATGAGCTCGGGATCCCATAATCCTATACCAACTTACCGGTAAGTTAAGAGTAACTTTTCCTGATTGTGACTTAAAGTTAGCAATCAATTATTCATATAAGCTTATAATACAATCCTGATATAGACTTTAATTTTCGTACTAAAGAGACTTTCGTTTAAAGAACGTTATACAAGATCTTGGAAATTAATTTTAAGAGGTGAACATTATTAAATTGCTTTAATTACTTTATCTAACTGTTTTTATTAATTAATTCATTGTCTGGATTAGCGTGTGTACTTTCCAACGATATTTGATTATTTAACTTTAAAATGTGTTAGTATGTTAGAATAAAAGATATACTTTTATCAATTTTTTTTATTGTGCGTTATTAATGGTTATAATTAAATTTATTAATATTAGTTTAATACATTGTGTGTAAAAGGGTAATAGTGTGTAAAAGGTCTGCACATCCCTCGCATATGTACGTAAAAATGGATTATTCTCCTGTACATGAGAGGTCAGAATGACTAATATGTCAACATGGGTAGGATGACAACCTTGGCACTAACAAGGGCCTTGAACGTTCCATCATCAGATTTTCAATGAAATGGAAGGCTGAAGAGTTGTGAGTTGGAATAGTTTGAAGCCTGTCCATTAAAGTATGAAGATTGGCTATCTTAATATAAAGCTGAGTACTGATTATATATGTGTGTGAGGATAGTAATCTAGACCAAATGATGAATGCTGGTTTAGCATGAAATACGTATATTGATGATTATTTATCTTTTCAACATGTGTGTGATCAGGTGGGTCAGCAATATAAGATGACACTGAGAGTAGTGGGTCGTGTGAAAGTCTGAGTTCGAATCCCGAATATATTAATATTAGTTTAGTAAGATTTGAAAATATAATTTACCTTTGCCAAGACTGTACTGAAACACAATTCTCCTGAGATTCCAGTTCATTTCGTCGTAGCTAAATAAATAAAAAGGGATTTTGCCAGTGGATTCTAATACAGAATTCTGGCGCCTTTCAAATAAATTAAAAGCTGGCTTATTTGATCCCATTATTTTAGTAGTTACATTAGTTGCAAGAATGTTGTGTGACCAGGAAAGATAATCGCGTACCTTTCAAATAAATTAAAAGCTGGCTTATTTGATCCCATTATTTTAGTAGTTACATTAGTTGAAAGGGTGTTGCGTGACCAGGAAAGATAATCGCGTCTATTAAATCTTACTGAATTTTCTGACGAAAAAAAAATAGATAGGACGTGATTTGGTCACCGAGTACGGGTAGTTAACTCGATAAAAACCCTAATAACGCAATTATCGTTACAATAGAGTATTACTATCAAACAACGCAGTAAAAAGGCGAATAGATAATATGGCATCAAATATTGAAATTATTTTAAATCAAGATATTAAGAACATGCCAGTTTTATTCTTTGCAAGTAGACGAATGCACTCGATGTCTTTAAATTAGCGCAATTACTTGAATAAGTAAGATTTGATTTCCTCAATAAAATTCAAGAAGAAATATTATTTTGTAAGTCGTTATCTGCACGAACAACAACCAGAAGAAATATTCAAAATAATCAATGATTATTTTATTAACATCAATATGAGTTTGTATAAATGTATTGAAGTTTGCATAGATGATGTTCACACAATCGTTGGACAGTTATCAGGTGTAGTAACAAAACTTTAAGAAGTAGCACCAGAGTGTAAATCTACATTCAGCATAATTCATCAGGAGATTTTAGCTACAAAATATATCCCAGTGATATTAAGATCTGTTCATAATGAAGCTGTAAATATAGTTGACTTTGTAAAGCACTTAATTCCTACTTATTTTCAATTCTATGTAATAAGATCAGAGTGAACATAAAATGCTATTACTTCATATTGAGGTTTGACGCTCTCATGAGTTATGCTGAAAATAAAGGTTTATCTTATGGATTCAGGAGATTCACTAAATGATCATCTTACTGATGAGGAATGACTCTTTAGATTAGTATACTTATCAGGTATTTTCTCACAGCTAAATGATTTAAATATGAATTTGCAGGTAGCTAATAATTCTATATTTGACATTATTAGCTAAAGGTGACAGCATTCAAAAATAAATTACCATTTCTTAAAAAAAAAATCAAGGAAAAGGAATTTCAGTGTGTTTGCCATCCTACATAATTTTTTAGAATATAACAATTTATCGATAACAGACTGTGTCATTAATGACATGCAGGTCCATTTAAAATCTTTGTATAATTGTTTTCAAAAATATTTTACTGAAGATTTTATTGCTGTAAGTTGGATTGGCAATCCCTTTGCATTTACAGAGGAGATTCCAGATAATATAATTGCAAAAAAGTCTTTTATAGAACTTTTTAATGTCAATGGATTGAAATTGAAATTTCAGAGTATCGGCTTATTTTCATTCTGCCTATTTACCTGGGTAGAATATTCCAACTCTCTCAACAAGCATTAATATTTTTAATGCCATTCAACACCACATACAAGTGTGAAAGTGGATTTTCTGCTATGAATGCGATAAAAAACAAATATAGAAATTTGCTCAATATTGAATCAGATCTTCGTCTTAAGCTGAGCAAAATTGGACCAGATATTTCTAATCTTGTTAAAAATAAACAAGTGGAAATTAACCAATTACACTTTTGTGATATTTCCTTTCAAACATATTTTTTCATTTTCTATATTTTTATATCATATAATTTTTATTTTGTAATATGGATGTTCAAATTTTATTCTTTAATTTTTTTATATTTTTACATTGTATAATTATACTTAAAGTATACCTCTCATTAAATATATTGCAATCTTTTATGTTTTACATATATATATATTGTTGTAAAATGGTATGATACCCTAAATAAGGAAATAAAAAAAAACCCAAATACATAGTTTGTCTTAAATTCTATTACATTCCATCACATACAAATTTGAAAAACATTTAACCAGCTATACACCATCCTATTGCCTATAATTCACTCGTACTTTATCCCCAAAAAGTTGTGAACAGTGTTTTACCTGGATTAATTTTTTTTATACTTCTGTAGTTTTACAATTAAAGTGTCTAAGGTTTTTTTTTTTTTTTTAAAGTTAAATACGTTAACCGGGAAGCGAACTCGAACCAGCTGTTTGGTTTTTGATAAAAATAATTGGAACTTTTAAAACTCCTAGCTGATAAATTCTTTTATTGGCCCGTTTGAGTAACAGATAGAGTGATTTCATTCGTTGAGATAAATTCTAGATAGCTTCTATTGAAAAAATATTTTTATATTAATAATGAGAATTATCGTAATCTAGCTTCTAAAAATTGAATTATTTTACTTTCAAATCGGTTAAATTTAACGAAAAATTTAAAATAACATTAATAACTGAAGAAAATTGTAAGAAAATGTAAGCAAATTAGCCTGCAGAAAACAAATGTCCACTGATCCCCGTATCTTAGAAATTACTATATCCCTGAATATTCGTTTCTGTTGTCTTATCTTCGTCTAAAAATTAAATGTTTTAAATCAAAGTATTAATCTAGCTGCATTATTAGATAACATACTATAAAAAATAGTTATAAAATAGATAAATATTGGTGTTTATTTATCTATTTGACATGTGTGTGATCAAGTGTGTCAGCAGTATGAGATAGCTTGGACAGTTGAGGGTCGTATGAAAGTCTGAGTTCAAACCCCCTATATATTACATATTGGAGTGCAGATATGAAAAAGCCTGTACTGTAGAAAAAATTCATATAAATATTTATGAAAAAGATACTGTTATATTAGTTTTCACCAAATCTCTTTCATATGCAAATAGCGTCAAGTGTTTCTGGGTCTAAAATAGCCATCGAGTGTTTCTCACTTTCCCATGCTTATTTTTCTTTTAAATTTAAAAATTTTTCGAATCAAACTTTATATTCTGATATATTAGTGTAAAATCTTAATTATGAAAGTAAAAAATTACTACAAATATATTTATTTATGTTCAAAATCAATTACAAAAGCATATAACATTTTGTTTTGATTTCTGACTTTGGCAGCTAGAAAGATCTGTGGAAACACTAGCCAAAGCTGTTGAGGAGGGATTATATAACACTACCCAACAAAGAAAAACTGTTTTTTTTTAAAAAGCCAAATGTGGATTTTTTCAGAAATAAAATTTTAAATTTAGATTGCAATATGAATTTATGATAAAATAAGCATTAAATGAAGAATATGCAACCAAAAATGAGCAATAGATGGCAGAACTGAAAAAAATGTAGATTACAGCTGAAGGGAATTTTAGATTATAAAGGTGCTATATATTGATACAAACAAACAACAAATATTTTAATAAGTTTATATAATAGAATTTATTTAAATAACAAATTAATTATTATGTGTATTTATCTATTATAAATGTTTACATATGCATGAAATTCATCAGGAAAATTCTTTGTCAAAACTGTGCTTTTCTATACCTATGGAATATTTCACCCAATGCTTAATAAAATCACCTCTTTTTCTTATTCTTTTGCTTTTTTGTAACACTGGTTCTCTTTTCTTTTAGCAGGAAATTATGTATTAATATATAAGAAATAAAAAACTTCAATTTAATTCCACAATATATATAATACAAGAAAAAGATATTTTTTACTTATTATTTATTATATATAGACTATATAATATAATTGCTTAGATAAGCATCTTATAAATATAAAGGATTTGAACTCAGACTTTCAAGCAACCTTCAATTATCCACACAATCTCATACTACTAATACACATGTCCACACACATGTAGAAAACATAAATAATCATCAATATCCAGATTTCGTACTGAACCAGCACTCATCAGTTGGTCCAGATTATCATCTCCCATATATATATATAATCAGTGCTCAGTTTATATTAAGATATCAAATCTTTAACTGTAATGGACAGGCCTCAATCTACTCCAACCTCCAACTCTTCAACCATCAATACCATTGAAAATCTGATGATAGAATGCTGAAATCCCATGCTGATGCCAATATTGTTTTTATGCCCATGTTGATCTCAAGTTACATATGCATCTTATGTAAGTGAGTTATTTATTTTTATATAGTGTGATGTTTATGAATTGTAATAAACTAATGATCAGCTTTTCAAGCTAATGCACATGCGCTTTATGAATCTTAATAATAAATGATTGGTTAATATCTCATGCTCTCATTTCCCGTACTTAAGATTTGCCATACTTAAGCGTTTGGGTTGAAAGAATAGGTGGATTCATTCGATTCTTTCACAAAGAATTTATCTTGTGTTAGAAGTGAGAGTATTCATTTATTATTAAGATTCATAAAGCACATGTGCATCAGCTTGAAAAGCTGATCATTAGTTTATTACAATCGTGCTATATAAAAATAAACAATTCATTTACATATGTTTAATTTCATTTAAGAATGGCATATATAAATTCTAGTATTGGTTAATATCTTCATGCTCTCATTTTCAGTACTTAAGATTTGCCCATACTTAAGTGATTGGGTTGAAAGAATAGATGGATTCATTCTATTCTTTCACAAAGACTTTATCTTGTGTTGGAAGTGAGCGTATTCATTTATTATTAAGATTCATAAAGTGCATGTGCATTATCTTGAAAAGCTAATCATTGGTTTATTATAAGCATCTTATGTAAGTACTTATAGAACCTAGGCAAAATAATGCCACATCATTATAAGATTATACTATAATAAGTTGAATGTTTTGGATTTTAAAAAGTAATTAAGACTTATATCAGCACGATTCCCAGATAAGAGATTGATTAAATTAGATTAATGTACTTGGAGATCAGATTAAACATTTCACTCTGTTACATATAATTATTAATATTGTATTCTTTATTTTGGTTTAATAACCTTCTTCAGTGACTTGTTTTGTACACCTGTACAATTGTTAATATAGGAGAAATCAGGATCAAGGTACCACAATTAACATTACTAGAAATTATTTATCTCTTTAGTATTGAGAACTTAAATTACTATTATATTTTATTTCACATATTTATTTATGTGTACTAAATTACCTGATTTTCGTCTTTTATTATTTAAATTAATCAATAAATATGGTCACATCATTTTATTAGAATGCGTTTATTGAAAGGTATATTGTTGAAGTAGTAACATTATATTTATTGCTAATACTCACACACAGTTTAAATATTATTGTTTAGTTAATTAAGATATGGTTTAAATACAATAAAATACCCTTATTTAGCAATGTAGGCAATAAAGACTTTTTAAGTTAAAGATTAAAATTTTAAGTTTTTTTTTATTCTACTTAAATGTGTTACTGAGGTAACTTTTGATTTGATATATGGCGGATCAAACATACAAGTATTAGTAGACTTATTTATTCTTATTTATATTAATACAATTATATTTGAATTTCATAACCCTGAGACATTATTCTTTATTAATTCACATTTATAGTGTTTTCTTATATATTTAATTGTTCTGTTTACAGTAAATAGTCTCATTATAGTGATTAGCCACATAATATAATTTGAGCAAACGTTTTGACAGCTAAATTGTTGTAGGTTACGCTCTTCATCTTCATCATTCGTCAGTTACAATATATATCAATGCACTACAATGTAGCAGTACCTGATAACATTACAAAAATAAGAGTTGTAGCATGACCATTCATGTGCATGTAAAAATAAGTTCAGTAGTTGAGACAATATGGTTCTATCCAGTGTGTTGGTGTCTCACAAAATTTATTATTGATTTTTGTAATCAGTGAATTGAGCACATATGCTAATAATATCAATATTAGGAGGTGTATTTATGATTAGGATTAGGTGGGAAAGGTAGAAGTTAAAAGGCCAACTGGTTATGTTTTGTGTGCTGCAACCTCTAATCTCTATAATGTATGAATTCCTTTTTGAAGTTAAATAAATTCTAAATTGATAAAGCATATATTATAAGAATAAAAATGTTATCCTAATGAACTTTTAACAACATAGCTGAGTATTAAATATAACTTATACCACAGATGTGTGTATGTATATATATATTGTAATGGTCCGATCCAACCACATATGCAGGGGAAAGAGAGCAAGATTGCATCTAATTACTGTCGGACCTAGGGTCTTCATGTAGGATGCTAGAGATGACATGATGAAGTATATGACTCATGATTACATCTATCTTCAATAAACTAACCTAAGCTTTATCTATCAAATCTACATGTAATTTAAATCAGTTCATCTAACATCTCACCACTCTTTTTTGGAACCATTGCCTCAGATATTCGAACTCAGGAAGAATTCGCGTTCGACTCTCTTAACAAGGATGTACCTATCAAACTGTTAATCACTTACTAAATTAGCTTATCTTATTTATTAGCAACGAATAACCTTTATTTAACATTTTTCTCTCATGCTCATCAAACAGTAATGTGTGTGTGCATGTGTAAAATATTGGTTATAGGATTGAATGCAAATGCTGGATCAACAAAACTAGAGAGACTTTATCAATGAAACAAAACTTCGTAATATTTATTTACAAAAACAAAATATATTAAAAACATAGAACAAATTATCAATCAATGTAGAAAAAAAATTCAAAAAAAATATTTACAAGTGCAAATAAATTATTTGGATATATTCTTCTGTACTTATAACTTTTATGTTTATGATGAGTATCTATCATTTTGTTAATTAAGCAACTTAAAATTGCTTATCCCTTATTTTCCATGATAGACACACATAATATAGACATATATATCTATCCAAAAGTAATGAAAAATGTATTAGATAAAAGTGAGATTGCTAACTAAATTAGAAATTTAAGTGTCTTGCGTTGGTGGTCGAGAGGTCAGCGCAACTGCCTTGCACTTGCAGGCAGTTGCCCGGGTTGCGGGTTCGCGCCTGGCCAATGCTATGACACTTAAAAAAAAATAATAATAATAATAATAATAAAATTAGAAATTTAAGTGCAACTCCAGATGCAGTATGCAGTTCTAAGTGTGGAAGTTGGTGGATCTAAAATAATCACCTTGTCTATTTATATATCATGGAAGAAATATAATACAAAAACAATACATGATATGATATGATACCCAAGTAAATAGTAAAGAATATTAAATAGTAAAGAATATTAATTAAAAAGTGTTAATCATTTATTCATTAAAAAGATCTTAGGAATATTATTAGTAAAACCTATAATACATACTATAAATGGTCATGTCATGTTGTGGCATTGGTTATTTTAGTGAATTTAAAAGAGAAAAACTCTTACCATTTAAGTATTTAGTTTGAGCACCCAATTTCATAGTCATGGATGAAAAATTCAAGTATTTTGGGCAGAAAATTACCTAAATTTTATTAAAAGAAAAAAATCAGACTTTTCAACCTTTCCCCCCTACTCTCTTTTCACTTTCTTACATTGGGCTGTTTCAAACTGTTAAATTAAACCATTAGTACTTCCAAAATATAAGATTGAGATAATAAAATAAATAAAAAAAAAGATATATATACAAAAGAAAAAAAAATTACAATATTTCATGAATCGATATGATCAAGCACAATTCTTTCTCAGAGTCCTTCTTACATAACAGTTCTTACAACTTATGCATTTTTTTTATTATAAATGTTGAGAACTCCTTATTGATTCTGAATAGCACCTTCTGAACATATTTATATTGGCAGTGGGTGATTTTGTTTTACTCCTCACATAGATTTCCATCAGGCACTTAAATTTATACAGTTAAATATTAATTTTACATGGCCATAGTGAATAAATGCTCCAACTGAAGACAATCATTCTAGCCAAAATATATCATATTTTGCACTATATACACAGGTTTATATATATATGCGGTTTGCATTTAATAAAAAATAAATATATATATAGAATACATCTGTTTACTGTTTGTTATATTTGTTATTAAACAAATTCCTGTCATTAAACTTTAAACTGGATAAACCATTCTAATTTCTTTTTTAGTTTCCTTAAAAAAATCATAATACTTTTTTTTAAATTTATAAGTTATTTTAACTTATCTGATTATTCAGCTAGTATAAGAATCTTCTATTTGCTTCCTTAATTTTTTTTTTAAATGGCAAATAAATAAATAAAAAATTAACATTTGTTGAGATGGCTGATTTTAAAAATGTCCATTTTGTAGAAAAATGTTATTAAAATAACTGCTTCAATAAAATTGACTTTTTTGTCAAACGCACAATAATAAAGAAAAACGATTTGTAAATGTTTTTCCTTTTATACCCAGTGTCATTTGCATTATTTAAACTCAGCGCGTGCCTATTGTTGCATTATAAAAATATTATGATTATGGATTCATTAAAAAAATAAAAAATAAAAAAAATTTATAACATTGATAATATTAATATCTCCTTCTTATATTTGATTATTTAATACAATACTTGATTTATTTTTTTATTGCTATGATTGTTTTTTCTTCGTTCAAGTCATTGTCTATATTTATTATAATCAACACAATACAATTGTCAACATATATATAAATTTGTACGACTTTTTATCAAGGTTTATATTTTTTTTATTAAACACTATAATTTTATTACTAATATATATATATGCGATTTTATTGAAAATGACATATCATTCCCCTTATTTAATATACAATTAGTACACTGTCATAACTATTTATACATTTATATTTTCTAAAAAGTGTTCTAGCAAAGCTTAGTATTTATTTGATATTTACATTCTAATTAAAAGACAATCCAATATTTCAGGTGGCTAAGGTTTGTTGTGAGTGCGATCTTAAACTACCCTCACAATATATATATTACTTAAAATTAAATACCATTTGACACACAAATTTACATGAATCAGTGATTCTCTTACAATAAATTGATATAAAAAAATTATGAGTAGAACTTTAAAAATAATATTTTAATAAATAATTAATTTACCTCTTTTTTATTAAATAAAATAATATGGAGGGGAAGAAAAAATGTCATGGTTTTCAAAAAAGAAAGGCTGCAAATGAAAAATTATTACAAAATCAATCTGGAGCACTTTATGACTTTATAAAAAAAATCTGAAGAGGATCCATGCAATGAACATGGACAAAGTTCATCATTTGCTGAAGATGAGGTTTTGAGAAAGGAACAATCAACTCAAGTTTTTAATGTAGAATAGTGCAATGAAAATTCTAATGAAGAACAGTCAAATAAATATTTCAATGAAAAATAGCAAATAACAATTTCAATGGAGAACAAGAAAACTTTTCAATTGATGAACTGGAAGATCCAGAAATTTGGCCGAAAATTACTCATAAACTTTGACTTACTTTGGTTGAATGTAGACCTATCCAAAAGGAGGTCATATTCTATCTTTGGAATTCTGAAGGAAGAAAGTTTAGTAATGGGTATTATAAAAAAAGGAAAATAGTGAAATAGTATATAGATTATGGCTAATTTATTCACATTGAAAAAATAGGGTACTCTCCTTTTCTTATAAATTATTTTGTCCAAAGAATCCTAAAGACTCTGCATGAAATTTTGTATCATATGTTTATAATCAATGGAGAAATTTATCTCATACACTTCACATACATGTAAATAGTCTTGTTCATACAACACACAAATATGTGGTTTGATTTTAAAACCTGACTCACAGACATTAAAGCTATTCATAAAGAAAATCTAAAACTTATGGAATTGGAGAAAAAACATTGGTCAAATATATGAGTAAGAATAATTAAAATAAAATATATTGGTTCACAATATTTACATGATAGTTCAGATAAATTATGTGAAAAAAAATGGTAATTTTTTAAAATTAATTGAATTGTTAGCTAAATTTAATTCAATTATGGAGAATCACATAAATAGAACACTAAAATCCAAATATAAGAGCAATCACATGTTTTCTAAGTTGGTTTCAGCATATCTTGTACCAAAAACAGATGCTAAAATATGGCCAGGTGGTTAACTAATTATCAGTTTTTATTAGTTGGTAAACCTGATTTAGTTTTGACCGATCATGGCACTGCATTTATGTCTAAACAATGGAATAAATGGGTCTGAACTCGAGATATCAAACATGTTATGAGTTCAATAAGGAACCACAAGTCGAATCCTTATGAGTGCATTATGCATGAACTCAGGAGACTCTTTAGAGGCTATGTTCAGTGTGATCATAAACAATGGGTTAATAAGATCCTTGAACTGATTCATTATATTAACATTATTTTTAATGAATCCACAGGATTTACTCCAATCTGGTTTCATTATGAGAGGCACCAACTTTTATAATTAGGATCCATTACCTTTTTTATGGAGGATTAACAATGATGATATAATTAGGGCACATAACAGGCTCATGAAAGGGAAAATGGGTGAATCAATCCAAAACTAAGCCACATACATTTAAGGTCGATGAAGCCACATACATTTAAGGTCGATGATCTTATGTGCAGAAAAATCAATTTAAGAAATTTCTTAATTTATATAAAGGTCCTTGCCAAATAATAGCTCAGGTTGGTGAGAATGCTTTCATGCTTTTGACCCCTGATGGCTCAAAAGGAAAGTATGATGCCTGCAGTTTGATACCATACCCATCAACAAATTGATACTTGTCCAACTTAATATTTGTGAGTCAGAAAAAAGTTCTAGAAGGTGAAAAATATGTTATTAATTGTTTTGAAAGATTTAAAGAGAAATGCTTATTGAAAAAAAATTTTTTTTCTTCTTGTCCAGTTAATTACTATGCTATTTAAAAAAGATGGAGAGGTATGAAAATTTAAAATTTTACGTCTGCCATTAAGGGAAAGTTATAATCTTATGGTTGGGCTCGATTTTGTCAAGCCTTATTTAAGTGGCCAAACGAGTAAAATTTTAAATTTTAATTGACAATAATTGAAACATATTAAATCTATGTATTATATGCATGGTATGCTATCGTAGTTGCCAGATTTTATTTTAAAATTAAGTAAATTTTAGCAATAAATCTCCTGAGAGTGATAAAGACTTAGACTGCATGAATTTAGTTTACATTTTTTTAAAAAAAATATATTATTCAGATATTTTTTTTTGGAACGCTGGTTTACTTCCTTATTAAAAATGCTATTACAGCTAAAATTTTGTCATCTATTAGATTGGCTAAGTATTTTTCTATTACATTACGTTGTACTCTAGATAGAAGTCAGACTTAACAAATGACAGTTATCATTAGATGTTTCCTGCAATAAAGATATCTATTGAAGAACATTTTGGAGGGACTTTTGGCAATTGAGAATTCCACAGTGAAAATTTATGTCATGTAATAATCAACAGGCTGCAAAATTAGAATTTATGTATATAAAATATAAGAGGCCAAGGATATGACAATGTTGGCTAATACGAAAGGAAAATCCTGCAAAAATTAATTTGAAATCAAAATTCAAGACCTTTTTTCGTAGCAGCTATAGTTTAAATTTAATTATTAATGATGTTGCAAAAGTAAATTCAGAAACCATAAGTTTTTTTGAACCCATACAAGCAATTTATATATATGTTGTGCTATCTATTACGCTTTGGGCTATTTTATAAAAACATATTACCTCATTAATGTTAAAACAACTTTCGGTTGCTATAAATGCTCTCCAGCTACTAAGACATCAAGCAGGAGAAATATAAACTTTGCTTTAAAAAAAGACAGAATGTTTTAAAAAGCCCCCCCCCAAAAAATTATTTATCTTTAAAAAATTTACATAAAACCGGTTAAAAAAAAATCAAACAAAAAAAAAAATAAATCCAAAAATTAAAAACATAAATGAACAAATAAAAACAGCTGTGATGTGATGTGATGTGATGTATTTTGGCTTCTCCTTAAATGAAGTCAAGAATATCTCAGCAATTATGCCCAGATAAACCTGTTACCCACTTTATTTTCCATTTCCCACTCTAAGTCTTCCCATATTCTGCCCCATGCCATTTCCACAACATAATCCTTGTCAACTCTATGGCCTTTATATCTAAATCCCCCTTATCTTTCCGCAAACCCAGCATAAAAACCAATAACTCACTTTCTGTATAATCACTTTGTTCATATCTATTTTCCCATAACTTCATTATCTGTACCCTTTCTGCTTTCAAGCATTTACATTCAATCAACCGATGCCTAACATTTTCTATACCTTCCTTACACAATTTGCACACTAAATCACCCATAGTTTTCCATTTACATGTATATTCTCTGGTTGCTAACGATCCTGTTTGAGCCTTAAACAATAAACTACTTTCTTTACTATTATCATAAATTAACTCGCATCCAATGTTCTGTTTACTTCTATATATATTTAAACTCTTCTTACACTCCATACTAGTTCTTCATCTCTCCAACTCCCTATTTTTTATTAAAGCTTCTATTCTTTTATCTCATTCCTTACCACTATAACACTCAATAATTCTCTTAACACAATCATCCGACCTTTTATACAAGTATACTGATATATATTCTTTATCCAAATCTTTTGCATACCGCATTACGTTTCTTACCCAACTTGTTACATGCCTTTTACTCATAATCCAATTAAACACTGTTTTGGCTATTCTTTTACTATCCATAAACTGCAATCTACCAAACATTTTCATTTTACTTTTTGCATCTCTCATATAAAAACTTGACCATCCCATTTCCCCTTGAATTGCCTCCTTTGCTGTCCACATCTCTGCATCTAATGCATGTCTTCCTACTCCCCTTTGTACTTTCTCTAAATAATCTAAAACCCTTTTACTAACATATAATGCATCATAACCATATGTTAACCCTGCTACCGCAACTCCCTTCCATACAATTCTAGCTACATCATATTTATTATATGAAAATACTGTTAATTTCTTTACCAAACTCTTTCTTTTCTTTGCTTCATTTACCAATTTTTTCTCCCATTCATCCAAGCAATTTTCCTGATTACATAAGATAATTCCCAAATACCTATATCTATCCACACTTAACTTTATATCCCCCAATAAGAATTCTACATTTTCTCTTTCCTCAGTATTAATCATCATTATATTTGATTTTTCTTCACTAAATTTAATCCCCATCTCTTTACCCACCCTTGCACATGTCCTCAACATAATGTCCATATCTTCTCTTCTTTCTGCACACAAAAAAATATCATCTGCAAAAAAAGACCCGACAAAGTATATACTCCATTGCCACCTATTAACGGTATCGCTATCCCTCTTCCTAGTCTTTCTATTGCTTTCTCCATTTCACTCAAATACAACAAAAATAAAATAGGTGACATAGGGCACCCTTGCCTTAATCCCACCCCATTTTTAACTTTAACTGATTCTATATCCCCTAATTGGTAAGTATAATAATTATTTTCATATAATTTCTTAATAATATTTACTAAAGCTTCATCCATTCCCAAATTTGCTAACCTAATCTATTTCTATTTACTCTATCAGATGCAGTCTCTATATCTATAAAACTCATATATAACGATCTATCTGAATACCTACTCATCTCCATAAGTTTTGTAACTACAAACAAACTATCTCCTATAGCCTATCTGACCTAAAACCTCCTTGTATTTTGTTTTCCACTAGCAACCGCGCCAACGAACGGTGTCGATGATTAGACAATGTATTACCAAATATTCTCTGATGACAATTTTGATCAAAAAAGTAAACAGAAGTTCAGATATTATGTACAAAATTAAAAGATTATCAGTTTCTATATTATCTTGTTTTATGATATGATATACTACATTTTATAAATCCTGTTAGCAAATGTTGCAAAATTCTCAAACAAATATTTCACATAGTTTGATAACCATTAAAAGTCTAAAACATTTTTTAGTAATTACCATACAGATATTTCCTACTTCAAACAGCTAAAAATCTATGAGAAGATTTAGAAGGAGAGACACACTTCAAAAGTAATAATGTAGTGAGAAGCAGAAAAAAAGAAAATATTTCTTATTATGAACTTTGAGATGAAAGACCCCAAACACCTGAAGATAAATTCAGTGTAAACTTCATTTTAACAATTATACCCAATGCATATCTTGATGTTAAAAAAGAATGTTTTAATCTACAAATTCATTTGAGTGACAATAATAATAATAAAGACATATTGGAGAGGAATTGCAGGAAGAACTATGTCTATTTCAAAACTTATTTTCAAGTGAATTATCTCGATTCAAAGATCCACTTGATGTTTTACGTTCATGAACATGATTTGACCGTTTCATTTTCAAATTTGAACATATCAATAACAATTTTATTAACTCTTCCCACAAGTGGAGAGAGCTCATTTTCGAAGTTAAAACTCGTAGATCGGTTGGTAAATTTGTCAATGATAGCTGTAGAGAGTAACATATGCAGCATTCTAAATATTGATAATATTGTATCTAAATTCAGTTCCGTAAAAGCAGGGAAAGTAAATTTATAATTATATATATTATCTTTAATAAAACTTTAAAATTTAAATAAAATCACTTGGAATTTCTTTTTGTTTTTTTTAAGGAGGTCGGCGCCAATTACTGTTGCGTGAGGATGCCCATGACCCTTTTTCCGGTCCTGATCCTACATACTTCTAAAAATCCCATGATCACAATTTCTTGTGCTTGCTCATTCTCTGGCTTGCACTGAGTGGCACTACTGTAAGGAGAGTTTTGCTTGTTTTAATAACACTTATGATCAAGCATAAGAAATGGAGATTATGTGTTTAGTGGTTTAATACCAATCCTGCCTTATAGGATAGTGGTGGCTATGGTTATTAAAGAACCAAAGACACCAAAATGTATGGGTTCTGAACTGAGTTCAGACCCATATGACTATATAAGCTATTGAGCTTAGATTGAAAATATTATTGTGTTTTCAATTTTATTCTCATAGCTTTGTGGTTGAGATAAAAGATGGCTGCTAGAGGATTGCATTAGATCCTAAGATCTAGGTGCAGTGCTCTCAGATCCAATGCTCCTCACTGACGAAAGCCACAAGCCAAAAACTAGTCTGGGATATTGGATGAGCAGACACTAGATAGGGATTGAGAGTTTTGCCTGTTTTAATACTTCTAAAAAATAAGAATAAAAATAATTGCCACATAGAGCTATTATTTACTTATTCTTCATGGATATAAACAAATACAAAAACAAAAAAAAATGTTTTTCTTTTAATTATCAGTTAACTTTTTACATTTTATTTCTATGTTTATAGTTGCACATTTTAACTGTTTTAACAAAATTTAATTTAATTTTTAACTTCTCAAATAAAAATATGTGTTGCTTACCTTGTTCAGATAAATTTCGTAATTATTTTTCAAAATAAACAATCCATATATCCAATTCACTTACTGTTACATTTAAAATACACAAAGCATAATTTTATGTACCTGTAGTTATTCTGTGCATTAAGTAATTTCTTACGAAAATATTCATGAAACAATTTCCAAACGATAAGGCTAACTGCATTGTAATATTAATGCGCGCACACATCTCGAGCTGGGAATCGCGATGAAGATTCATGTAAGAAATGTAAGTTGTTTGTTACAGGCGCAGTCCAAAATCTATTATTTGATTTATAAAATAAAATTTATAGATTAAAATATAATTTTATTTTTAAGTATGTAATTAATTTAAAAATGATAATTCACAATAAGAATGGGAAAAAGTATAAATTGAATGAAGAAATTTATTTTGATAAATGAACATCCGGTGGGCGCAAAATTAAAAGTAGGGCCACGTGAGGCCACGCGGGTTGGTCAGAACAGGGCTAGAGATTCAAGATACTTAATAAGGAAAATAAATTGAAATAAATGCTCTAGGCAATTATTAAATGTACAAAAAATGGGAATGATCGAATAGCAAAGGTAAAATGATTTATTTTTTTATCCTGCTTAAGAAGAATTTATTCCATCGTTAATCTGGTTAGCACAGAATGGCACTACTGTATGGAGAGTTTTGTCTGTTTAATAACAGTTATGTGCTAGCATAAGAGATGGTAATCATGTGATGTTGAAATATAATTCTTTTGTTTTACTGCAGATAGTTTTCATATGTGTTTCTTATATTTTTCTTAAGTTATTAACATTATTTTAAAATTTTCATTACATTTAACAAATTTGAATGTAAAATAGTTTAATTTTTAGAAGCTACATCCGTATGTACTTCTATCTACGAAGCAGGAAAAGTTCTGCCCATTTTATAAAATTTTGTGGAACAGTATATTATCACATTGCAAAGAATAATTGTGAAAATGTCAGCGATAGCACAATCGAAGTATATATAGCGAAGTGAAGATTAATTTTCAGTCCGCTATTCATTGTGCCACTTTTACTTAAAATATGAAAAATCCTTATTTACTTCTTATGAAATATCAAATATTGCATTGGAAAAAATATAAGGAATAAGTCACGATTGCTTTTAATCTCAAAATCTACTATATAAAAGAACAACAATTATAAAGTCAAAAGGTTGCTATCGTTGAATTTTTGCACCCAGAAACATGGAACATCAACCTTTGCTTCCCCATAGAAATCCTATAAAAGAACTCATATGTGTTCACTCTCAAATGAATCGTATAAAATATTTCATTAAATTTGTGAATCAGATTACAAAATAAATCGATAATACTTAATGGCTTACAAATGAAGACAGTTGGATGGATCGTTGATTAGCATAGTCCATGAATATATAAAAAGGTCTTATTTCAACTATATGGCATTTGGTTCATTTTTTTAAATCTTTATTAACTGTGATATATTTCAATAGCGTCAAAAAACTACAATCAGTAATTCTAATTTGCAGAAGGTCATGTGACAGGGTAATGTGGTCTTCAATGAAGTGTAATCAATTTAAAAATTGAAGTTGTTTAATCCATAAAAAAGCTTGAAAATGCCTCATGGATTACTGCATAGAAATACATCATAAGTGATTTAATGACTCGATATATTTTTATGCTAAGATTTAACTCATGGATTGGAAAATCATATAATATTATAAAATACAAGTATGACAGTCTTTTACAAATTAATGATGGGGTTTCAAATAAATAGAGTAAATAGTTGGTCACCTTTTGAATAATGACATATATATTTAAATTATATCCTTTAATGATATAAGTTTGGTTAAGAAATCTACTTAACTAAGTGAAGTTACAAGAGCTCTTTGTAATCCTAAAAATAGAGAAACCACAGATCCTAAGGGTATGCTGAAAAAAATTAAAATATGATGGGATGTATTAGTTTTAAATATACAGTTTTTTTTACAATTATATGATTTCATGGCGTGGTTCCACCTTACCTTACAAATACTTCTATTCTGTCCATTACCTACACTAAAAAGATAAAAAAAGTGGTCAAGATGTTATGGAATATCATTATTATTCATTTTAGCAAATAGTTTCAACGATATAGATATTAAGTATGGTTTTATATCACTAAGGAACCTTAGAGATAAGTCTTTTTGTTGCCAAAAAAAGATTTGAAAAAATATATATATGATCCAAATGGTTGTTTGTATACCTATTGCTTTTATGAATTTAGTCAAGTAAAGTGGCTGAATTTTTGAACCACAATATCCCGATGTGTGAAATTAATAGATATTTGCTGATGTTTCTTATTCCTATTAAACGGTTGCTGACAGGAAGTAGATATCTCAAATAAAAACTGGCTGGAAACCAGAGATTGTTTTTATCTTCTATAAATTATGACCTTTAATCCAAGAGGCTCCAAGATCATCGGCAAAGAATGTGGTAGGTGACTGAAGTTGGAATGTGCTAAGAAACACCTGATTCAGACTCAGGTTACCATTTGATAATGACCTATTTTTTATGTACTTTATGATGACAGATCACTTTCAAGTAATGTTATATTGCACCCAGTTAAAGCAGAACCGTCCAATATTAAATATAGCATATTGGACTTCGTGAAGCTAAAAAAAAAGTGAAGATACAATTGATTTAGAAAGTAGCCATATACTTTACTACAAAGATACAAACATTGGGAGCAGAAGTGGAACGGGATTCATTATAAATTTAAAAAAAGTGGAAGGACAACACTGTAGATATTGAGAGGGTATCAGAAAGACTGGTAAGATTAGAAACTTAATGGAAGATATCAACTGCAAATAATTCATGTTTATATCCCAACAAGTTCTCATTGGGTGCAGAAGTGAGAGTTTTTGCATGGATGCACAAAAGATTTTAAAATGGAACAACAATATAAAATTGTGGTGAGATAATCGATAAATGATTGACAGAATGGGATGGTTGTAGGAAAATTGGGATTATGGTGATAGAAATATTGAGGACACAGTCTTATGAAGTTCTCAAAAAAACAATTATATATTAATAACTGAAATACAGGCTTATTATATAATTATATATCTGTAACAACATGTGTAATATTATAGGTTATATGAGCACAGACTTTCACTTGACCCACAACTCTCCCCTCTATCTCATACCACTGATACACTTGAACATATATATGTCGAAAATAATCACCAATTAATATATTTCATGCTAATCTAGCACTCATCAGTTGGTCCAGATTATCATCTCCACACATATATGCAATAAGTGATCAGATATATATTAAGATAGCCAATATTCATACTTTAATGGACAGGCTTCAGTCCACTCCACCCTCCAACTCTTCAACCGTCCATCCAATTGAAAATCTGAATGGTGGAACGTTCAAGGGCCACCCTGAGGCCAGCATTCTCATCACGCCCATGTTGGCCATAAGCCACTCTGACCCTCAAATACAGGACATAATCCATTTAAATACATATGCGAGGGATGGTCAGACATACACTCTTACTATTAATAACTGAAATACATGCTTATTATGTATCTGTATGTATATGAGCACAGACTTTCACTTGCCCAACAAGTCTCCACTCTATCTCATATCACTGATACACATGAACATAAATAATCAACAATATAGGTATTTTGTACTAAACCAGCACTCATCAGTTGGTCCAGATTATCATCTCCACACATATATGCAATAAGTGCTCAGATAAATATTAAGATAGCCAATCTTTATACTTTAATGGATAGGCTCCACCCTCCAACTCTTCACCTGTCTATCTAATTAAAAATCTGATGATGGAAGCTCAAAGGCCACCCTGAGAAAAATGCTAAATGGAAATGAACATGCAAGCATTCAAATAAGGGTATAACAGAAGTGGAATTTGACTAATGGAAAATATGTCTTTTTGAGATTGTAATATTTTTGAAGATTCTACACAGGAAGTCATCATCAACTAGTGAGTTGTAAGATTTGTGATAAGCAAAATTAGAGTGACAAAAAATATTTGTTAAAAACCAGTATTCCCAGTACAAATTCCTTACCTTCAGAAACATTCCACGGAATTTAAATTAGAATTTGCAATTAGTTTTAGAATATTAACAGATTTTGAAGACGATTCAGATTTGAAAGAATCATAACTGAAACATTATTAATAAATGCAACAAAAACAGCTGGTACCAAAAACAGCAATTTGCCAATACATAATAAAAATGATTGATTTAAGAAGAGCCGAATATCTAGATTTTTGCAAAGTGGGGTAAAAAGAGGAAAGCTGTAGAAGAAAATGCCTTAAAAGCTAAAACAACATCTTCGAATGTTGGAAAATTGCAGAAGAGTTCTATAAAGAATTATATATTGCAAAAGAGAACAAGAAAGCAAATTGTTTTTTACAATTATTATATCTTCTGAATCGCTCAGCATTTCAAATTAAGGAAGTGAGACATGCATTTAAATCTATGAAGTGAAGGGGGGTCTTGATGATATTATATTTGACATTTAAAAAATAAGTAGATGAAGAATTAGAAAAATCTGTTAGCAAATTATATAGCAAATATCTAAGTGATAAAAATAAACCAGATTATTGGAAGAGCGGTGTAGTAATTTTGTTGCCTAAAAAGGACATTATAAGTTACAAACGTGTCCATGTTTTATCATCAGTTCTGTACAAAATATTTATTGAGATAATAAAAATTTGTATACAGTGAGCGTTGGATTTGAACTAACGAAAAGAAAAGCTGGATTTTAAAGTAGCTTTAGCACAAAATGAATATGGCTCCCTGTTCTACTTTAGAAGGTATTTGATTCTATAAGCATTTCTATAGGTAGTATGCATTGGATCATTAAGATATCCCTGGATATTGTCTTATTTGGAATAATACCAAAATGCAACAGCAATAATTAATTTACATACTTATATTAAAATGATTAACATTTAGAAGACTGTAAGACATGGTGAATCCATATCTTCAAAAAATTTTACCGTACTTTTACAAAAAGTATTTTGTGGATTAAAATGGGAAAGTAAAGAATTAAAAGTAAATAAATTTAGCTCACCTGAATTTGGCACACGATGTACTTATTTTGCAAATGGTGCTTTAGAGTTTCAGGAAATGTCGCAAGAATTATCGGGTGAAAGTTAAAAAATACACTTAGAGATAAATGCTAAAAAGTAGTAAATAATGTTCAATGGATTTTCCCAAACTTGTCAAAATCTCTGTCGTGTGTCTATGCCTGATCGTTCTTAAGAGACAGCTGTTTTAAAAAAATCTGATTGGTTGTCTTTGAAATAACTGTTTACGCATGTGAAAGATTAGCAAACTTTCATTTATTACCAAAAGAAGAAAGTAAAAGTGTTAGTGATAAATTAGAAGAAATTAATAATTACAAATACTTTGGTCAGATTATTAATTCAGATGGAAACATAATGGGTGAAATTAATCGTAGTATTAAACTTAGAAGTAGCACTTTTGAAAGTAAGAAGTTAATATTGAGATAGATCTATGTATTTGAAAAGAAAGATTTTCAAGAAATGTAATTTACCAGTTCTTACTTATGGAGCTGAGATTTGGACACTTAATAAAAAAATAATATAGATTTCAGACCATTCAACAAAGTATGGAGGGCTATATATTAGGACTAACAATAAAGGATGGAAACGAAATACATAGGACTAACAATAAAGGATGGAAACGAAATACATAGATGAGGTAATAAACAATTATTAATAACATCATAGAAAGAATTAAAAAACTGAAGTGGAACTGGGCTGAACATATTGCTAAAAAATGATAATAGATGGACAATTAAATTTTTATCTGTATCCCAAGATTGCAAAAGTCCTTGAAAAAGTCCACATATGAAATGTGATAAAGAGAGCCTAGGGGTCGCAAACCGGGGTTAAACTTGGAGAGACATTTATCCTGCAATGAATCGATAATAGTTGAAAATGGTGAAGAAGAATTATATAATATTTAAAATATCATATTTATATAGAAAACTAGTAGTTATTGTTTTTATCAGGAACGGGAAGTAATTCAAAATTGATTAAAAATGAATAAGGAGCAATTAAAGCTAAACAGTACGTTAAATTTTTTTAATATATTTTGAATAACATCCTATACAGATGACTAAAATAGCACATGAGCTTTAAAAAACATATTTTTTGAAAAGCATTTTGACAGAATGAGGTAAAAGTGTAAAAAGGGTTGAGGGGGGAAAGGTAGCTACAGTAGTTCAGACGAAACCTTTGCAGTTTGTTTTCACAGAGGACTATCAATATGTTTAAAGGAGCCACACAAAAGACAATTCCATTATCATCTTTTTTGACTATTTTATGCAGTTATCCCATGTTAAGCCAATTCAGCCAATCATCAATTTGGACAATATATTTTTAAGTATTGCACACTAAAGATTGGCAAAGCAGGATTGTGATTCTAGTTTAGTTTTATATATTTGGCTAAGGCATCCTAAAAATGTGTAGTTGATTTTGAAGCCCATCCATATAAGATCTACAATGGAGGAGTTGTTTGTTTCAGCCTTTATTTGAAATCAATTGTAGGTTGAACCTTCATTGTAAAAAAAATGTATTGACCTGAAATTGTCAGACTGTTGCCTAATTCTGTGAAGATCAAAAAGATGTAATTATTATCGTTTTCATAATTTTAAGGAACCTAAAATTTGACCACATTTGAAATTACAATTCAAGTAAATCTTGGACTTTGAAACCTGGTAACAGCTGCGAGCTCCAAAATGGAAAGAACATTCATATTAATAGTTTTCCATAATTAGGTGGTGTAAAATTTTTAAAAAACTAATAGTTTTTTTTTTTTGTTAATAAGTAAATATTATTTTTTTCTTTATTTATTTTTATTAAATGAATATTCATATTATATATTTTATTCTCTTCAAATATTAAAACGCAGGTGAAGAGAAGAAAATGTAGAAATTATTAGGTACTATTATTCATGACAGTGGATAGCCTCATAAAATTTTTATGCAGGAGTGTTTTTATTACGGTATGGCCACCAAAAAATAAACAAGAAAATCACAACCCCATAATCATTTTATTTTTCCATACTAATCATTATTAAAGGTCTAAGTGTATTGTTTTTATTTTTACTAAATGCTGTTTCTCAAGTAATAATATCTGGAGTAGATCGAACTTTTTATTTCAATTTTTTTACGTAATGATAACTGGGAAATTTTATTTTATATGTTCAACACTAACATCTATAGGTGACAAATATTTAAAATAATATTTTTTTTTATTATTTTGTTATATTTTTCTGAAATAAATATTTATATACTAATGTTATATAAAGAGTTCGCAAATAAGCTCTTAACAAGCTTTGCAGAATAACCCCAACCGCAGACCAGTTTCAGATACTGGTTTCCTCGGGAAATGCAAGCATTAGATTAAAATACCAGGACAAGCCCAGCACTTTATCTAATGGATAATTATTAAGTACAAAATCTGAAATTTTCAGACATTCATATGTCTTCCAATCCAACTATCTAACTTAAATAGCCATGTGGGACTAAACCAAGTTCAGATACACGTATATTAATAGCTTTAGCAATATAAAATCGACAAAGCTTTAATAGCAAAAATTAAATTACAAAGAAACCAAGTCATATGTCACATGACCTAATTTGACAAGTTTGTATTACAAATGTTATATAAAGAGATCACAAATAAGCTATTAACAAGCTTTGCAGAATATCCCCAACCCCAGACCAGTTTCTCCTATTGGCTTCTTCTCTTAAGCTTGTTAAATTAGGTCATGTGACATATGGATTGATTTCTTTGTAATTTATATAATAATTTACACATGTTAATTATAATAAAAAAAAACAATATTTTATTGCTCATTCTAAATTTAAAACAATACAAATTTATTCTCTGAAGAGAAACCAGAATAGATAAACATACCACTGCTCAAATAACTATTGATGCACCAGAATAGATAAACATACCACTGCTCAAATAACTATTGATGCTGTGGCAGAGAGGGAACCAATGATACTAGTTATGTCACGTGGATTGATTAAACCAAACGAATCTCAAATGGAACTTGCTGAAATTCATCGCTGCCATAATTAGCAGCGCCTTTGAATAAAAGTTCAAGTCTGGCTTAAAATAATTCTTCTTATAAACGGTTTAATTAATTATATTTACATAAAAATTATTGGGAGTTTGAACTCAGGCTTTCGCACTGTCCTCAACTATCCATTAAAGTATGAGGATTGGCTATCTTAATGTAAGCTGAGCATTGATTGTATATATGTGCGTAGATGAACCACTAGACGAACCACGTGTATGTGTGTGATCAAATGTATCAGCAGTATGAGATAGCATGGATAGTTGAGGATCATCTGAAAGACTGAGTTCAACTCCCCTATATATTACATATTGAAGTGCAGGCATAAAAAAGCCTGTACTGCAGAAAAATATTATATATTAAAATATAGTACTGTAAGGTCTGGAGATCATCCATCGTATATGTATGTAAACAGATTATGTACTGTACATGAGATGTCAGTGTGACTTATGATCAACATGGGTAGAATGAAGAGGTTGGGCCCAATGAGGGCTTTGAATGTTCCATCATCACATTTTTAATGAAATGGATGGCTGAAGAGTTGTGGGGTGGAGTGGATTGATGAGGCCTGTTTATTAAATTATGAGGATTATTCTTAATATAAGCTGAGCATTGTTTGTATATATGTATGGAGATGATAATCTGGACCAACTGACAAGTGCTGGTTTAGAGCAAAATACGGATATTAGTGATTATTTATCTTTTCAGCATGTGTGTGACTAAGTGTGTCAGCAATAAGAGATAGCGTGGATAGTTGAGCATCGTGTAATCCTATATATTACATATTGAAGTGCAAGTATAAAAAAGCCTGTAATGTAGAAAGAAAATTTTTTTATATTATAACAATTATTCAAAATATTGAATGTTTGTTATATTATTGATATTTTCCAGCACAAATTTAATAATTATTTTTTGGGTGTATACAGCGCGTGCGTAATGCTTATAGATCAACCGTCACTGATTTATAAATTATTTAAAAAATCAGAAATCATTAATCAAGGCTCCTTCTACGGTGATATTTCTAAAGTATAATTTCATATTTGAATAGAAATAATATTTTAAGATATTCCCATGATGATGTAATTGAATCCTCCAGGTTTGTTTTGTAATTTTGACTATTGTGTGAGAATTGATTTATAAATTATTGCTACAGGAAGATTAACAAATTAATTGCTAAATTGAAGTAGATCTATTGTCATTAAACTTTCATTTCCAAATCCTATAGCTTCGGTCAATCAAAAATTGTTTTTTTTTTCATATGTCATAGCATCGGCCGGGACGCGAACCCACAACCGTCTGCAACCAACTACTTGCTTGCAAGGCAGCTGCGATTACCTCTCGGCTAATACAATGTGAAAGGATTTTGAATTTGAATTTGCAGGACAGTCTTTTAAACAAAGAAACGGTACTCAAAATCGAGGTTGTAGATTTAAATAAATAAAATCAATCCTTAGAGATTAGATTCTTTCTCAATATTCATCTAACTTTTTTTGATTTTTGATGGGATATAGTAATCAAAAAATGATAAGACCAAGTGTTCTTCAATTTCTACGTCTCTTATAATTGATTTTTCAATAATTTACAGGTTACATCATCACAATTGAAAATTTTTGTTGCTGATCTATCTATTATTAATATAACCAGATTACAAATAGTACATTTGTATTTATCTGTTGGATTATTTCCATCATCTAATATGAGTATTGAATGTTTTAGAAAAATTTAACTTTATTTAAATATTCCAAATACATTCAACTGTTAGAAATAGCACATAGGTTAGTATATGCACAACGTTTCGAGAGGTATTATTCTCCTCTTTTCTTTAGGTGTTGCTGGCCTGACCAGTAGACAGTAACTAGCATGGGAATGGAACCTGGACTTTTAGATTCTTTAGTACTGAGCAGGATGTCTCAGATGGTTATAGCATTACCTTAAAATTCAATACTCAAAAATCTAAGGATCCAGGTTCAATTTCCGTGCTAGTTTTGTCAGCAACACCTGAAAAAGAAAGGTGAATAATACCTCTTGAAACGCTGTGCATATACTAGCCCATGTGCTATTACTAACAGCTGAATGTATTTGGAATATTTAAATAAAGTTAATTTTTTCTAAAGACATTCAATACTCATATTAGATTATGGAAATAATCCAACATATAAATATAACTAAAACACCATCATCACAAACCTTCAGGAAAATACAAATAGTATATCTTTGCAGATTTCATAAATTTTAAATCACTTTCTTCTTTAAGTTTCATTTTTTAATTTCCCTTCTTATTGTAGCATATATTCTTTAAAAAAAATTGGATTCTGCTATTAAGATAACGCATAGAAATGCAGATAGTTGAATAAATTCCTGCATATAAATAAATTCCCTTGTATAGTATAATGTACCATCAATACTTTCTTTAACGTACAGAAATATAATAAAAAAAGTTTTTAATTTGATTATAGGAATTAAACCATTTATATAAGATACCTAAGTTATATTTGCTCATCACCAAATCATTAGATAGAAGGATGTATTCAGATCTTATCCATAAATATGTTTTTATTTTATTTATGGGGCTTGAACTTGCGCCATCCTTTAATTTTTTAAGCACCACTTTACTTTATTAAGAACATCTAGGGATATTTTTACACCTTCAAACAACCCCATCCCAATTTGACATCCTTAACTACTATCATTTTCCCAGTTCAGAAGATGTTTTCACAGAAATGATAGCGATCTTTTCAAGAACAAATGTGGAGTGATACTAATGAGATAAGTTTGACACACACTGACCGTGACTATAAATATTTATTTTTATAGACAGATATTGTTACCACCCTTGAATGCCCATACATGTGAAAGAAGGAGGATGCTACTGGTTTGAAAACTGAAAGTTAATTATGACAGACGTTAATCTCTTGTTTGTTTACAAGCCCTTTTTTACAGCATTCATATTTCTTTTTTAAACAATACGTCCTAAATAAAATATTAATTATAATAAAATAAATAGTAATTAAAATATGGTTAATAGTTCTCCATTCAATATTATTAATTTTATATATATATATATACTTAAAATAATACTCCTAATAAACAGTTAGAGGAAACTAATAAATTTTATTAGACATTCATTAGACTAGAGATTATCCACTTAATGAATAATATTTCTGTAGTGTTCTTTTTACTACATCACTCTCACGCAAAGTAGTCTAATGAATGACTAATAAAAATTATTAATATACTTCCATTAAGTGGTTTGGGTCAAAGTTGCGAGGGCACTAAGTTTGATACTTATCAATTAAAAACTGTGCTATTTGGGTGTCTATATACCCTGCACATATAAATAACGACAATTCATCAATATTTTTGGAGCACTTCAAAAAGGATCGGTCACATATTTGAATCCTCCAACCCTAGGATAGTATGCATTGAGAAGAAGGACTGTAAACGAAAAATCAAAGAAGTGTACTTTATTAATAGCAACAATAACTCCATGACCAGACGTGACACTTGCTTTGATATTTCCAAACGTTGGACTAATTAAATAATTTAAATATAATTTGCATATTGCCATTTATAATCTACTCTGCCCTATTTGTTTTTTTACTGCTATGAATGTGAGGCTAAACGCCTCGAATGCACTCATCTGTCGAATAATTTATAGACTCATATAAGTATCTATTATAGTTTCTCTTTCTAGCTCCTCAACACGCTTGTCATTTTGTTGTAATAAAGATATATATAAGAGATTGTGATCTGGGCCAACTGATGATTTTCTGGTTCAACAGAAAATTTATAACTTGGAAATAATATATATTTTTCACATATCTTTGGTTATTATGAATACACCCCCCTCAAGGTGTTAAAACTGAATAGAAACCAATCCCTACTTTACGTGAGAGTGATATAGTAAAAATTATATTACAGAAAAATTATTCATTAAGTGGATAATCTCTACTCTAATGAATGACTAGGAAAAATTATTAATATACTTTCATCAAGTGGTTTGAATCAAAGTTGTGAGGTCAATAAATCTGACACTTTTCAATTAAACTGTAGTAACTGGCTAAGTTAAGTGTAAGAGATTGTGATCTGGGTCAATTATTGAGTGCTGGTTCAGCATAAATGAACATCTTGGGGATCATAAATATTTTTCATGTGTCTTTAGTCATGTTATGAAAACATCCCACCTCATGGTCATAAAACTGGGTAGAAACAAGTCTCTACCTTGCATAAGAATGTATAGTAAAAATTGCACTTCAGAAATGTTAAGTTAGAAGAAACTTTCGATCGATTTTTGATTAATGTTACATAAATTACAATTATAAGGGATTTGAACTCAGGCTTTGAAGCAGTCTTACATAAACTATACACATGACTACGTAATATAAATAAAATAAATGATCTACAACATATGTATTTTGTGCTTCATCAGTTGGTATAGATCATCGTCTCCCACATGCATATATAAGACAGTCCGCTGTTTATATTAAGATAGCAAGTCTTCAAACTTTAATGGGCATGCATTAATATTCTCCACCCTCCAAATCTCCAGCCATCCATATCATTGAAAATCTGACGACCGATCAGTCAAAGCTTTTGCTGATTTGCCAATCTTATTGTCATTCCCGTGTTGACTTTAAATCATTCTAACCCCTCACATATAGGATCTTAATATGTCCATTTAAATACACAGAAGAGGGATGGGAAAAATATACACTAAATATGTAATATTTACATACATGTATATTGTCTATACTGAACTTAATGGATTTGAACTCAGACTTTCAAGCTCTCTACAACTATCAACTCATGATTACATACATATGAAAAGATAAATGATCTCCAATATATGCATGTTGTGCTGAACTAGTACTCATCAGTTTGGTCCAGATCATTATCTCCCGCACACATATAGAATCAGTGCTCAGTTTATATTAAAATAGAAAGTATATTAAAATAGAAAGTATTCAAACTTTAATGGATAGTCTTCAATCTTCTCCACTCTCCAACTCTTCAGCCATCCATATTATTGAAAATATGATGATGGAAAGCTCAAGGCTCTTGTTGATGCCAATCTTATTATTATACTCATGTCTACTTTACGTGAGGAATCAGAATGACTTTCAACATTGTTATGACAACAATGTTGATATGAACAAGGGCTTTGAGCATTCCATCATCAGATTTTCAGTAATATGGATGGTCAGAAGAATTGGAGGGTGGAGAATATTAAAGTTTGAATACTTATTATCTTAATATAAACTGAGCACTGATTATATATGTGTGTGGAAGATGGTGATCTGTACCAACTGATGAGTGCTGTTTCAGCATGAGATGTGTATATTGGGGATTATTTATCTTTTTACATGTACATGGTTATGTGTATTGGCTGTATAAGATGAAGTGGATAGTTGTACAAAGCTTGAAAGTCTGAGTTCAATCCCTTTTAATTATAATAAGTTCAGTATAGACAACTTCTAGTGTTATATCTGTCTTACCTACTCTTTTACGTTTGGGCAAGAAAAGTCTAGCAAAATGAAGTTACAAGACCTTTTTTGCAATCCTAAATGTAGAGAAACCCAGGTCCTGGCTAGATGTCTAAAAAAGTTTAAAATATGGCAGCAATTTGTTAATTTCAAATCTATTGTAAATTTTTGTAAAAATATATGTTTCCATAATTGCTATTTCATTTTATCTTTAAAATGTTTAATTTTTACCATTAGTTACTTTACGAAGAGTAGAAAAGATTATTGAAGATATTATGGGATATTATTATTGTCCATTATAAAAAATAACTTACTTTCAGATATAGATAACTGGTTACAGATTCAGTGCATTTTTGCAGAAGGAAATAACTTTAAAGACAAGAGTTTTTGTTGCAAAGAAGTATCTGAGAAAAAATTACATATTACTTTTATGGATTTGGTCAAGTAAAATGACTTCATTTTGAAATGATATCTGTGATGTTTGAAATTAGTTGGGATCTTCATACTCCAACATGATTGACTGAATACACACATTCTTACATGGGAGTCATTTCAAATAGTAGCTGGAGCTAATCAATCTACAATATTGTTTTTTTATTTTTTGGCAATGGTATTTCGAACAAGGATAGTTATGCAATGCTATACAATGCACTGTGGCTTCTTTTATCAAAGTCAGAAATCTCTCAGACACTCTACACAGAGAAATCTGTTAGCCACCTTTCCTACCCTTTCTATTCCCCACACTAAGTTTTTTCCCATATTCTTCTCTATCCTGCTCCATCCCATTTCCACAACATCATCTTTGTCCACTCTATGACCCTTTATATCTAGATTCCCCTTATCTTTTTCCAAACCCAGCATAAAAACTAATAACCCACTGTATGGGTAATCACTTTGTTTATATTTATTCTCCCACAACTTCATTATTTGTACCATTTCTGCTTGTAAGCATTTACATTCAATTAACAGATACCTAATATTTCCATGCCTTTCTTACATAACTTGCAAACTAAATCACCCACATTTCTTCATTTATGTGTATATTCCCTTGTTGCTAAGGATTCTGTTCAAACCTTAAATAGTAAACTAGTTTTTTTTTGCTATTATCGTAAATCAACTCACACCCAATAATATGTTTACTTCTATATATATTCCAAACTCATTTTACTCTCCATACTAGTTCTCTATCTCTCCAATTCTCTATTTTTTATTAATGCATCTATTCTTCTATGTCATTCCTTGCTATTATAACACTCAACAATTCATCTAACACAATCACCTCACCTTTTGTATAAATATACTGACAAAGACTTTATCCAAATCCTCTGCATACCATATTACGTTTGTGATCCATATTGTTGCTGTTCTTTACTCATATTCCAATTAAATACTATTTTGGCTATTCTTTTACTATCCATAAATTGCAATCTACCGAATATTTTTATTTTGCCTTTTGCATCTCTCGTATAAAAACTTGACCATCCTATGTTTCATTGAATTGCCTCCTTTGCATCCACACATCTGCATCTAATGCATGTCTTCCTACTTCTCTTTGTACTTTTTCTAAGTAATCTAACATCCCTTTGCTAACACATAATCCATCATTACCATTAGTTCACCATGATACTGCCACACCCTTCCATACAATTCTTGCTTCATCATATTTATTATATGAAAACACTGTCAATTTCTTTATCTATCCTTTCTTTTCTTTGCTTCATTTACCAAGTAGCAAGCTCTTCATAAAGTAGTGCTACTCAGTGCCAACTTTAGTAAGTAATGGAGGAAATGGTAATCATGTAATCATTAAGGATGGTTTCATTAAGAATGTATCAAATTAGAATTCATCTTTAATGAGGAATTTAAATTTAATCTATTAAAAGCAAGAAGGACTTCATCACCTTGGCCTCTGAATTAACAGTATGGGACAATTGTGGCATTCTTTTCATTTCAAAAGATGAACTGCACAATGTTATAATTTATTACAAGAATCCATTATAGGTTTTTGGTATACATAAATGCCAAATTCTTTGTTAGCGAAATTAGGTGAAAAATTTCCTGAAATTTTTGGCTCAGACGGCTATCAACTTTGGAATATGAGTGAATTTATATATGCTGACAATTTTTTTTAAATAGATTAACAACCCAATGGGAGATTCAACCTAATTTTTAATATTCTTCTTCTGCATTTAACAATTTAAAGAATAAACAATAGTGATATACTTACTCTAAGTAAATGAGTTAGTTATAGAATTCTTTTAATTGATTGGAATCGAATCTGATACCTATATTTATAGTGTATTCAAAATACATTCGATTTGAAGTTATTCTCTTAAGACTAAAGTCATTGATGAATAAAATTAAAAAGATATTCATTAGAGTTTGTTATATTTAATTTACAGGTGTCAAACGTACTTCGCCCATAACTTTCACATAATATACTCTAACCAAATGCAGTAATTATTAGTAATAACCATTTATTAAACTAGATATTGTCTCTAGGGTCGACAACTATATTAACATAATGTTTTTTAAAAGTATACGGCGAAAATAAAAGAGCCATAAGGAAAGAAGTGAAAAATATGTTGAGAAATATGGATTTCTATACCAGGGGTGGCCAACTTTTGGGTTCTTAAGATCTACTTTTTATTTTTAAAATGTGTTGCGATCGACTTGTTGTCATAGGCGCAGTCTAAGTGGAAGGAAGTGTGAAATATATATTATTTTTATATATCTACCTTGTAAATATAGGGGATTTGAACTCAGACTTTCAAGCACCCTTCAACTATCCACACTATCTCATATAACTGATACACATGACCACACACATGTAGAAAAGATAAATAATCACCAATATACGTACTTCGTGCTGAACCAGCACTCATCAGTTGGTCCAGATTATCACCTTCCATACACAAATATAATCAGTGTTCAGTTTATATTAAAATAGTAAATATTCACACTGTAATAGACAGGCTTCAATCTATTCCAACATCCAACTTTTCAACCATCCATATCCTTGTAAGTCTGATGATGTGGATGGCAAAAAGTTGGAGGGTGGAGTAGATTGAAGCCTGTCCATTAAAATGTGAAGATTTGTTATCTTAATATAAACTGAGCACTGATTATATATGTGTGTGGGAGATGATAATTTGGACCATGATGATTATTTATCTTTTCTACATGTGTGTGGTCATGTGTATCAGTTATATGAGATAGTTTGGTTAGTTGAAGGGTGCTTAAAAGTCCGAGTTCAAATACCGTATATTTACAATTAAGCTCCAGGTTTGTGAAGAGTGCCTGGGTTTTCAAGTATTTATATCTACCTAGTAAAAAATAACAATTATTTAACGGGCCAAAAACTCATGTCCGGGGAATTAAAGCAACATGAGTAATTATTAACAATATTTATTAATTCAAATTAGCTACATTAAATCAAGATTAAAAATATTATTTTCAATAATGATAGGGCTTAGTGGACTTCATCTATCTAGAGTTGAAAAAAAAAAGAACAAAAACAAAAAAAAAACTTTAAAATCTTGACTTAATTTGTTTTACTTGTTACTCGACAGCTCTTGCCAGATTGGCCTTGCGATTGACCGGTGAATCACGATCGACTTGTTTGACACTCCTGTTCTATACCATTACGGTGGTATTGAAACAATTATTTTAATACTAGAACATAACAGAAGCAAAATACATATAATAGAAACTGAAATTCTCTTAAAAATAAAGTCTAAATTAAAAAAAAATATTTTGATTGTTTGATTTATTCTCAATTTTTTATTGTTTATACATTCATCATAGATAATAATTTTTATTCTATAATAAGGCCAAGGAGCAACGTGGATAAAATGGTTCCCCCATTCCCCGCTAGAGTTCTGAAATATTTATAAATTGCTGGTTAAAAAAGTTAGTTTATGTTTGTAGAGCGGGAGCTACCTGTTGTTGATTCATTCTATAGTCTACTGCTGCAAATTTACGTCTCTTATTGGGGATGAGGAACGATTGAACAGTAATAAACTTTCTAACGAAATATTTATTTGAGCCAGCGGAGCTATAATTTCATTAATGTAATATTGATTATTTTTATTACGAATATATAACTGGAAATAGAATATAATACATAACTCTAAAAAAGTTTTGAAACATTTTAAAAAGTATAGCTCATTTCAGAAAAAGTTGAGACACGAAAGCAAGATGCCCGTATGATGTTATTTATTTATTGTTGCTATGGCTTTACTGCAGTAACGAAAATTTATAAGTTTTAATATTACTGTGCAGCCAATATGGCTCTTACAAAAAAAGACGTATTTTTTAATTATTTGTGAGAGATAAAAACCAAAAAACAACGTTAAGTTTTTCTTTAAACACTTGATACATTTTTTATTCATTATATTTACAAGAATATAAAGTTCTTAAAAGATAAACAAGAATAAATTACTAAGATACAATACACACTTATCATTTAAATAAAAACCGAGAGCGAAAAAAACTAGCAGACGTATTAATCTTTGATTAGCTTTTTCTTCTACTAATGGGAGAAATTCATTTATAAGCCATAAAATATTATCCACAATATTTTTTTTTACAAACCCCAGTTATTTTTTCTATCTACCAGAAAGCTTGTTTGAATAATAATTTAGACCAGGGCGGCCCGTATAATAATATCCCTAGATTCACTTTTGAACGTCATAGTGCGAATCTCCCATCAGAAGTGATTTCTCTGTCTGCCAGTTGACCTTACTCTGCAATCAGCAAGAAATCAAGCTATCCTCTAAAATTAATTTAATAGTCAATTTTTATATAACTAAATATGTAAATACTGTTTTTTTTATTAAGAGCAAGCAATTAGTAATTAAAGCGAAATGCAGAAACCTCTCGCATGCGCTTTTAGAATGCTTATATGACAGCCAATCAGATGTAATATAACTAAGAGAAAAATACTCCCCTCTACTACTTATAAGAGAAAAAATACTCCCCTCTACTACTTATCTAGTGTTTTGTTAACTAGAACACAAAGCAATGAATAACTGGAAAACTCCACCACTTTAATATTTAATAAAATAATGCCCTGTACATGATGGGTCAGAGTCGAGTGACTTACTGTCAACATGGGTAGGATGAGAAGTTGGCACCAATGCTGGCTTTGAGCATTCCATCATCAGATTTTCAATGAGATGGACGGCCGAAGAGTTGTGGGGTGAAATGGATTGAAGCCTATCTATTAAAGTATGAAGATCGGCTATCTTAATATAAACTGAGCATTGATTGTATATATGTGTGGAGATGATAATCTGGACCAACTGACAAGTGCTAGTTTAGCACGAAATCGGATATTGGTGATTATTTATCTTTTTAGCATGTGTGTGACCAAGTGTGTCAGCAGTATGAAATAGCGTGAATAGTTGAGGGTCGTGTGAAAGTCTGACTTCAAACCCCCTATATATTACATATTGGAGTGCAGGTATGAAAAAGCCTGTACTCTAGAAAAATATATATTAAAATAATATTTTAATTGGAAATTTCTACCACATATAATTATAAACAGATGAATTAAAAAGACTTACTGTCTGCACTACATATATATAAGTATACACAATTGTTGGCGTAATTCATATAATATATATTGTACCAGTCAAAACTTGTTTATCCATCTAACATGAGCTGGAACTCACAAAATGTACTTCAAACCCAGTCAAGCCCGAGATTTAGGTCAGGGACCAGCCTGGATTCGAACCCACTATCTAAGCTCCAGATCTAACACCTAATGAATAACATAATAGTGATGGCACATGAGAATTCATTTTAATCCGGCCAACTAGCAAAGCTGAGAATAACAATGAGACACCTATTAACTATGACTAAACTAAAATATATACACGCATAACTAACTGTATGTGTGGAAGTGGAGGAAAAGGAATTCGAATTACCCAAATACTTAGTCAATAAAATTATTAGTTTAATATAATGACAAGTTATTATACATTATGACTTAATTATATACGTTAGTGTGTGCGTGAATGAGCAAGCAGTAGATGATTACATAGTGTCATTCAAGCTACTATTTCTTATATGCTCTTTATTAGCTAAATGATATATTATAAATAGGAAGACATCTTTGGTGGGTCCAATATTAAAATGCCAATCGAATATTAGAAAGAATTACATAATACTGCCATTAACGCTTTGATTTACGGTTCAGAAACATAGTGACTAACATATATTTTTCTAGGAGCATTCCGAAATTCATTATACATATGATATAAACTATTTTCACGCCATTGAGGTCATGAAAATAAACAAAATACATTTGAAAGATTATATTTGAATCTATGACAAAATATTTAATGAAAAATTATTTTAACAATAGTAAGACGAATGCTTTATTTCCCCCAAGGCATATATACTCTTAAATACAGAAATTAGTTACGATGGTGGGATTGTATAAGACTGAAATAAATTTAATTAATAAAAATAGAAGTAGTTGGCATTTATATATATTTTAAGCAGAGCGCAAATTTAATATTAGAGCATTAAGACTGGGTCATGAAGCAAAAGAAATAATAAATACGAAGAAGTTTGCGGTGCTGACATAATAGCCTAAAAATAACTAAGAGGAAAAGGTCGTGCTTCTGGATGAGAATGAAGTGGATGGGCATAGCATGTGTTAGACTTAGGGAATCACTGTCAGAGGCCTTTTTATATGAAGAAAGTGGATGGACATAGCGTGTGCCAAACTTAGAGATCACCGCCAGAGGCCTTTTTATACGAAGAAAGTAGATATGCATAGCGTGTGCCAAACTTATGGGATCACCACCAGAGGCATTTTATACGGAATAAATGTGGTTCCAGATAGATCAACTATCTATGGAATGAGGTACGAGAAGAAATCTATGGGTTCGAACTTGTCGCAACCCCAGATTAAGACTAGAAGCACATAATATATCTATATACGAAGATAGGCTAAATGTCAGTAACGCAGCAATGATACATGTCACTAATGACATTGAATAAATTTTACTGCTTTAAAATAAATGACCCTGGCCTAAGTACTATAATTTAGACAAATAATATGCTAGGCAGTTATAATATATATAAAGAGAGATTTACATTTCATTTACTTAAAATATACTTGAAGATTTTATTTAGCAAAAGTAACATTAAGATTTACTTAATCACTATATGTTAAGATTTGACTCCCACCTTTTCTGCTATTTAAAATAAATCAATTCCACCTTCATTGATTTTATAATAACTGGAATATTTAAAGACTGTATTTGATATTTTAAGAGTGTGGAACAATAAAATAAAAACTAGCAGTTATATATATATAGAAAACAATAAGTCACTCTTTCAGAATTAAATAAATAATATTTTATAAGATTTCAGAGCGTTAATTAGCTTGAGTTTTGGATTCACCCTGGGTAGAAAATCCAGAGTTAAACAAATATATTTTTATAATAAACCAACATAAAATCTTGATTCGTAAAAACAAAATGGCGAACATATATCATATAATATATTTTGAGGGAAAGTTAAAAACCTTAATCAATGGAGATTTACTTAAAAGAAAGAAAAGGTTTTACAAAATTCGACTCATCAGATTGTTTAAGATTAGCATATTAATTAGAAAAGCATATATATAAAATTATTAATATTATAAAATCAAATAATAAATAAATGACTGCACCAAGGTTAAAGAAAATTAGAGCATATGAGAGAAAATTAAATATATAGAAATCATTTACTTAAGAGCAAATTACATATTAAAACAAAACAAAGTTAAATCACATATTAGAGGAAATCTTGATAGATGAATTAGGCTAGATTTAGTTTCAATGATGGCGGTTCGAAATAATTTACCTTGCAATTTTTAAAGTCCAATTTAAAGTACGGCACGTGCACGGCAATTGAAATGCAAGTTCTCCTGTGGCAGCAAGCTTCTATTAGCACACTAAAGTTCTTAGGTCAGGCTTTTACTTCACTCTTGGGCAGCAGAATGGTATGGCCATGGAAGATGATGACCCAACCGGGCTGAGAAGTGACAGATTTACTGCTACATTATTTAAGTTTCAAGCGACGTGTAATACATTTACAATCAGTTCTCTCAATAGTAGCTAATCTAATCTGTGACTCAAAATTCAGCTGTTTTATACTTTTTCTTTATCGATTATTTTTGAAAATGCAACAGTAAGATAAAAATGCCGTTTCCGCGGCCGGCACGTTCGAACCCACGTTTTCTATAATACAACTTTTTTGTTGTACTACAGATTGCAGGCCACTATGTTGCATCGCAGTACAGCATGTATGTTTATGTAGCAAATACATTTTCCCAATTCGTAAGTTTATAAAATTGTTGCGGCTTGGGGAGAGTGTGTGTTTTTTTGAATTGGATGGAAATGTTATTTTCATTGTTTTTTATTTTTATTTTAAAGTATTGAAATGTTCAGATTTTGTAAAGTAATAATTAACAGACTTTTTACACCATAGTGTATTGAAGTTTTAAGTAGTAAATGTTGACAAGGTATATGTATAAAGTGAATTGGAATTAGGTAACACGTCAAGTAACGTACTGTTCATAACTTTTCCATGAGACATTTTAAGATTGTACCATGTGTATATTTTTGAAATAAAAAAGAGCGTTAACACAAAAATATCCAGAAAGAAAAGTACAATTGTACACTGTTTTTTTAAATGTCATAAAAAGCATATATTCTAAACATTATATATATATATATTTGTCGTTGTTTAAAAAAGTTTTAGTTTCTTTCTTTTCTCCGACTACCATTATACTTTGTCGAATATAGTTTACGTTTATTGTTATCATTTATTTTATAGATGTTAGTAAAAAAAAATATTTACAAAAATACGATTTTGATATTTTTTATTTTAGCATTACAAACAACAGAACACTAACCGTAAAACTAACCCTAAAGCTAACCCTAAAACTAACCCTAAAGCTAACCCTAAAACTAACCCTAAAGCTAACCCTAAAACTAACCCTAAACCTAACCGTAACAACTTTTACTTTTAGTTGTCTTTCGATTTAAAATAAAAAATTGCGGTAAATAACAACAACAAAAAAGTCGTAACCCCAGTAAAAAAATTTCCGATAGAAAATTGATTTTTCTTCTAATAAAAAGCAAACTAAAAAAGACGAATCAAATTGTAATTTGTTTATTTTATTTTACATTTATTATTATCATTTAATTTTTATACATTAATAAAAGAATAATATTTGAAATTAAATAATATTTAAAAAAGACGATTTTCTTTTGTTTTTATTTTCGCATTACAAAAAACACATCAAAATGATTATAATTAACAGCCCGGGAATGATCATATTTTATAGTTTAAGCATGAAAACTGCACCATCAAGTGGGATATAGTAGTTATTCGTCGATGAGCCACCATATCCCACTGGATGGTGCTGTTTTCACGCTAAAACACATAAAAATGCCATTTCCGCGGCCGACACATTCGAACCCACATTTTCTATAATACAACTTCTTTGTTGTACTACAGATTGCAGGCCGCTATGTCATGTTGCAGTACAGCATGTATGTTTATGCAGCAAATACATTTTCCCAATTTGCACAGTTTATAAAATAGTTACGGCTTGGGGAGAGGGTGTGTTTTTTTGAATTGGATGTAAATGTTATTTTCATTGGTTTTTTATTTTATTTTAAAGTATTGAAATGTTCAGATTTTGTAAAATAATAATTAACAGACTTTTTATACCGTAGTGTATTGAAGTTTTAAGTAGTAAATGTTGACGAGATATATGTATAAAGTGAATTGGAATTAGGTAATGCGTCAAGTAACATACTGTTCGTAACATTTCCACAAGACATTTTAAGATTGTACCATGTGTATACTTTTGAAATAGAAAAGAGCATTAACACAAAAATATCCAGTAAGAAAAGTACAATTGTACACTGTTTTTTTAAATGTCATAAAAAGTATATATAAACATTTTATATATATATTTGTCGTTGTTTAAAAAAGTTTTAGTTTCTTTCTTTTCTCCGACTACTGTTATACTTTGTTGAATATAGTTTACGTTTATTGTTATCATTTATTTTATAGATGTTAGTAAAAAAAATATTTACAAAAATACGATTTTGATATTTTTTATTTTAACCGTAAATCTAACCCTAAAACTAACCCTAAACTAACCCTAAAACTAACCCTAAAGCTAACTCTAAAACTAACCCTAAAACTAACCCTAAACTAACCCTAAAACTAACCCTAAAACTAACCCTAAACCTAACCGTAACAACTTTTACTTTTAGTTTTTATTCTATTTGAAATAAAAAATAGCGGTAAACAACAAAAAAAAAAAGCCGTAACCACAGTAAAAGAATCTCCGATAGAAAATTAATTTTTCTAATAAAAAGAAAACTAAAAAAGACAAATCAAATTGTAATTTGTTTATTTTATTTTACATTTATTATTATCATTTAATTTGTATATGTTAATAAAAAATAATATTTAAAATTAAATAATATTTAAAAAAGACGATTTTCTTTTGTTTTTATTTTCGCATTACAAAAAACACATCAAAATGATTATAATTAACGGCCCGTGAATGATCATATTTTATAGTTTAAGCGTGATAACTGCGCCATCCAATGGGATATGGTTGCTCATCGACGACAACCAAAATACCTTCCCCAGATTAAAACAATAGTGTTTCCAACCCTTAATTATTTTTAGACAATCAACTGTAGCATCTTCCATATTGGATTTTATAAAAATATACAGTTTAATAGAAAAAGTACTTTAAAAAGAAAAAGTTTAAAAAATAACGTATAATAAAATATTTACAAAAAAAAACAATATTTTGTTAGTATTTTGCTCCTATATACATTTATTTGAGCCACACCTATGTATTTTAATAAAAAGAATTAATAATCATAAAATTAATAATAATAAAAATGTTAATTTAAAAGTTAAAATTTTATAATGTAGGTGTGCATCTCAAATGTATACATAGAATATATATACATGACAAAAGGAGCGGGATAAGATGTAGGGTTTAAACACAGGTTAGTAGGTGGAAACATGAAGCTCAATCTTAAGCTAAGATTGACTGCTTCAATACCTATATATAAAATTACATTATACATTTAATTTGCTTGTATAACATGTATATGCAACACTTAAATATATATTTAAATACATTTATTAGTACATAGCACCCCACCTTCTTCATAAAAACTATGCTTACATAGCCTTTTAAATATTCTGGATTTGGTGTTTACTTTTGCTTTGTTGGGTATGCCTCTTGGAAGCCTCAGTTATTGGACTCACATTTTCAATTTCTTCCACTGCTTCACTTGTTTCTCTTGGGTCTTGTTTAGGCATTTTAAATTCTATTTTTTCTCTTTTGTCATCTGTTTGATTTTATTCTTTCCCTGTTACACTTATTTGTTTTAAGTCATCAGTTGGTTTCAAGTGGTGGTAATTGATGTTTTTTTATCAATTTCACACCATCAGCCGTTACTACTTCTATAATTTGGATGGACAAATGATTTAATGATATACCCGAGCCATTGTCAATTTCCATGGTCATTCTTTTTCCAAAAATTTGAACAGTAAACACTATTTGCTTGACAAGATTTATTTTTGTATTTTTAACCTGGGCTTTAGCTTTTCACTCCGGTTGAGTTACTTGCTGCAGGTTTTTCTTTAGCCTTGGAGATTTTTAGCAAGTATTTGCTAAATGCTCTTTCACTCGGCAGTTTGTGCATTCTTCATTTTTCCATATACAGTTATGAGTTATATGTCCACTTTTACCACAGCAGAACCAAAAATTTTTTATTTTCTGTGGTTTTGTTTTATTAAAATTACTTCTACTCTGCTTTTCAGTTTTTTGGTTCGCAGTTTTATTTACATCATCTAAACATGATTTTTTAATTTCCTTAGACTGCTCCAATACTAATTCATAAGTATCCCTCTTTTAAATAGTTCTTTTAATTAATTTTTTTTTATCAGATCTTTTTCTGATAATAATTGATATCTCAATCATTCATTTGACATTTCCCATCATTCATCTGACATTTCCCATAAGAACTTTCCAAAAAGTGTCTAATCTATTAAATCACCATATATATAGTACTTTGCTAAGTCTCTAGTGCTGTGTCACATTCATGCAATTTTTCTTCTTCAGCTTGATTTCTATACCTAAAATGAAGTTGAGCCATGTGTCTTGAAAGAAAGGGGTTAAAATGTTTATCTAATTTAGAAATTATTTTTTCCTAAGAAAAATTTTCTGGCTTGACCCCTCCACATAAATGGATAATAATTTCAATTACTTTTGATCAGCAAATACAATAATGTCACCACTTTAATTTTACTTTCCTTGATTTTGTTCATAAGAAAGTACTTCTCTATATGTTGCATGAACAATGACCAGCTAGCTGGGTCTTCAATGTCAAATTCACTAATAATAGCTTGTGATATTTTAATTCTGCTAGTTTTACTTTGCCAAAATTTTGAATTTTTTGTGGATATCACACAATCTCTCAAACTATACTAGATTGGCACTTATAGGGTTCGAGTTTTGACTGAGTCTGGATTTGATGTGACTGCACCATGTTGGCATTTATTTGGTTTGAATTCCGTCAGTGACTATGCACTTTTTCTATGTCTCTTCTGCAGAGATGAAAACTTATGTTTTAATTTTACTGCATGGTCAATATGTCACAAAAAAACAAAAACAGACAATATTTTTAATTATTTTTGAGAAATAAAAAATGACTAAACTAGGTTAAGTTCTATTTAAATGCTTGATACTGATTTTATTCATTATATTGACAAGAATATAAATTCTTAAAATATAAACAGAAGTAAATTACTAAGATAAAATATAGCTTATCATTTAAATAAAAACCAAAAGAGAAAAAAAAGTTAGCAGATGTATGAATATTTGATTTTTTTATAAAAGAATTTATAGGCCTTAAAATATTCTCAATAATATTTCTTTTACCAAACCCCAGTTAATTCCCCTATCTGCCTGAAGCCTTATTTAAATAATAATTTAGACCAGGGTGGTCTGTACAATAAAACCTCTAGATTCTGTTTTGAACATCAGGGTGTAAATCTCCTCTCAAAAGATATTCCTCTGTCTGCCATTTGATCTTACTCTGCAAACAGCAAGAAATCAAGCTAATCTCTGATAATAAATTTAATAGTTATTTTTTTATAACTAAGAGAAAAAATACCCCCTCTACTTATTCTAGCAATTTGTTAACTAGAACGCAAAGTATTAAGTAATTAAAAAATTCCACCATTTTAATATTTAATAAAATAAAATTATGATAATAATTTAATGATGTAAACAATTGTTGGTGTAATTCATATAATCTATATATAAAATATGATATATATATAAGTAAACAATTAGTAAACAGTCGATGTGATGTGATGTATTATGGCTTCTCCTTAAACGAAGTCAAGAATATCTCAGCAATTATGCCCAGATAAACATGTTAGCCACTTTCTTTTACATTCCCCACTCTAAATTTACCCATAATCTGCTCTATCCCATTTCCACAACATAATTTTTGTCAACTCTATAACATTTATATCTAAATCCCCCTTATCTTTTCCCAAACCCAGCATAAAACCAATAATTCACTTTCTGTATAATCACTCTTTTCATATTTATTTTTCCACAACTTCATTATATGTACCCTTTCTTTTTTCAAACATTTACATTCAATTAACAAATGCCTAATATTTTCAATTCCTTCCTTACATAATTTACAAAATAAATCACCCATATTTTTCCATTTACATGTATATTCTTTTGTAGATAAAGATCCCGTTCGAGCCTTAAACAATAAACTACTTTCCTTACTATTATCATATATTAACTCACACCTAATATTCTGTTTATGTGATGTGATGTGATGTATTATGGCTTCTCCTTAAACGAAGTCAAGAATATCTCAGCAATTATGCCCAGATAAACCTGTTAGCCACTTTCTTTTACATTCCCCACTCTAAATTTACCCATAATCTGCTCTATCCCATTTCCACAACATAATTTTTGTCAACTCTATAACCTTTATATCTAAATCCCCCTTATCTTTTCCCAAACCCAGCATAAAAACCAATAATTCACTTTCTGTATAATCACTCTTTTCATATTTATTTTTCCACAACTTCATTATATGTACCCTTTCTGTTTTCAAACATTTACATTCAATTAACAAATGCCTAATATTTTCAATTCCTTCCTTACATAATTTACAAAATAAATCACCCATATTTTTCCATTTACATGTATATTCTTTTGTAGCTAAAGATCCCGTTCGAGCCTTAAACAATAAACTACTTTCCTTACTATTATCATATATTAACTCACACCTAATATTCTGTTTATTTCTATATATATTTAAACTCTTTTTACTCTCCATACTATTTCTCCATCTCTCTAACTCCCTAGTCTTTATTAATAAATTTATTCTTTTATCCCATTCCTTACTACTATAACACTCAATAATCCTCTTAACACAATCATCCCATCTTTTGTACAAATATACTGATATAAATTCTTTATCCAAATCTTTTGCATAGCGCATTACCTTTCTCACCCATCTTGTTACCTGCCCTTTACTCATAACCCAATTAAATACTATTTTAGCTATTCTTTTATTATCCATAAACTGCAATCTACCAAACATTTTCATTTTACTTTTTGCATCTCTCATATGAAAACTTGACCATCCCATTTCTCCTTGAATTGCCTCCCTTGCTGTCCATACTTCTGCATCCAATGCATGTCTTCCTACTTCCCTTTGAGCTTTTTCTAAATAATCTAATATCTTTTTACTAACATATAATGCATCATTACCATATGTTAACCCTGCTACTGCAACTCCTTTCCATATAATTCTAGCTACATCATATTTATTATATGAAAATATTGTTAATTTCTTTATCAATCCCTTTCTTTTCTTTGCTTCATTTATCAATTTTTTCTCCCATTCATCCAAATAATTTTTCTGATTACTTAAAATAATTCCCAAATAACTATATCTATTCACCACACTTAACTTAATATCTCCCAATAAAAATTCTACATCTTCTCTTTCCTCAGTATTAACCATCATTATATTTGATTTTTCTTCACTAAATTTAATCCCCATCTCTTTACCCACCCTTGCACATGTCCTCAACATAACTTCCATATCTTCTCTTTTTTCTGCACACAAAAATATATCATCTGCAAAAAAAAGACCTGACAAAATATATACTCCCTTACTACCTATTAACGGTATCTCTATCCCTCTTCCTAATCTTTCTATTGCTCTTTCCATTTCACTCAAATACAACACAAACAAAATAGGTGACATAGGGCATCCTTGCCTTAGTCCCACACCATTTTTAACTTTAATTGATTCTATATTCTCTAATTGATATATATAATAATTATTTTCATATAATTTCTTAATAATATCTATTAAAGCTTCATCCATTCCCAAATTTGCTAAACTTATCCATAATCTATTTCTATTTACTCTATCATATGCCTTCTCTATATCTATAAAACTCATATATAACTGTTTACCTGCATTCCTACTCATATCCATAAGTTGTGTAACTACAAATAAACTATCTCCTATACGCCTATCTAATCTAAAACCTCCTTGCATTTCACCCACTACATTATTCCCTTCCATCCATTTTACAACTTTACTAGCCACCATATACGAGAAAACTTTATATAAAACTGATGTTACCGCTATCGGTCTATAATTATTCAACTTTCTATGATCCTTACCCTTTCCTTTAAATAATAACCTTATTCTTGTATTACTCCAACTACTTGGGAAAACTCTATTCTGTGCCATTTTATTAAAACAGGATAATAACTTTACTTTTGCCCTATATCCTAAATTCATTACCATCTCTGCTGCCCATCCATCTAAACCTCTTGCCTTCCCACTTTTCAATTTCTTCTCTACCTCATTTAGTTCATTTTCTGAAAAACTAATATTCCCATTACTATATTCTTTCATATTTTCTAATATTCTATCATTCACATCTAACATCTTTTCTATATTCATTACATAACTATTTAAGATTCTCTCTAAATCTTCTCTAGAACTACACTCAGTTCCCTCATCATCTAGTAATACTAACTCTCTCTCCCCTACATTTCTCCTTTTAATATAATTCCAAAATTTTTTACTTCCATCTCTTCCACTTTTATTAATATCCTCCAACAATTTCCTATTCAATTTCATTCTCTCTCTATAAATATCTATTTTAGCCAACTTCTTCTTTTCTAAGTACTTTTCCCATTTAGCATTAATATCTTTTTCACTTTCCTTATTCTTAATAGCACACTTATATTCTCTACATGCTTCTTTCCTTTCTTTTACACTTTTACTAATTTTAATTTTTTTATTACTTTTATTCTTTTCAATATTCTCACCTAAAACCCTATTTGCAACTTTTTCTACTTCCTTACACCAATCCTTATACTCATCCCCAACCCACTCTTCCATTATTTCTTCAACTTGTATTTTATACTCTTCCAACTTATTCTTATCATTTACTCTCCATCCACATCTTTCACTATTATTTCTACTTTTATTTCTATTCTCCATCACATTACTAACCATTTCAATTACAATGAAATTATGATCACTAGTGCATACTTTTTCTTCATTATCAAATACCTTAATTTTCCGTATTTTATTTATTCCCTCTTTCTCTACCAATACATAATCTATTGTGTGAAATATATTATTTCTGGACCATGTGTATTGTCCCTCATAAATATTTAATAAATTTCCAATACTCAAATTCACTTTCTGACAAAAATTCTTCAAAAGCTGTCCATTTTTATTATCTACATCATCAATTTCTTCAATATGTCCATTCATATCCCCTATAACCATTATTCTCTTCCCCCTTTCTTTAAAACTTTGTATATCCTTAACTAAACATTCGTATATATTACTATTCCACTCCAATATAATTTGACTATCTCCAGTAGCTATATAAACTATAGCTACCATCCATTCTTGTCTACCCAACCTTATTTCAAACCACAAGTGTTCTTGACATTTAACAATATTTAAATATTTTTTTGATATAACACTTATACCACCACCCCTTTTTTCTTTTTCTTTTCTATTTATACCCTGCCATACCAACTGTTCCAAAATAGGTTCTTCTTCTTCTCTTAAATGTGTTTCCACTACTGCTAATACCTCAAGCTCTTCATTTTCAATTGTTTTATTTAATTCCATCCATTTTTCTGGTTTCCTACCACCTTGCATATTCAAAAACCCAATTTTAACAATTTCTTCTTTCCTAACTACTCTTTTATAAATTCTTTTAATTCTTTCTTCTCCATTACATTTATAAATTACTTTCTTACCATTAATTTTACAAACCCATTCCTTCTCCATATAGTAGTGCCACCTTGTGCTAACCAGAGTAATCAATGGATGCCAGAAGGCTTGTGTATAAAATCCCTATCCAGTGCCTACTCATCCAATATCCCCAGACTAGTTTCTGGCTTGTGGCCTTCATCAGTGAGGAGCCTTGGATCTGAGAGCATGAGATGATGATCATGTGATGTTTAGTGGTTTAAGTAAACAATTGTTGGTATAATTCATAAAATCTATACATAAATTTACATTACACATTTAATTTGCTTGTATAATATATATATACAACACTTGATACAGATTTAGTATGTGCTCACGGCCATTTTGAATTTAAAAAAAACACCCAATCCCATATTTGACACATCCAAGCAATAAATGACATCAAATAATCTACATGTGGTCGCAATATGACAATTTGTTACAAAATGGCAATTTGTATCGATAATTAAAAAAATCAAATCGCAAATTTCATACAATTATGCTTGATCAAATCATATGGCTAAAACATACAAAATAAAAATTTACAGCAAGAATTCAAAAATTAAAGTACAAATTTCGTACAACTGTGATTGATCAAATCAAGTAACTAAAATATATAAAGTCACAATTTACATCAGTAACTCAAAAATTAAAGCAAATTTCATTCAACTATGCTTGGTCAAATCACATGACTAATATATATATATATATAAAGTTATGGGATGAAGGAATAAATTTCAACAAACTAAAAGCTTATTAAATACAAACTATATTACAATATATTAAGAAAAAAATCAAAGTCGTATATCACATGATTCAATATTTAAGCTTGTAAATAAAAAAATAAAGAGCTCTGCTAATTTGCTCTAATAAGCTTTATTGATAAATGCTAGCTAAACAAAGCATTTAAAAATCTCTACCTTAAAAACCACTCCCTAACCTCAAATGAATGGTTTCATGCTCTGACACTTCTCAGTGGGGCTCTAGAATAGTTTCAGTCACTAGATCTAGAAATACCAAGCCAAAGCCAGTATTTATCTAAAAGTTAACTATTAAGTAGAAAATCTGAAATTTTTAGCCACTTAAATGTCTTCAAACCCAGCTATCTAACTTAAATAGCTATATGGGGCTGAGAGATCTTCAGCCAAACCATATATTAGAAGTCTTAGCAATATAACATTGCTTAAGACTTTAAAGCAAGGACTATAAATAGTCAACAAAAAATCAAAGTCATATATCACATGACTCAATTTTTAAGCTTGCAAATAAAAAATAAAGAGCTCTGCTAATTTGCTCTAATAAGCTTTGTTGATAAATGCCAATTATACAAATTTAGCTGGAATTTATCAACAAATCTTGCTAGAGCATATTAGCAGAGCTCTTTGTTTATTGTAATTGTTTGTTTTTAATATGAAATTTTTGTATTAGGAACCATTTTGGACCTTAATTGAGAATTGAACTTGCTGTCTGGGATAAAACTGTACTTGTAATACAATAAATAGCTTAAACAAACACACAAAAACATGATCGAAACTTTATCTGATACAAAATAATTGCATTGAATCAGCAAACTTTTTACTAAAGAGTGTTTTTCTGAAGATTTGTGATGATGGTATTTTAGTTGTATTTATATATTGGACTATTTCCTTCAACAATTTAATAATTCTACATAGTATAAAACATAAATGATTCAGAATTATTTCGCATTGGTATTAAAATTATATAACATTGTTTAATAAATGTATTGTATAATCTCTTTTGGTTGTATTAATAAAAGGTTGTAAAAAATAGCATTTATTTTGGCCGAGGGTCTTTTCTAATTAAAGCAGTATCCGCTAGGGGTCACGATAATCTAGCAGTAATTTTGAGACAGAAAAGATTATAAAGGAAAAACTTGATTGAATATAAGTGAGAAATAACAGAGATACTAGAATTCTATAAAATAGCAATTTAAAAAATAAGGAATTTTTGATTATAGTATAACAAAAGTATAGTATATATAAATTGATTGACTTTGAATAAGAAGTGCTACATTTTCATCGCATCGCATCGATTTTAATTATTTTCTAGATTCTTTGGATATTAACTAATTTCGATTTGGAATTTAATAAAAAAATGAAATTAAAAACAACAACAATAATCTTATTTTATTATTTTAACCCAATTATTTTTAGATATTAGTTTAGTATGAAAATATGATTTAGGATCATCCTTTTATCGTGTTTAGCGCCCAAGTATGATGAAATCCAGAAAATAGTACGATGATTAAAATTGGTGGGATGCGTTTTAATGTAAATACTTGTCGTATGCAAATTACATCTAAAATCCATAAATATTATTTTTTCTATGAGTTTCCTTTTTTTTTCCACGCTACTCCCCCCCTCCCCCTAATTCTCTAATATTGTTCGCCTAACTAAAAAACAAAAGAACGGCAAGCACTAACTTCTGCTGCCAGAACGTGGTAAATAGACAGCAGAAACCAAATGATTATACAAATAGTTTAATAGAATTAACAGTTGGATAAATAATAGTACATATATATAGTTATAAGACAATTAAGTTTAACTTACGAACGCTGGCCATGAAGGCATACAAAAAACATAATATAGACCGGTGAGGCCTGCAAAGTTCCTAGGTCCACTTTTTAACCTTCAGTGGTGGAATTCACTGGGTTTGTTCTGTTGCTAAGTTAAAACTCTTGACCTTCGTGTGCATTCAATGAGTTCTCCGCTACAAGTGCTGCTTAGTTATTTTTTGTTCCTTCTTTTTTCTTGTTAAGGAATGTTTCAGAAACCAATTAATTTTCAGCTATTGTCTACTTTTAGTAATCAGCACTTTTAATCTAGCTGCTTAATTAGTTTCTGATCTGAAGCGCTTATCTTTTTAATAATGTACCAAATTTAATTACAAAATTCCTGTCTATTTCTTTTAATAAAACTTATTTTAATAAAACATTAATTATTATATACGTATAATTTTCTTTTAACAAAACATTATTATACATGTATATAGCAGTCAGTGATGATTTAAAATGAATTGTGAAAGTGTTTATATATACATAGAAACCTCTGACTGGCTCAGTGCACTATAAGACTAAAGGACCATTGATTGCAGCTTACTACTGCTACATCCAGTACTCAGACTTAATAGGGCTTACTGAATGATGAACCATTCAATTACTTTACTTTAATATATATAGGAAGATTTTCCCTAGTGACAACTTGACCAGTATTACTTTACTTTAATACATACAAAGTTTATCATTGAAATTGTGGATGTTTTATCTATCTATCTATCTATCTATCTATCTATCTATCTATCTATCTATCTATCTACCTACCTACCTACCTACCTACCTACCTACCTATCTACCTACCTACCTACCTACCTATCTATCTACCTATCTATCTATCTATCTATCTATCTATCTATCTATCTATCTATCTATCTATCTATCTATCTATCTATCTATCTATCTATCTATCTATCTATCTATCTATGTCTGCCAGTCTGTCTGTCTATCTATCTGACTATTTATCGATCTGGCTGGCTGGCTATCTATTTATCTATTTACCTACCTACCTACCAACTATCTACCTACTTACCTACCTACCTACTATTTACCTGTCTCTATATTTTTTTTGTCAATCTATCAGTCTGTCTACATTTCTGTCTATCTGTTTAACTATGTATCTATCTATCCATGTATTCATCTATCCATCCATTACTCACCCCTCCTTCTCTATCTCTCTCTATCTATACTATCTATCTGTCTATTTATCTACCTACTTACCTCTTACCTACCTACTTTATCTATATATTTATCAAAAATGTGAATATATAAAGGATTCAGGTAAATGAAAGGAATCAAATAAGTAATACATGAGTTTGATAACAAACGTTAATACAAGAATACGAGTGGAAAGATTTTAGTCGTGGAAAAAAAATATATGGTTAAAATATATTAAACATTTCTTTTTTCAGTTCATTCCTGAATTCTAGTTTACTTGTTGTACATAAAAATTAAAACAGGCAAAACTCTCCATACAGTATTGCCACTCAGTACAAGCCAGAGTAATCAATGGATGCCAGAAAGCTTGTACATAAAATCCCCATCTAGTGCCTACTTATACCCTGGACTAGTTTCTGAATCATGGCCTTCGTCAGTGAGGAGCCTTGGATCTGAGAGCATTGCACCTAGATCTTAGGATCTAATGCAACCCCCCAGCAGCCACTTTTATCTCTACTTAACTACTAAACTATGAGTCTTAAAATTGAAAACATAATAATATTTTCAATCCAAGCTCATTATCCTATATAGTCATATAGATCTGAATTCAGTTCAGTACCCATACATTTTGGTGTCTTTGGTTCTTTAATAACCATAACCACCACTATCCTATTAGCCAGGATTGATTTTAAGCCAATAAACATAACATGATCACCAATTCTTATGCTTGCTTGTAACTGTTATTAAAAAAGGCAAAACTCTCCATACAGTATTGCCACTCAGTGCAAGCCAGAGTAATCAATGGATGACAGGAGGCTTGTGCATAAAATCCCATTCTAGTGCCTACTCATCCAATATTCCCAGACTAGTTTCTGGCTTGTGATCTTCATCAGTGAGGAGTCTTGGATCTGAAAGCACTACACCTAGATCTTAGAAAGTAGTGTATGTGTGTGGTCACAACATGTGACCAGTACTAGTGTGTGGTCACAACATGATAAACTTGAGATTATGGCTGCAGTGATAAGAACTTAAAAACATGAATTACTGCTTCACTCTATTTCCATTTCAAGAAACTAAAACATCTTCAAATTTTAACATGAAGTAATTTTTTTTCAACAATAGTGACTAATTTGTTCAACAATAGCCTGTTTAAACAACCTTTATTGCTTTTTCTTAATACTATTAAAGAGAAAAAAGCAGTTAATTATCAAATCAGATCTACAAAAATGAGAAGTTACCAAAGATATTATGAGTACAGAAAATAACCACAAGTTGTAATAATTTATTATAAACAGAAATGGTTAATTCATAAAAAATGTGGATTTGGAACCTTCCCCAGGAACAGTCATTAAAATTATATGTAAAATTTTGTAAAGAAAATTGTACACTTGTATCATTTCAAACTGGCAATGCACTTATTTGATAATATAAAAACGTTAGCACAATCTTTTATAACGTGAAATAATAATAATAATAATACAAATTACGTAGGTGCAAATAAACATCACATGACCACCACTTCTTATGCTTGTGTATAACTGTTATTAAAACAGGCAAAACTCACTATACATATTGCCACACACAGCAAGTTAGAGTAATCAATGGATGCCAGAAGGCTTGTGCATAAAATCCCCATCTAGTCCTTAAATTTAGGTGCAGCGCTCTCAGATCCAAGGCTCCTCACTGATGAAGGCCCCAAGACAGAAACTAGTTTGGGGATATTGGATGAGTAGGCACTAGATGGGGATTTTATGCACAAGCCATCTGGCATCCATTGATTATTGTAGTTTGCTGTGTGTGGCAATATGTATAGTGAGTTTTGCCTGTTTTAGGCTGCAAATATGAAATTAATTAGAATGATATTAATTTTCATTGCCCCATCTAACCATAAATTCCATTTCAACAATTGTGCAGGATAGAAAATTAACCAATCTCTGCATGTCCTATATTTCGTCAAATACCTTTATTATGACTGACACTCCATCAATATAGAAATGCCATTCTTATTTAAATACCACTAATATATAGCCAATTTGATTATAAAGCTTTAATGTACAACTTAGCAGTAGTACATAAATGACACCATTATATGATAATATCTATGGTCAGTTTTTCACAACAAATACATTACATTAATAGTATTTAAATAAAAAAAAGACTTTGTTATATTAATGAAGAGTCAGTTGCATACTTTATAAGATCAGTTAATGCCTGAAGCCTGTGTTGGATGATTTTTTAATCATGTGATATATGCTATTTTAATCTAAAATCTCCATATCCATTCTATTGAGTTAATGAGTGAAAATTTCATTTCTATTTTGAGCACATCAATTTTTTATTTATAATCATCACATTTCATTATGATAGTGAACATTTTGCATGAAAACATAGTAAAAACTATTCTTTTGTATACATCAAAATATTACAATTGCAAAAAATGGTGATTACTCAAGATTTTGAGTGATATTCTCATCTTCACATTTTCTTGCTTTGATAATGGCAGTGTGATAACTGAATGGCTAATCTTTAGTTTGTAAATACTGAATTTAAAGTGATTTTGTAACCAACTATTATAAAAAAGGTAATTGTAGAATTTTTATACACTTATCTATCAAAGTCAACCTCATTTTTTTTTTTTTTCTTTAAAGATATGTTCATGAATGATTTCCTAACATTATGTCTGCTTAGGCAATGTTAACTTGTGGGGTTATTTACAATTTTCACATAAGTAGCTTTTTTAAGTTTTGTTTTTTACTTTTTATCTGTTCATTACTAAATGAATGATTCTGCTACTTTAGCTACATCAATCACTTTCTCTCAAATTATAGTTTAATGTATTTTTTAGTTATTTTTTATAGAATAACTAGGATTATTGATATATTTTTTATCCCCTTCATGGGAAATTTTGATCCCCAACAAAACCTAAACTTAAAATTTGAATCTATAAATTCCCATGTGAATGTGAAAGAACATACGTTGGTGAAACAACATGTTTGATTGAAAAACAATTAAAAACATATAGCAGTGTTTAAAGAGAAAAAATTAACATGACTAAACTAGCAAACCATGTGTGTACTAATGAACATATGATCTACTTGGAAACACAAATATTGGATAGAGAAGAATACGAAAAAAATTAATGGAGTTTCTTACATGACAATAGCAAAAGTTTACAATCCATATGGGAATAATTCATATTGTTTGAAAACCACCTGTTAATTGTGCCATTAAATAGAACAAAAAAAGTCATTAAGAAGATTCTTATTGATAAGTACGTAAAAATTTTCTGATTATTATCTTAAACAGAATGATCTAACTGGTTATAAGATTCCCTTAAATTGAATTTCCACAAATCTAAAATTCACTGGGTCAGTTTCTATATTAGTCATTGATCAAGCCAAAACACATTCAAATGATATCTACAATACTAACCTATATGTTATTAGTAAAAGCTGAGTCTATTTAGAAATGCATTAAAAAGCTTGATTTTTTTTCTAAAAACATTCATCATTTCAACTAGATGATGAAAATAGTCTAGCATATGACTCTAAGTAAAAGGGCATTGTGACAAATATTTGAAGGTTTGATATTTATTAGATATTATTTTAGTAACAATAATTGTTAATAGAGGATTACCCATTTTTTTCATGTGTGACCATTTAATTATTATTATTATTATTATTATTATTATTATTATTATTATTATTATTATTATTATTATTATTATTATTATCACCATCATCATCATCATCATCATCATCATCAGGGTGATAACGATGATGCAATCATGGTGATAATGATGATGCAATCAAATCTACTATTCTGTACACAAAACAATGCAAAACTATCCATACAGTAGTGCCACCCTGTGCCAACCAGAGTAATCAATGGATGCCAGAAGGCTTGTGCATAAAATCCCTATCTAGTGCCTACTCATGCAATATCTCCAGACTAGTTTCTGGCTTGTGGCCTTCGTCAATGAGGAGCCTTCGATCTGAGAGCACTGCACATAATTGGATGAGTAGGCACTAGATAGGGATTTTATGCACAAGCCTTCTGGCATCCAATTATTACTCTGGTTGGAACAGGGTAGCACTACTGTATGGAGAGTTTTTCTTTGTTTAATAACAATTATGTGCTAGTATAAGAGATGGTGATCATGTGATGTTTAGTGGTTTAACACCAATTCTGTACATAAAGTTAAAATATTATATATATAAATACTGCATAAATATGTAATAATATTATTAACATTAATTTTAACTTATGCCCTCTTTGAAAACATTCTATGATCTTTTTGAAGTAACAATTTTTGAAAAAAAAGTCATCAGCAGTGGCTTGGAAATTATTTGACACTCCATCAAACAGAATAACTCAATGTTTTATTTAATTATCATCACAGCATTTAATTAATATATATAACCATTAGAAACCAGTCAACACTTAGACAATCCTAATATATATAACAATCAAGAATTTCAAACTAGTGTCAAGGCAACCTCCTTTTAGCAATAGAGATGGAATTCCACATCCATTAATGCTTCCTTTTATTTATGTAGACACTAACGATTGCAACTTGACTGCAGAGATTGAAATTTTTGATAAAATGAAGTTTAAATAAACATCCTTAAACAGGTAAAAGTAACCTATTCTGAATGCAGACTAATAAATAGTCAATTATAACATTACAAACTGCAATTATAATTTTCAAATTGCACCCAAGTATTACTTAAATAATGAGTGTAATAATGTTTAGGGCTAAATGGGTTTATAAGTAACCATTAGAAACCAGTCACCACTTAGACAATCCCCATATAAATAACAGCCAATAATTTCAAACTGTTATCAAAGCAACCTGTTTTTAGCAATAGAGGTGGTGCCGATTTAGTTTGCACTCATGGCCATTTTGAAATATAAAGACTAGCCAAAACAACACTGACACACCCAACCAATAAATGACATAAATGTTGAATAAAAGTACTTTAAATTCATATTTTAGAAATTATAAGCTAGTAAAAATAATGCTTTATTTCATACGAGCATATAGTATAAACTTATAGTATTTGGAAATTATAAGCTTGGTTTGACCAGACTTCTGCAACTTTCGGATGATACTTCATATTGGCCAAACCATTCTTTCCTCTTTTTGCAAATTCCAGTGCTTTGCACCATCATATTTCAAATATTTTATGAAGATAAATGTTTAAAATAAAACCCTAATAAAATAAAGCATATTTTTTTTTACTAACTTATAATTTCTAAAATATGAATTTAAAGTATTTTTATTCAATATTTATGTCATTTATCAGGTGGATGTGTCAGTGGTGGTTTTTAAATTTCAAAATGGCTGTGAGCACAAACTAAATCAGGACTTGTGGAATCCCACCTCCATTAATGGTCCCATATATTTATATAGACACTAAAGATTACAATTTGATCACAGAGATTGAAACTTTTGATAGAAAGAAGTTTAAATAAATCTACTTAAACATATAAATATAACCTATTCTGAATGCATACTAATATATATATAGATATATATAACCTGAAATGGCTACACTACAGTTTAATCATATAAATGTTACGCTGGAATCTCATACCATTCCTAAAAAAAATATTTGACTTATATAAATATTATTTCAAATTTTTTTTAATAACCCTTATTTACAATAGGTATTAAATTGTTTGTATAAAAAATTTAAAAAAATATAGCCATAAAATTATAAATATTATGAATTGAAAATGAATTTTGTTTAACTGTTTTCAATTGATTGCCTTCTTATAATCAAATTATAATAAAATAAATTTGCTTTTTATTGTTGTTGCCATTAGTTACAATAAGTTTTATAATATGCATTTTAAGAAGTGAAAAAAACCCCAGTCAATTGGAAAAGATGAGAAAATGTCCAGCTGTTTAAATTACAAATAGTAAGAGATACAAGTAAATCAGAAAGAGGGCATTAAATTTATATTATGAGAGCTAAATTCAAACTAATTTGATTTTTTCAAAATAGCACATTTAGAATGGTACTGAGATGGACACCTGTTCAGTTTAAAAACTAATATGAAATTGAGGCAATCAAAAATTAACAGCAGCATAATATACTGTTTATAGCCATTGCAGGTTAATTTAAATTATAAAACATTGTTTTCCAATTGAAAAATTTTATTGGTAATGATTACATTTTTAGTAATCAAAGCAATTCCTTATAATAATATTATCTGTTACCATGTTTTTATACCATAATTATAATTTAAATTAAACATAATTTATATTATTACTGTAAAAATATGTAGTATTTATTATTACATTGTAAATTAATTGGTATTTATTAATTTATATATATAAATTCCATTATAAATTACTTATTTTAATCATAATAAAATAATTAACACATTAAGAATGATAATAAATATTACTAGTGACCATTATGAAACATGGTAGTATTTTTAGTTACCTGCATCTTATCTCTGTCCACCCTATATCCATACCATTACAAATGGTGAGCTAATTGTGGGATTAATGATGATTGAATTCTGGTAGTCAGTGCTTACTAAATGACCACAGAACTTAGAGCTTGAATGAAACTACACCTGATAAAGAAAAGTCTGTGTTTCTATGCAAAATTAATAGAAAAAATAGAATTACTGTGAAATATGTAAAGAAATATATGAAAATTAGTTTAGAAAATGAATAATTTGATTTATAGATTATAAAATAATGATGTATATATATATATATATATATATGTGTGTGTGTGTGTGTGTGTGTGTAAATGGTTCATATTTGATGTTGAACATGGAAGCAGGATTTTTGGAGATTGAATTGAGCTTTTGGTTAGAGAAATTTATTTAACTGTACATTCAGTACTGATTATGATTGGAAGACTTTATTCTTGGTTTGAGGATGCAATGTTTTCATACAACTCTATTGAGTGTTCTATCTTAAGCATTGCTCCAATTCATTTTCATGTTTATATTTATCAGCCACTAAGTCTTACAAAATGAGCAGGGAATTTTGTAGTTGTTTTTTATGAACAGAGAACTTAGTCCTGTGTTATGAACCACCAGCATTTAAGTCTCAAAAAAGCTAGGCTACAGATTGCAAAATTGCACTATTAATTTTGAAATTAGGTTGTAGTTTGGTATTTTAAATTGAACAGGTATTTATCTCAGTATCTTCATTGTCATGACTCTATTTAAAAAATCAAATTAGTTTGAATTTAGCTCATATATTATAAATTGTTTGACCTTTTCAGATTTAGTGGTATCTCATACCACTTGTAATCTAAACAGCAGTAAATTTTTTTCATCTTTTTTAAATGACTACTTTTTTCTATTTTTAAAGATAAATATTACAAAACTTATCATAACTAATTACTACAATAATAGAAAGCAATTACATTTCATTATAATAACTCATGATAGAAAATCACTTTAAAAATAATTTATTTCTTCATTTTCATGATTTTATGGCCATATTTTTTAAATATTTTAACACAAATATTTTAATACTTGTAAATGCTTATAATAAAAAAAAATCAAACTTGAAATATTTATATAAAGCAAATATTTTTTTTAGAAGCAGTATTAGAAATCGCATCGTTTGTACACTTGCAAACTGTGTTTTAACTTCTGCAGGATAATCTAAACACTACATTCTCATTAGAAAATAATATTTCACAAATATTTTTTAAAATAATCATAAATTTATAAACAAACTAAAGAAAATATATGATTTTTCTTTTTTTGAATGACAAACAAAAGATGGCACTTGCAACAATACTTGCAAGTAACTTTGGGGCTTGAAAACAAAAAAGCTACCCATCAGCCATTTTTCAGTTTATTTGTATGAGATTGTTATATTTTGAGGTACTCATCTTATATCTAAAGATGCCGTTCTATGGTGTGGTTTTCGTGCTAAAACACATAAAAATGCTGTTTCCGTGGCCGACACGTTCGAACCCGCGTTTTCTATAATACAACTTTTTTGTTGTACTACAGAATGCAGGCCGCTATGTCATGTCACAGTACAGTATGTATGTCACTGAGCAGCAATTACATTTTCCGAATTCGCACAGTTTATAAAATAATTATGGCTTGATCAGAGAGTTTGTATTTGAATTGTATTGAAATGTTGTTTTCATTGGATTTTTTTTTATTTTAAACTATTGAAATGTTCAGATTTTTTAAAACAATAATTATAAGACTTTTTACAATGTACTATATTGAACTTTTATTTGGGTAAATGTTAAATGTCTATGTTTTTATTGAGTTGCAATTAGGTAATGTGTCAAGTAACGTACTGTTAGTAACATTCCACGAGACAAAGAAGCTTCTACCATCTGTATATTTTTGAAGTAAAAAAGAGCGGTATGAAAAAAATATCCAGTAAGAAAAGTCCAAATATACAGGTTTTTTTGTACGAAAAAAATATCCAGTAAGAAAAGTCCAAATATACAGGTTTTTTGTAAATTTAATAAAAAGCAAATATTATAAATATGTTTAATAAGTAAAGAAGACATTTGTATGTGTTTGTTGTTGTTTAAAAAAGTTTGAGTTTCTTTCTTCTGTCCGAGTACGCTTACGATTTTGAATTTTTTTATTTTAATATTACAAACAAACGGAACACTAACCCTAAAACTAACCCTAACCCTAAAACTAACCCTAATACTAACTATAAAACTAACCCTAAACCTAACCCTAAACTAACCCTAAAACTAACCCTAAATCTAACTGTAACAACTTTTACTTTTATTATGATTATTATTTTTTAGTTAAACAACAACAAAAAAAGTCGTAACACAAGTAAAAAAATATCGACCCATGAATGTTCATATTTTATAGTTTTAGCATGAAAACGGTGCCATCCAACGGCATCTTTAGCTATAAGACAAGCACCTATTTTGATTTACAAGTGTCAAACTTCCTTCACTCACAACTTTGACACCATTCACTCTAGCTAGATATAGTTATGATTATCACTAATCATTTATTAATCCAGATATTGTCTCTAGCCCAATTATAAACTTTAAGCCGCAGTTAAAGATTAATATATCTGATTTTTTTACATGGACTTATTTACATTTTGCTTTTATATTTAATGTTTATGAGTGTATTAAATTACCTTCATATAACCACACATTCTTTTTGAAATCATATGAATAAAGATATAATAAAAGACAATTTACCACAAGATGCATTTCATGTATTAGAATTTATACATGATACCGATATCTTCAGAATTTTTATTAATTAATAAAGTAATATAATATATTTTCACTCATACATTACTTTTTTTTAAATTTTACAGTGATAAAATTGAGGGAGATTATTTATGTGTAGCACAGAAAAAAACAAAACATATGGCTGAAAATATGAATTTTTCTGCTAAAAAAATAAGATATATATTACATACATTGGCATGGTATATGCATTAAAATATGATACATTTTTTTTCAAGTGTATCAGTGTTATGAGATAGAGTGGAGAGTGGTGGGTGGTGTGAAAGTCTGTGCTCATATACCCTATATGATACATTTTAATTGTGGTTTTTACTTTTAAATAAATGTAAAATATATGTTAGAAATAGCAGCAAGAGAATGAATTTAAACTGAGAAACTAAGATACTACTAAATTGAATGGCAGAAATGCATACACAATCTTATATTTTGACTATCCTGCAGTCTTCTTCAGAGCTATGATATAATGAACAAAATAAAATACATAACTATATAAATAATATCATAAAAATGTAAAGAATAAAATTAATTTAAAAAAAACATAAAATATAACAAAACATAATAAAACTGAAATAATTATAATCAAACCCAAAATGTATAATTTACATTTATTTTATATTTATATTGTTTATTTTATTTTATATTAACTGGATTATTTTGAATTTGATTATATTTATTTTAGGATTATTATGTTTTGTTATATTTTATGTCCTTTTAATTAATTTTATTGTTTACATTTTTATGGTATTATTTATATAGTTATGTATTTTATTTTGTTCATTATATCATAGCTGTGAGGAAGACTACAGGACAGTTTAAACCTAAGATTGTGTATACATATATGTACAATAAAAGGTTTTTGCTGAAAAGTGTTCAAAGTAGGGTGGATAAATTGCATTTATATAAGATATTACAGAGTAGTAATTAATTTATTGAGCACACAGAAAGCATATGTAAATACTTTAAACAGGTTTTAACCTGTGTTCAATGCGCTTTAAAATTCGTAATAATCAAGCATATTACAGAAAAATAAAGGAAGTGGTGAATTTGGTAATATTTTTGAGAATATGTATTATTGAGAGCCATAAACAATATTGCTATTATATGAATTTCAATACTTAACTTAAGTTGCAAACTAAATACTAGGAATTCTTTGGGTTCTTGTGTAACATTATTAGAAAAGTTTTATTTAAAAATAGTATATATAATTTTAAAAATACACTGAAAAAATTGTATACTAAACAATATGTTCTTCAGCTTGTTGGATGTAGTCTTATTGAGCCCATTATTGTAAAATTACACTGTTGGATGGGACATAGAAAACAAATGAATAATGGATGACTTACTAAGAGGATGTTTTATAGTGAACTTGAACATGTATTTTATAGAAGAGGTTGACCAAGTCTACAATATAAGGATTATCTTAAAGACATTGAAAACAAATGTGATGTCAATTGTTTCCATTGAGAAAATATGGCCTAGAATAGAATAAATTGAACAATTATAATTAGACATGATGTTAAAATATAAAATAATTTCAATTTGTAGAAAGACAACTTAATTCAAAAAATTCAAAGAAATAAATTTACCAAGTTCAAAGAATGCCAATAACAAGTCATTGAATTGAATTTTAACCTTATTTAAGCTAGCTATTATGGAATCATCATCATCATTTCCAACCATTATTAATCCACTGTAACACAAAGGTCGCTTCATGTTCAATTCATCTTCGATCTCAAGCCACTCTTTTCCATACCACACCAGAACAATTTCTTATTTCATCGATCCATCTCACATGTCATCTATTTCTAGAGACCACATTTCAAAATAGAGGATGTAATTAGTTTTGGAATTTAATTAACTTATCTTCTGGTGATTGATTTTGACTTCATTAAACTTTAATTGCAACTTATTCATCTTTCCCTATATAGAACAAAAAATAATGAATAATAAATATGAGAGTTTTCCTGCCTACTAACTTTATAAGAACTATATCCAAACATTCAACATCGCATGTGAAACTATGATTCTGACAAATAAAGACAGGAGTTGGAGAGATCCATCCCAAAGATTTCGTAATGAATCTAGGTTTTTACAAAAATCATGTGGACTGCTATTATTATTTTTATATGTCTTTGGGGCCAAAGAACTCATAAATATTTTATTATACCTATTATATTGGATCATAATACTTTTGTAGTTTATATTATATTTTTCAACTCTTATTAGAGTATGTGTTTTCATTAAAGCGAGATAACTTGTTGTTCTTTTATTCAAATGATTAGAAAGTATTGTTTAACCTGCAACTTACTTTTGACACTCACTGCCAGGTCAGGCAATGCAGTTAGAACAGTCATTCAAAAATCTTAGAACCTAATTACAGCCAGAGATTTGAATTCCCTATTTATTAATAATGTCCACAATAACACAAATGCTAAAAGAGGAGTTAAATGTTGACAGTTCTACAAATTGAAGATTATATATATATGTATATATATATATATAATTATTCAAAACAATACAATAATTAATACAGTAAAAATATTTTAAAAAACAAATATATACCACAATTTAATAGAAGTACTTTCAACTATCTATGTATAAATGGCTGTGTGTTTGTGGAAAGGCATATATAGGTGAATCTTGATGTACATTGGAGAAAAGATCAAAGGAGCATTTGTTGTTATATAAAAGAGTACAAAAATCAAGACAAGAGAATGTTAGAAATGATGACATATCACCGTCAGTATTTTTTGATCATAATGTAACATGTAATTATGGTTTTGATTTTGATTTTAATAAAGTTAAGATTTTATGTATTGAAAGAAATAATAATAAACACAAAATTAAAGAAGCTATGTTGATAAAAAGTGAAAAGCAACATTTCATAAATAGACAGGCTGCCAATGTAAAAATTAATGAATTGTGGGAAAATTGATGTATGACATATTACTTTTTGTTTACATTTGGAATGTTTTTTTTATAATACAATTTGAATCTAGTTGACAACGATTACATAAATAGTTGAAAGTACTTCAATTAAATTGTGGTATATATTTGTTTTTTAATATATATATATCAAAGTGTTTTTTGGGCAATAATGTTAAAGAGAATCACATAAAAGTAAACATATTGCTGGCATTTAGATTAAAAATAATTGAAAGAACAAATCATTTATAGAATCAGTGGAACCAGAAAGTTTTCTCTATGATGAAGGGGTGGAGAAATTATCTGCAACATCTTTATTCATTTCCCTCTAAGCATATTCTAGGCTCACTTCAGAAATCACCACAAGGTTTAATTAAGGGAAGAGTTTTAACTCATATGTATGCTAATCGGAATTTTAGCAAAGAATTGCACCTACAGTCAATTTCAGGATGAGACCTTTTAAAACAGTTGTTTGGATAATGGAAGTGAAATTTCAATATTTGCAGACTTCGATCTAGGTTATTAAAAGGGTATTCCTCATGAGCTGGTACTCAATCAGTCTCTTACCGTTCAACATATAAATTCAACTGACATTGTTGTGGGAAATTGAGCCACCAGAGCTCATAATATGTAATCAAGAGAAGTTCAAAACTTGTAAAGGTAAGCATTATCTAACTTTAGTGTGTCATAAATTTAGAACAGAGAGAAAAGTGAAGTCAATTTTAAAATTAAAAAATCTCAAACACATTAAATTAGAACTACTTCCACTTCCGGTGTTAATTGAAGGCAAATATTCTAGAAAAAAAATTGACAGTCGTTCAAACAAACAATAATGTTTCTCAAAAACTGGAAATTTGCAGTACTTAATAGTCATAAGCAGCCACCTAAAATAAAAACTAACTTGAAGGCTAAAGGTATGAATGTCAATAGTTTGAAAATTATCGTAAATTATAAAAGTACAGCTAAAATTAAATGCAAAAAAACATCAAGTTACCAATGCGCATAATTTCTAAAATGATAAACCCATTAATAAGCTGTAGTTGGTTTAACATTCTTAGGATAAGTGTTAATGATATAAAAAATTACATTGCCAAAAAATTGTCAAATAAGGTTTTGGGCTTATTTAAGACAAAGCAGGAGTAGATCAAAACAATGCCTGTTTAACTGGTGTTTCAGGAATATGCAACTCCTGTCATGGGTAAAGCATGGAAAGCATCACATGTGCAAGGAGTGATAATCAAAGAAGCCTAATTATACCAAGAAGAAATATCATTTCTGGCTGCAGGGTATAAACCCATGGCAACATGCTCATATTGACTATCATGGTTCTTTAAGGGTATTAGTACTCATTGATGTGTGTTGCCATTTGGGTAGAGTATTGTACTTCAACGAATATTCAACAAACTATCAGAACTTTTTTCAGTGCATTGTTATGCAGAGATATTCCTAGACCATGTCTCTGACTTTACTTTAGTAAAATTTGAAGAGTATATAGAAAACCAGAGCATTAAGCTTGTACACTTATAACACCATATCATCCTAAACCCAACAGATTATCAGAAATTGCTGTTAATTAATTGAACAGGCACTGAAAAAGTAAACTTTCACTAACATAAGAGATAATTTATTTCATATTGTTATATGAGTATTTTACTTCCACAGTAATGAGCAGAAAATCATCAATTGAACTGCTAATAAGAAAAAAAACGGAAGAGGGGACTTATTCTCTTATTTCCAAGTAATAGGTAAATTGACTTACAAACAGAATGTTAAATATAAGGGATAAAGTGCAGGTTAGGGATAATTTGCAAACAATATGTCTTGAAGAGGAAATTAGTATCTTAATTTCCAAAATGTTTTGTAGATGTAATAATGAAAGATAATGTCATTTATAAAAGATATACGAATCACATAAGTCATCAAAGTTCTGGAAGCTGAGAAAACCATAACCTGAGCAGAAGCAATAAAAGTCGGTCAATGGCTATAAAAGCAGAAATGCATAAATCAGAAACTATTAATTCCCATAAACTATAAGAGAAAGGGGAAACCAGCCTTGCACTAACAGAAGACAAATTGATTGGATACAGCAATAAGAGTAAGATAGCAGACATAAATGATAAAGATCTACAGGAAAGCAGAGAGGAAAAATTTCTGAGACTTCAAAGACAAAAACATCCACTTATAAATGACTACTTTTTAAAAAGACTGTTCACAGGTATGGTATGATGCAAATGCTAGTTCTGTGAAATGACAAGAAATATTCAATATTTAGCTGGAATTTAGTAAAGCTTATCCATCATATAATTAGTTTGGAATTTAATTACACTTATTTGATTTAATTAAGCTTTAACTGTAACCAATTAATCTGTCTTTAATTCCCTCCAATGTTATATTAACTACACAGAACAAAAGAAATAAAAGTAATAAATAGAAGAGCAAAATAGAGATTTTCTCTCTTTGCCCCCAGCTCTCCTGACTATTAATTTACTAAGAACTGTATTTGAGCTTCAAGATTTTATTCAGAAATGTATTCATGGCAATAAAGAAGAGGAACCAAACAATTTCATCTCTGAAAGTCTCATAATGGATTTAGGTTTTATATAACGCCCACATTGGGATTGATATTATTTGTATAAGTCTTCATGTCCAAAGAACTTTTAAATATTTTATTATACTCATTAGATTGGATTGTAACCCTTTTGTATTGTATATTACTTTATTTTCCAACTTCTTACTAAAATTATGTGTTTTCATCAAAGCAAGATAATTTGTTTTTATTTAAATTATTCAAAAAGTATTTATCACCCCTCACCCCAGGTGAGATAATGCTTACATAAAATGCTAAAGCCTTTGTATTTTGTAGTAATGTATTGTGTAGATTTTATTTGTTTTATGTTTCTTTTTTTATTTATAGTAAGATTTTTATTAATGCATATGTTGTAATTACTTTCTGTAATTTGTACAGTGGAAGACTGATATATTTATTTGTTTATTGGAATTATTATCTATAAACTTTTATTTTTATAATGATATATATCAATAAAAATAATAAATATAATGGTAATTAACTATTATATAAAGTCTTTTCAATCTTTTGGAAGTACTTTCGGTTAATTCCTTAACCCTCCTCAATTGCCGTTAAATTCAAAAAACATCTTTTGACTTTAATGGCAGTTGAAGAAGGTTAAGGAATTAACTAAAAGTATATCTGCAGATTAAAAGACAGTATATAATAGTTTAACCACTAAACATCAAACTGTTATATTTATTATTTTTATTGTTATTACAAGTTTTTTAATTAACAGACATTTTATTTGTATAATGATATATATTATATATATATATATATATATATATTGAATTACTGGCAATACATGATACATATAGTGTTGATATTTTACATTATTTGTGCTGATATACATGTGTGTTGAGAATAATCTTTTGCTATAATTTTAAGGTTACACAAACATTTTTATTACACATTAAAATTTATATTTAAATATTAATATTTTTATAACTCCATTGATATCTAGACAATCTTTATAAAAATGGAATATTAGTAATTTAAAAAAATTTGGAAGTTTACATTTTCATATATTTAATAAATTTTATTGTTTGAAGTATAATTCATTCAAATCATCAATATATAAATTTTGCTTTAATCAAAAAAAATAAAAAATTACAAACTTCGTTTAGCAGTATAAGACTATTATTTAACAAAAAAATTAGATAAAACTTTACATTTACGACAATTGAAAAAAAAATCATTTTGATCTATTATTATAATAAAAACTTTCATTTAAGTTAGAAAATCTATTTGATAGTTTGGGATAATTTATGTAATAGAGATTTAACAATCATTTATCAAAAGTATTTTTCTAAAATTTTATAAATAGTTAGAAATATGAAATATATCAGATTGTTTCCCTAGTTTATTTACTATAGAGAGGCAAACAGACTGAAATTCAAATGAGTTGATATCAGTTCAGTAAGTTTTCAGTGATGCTTGTGAGAGGGCAGTATAGTTTTATTTAAATCATTTTAGTATATAAAAAAAGTTACACTAAAACCTATGTTTCTTTGGATTGGCACTGCTGTGATGTAATCATATGATCAAATTATTCTAACTTTGTGGGTATATTTTCATTGCTTGTGAAGTAACACATTAGGTTTAGCAAACATTAAACTTAAAATTTGAATTTTTGAATTCAAGTTAATTTTAAAAAATTATTATGAATACAATTTAAATAAAAGATTTGATACTGATACATATGACAATCTCTCATGCTTGATGGTGTTGTTGCTAGCCAAAAGTAGTTGAAAATATCATTTACCAGGCATAACTTCTCAATTGCTATCAGCAATTGAGTCTTTTGGCAAATGGCAGCCTGTAGCATGTTTTGCGATCAATTGCTCTTGTAATTCACACTTAACTACAGTATCTGTTAGCTCTGATAAATGTTGTTTACCCTTTATATGGATGCTGACACTTAACATATCGCTAACTTATTATGATAGAGTGTGAATAATTTTAATGATGGAAAGTGAACCAATATGCTGTCAGAATAATTATTTTCAAAACTAAATGAATTACTATAAGGTCCTCCAAATTGTCACACTGTACCCAATGTCACCATCTCCCTGTAAATATGTTCAAATTAGGAAAGGTGGCAATTTGGCATACCTAAATCTAAAGTCTTGTATCTTGCAAGAGCTTGTGTTGGTCAAAAAATGGCTACTTGTGAAAAAAAGTATTCATTCAAACTGTCTCTATTGCCTAATACAGAAGTAACTTCTGTGACCTTCCTGCAAGAGAAACAAATTCTACCAACAGAGAAGACAAGGGTGTGTGGTGGGAAGATGGTTCTAAGAAAATGTAGGACCTACGAGATGGAATGTAGAATGAGTTCTTGCCATCAAAGGTGTTCTGTTTGTAATGGTACCTAGTTCGATGACTATCCAAAAATAAAACTGTTTGAAGTAATAAAATATATGTTATTCCTAAAAAATTTAACAAACTAACATTTTGGAAATATATTAAATTATGGTTCCCAAAAAAAACATAAAATAAAGGCACATTTATTCCCAAATAAAAATAAATTGGTTATTGAGGTGTTGTTTAGCAACCAAAAATAAAACTATGTATGAAGGAATCAAATCAACGTTTAGTGAAAAAAAGTTAAGAAACATTTTGCAAATATATTAAATTACTTTCCAAAAACAAACAAAAAACTAACCTAAAGGAACATTTTTTTTAAAAATTATTGGTTATTTTAAAAAAGACTAAAATAAAACAACATTTATTACAAACCCCCCAAAAAAAGTAATTAGTTTAAAAAATAATAAAATAATGTAATCTTAAAGAGTGGTCTGTGTACTGTTTATTTGTTAAAATATTAAAGAAAATGTAATGACCCAGTAGCATTAAATTGATATGTTTTGTTGGAGGAACAATGCCACCAAGCAGGATGGATTGTCAAACATATCAGTACAAAAGATTTTACATCATATTCATAAAAAAATTTAAAATTAACTTGAATTCAATTTTTTTAAATATAAAGTTTGTATTTATAATAGTTTTTTTAAAACACTAAACATCACATGATCACTATCTCATACTAGCACATAATTGTTATTAAACAATTCAAAACAAAGCAAAACTCTCACATAGTAGTGCCATCTTGTGCTAACAAAAGCAATCAATGGATTCCAGAAGGCTTGTGCATAAAATCCCTTTCTAGTGCTTACTCATCCAATATCCCCAGACTAGTTTCTGGCTTGTGGCCTTCATCAGTGAGAAGCCTTGGATGTTGAGCTTGGATTGAAAATATTAATTGTGTGTTCAATTTCATTCTCATAGTTTTATAGTTAAATAGAGTTAAAAGGTGGGTGCTGGAGGGTTGCATTAGATCCTAAGATCTAGGTGCAGTGCTCTCAGATCCAAGGCTCCTCACTTATAAAAACCAAAAGCCAGAAACTAGTCTGGGGATATGGGATGAGTAGGCACTAGATAGGGATTTTATGCACAAGCCTTCTGGAATCCATTGATTGCTCTTGTTAGCACAAGATGGCCCTACTATATGAGAGTTTTGCTTTGTTTTGAGTTTTTTAAAATTTAGTTAAATTCAAAAACTTATTTTTTAAATATAAGGTTTGCTAATCTTTAAAAAAATAACAAACCTAAAATGTTAGAATAATTATGGCTGGACAAATACATCACAGCAGCACTAATCCCAAAGTAACAAAACTATTAATGTTTTCTCATATTCACTAAACATGTTTGTTTGTGGCTCTAACTCACTCTCAAACCATTAATTTTTACATTATTTTATTGATTTTATGGTTATTTTATCAAGATGTGATGTGATGTGATGTACTGTAGCTTCTCCTTAAACGAAGTCAGAAATCTCTCAGCAATTATGCCCAGAGAAACCTGTTAGAAAACCATACTGTATTGTGCTGCTCCCTTTAATAAATCAGTAATATTTAAATTTAAAGTTATAACAATGGGATAAGGCCTGTCTTCCAAGTCACTGATTGGTTGTTTCTTATTCTCTACACAAAGGAGTACTTATCAGCAATTTTGACAGTTCTAAGTTCTTTGATTTGATTTTCAAAATGAAAATGTATGTTTTTGAATATTTTTTTATATATTTATTATTTTCTTTACAGAATATGTATGAAAATATAATTATTTTATAAGAATAATTCAGATTTTAATAAAAATTATTTACTTTTTTGAGAAAGGAATCAATGAAGTATGGCTGCATTTTGTAATTGATGTAGAAAAATATGTTTTTAGTTATCCACTATATATTATTTTTATCAATTATAAATAGAAATTTATTTTTTAAAAGACTTATTTATTTAATAATCTGACAAATTATTAATTTGCTTTTTAGAAACTAAACTAAAACAAATTTAATTTTAAAAGACAATTGTATTTTTGACCAATCAAAAGTTTCGAACTTTAATTCACTTGGCTAATAGGAATATTTGCAGTTAAATGATTTATGGAGAGGTTAATGATCAATTAAAATAGAAATAAAACAAATCTTATTTACAATTGATTGTTGTTGTTTTTTTAATTGAATAAATTTTATTTTCTCTTGATTGTAAAATATCTTTTTTAAAAATATTTCTTTCATAATTAAAATAATATTAAAACCAATTCTTAATATACCATTAATTTCTTTTGAAATATATGACTCCATATTTTTATTCTTTATTTTAAATAGAAATAAATACAAAAAATATATGAATACTAAAAAATTATAAATAATATATATATCTATATATACTCATATTTTATAATAAACACTTATTTATTACACAAATACTAAAAATGTAAAAAAATAATATATAAAAAACAATATTTTATAATAAATACTTTTACTTGTTATGCACTAAAAAGCCAAAAATAATTATTTCCTTTAACCATGATTTGAGTTTTCATATTTATTTTGATATAAAAGAATGACTTAAAATTAATTAATTAAATCAGTACTATTTATGACAAATGATTTAGTTAATTAATTTCTGGACACTCCAATTGTAATTGATAAAAATAATTATTTCTTGACTGTTTAGTGCACAATAAATAAAAGCATTTATTACAATATATATATATATTATTTTTTATATGGGAATAAAGGTATTTATGCAAAGGTTTGAATTTTAAAAAGCAAAAAGTTGTAAAACAATGAAAACATACTTGTCTAATGGTAATTTAATAAATTGATAATTGTTTATAAAATTTACAATGTATGCAATAATAATGTGAAAGGCTAAAACCTTCAACAGAAGCGCCTTAAAAATGCTTATGTGACAGCCAATCAGTTGTAATAATGACTGCACATGGAACTCTCAATTCAAGAACACAAGCCAGAACTATGAGAAAAATTGAGAGTTCCATGTGCAGTCATTATTACCTCTGATTGGCTGTCACATAAGCATTTTAAGGAACTTCAGTTGAAGGTTTTAGCCATAGTTTTGGCTTGTGTTCTTGAATTGAGAGTTCCACAAGCAGTCATTGTTACATCTGATTGGCTGACACATAAGCATTTTTAAGGCACTTCTGTCGAAGGTTTTAGCCTTTCACATTAGTATTGTATCATCAGCTAGCGCTTACTAAATTTAATATATTTAAATGTATGCAATGAGAAATTATATTTCTTTTGCATTTTCCAACTAATACTTTAGCAAAATCCATGATTCAATTTGCTTTTCAAATGTATATCAATAAAGATAAGAAAGAGATAAATAAAACCTGATAAAAAAACAAAGATGTTCAATATAAAATTATATTTATCTACCTTCTTGAGAAGAAATTATTATTAATTAAAGATGTACTTAAAATTTACATTTTATTTTTAGAAATGAAAATTAGTTTTTTTCTTCCTCTCAAATATCAATCTTAGAATAAATTTGGTAAATACTCTGTTATTTAGATAGTGCCCACCATGTTTGTAAATATTATAAAGAAGAAACAACCCCTTTAGTCAAGCACTTTAAAAATCTCCTTGCATTTTCCCATGATCATTGATTTGAAAAGCATAAGCATATGATTATGGATAGAATTTATTTTTTATATAAGCCAGTCTTTGCTCACCATGATGAAATCAGGGTTTGAACCTATTATGGGCCTGAATTATATATATATATAACTCAGGCAATGCCTGATATATATATGGGCCTGAATTATATATATATATAACTCAGGCATTTAAGATTGAGTAGGCTTATTCAATTAAATTAATAATCTATAGCTCAGGCACATAATAAATTTAAATTTGATTTCATCATGGTGAATAAAGACTGGCTTATAAACATAAATGTACACTTATGCTTTTCAAGTCTACGATCATGGGTGAATACAAAAAGATTTTTAAAGCACGACTGGAAGGGTTGTTCCTGCTTTATAATATATTTGTTAATAAAAAAAGCTTTATTTTTAAATAACATTCACAAATAATAATTGTTGACAAAAATATAAATAAATAACAAACTAAAATATTAAATTTAAAATAATTTAATCCCTTTTCTTTTAAAGATTTGTCATTCCATACAAAATCTAGTTTTATTTAATTAATTAATATTTACTAAGGTAATAAACCTAAAGCATGTGCACTTGAAAATGCGAAGGTAGGGACCTCTACACGTCTTAACCACAAGCTTACAACTTTAATTAATTAATGAAATATTTATTAAGGCTATATTAATTAATTAATATATTTCCACTTTTAAAGAAAATTTAAAGTATTATATTTCAAGTATGAACTGATTGCATAACTATAATATTTTCATATTGACTTTTGAGAGCATATCTCTACATTAAACATCACATGATCTCTACATTAAACATCACATGATCTCTACATTAAATATCACATGATCTAACAATCTCCTATACTTACACAAGCTATCAAAACAGTGATGATGAGATGCACCATGACTTCTTCACTTTCAGATTCAAGAATCTCTCAGTTACCATGCCCAGGGAAATTTGTTAGCCACTTTACCTTCCCTTTCCATTCCCACTCTAGGTTTTTTTCATATTCTTTTCTATCCTGCTCCATCCCATTTCTGCAACATAATCTTTGTCAACTCTATAGCCTTTACATCTAAATTTCCCTTATCTTTTCCCAACCCAACTTAAAAATCAAGAACCGACCTTCTATATAATTACTTTGTTTATATTCATTTTTTTCACAACTTCATCATTTGTGACCTTTCTACTTGCAAGCAATTACATTCAATTAACATTTGCCTAATATTTTCTATACCTTCCTTACACAACTTGCAGACTAAATCACCCACATTTTTCCATTTAAGTGTATGTTCTAAAGTTCCTGTTCGAGCCTTAAACAGTAAACTACTTGCCTTGCTATTATCATAAATTAGCTCACACTCAATATTCTGTTTACTTCTATGTACATTTAAACTTTTTTTACTCTCCATACTAGTTCTCCATCTCTCCAACTTCCAATTCTTTATTAATGCATTTATACTTCTATCCCATTTCTTGCAACGATTGCACTCAAGAATTCTCCTAACACAATCATCCCACCTTTTGTATATGGCATAAATTCTTTATCCAAATCTTCTGCATACTGTACCACCTTTCTCACTCATCTTAATTCTCCATACAGTAGCACCATCCAGTGCAAGCCGTAGTAATCAATGGATGCAAGAAGGTTTGTGCATAAAATCTTTATATAATGCGTACTCATCCAATATTTCCAGACTAGTTTTTAGCTGGAGGCTTTCATAAGTGAGGACACTTGGATCTGAGAGCACTGCATCTAGGTATGGAGAGTTTGTCACTGTTTTAACATCTCTATTCTCTAATTACTTATTCTTCTATTAAATAAAAATATCCATGCATCTTCAATACATAATTAAAATAAGTTATATCTGTAAGAATTTTATCTCATCAAGCTTTATTTAAATCTAAATTTTAAATGTTTGATTATAATTTATCATTGACTTTATTTTATATTACATATAACTAAATTAATCTAACATATCTTAATTAATTTTGATCATCATCATCATCATCCTTATTATCATCATTATTATATTGTTTATTTGTGTTCGAGGTTATGTAAGATTAATTATTTTATTATTACATTTTTGCCTAGATCTGTTTTCGTAACTATTTATGAGTCTTGTTATCAAAGTATATTGTCTTATACTATTTCTATTAGGGATGGTTGTATTGCTTACATTTTGTCGTCCTTATATGTTTTACAAAATTACACTATGTATATTATTTTGAGAAATTCTAAACCAAGTTCGGTTCAGAATATCTATGGTAATGGCTGTGTTTTATCTGTTGTTAATCTTTATTAATATTGGGTAATTATTGATATATTTCGTCGTCGTTCTCTTTTATGTGCAAGAATCGTTAAAATAAATACTGGATATGCTAAAAACTTTCAATTGACATTGCTTCCTTTTAATTTGGAAGGTAGTCATAGGCAGTTCAATTACAATTGGTATTAGGTTGTTTAATTCTTTTGTCTCTGCTTATTGGTTAGATACTGACCACATATCACTTTCTATGTTTTAAAAATATTTGCGATATTGGTTATATTCTATATATATTAATATTTTGTAATTTATTATATTGTTTATAGTATGACTTTATAATTAAATATAAATTATTTTTGATATTATTATTTTATATATATGACTCATTGCTCAAGTATTTCTTTGTTTGCAATTATATTAATTTTGTATTGTTTGTATATTATTGTAATAAATAAAGAAATTATTATTATCTGCTTGCATGTGCCAGTTCTATGGACAATCTGACTTCAAACTCGATTCAGCACTATAAAAAACATTACAGTGCTTATATATACAAAAATAAAGCATGGCCCTTATTCCCAGGAGGCTGTAAAGTCACCAACCAAGGCAGCAGTTGGTGGCCGAAGGCGGAGGGTGCTAAGAATCCCCTGATTGTGGACCCAGGCTGCCATTTGATGACAACTTTTTATTTAGGTATTTACAACTGCAGATCACTTTCAAGTGAAGGAAGATTGCAAGAATTAGAAGAAGAACTCTCTTATATTAAATGGGATATTATTGGACTTTGTGAAGTTAGAAGAAAAGGTGAAGAGACAATTAATTTAAAAAGTGGACATATATTCTATTAAAAAGGCACAAATATTGGAAATACAAGTGGAGTAGGATTCATTATAAATAAAAAGTGGAAGAACAATATTGTGGAGATTGATGGTGTATCAAACAGAGTGGCAAGATTAGTTATACAACTTAATAGCAGATACCAAATGCAGATAATTCAGGTTTATACCCCAACAAGTTCTCATAGTGATGAAGTAGTAGAAGATTTTTATATGGATGTACAAAAGGCTTTTGATCAGAGTAAACAACATTTTAAAATTGTTATGGGAGACTTTAATGCTAGAATTGGTAAACAAATGAAAGATGAAAGTGCTGTAGGTAATTTTGGTTATGGTAATAGAAATGAGAGAGGACATAGACTTGTGGAGTTTGCAGAAAAAGAAATACTTTATATTATGAATTCTTTTTTTGAAAAAAAATGCTAAAAGAAAATGGACATGGAAGCATCCAAATGAAGGTACAGCAGAATTGGATTATATTTTGACTAATAGGAAATACATATTTCAAGATTGTAATGTTCTTAATAGATTTAACACAGGAAGTGATCATCGATTAGTAAGATGCAAGATACGTGTTAATGTAAAACTAGAAAGACAAAAATTGTTAAGAAAAACTATATTTACAGTTGATATTCCTAATCTTCAGAAACATTCTAATGAATTTAAATTAGAACTTACAAATCGGTTTCAAGTATTAGTAGATTTTGAACATGATTCAGATTTGAATGAAATTAATATGAAAATAACTGATACACTTTTAAAAACTGCAAGAAAGATAGCTGGTAGAAAAAAGCAGCAATTGACCAATAAAATTTCTACTGAGACTAGAGAATTTATGAAGAAAATAAGAAATATGAAGATATACAAAAATGATGCATTAAAAAGAATTGAATATCTCGAATTTTGTAAAATGGTGCGGAAAAGAGTTGAAAATGATATAAGAAAGTATAACTGTGAACTAGCAAGAAAAGCTGTAGAAGAAAATAAAAGTCTTAAGAATGTAAAACAACATTTTGGTATTGGTAGGAAATTTATATCTGCAATAAAAAAAAAAGATGGAATTATTACTAAAAAGAGAGATGACATCATGAAATTGGTAGAAAATTTTTATCAAGAATTATATAGTAATAAAGAACAAGTACCTCCTATATCTATTACATCTTCCGAATTGCCCAGAATTTTAAATGAAGAAGTGAGAAATGCAATTAAATGTATGAAGAAAGGAAAGGCTCCAGGTAATGATGGAATTATAATTGATATATTAAAAGAAGCAGGTAAAGAAACAGAAATTTTTTTAGCAAATTTATATACTAAATGTCTAAATGATAAAGATGTACCGGATGATTGGAAGAATGCAGTAATAATATTAATATTTAAAAAAGGTGATAAAGAAGATATTAGAAATTACAGACCTATCAGCCTTTTATCAGTTTTATATAAAATTTTTACCAAGATAATTACAACTCGTCTACAAAGAACTTTGGATTTCCACCAACCAAGAGAACAAGCTGGATTTAAAAGTGGTTTTAGTACAATAGATCATATCCAGGTATTGAGAGAAGTCATAGAAAGGACAAATGAATATGAGTTGTCATTATGTTTTGGATTTGTAGATTATGAAAAGGCATTCGATTCTATACACATTTCTTCAGTGATTAAAGCATTGGATCATCAAGGTATAGATCCAGGATATTGTCATATTTTAAAGAATATTTATAAAAATGCAACAGCAAAAATTAGATTACATAATAATACTGGGAAAGTCAACACTGAGAAAGGTGTAAGACAAGGTGACTCCATATCTCCAAAACTTTTTACAGCAGTGCTGCAAGAAGTATTTTGTGGATTAAAATGGGAAACTAAAGGAGTGAAAGTAAATGGAGATTATTTAAGTCATTTAGATTTCGAAGATGATGTAGTTGTTTTTGCAAATAATGCTTCAGAGCTGCAGGAAATGTTGCAGGAGTTATCAGATGAAAGTAGGAAAGTAGGACTAAAGATAAATGTTAAAAAGACTAAAGTAATGTTTAATCGATTTGCTCAAAATATGAAAATAAAGATTGATTATGATGAATTAGAAGAAGTTAACAGTTACAAATACCTTGGTCAGATTATTAATACAGATGGAAACATAATGGAGGAAATTAATCACAGAATTAAACTTGGTTGTAGTGCTTTTGGTAGAAATAACTTGATACTAAAAGGAAATATGCCTATGTGTTTGAAAAGGAAGGTTTTTAACAAATGTGTTTTACCAGTTCTTACTTATGGATCTGAGACTTGGACACTCAATAGAAGAGCAATACAGAGACTTCAGACCACTCAAAGAAGTATGGAGAGATGTATGTTGGGAGTAACAAGAAGAGATCGAAAACGCAATGTATGGGTAAGAGAACAAACAGGTGTTACTGACCTTATTGAAAAAATTAAAAGATTGAAGTAGAGTTGGGCTGGACATATTGCTAGAAGAGATAATAATAGATGGACAATTGAAATTTTAAACTGGATTCCAAGAGATTGTAAAAGACCCAGAAAGAGACCACATGTGAGATGGATGGATGAAATAAGAAAGTGTGCAGAGGTAATGTGGAGAAGAGAAGCTAAAGATCGAAGAAGATGGATTAAACTTGGAGAGACCTTCATCCTGCAGTGGATTGATAATGGTTGATAATGATGATGATGATGATATATATATATAAGCTTTTGAAAAAAAAAAACAAATTTATTTGAGCCTGATTCAAATCAGAGAGGTGGATTCACTAACATAAAGTACAAGCTGGTACATTGAAGAGCCTGAGTTCAAATGCAGAGCTGAGTAAAATTGGAATTTTTTTTAATAGGTTTAAACTTTTTTTCAGATAGTCAGCTTTAATTAACCTAATTCACCATTCAAATCGATTATAAAATGATAAACAAGGATGGGAGCTATTTAAACGTAAGTCTAGCACTTTGCAAATCTATTTAGTATTGCCTTCCACGCTGCTTTTTTATGATGAGTTGTTGAAGTGGCCTTTGCCCTGCAGTGTTCTATATAAAGTCTGTTTAATCCTTTATCTTAGGATGAGATGTGGACATAGTTGTCAGATTTCCTAGTGTATAGTTGTTTACTATTGTTGTTGCTGTTGTTTTGCGTTTTATATGAAATTGAACTGTTATTATTATTGTTGTTATTATTAGTAGTAATATTACCAGAACCAACATTTCAGCTAAAATTCATATACCACTATCTCAAAAGTATATAGGGATCATATGACTGTTGGTGTTAGTAATTCAAAAATAGATAACATATTACTTATAGCTTAGCTATTAGCAGAGAAATCGTCTGACCTATAACTTGTAGTCCGTTTTTCTAAACATTAATTCTCAAATCATTTGTACTAGTCAGATATTACCAGAAGAGTCAGTGCACACATGAAAACCAAAAACTGTATTTACACAAACACATATACATATCTGAAACTATCCTAGCGCTTCTCTGAGGAGTGCCAAAAGCATGAAACCATTAGTCAAGGGATTGGATGCGGTTTTCAGATAGAGATATTTTAAATGCTTTCTCTTGCTAAGCATTTATCACAAAGCTTGTTGAGCAATTGGCAAAGCTCTTTGTTTATTTTTTGCAAGCTTAAAAAAGAAGTGGGGGTCATGTGACATATGACTATTTTTATTGACATAAATGTATAATTAACAAAATTGTATATTAAAGGGGAAACGCTAGCAATCAAAAATAAAAGCGTATAGTTTAATAATTTTATTAGAGATATTTATCCGCTAGATTAATTTGGTAACACTTTAGTTGTTATACATTGTTTTTTAAAGACCTATAGAAATCGGTTTCATATGTATTGACAATTTTTTATGTTATATTTTCACTCGTAATATTTAGTGAAACTATTGCGAGTTGTGTGTATTATTTATATGATCTGTATCAATAACGGTGCATTTACTATATTCATTTAACATTTTATGTGGATAGTTAAAACAGTAATCTACACTTGGTAAATAGTTCCTAGTAGATGTTTTGGAAATGTTTTCTAATTTCATGCTGTATGCGTCATTACCTCTTTTATTACGGGAACGGGCAATATTTGAAAAAATGTTTAAGACAGAATCGCAGCTTTTAGTTAAACTTTCTTTGGGAATGTATGGTTTATCCAATGAAATTGTTATTTGGGAATAGGAATTGCAGTCTGATAAAAGTGAATTTATATCCAAAGCTATTGATTCATTTAAATACTCAAAAGTGGAATCAATATAAGGTGGCGGTATGCGCAACGGCAACGATTTAAGAGAAATAGAATGTTTAGATTTTACGGCGAAATTTAACTCTAGTTTAATTAAAGGCGCACTGTAATTTTTTTTTAAAGGGTAGCCAATAATATTATTAGAAAATGATTTTAATAAATTTGGCGCGGTATTAAAAGCGGAATTATTTTTATTCAAAATTAAATTTCCTGCATCACTGACTTTAGTATAACATTCCATATACTCTCCGTCTAAAAAATCATTACAGGAAGCACTTAAGAAATTCTTATTCCATTTATTTTTATCACAACTTTCTCCAATATTTGAATTCTTATTGACTAAAATTCTTGTAGGAGCACTTTTATTTTTAAAATTTATGGTTGTTTTTGTGAAAAGTTCTTGACTAATTCGATCATTCTGAAGCAATTTCTCTTTCTCATGTTTATCAACATCAAATTTCGTCATTTCTTCTGGAAGATTAACTTCGGGCAATTCCGTTTGATGTTTTATTGTTAGTACAAATCTATAACACAATAAAACTGTAACAGTGAAAAACAACCCCCCAGTAATTGCCAGTCCAACCACTATGTAAATATTTAGAGAGCGTGACTCATAATCAGTTACAATTTTATACGAAGTTTTCATAGATTTAATAGTTTTATTTAATAATACAACTTTTAAACTTACAATATACTCTGAAGATGACGTCAAATTATGAAAAGTAATTTCTGAAATGTGGGCTCCAACGGAATATTGATTTTGAAAACTTTCTCCACAATACCCATCTGAATCAGCAGTGCAAATTATATTAAATATATATTGTCTCACAAGCGACTGATGTTTGCATGTTGCCCTCCATGTTAAATATATCGATGAAGATGTTGTATTGTAGATAATTGGAATATCTTCAACAATGTCATCATCATAATTAGCCATGCAGTCAGTCCACCATTCAACTCCACTGCTTACTATATCACCATTAATAGATGTTCCTACATGATATCGTTTATTTGTTTCAATCGTGATATTCCAACTTAACACATCAAATGAAACTGTTTCCCATTTCATTATTTTCTTATCAATAGTATCCTTCCATTCATACCAATAAATAGAAATATTTAATTTCCTATATTCTAGATTTGGTTTCCAGGTAATATTTATAATTTTTTGCAACTTAGAGATATATAAAAAGTCCAAATCAATATTTTTTAAAGCTTCCTTTTCACTAGGAATAAAAATCGAAGATGAGTATTTAGATTGGCCAACATCATTATTGCTAAATATGGAAACGTTGTATGCATTAACAGGTAGAATAACCTCAATACAAGGGTTTGAATTTGAAAATGATTTACTCAAAGCATTGCTAATAAAACTTATATAATAAAAGAAAATATTTCCTTGAAACTGTAAAGGTATATCTTCCCATTGCAGAAATATCTTTTGATGTGTTGTATTTACATTTGAAATATAAAACATTCCGGGTGGAATTATGGGAGCTATGAGTGGGACATCTGGTGGAGTATTTATGTAAATTTTTAAAGGATTACTGACAAATGTTGACTTGTTATGATAGAGTCCAATGACAATACTGTAATTAGTATTAGGGTTCAAATCATTTAATCTAATTACTTCTGTTTCATTTCTTATTGAAACAATTTTATTAACAATTCCCCATTTTGATTCATAAGCTATTTTATACTTGCAGCAAGAAGCGATTTCACCAAATAAATCGAAGTCTATTTTTAAAGTAATACTTGTACTAATATTTGCAAAAACATATCTTAATTTGGGTTGTGGTAATTTAAGTCTACTTATAGGATAAAATTCTTCAGAATAAAACCATGTCTTGTTTCCGAACTTATTTATAGTTATGACTGACATATTATACCTTTGATTTTGAAATAAATTATCGTTTCTTAATTCACTCCAGCAAAATAATTTTTTCCACATTTCAGAGATGCATTTCACACTTCCGTAACCTTCAATTTTATTGTCATTTTGGCTTACAATATATTTAATTTGATATTGTGAGTTCACCTGCTTCATTTTATTAACTGACCAAGTAATGTTCATAGTAGTTGAATTAGGACATACAATTGAAAAATTTTCTGGAGATGGAAATGGATCGATAACTTTTACCTTTGTTAAACAGACCAGATTGTCTTCTACAAGACAGTAATAATATGCTGAATGGCTGAAAGTAATATTATTCAAAGTCACAGATGAAATTAAATCACTAAGAATGAAAATATGATTGTCTTCTAAAGTACTATTGTTTATTTTCCAGCTGACATTTGCGCTGGTCCATCCATTTTGTAAAGCTGTTCTATTATCTAGAATACAGGTCAATGTCACATGATCGCCAACTTGTATTAAAGGATCTCGTGGATAAACAATTCCATAATTAGGTTCTAAGCCTTCAATGCACTTTTCATTTTGAACTGCATCCGTAAACAAAATCGACGTTAAAAAAATAAGAAACTTTAACATTATTCATCGATAAAATATATTATCAAATCCTTAATCTATTAAATAACAACATAATTTAATGAATTAGTATTGTTATTTATACAAAAGTAGCCATTGTACAGAAAACGTGTAGATTACAAACGTGTTTATTAGAGTTTTATCTTTGACAGCTAGCCTTCACTCAGGTGATGGATGTGATGTTGACCACCACAGGTGATAAGTGTACCTTAGGCTGTAAATTCCTTTTGTTTGATCAATTTAAAAGCTAATTTAAAATAATTTATTTACTTAAACATTTTCATTTTAAAAATTTGTAGTTTACTCAGTCATAAAAATGGACTCGAGCACAAGAGTTAAACAACAGATATAACATTTGGATTTATTTATAATTTATTTTAAAATCACATTAAAATATAATTTAAAATATTTTAAAGAATATTGTTTTTCTAATTATATATGTATGTATTCTTTGTAGTTTAGGACAGTAATGGAATGAAGGGCTTGAGATCTTAATGGTCCTGAACTGAAGCTCAACCTGACCATTCTGTTACTTCAACCATCATCATCATTTTCGACTATAAAAAAATCTTTCCAGGTTTAATTCAGTTTCTTTGATCTCTAGTCTTCTCTTTTGCATGTCACTCCAGCAAACTTCCCTATTTCAACCATCCCTCTCACATGCAATCTCTTTCTAGGTCTTTCGCAATATTTTGGGATCTATTTTAACTAGCTTATTATTGTCTCTTCTAGCAATATGCCTATTCTAGCTCCATTTGAATCTCTTAATTCATTCAATGTTGTCAATGATATATGCTTGTTCTTCCACTCATGGATTTCATTTATCTCTTTTTGTTACTTATAGCATACATCCCCTCTTACTTTGTTGATGGTTTTAAGATTCTATATTGCTCTTCTACTAAGTGTCAAAGACTTGGATCCATAAGTAAAAACTGGTAATTCGTTCATATATTTCCTTTTTAATATTATTTCTACCAAAAGCTCTCCAGCCAAAGTTAATTCCATGATTAATTTTTATCCATTGTAAAGCATATCTTATATTGAGCTACTAACCATTAAATTATTTTTATACATCCACCAATAAAATGCTGCTAGTTATTTTAGCCTAGATATGTCATATAAACAAGAGAAGGTCTCTACTTTGGTGCTGATCTTTAATAATCTGTGATTACAGATGCTAATACAGACAAACAGAATGACTTGTTGAGTTCAAAGCATTAACATGTTTAACATTTTTAGATTACTATCTTGATAAAAAAAGATGTTAAAGGTGACTGACAAGTGCATTTTAGCTTTGAATCCCAAAACCTCATTGATAAAAGCTAAAACATAAAATAGGTAAATTCAGCTACCATCTTGTAATCATTAATTCCTTAAGCTTTCTATAAACATTCCTAGAGTAGAAAAATTCTTTATTTATATGTATGAAAGTAACCCTCTGGAGAAGAACACTTTATTATGGTGAAGAAACCAGAATAATCCAAGACTGATATTAGCACTGCTGAAGAGCCACTTGGACATAGCTAACATTTTCAATGAAAATATATACCAAATATATTTCAATAAATTAATAATAGCATTAGAAGCAGTAAGAACAAACCTTGCACTGTTATGTCATATAACATTACATCATTAAACCACTACAAAACACATGTTCACCATTCTTTTATGCTTATAAAAGTTTCCATACAGTAGCACCACTCAGTGCAAGCCAAGTAATCAATGGATGCAAGAAGGTTTGTGCATAAAATCCCTATCAAGTGCCTAATTATCCAATATCCCCAGACTAGTTTCTAACGGGTGGCTTTTGTCATGAGGAGCCATGATTCTGAGAACATTACACCTAGATTTTAGAATCTAATGCAACCCTCCAGCCACCTTTTACCTTATTAGCTAACTATAAAGCTTTGAGTCCAAAATGAAAACACAATAATGTTTTTAATTCAAACTCATTAGCTTGTATAGTCTTATAGATCTGAACTCAGTTCAGCATCCATAGTTTTTGATGTCTTTGGTTTTTTAATAACCACAGTCACCATAATCCTACTGAGCAGTATTAAACTACTAAACATCATATGATCACCATTACTTATGCTTGCATAAGCTGTTTACACAGAGGCTAAACTTTCCATAGAGTAGCTCCACTCAGTGCAAAGCAAAGTAATCAATGGATGCAAGAAGGTTTATGCATAAAATCCCTACCTAGTGCCTACTCATCTAATATTCCCAAATTAGTTTCTAGCTTGTGACTCTCATCATTGAGGAGCCTTGGGTCTAAGCATACTGGACCTAGATCTTATGATCTAATGCACACCTCCAGCTAGAAACTAATCTGGGATGAGTAGGCACCAGATAGGGATTTTATGCACAAACCTTCTTGCATCCATTGATTACTCTGGCTTGCATTGAATGGCATCAGTGTATGGAGAGTTTAGCCTCTGTGTAAACATTTCATCATTCAAGTATGAAATAAAACTTCTGAGAATATCAAAAGGAATTTTCACGGTTATTCATATTATACCCAACTCTATGAATAAAAATACCATCATGAACAATATTTTGCATTTTCATTCTCATTATTACTTCCAAGAATTATCAATTATGAAAATGTCATGAAAATATTTAAAGAAGTTTCATTTGAATATTAAAAATCTAAAAGATAAAATATGATTTTTAACAATATATTAGTAAAGAAAATTTGTAACTTTTTATAACTATAATTAATTATCTCTGCAGTAATAATTATCTTTATTGCTATTTAAATTCTTAAACTTACATTATATAGATATTATAAGGGGTTTGAACTCAAATTTTCAACTCCCTACTGTTATCTAATCTAATACAACTGGTATGTCTGACCACTTACATGTGAAAAAAATAAATGATCTCCAATATATGTATTTCTTGTTGGACCAATAATCATTAGTTGATCCAGATTGTCATCTCCCATATATATATATATATATACATATATACCATCAGTGCTGCAGTTTATATTTAGATAACAAATCTTCAAATTTTAATAGACAGTCTTCAATCTTTCTCCACTCTTCAACCATCCTTCAATCATCGAAAATCCAAAGGCAGAATGATCAAAGCTCTTGTTGATGCCAATATTGTTGTCATATCCATGTTGACTTTAACTCAATATGACCCCTCACACATAGGATCTTATAATTTTTTTGCCTTTTTCATATGTGTGTGGTCAACTGTATCAGTTGTATAAGATGAATTGGATAACTGTAGGAAGTTTGAAAGTCTGAGTTCAAAACCCTCGAATTAGATTATTTAGTATTGACAATGTACAAGTTTTTAAATGTTATATATGTGTTTTGCATATTGCAATAAAATTTATCTATTAACAATATTGACAATACTAAATTAACAGTAATTACTAAGTATAACAAAACATTGTCACTGAAAGTTAAATTCAGCATAATATTTTCAAAAACATTTTTAAAAGATTTTTTTTTAATCCAATTTAAATTAATCTTATGTGCCACTTTCTCTATAGAAAAAACATTTCCGATGCATTATTATCTCTGATTATCATGATTTTGATGTAGTTTTATTATCCCCAGTGCATTCCATGGCTTTTGAGGTTTAGTGATATATTAATGATATATATTTGGAATTTGAACAGGAAAATGAGTAAATTTAATAAGAAAATAACGTAATAATTTATTTACAGTAACTAGAAAATAAATAAATTAATGAAATTGTTACATATGGAATTACAACTACCATAAAATAAATAATGTATAAGATGTTGAAATTAATAAATAATTATACAATTTAGGATAATGGTGGATATACATAAATCTATGCTAATATTAATTTTAGTGCTTTATTCTTGTAATAAAATATTTCAACCATGGTCTTTGTAGTACTTACTGAAGACATCTCTTCTTTTCTTTATGGCACGGCTTTTTCTTTGAAGCAAGCAAAGTTGTACCCTATGCATAATCAACACTTATATTTAGAGGAAAACTATATAATTTCATATCTTTAATTGATGTTTTTTAGAATATTTAGTCATTTATGGTAGATAGTCTATTAGCAAACATTGTCATAATTAAAAGAGGCCAAACTCTCCATACAGTAGCACCACCCAGTGCAATCCAGAGCAATCAATGAATGCAAGAATGTTTGTGCATAAAATCCCTATCTAGGGCCTACTCATTACTAATGAAAGCCACAAGCTAGAAGCTAGTCTGATGATATTGGATGATCAGACATTATATAGGTAAATTTAAACACAAACTTTCTTGCATCCATTGATTACTCTGGCTTGCACTGGGTGACACTACTGTATGGAGAGTTTTGCCTTTGTTTTAACATCTTATATAAGCATAGGGAATGGTGATAATGTGATACTCATAATTACTGAATTGGATGCAATATTTAAAATTATATTTTTTAAAATAGTCAACAGTGTATTGAAGCTATTCTGAAGAAAAATATTTTAACAAATAGTTTTATTTCTTAGTGGCTACTGCATCAGATCTTGGGCTAGTTATAGTCCTTTATTTTTTCTATTTTCTATTTCTATATCAGCATTTTCTCATCTCTTTCCAGAATCAATCTGCCTGGTTGACTTTTCTGATTCAAAATAAAACTAGTTTTTGTATTTTAGATCTAATTATACTTGTTGCCCCAAAACAAGAACACCGTGGTTAAGCAATCGTCCCTTGTTTTTAATGATATTTATTTTTACCTTTTTTTTTTCATATGTCAAATGCGTTAACCGGGAAGCAAGCCTGGGTTATCTGCTTAGAAGGCAGCTATGCTAACCACTAGGCCACCAACACTTGACTGATATTTATTTTTGTTATTTTGATAATAATGTTTATCATACTGGACAAATTAATTAACTTTGTAACAAATGTATAAATGGATTATTCTCCTGTACATGAGGGGTCAGAATGACTAAGACATAGATAGGACAACAACTCTGGCACTACATGGACTTTGAACATTCCATCATCAGATTTTCAATAAAATGGAAGGCTGAAGAGTTGAGGTTGGAGTAGTTTGAAGCCTGTCCACCATTAAAGTATGAAGATTGGCTATCTTGATATAAAGCTGAGCACTTATTGTATATATATATATATATATATATATATGTGTGTGTGTGTGTGTGTGTGTGTGTGTAGAGATAATCTAGACCAACTGATGATTGCTGGTTTACCATGAATTATGTATATTGGTGATTATTTATCTTTTCAACATGTGTATGATCAGATAGGTCAGCAATATGAGATGGCACTGAGAGTAGTGGATCGTGTGAAAGTCTGAGTTCGAATCCCACATATATTATATATATAAATGCAGGTTTAAGCTTGTACAGTGTATTAAAACATCCTTATCTAAATTTATTACTTTTACAAATAAGTTTTTTTTTTTACATTCAGGTAATTATTTTATAAATAATTATAAAATGGTTATTTATTTATGCTGATTGGAAAGAAAGATAAAGGAAAGATAGTTTTGACCAAACTTTGAAGTTCTTTCTCTAGCTGCTTTAATTTTAATGCTTTATAAAATATTTGCACTTACTACCAAGTTTACGCCAAGACAACGACAAATTATTTCTCTAAGCTTTTTCCAGAAGGGAAATCTGAAAGGTTACAAAGTGTAGTACATTTTCTGTTTTAATCCATGTATTTTCTTTAGGTACGTAAAATTTAAATAATTAACTAAATTTCTCTTTCTAGCCCTTCATTACTGGTTATGTAATCTTACCAATTTTAATTTGGCATTATACATTTCTTTACAAATTAATTCATGCTATTATTAAATTTATAGACTAATTTACTTTTTTTTTTAAATGACATAATTAAGTTATATATATTATGTCTAATGTAAATAAAGTAGTTTGTGGGATAAACCGTGTGTTATTTTTGCTTGTTTCTCAGCGTTTTGGTGAAATAGCATCCGCGATTGTCAAGGTTAACTGTTCAAAGAAAATCCATTAGATCTCAAATAGTAATGGACTGAGTGCGAGTTAAAGAATGAGATTGAAAGTCAAGTATTTGAGCATTATCTCAAATAGCAACAAAATACTTCTTGCAAAACTGCTGTAAAAAGTTTTGGAAGATATGGAGTAATTCTGTCTTACGCCCTCCTCAATGTTAATCTTCTTAGTATCATTATGTAATCTAATTATTGCTGTTGCATTTTCTTCAGAATATGACAATATCCTGGGTTTATTCATAATCTAATACTTTAATCACTGAAGAAATGCTTATAGAATCAAATGCCTTTTCATAATATATAAATCCAAAGCATAATGACAACTCATATTCATTGGTCCTTTCTATAACTTCTCTCAATACTTGGATTTAATTCGCTGCACTAAAACCACTTTTAGGTCCAGTTTATTCTTTTTGTTGCTTAAATTTTAAAGTTTGCGGTAGGCATGTTGTAATTATCTTCGTAAAAAATTTGTATAAAACTGATAAAAGATTGATACGTCTATTTTCTAATATCTTGCTTATCACCTTTATTAAATATTAATATTAGTATTGCATTTTTCCAATCATTTGTTACTTCTTTATCATTTAGACATTTGCTAAATAACTTTGCCAATTTTTTTTTTCTATTTCTTCTGCTGCTTCTTTGAAGAAATCAATTATAATTCCATCATTACCTAGAACTTTTCTTTTTTTCATAAATTTAATTGTTTCACTTTTTTATTTAAATTCTGGGACATTCAGAAGATATGGTAGTTGTAAGAGATACTGTATCTTGTTTTTTATTGCTTATAATTCTTGATAGAACTCTTTACATATTTCATGATGCCATCTCTCTTTTGTAATAGTCCATCTTTTTTTTATTGCAGAAACAAATTTCCTACCAATACTAAGATGTTGTTTTATAGTCTTGAAACTTTTAGTCTCTTTTATAGCTTTTCTTGCTAGCTCACAATTATACTTTCTTATATTATTATCAATTCTTTTTCTCACCATTTTACAAAATTTGAGATATTCAATCCTTCTTAATGCATCATTTTTATATTTTTTCATATTCCTCATTTTCTTCATAAATTGTCTTTTCTCAGAAGAAAGTTTACTGGAGAATTGCTGATTTTTTGTACCACCTATCTTTGTTGCAGTTTTTAAAGTGAATCTGTTATCTTCTTATTGAATTCATTCAAAATCTGTTAATATTTTAAAATGATTTGTAAGTTCTAATTCAAATTCATTGGAATGTTTCTGAAGATTAAGAATATCAACTGTGAATATTTTTTTCTCAATGACTTTTTTTCTCTCTAGTTTTACATTAACATGTATCTTACATCTTACTAATTGATGATCACTTTCTGTGTAGAATTTATGAAGAACATTACAATCTTGATATATGTATTTTCCTGTTAGTCAAAATATAGTCCAATTCTGCTGTACCTTCATTTGAATGTTTTCATGTCCATTTGTATTTAATATTTTTCTCAAAAAAAAAAGAATTCATAATATAAAATTTCTCTTTTTCTGCAAATTCCACTATTCTATGAACTCCCTCATTTTTATCACTATAACCAAATTTACCTACAGCACTTTTATCTTTTAATTCTTTACCAATTCTGGCATTAAAGTCTGTGAGAATAATTTTAAAATGGTGTTTACTCTGATTAAAAGTTTTTTGCACATCCATATAAAAATCCTTTACTTTTCATCACAATGAGAACTTGTTGGAGGGAAAATCTGAATTATCTGCATTTGGTATCTGCTAATATCTCACCACTCTGTTTGATACACTATCAATCTCCACATTGTTGTTATTCCACTTTTCATTTATAATGAATCCTGCTCCACTTCTATTTCCAACATTTGTGCCTTTGTTGTCTCTTCACATTTTTTTCTAATTTCACAAAGTCCAATAATATCCCATTTAATATGAGACTGTTCTTCCAATCCTTGCAATCTTCCTTCACTCAAAAGTGATCTGCAGTTGTAAGTACCTAAATAACAGGTCATCCTCAAATGGCAGTCTGAGTTTTAATTCCTCTATTTATAATAAATTAGATTAAGTAATAGCACTATTTTCACCTAATTTAGATAAAGTAATTATTTTACTATGATGAAGTAACTTGTCAAAACCAACAGTACTTTGGAGTCTATATTGGATCTTAACATCTAAGCTTTATATAATTAGTAAGACATTTAAATTGGCTTGTATTCTCAAGTTGATGACTATACAAATTAAAAGATAGTAAAGATTTTTTTTTCATTATTGGCTGATAAACAATTTAAATGTTTTTTTAACATTAATTACTAAGACAAAGTTTTTATATGTTGTTTCAAAATGTTAAGTATTTTTTGGTAAATTATCTTTCAAATTGATAAGGATAGTTTAATGACCAGATACTGTAAACTCAGAATCCTTCAAAAAGACATATATATAAAACAATCAAAATCCAGTCAACACTTAAACAATTCCAATATAGATAACAATCAACAATCTCAAACTGTTGTCATGGCAACTGCCTTTTAACAATATAGATGATAACAGTTTGAGATTGTTGATTGTTATCTATATTTGAATTATCTAAGTGTTGATTGATTTCTAGTGGTTACTTATAAACCCACTTAGTCTTGAATATTATTACAGTTATTATTTAAGTAATATTTGAGTGCAATTTTAAAACTATAATTACAATTTATAAGGGATTCCACCTTTCTTGTTTAAAGGGTGTAGTCATGACAACAGTTTGAGATTGTTAGTTGTTATTTATATTGGGATTGTCTAAGTGTTTATTACACTTAGTATATATATATATATATATATATATATATATTGTAATGGAATCACTGGGTACACCAGACAACAATGTGTATATGACTAGTAGTTGGATGATTTGAATGAAATGTGTCAACCAACCTATAACAAGTCATATCCTAAATTTATGATTTGACAGCACATTTGAGTGTGTCAGATGTTACTGAATCAGGACTGGCATATAACAAAGAAAGTGCACCTTACTACTGTCAAATCTAGACCTTTGAATAGGAAGCTAAAGATGTAACAATGAAATGCCCAGTTACAAATCACATCTACTTTCAAAATACTAACTTATAATTTACTAATAATATTTCAATGTAACTTAGACCAGTGCATATTCATTACATCTTTTTAGGCCCCATTACATAACAGAATTCAAACTCAGGGAGTTATTGCAGTCAGCTCTCTTCAGGGATGGACTTACACAATTATTAACCAAATATACCTATATATAAGCATAGATATAAAAAAATACTGATGATGATCAATTATTTATAAGAGCAATACATAATGATGATGATGATGATCAAACCTTTAATGGTGTAAATGCACAATGATGATGATGATGATCAAACATCTAGTGGTATCAATGCATAATGATGATGGTGATGATCAAACATCTAGTGGTGCAAATGCACAATGATGATGATAATGACCAAACAGAGATCAGATTGGTTTAACAAAACTTAATACGTTTATTAAAAAAATATATAATAAATAGTTACAAACAAAAAATAATAAAATAAATAAATATTCGGTTATCAAGAATGGTTTTCTATCATTTGGATGGCTTCACACATCAGAAACAAAATAATTTGAAGTACATTATATACAAAATTATATGTAATTCATTAAATATATACATAAAAAAGAAAAGCAAAATGAGAGTTCACTAATTCTAAAACTACCCCATTAATGTAATTATTAGAATGATATTTTTAGATTAGGGTAAATATATTTATAAATATTTTTTTTATTAAAAATATATATATAGCCCCACTCCCATCTATAAGTGTGTGTAAGTCATAGTCAAAAAAAAATTAATGATAGATATAAAAAAGACATTTTACTCAGTGGGTTAATTGCACTCAGAAGTAAAACAAAATTACAAGTAAATATTATTAAAACTTATTAGTAAACAAAATAGTTTTGTTTGTCCTAAAGTTTGCCCTCGATGTTAAATATATATAAAAACCTTACTTGAGGTCGCTTTGATGTATCAATGTTGAATTTTCAGAGGAATCTGTAAATTTATTTTTATTAAAAATAACACATATTAATTGACTGTGATTTCTTTTAAAATACATCAATATATGACACATCTACTCACTGCTTCCATTTTTAAATTGCAGATCAAATTTGAAAAATGAATCTTGAATATACAATAAAAAAATTACAATACATAAATTTTCAAATAGAAATGATAAAAGCAAAAAAAAAATAATCATGTGAAATCAAAACAAAATATATGGTGCTTGTCTTATAGATAAAGACGTTGTTTGATGGTGCCATTTTCATGCTAAAACTGTAAAATATGATCATTCCCGGGCCATTAATTATAATCATTTTGATGCATTTTTTGTAATGCAGAAATAAAAACAAAAGAAAATCGTCTTTTTTAAATATTATTTAATTTTAAATATTATTTTTTATTAATGTATACAAATTAAATGATAATAATAAATGTAAAATAAAATCAACAAATTACAATTTGATTCGTGTTTTTTAGTTTGCTTTATTAGAAAAATCAATTTTCTATCGGAGATTTTTTTACTGGGGTTACGGCTTTTTTTGTTGTTGTTTAAAAACTCATAATCGGAATAAAAAGTAAAATTTCTTAGTCTTCCTTTTACATATTATTTCTACAGAGAAACAGATATTATTGTGTTATCACTATTTTTTACTTTTTTAGTCTTTGTTTTACTTTTTTTTTTCTACAGACAAACAGATATTACCGCTATTTTTTATTTCAAATAGAATGACAACAAAAAGTAAAAGTTGTTATGGTTAGGTTTAGTTTTATGGTTAGGTTTAGGGTTAGTTTTAGGATTAGGTTTAGGGTTAGTTTTAGGGTTAGATTTAGGGGTAGTTTTAGGGTTAGTTTTAGGTTTAGGGTTAGTTTTAGGGTTAGATTTAGTTTTAGGGTTAAGTTTATGTTTAGTGTTCTGTTGTTAGTAATGCTAAAATAAAAAATATCAAAATCGTATTTTTGTAAATATTTTTTTTAGTAACATTTATAAAATAAATGATAACAATAAACGTAAACTATATTCAACAAAGTATAACCGTAGTCAGAGAAAGGAAAGAAAGTAAAACTTTTTTAAACAACAACAAAAATGTCTTCTTTACTTATTAATCATGTTTATAATATATGCTTTTTATGAAATGTACAAAAAAACCATGCATAATTGTACTTTTCTTACTGGATATTTTTATGTTACTGCTCTTTTTTACTTCAAAAATATACACACAGTAGAATCTTGTTTGTCTCGTGGAATGTTACGAACAGTACGTTACTTGATGCATTACCTAATTCCAACTCACTTTACACATATATCTTGTCAACATTTTCCCAATTAAAACTTCAATACAGTATGGTGTCAAAAGTCTGATAATTATTACTTTACAAAATCTGAACATTTCAATACTTTAAAATAAAAAAAACAATGAAAACAACAATTTCATCCAATTCAAAAAAACACACCCTCTCACCAAGCCGTAACCATTTCATAAACTGTGCAAATTTAGAAAATGTATTTGCTGTGATGTGACATACATGCTGTACTGCGACACAACATAGTGGCCTGACATCTGTAGCACAATAAAAAAGTTGTATTATAGAAAATGCGGGTTCGAACGTGTCGGCCATGGAAACGACATTTTTATGTGTTTTAATGTGAAAACAGCACCATAGAGTGTCATCTTTAGCTATAAGACTAGTACCAAATATATTTATCTTGAGAAAAACAAGCATTTTACCTCCCATAGTTAAAAGTTTATAAATTTAAATGTCAATCTCCATGGTCAACACTCCTGTTCACCAACTCTGTTAATATTCATATATCTCATGCTGCTTGGTTAAAAACCAACACATAAAAATCATTTCTTCTGAATGCATATAAATACATGGCAGATTGCTGTACACCAGCATTTTATAAGTAGACATTTTGATGGAAAATTTTTTAATTTCATAATGACATTGAAGCTAGCTTGGAATGTCCTACAGTATTAGCTTTTTACCCTGAATACATTCTAATGATTCCTTTATTAAAAATTGTTATTTATAATGTGGCTTCAATATATATATATATTGAACTAAATTAAAGAAACAGTTAATTTTTAGTAGTTTCACTTTTTTTCATCATTTCCATAATAATGAATTTTAGCTTGCAGAGTAAATTAAGTCATTAGTTCATTCCTGCTAATTATAAATTGAAATTTAACTTTCCAGTTTTTTTCTATCCTAAATAAAGATTTTATATTATCTTGAAACTACAGATATTAAAATTTTGCTGTTTTTAGATGCCGAATATTTACTTTTTTTTTAAAACAAAAAGATAAAATACTTTTTATTTCTATGTCTTGACAGTTCTGCTGTTAAATCACAAGTGAAGAACACTGCATTGTTTTCTTCACACTAGCTAAAACTTACTGTTACAACTTAATAAAAAAAACTATAAAACATTATTATTATTATAATTTTTATTTAATCTTCATTATTCCAAATTCGATAACTTAGCAACAATTTTGATCTCATATAAATTTTTTTATCTTTGTCATGTCTGTCTTATAAGTCAATCAATTAGTATTTTTAATTAATGATATTAAATAAATAAATAAAAACAATTAATATCTGTAAAACATATTATGTCTCTATACATATATACTCCATGCATATAACGAATTTGTTTGCTTTCTCACAATAGATAAAAAAAATAAGAATTACTTTCTCAAACATATCAGTTTATATGTAGGTTTATACATGTATATATACTACATGTGTATAAATAGGTATGTAGGATAAATTATTTGCCTACCACTTGATCTGAATTCAAACATTGTGAAAGAAATTGGGACAGATGTGAAAGTTAGTTGTAAGCCATCTCTTACAACATATATGTAGTTGTTTTTATTTAGAAGAATTTTTGTACTTGTTACCAATGTAAATATAAACATTTATTAAATTGGAAAATATTTAAAATTCTCTAAGTATGTCCTAGTACATTATCCTTTAGGAACAGCATGAGAAACAGTAAGAAGCAAGATAAGAACTAAACTGATTAAATTTTTAAATATTTTGCATTAATTACTGCTTATTAATTATTACAACATCACCTTTCAGATAAATAATTTAGGTTAACGACTTTATTATGATTTTAGTATTTATTTTCTATAACATTTATAGGGAATGTGAGTACAGACCTTCACACAACCCAACACTCTCCACTCTATCTCATAAAACTGATAAACTTGAACACATATATATTGAAAAGATAAATAATCACCAATATCCATATTTCATGCCAAATCAGCAATCATCAGTTGGTCCAGATTATCATCTCTACACATATATGCAATAAGTGCTCAGATATATATTAAGATAGTCAATCATCATACTTTAATGGACAGGCTTCAATATATTCCACAGACCAACTGATGATTGCTGGTTTAGCATGAAATACTTATATTGGTGATTATTTATCTTTTCAACGTATGTGTTCACGTGTATCAGTGTTATGAGATAGAGTGGAGAGTGTTGGGTTGTGTGAAAGTCTGTGCTCATATACTCTATATATTACATATATAGACACAGGTATATAATAAGCTTGTGTTTCAGTTATTATAACATTTATATAAAATTTTATATATGTATTTATCATTTTGTTTTACTAATTAAGGCAGATTAGTATTATATATAAGAAGTTTAACATTTAAAACATATAGATTTGAAATCAAATATAATTCCATTCATTTCGTACAATTTTATACATTTAAAAAGACTTTCCATAACAATAAACAAAAAGTATATTTTATATATTAAGACAATGGAAAAATCACTAAATATTCGTATAATATTTGGTTTATATCAAATAAGAAAAATCATATAGCAACAGATTATATAAATACATATTAATCATACTTAAAAAGCATAATGCCCATTTCAAATATTAATGATTTATTTTAATGTTAAAATAAATCACTACTATTTGAAAAGGTCATTAAACCAAGTGACAAAAGAAGACTTTTTTATGTACGATTAATAAACTAATAATCGGCTTTTCAAGCTAATGCACATGCACTTTGTGGATCTTAACAATAAATGAATACTTGTTAAGATCCACAAAGCACACGTGCATTAGCTTGAAAAGCTGATTATTAATTTATTACAATTCAAAAACATCGCGCTATGTAAAATAAATATTTCATTTACATGTATGATTAATGAATATTTATATTAGCTGTTGTGTATGATTTTATTGTTTGTTATAATTTATATGAAAGAACGTCATATTGGATTTCATTATTTCCATTTTTGATATTTGGTTTTTATAGGCTGTTGTAAATACAATATTATATATATAATAAATAAATAATGAATGAATGGTGTTCTGGACAATATAAGCCAATTATAAAATTTTGATTTAGTCAGAAGTACATTTTTGACATCATTTATATTTGGTCTCACATCTTTATTTATGTTTAAAATGTGTGAATGTAAAATAGTAGTTTCAAAGTATATCTTCTTTATGAAGTATTATAACTTTATCTTTCTTATTGCATTGCCAAATTCATATAATATTAATATCATCTATGTTCTTTATTACTTTTTACAATGTTCTGAAGAAGATTGCTTCAGCAATCAAAATCATCAATAAGAGGTTGTAAAATAGCATTGTAAAAAGTAATAAAGAACGTAGATGATATTATTTCAAAGTATATCGTAGACATCAAATATGTGTAGAGAAAAGATGGTGAATTAAATTAATAATACCAGCATTGGTATTTAATAAGAAGAGATATATTGATCTTTATAAAAGTTTAAAATCTACATTTGTACTAAAAGTGATACAAGTATTTCTACTAATTTATTATTAATAACCATTAATGTATATATCTGAAGGTGGTGGTCATTGTTGACTACCTATAATAATAATATTTGAGTAGTAATTCATTTATTGAGTGCACAGAAAGCATATGTAAATATTTTAAACAGGCTTTAACCTGTGTTCAATGTGCTTTAAAATTCGTAATAATCAAACATATTTTGCTGATAGTTTATAAAATTTCCAACATTAAGATCATAATATTAACTTGTTGTAAATTGCAAGATTTCATGTACATTAATTTGTAAAGGAAATAGTGGTCTTAATCAATGAAGAAACAACAACTTCATGCTTCCAAATCAAGATGCTTCAGATTCACCCTATATAAGTGGACATTTAGGTTAAAGATAAGATGGCCACTCTTATCTTTATAAAAATTGCTATCTTGTGTCATGGTTTAGAAGGTCCCTCTATTGGCAAAATATGCTTGATTATTACGAATTTTAAACCGCATTGAACAGAGGTTAAAACCTGTTTAAAGTATTTAATAATAGTATTTACAAATTGAATATCATAATGTATAATAGTTAAAATGATATCCAGTGTATGATAGATAAATAGTGATGGTACAATTTAAAAAACGTTTGTCATCTGAGCCAACTGAAAAGTGTTCTTTATTGAGAAATGCATTTTGGAATTTACAGTTATTTTTTCCGATGTTTATTTCATTTATTTAATTAAAATATAAGAAGAAAAAGAATAGTTTAAAAGTATATAAATATAATTTTGGCTGTGATGAATGTAAAAGGCTTGAAAGAAAAAGTAGTTTGAATTTTATAAAAAATAAATTTTGCAGCCAGTAAAAACACAGTCTACAACAGAAATATATTGGAATAATTAGGGGAGGTAATCTTGATGCTAGAAGTATTTTAAATGATTAGATTGATATTGATTAAGTTCAAATTCAGAACAATATTTTTAGTAATATTGTACAGGTCCAGATTCCATCTTAATTTGATTGAATTGAGCATTCAACACCATGGACCAATGTATATATAAATAGATAACATATGGCCAATGGGAAGAATGGGCTTTTGGGTCACAATTGCTCTCCTCATTGATGGGGATTTGGCCATAAATAGTCGATTGATTGGTAGAAAGTAAGACAAGTGTTAATGCTGACAAGCAGTAAACACATCCATGATATGCTTTGAGCAGTGACCCTAGAATTGTAAACTAATAGTCATAACCTAGAAATGAGATAAGCTGTGCCAAATAGCCAGAAGCATTATTGTACCTATTCATGAGGCAAGTTATCGCTGCTCAGCTAGACATGGTGGGTAAACTTTTAAGGGCACCTGAAATCCCTTTCATCTTCAGTTGGAAAGTAACTAAATAAGCCAACAGGATCAGATAAAGGTATAAGATTGTATATATTGTGTAAATATGCATTTTTATATTTGTTTATATTAATAAATACTATAATTCTCAAGCTTGTGAATATACATAATCCCACCTTAAACACAACATAAACGTTTAAAAAAAACAATATTCAGAATGGGGCATGCAATGAAATTTTCCAACTTTTATTGTAAAATTCTAAACATTTATCTTGATTCAGAAATTCACTTTTATATCTATTTTGGATAAATACAGTACAGTGATAGAATAATGAATCAATGATTAATATTTTCAACATCAACAATCTATTTAATATTTTTGATAAATCCATGAACTTAGCTGATCTTTCAATCAAAAAAATATTTGATTATTTGTGAAGTTTATAACAGAGATAAGGTAATAAGTGCATAGCTAAAGCTTCCAAGATATATTTTCAGTTGGCTTTTTAGTACACTTTCTTCCACGAGGGGGCGCAAATGTTACATGATTTCCAGTATGTAATAGTGATCATAACTTCTTATAATAAAAATGCTTAGTAATAAGAGTAGAAAAGATAGTGAAAGATGTAGATGGAGAGTGAATGATAAGATTAAGAAGAGTATAAAATAAGAGTTGAAGAAACCATAGAAGAGTTGGTTGGGGCTGAGTATAAAGACTGATGTGATGAAATAGAAAAAGTGGCAAATAGGGTATTATAAGAGAATATTCAGAAGAATAAAAGTAATAGGAAAGTGAGAGTTAGTAAAAGCGTAAAAGAGAAGAAAAAAGCATGCAGAGAATATAAGTGTGCTATTAAGATCAAAGAAAGTTAAAAAGATGTTAATAGTGAATGTGAAAAGTACTTAGAAAAAAAAGTTGGCTAAAATAGATCATTATAGAGAGAGAGAGTGAAATTGAATAGTAAACTGTTGGAAGATATTAATAAAAGTGGAAGAGATGGGAGTAAAAAAGTTTTGGAAATACATTAAAAGAAGGAATGTAGGGGAGAGATAAATTGTATTACTAGATAATGAGGGAATAGAGTTTAGTTCTAGAGAAGAATTAGAGATAACCTTAAATAATTATGTAATGGGTATAGAAAAGATGCTAAATGTAAAAGACAGAGTGATAGCAAACATGAGAGCATATATTAATGGGAATATACAATTTACAGAAGATGAGCTGAATGAGACAGGTAAGAAATTGAAAGGTGGGAATGCAAGAGGTTTAGATAGCTGGTTAGCAGAGATGATAATGAATTTAGGGCATAGGATAAAATTAAAACTATTATCATGTTTTAATAAGTTGACACAGAAGAGAGTTTTACCATGTAGCGAGTAATACAAAAGTAAGGCTACTATTTAAAGGGAAGGGTAAGAATCGTAGAAAGTTAAACAATTATAGATTGATAGCAGTAGCATCAGTGATACATAAAGTTTTCTCATATATGATGGCTGGAAGAATTGCATAATTGATGGAAGAAAATAATATAGTGGAAGAAATGCAAATAGATTTTTGTTCACATATGCATAGAGGAGATAGTTTATATGTAATTACACAAATTATAGATATGAGTAGGAATACAGGTAGACACTTATATATGGATTTTATAGATACGACATTTATTTAATATCTTTACACCATCATCAATTAACTATGTGAGGTTGGGAGGTTTATAGAGATTCTTCACATATCACAATTTTAGTATGATAAGTTAAAAATTAGCCCCTTTCATTGCTTTTACACAAAGAAAGTAGAAATCACTCCATACAGCTGAAGAAATGTCATGCCTTACTTTTTAAACACATACTGTTTTTTGGAAAAATTGTGAAGGTGTGGATTGGCCTATGTAATATAATGTGCATGCTAATAGCTTTAAATAAACTTTTCCAATAAATCACACAAGAGAAAGCATTTAAAATCTCTATCTAGAATTATCCCTATTCTTAAACTGGTTTCAAGCTAATAGCTCTCATCAGTGAGGCACTAACCTATTCAGATACTAGATCCAAAATATCAACTCAAACTACATTTATCTAATACTTAACTATTAAGTAGAAAATCTGAAAATTTCAGACATCTATTTGTCTTCATGTCCATCTATCTAACTTAAATACCTATATAGCCATTAGCATGCTCGTTATATTATATTTGGAATACAAGCTTATTATGTTAAGTCATGTAATGTATGACTTGATTTATTTTTTATTATTGGCCTATATATAACATCTTGATAGCTGGTGAAGCTTATCTTTCATCTTCCTACATGAGGAAACATTTATGAGACTTTGATAAGATCACTTGAAAATTCAAATGTGGTTCGGCTTTAAAATATATTTTTCAACCATGTGTAATGAATACATAATGTAGTCATTAAAAATAGCTGTATCAAAACAGTCCAGAATAAGCACATTGGCTATCACTAGAACTTACTATCTCAATTACACTGAACTCACTTCTGATTGATTAAATCAATACCATCCATGAAATAGCTGTCCATTTTAACTGAAGATCGCCATGGATACAAATGCTGTATGTCACCTTTCTGCCTCTAATAACAATATAATTTCAGAGTTATTGAGCATAAAAAAGGTTTTTACTCATTCAAGCTAAAAACTGACAGCTACTATTTTAATCAACTACAGAATTGAAATCTCCTTTTTCATGTAGTTAACAATTTCATATATTTTAGAGATGCTGTCTGCAATATCCTTTCTATCAACTCCAAGTGTGCTGCAAAAATAATTTATTTTTCAAATAGATCTTTTGCTAATTATGTGCTAGTAAACCTTCTGTCACAAAAAATAATACATTTATTTTTTACAAGATGCGGAAAAACAACAGACAGCACAGACCAACATCTGAGATTGCACTTTGGTCTGTGTACAATTCTAAATGTGGTTATCTGTGCAGACTCACCATTTAAATTCTTGCTGTATTAGTTTTGAGAGATCATAATGTTTTATGGTGTTACATTCTGAAAATTTTATAATAGTTTCATCAATTGTCATCTCTTTGTGTACTTGATATGCCAATTTAAAATTTACATTACAGTGATATACAATTGGCCTTGTTTTTAAAATACTTTTGTGCCCTTTACTATTAATTTTTGGCACTTGTTTCTTATCATTGAAATGTAAAACAAGATAAAACTGTAAAAAAATTCTCCTGAGACATCATTTTTGCAAGTTGCAGTTATCTGGTCAAGAACCATATATATTACAGAAGATATAGATATTATCATGCCCAAAAAATGGATAATTCATGAAGTGACAGATTTTGTCATCCTGGAACTTTTTCCACACCTATTTATTCAATATATTCATCTTCCACTTCATATCATACAACCAAATGATCCTCAATATATGTATTCCATGTTGAGCCAGCAGCGAAGAATTGATTATATATGTGTGGGAGATTATGATCTGGTCCAACTGATGAGTACTGGTTCAGCACGAAATGCATACATCATGGCTCATTCATCTATTTCATATGTGTGTGCTCATGTGCATTTGGTTGCTTGAGATGGAATGGATTATGAATATAGTCTAAAAATCCTAAGTTAAAATCCCTCTATTTACTAATGCATATTTTTTCTTTTTTTTTTGTCAAAATAAGAATGAAAATAATCTATTAGTGTATACTCAAAGGGAATAGGTAAGTTTAACTCTGTGGATTTTTAAAATGCCCTATTGGTATGTGTGGTTGGTGTACATTATCATGAACGAGTGGATCCAAGTCTTGTCATGACAATGGTCCTAACACAAAAATAACTACTTCACTTACAAATACAGATTTGGGAATTGCAATTTCATTATCATCTGAGAAGGCACTCTAACAATATTTGTCAGATGAGCTGCCAGAAAGTGAGACCTCTAATTTACATGGGTCATTTATTGGAAAGTCAATATCAGAATTGAAGGAAGGCAAAATCTGATTCCATTTTTCTAATAAAAGAGGTTGATACCAGATCATTTACATTACAACTAAAAATGTAAGTAGAACAAAAATTTCTTTTTTGGGGTAAAAAAATCCATTAAAAATTCAAATTCTATTATAGAAATAAAAATACACACATCTGAAAACCAAATAAAACATGACATAAAACACATATGTTTAGTCATTACCAATTATACACTAACTTGACTTAAAGTACAAATCATTATTGATAACAGGGTTTTTTGGAAAAGCAATTATCCTGATTTCTCCATTAGGTTATCAACCCTAGACAGAAAATATCCATGTAGAAGTCTTATTTTCCTAAAAAAATAAATATTACTATACATATTAATTTGTTATTGATTCAAGTGCTTTGAAATGCTTTATTTATAAGTAATATTGTTAAACATGGAAAGCAAAAGTAAATTAATACTGAATTTGTTTACTTTATATACACATGCATGTGTGTATATAAATAGTGAAATAAATTTCATGTTTGTCAAATATATATTTCAATCGAGTTTAAAATATTTAGAATTAAATTTCTAAATAATTATAAATTCCTTCCTTCTAGCAAAAGCATTATAGATAATCATTTGATATAGAAGAACAAAGTTAAAGGGGGTGGGTATTTTAACTTTAAAAAATGTTTTGTCATTTGTTAACGCTAGAGAGCTATTCAATTATATTTAAACAATTGCAATGAGTTGATTTCAAACATTACATCTAAATATGTAGCGCTGTAAATTATTAAATATACATTGGATGCAAAAATATATACATTGTAAATATAATTATATGGTCAATTTCTTTTAAAAACTAATGATATTTTTAAATTATTATTATACAGCCAGTTTCTTTTAGAAACTATGATAAATTTTTTTATAATTAAAAGTAATTTTACATTAAGATAATTCATTTTAATATAATGTAAATATATAATGATTAAAGTTGTACATACCTCAATACAACTTTCAACTCATTTTAAAAACCTCATGTATGAATCATTTATGCATTTTTTCCTATATAGAAACATTTTTTATATAATTTTTATGAAATATCCATTAAAAAAACTAAGTCATATTATCCTTCTGAACAGATTTGAAATTAAAAAATAAATAGTTGAATGGTTTTACTGCTCTGGAAGAGTTTATAAGAGCTTTGAATACCAGAAGCATCAGAATTGAAATCAATCTAAAGGTGTTAAATTACAGAATCTGATATTCTATGATTGCAATAAACTACATGGGCAACAGGCTTCAAATCATGATTAATGACTGAAATATATGTAATTATGCCAAAATAAAAAAGTGTGGTGATGAAGATGTAGATGAGATGTAGATGAAAGCTTTATCTTTAAAAAAACATTAACTGAAAATAAGGTTTTGGTGTGGGAGTGGGAGCTTACTAGTCATCTTTGAAGAATTGAGTATTTGTTTTTTTTTTTTTGCTTGAAAATTCCAAAATGGCTTTGAGCACCAAAGCAATAATTGATAACAATAAAAATAATAAGAAGAAGAAAAAGAAAAAGAAGAACAACAACAACCAAGGGAGTCAGTATTCAATTTTTTAAAAAAAAGATATTACCCTTCCTAACTTTTCTGAAGCTGTGTTGGATTTTTACTCAAAAGACAAACTTTTATTAATACTATAAACACCTAGTGATACACATACCCAGTTCATGTGCAAAAAGATCATGGTTTATAACGATGTGTATAATATTAATATTTATTTGTATTAGATAATTGAAATAGCAGTTATGAAAGCAGAAGGAATGGGGTTTTCATATATAAATTGTGTATTGTTCTTGTTAGAATATGTATGTACATGTTGAAAATGTATAACACGCATTCATATATAAAATATTTGAAACGCAGCATAGATATACTCCCCATTTAACTAATTAAAGCTCGAATTTTAGCAGTCCAATGCAAATGAAATCGTTTCTACAGTCAGGATATATATGCATAATATAAAAAAAAGTTACAACGCAGAAAATTAAGATTTCTTTTCATTAGACACCTGAAACCGCAGATACGGATAAAGGGTGGTTCTCATATAATAAATTATGCATTATTATAGTTACTCTAATAGAAAACCATTTAAATTGCTTTTGTATTATCACAAATATGTTTTTAGAAAGATTTATTATTACTTTGAAATCAGTGTTTTCGAAGAAGTAAAAATGTGAAAGAAACTTAATAAAAAAAAATTAAATGGTTTATTGCTCTGGAATGTATGTGAAATTATACTGAAGTGATTACGGTCACCCCCAATGCATATATATTCAGCTCTAGAGGCTGGCCTTTACTACTGTGTTAAGCCATGCAGGGCATTTTAATTGATTAATTAATTAGAATTCCCATAATTCTTCATAGCTTGCTGAGATTTTCGGGAAATGTTTTATGCATTATTCATTTAACGTCGCCCCATTTAAAAAAAGAAACGGTGATAATTAATTAATATTAACAAGTTCCAAAGAAACTATCATTTGCCATCTACAAATATATTTTATCTTAATATTTCGTTGAGGAAATAAAAAATTGAGTACTAAAATAATCTTAAAAGATAATTTAAAATTTGGTTTAGTGCAGTGTAAGATTTCAGAGATTCTAGCTAAGCTTTTCTTATCATTACGTTTTTGTACTTCCGGCCTCGAACTTCTTACGGACTTCCGGGTTTTAAACCAATTGAATTATTTATTTAATATATAAGCGAAATTCGTTTTTTAAAAAAATTGTAAATGACTTTATTATTTGTTTTATACAAATAGCGGGCTCTGATGTTAGAACTAGTATTAAACCATTCGATTTTTACTATTATTATATCCCCGCGATGACTTAAAAATAGATCACAGAATCACGATAAAAAAATAAATAAGTATATATTGAAATCAAGTTTATAAGTGACTATCTTTATTAAGACAAATTTGTTACAGTTCTCCTTCCCCTCAGAAGTGGACTATTCCAGATTTCTTCTTTATCTGGTCGGATTGACTTCTTGTTTGCTGCTGGCCGTAGCATTCGGATTCAGTGATCATCATTACTTATTGGCCTGTACTAATCATTGGCTATGTGTTTAGTTGTACATCAGCATATTGGTAGCAGCAGACCATGCTCAATCCGATCAGATAAAGAAGGAATCTGGAATAGGCAACTATCTGAGGGAAAGGAGAACTATAACAAAATTCATGATATTTTATTCTTAAAGCAAGCCTTCAATATATCCAAATTTGTAGCATCTGTTAATATATCTTCATTTAATATTTAATCAATTACACAAATCGATAAATATCACTGCTACCTCTTTTTTTTGTATAATTGTAATCTTTTAATAAATGTTAAAACAATTAAACCAGAAAAGGCAAACATTAGTTAAATTTATATAAATTTTACAAGCAACAAGCAAGTACATAATATATATAAAAATTAACAGTAGCTTTGCGGTTTAGGTGTTGACAGCGCCTATATTGTTTTACTATAATTTTGGCACGCAAAGTTTTCGAAACAAGTTCGTATTACAATGTGAAAAAGATAAATGATCTCTATTACACATACTTCATGCTGAACCAGCATTTATCAACTCTCGCATAAATATATAATCAATGCTTGTCTTAGATTAAGATAGCAAATCTATACACTTTAATGGACAGGATTCGATCCTCTCCACTTTCCAACTCTTCATTCATCAATATCACTGAAAATCTGATAATGCAATGCTGAAAGCCCTTGTTGAGTATGACTATAATATTGGCATCATCAAGAGCTTTGAACATTCCATCATCAGATTTTTCAGTGACATGGATGGCTGAATAGTGGGACGTGGAGGGGATTGAAGCCTGTTATTAAAGTGTGTAGATTGGCTTCCTTAATATAAGCCAAGCACTGTTTATATATGTGTGTGTGTGGGAGATTATGACCTGGACTAACTGTTGAGTGCTGTTTCAGCATGAATATATTGGAGATCATTTAACTTTTTCACATATGTGGTCATGTGTGCCGGTTATATTGGATAGAGTGGATAATTATAATTTAATCTATAAAGGTATGACTTTAACGGCGATTTCCCAACTTCGGGATAAACACATTTACATTATTAGTAATTATTTATTAGACCTTTATGAGGAGCATTGATATATTTACCCAACAGATGGTAAACCGTCAATATGATTGTATTAGAATTGTATGCTTGGCGATTATGGTTAATTAAAATACTTTTGTAATAATACAAACATGTTTTTAACAGTCAATTATAAACAAGTATTCTAGGTCCATCAAAAAGAAGAAATCAAATCAAGAAATAAAAAGTTAAACTTCAGTTTTTTGATGATTATACAAACCAATAAACGACAGATATGGCGATTTATATTCTAGTTGTAAAGACATTCACCATCAGAGCATATTTAAGATAAGCTCGTATTTCTGATCCAGTATTTTTTGAATGTACTTAACTATGTGAGTTTGCACCTACAAAAATTAGCTATTATCACGTGATAATTTTTGAAACTATGTTTAGTGTATAGACAGCCACTAGGAAAGTCTCAACGTCTTGTATCATTTGATTACTAAAGTGAAAAATTCAGCATAAATTAGTGCCACTATATATTCACTGACCTTATATATATATACTACATTCCTTTATTGGAATAAGATCCCAAATTATTAAACTTTTGAAACTGTTTCTCTTATCATTAAGCTAAACTGATTATATTATTATAACAAATCTGCTTTTTTGATTATTTATTGTTATTAACCTTATTTTGTTTTAACACTTAATATATAAAATAAATTACGTATGCGGAGTTATGCTAAGCGGTCAAATTTTAATGCAGGTTTTATTAGGTTGTAATGAATTAAGTTTATGGTTGTTTGTAATGAAAACATACGATCATCATAACGCATTATTCTCTTTGCAATAAAATTTATTTTAGTTTCTCAATATTTTTTATTGTTTAAATACATTTTTTTAAACAGAAATATATTTTATTATATATCTTTGCCTAAACAAATAACCTTAAATCTTTCTTCCTCTTAAAAGATTTTTTTTTTTATCTTTTGGCGTAGGCAAATTTTTCTTCTGGGCAATGTTATTAAAAAAGTATTCAGTTTAGCACTTCCTGTTCGCTTACTATTTTTATAATTTTAAAAAAGGTTCCTTTGATCACACATAGATTAATATTCTCAGTTACTTGGAAAAAAAAAAAATTAATGATAATTTTAAAATATCTGTTTATACATATTGTATATACAATATGTAATCTTTCAATAGTAAAATTATAATGAGAATCGTCTGCACATTAAATTTAAATAAGTATTCAGCTGTGATTAATTAAGTGACCACCAGTTAATATTGGTAGTTCAAGTTGAATTATGCGATTGAGAAAAATTTGTCTAATTTTATCTTTATCTCTGCTTAAGGTACAACCAGACAAACTTTTCTAGACCATGTGATGCAGCTTAGCCTATCAATTTTTATCAAAGGTTACGTAGTTGCACCGTAGATACATGTTTGTGTAAACAAAGGGAATAAATCACCCTTCCACTAGACTATGAATTAAAAGCATTCTATATGTTGAACAAAGGATCAAGAATAGAATGATTTCATCTATTCTTGGAACACTGATGATTATAAGCATATCTTTGTCAACACTGTTGGTAATTCAAAGTGAAATTAATTTATAAGCCAGATGGAATAAGGCACTTAAGAATTTATAAACTCATAATAACTCTGAATTACTAACAATGTTGAAAAAAGTTATAATGATCCAAGCTTCAAGAATAGATAAATTCATTCTATTCTTGATCCTTTGGACATATTTATATAATCTAGATTAATCCAGATTAATACACATTTCAACTCCATTATAATTTCAATGTATATATCTGGAGGGAGTGCAAACATTTAATTTAGTATAAAATAAAAAATATATAACATTAAACGCTAATAAAATAACAAATTTATCCACCAAAATTCTATACATGCTATATGGTTTTGCAGATCTTCTCAAGTGGATGAGTAGGCACTTGATGGGGATTTTATGCACAAGCCTTCTGGCATACATTGATTACGCTGGTTGGCACTGAGTGGCACTACTGTATGGAGAGTTTTGCCTGTTTTAATAAAAGTTATGTGCTAGCATAAGAAACAGTGATCATGTGACATTTAGTTATTTAAAAACGTAAGTATACTTGATTACATTTTGATTTTATTTAAATATGTTTTATTTCTAAAAATATAAACTAACAAATTCAATCATAAAAATAAATAGAAAACTAAGATATTGGTTTATAACACTTTTTTCAAATACCGTTTAACATGGTATTCAATTAAGTTTGCAATATTTAAAAATGGTAAATGCAATTATAAATTTTAGTATAGAATTTTACACATTTATGTTGGCTTCACATTCATTCATTCATGTTTTCAAAATAATCTTGAATCAATAATATTATATCTCATTTTACTTTCAAATAATGGACTAGTCCAGAATCCATCTTATATTGATCAGAGAGGATTCATTGCTATGAACAAATGGATTGCTATAAAGCAATGGATATACAAATGGATAACATATGTTCAATTAGCACTGATTTTATTTTGCATTATCAAATCAGAAAAAGTTCATTTTTCTTATTGTGTATTATCTTTACTTTTTTATATATTATCAAAGTTCAAATATGATTTTGTGGGATGGTTTTAATTTGTAATCTTATATTTCTAACTAATGAATTCTAATTTATTAAATTCCAATACAGCCTAAAAGTTCAATACATGATAGAGAACAATAAAAATGTTTTCATCTGTTGGAGAGTGAAATATAGTTATACTTACAAAGAAATACTTTGCAAAAATGAAGTTTCTTTGTAGACATATAAATCTGATAAAAAATCATTACAAACTTAAAATATACCATTGTACATACTACTCCTGTATCCATAGACTTATTCATTTTCCAGCAATTTGATAAGATTAAAAAAGCATTATATTAAAAAAGTTGATACAATAAATTTAATTCATAGTATTATTTGGAGGAGCTTTGTGTAATAAAAACTGAAACGTCAGCTATTTAGCTATTATATTTTTATTACACGGAAGCTTCAGAAGCTCCAAGAGACAATACTATGAATTTATGTATCCATGAGAATATTAGAATTAATAAATTTAATATATATATATATCCACTTGCATAAATGCTACCATGAATCAACTCTTTTATTCATTTCCTTATCTTGCACATTCATTCATTTCTATGGTTGCTCTTTTTATTGTTGTAGATTTATTACTGTATTGTCTTTTTATAACTCCGTTGTAGATGTGTGAACATATATTAAAGCATTATATTATGTAGAAATTACTATTATCATTAATTTTATGCATTTATGGTATATCTTGAAAACAAATGGCAGTGAATAGAAAACTGCTGTTTAATATATATATAAGTGTATATATATATATATATAATGTTCAAATCATCCTCCCAAACTTTGTTTCTCCCAGCAATGCTCTTTGTGAATAAGTATAAAGTCTGAACTTCAAACAGTATGAATCAAAAGATATTAAATTCAGACTTTATATTTGTTCACAGAGGGCGCTGCTGACAAAACGAATTCGAACATTTTATATTTGAATTTTGATCTAAGGATATGTAATGGGATATTTTCATATATATTTATTAGCAGCAAATTGTAAACAATTATAACCATCTAATTTCAGAAAAAGTAAAAATAAGACAAAGAATAGCAAAAAGTTAAAGATCAGTTTTTTAATGATAAAGCAAATCAGTTCATAAATCATAAATATATCCATATATACCATATTCTGGTTGTCTGGCGTGGTTCACTACATTATACAATAATAAACATTGGAGCATCCCATTATCATTTTTAGTGTTAACTTTGTACGAATTCTGAAATAATAAGCCATCCAATTATTTTTTCTATATTCTAGTTTAAGAAATTAATAACTAAATAAAAATATTTTTTTCAAATGTTATCATATATCAACAAGATCACGACCTCTCATATTTATTCATATGATTCCAAGTGCTTTGTGCTTAAGTGCATAAAACCAGCAACTTAATAAATCTGAAGATGGGGATTTTCCATTTAATTTTCGTTGATTATATAAGCTTACAGTAGATGTGGATAGAAAAGAATGAAGTTAACTAATTTTAGATATTATTATATAATTAAATTGGGCAAAGTAATGATTAATAGTTCCCATTCAAATCATGATAAATTGATGAGATTAATAAATTTAGTAACCTAATAGAAATTATAATAATATTCAATATATATATATGACTTTACTTCATGTAGCTATATAAATACGTAATCCATACATAAATCAATTTAGACCTACAATTACATATAAATACAATTTATCCAAATTACTTCGAACACTTTATAGAAAAACCCTTTATTTGTACATATATACATACACCTACATTTCGACTGCCCTGCACTCTTCTTCAGAACACTATTTTTCCACTGTCCTGCAGTCTTCTTCAGAGCCAATTTACTTTAATCTCTGAAGAAGACTGCAGGACAGTTGAAATGTAAGTGTATGTATATATGCACAAATAAAGAGTTTTGCTAAAAAGTGTTCAAAGTGGTTTGGATAAATTGTATTTACCTATAATTCTATTAATGAATCAATAATTAATTTTATAAATCTATGTATCCAGAGACTATTTAAAATAAATCTCAATTTCAGTTGACGTAACAGAATTTTAGCATTCTCATCTTCTACAGCTAACCTTGCAATAGTCATTATCATCATTCCCTGTTTGATTAAGTTCCTCAAATTTATTCCAGGTCACTCACTTCCAATACTCAAACTTCTTTGAATTCTTGACAATCAAATCCATTTGATTATGTTTATCATCACCAAAAAGTCTATTCAACTCAGTTTTTCTGATCCATAGCTTCTTTTCTTCACATCATCCCAACGAACTTCTTTATGTCATTCACTCACTTTATCCCTGGCCTCTTTCTAGGTCTTTTACATTTTTTTTGGAATCTGTTTTATGATTCTAGTTGTCAGCTTATTGTTATCTTTCCAATATTTTCAGCTCAAGACTATTTCAACCTCAATATTGCAAGACCATTTCAATATCTTAATTTTTTTACTACTAGTAAAACATTTGTTTAAATCTCATTTTTTAAGAATATATTTTTAAGATGAACTACTTCCATCAATTAGTTAAAGTTGCTAAATGTTTTTTTTAGAATAATTCAGATTATATTAGTAGTTTTTCTAATACATCTTCAGCTATTTATAATAATATGTGACTTAGTCTGGAGCATAATGTGAGTACTATTAATCTCCTCTCTTCTTCAAGAGTTGCCAGCCAGATCAGTGACAACTGGCATGAGATTTGACTCAGTGATCTTAAATTTATGAATATTGAATTTAAAGTAACATTTTAACTAACTAAATTGTTCTGCCAAGGAAGTGTTGAAGATATCTTTGCTCGGAGTGAAATCCTCCCAACTTCAACAGATTCATTAACAATACCAAGGATCAACTCCCCCCAATATATATGCAGCAGGCTGTGTATAATATAGCTTGCTCCAAAAGTAATTGCCATGCATCATATTATGGGGAGACAAGGGCTTCGGTTTATACAAGACTATTACAACACAAGTATGTGTATAACAGGGCACTGTCAGACCCCTCGCACAGCACAGAGCTGCAACTGGTCACTCTTGCATTCCAGATAATCCTCAGGTGGTGTGCAGAGAGCGACATGAGTTAAGAAGGAAGATTAAGGGGATTTATTTTATTGTTTCGGATGTTAATTCCATGAATAAAAGAGACACATTCTATGTCATTTACAAGAAATGGCAAATTTGATTAGCATAATTTTGCATTTCTCCCGCTGAACATTCTGGACCACAATCTTTTATAGCTTTGAAAATGAAAGCTTCTCCCTTGAAAGTACTAAGCAAAAATAAAATAAATATAAAAATAATATTTTATTTGAGAATTATTGGCATGTTATAACTAATTGTGTGAAATATTAGCGTAAAATATTTGAGTATTATATTTTACTTTTAAACAATTATTACTTCTAATAAGATATTGACAGTAATTAGAAACATAATGCTTTTATTTGATTGAGTATTTACAAAAACTATTTTATAAAATTTATTCATTTTACATCTATATTGTTGAATGTGTGTTTAGAATATTTTGGGGTGAATTTCCTTATGGACTTTAAGTAAAGACATTCCCAATTTGTACATAATCCAATTTTTGCCCCCCAAAAGTATGATCAAATTGTAAACAGTTCTTGCCATTCTCTAAATTATCATCTAGATTTTGTGATTTACTATGATCCATTTGAAACTGCTCAGTATTTAATAAATTATCTAAAACATTATCAGAGATATTGCTTTTATATATTTGAGGAATATATGACAAATTGTTTGAAGATGTTGCTCGAAAGAAGGATTTTAATATCGGCAGTGAGATTTCTTCCTGAAAATCATCAACTTTTACATTCATATTCAAATTACTTGTTTCCTGTTTACAGTCATCTACTGAATGTAAATAATTTAAAGATTCATCTTCATTAATTTGATTTTTGTCTGTAGAAATTCGAGATAAATGTGTTGGTATGCTAGGAATTAAATCAGCCGCTAGCAATGGTTCATATTTTTGATTTTCTTCATTGTCATTTGTTAATATTTTTGGAAGGTTGATTTCAGGAATTTTAAGTTTTTCTTTTATTTTTGAGACTAATTTTGGACAATATAAAACTGAACAACCAAAAAGTAATGCTATGGTTATGACTATACCAAGAAGTATATAAACGACTATATTGGGAGTTTCGTTCTCAAAAACATACTCAGCATTTGTTAAAAGTGTATATAATTTTATAGATTTAATAGTTTGATTTAACAGCATAATTTTGAACAGCACAACATACTTTGTAAATACATTCAAATTTTTGAATACTACTTCTTTGTCATAAGGTCCAGCAATGTACTGAGTTTGAAAACCATTTGTAGAATTTAAAATAAATATATATTGCCTTATTAACGACCTTTGCTCACAAGGTGAATTCCACATGATGCGTATTGATGTAGATGATATGTTGTAGCTAATTGGAATATCCACTATGGTTGCTTTATCATAATCGATCATACAGTTTGTCCACCACATAATTCCACTACTGGCATTTAATTTGTTTATTGATGTTCCAATTTGATAGTGTCTATCTTGTTCATTGCTTAAATATTGTTTATTGTATTCAATAGCTAATGATAGGGTCCTAAACGAGACATTTGTCCCCTTTATATTCAAACACTGGAGGAAGTTATTTGATTCACATATGTAAACCATAACAGATAACTCTTCATCTGACTTAATAGATTGCCAGGTAATATTTATTATGTTCTGTAAAAAAGAAATATACAGGTAATCTAAGTTAACATTGTCTAGTAAATCTTCTTTTTTAGGAATATAGATCCACGAAGAATGATTGGAATATCCAATTTCGTTACTTGCCACTATGGAGACATTATAACCAGTATTTAGAAGAACAACTTCTATGTAAGTAATAGGAGTTGAAATTGTTTTGTTCGTTATCTTATTTGTGAATGTCACATGATAAGAAAAGTTATTTCCTTGAAGAGGCAGTGGTATATTATTCCAATATATAATTATTTTTAGATGCGTTATATTTTTTTGAAATACCTGAAACATACCTGGAGGAATTATCGGAGCCTTAAGAGGAACTTCTGGTAATGTTTTCATTGAAATGTTAAGAGGGTTGCTAAAGTAACTTGATTTGTAGTACCGCTGCCTAATACTTATATTGTATTTTGAATCTGGGAACAAATTATTTAATGTTATTAGTTCAGTTATATTTTTGTTTGACACAGACTTCTTTTCAGTGCCCCATTTTGATGCATACCATACTTCATAAACACATGTTTTACTTTGACATAGTAAGTCTAAAGTAATTGCTAACATAACACTTGTACTATTATAGGTAATAAGTTTAGAGTTTAAACAAGGATTTAATTTAATTTTATTTATTGGGGCAAATACTTCTGGATAAAACCACGTGTAATTGCCAAAACTATTTGCAGATTCTATAGAAATATTACATAATTCATATGGACTTAGAGTGTTAAATTTAAAACTGCTTGAACATAAATTTTGAAAACTTAAATTACAGCTAACAGCGGCAGAATTAAAATTGCTTGTGTTTGCATACTGGATGTATTTAACACGATAATTAGTATTCTGATAATAGTTGGTGGGAATGTTCCAAACAATAGTAAGAGTATTTATATCCTTTCTATAAATGATTGTTATGTTTTCCGGATCCGGAAATGGGTCAATGACGGAGATTCTGGTTCCACTTATAAGTTTATTCTCAACAAAGCAAAAGTAATTCCCAGAATCCTTCGCTGTTATATTATTCAATTTAAGTACTGAATTGAAATTATTTATTTCTACACTTCCATATATTTTTTGTTTTCTTCCTATCCATGAAATATTGGCATCTTTCCATCCTTTTGCGGTAGCAATTGTGCTATTGAGCTCACAAATTAAAGTCACAGTATCGCCGACTTTAACCCACGGATCCTCAGGATAAACAAACCCATAATCCAAATGTTTCAATACGCAGACGCGCGCTATTCCGGAAATCAATAGAATATATAGTAACAAATAAACACATTTAACCATTAGTATATTACCTTTAAAATAATCCTGATTATTGAAATAGCAGTTAAATTAGGTCTTTTCATGAGTGTTTGAAATAATAATAAAAAGATTGACAAGAAGTGGATAGTCAGGGTCAGGTTGGAAGTAAAATATATCATTTATTCGTGACTGATAGAATATTATTAAAACTTGAAATTTGAGAGCCTTGGGCAATACTGCGACTTTTAAATATATATATCAGTTATAATATAATACTGAATTTAGATGTGTGAATAAAAAGATAAAAATAGACTTTTTTTATATATAGAAAATGTATTATAGGTCAAAGATCCCTTTCACATTATCTTATATAAAAAATAAATAATGAAAAAGATAATAGGCAACGGGCTTGACAATTGACACGTGAGGATTCGAGCCCTTTTCCACGTTATTTTGCTTCTAGTTAGGAATAAATAAACACCAATTTACTGACCAATGTTAAATTGTTAGATATGTTACTATGAAACAGCTATATAAAACACAAATTAAATTTTTGAAAAAAATTTCACTCAGCCTGGATTTGAACCTGGAATTGTATCTATATATAATAGAAATAGTTAGGTTTCTTTCTCATATATTGCGGCGTTGATGGCTTATTGCTACTTTCTCAAATGTTATCAACTTTCTTTCAATATCAACAAGCATAACTTCTCAAATGCTTGCTATAAGCTTGAGTAATCAATAGACACCAGACAGTCATCATCATAATCATCATTTCCAATCATCATCATTGGTCTACTGCAGAATGAAGATGTTTCCAATTTCTCCCACTCCTAACTTATCTTTTATTACACTAACAAATTTTCTTATTTCATCCATCCAATTCACATGTAGTATTTTTTTTCTTAGGTCTTTTACAATTTATTGGAATCCAATTTAATATTTCATCTGTCCTTTTATTATCAACTTAATTCCAGCCTTGTTCCATTCCAGTCTCTTAATTATTTCAATGATGTTAATAATACTTATTTATTCTCTCATCCATGTAATTCAATTTCTTATTACTCCTAATATACATCTCTTCATATTTCGTCCCTCTTTTGTTGTGTCTATGTTTCAGATCCATAAGTTAGAACTGATAAAACACATTTATTAGAAACCTTTTTTTTCAAACACATGAACATGTCATTTAAATATTAAGTTATTTTTATTAAAAGCAATCCACCCAAGTTTAATTCTATAATTAATTTCCCTATTATGTTTCCATCTATATTAATAATTTTGTTACTTTTCTCTAATTCATTATTATCAATCATTTTCCCCTCCTTTTTTGAAAAAATCCATTCAACATTAGTTTAGATCTTTAGCATTTTTCTTTAGTCATATTTTCCTACTTTTATATAATAACTCTTAATAATATTTACTGAAGTCTGAAGCATTATTTGTAAAAACAACCATCATCATCATCATCAATAACCATTAACAATCCATTGCCCAATGAAGGTCTGTCCAAGTTCAATCCATTTTCTCCAATATTTAGCTTCTCTTCTCCACATCACCCCTGCATACTTTCTTCTTTCATTCATTCATCTCATATGTGGTCTCTTTCTGGGTCTTTTGCAATCGCTTGGAATACAGTTTAAGATTTCAATTGTCCATCTATTATCATCTCTTCTAGCAATATGTCCAGCCCAACTCCACTTCCGTTTTTTAATTTTTTCAATGAGGTCAGTAACACCTGTTTGTTCTCTTACCCATATATTACATTTTCGATCTCTTCTTGTTACTCCCAACATGCATCTCTCCATACTTCTTTGAGTGGTCTGAAGTCTCTGTATTCCCCTTATATTAAATGTCCAAGTCTCAGATCCATAATTAAGAACTGGTAAAACACAGTTATTAAAAAACTTCCTTTTCAAACACATAGGCATATTTCCTTTTAGTATCAAGTTATTTCTACCAAAAGCACTCCAATCAAATTCTGTGATTAATTTCATCCATTATGTTTCCATCTGTATTAATAATCTGACCAAGATATTTGTAGCTTTTAACTTCTAACTCATCATAATCAATTTTTATTTTCATATTTTAAGAAAATACATTAAACATTACTTTAGTCTTTTTAACATCCGTACTATCTGCAAAATATCGATGATTTAAGGAATCTCCATTTACTTTTACTCCCTTAGCTTCCCATTTTAATTTACAAAATGTAAAATGGCCACAAAATTTTTGCAGATATGAATTACTCTTTCCTACACCATTATCAGGGTTAATCTTCTTAGTATCATTAAGTAATTTAATCACTACTATTGCATCTTGATAAATATTCTTCAGAATATGACAATATATGCTGGATCTATACTTTGATAAACAAATGCTTTAATCACTATAGAAAGGTTTATGAAGAATCAAATTCCTTTTCATAATCTTCATATCCAAAGCATAATAATCCATATTTGTCTTTCAACAATAAACTTTATTAATTAAAATGTGTTACACAGATTACGAATATTGTTGTTTTGAAACCCCCAAATTTTGCTCACACCCCAATAACATGATTGAGTGAATGGGTTTATAAAACCAACAATGAGACAATTTGAATGAGCTTACATTAATTTTAGGCATTCAGATGCACAGTGACTACATTCGATAGGAATTGGAATTAGGTTTTTTAATTAACATAGAAAAGGACAATATGGTAATATGTATAGTTACAAAGTTTACAGGCAATCAATGTCAACCAAAGGTGGACCGAATCAACTGGTTAATAAGATGAGCATTTTCCTTAGTGTCCTAGTACAAGGTGAACTAATGATTTTACCATACCAATGCTGATCCAATGAGATGGATTTTATGACGATTTAATCCATATTTATTGGTTCTTTCTATAGCTTTTTTCCATACTTGCTTGCGATTCTTTACGCTGCAGCCACTTTTAAATCCTATTTGTTTTTCTATTGGCTAAAATCCAAAATTCTCTGTAGACCAAATTTTTATATAGAATGGATATAAGATTGATAGGTCTGTAATTTCTAATATCTTCTTAATATTATCACTGCATTCTTTAAATCATATGAAAAATTTTTCATCAATTAGACATATGGTATATAACTTTGTTAATAATTTTTCTATTTATTCACCTACTATTTTTAATATGTCGATTATAATTCTATCATTATCTTGAATTTTTCCCTTCTTGACAGATTTGATTGCATATATTTCCATCAAGTAGTTTGGGTCAAAGTTGTGAGGGCAGTGAGTTTGACACATCCATTAAACTGTAGCAATTCCCATCTATATATAGTAAAGAGTGATAAAGATATGGGTAAGTGAATGTGATCTGGGCCAACTATGAGTGCTGATTATGCATTTTGGGGCTCATATATCTTTTTCTCCACAAGTTTTTAAAAGTGGATAGAAACCAGTCCCTACTTTGCGTGAGAATGGTGTAACAAAAATAACACTTCAGGAATGCTATTCATTAAATAGATAATCTCTTGTTTAACGAATGACTAATAAAAATTAATAATTTGATTCAGATAGAATTATGGGCAATACAGAAGATGTAATAACTGTAGAAGATACTTTTTCTTGTTTTTTATTGCTATGTAATTTTTTATAGAACTCTTTCACACCTTTCATGATGTCATCAATCGTTTTTGTAAGAGTTCCAGCTTTTCTTTTCTTTTTTATAGACACAAGTTCCCTACCAATACCAAGATGTTGTTTTACACTTTTGAGATTTTTATTCTCTTATATAGCTTTTTTAGCTAATCACAATTATATTTTCTTATATCATTAAGTGTTAAAACGTCTAGATATTTAACACTGACTTCTTCATTTTATTTACCTTGGTTACAATATCTCAATGTTATATATCAGATTATTTTGTGCTTATTAACTGGATTTATTATGAATAGCTTTTAAGCTTGCGCATACTTTTTTGGATTGAAAGATTATCGGATATTATAAGCGATATAATATAGTTGTTTCAACAATAAAATTATGATATCCAAATTGCACAAATATTTTGAAACTAGAATCTAACCGTATTCAGCACATACTGCAAATATACATATGTAATAACAATATGAATGGATTCTTATCATCAGTTATAGAGCTGGTAATATTAATATATTTTATTCTGTTGCAAATTAAAATGATTTTCTTTAATAATACTTAAAAGTATGTTGATGCGATGGATCAAACATTTAGTTTAAGTCGAATCTGAGTTCAGATCCTAGCTTCATGACATCTAGCCATAAGCCCATTTCAAACCCTAATACTAACCTTAAATTTCAGATGCAATGGGGCTTTATACGTTCAATCCACGCTAATTTCCATAAAGAAAAACTTATTTTATAAATGTGTATTAAAATGAATTCGTTTGAGTTTAAATTAATCAATGCTATTAATAAATTCATGATAAAATTATTCATGAATTTATATATATTACAACTGTATTTATAAATATTTAAATATATATAATTATTCGAAAGTTTCATTGCATCTGGAATGTTTTTTTTTCTTCATATGTCATAGCATCGGCCGGGACGCGAACCCACATCTGTCTGCAACCAACTACTTGCTTGCAAGGCGGGTGCGATGACCTCTCGGCTAACAACGCTTGACATCTGGAATGTTTGTTTTTACTTTTAAAGAATTTGTTAAATTTTTAGTGATTAAAAGCTACATTCTTTCGATAAGCTTTCAGATTCTCCCTTTCCAAAACAATGGGTAAAGTTTTATTAATTAAAAAAAAAGATAAGTATTTAAAATGTAAGGATTCCTAATTATAAAAATCATTTTTCTGATTTTAAGAATTCATTTTCATTCATTTTCTAATTAGAAAATGAATTCAAGTTAATGAGTTTGAAAGTCTTATCGAAGGAATGTATCTAAAAACAATAGGTAAATTTTGTAACATTGATAATGAAAAAAGCGCTAGCCCTTGGATACAGTATAAATAGCTCTGAAAGTTTGGAGAGGGAAGAAGCCATTTTTGTTGCAGAAAAGTGCCAGTAAATTCTGTGCTTTTTAAAATAATGAGTTTAAATAGTGTTTCTATCATGGTAAGGGGCTAAAACTTCAGGAATCTGGCTACAGTTCCTGAAGTCCCCTGAAAATCTTCAATGAAGCTGCTAAATTCTTTCAGGACAAATCATGCTGCCAAAATCAAATAAAATGCTGTTCAAGCAATCGACCAAATGTGTGTCTAGTGTCTACGTTTTACCAACTCAGATGTGTAAACTAAGGAACCAGCCCTGGAAGAAATGGGTAATATATTTCCATAATGAACCTTAAACTTTGTGGCCAGTTTCTGAACTTTACTTTACACTCCCTTTAAGAGCTCTTCTTATTTATAAATGTAATATTCTGCGTAAAACCTTTTATTTATGCTATTTTAAATTATATAAATTCTCTCAATCTCCAGTCCTTAGATTTAACTTTCCTTTCTTCCGATGGCGGTTCATTTATTATATTATATATATTTATTGTGTGATTTATTAATGTTGTTTATTTTTAAGTATATGCCAATAATCTTTCGACTCCATGGGTTTCTTTGTTCCATTTGCTTTATGCAAATAATATAATATTAAGTCTAATCGTAATTCTCACCCATTAGAACTAAATTTTATGTTCTATTAATCATCAACTAGAAAGAAATTATTAAATGTTTACTATTTTTATAATTAGCTAATAATAAATTATTAGCTCCGTTTCTAATTTATGCCCCAGCTATTTTCTTGTTTCACCAATATTTATTTATTCATATATAATGTTAAAATGTTTTTGCAAAAGGGTCGATAAAGGAATCAAATATATTCTAATTCAAATTGTTTTCACTATCTATTAATATTCAGGAAGGGCACGATGTTTGGAGCATAATTACTATAATTTATAAATGCTTTAAAATAATTTTAGTTAAAAGCTCGTTTGACTTTAATTAATTTGATCAAGTCATCACGTAGAACATTCTATAATAAATTGGGTTTTATTATTCAAATGGTGACTATCAAGTCATCATCTTCGAACATTGCTGACATAGGGCAATCTATATCTCGGCCTGGATTTCCTCATGTTCCCCGTCCACTTAAAGGGCAGTAAGACTTGTGTTATACAAGCTTCCATCCTACTTAAACCACTGACCAGCGATTATCTTTCCTTTTCATATAGCTCATAATTCGTCAGCACCGTTACCTTTCTGTTCCAGTAAAGCCGGCTCTGATGCCTGTAATTCGTGATTTCAATTAAAGTCGAACAAATTCTTAGTTATCTCAAATTAAGTAAGTTTTTTAATAAAGGTTAAAGTTATGCCCTAAATACGTATCTTGCTCTTCATGAATGGATTTGCGAATGTGAAAATAAATATCACATTCTTTCATATAAAATTAGAGTAATAAATTTCCTTTACAACTGAATGCCTTTATCTGCCTTTAGTTTCTTGTTGGGGGCATAGACATAGAATTCCAAAATATTGCGTAATAGGAACTGCCATCCTTATTATAATTGTAAACTCTGTTTAAGGCTAGAGGAGATCAATATAATCATCATTTAAAAATTGAACAAAACCATTACTATTATTATTAAAATATTTTATTAACACACTTGGTTTCTTAAGTCTTTTATTCGATAATTATTTAATGTTAAGGCTCACTGTCTGTGTTGGCAACCCGAACATATACATATGATTCAATTTAAAATTATCTTTAGAATTTATTATCCGATATTAGTGTCAGTTCAGGGGTCTCTAATCCTCACCAACCATTGAGCTAGTTCCTTGGCGCATAGCACTGTGCCATTGATTTAGATCATCCATTGATCTGAGCTCGTGAGTTGGGTTTGAATTCAGTTTGGTTCAGCTGAGTTTGGATCCGACTTGCAGTTTAGGTGGTGGGTTTTTCGACTGATACAATATTGAATTTTAATATTAATGTTTGATTATAATAATTCTAACAATATTTTATATGCTTTGATAGTTATAGTCTAAAGTTTTAATAACTTAGCCTTTAATAAGCTGAAGAGTAATTGGATGTGATTCGATGATTGTTGAAATATGCATCAAATAGGAATCTATCATTTATTTTATATATTGTTATTATTGGATATTGAAAATCTTAAAGTTGTTTAATAGGATGATTTTATTTTATAATATATTAAGTTGGTGAAAATGGAAAGATAAGTTCATTGATTTGATATTATTATTAGGTATTTAATTGCATTACAATTGACTTAGCTAATAAGGGGTGATGATATAATGGAACAGTATAGCTGAGTTAGTAGTAATTTTATTTAGTTGTAATTAGAAATCAATTATTTAGGGCAAATTAAGATTATTATTACATTCATCTATGAATTATTATTTTTATTTAAATAGAAATAATGTTTGACTTTTGATACAAGTTTGTATTATTATAAACAGTGTGTTGATTCATAAAGAATATTAAAATATATCGGTGTAAATTTTTGTCATTACTTTCATTTACTATAAGGGATTTATATAGTATATATATACTGTTAATTATACGATAGTAATATTTGGTTTCATTTCTTTATCTTTGGCTTATTGCAAAGAATGCTTGTTTTTTGGTAGTTTACTGTCCATTCTAAATACTATTGGAATTTATGAGGTTATAACACAAATTATTATCATTGTTTATTAACTTAAATGTTAGATGGTTATTCATTGATTGGTATTCATTTTAATTTAGTTTATTATTTTCATTTTATTATAAATAATGTTACAATTCAAGAGCATTATTACATTAGGATTGTTTTTTCTTAGTTTATTATTTTTACTCTGTTACAAATAGTGATCAATAATTAGGCTATGACTTAGGATACAGCATAGCCCACATTTATTCTGTTACAAATGTCACCCAAATCAGTGAGGCTCTGAGGTTAGCGTATTCACATATTTATTGCTACAATATATATATATATATGAAAAAAATGTTATCTTATGTTTTCATTTCATAAGCATTGAAGACAATATTTTGGATAATACATTGGAGCTAAGGCAAATATTCTGAGAGAGATCTTAGGAAATTTTAACTTATTCACTCACATCTTTTTTTCTATTAACATACATTTTAGTTAGCATTCACATTTTACTAGCGTTTCACAATGGTTCTTTTCCAAGCTACCACTTGTAGAAAGAAATACAAGAAAACCAATAGTCAAGTGAGAGCTGGAAGCAGGGTGAATAATATAACTAAATGAAAAAACACCTTTCTATTATTTTCTTGTTTTTCAAAAACCAGATTTAACTGAAATAAATCTGATGATATAAAATTGCAAAACAACACTTCCATTTACTACTTTTCTTAAATTTAATTAATTAATTACATAGCATATTTACGGATTCAAACTCAGACATTTACATGACTGACTACCCTCAGTGCCATGTCATATTACTGACCCATCTGATCACACACATGAGTTCGAATCCCGCATATAGTACATATATATATATATATATACAGGTTTAGATCTGTACAATGTATTAATTGCATATTTACCAAAATTAACAATTAAAACTTTGATCTTGACCTGTAATTACTCTAGTTTTTTTTTCACCCAAACCGTTTTTTTTTTTCTTTTTTTTTTTTTAAAAAAAAACTTCTTGAAAATTTATTTACAATTGAATTTAAACTTTTTTATTATTTAAATTAAGTTGGAAATTTAATTTTTGGCAAACATTCAAACATACACGTACAAATAATTTAAGTTGTCTGTGTATAGGTGTGTAAATAAATAATATATTGAACTTTAAATTGTTATTAAGTTTATTTAAAACAATACTTATGATCAAGAAAGCTATATTATAGATTTTCCTCAACTGCTAATCCGTCAGTGCATGAAGTGATGTGTCTTCTTAAAATTAGTGATTATGAGTTTCAACTTATGATAATATTAAAACTGAACACACTACGCATGCACATCTTGTGCCATTCGATTCAGCTTTCAAATGTAATTTTCATTAGTCAAGCATTGGTGATCGAGAGGTCAGTGACGGCAGCTTTACAAGCAGTTGTCCCGGGTTAGCGGGTTCGCTTCCCGGCTGATGCTATGACCCATGGGGGGGGGGGAATGTAATTTTCATTTTTCTACGATAACAAAGTAATGATTTTATGATGGTTTTTTTAAAATAGCACTATTACTTTTTTAAAATTCTTATGGACTACTATTTACCAAGAAATTTAACAGCAGAGAATAATAGATTATTCAACTGATTCATGCATTGACAGTGATTTCTCTATGAGGAACTGAGAGACTAAGCTTTTTTGCAGTTTTCTGCTAATGATTCCTTTTATAGTGCCTAAATTAAAAAATTAGCAAGACATCTTTGTTCATAAATGCAGTGATTGTCTTTACCATCCATACCCAATATATCAAAGTGAGTTTTTATTGTTGAACATTTAGAAACTTTCTTTTTTCAATTATTATTTTATAGAACAATAGATAAAAAGAATAATTCGTGATATTAACAAATACAAGAAAAGTTCCAGGCTGGAAATTTTATACTATGAATTAGTGCATTTTGTTATGATAATAGGTATTCCTTGTAGATCACCTGAGTATGTATAGATAGAGTATGTTTGGATTTTCACCAGAAACAGACATCTTTATTTTTCAGAAGTTATGATTTTTTTCCTAAATTTTCTTATCCAAGTTATAACGGTAATAAAAAGTGCCAAATATTAAAAATAAAAATTACGATAAAATTTAAAACAATCATATATATATATATATATGTGTGTGTGTGACCACTGTTATATATGCACATAATCACTGTAATGTAAATTTTATAGCTGCATATCAGATGTATAGAGAGGTAATATCAGATGCATAGAGAGGTAATATCAGATGCATAGAGAGGTAATAGTTGATAAAACTATAAAGAAATTTACTTATTATAATAGCATAAAATAATATGATCACTGAAACCAATAAAATCAGATTTCAAATGATGGCTGGGTTCAAATTCGGATCTGTGCAGAAGACAATAATGAACATGTGTGGCATATATAATTTTTTACAGATAAATATACAACTTATGACATCTGATTACTCAAGTTGTGCTCTGAGTTGTTTTATAATATTCAAAAAGAAAATTGTGTTTTGCCTGCCTAAAAAAGGCATGAAAATTTTTTTTTATTATGCAATGATGATTATGCACACAACAAAGTTCAGAATGATTTATTTATTGCTTATTAACTGAAATTGAAATAGTCAATGCACCTCTTCAAACTCCACTTCACTTAATTTTATTCAGAAGTATTACCTGATGCTATGTATTCAAAATGCAAGCATTCCGAATACCAACAAACAAAATAAAAAATAATAATAGTGAACAGTCTGTTACACTTGCAACACAAATGTCTCTATAGTTCCCATGGTTCATTTCCCCTAATGTACTTTAAGACTGGCTGCTTTTAAGACCATTACTACTTGCTTCAGTATTCCAAACACTTTGGCCCTAGTCTAGTTCAGTTGCATGCAAACACCTCTGGCTGCATCATAAAGCATTGTAACCATTACCATGAGCTTCTTTTAGCTGCAATTACTTCTGTCTCCCATCTCTCTGCAACCATTCACTTGGTAAACTCACTGGAAATCGGCTGGAACTCTTCACATTGGATGCTATCCAGATGGTTTCCTCCAGCTTTGGTTTTCCAAACTCTTTGGGCCTATTTCACTGCTGCCCATGAACCATTTTCGCTGAATGCACTTCACACTCACTAAAGCTACTGTCACATCTCTCTCCAACATGAATAGCAAAATTAATTACTCACACAATGAATTTCTTTCTCCCATATACAGTAATGTTTTTAGGTCTCTTACAAGAAATATTTGTAAATCAGCAAATATTTCTTGGAATGTATTGATCACAATTAATGTAAATTTATTAATTAAATTTACTGCTTATCAGTTTATAATCTAAATATATTTCTCTAATATATTTTCTATTTTTTCTGCAGTGCACAAACTTGTAGTAATGTAAATATAAATATTTTTAAAAAATATAACACCTCCCCCCAGTCTAAAAAAATCTTTGTTGTAATCCCTCATTGATTTGGGTGCTTTCCCCCCCAACTTGGAGAAATACACCTGGGTCTCGTTTTATGTGGTAGATAGGTTCCTCAGAAAATGCGCACAAAAGAAATCACACAAAAATAGATTTAACTTTCCTTGAAAAATGGGGGATATGTTCCAGTAATTTTCAGAAATCTCATAAAAGCAAAGCAACAAGGAAAAATTACTTTAAAATTTGCATTAAAAAAATAAGGAAATAAAGTATGACTAATAAAAAATTTCAAATATTTGAAAAAAATTAATACAAGACAAACTTTTTTTACTTTTTTTATTAACTACAGTATTTAATTTTACATTTTTTTCATATTTTAATCATTATCACTAGTTGAGAATATGGGTTCATTTGTGAATCAGATTCATGACATGAGTACAACTAGCACCACTTTTAGTCTTGAGCTTTGTTAATGGTTTTCTGTTTTTATATTTAAAAAATGAGATCCCAATCAAAACAAAAAGATTATACATTATCATTAGAAAGATTATTTTCAGTTAAAAAAATCAATAAAATCTTCTATATTTATTTTAACAATCTAAAAAAATTTTTATTTGTTATATCTAACAAAATATGTTTTAAAAGTTTAAAATTTTTGAATATTTATTGCGATATTTTTATACATAAGTGTAAATCTATTATTATTATTATTTATTCATTAGTATAAGTAGGTTATTTACATAGAAGCTAAGATTCTAAATACAGCTTCAGGCCACATTCGTGTTAGCTGCTAATATAACGTTATATTTTTGAAAAAAAAAAGAAAAGTATTTCAAGTCAAAATAAGTTATTAATAATTTAAATTTTTTGATATCTAATAAATATAGTGAAATATGAAAGATATTAAAAAGAAACATGAATTGCATAACTTCAAAACTGCATTAAAATAATCCGCATAAAATGAGACCCAGGTATACTTAATTTTTTTTGTTCTCTCATTTTAGCAGTGTCCATTTCAAAAATGCTGCCAAACTTCTTCACTACTTACAGGTTTAATGGTGACTGTGTAAGCTTGGTGGGACTCAACTTCCAACTGCCCAATTTATTTACTAACTTTCACCATATTGAATCTCATAGATTTGCAGCAAATATTTTAGAAATTTTGTTTCATTGTTAGCATTTTGTGTGCTCATAAGTTCTATGGTTACTGTGCCAGTGTTTTACTAACCTATATTTCCATTTTCACCACGTTTCTCTTGACTGTGACTAAGCTTGTTGTGTATTCAAAACCTATTTGCTACTCACAGGTTTGAAATGCAACTGCACCAAACTACACCAACATGTTGTGATTCAAAATGCAAGCATCCTGATTACCAACAAACAAAATAATAAATAATAAGAATAGCAAACAGTCTACTACACATGCAACACAATATATATATATATATATATTCTAACCTCCCCCTGCGCATCCTCACCCTAAAAATATATATTGTTTATTACTAATATTCCGGGTTCTAGCTCAGTTAACAAATAAATAAATGAAATATTCAGCATTGATTAAAATGATTACTAGCTCTAATTTCTAAAATACAAATACGGTTCAATTTTTAAAATGAATTAACAAATATTTACTATTTTCATGAGACATGGAGTGACAATACGGGGAACGAGATAGACTACATTGAGACATTATCCACACGATACTACCTCAATGGCATAAGAACACTATTCCCCCTTTTTACTATACCAAATAACTAACTCATAGTATTCTTACGACTTTCTAAGCTCTATTCACTACGATTAAAATAATAATCATATCTTAATCTTCTTTATAACAAGAATCTAGCTTAATTAAATAAAATGAAGTAAAATAAAATAAAATAAAATCTCAGGTTCATAAATTGTATTCTAACTGATTTAAAATTACGGTAGTAAAATATGAAAAGGGAATTTTATGTCATAATCTACTACACAGCAACTAACAATAATAAAAATAATAATAACAATAATAATATAATATAATCTTATTTCTTCCTAAATGAAATAAATAAATACGTACGTGGTAGTATTTTTAATAATCTGACAACAGAATACGTGTGGCAACATTAGCATATAATTTAATGTAATATTGTGGCAACCGACTTATGACCAATAAATAATATAAAATTATGATCTTTTAATTTTAACATACCAATAAATTCTCAAAATTATTATAACACTTTTATGTTTACCTTTTGTGCAAAATCTATATGTCTGTTTCAATTATAAATGTATCGTGATTTCATGCATCCATGTGGAGAAATAACAACGCGGACACAAAACTTTAAAACAAATTTAAAACAAAGTTTATTAACAACATAAATAAATTAACAATATTTTTACATTATGTACATTGGATATCCCTTACTCTCCTATCTCAACTTAGTTTACTAGTTTATAAAATTGAAATCAAAATACTATTTATTTTTCCTAGTTAAATCTTATTTTTAAAACGCTTAAGAAAATACAGTATTATTATTTGATTTATTATTATGGTTAGCTTGTTACAAAATGCATTTCTTATATGCTTATCACAAACACTTTGCATCCCTAATATTATTAAAATTATATTTTTTACAAAATTTACATTCGTAGTAAAATTCTACTAAATAACAAATTTTAGTTTTATATTGGTTGTATGGAATCTTACAAAGTCAAAACATTGTTCTACATTCGGTATTAGGTTTTTTATTGTTCATTATCCGATGTTTATTAATCCTAATATTCTCATTCAAGCCTTACTTCGGATGATATAATTACAACTATTAATATACCATGCACAAGTATATGTTTATTATACCTTATTGAACTATTTTCTTAATAAATATGCAATACTTATTTTCTAAATATTATTTTAACAAAAAATTCATTCAAATTTTATTATCACTTTTAAAATACTTGGTTTAGATTTCTTTTCAAAATCTTATATTCATTTCCGAATTAATTTTACAATGTATTATATGATTCTTTCTCTCTTTATGATATTTTGGACTTTCAATTTTAAAGTTACACAATTCTATACATTCCAGCAAATAAACTATTCTTACACAAACGATAACATATCTTCAGTTCTATTTTATTCATTATTTCTTTGAAAATATCTTTCTGACCGATGCAGATTCACAAAATAAGGATAGCGAAGATAGATGCATAGGATCAAAATACAACTAGAATATTACTCGTCATATATCTTGACAATCATGGCACAGTGAATTAAAAGACACTATAGAGGAGTGACCTTTACCTGTCTACCAACCTCTATTATAGGAACGATGCTAAAGCTATTTCTTCAGCTTTATTATAACATCAAAAAGTTTTAAAGATATGCAAAAACACTGTCCAAACTATATGTGTTCAGTCATAGGGCTTAGTTAACTATACTGAAATCACACAAAACTAAATATGATCCAAATCCTTTATTTTTCCTATTTCTTAAAAAAAAAACATCATCTTGGTTTCCTCTCCACTAGTACTTCCAAGTCACTATCCGATCTTATTTCTCAAGATTTTTCTATACTGTACATCGACAAATACATATCTGCATTTCTAACAATAATAAAATTCATTTATTTCAAAACTATTCCACTGTTCTATAAGAAAATCTTTTTACTACTTTCCTCGTATATTTAATCATATACAAACTATTTTAAAATATCTGAATACTTTATCACATGAAAGTTCAAAAGAATCACACAATTGTTCTGTTAAATTATATTATTAATATACTTTAAATAAATTATTGCATGCATATTCCGAATTACTCCTATCTCATTATATGTTAAAAATGTTGTATAAAATGTGTACATATAATTTAAACTTTCACACTTCATTCTTAATCAATAGATGATCTAAAAAAAATACATTATGCATTATAAATAAATATCAATATTACCAAACGATCTTTATCTTCTCGATCGCGTTCCGTAGGCTTCACCATCCATTTGATTCTTGTAGATATAAGACTCACATACATACACTTTATTTTTAAACAATATTTCTATAATTTTATCAAGCTATTATATTTAAATCTCAATATTACTAAATTTATGTTTATATGTTTTCCCTAATCTCACATAACATTTTATATTTAAAACAAATTAGTAAAAAATATTTAAACTATATTTACTGTACTTCTTTATCAAACTTTCTTGAAAACCGTTCATATTAAAGCTAAAAAAAAAATGTTTATTATTTCTTCTTCAGTCACTTAATGTTCTATTTTAAGGCAAAACAATTATTGCTCTGTTTAATAAATATTCATAGATGACAATCCTTGGTTTTTTATAATATTTAATACAATTATTAATTATGATATTAATTAATCCCGTAAAGAAAACGTCTACATATTCTCTTCTAATATTTTCTGCTAAGATTTTCCCGCGCGACTTTTATGATGCATCTTCTAGGTACTTTTATTTAAATATTCAGTAAATTTTTTCTGTCTCCATGGATCCATTTTATTAAGTATATTAGATTTATATTTTCCAATTTCTCTTAGAGAAAGTTTTTCTGTTCTTTTTTTTTTTCATAAAAAAAATAATGACTCTTTCATATTATTATTCTATAACTTTTTCCTTTCTTTTAAAGTTCTGGTAACTATATACTTTGTAATGTTTCCTTTAAAAAGATAAACATTCTTTCTTCATTATAACTTTTACATAATTTTTTCTTTATGATAAACGCATCTTAATTTTTTTTCCATAGAGAAGAATAAAAAAAAAAACTTCAGAGTAGCCTTATAAATTGTGCGTCATAATTTTTCCTGACGGCAAATAACTTCTCTTTTAAGTTTTCCGTATAGCGTCCAAATTATATTTCTCTGAGTTACAATAATAAGTTTCTGGTTGAGCATAAATAAAGCTGTATCAAGGCACTTTCCAAATATTTTTCCTTTAACAATATTTTTATATACTGTTTTCTGTAGTATTTCCATTTTTACTGTAAGGTTTTGGCTAAACTTGAATAAAATCACTGGCAAGAAAACTTTTTAAAATTAGCCCTTCATGTAAAGGCAGTCAAAATATTATATGTTAAAAAAAAACTTTTAAAATAAATACAAAATTTTAAAATTATATCACTTTTCTAGCTTACGGTCTTATCCAGCTAAAAAAATATGTTACTTCCTCCTTCACTTACACATTACTTTCTCCCGCTTCGTCTAATTCTTATATTTTGTCTGCTAAAATACCTCCGTTGATTGGTTAATGACTTTTTTTAGCGCGAACAAATTTACACATTTTAGTTTTATAATAGACTAAACCTTTTTAAAATAAAGAATTTATGACGTCATGTCTCAAAATATTACTTAGAATAGTATTTTTAAACTCAATTATAGTTTTATCAAAATCATTTAAACTTTAAAACAATTATTAAAATAATATTTAATATCTATTTTAATATTAATATTTAATTTATCTTGTTTTTATTTAAATAAAATATTTAATTTTTTTTTATTAACTGTATTCAACTTTTAAACACTACTTAAATATTACATCATTTAAACATTTAAAATAACTATTTAATATTTCAACATTCATTTCAACGATAGACAGCAATTACATTTAGTTCCATAATTCACAAACTTTATTATTATATTCTAACAAGCGTGTGTGTGAAGGTATATAATATACAGTCACATGATTACTAACTTTATCAGATGATTTTTTAATTTACGTCTCGGTCTAAATTACCAAAACTGATATATTTTATAAAAAATTTGGAAAATAATTTAAAAATGTAGAACTAAATATAATTCTCACCATCCTAAAGTTTATTTTAAAATATATTAGATTAATTTTGAATATTAAATATAATTATAATATTACATATAGCATTTATTTAATTTATTAGTTTTAAAATATTATACTCGAATTATTAATATATTTTTAACTATTTATAGCTGTGTTATTTTATATGGCCAGCTTTTACAACCATAAGCAAGGATATAATTAAGCTTTATTTAACTGTTTTCTTTTAAAACAATTCATTACACTTTTATATACCAGGTATTTTCAGCCTTAAATTGTACTATAAGATCTAATCGATCCTACTATTATTTATATATCATACAAACATATCTTAAAATTTAAAATTTTTTAGTAATTGACCATTCTACCTTATTATGACCTATAGATAAGGGCACAATATATATATAGTTCCTTTTGATTAACTTCCTGCCCATGAAGTATTACTACACGCATAGCATGATCTATATCTCTATATAGTTTTCTTTGGTTCATTTCCTCTGATGCACTTTAAGACTGGCTGCTTTCAACATGGTTACCACTGGCCTCAGTTTCCCAAACTCTTTGGCTTGGTCCAGTTTAGCTGCATATGAACACATCTGAATTTGTCATAGAGGACTGCAACTATTACTATGAGCTTCCTTTAGCTGCAATTTCAACTGTCTGCTTAGTAAACTCATTGGAAATCCACTGGAATATCAAGTCCTCATATCCGGCTGCTATCCAGATGATTTCCTCCTGTTTTAGTTTCCCAAACTCTTTGGGTCTATTTCAGTAGCTGTGTCTGTGAACACATTTTCATTGAGAGCACTGCACACTCACTGTAGCTACTATCACTTACATTTCTTTCTAACATGAATCAGAAAATAAACTGGAAGAATGAACTATGCACTTTGTTGCTTATTATATAGTTTTTAATTACTCATACAATTAATTTCTTTCTTCCATATACAATAATGTTTTAGGTTTTTAACTAATTAATTGGTATCTTAAGGAATTCATTTACATATAAGATTATTTATAGTCTTTTCATTAATTAATTAGACTCTTATCAAGAAATATTTGTAATCAGCAAATATTTCTTGGAATGTATTGATCTCAATATTCTTATCGCAATTAATTTAAATTTATTAATTAAATTTACTGCTTATCAGTTACTGATCCAAATATATTTCTCTAATATATTTTCTACTTTTCTGGAGTGCACAAACTTATACTAATGTAAATATAAATATTATTACAAAATATAACACCTGACACACCAGTTAGACTAACATCTTCCTTTGTTGATGCTTGACTTTGTGATCAGATGAGAAATCATAAATAGTTACAATGGGTAAGTTATATCAACATTTTTATTTATGTTTATTCTTTTGCTACATGGTTACAATAACATTTAATCACTTATAAACAATGATTTTGTAATAATTACTTGATTTTATAATTTAGATGAATTCTACCTAACAGTAAAATCTTTTTCAGTAGGTAAAAAATAAGACAGACAATAAAAATAGCATTACTCTTATTAATATTTTATATTGGACTAAATTTAAACTTTCCCTTTCTGTTTACCTACATATGTATTGTATCAGAATCACTTACAACTCAAAGACTTTTAGACTTATTCTTCTATATCACTTTCCCTTCATTCATTATATAGACACTTACAAGGAATGAATAGTTAAATATTTTCTTAAAAAATGAAAGCTATTAATGACTTTATTTTTTGATGTTTTGGAATAATGGATTGTCTTATGTAAATCATGTTATATATCATTTTATTGGAAATTTTTTAAGGAATGTAATGAATCTGCTAATAAAAATATAATTTTAAAATTTATCTTTTAAAATTTAGTATTCATAAAGAAACATAAAAATAATTTTTAAAAGTATAAAAATATTATTCTTTTTACTATTTCAAATATATAATGTCTATATTTTTTTTAGCTTTATTACATTCCTTGAAATGTTATGTTTTTGATAACACAACCACTTGATTTTTGCATAATGCAAAGTAAAGTTACAGTAGAAAATATATATTAAACCAAAGTTTTCAAAAATACAACATGGCTGCCAAAAAGTGTAAGGATTAACCAACTTTATTCTTTTCTCTATTCTTCTCTCTGCATTGTTTTAGTGATTGGTCACAACTGCAAATAAAGTATTCACTTCGGTATATGTTATGTCCATCAGTTATAATACTCACTGGTGAACAATCTATGCAGTAAGATAACCTTGCCTTGCCTATATATGCATACAATAATTATAATCACAAAGACTAATGCCTCCGATAGAATAAGAAAAAACAGATTTAATTACAATACATTAATATATACATATTTACATTAATACATTAAAACAATCATAATATAATTATCTCAACAAACCCAAAGGTATACCAAAATAATAATGAAGATCTATGCGACCTACTTTATAGTCCCTATGCTGACTCTTGGATGTTCAGAGGCCGGCAGTGCACTCTGTAGCTACCATGCTAAATAAGTGACATTCAGTGCTTTTCCCAGTTTACCAATGAAACATGCTTTTAACCACCAAGGATGTTCGTAGTTTGCAGGAGATATAGTGTGTAAATAAGATCAAATTATGTAATAGGTAAATTACATATTCTATTTTTGGATGCTACACTGGTATCTTTTTATTTAATAGCAGGAAGGCTATTGTAAATAAGCCCCCCGCTTTTTTAATGAAAAATTATCTGAGAAGATTGTCCACATAATGATAAAAAAAAAAAAAAATTATATAGACTATGTATTAATATAAGAAAATATAGAAATGTTATTAAAGAATCTCATATTTTGCTTGAGGCGGATATATATTCTGATCATTATATGAATGTAGCAGAATTAAAATTAAATCTAAAAAGAATAAGGGAGGGGGGGAGTGCAAAATGAGATTTAGAAAATTAGAAAAAGAAAATGAAGAAGGGTAGATTTGGGTTGATATGCTGAAGACGGTTATTAAAAAATGATGAATGTATGAATGAGTTTGATAAAAGTTGATATACAGTATTAAACAAATGTTGAAAGTAATAAGAAATACAATAGGAACAAGTCGATAATAGAAGACTACTAAAGCGTAAATGACCAGAGAATGTTAAAGAGAATTGGAAAAAAAGATAGAAAAATTAAATAGCAAGGAAGGAGGAAGATACTAATAAATGCTTGTATTTGCATTCTGGTTCATAATCATCATAAAATAGAAAAGTTTTGAATTTGGATATATCGATTTTTTAAAATATCTTGTTCTAAAAGCCCAACAGTCTGTGTTTAAGATAAATGCTTGTTTTGGACTCATTATTATAAAATTATCTATAAGTTGCTGGTATTTTAAACTTGGGCTCATTAAAGTTCTTCCTAATATTTTTTTTATTTAAAGGAAGCGTTCTTGTTAGTTAGAAACCTACACTTGATGTAAAAATTTAATAGCAACTAACAATCTTAAGTTCACATAAGAAATATTTATATTTCGAATAATATTGGTTAAGTTTACTGTTCTTACAAATTAATACGCATTAAAAATATCTAATGCAACAACATTATATAGTAAAAAAAAAATAGCTTTTTTTTCTTCTGAATTTTCTCAATATAATGTAGAAGCGCATGTGCTTATACAATGGACCCATGTACCATTGACATAAAAAAAAAAAAATAATGATTTAATGTCGTTAACCTTTTATTTATACATTTAGAAATTTCAAGAATACGAAACTATTATATTACATCTAACACCAAATTCAATACTACGGAGTTTAACTTCACTTAATTGAACGGTCGTTTCAAAAAAAGAAAACTTATTTAAAGCCTTCTTCAACTAAACTTTCTTTTTCTGAAAGAGTTTCGATAGTATCTTGCCGGGATTAACACCGAGCAATCTTTTAATATTCCAAATACCATTTTCAAATCTAAAATTGCAAAATTTATTTTATAAAAAAAAAAGTTTGAGAAAATATTAACCTATAATCTGAAGAATGTTGTCTACCCGAAGGCAGGTAGAAAAATTGCAAAAAAATATTACTATCAAGGGAAGACATCTGATCATAGGTTGTCATCCTTTTAAAAATTCATTTAGCATCTGTTTTTGATGGTCTCTCATAAAATTTTATGAATTTTTACATCATTCTACTTAAAATTAAAAGACCACCGGCTTTTGTAACTGTCGTAAAAAAACACACAGCTTTTTTATTTTGATATAAACTGGAATGTCTGCGCATATATAATTTAGTATAAATTAAGTTTTTATATATATGTCAAAGCGTTGACATGGAAGCGAACCCGGGCCAGCTGCTTGGAAGGCAACTATGCTAACCGCTAGGCCACTTCTGATAAATACAATAATGATTATTACTAATTTTCTAAACTAGAGATTATCTCTAGCACAGATATAAAGTTTAAACCTCAGTTAAAGATTAATATATCTGAATTTTTATTTTAAACATGCACACACATGGAGTTATTCATCCGGAGGTTGTTTAATATCTCTATAAAATAAGTGTATTTATTTGGTATACTCGCACGGATTACTGTCACTTATAATTACTCCTTAAAATCATTCAAAAAACTTAACAAAGAGGGCGCTGCAAATAAACATATTAAAAGACACGTATATGTAAATTAGGACGTAAGAAATAACTGATATAAAGACATGGGAGAAGCAATGAGACTGAAAGTATTGGAGTCGTTTTAAACTGCTAAGGAAGAAGCAGCAGCATTTAAATAAAGAAGACCAAATAATTCCGAACTCGGTTAAACCGCACTTAAGGAATTAATAGCGGTTGTTCGTATTGTTACTTTGCTGAAATTAGGCACATACTGTCTAACCGTTTTCTAGCTCAACGTCTGTATTATTTAAAAAACATTATTATATACCTATTCTTCATATACTGTTTAATTTATTATTGCTGTATGATTGGTCTTAGAGACCCTTAGAACAGCACAAACTTTGAGTAAAAATAATAGAATGAAGTCAATTTCAAGTTAGTATTTTCTAAATTCTTTTTTCATCTTCCTTTTAATTGTTTATAAAATAGAAAATTTAATAATACATATTTTTCCTATGAAGTAATTTAAAAGTAATTTTTTAAATATTACTGTCACTGCGTTGGAGGCCTAGTGGTTAGCATAGCTGCCTTCCCAGTCCGGTTCGCTTCCCGGTCAACGCTATTTGACATATGAAAAAAACAAAACAATCTGAGCTTGTAAACACCTGCAATTAATGATATTTTTTTGTTTTTAAATCAGAATTTTCTATATTTTTTCATATATCAAATGCGTTGCGAAGTGAACTCGGGTCAGCTGCTTGGAAGGCTGCTACGCTAACCGCTAGGCCACCAACGCTTGACAGAATTTTCTATTTTTAATGCTAAAATATCCGTGTTAATGAATAATAAATTTGAACCCTGGAAAAGAAAAAAAAGCTTATAATAAATATTAAATTTAAATTAAACCTTCAATATTTTAGTCATTTTCATAAGTATTATAAATTTCGGGGGGGGGGGGGTAATAGATCAGATCATTAGCGGAAAGGATCTATGTTTTAATCTTTATTGAAAATATATAGTGCAATAGTTTTAAAAATAAATTATAGTACAGTATATACATAAAAATAGCGTAAGAAAAAAAAAATGCGTGCCGATATCAACCAATTTTTTCAGCGTCAAGTTAATATAAAAATAAATACTGTATTTAAAAAAAATCCTTTATTTCATTAAATGGAGGGATTTGAACTTAGACTTTTCAGCTATATTCACATTCCATTTCATCTCAAACAACCGATACACATGACCACACATATATGAAATGGATAAACGATCCCCAATATATATATTTCGTAAAAAAACAGCACTCATCAGTTGGGCCACATCATAATCTCCCACTATATACAATCAGTGCTCAGTTTATAATATAAGTATGTGCAGGGAATTATGAGTTGGCTCAATTGATGAGTGCTGGTTCTATAAGCCAAGCACTAACTATATATATATGTGAGAAATTATAATCTGGCCCAACTATTTTATGAGTGCTGGTTCTGGACAAAATACATATATTAAGTATCATTTACTTTTTTCACATGTTATATTGGCTATTTGAGATAGATGAACATAAACTGAAAATTCTAAGTTCAAATCCTTCTATTTAAATTATTATTTTTAAGGGGTTTTTTTTTTTTTTGGGGGGGGGGGCTAGGTATTTTTCTCATTTTGGGCGATTTAGCACAATGGTGTGTTTAATAAATGATTTGACCCAGTAATATATGAGGGAGGTAAAAAAATAACTTTGGCCCATGAATGAAACTATTGTGAGGAGCCCATCACAGGTATGCACCCACCCTCATAGTTGCATGAGCAGGCTTGCAATTATTTATTTATTTAAAAAGTAAAAAAAAATCAGAAATTTATACCATCATAGATTAAAACAGATTTGTAATATTTAAAAAACCTCTTACATTAATAATGGAATTGCACAAAAAAGAAAAAAGAAGTATTTGTGATTTGTCATGCTTTCATGTAATTAGTTAGAAAATTATTATACACCAGATACATCCAGCCTTTGGAAAGGCCATCGTTTTTTTTAATTGGTTCCTTTAACAAACTTTTTTTAAAAATCTAATATTTAAAGATCAGCCTTTCAAGCTAATTGCGCATGCGTCTTCTGCGAGTAAATTCTAGACAATTTCACCGAAGTCATTCATTCCAACATCTTAGATAGTAATTTAAAGTGAGAATTCTACTCTCACGCTTTACTCATCAGTACTTCTGATTTGCTCATATAAAAGAATTTGAGTCGTAGGAATAAGAGGATTCCTTTTATTCCTGCATAAATACTATATCTTGTATTGTAGAGTGAAGTATTCATTTATTATTTAACACTCGCAGAAGACGCATGCACAATTAGCTTGAAAAGTTGATCTTTGAATGTATACAATTGTATGCATAGCGTCATATAAAAATAAATGCTTATTTACTTAAAGATCTAATGTAAATTAAGCAAAATATTTTAATATTGTATAAATAAATGTAAGAAATTCACAATTGAAAAATTAAAAATCAAAAATGTTTGGAATAACCCAGCCTGTTTGCTACACTTCAGAAATGTATCCGTCAAGGTATTAATAAATCTAAATTCAAATTTAAATATACCTGTTATATTTAATTAATATGAATTTGACAGAATTATGAACAACTATAAAAATTAGGGTTTGATTAATGGCGGAATTATTTCCTTCACATAAATGTAATAAAAATTATGGATTATTAAATACAAATAGTAGAATTACTTCCTTTGCATAAAATGCTTGTATTATAAATTATGATTTAGTTAGGTATAGTTATGCTTATTTACAAAAACAAATGTAAAGTTTTTTTTGTTTTTCAATTTTGAATTTGACAGCATTATGGACAAATATAATCCTTTTTTAAAATTTGATTGTGAATTTGACATGTGACAGTATTATGGACAAACATTCACGTGGATATTATATATGTGTATAAAGAGAAGGAGGTAGATATGTGTGTAGGTAAAGTAACTAAACTGAATTCTATGACTGCAGAAGTTTTCCAGTTTTTAAAACTATTTATTTCAATATGTCATTTTTAATATTGCATTCAATCAGTAATTCTCTATCCTATGGTTTTGTCCAGAGAGCAATCACAGAGCAATATTTGTGTCAATATAGAATCTTTTTTTGTTTCTTTAATGTATTGTTTATAACCAATAAACATCACATGACCACCACTTCTTATGCTTGTGTATAACTGTGGTTAAAACAGTTATACTCTAGCTGCTGTGTGTGGCAATATGTATAGTGAGTTTAGCCTGTTTTAATTGTTTATAACACATGTTAGATACATCCAGGAAATAATATAGTAAGTATAGTAAATAAATATCAATCAATTCAAGTGTAAACTATTCAACAAGAAATATTTTATTTCTTAATTTTATATACATATATTGAATTGTTATTTTTGTTTATATATAATAAATTTTCATTTTTATTAATTAAATTGATTTTTCATGATCTTTAGCAATTAAATTCTTAAACTCATTTATTTATTCACATCTTTATATACATTATAGTGGATAACGAATTCTGTAAGGGCATCCATAAAATGTTAAATAATATTATAAATTAATAAGATACTTGTGACATAGTCTTCTCTTAGCATGTTAAAACTGCAAAAGGGTGTACTTTCTATGGAAAGGCATAGAAATAAGCCATTTATGTGGCCCAATATTTCTGTGCTTCTGAGTAGAAAGTTATGGCCTATAAACAGTTTTTTTTCATATTAGCCATTGCAGGCTTAGATGACATTGCACACCAATATTATGGCCCACTGATGTGCTTTGCGACACTATGCAAATGCACACTTAACAGATCACTACCATATATCATGAGGACGTTTGGAATTCAACTGGCCATAACTGTTGTAATATGCCTTTGTAATAGTGATCTTACACCCTAACTGACATACTAGTACATCCTAATAATTGTAAGCCTGTCCCCATGCTTTCTTACACATCACGGAATGTGAAAACAATTGCAAAAGGGTCAAGCCAAGGACCATTACACACAAGTCATGCAAAAAGGCATGTTTGTGCAAGAACAGCTATGAGTCAAATGAAATGGCTGAGGTTGTGCATTGTTTTGGAAATCATAAGTTTGGTTTGATCAGAGTATTGCATCTTTTGGTCAGATTAAGAACTCATACAAGACAAATAAAATGTCTGAGTTTGCATGTTGTTTTGCAAATCATAATCTTGGTTTGATTCAGAGTAATGCATATTTTGGCTAATCCTTTAGATTGGCAAAACCATTGGTCATTCCCCATGAACATTCCAGTGCTATGCGCTGACTTGTGGAATATAATTAAAAATATTGTAATTTTTGGATCTTCGGAAATAATGTTTTTTACAAAATAATGTTGTTTCGTAAATTGTTTAAAAATAGTTTGCAAAATGTCTAATGTAATTTAAAAACATAATTATTCCATTTTACAAAATAATGTTAAAGAGAAAATAAAAAAAGGGTCCAGTAACATTATATTTGTGTTTGTTTACATAAAAAGTACACCCTCTTGTCGTTTCAACCTACTAATAGAAGACTACCAAATAATTTTAATAATGTAAAAGATTTTAAATATTTATTACATATTTAAAATTTTAAAACATGGTTTAAGTTCAAATACAATTCCTTTATAATTTAAACTATATTTGAATAATCTAAAGGATTTAGTGGTTATATTTCATTCTATATTAATATAAACCTTGAGAGTCTCTACATTTTATATTCATGTATTATTGTATTATCTAGCCTGAACATTACATCAGTATTCTACATGTTTCATTTATATGTTACCACTATATTTAGGATTAAATGTGTTAGATGATTTTAAGGAATGTTGATTCTCATTTGCACACTCTACTTACAGATAATTTTTTACTATTACATGCTCAAACAGGTTTGATGTCAGATTCAGAACTCCCATAAATTTAACCAAGCTCATTAACTATACAAAGGACAAAATTTTAACTCTGATCCAGCTCAATGTGGTTTATGCTGTAAGATTCAGCCAAAAAGACTGTTCTGGTGTATATTATGGGGAAACTGAGGCAAATTTTAGAACCAAAATTACTCAACACTCATTAATGTATAAGAAATCTAAGATTAAGCCTGGAACATATAATTTATCTGTATATCGCAATCATGAGAAATAATATAGCCATAGCTGTGATCTGAGTGCTGTTAGAGTTGTATGTGAGTGGAGAAATTATTGCAAACACAAAATAAAAGGTGTTGTTCATTATACAAAATTAATATGAAATGAATCAAAAAAGTAATAGTATTCAAATGAGCAAATAATTAAGGTTCTCAGCAAATTGACCATGAATATGATATGTAAACATCGAAAGTATATTTGGTACAATTGTATTATTAAAAATTTTATATTTAAACTCTGTATGAATATTATATATATATTAAAATAGTATATTCTTTTGAAATATATTTCATTGCTGTATAAATTACATAAATGTATTGAAAGAAATTTTATTAATTTAAAAGTGTTTTGTCATTGATATTTTAAAATATTAAGTTGATATTATTATTATTATTATTATTATTATTATTATTATTATTATTATTATTATTATTTAAAGGCATTATATACTTTTTTTTATAAATAAAAAGATTTTATTAAATAATAATATAAAAAAATTCAAGTGTTTAATTTAAAAATATTAATTTTAAAGAATTGGCAACTAGATTTAAATATATTTAAAATAGACTGAAGCATTATTTATTGTTCTATTGGCAAGTAGCCAAGACTGATTTCTTATCAAAGAAACTGTTTTGATCATGTGAACAAAGGTTGGCTGCTGAATTTTAAAAAATAAAACATTGGATTTTAAATTCTCAAAATGAACTTGTAAATAAAGTTTTTACCCCAAGAATGTGGTAACCAAGAATCAAATAAATATTCTACTTTTTCATATTTTTATTTATCATAAATAAGATTATTTAATAATCACCAACTGCTAGAAAATCATGATTTGTTTCCCCTTTGTTTATGCCTATCTTCTACATTTCAAATGAAGTGCCAGTACGAAAGAAGGGTCATCTGCTTTAGCTTAAATTTGGATAACCTTTTCTACTGGTAAACAAGTTAAAATTACAAAAAAATTTATAAATCTTTATTAAATATTTTTATTTATAATAAATTGTTTTGTTATTTACATAGATATTATGCTGATATTATTTTAAATTGTCAATTTTAAAATATTGGACTATGTGTGTAATTATCAAAGTATATGCAAATAATATTTTCAAAACATTTTAAATATAATGTTAAAAATAATACATATACAATAAATGATAGTTTATTTTATTTAATATATGTCACATTTCAGTACAGATTATGAAATATATAATGTGTTATTTAATGATATTTATAATTTTAAATAATGATTGTTTAAATGGTAATAAATATTTATTTTATATATATGGGATTTGAATGATATATGTATTGGCAACTGAAATATTATTATGTTTAGATTGATATTATTTGTTAATTCCAATTATAAATTCCTATGGCTTCATTTTGTAATGATTTCATTTTTGTAGTGAATACTTTTTTAAGTATGGGCAATGTTTATATCTTTATAAATAATATGGAAATAATGAAAAATATGTAAATATTGTAGAAATATGAAGTTTTCAGAATGGTTATTTATATGCCATTACCTAGAATATTATAGTGGAGAATTAAGCTTATATATAACAATCATTTCATTCATTGCTTAATTTTATAGCCCTCAGTGTATAGGTTACTGGGATACTAGGTACTGAGATAAGGATAGCTTGGTTTGTTTTGGCAATGTCTCAAATTGTTGATCATACATGTGTTTGTTGATTTTATTATATTAATTTAAATTTTAAGTAATAACCTGTAGATTTATACTTTACGTTTGTCTAAATATGATAATATAAATCATGCTATCACACTCACGACATAAAGCTGTAACAACAAATAGAAAAATAAATTAAATGGCTGAGCGCTTTCAAGAAGATGTACTTCTCATAATCATAGCCCTAAATAAAATAAAATTAATGACTCGTTCTTTGAAATCATTATATAACTACAATATGCAAATTCTATGCAAATGAGTCCTTATGACCATCTTTTTGATATAGCAAAACATGCTTCTTTACAATTAATGGTGAAGGAGTCCTCTGCAATAAAGTAAGCCTCCTTTACCTTTCGCTTAATATCATGCCTCTCAATACAAACCAATTTTGCAGATGCGGGTTCTAACATATGTCCTGATTTTTTTTGATGTTGAGCAAAAATTGAAGTCCATTCTGGATTAGTATGTGGCTTATTATATCTATACATATATTGTGACATATGTTGCATAGAATTTGCATATTGTAGTTATATAATGATTTCAAAGAACGAGTCATTAATTTTATTTTATTTAGGGCTATGATTATGAGAAGTACATCTTCTTGAAAGCGCTCAGCCATTTAATTTACTTTTCTATTTGTTGTTACAGCTTTACGTCATGAGGGTGATAGCACGATTTATATTATCATAATTTAAATATTATTTTATTTTAAATAAATTATTTTGTTTTTTGTTATTGATTATTATTTGAATTATAAAATATTAATATGCCAAATTAATAGGTGTACCAATATAACTCATGCTGGATAAAAGATTTTAAGTTTTATTATCAGTTGGAATAGTTTCATTTTCTAATTTATAACTTCCCAATATTTGTTCATAATTGTGAATTTACTAGTTCTGTCTTTGGTATTTTCTTATATTAATTCTCAATAATAAATTACTATTGGTTAGATTTATTATCTAGTGACGCCTTCTAGTAAAGTTTTTATGGAACTATTTATCCATTATAATATATATAATGCTCCTCAATGCTATATTAGTAATTATATTCAAAATAGAATAAACAGTAAGCAATAAAAATACTGTAAAATTACAAAACTTCTACAATATTTTCTTTATAAATAGTTTCGGCTATTAGATAAATAGATCTTCTCAGGTGAAAACTATTTAGCACTAAATAAAAAGGAGTTTTTTTTTTTTTGTAAATCTTTGATTTTAAGTAATTTATATTACTTTTAAAATATTAAAATTATTATTCAACCATTAATAATTTTTACTATACATTCATTAAACTAGAGATTATACGTTTAATAAATATTTCTGTAGTGTAATTTTCACACCACCACTCTCATTACAAGCTAGGGACTGATTTCTAAATGTTTTTAATATCTTGTGGATGTGTGCTGTTGTAAACCTATGATTAACGTGTCTTTAGCCATGTCTATCATTGCACTCATCCACAAGTTGTTATATGCAGATAGAAATTAATCCCTACCTTGCATGAGAATGGTGTAGTGAAAATCACACCAACAAAATATTATTCATTACTCAATCATTATCTTGTTTACTCCAGGCTACATGTTTTAAATAAATATATACACTAAATTTAGTCAGTATTTGTTTCTACTTTTCCTTTCAAATTTTATATACATGTGCCTATACACTAGATGCCATGAGATCAATTTAATCTCATCACATATGTATACACACACATATATATATAATAGTTGTCTGTTTGTTCATTCATTTATTTTATAATGGAAAAAGACAAGGCTATGTGGCAACCAATTGTCAACTACCTCAGAAATGGTCAGCTGAAAGGTAATATTGTTAAGTGTTATTAATATTAATCATAGTTAGCGATTATGTTTCACACTCAGTAAAAATATTGCTGCGTTATGCGTTTAGGATTTTTATTAAAACATTTTTTTTTCTTTCTATTTGCATATGAATAAACGGTACTTGTTAATTAGCCACTATACACCACGTAGTGGTGCTGTTTCTGTGCAAAAACATTTTAATATAACGTTTCCGTCCAGGACAAAACAAAACATTATTCTTTTTATTTAAAAATGTACGTTATTTTTCTAATAGTAAATGAAACGTTTAAACAAAAATATAAAAAAAGAACAAAAAGTTGATTAATAAATGAATCAGCCCAAATTAAATGAAATTCCATTCAATTAAATTGCAATGTGTAGTGCTAGAATGTGCAGGGGGGTGACCGATGGTTTTACTGATCCAAAAGATCATACAAAAGATGCATTACTCTGATCAAACCCAGCTTATGATTTCCAAAACAATGTGCAACCTCAGACAAGTTTACATTATTCTTAGCATTCTACATAAAACATCAAAAACAAAACACTTTTATTTTTATTTAAAAATGTATGTTATTCTTCTAATAGTAAATTAAACGTTTAAACAAAAATTTAGAAAAAAACACTTGATTAACAAACTAATCAGCCTGAATTAAATTAAATTCCATTAAATTAAATTTCAGTGCATAGTGCTGGAATGTGCAATGGGGTGGGAATGATGGTTTTGCCAATCTGAAGGATCATCCTCTGATCAAACCAAGCTTACCATTTGTCTCATAGATCTTCTTGTGAAAACGTGCCTATTCGCATGAGTTTTGGGGAATTCTGTTTTCCCTATCCTTTTCTAAATCTTTTCACCTTCCAAGCTTTGTAGGAAAGTGTGGGGATAGGTTTACAATTAATAGTATGTCAGCTAGGGTGTAAGATCATTACTTCAAATGCACATTAAAAGAGTTATGGTCAGTTGAATTACATATACCCTCACATCATATGGCAGTGATCTGTGAAATGTGCATTACTTGCATAGTGTTGTGAAGCACATCAGTGGGCTATAATATTTGTGTGCAACACCATCTAGGCCTGCTAAGGGCTAATATGAACAGAACTGCTCTATACGCCATAAGTTTGGCCATGTAAATGACATATTTCTGTGCTTTTACCCAGAAACAGCACCACCAACCGATGTACAGTGATTAATTAAACAGTACTGAATAAACTAATGTCAACAATAATAATGTAATGGATATGCAATTATAACTTTGCTTCTTAGACAAAAAAAAGTATAAAGAACATTAAATATAACATTAATACATTTTCGGGACACACCATTCATTTCAAAGACAAATATTATGCTCAAAATAAATAACGAAATACAAACTTCCTAATTTAATTGTGAATGTTCCCAAAATCCATCCTTCAGTCTTTCTGTTAATTACTGACTTTGCATTACTAATAAACTGTGCTTCTTTTATTTTTTATTTTCTGTCTCTGTTCTCATTTCAAACAACCTCAACATCTTTAGGTTTGAAAACATGACCAAATATCACTTTATACTCTAAATATGCAAAAGACATATAAAAGAAAAACATTATATATTTTAACCTAAAGAGGTAAAGGGGATTTGTAGTGAGCATATTAACATGAAGTGTGAAATAAAAATAGCATCGTTCATTAATAACATAGCCTCTATAATATACAGAAAATCTAATAGCGTTCAATCGATTGCATTTAGGAACAAACAATTTTATTGAGAAGTTGGTATTTTCCTTCTTTTTTTAATATAACCATTTTGACTTTTAAAAAGGGGGCTGCACATTGAAAATACATTAAGATTATATTCAATGTTCTTTATATTTTTTCCATGTAAGGATAAAAATATAATAGCATACAAATTATTGTATTTCATTGTTGAAGTTCTCATAGTTTATTACAAATAATAACGAGTGATAATATATCGTGAATTCTTGGACCCAGAGAAATGTGGGCAACCATGATCAAACAATAGCACTTTTTATTTATTTATGAGCATGGAAATTACGTTCAAGGATCTAACTATTTACAAAAATTATAAAAAAATCTGAAGATATTTCAGCAAGATATCAATTAACCAATGGCCATATAAAAACATTCAAATGCATAAGTAAACTGGATAGTAGTTAATGACATGAAACATCATTTGTGTTTGGCTGCAACTGTATGTCTCAGAGGCTGTTAAATTACATTTCTAATGCAGGTAAGCACAATGTTTAAGTATAGTTATGAGTATCATTGTTGTGTTTCATTAATTACAACTCTCTTAGTAATTCTATTCAAGCATTCCAATATTATGACATGTGATGTGATACACTGTTGCTTCTCGTTTTTCAGAATAAGGAATCTCTCAGGTGCTATGCCCAGAGAAACCTGTTAGCCACCTTACCACATTCACCATTCTAAGTTTTTCTCATATTCTTCTCTATACTGCTCCATCCCATTTCCACAACATAATCTTTGTTAACTCCACAGCCTTTATATTTAAACCCCCTCTTATCTTTTCCCAAACCCAGTATAAAAACCCAAAAATCCACTTTTTGTATAGTCATCTACAACTTCATTATTTGTATCATTTCTGCTTGCAGGCATTTACATTTATTTAACAGATGCCTAATATTTTCTATGCCTTCCTTACATAACTTGCAGACTAAATCACTCATATTTTTCCATTTATTGGTATATTCCTTTGTTGTTAAAAATCCTGTTTGAACCTTAAACAGTAAACTACTTTCCTTGCTATTATCATAAATTAATTCACACCCAATATTCTACTTACTTCTATACATATTTAAACTCTTTTTACTCTCCATACTAGTTCTCCATGTATCCAACTCCCTATTTTTTATTAATGCATCCATTCTTCTATCCCATTCCTTGCCTTTATAACACTCAACAATTCTCCTAATACAATCATCTCATCATTTGTATAAGCATACTGATATAAATTCTTTATCCACATCTTCTGCATACCATACTACCTTTCTCATCCATCTTGTTGCCTGTCCTTTACTCATAAACAATTAAATATTATTTTGGCTATTCTATTACTATCCCTAAATTGCAATCTACCGAATATTTTTATTTTTGTTTTTGCATCGCTCATATAAAAACTTGCTCATACCATTTCTCTTTGAATCGCTTCCTTTGTCATCCACATATCTGCATCTAATGCATGTCTTTCTACCTCTCTTTGTACTTTTTCTAAGTAATCTAATACCCATTTACTAACAAATAACACATCGTTACCATATGTTAACCCTGCTACTGCCAGAATTCTAGCTACATATTTATTATATGAAAACACTGTTAATTTCTTTAATAGTCCCTTTCTTTTCTTTATTTCATTTATCAATTTTTTCTCCCATTCATCCAAGCAATTTCTCTGATTACTTAAGATGATTCCCAAATAGTTATACTTATTCACCACATTTAATTTTATATTTCTCCGAATAAAAATTCTTTCTCTTCTCTTTCCCCAGTATATAACCATCATTACTTTTGATTTTTCTTCACTTAATTTAATCCCCATTTCTTTAGCCATCATATATTCATAAAATGCATGAATACAGACATCGAAATAAGACAACCCCCCCCCCCACAGATGCATTTCATGCTTAACCAACAATCTAGTTGGCCCAGATCATAATCATACATTTCTTTATATTATCAATAACAAATTACTACTATTTGAACTAAGACAGTCAAACTTGACAATAGTAACTGTGCATTATAGTGCCATCTAGCATAAGTTTGAGTAATCAGTGATCACCAGAGACATAAAATCTTTATGTTTAATATCCAAATCTTAGCCTTTAAGATTGATTTCTGTATTTTGCCTTTATGAACAAGGCTTGGAGCTCATAGTAGAATGGAATGAAGATATATATCCCACAACCACCTTTAACCTGATTTTACTTGACAAGTTAAAATCTTAAATTTAAATGAAAATTTTTTACCCCAAGTCAACCTATTTAAATAGTTATACAATTCACAAGCCTTATTGGCAATGAAGAAGATAGAAACTAATCTGAGAATAAGAATTTAAATATTAAATAGGGTGAATTTTATATGCACCTGCAAATCAAATCATTGATTATTTAAACTTATACTAGATAGTGCTAAAGTGGAGAGCTGTTTATCTTATTATGTTATTAGAGCTAGGGAGTGTGATGATTGGTTATTATTATTTGAAATATTCAGAGTGATTTAGCACAATAATCTGCTAAAAGTTTCTGGAAGAAAGCTCTGCTTATAAGATGTTCAAATGTCACACAATATCCTATACAACTATTCTTTGATTATTAGATTTTAATATTCAGAACTACATCATAACTTTTTTCCTATTATGTGGATCTTTTATTTTTTTCTTTAAAAGAAATTATTATAAAGCATTTAATATTTACTAAGGCAACAAACCTCAAGAATATGTGCTTGAAAATGTGAAGGTAGGGACCTCTACAGGTCTTAACCACAAGCTTACACTTTGGAAGAGAAGAGGGGAATCCTTTTTTACTTCAACCTACTTTCTATATAAATAGGTGAAGCTGAAGTGGTTAGATCAGAGAGTGTAAAAGAAAATTACAATTTATAATCAGAAAATTATTTCTATGGTAACTAATTTCAACATATCCAAATTAATGTTGAAAAAACATAATTAACGATATGGACTTCAAATAAACACAAAATAACACAGTAACAAAACTAATGAAAAGCCAGGAGAAACTGAAACACATGCAGATTAAAAAATTGCTCATCTAATAAAAATGCCTTTTAATTATGATTTTTCATGGAAAGAATTTAAGAGGTTATATGTAAAGGCAACCTTGATTACTTTTTCAAAACAGCATTTTTTAAAATAAAATCAATATACTCTTTCTTACAGTTTAAAATTAACAATGTTATTGTCTTTCTTACAGTTTCAATTATCTAATAACCTTCATCAGAATTGTAATTGACATATATTACATTAGCTACATTAAATACCTACATTTGCAAATGTTTATATTAATGTAAAAAATACTAAAAACAGAGTTTAAATACAAAATTTAGTAAGATTTATTGTATCAAGTATACTTTCAACATTTTGCATTATATTTATGGTTAGTTCAGTGAGAACATTAATTTTTTGCTTATTTAAATGCTGTTTGTTTGGGATTCATTATATATTTATTCTGTGTAATGTACCACACTTCTTTTATTTTATGTTTGCGATGGTTTTTTTTTTCACACATGATTTTAACAACACTCGGATCACAACCAGGACCAAGTTCTCATTCATGATTATGAAAGACTGATAAATAATAGCTTTGCACTTTATCTTAGACTTTTTATACATTAATGAAAAATCGCCCTGATCTCACCATAATATACATATGGGCAGCCTTTTTGGCTGCAGTTCACAGCATAGACCACATTGATTGATCCAATGTTAGAATTTGGTCTGTTGTATTGTTAATAAACTTATTTAAATTTATGGGTATTCTAATCTGATATTAAATTTCTCTGAGAAAATTTGTGCTATTTTATTACCCGCATATAATAAATATGGTAGAGCAATCCAGCTTTTATTATTTCTATGATCGATCATTTTATTAATTATTTTTGTTTTGAATTGCTCTATATATCTGTGTATGTGCATTCTGTAATAACCTGCTTATATTAAGTTAGCCGCATAATGTTGAATATTCTCTGTTAATTAATGTTTTATATAAACATGTTTTAACAAAATTACAAGCATGTTGAGGTGCTGGTAGGAGAAGCTATATTAAGTACTCCTATAAATCAATAAATAAGTAACAGCTGAGTGCTTTTGAGGCATGTTGCCTCATGTTCATAGCTACATGCTTTGAAAAGGATCCAATGTACAAAAATCATTAAGTTTATATTTAATAGTTTTTAAATTTCCTCTATGTAAAAAGTAATGACATAATTGTCTATAAATGAACTAGTATATATATTTTTATAAATGCATGTATTTAAGTTACAGGAATTTAATGAGATTTTTCAGTAAATTTTTGCAAATAATTTTTTGTCTATAATGTAATGAGCTGAAGTACCAATTAAAATCAGCCATTGCAAGTTGAAATTATTTCATTCAATAATTGCAGTTGTCTGAAATGCTTTAAGTGAATTTGGCACAGGATTCAACTTTTTGCAAAGATTGAAACTCAGACAATAATGCTAACATGTGTGAAGATTGAAAGTATAATAATTTTCTAAATGTTTTCACAATTAACTAAGGATTTCCCTAATATAAAGTTACAGATATTAAATAGATTTTTACAAGTTTATAGATTTAAATGTTATAATAATTCAGTTCATTTCATTTATTTAAATGCTAAACAACAGCATATAGCCACTTATAGGTTGCACATTAAAATACCAACAGGAATATAATGTATATATTATAATAATAAAAGAAAGTAACAAGCAAAGAAATAATAAAAACACATAAAATTAATTTAAATTAATCAACAATTAATTTTAAAACATTGCAAGATTGCTTATGATCTTACTAAAAATCTAATTGTATAAAGAGCATAGGTCTAAATAAAAGAGAAAATTTAGGGACATTGGAACAACAAGCTTGAATATAACAAATAAAAGCTGGCTGAGTAACATACTTAAGAGACCTAATTATAATAGTTGAAATTATATAGAATAGAATAACTTGTTGATTAATGATTTTGTAAAGATGAAAAACAATTTTAATTTTCAGAGAAACATATTTAGAAAACTTTTTAAACATTGATTGTAATAAACTACATCTTTGTTTAGAGTTAGGATTCAAAATGATTGACCATTATTTAATGATGGGAAGAATCAATGATAACAGTAAAATAACAATCATGCCTAATAATGGCACCGATGATTTTAAAAGTGTTACCAACAATCATTTACAAATAAGGAAGAAAGGATCCATTTCTAGAAAATAAAACTCCCAGATCTTTTTGGGATTCAGCAAGATTAATTTTGGGAGAATTAATAATAATAAAAAATTAAACTTCAGATTTCTTAGAATATGAAACAAGGGAACATTTGTCAAAATTAACTGACATATTATTTATATCATACCAAGTGTTAAAGTTATCAATATCTTTCTGAAAGAGAGTGTGCAATCAATCATTAATGTAATTCTTCTAAAAATTTTAAAGTCATTAGCATTTAGGCAATCCTTAAGGTCATTAATATAAATGTTAAAAAACACATGTGCTAAAATACTATTTTGAGAAACATCTAAATTACATTCAAAATTAGTTGAATATAACTTCTTTAATAGCTTTTGTAGCGCATAATTATTGATATGAAATATTATTGTTAAATTTGATAAAGAAAGGATTGAAACTAATAAATAAGTTTAGTGAAAAAACTCATTTTATGTAATTTGTGAAGGAGAATGATGTGATCTACTTTATCAAAGGCTTTTGATAAGTCAAAATAAATAACATCAAGTCTTTGCTGATCTTCAATTGCATGTGCTATATGATCATAAATTACTAACAAATTGCTTTCTACAGATCTATTAGGAATAAAACCATGTTATGAAGAAGAAATCGTTTTATTAACTACTAAAATAGTTTAATTACAAACGGACCTCTCAAAAGTTCAAGCAATAATATGTAAAACAGATATAGACCTGTAGTTATTTACACAGTGATGGGAGCTATTTTTCAAAAGTGGAGTCACTTTGGCACATGTAAGAACATTAGAAAAATCATAAGAGTTACATGATAAATTAAAAATCATGGCAAGAGATGCTGCAATAAATTGAGCTAGACTTTTATAAATAAAGGAAGGAATATTATCATATACTAAACTCTAATGTGTGTTAAGTTGCTTGATGGCTACAATAACATTGTCCTCACAAATATAATCAAACATGCAACGAACAGTAGATGAGTTGCAAGGTAATGTAATTTTTGAAGATGTTATATGTATGATGAATATAAGTCAGCAAACAAAAATTTGGAAAAATCATCTGCATTTAATGTGGAACTATAAATAACTTGAGCTCTTTTCTTACCCAAACCTGAGTTATTAATAAAATCCCAAAATTCTTTACCGTTAGACGAAATATTAAATTCAATTTTTTTACTATAATTTTGTAAATCTCTTTTGCAAACATGTTTTTCTAATCTTCTGAAATTCATAAAATTATTATTAAAAAAAAAAGATATTCTATGTTTTAACATAGAATCTGCAATGGTAAGATTTCCTTTTAATAATTTTAATGAGAGTTTATGAAAACCAACGAGGAAAGCCCTTGTAGAAAGAAAATTTATTAGGAATATATAAATAAATAAAACTATTAAGAATCTATAAAAAAAAATAATATAAGCAAACTTTAAAAATTTTTTTACAAAAATCAACATAATTACTTTTCCTATAATCTTTTTTAAAAATATTAGAATGACTGACATTTGAATATATATCTTAATTTAAACTCAATAGATGAATGATGAGCTTTATTTTTAAAATATTATATATATATATATGATAAACAAAACAAGTTATACATTTTGTAACTTGCTTCTAGCTTGCATTTTATGATCACTAGATGGAGCTTTATCAATAACTTCTAAACAAGCTTTGTTTACATAAACGCTGAGAGAGAATTAGAATTCAATAATCTCTTTCATTGTCTACACCTTTAGACTATGGTTTCCAGCTAGTTGGTTAATGTCAGTAAAGGGTTGGAAGACTAGAAACTAGAATAAATGCTGATTTTAGAGTTAGTATTTAGATCTAGTTTCTAGTCTTCCAACTCTTTACTGACATGAGCCAACTAGCTCGAAATATCTAGTTTCTAGTCTTCCAACTCTTTACTGATGTGAGCCAACTAGCTCGAAACCATGGTCTAAAGGTGGAGACAACGAAAGAGATATTGAATTCTAATTCTCTCTCAGCATTTATGTAAACAAAGCTTGTTTAGGAGCTATTGGTAAAGCTCCATCTAGTGATCATATATTATTTTTAACTTTTTAATATATAGATATTTTGTACAGTTATTCCTATTTAATTTTAAACAAAAAATAAAAATATTGTTCCAGTATATGTAATATTTAAAAGAAAATTCATGTTATTGGTTGATTCCAATTTTGTTTTGTGTATGAAAAATCATTTATAAAGAGCAACTTTTACAATCAGAGAAATTAAGATTTGCCTTCATTTCTAGTTTAATTTATTGTTAACATTATTTAGTGAAAGCTTTTTTAAAAAAATATATACTTGTATGTCGTGAGTGTCAGAAAAAACTTAGTGATCATAATAACCTGATTGAAATCGAGTCTAACAACACCCTTAGATGGGACAAACTACTGAACAATCCTGTAATCTTTTATTGTCATATTGCATTGTGGCCAATTTCTAACAATGTATAAAATTTGAAGCCAATTGATTTCATATAAGGGTGTTTAAAATCTTTATAAAAGAAACAGGGTTTCTAAGACAAATAGAAGCATTTAAAACATGCAGAGAATTCCTACTAAATTTCTAACATATAAATCTATAAATATATATTTTTAAATATGTTTTATCTATATATAAAAATTACATATTTTTAAATTTAAGTTCAAATGTACTATATATATATATATATAATTGCAATACATAAATAAAAATCCATATATGTAATATATAAACTTTCATTTTAAAAGAATAAGAATTAGTACCTTATTTTATTACTGTTGTATATTGACAGGATGTGTATATATAAATTTATTAATACAGTTGTATGTCTGCATAGAGACTAGTCAGTATAGACAGAGTTAAAGCACTCCAGAAATAATAATGATATGCAGAAAAGAAAATTAGTTTGCTGTCAGAAGCAATAGGCTAATTTATATGTCAATAAAGTCTAACTCTATGCAAATTAGCAAAGTGAATAAAAATGGCCAAAGACCATAAAATGATATTCTGTCAGTTCAGCTCATTCAGTGGGGTCTAGAAAAATACTAATGTGAAGAGAGAAAGAAGAAAGCAAGAGCGGAAAGCAGATTAGAAAATCTTTAAGTGTATAGTAAACCAGTATTAATAGTAAAGAAGAGCTCTAGTCATAATATAATTAGACTATCTCAAGAGATGGGTGTCAGAAGGTGCTCCAGAACTAATGTTGTAAAGAGACTTTTATATATTATCTCCAGAGATACGAACTGCTACGTGATCTAGATTGGTTCTGTGTTCAATGAACAAATGTCCAGTTGATCTACTAATCTTATTCTATTAGTATTATTGTTATTCAGAGTAAATAAACTCTTGGGAATTTATTATTAGACTTTGATGTTTGTTTCTTTAAACAATTTATATATTTATCCAACTGCCAGATTATAATTTGGCTCTGTATATATTAATTACACATAAAATTAATTATAGGGGATTTGAACACAGACCTTCAAGCTCCTTCAGCTATCCACTCTATCTGAAGCAACTGATATTTATGACCACACACATGTGAAAGAGATAAATGATCTTTATTATATGTATTTTGTGCTGAACTAGCACTTATCAGTTGGTTCAGATCATCATTTTCCACATATATATATAATCAGTGTTCGGTTTATATTACAATAGCAAATCTTCAAATTTTAATGGATAGGCTTCAGTATACTCCATCCTCTAACTCTTTAGTCATCCATATCATTGAAAATCTGATGAACTAATTGATGAGTGCTGGTTCAGTGCAAAATATGTATATTAGTGATCATTTATTTTTTTCATGTGTGTGATCATGTGTATTGGTTGTGTGAGATAGAGGGACAAATCACCTATAATTACATCTAAACTCCAAGTGTATAAATTATACTTGTATTCAAATTATATAAAATTAATGTAAGAAGAGTAAAAATAAATAATTGAACAGGCAGATTAGTATTTGAAGAAACCATGTGATGTTTGGGCATTAAAAGTAAAAGATTGGAGCTGTGATTAAAAAATCTGTACCTCTCTAGATCACTACGTTATCATAGACTGTGAAAAGAATGAACGTTTAATAATACACTATACTTTTTACCATCAAAACATTAAGAAGCTTTTCATCATTAAAATATATGTTATTAAATTTTTTATAATGAAGTTACACTTTTATGTAAATTTTCCAGAACCAGAGAAGACATTTTAAAATATATTAAAAGTTTTATTAACATCGATTCATATAAATTGCCTTTACAATCAATCATCCATTGGTCCAATAGTGCATTTACTGTATTCATCCAAAACCCTGTATGGATTTTTGCTAAAGTAATCTATACTCGGTAAATAATTCATTTTTGGTATGTTAAAATTGTTATCTACTTTCAGTTCGTTATCATTCAAAGACATAAGACTTATTGACAATTTATAGCCTTCAGAATCGATATTTTTTTCCAATAAATTGATTGGAAACATTAAACGTTCTTTGGTTAAGCTTTCATGTGGGAGATAGTGTACAATATTTGAAAGTGATATTTGAGTATATTGTTCGATGTCTGACAACAATCCTGTTTCACTATAGATGCTATTTGGTATTAAGTTTTTTGGTTGAGGGTATTTTGAATTGGAATTAGTACAAATATGATAAGATAGGGGATTAGCAGATAAAGATTTTGGTTTGGTTAAATTTAAATCCACTTTTAGTAAAGGCATGCTGCTAATTTTTCTCATGGGCAAATAATTAGAATGTGATTTTTTAATATTAGACTGTTTTTGAAAATATTTGCTCAGGTTTATTATAGGAATAACTACACTCATATCCTTTTTATTAATATTATGATTTTTATAGCCCAGTATATATTTTGTATATGTCTTTGTATCATTTGGCATATTAAGTAAACTATGCTCTTTAACATCATTCAAGCTATTTTTACAACTTTTTAAAATACCTAAATTTGAATCAGGATGTAATTGACATTTTTGGATAACTAAGTCTTTTATATACATATTAGTCTTGTAATTTGAAATGTCATCAGGTAAATTAATTTCTGGTAAAATGAGCCAATGTTTCATTTTTAAAATACATCTCTGACAAAACAATACAATAAATATAAAAATGAATGCACCCACAGCAGCCAATCCAATAGCTATATACATATTAAGGCCAGACGTTTTTTTATTAGTCACTATTTCATAAGTAGTTTTCATCACGATTTCTGACTTATTCAAAAGCAAAACTTTTATACTAATGTTATATTTTGTATTTTGATTTAGATTTTCCAAAATTAATTCTGACTCAGTAGGTTCAAGTGTGTATACGTGTTGAAAACTTTCACCGCATACTTCATTTTTATTTTCTGGACAAGCTAAATTAAAAATATACTTCCGAATTAAGAAACGTTGTTTGCAATGCAAATTCCATGCTAAATGTATTGACGATGTTGACTTATTGTATTGTATTGGAATATCATATATAACATCTTCATCATAATTAATCATGCAATCAGCCCACCAGGTGACACCACTGCTTGAGAATTGGGTATTAACTGATGTTCCGACTTGATATTGCTTATTTGGTTCAATAGAGATATTCCAAGACTGTAATTTTAAAGGCATTGTTTCCCACTGTGATGTAATCAAGTCATAACTACCATTTATTTCATGCCAGTATATAGTAAGGTTTAAATTTGAATATTCTGGAACGAATTGCCAAGCAACATTAATTACTTTTTGTAAATAGGAAATATACAGATAATTTAATTTTATATTTTTTAATAGATCTCTCTGATTAGGAATATAAATCCAAGATACGTTGTTGGAATGGCCCACATTATTGGCCCCTAATATAGATACATTATACTTCTCTTGTGGAATAATAATGCTAACAGTAGTCGCTGTAGTTGTTAATGTGTGAGCAGTGTGTTTGCTTGTGAGAGTTATATTATAAAAAAAACCAATTCCTCTAAATTGCAACGGAATGCTTTTCCAGTAAAGTTGTATTTTTTGATGAGTTGCATTTTCATTAAAAATTTGAAACATTCCAGGAGAAATTACTGCAGCTACGAGAGGGACATCGGGATCTGTTGTTGTAACAATTTTTAAAGCCTCACTGCAATAACGTGATGCGATATAACGTTGTGTTATTTCCATATTATATTTTGTTTGGGGATATAAACCATTAACATGAATTGTTTTAGCTTCATCCGTATCCGATATAATTTTACTATCATTTCCCCACCTTGAATAATAAAATATTTCATAAATACAGACATTTATTTTACAAAATTGTTCCCATTTCACTTTTAAAACAATAGCGGTGCTGTTACTTATAATGTGTTTTAAGAAAGGCGGTTTTAGTTTTATTTTATTAATCAAAAAAAATTCTTCGGGATAAAACCATGTTTTCGTGCCAAAATCATTTTCCATTATAATGGAAATATTATATTTACTGAATATCATTGGCGTAAAAGTTTTAAAATCAAAATCGCTCTTACACAAGAATTTTCTCATTTGTTTATGACATATCACATTTCTAGAACCGTGACCTTGGATAGCATCTTGAAATCGAATATATCTAATTTTATAATTAGTGTGCAAATGCTGGGGCGCATAAATTGACCAAGAAATGTTCAAAGATGTTAAATAATAATATATAATGCTAACATTTTGTGGATCAGGGAATGGATTAATAATGCTTAAATTAAATAAACATAGAGATTGCTCAGAAGTCGAACAGTCGTAAAGTCCAGACTGATTATAAGTAACATTTTGCAAACTAAGCGATCTCGAATTAGTCAATTTTTTAAAAACATTCACGTTTAAGTCGCTATTACTTACATACGAATCAATCGTTTTAATGGTCCAAGTGATGTTTGTAAACTTCGGATCGTCGTCTACACACGTTAATGTAACATCTGTTCCAAGCGGAATGGAATTGCGTTTAGAGTAATTAATTCTGCTCCCAGGTTTCAAATTAATTGAGCATTTTCCTTCAAGTGAAATAGCGGTTGTTAAAACAGAAATGTAAATTATAAAAATGTTTAACGTCAAATTCATAATAACTTCTGCATTTATTTATATCTTGTTTATCTATATAAAAGATGTCTTAAAGTTCCAGAAAACTGCTTTTAAAGTCAATACAAAATTGACATGTTCTGATTTATGAACAGATTATGAGGTAGTAACCTCTTATAGGTTTGATAAACAGGTTTTCCTTTAGGCGAAAAACGTGAATAGCTCTACGATTGAAAATTCTTTATATATATGTATGCGTCTGAATGTGCGACAAATATAAGGGTAAATTCGTTACTGAAAATATTTCAAATTATGAATGTCAGCCTTGGGCCCAATCTGTTATTCCAGAGTAATAAAGCCATTTGAAAATTTTAACAATAAATGTACTCATTTATTGATTATACGGTTAACTTTTTTTTGTTACATTATTAAGAATTTTTGGGTTGTTAAAAAAAAAAAAAAAAAGGGGGGGGGGTGAAATTTAATGCACTTATTATATACCTAAATGTTAAAATGGAAGATTTCTATAATATGTATATCAAATATTACTTGCCCAAAACAGACATTAACAATTATTAAGTAGGTTGAGATAAATATGTGTGTAAAGGGCTTTATTTCATAATAAAAGAGTGTATGTGTATTATTTCATAACCTGAGTTCGAATACAGGAAGATTAAAACTGCATTTTTTTCAGGCTCCAATGAATCAGTCTTAATGGTTTTTTTAATCAGCATTGCACATATATTCAACTCTGATCACCATCCAATAGATATCTAGTTATTCTTAATTAGAGCCTAAAAGTAGGATGAAAACCACTCATATCTCACTGTTTTTAGCAATCCTAATCATGAATAATATATTTTATTTTTTCTCAATAAGCTCCTGGAAAAATATTAGCTTTGGAAAAGGCTATGTAAAGACTTTTATCTGATATGAATATTTTAATATATATTATTCACTGACATGTTTGTAAATCACTCATATCTCACTGTTTTTAGCAATCCTAATCATGAATAATATATTTTATTTTTTCTCAATAAGCTCCTGGAAAAATATTAGCTTTGGAAAAGGCTATTTAAAGACTTTTATCTGATATGAATATTTTAATATATATTCTTCACTGACATGTTTGTAAATACAAACTTTAAATTAAAAATAGCTCAATGTATATGTAAATAAATGGAAGTAAATCACCCTTCTCCCAGACTATGAATTATATGCACTATGAATGTTGCACAAAGAGTAAAAAATATAATAAGTCCACCTACTCTTGGAGCTCTGATGTTCATAGGCATAATTTTATCAACATTGTTGGTAATTTAGAGAGAAATTAACTTTGAATTATGATTACTGAAGATTTATTTTTAAATAGCAGAACTTCATAAATTGTAGATTCATTCTATTCTTGACCCTTTGTTCAACATTTAGACTCTAAATGTTTTTAGAGTGCTTTTAATTTTAGCCTGGGAGAAATAGTGATATATTTCCTTTGCATGTAGATAGATAGATAGATAGATAGATAGATAGATAGATAGATAGATAGATAGATAGATAGATAGATAGATAGATAGATAGATAGATAGATAGATAGATAGATAGATAGATAGATAGATAGATAGATAGGTAGGTAGGTAGGTAGGTAGGTAGGTAGGTATGGATGGATGGATGGATAGGTAGGTAGGTATGGTATGGTATGGATGGATAGGTATGGATGGATGGATGGATGGATAGGATGGATAGGTATGGTAGGATGGATGGATAGGTAGGTAGGTAGGTATGGTAGGTAGGTGGGTGGGTAGGATGGGTAGGTAGGTATGGATGGTAGGTAGGTAGGTAGGTAGGTAGATAGATAGATAGATAGATAGATAGATGGATGGATGGATGGATGGATGGACAGACGTATGGATGGATGGACGGATAGATAGATAGATGGATGGATGGATGGATAGATGGATAGATAGATAGGTAGACGGATAGATGGATAGATAGTTAGATGGACAGGTGGATAGTTGGATGGATAGATGGATAAATGGATAGATAGATTGTACTCTTTTGATTAGGTCCAAATGATTCCACTGAGTCAATTTTAAGAAAAATTTTAATTAAGGATATATTTTAATTGGTATGACTACTGTGTAATGTTGGTAATCTTTTAAAATGCTTTGTTAAAGTTAAAAAAAGAGAGATTCTTAAATGTATAAAAACTATACTAATATGTGAAAATAGTCAAGTAAAGCTAAATACTGTAATTTTATATGGTTGGGAAAACTGGCCATAGTAAAGTAATATTAAACCACTAAACATCACATGATCACCATCTCATGCTAGCACATAACTGTTATTAAACAGGCAAAAACTCTCCATATAGTAGTGCCACCTTCTGGCATCCATTGATTACTCTGTTTAGCACAAGGTGGCATTACTATTTGGAGAGTTTTGACTTTTTTGTAAAGTAGTATATTAAAAGACTTCTTAAATAAGTGTTGAAAGCTAAATTTAAAATAATAATTTAAAATTAAATAAATTAGTGTATTTTAAAATAAAAATTATATTTAATATTTGTATTATAAATTATTTATTTAAAGTACAATATTTTGTGGTGGGGAAATGTGTTTAATTTAAAAGTATCAAAATTATTATTCTAAATTCTATTATATTATTATTCTTTAATATAATATTTTTTTTGTAATTAAATATTATTTCTGTTAGCAGACAGAAAAAATTGTCACATTGTCCGAGTTTTCAAGAGTCGTGTGACACAAATATTCATATTTGTGTGCTTGCAAGTGTTTCTCTAATAAAGTTTCATAATTGCTTTACAATCGTACTATAAAATTGAAAACATTTGTCAAAGGCATAGCTCAGTTGGTAGAGCGTTTGCCTTAAATTCAATATTCAAGAATCTAAAGGTGCCAGTTCAACTTCTAAGCGAATATTGTCACCGTGCATATTGGCCAGCATATAGGCCAGCAACACCTGAAGAAGAGTGGAAAATAATACTACTCGAAACGTTGTGAATTACTAACCAGTATTGTCTATTTGTGTGTTATTACTAATAAGTTGTTTGTATTTGGAAAGTTTAAATAAAGTTTAAAATTTTCTATACATTCAACATTCACTCATAAATTATGGAAATAGTCCAACATATCACATCTTTTATTACCATTATTTATTTCCATCATCTAGTTGTGTCGTTGCAGGATTTTAAAATATCAGCTGAAATTTGCTCTCAAATGTAAACCCGAGATTCGTAACTTGTGTCTGCATCTTATTGCTACAACTCAAGAAGAAAGGAGAAAAAAATAGTAAATTTTCTTTTACTCCTCTTTTTATTAAATATTTAGAAAATCACAAACACTTCTTATCATGGCTCATCATAATACATTATTTAGTTTATGAAAAATACGACAGTCGGTCCAAACTGCCATAAATTAATAAAACGCATTGTGAAAGTGCATGGACAGAAGTGTTAGGTCTTTTTGTGGTAAAAAGAAAAATACAATTTAAAATATTATATTATATACAAATTAATGTGTTGATGCAACAAATATATATATATGGAAATATATAAATATTGTTTGACTATTTCTAAAAACATTTAACTATTCAAAGAGATAATAAAAATAATCCAGCATATAATTTATAAGTAAAGTGGCATTACTTATTTAGCAAATTTGGGGTTTTAAACTTTCGGTGAAACAATTAATATTGTTGCTTACAATAGCAGTATAAAGAGTTGTCTTACATAAATTAAAAATTAGAGAATATCTTTTTAGCTCGTGACACTTTTTATTGAAATGTCACTTGCCTTAGTATTTTATTTTTTTATTTGGATATTAATATCGTTGGTGGAATACTTAGCGTTTATTTATTAACTGTTATTGTAACTTATTTAGTTTGTTTCCAAGTTAAGTTTTAGAGTTAAATGCGTAAAAGAAAGTATGGGTAGACCCATTGTAGCAAATAGACACTAAATGTGGAATATATTTTAGAAGGGGAACATTGATAAAATATAACTAAAGTATATTATTTTTAAAGTGAATTTAGGTGTATTCTAAAATGCCTTATATTTTTACAAATTACTAAGTAAAAATAGCTCAATTTTTCCAACATTATAATATTCAAGAGGAATAGTGAATAATTACAATTTTCAAAAATGGTATGAATTCAGTACGTTGCTCTAATTTGTGAAATTTATCATTTGATTGAAGTCTACATCTTCTCTGTGATCATGAAATGTTAATTTGAAACTGGCCAATAATGTCACAACAAGTACCATCTTTGCTTGAATGAATTTCCTTTTCTAAATAGTACACTCAGTAATGTGTAAACGATTTTGGAGAGTTAACATTGAATTATAATTACCTGACAGGTAATTTCTTTAATCTTGGTGAAAATTTTGTTTGTAACTATGAAGACTCTGCTCACATAACAGGTAGAAAACAGATTTACATTTTCCTAAAAATAAAATCAATTGATGACATTGTTGTTGTCATTTTATTTCTACCAATAAGAATTAAATTTCGAAATATTTATATGGTGGAGATCGATTTCTATTTGTATATAGTACATTAGTGGTTGTAATACGTCCAGCATTACATGGTTTATTGATTAAATAATATTTTATTAGCAATATAATTTGGAAAATCACAACGATTTTTGTTTTTATTATAGTCTGTTGATTTTGATGTTTCAGTTAGTCTTCTGCTGTGTATTAGGAACATAATATTTTAATCCTTTATGTTCTAGCACGTGTGCGTGTGTGGCACAACTGTTCCCAAAAGCTATAAAGTGTTATTACAAAATAGATAAATAAAAACAAACGAGCTGGGCGCTTTTAAAGGATCTTGCCTTCATAATCATAGCTTGCTAATACGTTTAAGGATATGCTAATTCCATTTCTTTCATAAAGCATAGCACATGTCCTTCCTGTTTATGGCGTCTTTGTCTACTGAGATGAAGAAGGCCTCTTTGATTTTTCTTTTAAGGTTATTAAACGTATTAGCAAGCAATGATTATGAAGGCAAGATCCTTTGACAGCGCTCAGCTCGTTTCTAATTATTTATCTATTTTGAAATAACACTGTATAGCTTTTGGGAACAGTAGCCCCGCACACGTGCTAGAATATATATATATCCCCAAAGTAAAAAATTATTTGACTTAATCCTTTATGCTGATTTTGAATTTTCTCTTTCTTTTAAATTTAGTCCTTCTTAAGTTACTTTATATTTGATTGGTAATTGCTGTGTCTGAGGATTATATATATATATATATCACTTGATGATATGTTGTCTTTCAATTTTGAAAGAAAATCAATTTGATGGAAATAAATTTTTGGATTTATATATATAGTTGTCTATTAAATTGATTATATTTTATATTCAGTTCAGGAGAATATATATCCAATCAGACGGTTACTCAGCATAGTGTGTGTCTTTCTTTCTAAGGGAACAAGGCAATACCAAAGCATTTATGCTTTGCTACAGACAACACAATTTAGCATATAACTATTTCTTTTTATTATTCTATTGAGTACTACAACTGTCACTTCACTGCAAGAGACTTATAGTTTCTGTCTCTACTGCTATGTCTTCATTAAACTTTTTTACTTTTATAAATACGCTGAGAAGAGACTATTTGCAGTTCTCTCTAATGTTCTAATTTTATAGTAATTCACTCACTCTCTACGCAATAGGAAAGACTGATCGCCAATACAACATAGACATACTATCTTGCCAAAATCTAATCAGACATTCCAGTCCTTCTCCCACTCCAAAATTCGTGGTCTAATGATATCCAAAATCTTTAAACTTAGCCGGTGGTCGGAGTGTTTAGGAGCTACCATCTGAGTTTCAATCGCTGCAGAAATGAATTCATGTTGATGATCAGGAATAGATTCTTCTTCATTTACTTTTAAATCTGGGCCATAGTTTGGATCAGTTACTGCTATATCCGTTTTAGCATCAGATTGTTACACCATTTCTTTTGACCAATGTTGGGTATAGAATCCTCATAACTGTGACATAAATGATTTATATATTTTCAAAACACTTTACCACTTAGTAACATTACAAGTCTTGCTTTTACAATTATTCTCAGTATCTACTAACATTTAAAAAAATTTTGGATCCATATTTGTTCATCTGTCAAGAAATTGATGAAATGTTGATTTTGATTTCTTTTAACAACTGTAGGTAACATTTGACTTAAGTGAGTATGGAAAGAGTGACACCTCAGCAATTCATCTGGAGTTGTTCCTATCACTGTAATCATCGTGAAATGATTGCTGTACCATCGCCTGCACCAAAGCTTCAGACAGGTTTTAAATTTGATTTTATTCAATATATATTTTAAATTTCGTACAGCTTTTTCTGCAATTTCATGACTGTCAGGATAATAAGAAGTAGTAAGGGATATGCTTGATTCCTCAATCATATGGGAAATTGGAAAATCTTTGAGACATGAAATCTATACCGATATCAGTCATGGTGAGCTCTGGGAAACTATGGGTGACAAAGATGTCATTTAACATAGATGTAGTACATTTAGTGCTTGTATTCTTGACCAAGTTATATTTAATCCGTTTTGAGTAAGCATCAACCAATATAAGTATTAGGTGTTTGACCAATGGACCAGCATGATCTAAATGAACTTGAATCCATAAAGCCATGGGTCTTATCCACATTTATAATTACTTGATTGATAGCTTAGTAGTCTGTGGACAACTTGAACATTTCTTTACAAAACTTTCAGTATGTCCAATTACATTAGGCCACCAGACATAAGAACGAGTGAGAGTTTCATTCCGGAAACTCTCAAATGACCTTTATGTAACAAATTTAATACATTATTATTCCAGAATGAGGCACTGATGCATGATTAGTGTTCAATATATATCCACAACAAACTGACAGTCTATTTCTATTTATCTGAATTATTTTGGTCTAATTCAAAGAAACAGATATTTGACCAAAACATTTTTAATGCATTTCACTAACTGCTCATAACTTTTCTCTCATCTAGTCCATTCTGTTACTAGAACACTATTTATTTTGTGATTTCATTGAAACTATACAACTTATTTCTTTAATCACATATACATTTTCTTTACGATCAGGTAATCAGGACAAGGCATCTGCATGTCCAATTTCACTTTCTGGTTTGAAAGCTAGTTGATAATTATAAGGAGACAATACATTTATCCTATATAACTTTTGCTGGCTTACATGATTGGAAATTTTTTTCACAGATCTGAAAAATTCCCTCCAGAAGATAATGGTCTTACAAATCATAAACTTCTGACCATAAATATATTGGTGGGACTTCTTGATTGCAAATATAAAAGCGAACATCTTGTCAGTTTGGCTATAATTCTTTTCAGCCGATGAAATGACTGTCAAGACATATGCGATTAGACATTCGCTAACAAAACATGGGTGATAAGTAACAGCTCCTACCCCATATTCAGATGTTTCAGTCATTATAATAACATCCAAATTGCTACGATAATAGAACCATAAACCTTCTGAAGTTAACATCTCTTTTGAAATTTTAAAAGTCTTTTTATGCTCACTCGTCCAGGTCCAATATTGTTTCTTTTTAAAAAGTTAATATAATGGTGATTTTTCTTTAATAAAACTCTCATAGAAAGTTAAGACTTCTAAAACGTTTGCAACTCTTTCTTATAGCCTTAACATTATTTGGATTTGGAGCTTATGGATTTGGATAGGATAATCATGTTGAAATCCAATTGTAATTTTGCTAAAATTTGTTGTATGAAATAAAATTATTGGATTTTTTTAAAAATAATAAACTCTAAATTCAACTTTCAAGCACTTGGATGCTGGGTTAAGAAAAGTTTATTATTACATTTTGAATCAAGTTTAGTGCTTTCGATGCCTACTTATGGCCTCACATTCATAGCTGAACATGGGGCCATAAGTAGGTTCCAAAAGTGTTAAGCTTGATGAGGCCATAATTAGGCCTTGAAAGCAATAAACTTAATTCAAAATGCATTTATTATAAACTTTTCTTAACACAGATTCCAAGTGCTTGAAAGTTGAGTTTACAATTGCATAAGAAAAGTCACTACTTTAGTTAATAATAAACTCTGTAATATCTAACAAATTCATGGTGCCAAAAATCATAAGACAATTTTTTTCTGATTTCCAATGTCATCTCATAAAGTCTGTTGGTGTCAAATCACATTATTTTACTGAAAATGTGAGATTAACTGGTAAAAAGCTTCTGAAAAGATATTTTGTGGATGAACTTGAGCTGTGAAATGCCATAATAATTGTTTTCAATTATAAAAATATGGGTGAAAATAGACTCCAATAGACACCTCCTCTTAGACAAATTATTCAAGTAATTTATGAAATTAAAGTTCATGATAATAAAGTACAGAATATATGTGTAATACATATATATATATATAAAGGTATTGTTTTTAGATTATCTTTATAAACCCTATGTATATAATGTGTGTATTATTGTAGGTGTTTAATGATTTTGTTGTTATATAATTGTAACAGCCATGTTGGACATTTTCCCATGTGATGTACTGTGGCTTCTCCTTAAACAAAGTCAAGAATATCTGAGCAATTAAGCCCAGATAAACCTGTTAGCCACTTAATTTTCCATTCCCCACTCTAAGTTTTCCCCTATTCTGCTCCATGCCATTTTCACAACATAATCTTTGTCAACTCTAAGGCCTTTATGTCCAAATTCCACTTATTTATTCCCAAACCCAGCATAAAAACCAATAATTCACTTTCCGTATAATCACTTTTTTCATATTTATTCTTCCATAACTTCATTATATGTAACCTTTCTATTTTTAACTAATTTAATATGACAGTGCTGCCACCTATAATCTTTCTTATAGAGAGAAAACTTTCAGTGATAAAGATATATCGGCCTGGCTGCCTATAATTGTCATCACATAAAAAACGATATAATCCTCCAACAAATAAAGAATAGCCCAACAATTTAGTGGTGAGGTGAATATTTAGTGCATTGCGCATATCAAACACAGTGTTTTAAAGAGAAAAATGTTCATATTGAGCAATAAACTATCAAAAATAATCAATCATATTGCCTAAATTGTTAATAAGTTTAGTTAAAGCTAAAACATTTGGAAGAGTATACATTTTGAGAGCAACAAAGTTTCTCCAAGATATAAACTACACTGACATAATTAACCTTATACCCAAGAAAAATGTCATCCCCCAACATCAATTTTTATCAAAATATCAAACTGAGCAACCAAAAAGTCCAGATCATATGCGAGTATTACAAGTTGATTGGAAGATTGTAAATGCAAATGTCTATGTGAGTGAGAAGTGTGGAATATCAATGTATATCTCTGAATGGAATCAATTTGAGACATCAAAACCAATTCTACCACAGCAGTGTTGTTGCAGTCTGCCAATAGAAAAATTTAGATGTTTAAGATATTGTAAACAAGGATATAGCACTAGAAAGAGATGGTTCTGAGGAGTTAGGACAACAATTCATCAATTCCCATTTAAATCTGCTCACTATTCCATAATTAAAATCAATACAGAAATCATTCAAAGTAAAAGCATCAAGATCAGAGGTGATTGAGATAATGGTATCGATTAATATTGGTGCATTTCAGCATCAATTGTCTTTGTCCACCCTGTGAAAGAAACTGCCTTTCAAAAGGTAATGAATCACATATCAAAACAGAAATACATGTGTTATTGCAAAACTCATCACATAGTGAAAAGTATGCATCAAGCCACTTATCAAATCAAAGCAAAAATATGAATCATCAACCTATCTTGTAAACAATGAGAACAACTCAAAAGCATACTGTGTTAACAGGTTATTGACTTATACCAGATTCATTGTTTGTCAGTAGGAATATTATTTTTCTATTGCCAGCATTGAGAATAATCTTATGAGGTTCAAAGTGAATGCTGGCCTGGGTTACACATTTTGCTATGGATTCAGGTGTGCATCTTAATATAAAAATTAGTTTTTTAATCCTCAGATTAATAGTTCAATAAATCAAGAAGACCATCAATTATGATACAAAGCAATCCAATCAGTTTCAAAATCAATGTCAATCAATGGAGAAGAAACCAGAGTATCATGCGTAAAAGATATATCATATTTCCTGTGTGTATTTATTACCATATCAAAACCGATCTAATTCCTCCAAGAAATAAACAATAGCCACAACAGAAATAAAACGCACTACGATAAACTTAAGTCAGCATTACCAGTTATCAAATAAACAGAATGAAGAACCAACATATGACAAATACATAAATATAGATTATGTTAAAACATATGTAATGCATTATTTATTATGTGTGTTTATTTTTTTTTTGTTTTTCTTTAATTATTAGAATCGTCCCTATAAGAGCTAATATTATTAACGTCAATGATATGAAATCAAGCTACAAATAGTTAATAAAATGACCAAAGACTAGAGCTCTAAAAAAGCTATTAAAAATACATGCAAAACTCAGGAAATAAAATTTAATTTCTAAAGATATTCCTTTCTATTGAACCTATCTATCTGTTTGTAATTAATTAATAGTATTATTAGTTGCAGAATCTTTTTTAATTATACTTAATTATTAAAGTATATTTATTAAAAAATTGTAAAAGTAGTGGTTTATGTAAGACTATAAAAATATATGATAAACTAAAATTGTAATTGTTTTATTAAGTAATAAAGAAGACGTGTATTATGACATCATAGCTATTTTCTTAGCTTAAAAGAAAGCTGCAATTACATTGAGCTCTCTGAAAATTAGTAAAATGTGTTTTTTCTCCTGCCTTTTGTACTATCTGTGGGCCTTTTGGGGTTCGGTTTACTCGACTGTTTCCACCTGTATCTTTGGGTCGGGTAAACGTCGAAAGGTAGATAAGTTTGCTGCAGAATACTCTGTTTATTCTATTTACTTTGATCCGGAGTTCGTGTTTGACATCGTGGATTCTCCACTTGAGAGCATTGTTGTCCTCGAGTAAACAGCATTAAGCAAACAGTTGTGACGGGCATAATATTATACATTATGATATTAATACCAATTAAAAAGAAATCAGTTTCTAAGTCAGCTATATTTATATAAATCTGGCGACTAAAGACATTTTAAGTTTTATCACAAAAGACAATCTTTCATATTACTTATCCTGATCTGAGTCATCCCTATATTGACGTTAAAGGATTTAATTAATCCTATCCCTAATTTGTAGACCTAACCACCTGAATTTGGACACTTTTTCAATACTTGGACATTCATTCTCCTTATGGAATTGAACAGTAAACAGAATGTGTAGTCATCATCACATGACCAAGCAAGAGATGGTTTTAGAAGAACTATATTCTCTTTAATAAATATTAAAATATATGTTTATAAGTTTTGTTTCATTTGGAGTTTCTCTAACTTTCTATACTGATTAATGAAGCAATCACTAAAATTTGCTTTTCCTGGAATTCCTAAACTTTGACATTAGTGATTAGAAATGTTTTCTTCGGCAGCACATAGATATTCGGCTTAGAATCCCAATGGCATAGAATATTTATAAATTTCCACTGGATTGATTTTAATAGAAAGAATATCTGTTAGATTTTTTTGCAGCGACAGCTACTTGATATTTCTAATCTAGACTCAATAGCCACAAATTTATTCCGCATTCATTGATGCTGGATTGGATTTGCAAATTATTCATCTTGTTATCGTGAGAAGTCAAAACCTTATTGAGAGAATTTATTTTATATCATTTGTAGGACTTTCAATCTAAATAATATAATATTTTGAAGAGTTGTTTTAAGTTTTGAAATCTTTATTGTTTTATTTATTAAAAAATGTGTTTCTACTTGCATTATACTATTATTGTTTTATATTTAATAAAAACTTTGAATTTGCATTTATGTATTCTGGGTATTTATTATTTATAACCCCCCCCCACATAATGATTTTACACTCATTTGTATCTATTTATAAACTTAACATATCTCTCACACACAAGCTACCACGCACCCATACAAAGAATGTGATATTTTAATTAACAAACTAATATATCTAATACTTGAAAGTAAAGCTACGGCGGAGTATTAAAATATTTTTTGAGTAGAACATAAATCTATCCAACCGTTTTTTATTGGTGTAATTAATTATCGCTTTCTTGCAGAAAAATGAAGAAAATCGAACTTTTAACTCTTCCCTACTGACAGTCCATTAGTTTAGATGATTATTTTTTTGTTTAACATTTTCTACTACGGACCACATACAGATTAATTATTTTATATTCGTTATAATTACCTCACATGGAAAAGAGATATAAATGGCTTCCAATGTAATTTTCGGCCAGAATTAATTATTTACATTCAGGTTTGGCTATCTGCATTTTCATACGCATTCATGTATAATGAATTATACCAGTACTTTTCAAAGCTTTTAATGTGATGGTCCCCTAAAAAATAATATATTTTCCGATCCTCATCGACTTGCAATGTATTTACAAAGTAATATATATATAGTGTATTATGGAAATGGGGATAATTCAATTAAATTATAAGTGCTAGGACCGCTTAGATAAGAAAAGCTTAAGTTTCAACGTTTGTTATAATACTAGGCTAAGCTGCTTTCGATATCCTGGTCTAATATCATATTCACTTACAATTTGTCTAAGAAAAGAAAATTGGAGTAATAAAAAATTTTACATTTGAGCAAAATTATGGTATATGATTATTACATTTATAACAAGGTAGCTACATTTTATTATTATTAGGAATATACAGTATATATTTCAATAGTTTTTTATTTACATATATAAATATGAAGAAAAAAAGTAAAACAAAACTTACCAACAATATTCAATGTTAACTTTTATTCATTTTTAATAACAATAACATTTGGTAAGATGGATGTGATTTGATATTATTATAGAGATTATCAATATCTCACAAAATATTTAAAATTGCAATTCTTACAGTTTTTTCTAATGTTTCTTCTGATACAGATTATCTATATTTATTCTTTTTCCATATGGCATAGCACTGGCTGGGAAGCGAACCCACAACAACTGTCTGCAAACAACTCCGCTTACCTCTCGGCCAACGCATGGCATGTTTATTCTTAATTGGCAAAAGTAATGAAAAAGTCGTTTTACATAAATAAGTTGAAGCAGAAGGAATCAGAATATTTCTTATTGTCTTAGAAATGGAAAGATACTCTTCTTGTCTATGAACCAAAATTCCGATATATTAGGATTATATCTGTTCTTATTTCCTTTAATTGTTCCTGAGATGACCATTGGTAGATGTTGAAATTCTAGTGAAGAAACAAATGACAGTCTTGTCCAATCATGTTCTTTGTTTTCATCTAAATTATCTTCACATATCAAAATATTATTTTCTTCAAGAAATTCATGAAAAGATGGGAACATTTCTGTATTACAATTTTTAAATAAACTTGACCGTGTATTTATGCATAATATATTTGTGGCTTTTTCCGATGCTAAAAGCAGAGGAAAATGCTGTGGTTGTTTTTGTCACACACTATCTCATAATGCTGTGTTATGTATTTGATGTAACCATATCATACAAGGGTGTGTTAATTTGATCGGGTCAAAATTATTCAAATTTTCATTGGGGCCTTGTTTTTAAGAAGAATTGATGTACTGTTACCTTTTAACAATTTTAACAGTGTCGGGATTGTTCCTCGTAAAGCTGTAAGCCTCCTAAATTCTCGATTAGGGTGGGGTAGCGTAAAATTTTTAACGATCACGCTTTGAGTCACGTTTTAGCGAGAAATTTTCTGAGACCAAGAAGATGGCTAATTCCAATGCTGAAAACTTGAAAAGATGGCAATTGCCTGACACGGAAGCTGGCACTGAAACATATTTCTACAGCAGAAAAAAAATTATCCTGCTGCTGAAAGAAAAGATTGGATTGTGTGGCAAATATATGCAGATTTGAGGTCCAAAAACATCTTTTGACTTTCATTTATAAGTCTCGTTGTTGCCGACAAAAATGTTCACTTCGTAAAGTGCAGCTTGTTTGAGGGATTCCAAATGGCCTTCATCAAATGTAAAAAAAATAAAAGAAGTAACTTCAATTTTTATTTAAACATACACCCCTTCTTCTCCCAATAATTGTTGTCATTGGCAATCAAATGTAAAATAAAAGAAGTAACTAAAATTTGTATTTAAATATAGCCCAAAAACCCCGCTTCTCCCAATAATTGTTGTCGTCGGCAAACAAATGGTCAAATAAAAGGAATGTCAATTATTCTTTAATCATATAGAAAAAAAAAACCCCTCCCACTAATTGTTGTCGGCAATCAAATGTAAACCAATAAAAGTAAGACTGTAAATTATTATTTCAACATAACCCAAATTACTATTTGAACATACACCAAAAAAGACCCGCTCTTGTCAATAAAAATTAAAGAAACAACTATTATTGTCCCATTGTCAAACCAAATATTATTTGGGAAACCCAAATAATTTATAAATGAAAAAAAAAAAAAAGAAAGTCAAATCGTTTGTCAATTAAATGGTAACCAATAAAAGTAACTTAAATTTTGATATCACCATACACACAAACAAAAAATGCAAACCCTTTCTCCTAATAATTCTTGTCAGCATTCAAATATCAAAAAAAAAAAAAACCCACTAATTGTTGTCAGCAATCAAATGTAAAGCACTAAAAGTAAGGTAAACCAATTATTTTTTGAAATGTAACCCAAATTACTATTTGAACACACACCAAAAAAGACCCTCTTGTCAATAAAAATGAAAAAAACAACTATTATTGTCCCATTGTCAAAAATATTAGGTTTTTGAGAAACCAAAACAATAATTTATAAACGAAAAAAAAAAGTCAAATCGGTTGTCAATCAAATGTAACCAATAAAAGTAACTTCAATTTTTATTTAAACATACACACACAAAAAAAACCCCTTTCTCCCAATAATTGTTGTCAGCAATCAAATGTAAAATAAAAGGAAGGTAAATTAGTATTTAATCTTCACCCAAAAACACCCACCTTTCTCACTAATTATTGTCAGCAATCAAATGTACACCACCACTAAAAGTAACGTAAACTATTCTTTAAATGGTTACACCCTTTCTCCCAATAATTGTTGTCTACAATCGTACACACAAAAAAACACCCCTCCCAATAATTAGTGTCAATCAAATGTAAACCAATAAAAGTAAGACCATAACTTATTATTAAAATGTAACCCAAATTACTATTTGAACTTACACCAAAAAACACCCTCTTGTGAATTAAATATTAAACAAATGACAACTATTATTGGCCCATTGTCAAAAATATTTATTTGTAGAACCAAAAATCATAATTTATAAATGAAAGGAAGTCAAATCGGTTGTCAATCAAATGTAAACCAATAAAAGTAACTTAAATTTTTGTATAAACATACACACACACACGAAAAAACCCACTTATCCCAATAATTGTTGTCGGCAATCAAATGTAAACCTAGAAAAGTAACAACATAAATTATTATTTACTCGTATACAAAAAAAAAAGCCTCCCACTTATTGTTGTCGGAAATCAAATGTAAACCTATCAAACTACCATCAATTATTATTTAAAGATCCATCCAAAAAACCCGTTCTCTCTTCAATTTTGGCAATCCAATTTTACAAAAACAGTAATACTATTTAAAAAAAACACAAATTACTATTTGAACACACACCAAAAAAGACCCTCTTGTAAATAAAAATTAAAAAAAAAACGATTTTTTTATCCCATTGTCAAAAATATTATTTGGGAAAAATAATTCAGAAACGAAAAAAAGTAAACTTTATAAACAACAAAAAAAAAGTCAATATTAAGCCCAGGAATGTTATATTAATGTGTTTTTGGTTAGAAATCGCACCACCTGTGGCTGGCACGAAGAATCAGATGAGAACCAAAAATTCTGCATAAGTTTAAAAGTTCATATTGTAATTTTTAAACTTGATTTCTTAATGATTTTGATGGAAAGGTAAGATGAGAATAAGATTGCTCAATAAAATCTTGCTTATGTGACACTTTTTTTATAAAAAAAATTGAATAGTCTATTAAGCACATGCTTACTTCTTTTAAAATAAATATGGTAAAAAAGTATAGAGAAAAGATGGAAGAGATTGACATTGTTGGATGATATAAGAGATGAGAAGACTTATGTGGAATTGAAGAGCTGGGCAATGAAGAAAATGGAATGACTACTCTCTGGATCTGTCCATGGTACAAATTACTATTGTTGATGATTACATGTTGTTTCTATCTTTCTTCACCAGGGATTCACATAGATTGTTATTTCTTATGTTTTCCTTCATCTACATATGCATTTTGTTTTGATTATTTTCTGGCCAATGAAATTGACCTGTAACATACAAGGCAATTTGACAGAACTTTGGATAACATAATCTTTTAATGATGCATCTTTATAGTTTGCTCACACACTATAACAAATTTAATTTTTTTATAATTCAGCAATAATAAAGCAAAACACCAAAATAAATCCATGTTAATCCAAGTGGAAATATAAGCAAATACCAGAATAAAAATTTTTAAAGATAATAATAATTATCTCTCTTCAAAATTATATTTCCTTTTATTGTGCCAGCATTTTCATAGCACTTGTTGAATATTTCCACCTCTTCCTATCTCATAATAGCTAGTTTATTGTTATTCATAAAGATTCACACACACACACACACACACACACCAGACAACAATCATTTAGAATGTTTCAGCATCCAGAATAAAGCATTAAATATAAAATAATACAAATAATTTCAAATAACTAACCTTAAATAAATTTTATATATTAAGAAAAAATATATAAAGCATTTCTCCATTTTCTTCATGAATTATTTGCACACACGTTTAATCATCATTACTGTTAAAATGATTACTGGTAGCAATTTAATCATAATTTAGTTACCTCTATATTTTTATGTAACAATGCATTTATAATGCAAATGTAAACAAAATATTACCTTTAAATGAATAATAATAATAATAATAATAATAATAATAATAATAATAATAATAATAATAATAATAATAATAATAATAATAATAATAATAATAATAATAATAATAATAATAATAATAATAATAATAATAATAATAATAATAATAATAATAATAATAATAATAATAATAATAATAATAATAATAATAATAATAATAATAATAATAATAATAATAATAATAATAATAATAATAATAATAATAATAATAGCAAAAATTAAAAAGGTTTATTAAAATGGAAAAAAAGTATATATATATTGCAGTGTGAATTAAAAAAAATTCATATCATCAGATATATACAAAACAAGCTATAAAACTTTACCTTGTATTTTAAGTACTATATATTGTAAGAGATTGCTTACAACTGGTCTACACACTTGACCCAATGTCTTCTTCAATATTTGAATTGAGACCAAGAAAATTAAAGATCTTATCTGCTGGCTTATATAAAGGTAGTATATCTACATAGAGATGTGAAGATAAACCAATGTGTATGAAGTAAAATATCATGCATACTTAAATACAAATGTGATATATCCATTTGTAAACATATAAGATAGACTAGTGTGTTGAAATATTAATTTTTTTTTATTTTATCTATTGGGAGTAAGCAAATAAATTGTTTGTTTACATGGTGCATATATATATATGTAAATAAACATATGCAGATAAACTAATGGTGTTCATTTATTGGTAGAAATTAATCGTTTTTCAATTTTTTTATTCATTTAATTTTATTAATAAATAAAATACTAATTGACTGATAAAACGGACATAATTAAAGATTAAAATTTAAGTGAAGTTTAAAGTCTTGTTAGATGATCGAATTAGAATAATACAAATGAAATAAATATAATAATATTTTGTAAATTGATTTTTTTTGTATCAAGTTTATAGTAGGTTTTTAGCAATCACGTGATGAAAGAGCGGTTCTTTTTTACAATTGAAAAGAAAAGCAGACGATGTTGAGGCGAAGAGACCAGGATTTTGAACAGATAGCAACGGAAAAAAAAAATTAAGTTTTTATTTTCTTAAAAAAAAAGAAAAAAGCAAAGAACTTTTTGGCATTTTTAAAAAAAAATGTTTATAATGTCCAGGAGTTAAACTGTAATTAAAAATTAATAGTTTCTGAACTTGTAAATTAAGATCTTCTATAAGTAAATTTCTTTATAATAATATAAATGAAATCTGAAACTACTAAGGATTAACTATTGTCTTCAAAATCATTTTTAAACATAATTAAGATAAATTATAAACAATGGTTGATAAGATAAGAAACATTTCAATGTGTTGGGAGTAGAAAACGAATGCTGTTGGGATTTTTCTAGTCAATCTCCAGGTCATTACTTGATTATGAAATCATAAAATCGGTCCTCAGAATGTCTATTTTGAAAAAGAAAATGCTGGTACACAAACGTTGTTCCATGGATTCCTATGATCAGGAATGGATAAATAAAAATAACAGAGCTGATAAACTGGAATTTTTAGCCATGGACATGGACATCTTTGAATGAACGCTTGCTGTACTTTGGATAAACTATATATTGGATTCACGTGATGATTGATTATTATTATTTTTTTTTGCTTTTGTAATTTTCTAATTGAAAGTATGTATTGTTTTTTTTTTTTTTTTTTGTGTGCTTCAAATGTTTTTTTTTTCTAATTCGATCAACTACAAAAGTGAACAAATGGATGGAAAAATCTTTTGTTGATATAAATTCAAAAGAGATCTCTTTAATTAATAGATATATATTTTAATAAAGTACATTTTTAGATTCCTCTGGAAGTCAACAATAACCCATCCAGGTGATCTCATCTCAAGTAAGATTTTTACATATATAATATTGAGAGTAAGACTTTGAGACAATAGACTAACCAATGTTACTAATCTTTTCTTGTTTTATTTATTCTGAATATATGATTAATCCTTCCGAATAAATGGTCTTTAGCTATCATTGATTTCTACCATAACTTTAACCTACATATAGATAAATAGGAGTGGGTAGTTATAATGATAATATATTTAATTTAACTTATAAATATTGTAACAATTATTTTAATGGGTAATTTTATAAGTAATGAACTTTTATTATGATTTTCTCTATCTTGTGTTATGTATATGTTTAATGAATCAGAGGATAATATTATATCTAATATGAGTGGGCTACTGCGTTTTTATTTCTTGAATGAAGCCACCAAGATGATAAAAAAACCTTTTTTATATATATATATAACTAAATATTAATCTGCCTTATTATTTCTTGCTTGTAAATAGTTATATTTTTTATATATGTTGTTAATAAATTAGTTGCTTAAATCAATCTGATCTCTGTTTGGTCATCACCATGACTATGCATTTATACCAACAGGTGTCCATCATCATCATCACATGATGCTTTTACATTACTGTAGGTTTGATGATGATCATCATCACATGATACTTTTACATTACTATAGGTTTGATGATCATCATCATCACATTATCAATTTACACTATTATAGATTTGATGATCATCATCATCATTAAATATTGTTTAAGAAATAATTGATCATCATCAGCATTTTCCTATAACCATGCTTATACATAAGCCTAACTCATTTAAAATTGAGTAGGTCCATCCCTGAAGAGAGTTGATTGTAAGAACTCCCTGAGTTCGAATTCCGTGATGTAATGGAGCTTAATAGGGAGATGTATGAATATGCACTGCTCTAGGTTACATTGAAACATTTTTAAGTAGATTATGGGATAGTATATTGAAATAGATGTGACTTGGAACTAGGCATTTCATTGTGACATTGTTAGCATCCTATTTGAAGGCTCATGTCTGATAGTAGTGAGATGCGCTCCCTTTATTACATGCCATTGCTGTTTCTGTAACATCTGACACACCCAAATTATTATATAATCACAAATTTAGGATATGACTTGTTGTGGTTGGGTTGACACATTTTATCCAAGTTATCCAACTACTTAGTCATATTCGTGTCATCATAGGGTGTAACTTGTGGTTCGCATATATCTGGCACCATTAATTTTGGGGTAGTGGATTCTATTATATCTGGCACACAAGGTGTTAGGCTTGGAGATGTTACAGTTGATAAAGGTAATCCAAGTATATTTTGGACTGGGACATCTGTGTGTGGTCATCCATTATATCTGGTGCCGCAACAAGGTATGGCAGGTAAGGTTGATAGAGTAGTCCTGTTATAATATATATATTAAGACCATAACCTTAAGACTATGTGCCTAGATGTGACAATAAGGACCTCTACAAATCTTAACATAAGATTAACGACTTTAAAAGACAAGAGCGGCCACTCTTATCTTCAACCTACTTTCTAAATATAATAAAATTTCCCCCCTTTTCTCTCCCTGCCCACTTTTTTTCAAAGTACCTATATTAAAGATTTGATTGGTTACACTTTATAACAGCATGAATGCTTACGAAGTGCCAAATAAGTTTACCTGGATGCATAGAATCATTTGATTTTCTTTTTGGAAAATTATGCTGAATAAATCCATATCATATATGTGTGGCATCATATTTTCATTTGATATTTTTTATCGCTTACCTCCAGCTTTAAAAATCAATGTGGTTGTTTAAACATGACTATACCAGATGTTTTTGATTGGCCAACAATATCATTTTTGGGAATATCTTTTGAACTTTTTCTGGTCACCCACTTATCCATTTTCATGGTTAACATATTAAGGTTCAAACAGTTCAAATCTCTTACTGGTTGGTTCACCAAATTTCACTCCAGTTTTCTTGCTATGTACCCATACCTTCCACTGACATGCAAGAGGCACATGGTGAACACATGATAGATGGAGCACATATTGTATGTCTTCATATTAATGACTAGTTACTAGGAATTAGTGAGCAAAGTATTTTCATACATTCTCATCCAAAAATCACAGATACTTATGTATTAGTGTAGAAATAACTTTCTACCTGAACAATCTTATAAAATAACATCTGCACAAGATCATCTGATAAAGTTAATTTTGATAAATGATGATAACATTTTAACAAACAACTTTCTCCTGATGACAATATTATCTAATATTTACTTTAAAAATGATGGCATTTCCTTTTCAGAAGAGTAATGGTGCTTGATTTGGTCTTTATGTAGAAATTTGTTTTTGATGATGACTTTAATCACTACCAGTCATTTTTGAGGACCCTTACAAAATGTTCTGCAGCCTCCTGAGGAGCTCCGTTTCATACTTTGAAAAGCATGGAATTATGTATATATAATTCATAAAGTTACCATTTCGACCATTCATTTCAAACAATGGACTACACAAATGATCCAAATCATTTTTTATTAAGCAAGATACTATTAAATATATTTTCAATGCCATACAAATTCGACATATCTATTTACTTTTATATGCAAGAATATCAATATTTATAAACCTCCACCTCATTCCCTATCTGATTCCTTAAGTTTGATAAATATTGAGTTATCTAGGATTAAAAGAGCTTAATAACATTTTATCTACTTGTGTATCTGTCATTCTGATTAAAAATATCTATCTATCTATCTATCTATCCATCTGTCTATCTATCTATCTATCTATCTATCTATCTATCTATCTATCTATCTATCTATCTATCTATCTATCTATCTATCTATCTATCTATCTATCTATCTATCTATCTATCTATCTATCTATCTATCTATATATATATATATATATATATATATAAATGTTCAATCTCAAATTTAACAATCCATCTGTCTATATAGTTCTGTATATGGATTTTATTTATTTATTTAAATATTCACCAACTCATTCAACTATTTATCTACCTAGTTATGTATGCATGTATTATCTATTTGGATATATATTGTAACTTTATATTTTGGTGCAAAATATAGAGTTTGATAGAGCGGATTTAAAAATGTCTCTTCTTCTTCTAGGTGATTCGATTATCAAGGCTTGCATTTTGTATCTACTTGATACTTGAATTTATAGTAACTTAATGATGAGAGTATGTAATATTTTGCCTTGCTTACTGCATATATTTCTTTTCATGTATTAGAATTGCTCTTTTCCAACCATTGATTTAGATCAAATGTTTTTAACCTGTAAGAAACCAAGAATATAATATATCAAGTTTTGTATATAGTGTGACTAAAAATAATAATAATCCTTATTTATTTAAAAATAATCCTAGAAATTATCTTTAATTTAAATCAAAAGCCATTTATTTAATTAATTTTGAATTATTAGATAAAATATGATAAATGCATTTTGTGACTTTCATTTTAACTGATTGTTCATAATTTTTTTTTAAAAAAAAAGAAAGGTGGAGTAGAAGTAACATGTACGTAAAACATGTAACGAATATTTTTTTAAAAAATTATGTAACGATACGAGTTAAACTAAAATTTTTCCTATATAATGGAAGCACAGCAATTAAGTAATTTTCTGAGTATACGGCTGAATTATATATTCCTAATAAAAATTATTCGAAGATCTTACATATATGCTATAAAAAACTTACATTACTGGATCTATTATTTTCGATTTCTAAATATATTAGAATTAGGTTAAAATTTATTAAAATGTAAAAGATAAAAAATATTTGCATTTTTAAGCATAATTGTGTCCTATGCAGACTAGGAAGTTTGAGAAAATAGAGATAGTGCTGTGGCTACTCCGGAAGGCAAATTCTTGCAGGTACGATGAAAACAAAATTCTGCTGGAACCAAATTGGTATTTCAGCTTATTCTTTGCTCTCATCCACATATTTTTGATGTTCTGGGTATGTATGTCTTGGTCTTCGAGACACACGAAGTTGTCATGGTGAATGACAACCGATGCATAAATACACCATTGCTGTGTCTGCTGATGTCACTGTATGCAGTCTTTTAATTAATGTAGGTATTTTGAAGAGAACGATTCATTTTATATGTAATTAATCCAACATTTAATTTATCGATACAAATGTTTTAAGTAATATTCATCTAAGAAATGTTTACTTTCCAAATCAAAAATAGTTTTAATTTTAAAAAATAGAGGGCGAACATGGCATGGTCGTGACCGATGAAGTAAACCTTTACCGAAATATCTGATACGATTAAAAAGCTTTAAAACATTCTCTCTGCTATGTTCGGACTCTAATTACGTACAGCAACTTATTCTGTTTTTGCGAACATGTACTAGCATATATAGTTTTAAAGAAAAGAACTCTCAGAGTGACAGTCAGGTTAAACTATTTAATAACAATTTAGAAAAGGTTACAGAGTATAATTAGTTACAACGAATTATGGTAATCAAAAAGTATACAAAATTTTACATAAGTAATTTTACCGTACTTTTATCTGTGCCATTAGGCTTACTAATAAATAATAATATAGACCGAGTTGGCCTTTAAAGTTGCCTAGATCCCTCCTTTGTACCTTCAGTGGGGATTCACTGGGTAAGAAAAGCCAGTCCAGGTCCTTCTTCTGATTTAGAGTGTCCGATCTTCAGCACCAGATATCTTTTATAGTTAGTTCCCCTTCCAGACTGTGAGCATAGGATTCTGTGGACATTCTCCCCCATTGGTCATTTATATCCATAACTATTCCTATTGGTTTGCAGTGCTACATGCTCAATCCGGTTTAAAAATCATGCTCGATCTGAGTAAGTCTATACAACTTGTGTGCACGTGATTTGATTAGCGCAGCACACAGCACTATCCCCCACTACTCCTGAGAAAGGCCTGCTTCTCTGGAGTCACACATATTCTTTTAATAGTCTATTTCTTCATTCAATAGTAATTATCGAATTAGTTTTTTGGCTTTCAGTATCACTTAGTAAATTACTATTATTGCTTATTTTACAATGTTCTTTAATAATTAACACAATTCCCATGCGGCCAAAATCCCGTTATTTAATTATTCCGAATTGCATCAGACAAAACGGTTCCGTAATAATAAAATTTATGTATATATATATAGTCAAATTTTGCATGCGTAGTTCATTTTTAAAATTTAAAACAAATAAAACAAACAAATGCTTACACTAGAAGTTAATTTTAAGCATGCCATTCTACTGCTGGTTTGTTACCATTTATTAACTAGTGACATATATAGTCTTGTAAATAGGCAGGTGGGCGACGTTTACGATGGAGTCTGTTTTCTTCATGATCGCCAGTCGCATTCAATCCGGGATGCTGTATCATGGTTTCATCTGGAACTCCCGCTGTTTCATCACCTAACTCTATGAGGTCTTCTGCACCGTGTTTATTAACGACATTTTGATTTTCGAGTGGATCTTCATCTCGAGTTTCTATATTGTAGTCGAAATTCACTTCTGTCCAGTTTTTCCGGACATGATTTATGTGTCGACGGTAGCTTGCTCCCGAGTTGGTTTTTATTTCAACGATTTGGTCTGAAATAATCCTGGTTATTACACCTTCTGTCCACGTCTTGCGTAGTGTATCGCACATCCATACATTATCTCCGGCAGCATAAGTATTTTTCATAATTGGTGGCGATTTTCCATGATCAGGCATCAGAATGGTCAGCTTGTTACGCAGTTTTCTGCCCATCAATATTTCAGCTGGTGATTTCCCAGTAGATGTGGTGGGCGTAATGTGTTGGTGCAGCATTGCAATGTTTAGCGCCTCGGATAGGTTGGTTTTATTTAATCTATTTAATACTAGTTTCAAATGTTGTACCGCCTTTTCCGCGATTCCATTGGATTCCGGGTGATACGGAGGAGAACGGATGTGATTTATTCCCCACTCTTCCACAAATGATTTGAATTCGTCGGAAGTAAAAGCAGTCCCATTGTCGGAAACCAAGACTTCTGGTGATCCCTGGTGTGCGAATATTTCAGCTTAAAATACGAATTGTTTCTGCAGAACTAGTATTTTTGGCAATCTTGTATTCTGCCCATTTTGAGCCAGCATCTATCAACACTAAAATCATTTTGCCATTTATTGGTCCAGCATGGTCTATGTGGACCCGGCTCCAAGGTTTATCTGTTTTGGGCCACGGTGTAAATTTCTTTGGAGGTATGTTTACGGTTGATTGGCAAGATTTACATTTTTTAATGAACATTTCTATGTCCGTACCCATGCCCGGCCAATACACATAACTGCGGGCTAGAGCTTTTGCGTGAACGACCCCTGGATGCCCTTGATGCAACATTTCTAATATCTTAGAACGACCGACGGGTGGAACCAATACTTTATCTGCAATTACTATGCATCCCTTTAATGTCGACAGCTGCTGACGCATATTCCATAATGACTTATGTAAATAATGTGGTCATTTGTTAGGCCATCCTTTCGTAATCCAGTTTACCAGTGCCTGGTATCCAGCTGTTTCTTGAGTCCATCTGGCTATAGTGTTGCTATTTATAATTTCCGGCTTCCAATGGTCCAAGTAATTTACGTCTACTTCGGTGTCCATTTCCTCTGTTACATCTGGTATGCGTGAAAGCGCGTCCGCATGTTGAATTTGACTACCTTTCTGATGTACGAGTTCGTAATCGTATGCAGACAGTAAGTTATACCAGCGAATCATTCGCGAGCTCAAATGGTCAGGGGCGGCTTTTTTATTGGCGAATATCCCCAACAATGGACGGTGGTCTGTTATTATTTTAACTGATCGGCCGTAAATGTATTGGTGGAATTTCCGAACTGCTGTTACAATGGCCAATGCCTCCTTGTCCAATTGGCTGTAATTTTTTTCAGCTTTTGACAACGTTCTAGACATGTATGCTATTGGGCGTTCGCTATTCTGTGACGGATGACTGAGTACCGCCCCAATTCCGTATTCGGATGCGTCCGTTGTTAATGTGATGTCGAGGCTACTGTTATAATGTACTAACAAGTGGTTTGACGTTAGCAGTGCTTTCGTTTTCTGAAAAGCGCTCTCTTGCGGGTTCTTCCAACACCATCGTTGATTTTTGCGAAGTAACTCGTACAAAGGTGTGGCTACATGTGCTTTTCCCTTCAGAAAATTTTCGAAAAAATTAACCAATCCTAAGAAAGCCTGCAGTTCTTTGACGTTTTTGGGGTTTGGTGCATTTATGATAGCTTTAATTTTATCCGGATCGGGTCTAACACCAGTGCTTGATATGATGTGGCCTAAAAACTTTATTTCTTTAGCACACCAAATACATTTTTGCATGTTTAGCTTTGCACCAAAATTCTCTAGCCGTTCGCAAACTTCGTCTAATCTAATTTGTAATTCCGCTTCGGATTCCGCTGTTACCAGAATGTCGTCAAAATATGGCGTTGTTCCTTTCAGTCCCTCCAACAGCGTGTCTATTTTAGCTTGAAAAGCGTTCGGGGCGATTTTTACGCCGAAAGGTAAGCGATTATAATTATACAATCCCTTGTGTGTTGTTATGGTAAGGAGCGCCGCCGTTTCCTTTGTCACTGGAATCTGATGAAAAGCGGCATTTAAATCTAACTTTGCGAAAAAATTTGCGCCTTCCAATCCAGCTAATATCTCTCTAACATTTGGAACAGGATATGGGCTTTTGGCAATACTTTTGTTTACAGTTAGTCTGTAGTCCCCGCATATTCAGATTTGTCCGTTTTGTTTTGCTACGATCACTATAGGAGTAGCCCATTCTGAGTCTTCGACTGGAGTCAACACACCTTTCTTTATCATGTCCTCTAAAGCTTCTTCAACTCGTGATTTCATAGCAAAAGGTATTTTCCTAGGCTTGCAGTGAACTGCTTTTGCGCCTTCGCGAAGCTCAATTTCCACGGCTGTCGTAGTGATTCGTCCCTGTTCTTCGGTAAACAGTTTAGGGAATTTAAGTTTTATTTCCCTTTCGATGTTAATTTTGTTTACCATACAGATCTTAATGCCTAACGGGGTAAACCATTCCCTACCTAATAAGGGTGCTATATTGCCCTTGACAATATATAGGTTTAGTTTTTTCCGGCGATTGTTTATGGCTACCATAACCTCTACTACTCCGACTATTTGAATAGGATTCCCATTTGCATCATTTGCCTTGAGTTCTGTTTTAGCTACTCTTGGCTGGTTTTTAACGTTTTTATTTATCTCGGACCAATCCCTTTGCGATATGATGGACACCCCAGCTCCGCTGTCTATCTCCATTTCTATAGCTTTGTTACATATCTCTACTGCTAACATTATTTGTTGACAGCTTTTGGTCTCTGCCTTATTTATTTCGGTATAACGTTCCGATTTGGCATATCTGTTTACTGGGGATTTGTCATTCGCTCTAGTTCTATTTTTAGTACGGCAAACTTTCGCCAGGTGTCCAACTCTCCCGCATTTATTACATTTTGCATTTTTCCAGCTGCATTCACGTGCAATGTGTCCAATTTTGCCGCAGCGATAACATTCAATTTTCGAGTTTGGTAGCTCTTCTGTTTTGCTTATTGAAGTTTGTTTCGTAGCATCCAGGTTAGCTTGTTGGAATTCTTTGGAGCTGCTTATAACTAGTTCGTGGGACATCCCTCTTTTGATAGCCTCGGAATACGTCAGATCTGGGATGGCCAATAGTTGTTGACGTAATTTGTCATCGCTCATCCCCCATAAAAACTGATCTAATAGTGCTTCTTCTAGGTCTACATAAGCACACTTTCGCGCCAAATCTCTTAAGGCGGTATCAAAATCTCTACACTTTTCTCCCTTTATTTGGCGTCTGTTGCGCAAGTGTAGGCGAGCAATGTGTTTTGACGGTTCTGGGCTAAAATGGTTATTCAGCCGCCCAACTAGATCGGAGTACAATAGTTTTTCCGGTTCTTCGGGTCCGCATAATTGGTTTGCAACTTCAATTACACCTGGTCCACCGAAAAGTAATAGTGTGGCTACTTTCGTTACGTCATCTTTGATTTTGTTAACAATGAAATAATATTCAATACGTTTTGTATATTGGGGCCACTCGGAAGGACTATTAACATCGAATTCACAAATACCTGGCTGAGTTGTAGCCATCTTCCTTGGTAACTAACTGTTGACACCTTTTCTCTTTTTAGTTTAACCACTTTGTCCTCTTTCAACTGTCAACTGCGCCAATTGTATGCTATGTTCGGACTCTAATTACATACAGCAACTTATTCTGTTTTTGCGAACATGTACTAGCATATATAGTTTTAAAGAAAAGAACTCTCAGAGTGACAGTCAGGTTAAACTATTTAATAACAATTTAGAAAAGGTTACAGAGTATAATTAGTTACAACGAATTATGGTAATCAAAAAGTATACAAAATTTTACATAAGTAATTTTACCGTACTTTTATCTGTGCCATTAGGCTTACTAATAAATAATAATATAGACCGAGTTGGCCTTTAAAGTTGCCTAGATCCCTCCTTTGTACCTTCAGCGGGGATTCACTGGGTAAGAAAAGCCAGTCCAGGTCCTTCTTCTGATTTAGAGTGTCCGATCTTCAGCACCAGATATCTTTTATAGTTAGTTCCCCTTCCAGACTGTGAGCATAGGATTCTGTGGACATTCTCCCCCATTGGTCATTTATATCCATAACTATTCCTATTGGTTTGCAGTGCTACATGCTCAATCCGGTTTAAAAATCATGCTCGATCTGAGTAAGTCTATACAACTTGTGTGCACGTGATTTGATTAGCGCAGCAC